>CAWUFW010006028.1:0-1223881 GCA_963921515.1 Calotriton arnoldi | reverse complement strand
TGATCAGAATCTTCAACAGATTCATAGTCTCTGAAAATGGTTCTTGTAGATTGTTTTCAACAAATAAACCAAATAAAGGAATGGCACCAGTAGCTCTTCGAAATTCATGCCTTCCATATATGATCGATAGTTCAGAGTTCAATTTTTCTTTGTTTAGCATGGGCTATGCCTTTATAGTTTCATTGAGTATTTGATTTGGAAATGTTCTGTCATGTTTGTCAAAGTGGTCACTTTGGAGTAAAGTAGCACTTACAAGATGTTTGGTAAATTCAAAGAGTTCTTTGGCGTGGACAATGATAGTATCACAAACTTCTTTGGCAACTTGGACCAAGACCTTTAAATCAGTTCTGTGGCTTGAAAACTTAGATTCCACCTGCAGTTTAGCATCTAGATTGTCAACAGATGCCCTTACATGGGTGATTTGGGTGACAAAATCAGTTGTTTTGTTTTGTACATATAAGGCATCTATGCCCCGCTTGTAGCTGGTTATACAAAATGTCCACATGGCGCATTATGTCATGAAATAAAAAAAGGAAGCAAAGAAACTCCCTGTCTTCCAATGTTCTGATGAATCCATGGGCCTCGCGTACAGCAACTGATTCAAAATGACCACTACTTTCAATGGCCTTAAAGCATTTTTTTTCAAGTCTTCTCGGTACTCATAGATCATATTGACAGTGCGTATGTGGAAATTCCAGCGAGTTGTAGCCACTTTTGGGAGTCTTCTAGAAACTATGTCCTGAAGAACTTCAGTTCCTTTTGGAGATCGTGAGAAAAAAGCAGGAAGGCCACCCACAATAGCAAATTTTTTTTTTACTTTTGAGATCCTTGATACTGCTTGCTCCATAATCAAATTAAGTTGATGAGCATAGCAATGCACATAATGTGCATTGGGGTAAACATATCTAACTTTTTTCTGGACTCCTCCAGAGCTGCCACTCATCACACTAGCTCCATCATAGCTTTGAGCAATGACTTTTTTTTTGTCACTGGTCTCTGGGAAAACATTATAAAGTTCCTGAAGCAAAGTTGTGGCAATTGTATGAGCAGATGAATCTTTTAGTTGATTAAAACAATAGAATCTCTCAACAACTTTATTGCTGGCATCAATATAGCGGAAAACCAGTACGGACTGAGTCTGTGTAGATACATCAGTAGTATCATCAGCCTGGATAGCCACAAATTCAGAGTTTCGTAGCTGCTGTATTATGACGTCTCTTGTTACTTCCAACATACAGTCCAGGAGTTCATTCTGGATGGTTTTGGAAGTGCCTTTAAAAACTGTTGCAGATTTTAAGTGAGTGTCCATTGCACTGTCTAAGCTGGCAACAAAATCAACTAGGCCTCTAAAGATTCCTTTATTTGAAGAGCCTTCCTGCTCATCGTGACCACGTAATGCCAATTCAAAAGCGCCACAAAAAAGCACACAGTCAATCAATTTAGATAAAATGTACCTGTTTTTATCAACTTCTAGGTTATGGTTTCTTATTGCAATGCGATAGCTGTCATCCAGCTGTGAAGCAATATTCATTCTTCCAAACATGGCAAGCTTTATTGAGCTATCTAGATGCGATTTACATGCCTTGTGCTTCTTTATTTTTTTAGAGACATGCTTTAAATCCGTAACTCCTGTTTTTGTCCATGGTACTTCACCACCAAACAGTAAGCAGGGAAAGCAGAACAGCGAATTTTTTGTAGTGCTAGCAGTAAGCTACATTTTCCTTGTATACCATGTAGAAGTGAATTTTCTAGTGTAATCTTTTCCACGATCTTTTGAAGACTGTTCAAGCTTGATTTCAGGCTTATCAGGCCCTAAGCTTTTGACCTGCATTTTCTCTTCTTCTTTCAGCCTAAAAAATGGTGTGAGGAGTAGCTGGTCAACTGTATTCATTTTGTATAACAGAAAATGAGCTAGTGATTCAAGTGGTGTGATGGAGTAGGGCAGTGCTTTGAGTCTTGCAGTGACGCTGGCCTTGCTGCCAGTTACTGGGTCAATCGATGGCCCCTGTGAATAAGTAAAAATGAGGTGTAAGCTTTGACACTAGATAGTGCATAAAGTAAAATTGAGATGCAAGATAACAGTGCACAGAACAAACAGTAGTGATTAGTGCAAACTCACTACTATGAAACAGGCAATGCAGAATGATAGAAAGTCCTTAATGCTAATGGCTTATTATCAAAGTCTCTGAAGTATGCCAGAAAGTGCTTGACAGACATGTTGTAATACTGCAAGGTGCAATTTAAACAGTTGCCCCATTCTTATATCAGATGCATGTTATGTTATTGAAATCCATTGTAACTATAAAAACAGGACCTGCTTACGATGATGGCTTGACTTAGAAGCATTTATCAGATTAGCATACTGGCAATATCTGCCTCACCCCAGATGTAAAGGTGACATTTTTAGACTGGGACATTGATCACTAATTGCCTTTTCACACACAATGCCTGTTGCTTTGCAAATGCATCCTTGCTGGCTGCTCCTGCCCATCAACAGAGCTTGTTTTTGAAAAGGCATATGTCTTACTTTACACTGCTGAACGAATGGAATTTTCGCTTTGGAGTTTAATCATTCGTAGGGGTGCATCATAATCACATGTAGAGAGCACCCACATATAATCCTGTTTCATGTAAACGTGTTTGTTAGAAATGTAAATCATTAATGCATTTACATGCCATATTTTAGAAATTATCTAGACGATGAACGAAATAGCATAGGCAATAGATATGACGGCTAGAATTACTCATGTGAAGAAACCTGTGTTACATTCATAATGTTTTAGTTGTGGTGTAATACTGATGCTTCATTTTAGTTTAGATAATGAGCATTAGCAGAATTATAATGTAGGTGTGCTAAACTGAATTTATGTAACACGAATGCTTGAAATACGTTCTTATGTGTGCTAAAGTCGTAGGCCTGAAATACCAGCCCTTAGGGTACTTCTCTTTCTGAATTAACATTAAATTTCATGTGCACTGTGGATTTGTTCTTTCTCACATTTTCATTGCAGGTGGAGAAGCTTTCTCGTAGGAATAGTAATGTCTTTGTTTTAGCAGCTAGGCAAGGAAAGGAGAAGTTACAATTGTATGCCATAAGGTGATAAGGCACGAGACTAGGTTTCGCAGAAAATAAGGCATGAGCAGGGAACCAAGAACAAAATGTTGCCGAAGAGGAACATGGAGAACAGCGTAGAAAAGTCCATCCTAGGCTGTGCCCATCATTGGAGTACGTGAATGAAGGGAATTCTGGGAAGGGGTGCCTACAATAATTTGGCTTTTTAGTTTTTTTCCTCTGTACCTTTATACCTTTGTACTGAGATGCGTCAATGTCCTATTTTTGGCATTGTAATAAATCTAACGAACCTGTTCCAGTTGTCCGTGGGTTATTAAGTATCAAGGTGAGTTACCTTGAATTGGTTTGTTGACTCGATTGATTTTCTCCCCTTCACACTTTCATGCTACTTAAAAGATTCATAAGTTGGCATTTCTAGAAAGATCCATTACAAATGGGCCCGGCCCTTTCACTGCCATGAGGCTTACAGTATCTGTGCTGGGTACAAACGATAGCCAGTGTCACATGGTTGATAGGGGCATTAGAGACATTGTTAAGTTAGCATGAGCCAGGTTGCCATGATGCTGCTTTTGCGCACAACACTACATGCTTTTGTTTTGCACGTCTCAGTTTCTACCTTTCACATGATTACACTTTGCTGTGCTTGTTCGGTCTGTTTCTGGAGTTTAGTCTGAACACTGTGAGCAAGGTTGATAAACAATTTCTCTTGTTATTCTGTTCTGGTCAGGCCCTAGCACCTAGACAAAACATAACGGTGCAGCTGCTACAGGCGGGAACTCATACTTTGGTATTGTGGGGATGCGAGCTTAGGTGACACACACTTGGAGAGGGACCTTTCCATGGAGAAGAGCAAGTGCAACACGCACCTGTGATGTAGAAATATGATCTATGTCCTGAGGGATGGGTCTGCTGACAAAGCCGAGAGATCTTCTCTTATATAATAATAATTCTACTTACCAAGGGGAGGGAGGGAGCTTAGGCACTGTGGTCCTTTCTCCACCGTCTTTATATAATGACGTCTCCCTTTATGATATATAGCCTTACTGCAATGCTAACCATATTGGTAATATGTATCTTTTTGCTTGTTGTGGCACGTATATTGCATATAAGAGCAAGTTAGTTAAAATAAATGTTTTAAACTAACTTCGTGTTTCTGTTTGATCTTATTGTGGACGAGTACGAGTAAGTGAGCGAAAAGGTGTGTCTTGTGTCCGCGATTCCTGAGAGATCAGAGAGTGTTGTGTTCTGGGGTGTCCAATCATTTGTTACTCCGGTTGCGATAGGAGAGCGAGTGAGACACTATAGCTAGTCGGTCCTGGGCTCGTGGGTACTAAGGCGGTAGGAAGGCACATCCCCTATGCCCCAAGGTCCCATAATCCTGTGCATAGTTCTGCGTATGAGCAGAATCACTGCAACACCAGCAAGCAGTTCATATGAAGTAGGGAAGAATGCAGCTAGAAATCATGACTTCAAACAGCAGCACCATAGAGAGCTGTAGAAGATTAGGATTCATCCTGTAGACAGACTATGCATGCCATAAAAAAGGATAAAGACAAAATCCCCTTAAGCAGAACCGTTAATAAACATGGATTGAGTGAATGCAGTGGATTCATTCACCCAATAAAATAGCAGACATTGCATAGAACACAAACTAAACTACTAAGAAAAAAATAAAATATTGCCTCACACAGCAGGTTGCCTAATACAGAG
Organism: Calotriton arnoldi; assembly: GCA_963921515.1. Classification (NCBI taxonomy): domain Eukaryota; kingdom Metazoa; phylum Chordata; class Amphibia; order Caudata; family Salamandridae; genus Calotriton; species Calotriton arnoldi. The sequence goes on along the minus strand of CAWUFW010006028.1, from coordinate 1,219,098 downwards.
TGACATTGCATTAAGCAAGATCTCAAAGTCCTGCATAGATAGGAGAACAAACAGACTAAATGGGACCTGTTGAGCTTTTGTGCTGTTACTTTATAGACATATAAGCATCATCATTACCCATGCCCCACCTTACAAGAATATGCTCACTATTTACAAATTCTTTGCAATGACATGTTTCTATTCCCACTAATGTCAACTCCAGTCACTAGCTGACTGGGTCTTTCTAGGCTAGCCCTTTATCTTAAAGCGCCCACACAGCGTACTGCGCTAACAACACTTTCGTAACTCCAGTGGCCCACCATCCACATTCCTACTCAGTACCAAACTTCTCTCCCCCACTCTCCCCTTTTCAAACACCCAACGCCACTGCAGAATTGCAGCTTTACCTAAAGGTAGACATCCAGGCTCACTTTTCTGCAGGCCTTCCACTTCCTGTTCACCTTTCAGGACTGCTACGGCGTCAGCTGTTACTACTACTTGGACTACCCTGGCAGAATATATTTCCTCTGTGGTAGCAGCAAAACTAGTGGCAAAACAAAACAAGCAAACAAAAAATAGAATTAATAAGAGAAAGAGGGAAGGGTTTGCACATCATTCTGTGTCCATCAATATCCACTGTCTCTGTTTTTCTTAATTGTGGGAAACTCTGCTGTGTAATAAATGACACAGAGACGCAGGACCCCAGGATCTCTGGTTCTTGGGATTTACCGCACCCGAGTATATTTGTCACCTTCAGGATTACATTTCTACTCCTGCCCTCAACTCTAAAAACCCAATTATTCAAGTATATGAAGGGTCTAATCCAGCAGACGACTGCCTTTCACGACATTCGTGGAATAAAGACTTTAACCCTTTACGCCCCCAGCCACCTCACCAGCCTTGGCAGGTGCAGCTCCAATATGCCCAGTCCTCTCTTGCCCCTCCATGTAAAGCTGTCTCAGCCCTCTCCCTCCCTAATTAAAGCTCTTTTGTTGTATTCCTCTTAGGGTATCCGTATATAGGTTTTCCTGTATCATGTCCTTATATAGGCACATTTCGCCATGCCCTTATATAGGCATAAAATCCCAGTCCTTATTTAGGCATTAAAAGGTGCACTCCAAATACAGGCATGGTCTCCGACATCCGTCCACCCTAACGTCACAACGAGTTCTTGAAGAACAGACCCTTAGGCTTCGGGAGTTTCCCTAGCACAGGACTATTGATTTCTTCAAGGACTCATCTATTATGCATGAACCGTTATACCTTAGGGGTTCATTCATGACGTCTTCCGCTGTCCGATTCACGTCAATGCTAACACTCTGAGGTACCTCTCAGGTATAAATATACCTTCCCTAGCCCCTGTAAATCAGAGGAGACCTCAACTTCAGAGGAGCCCGTTTCCCGGCCTGACGCACTGAGAAGACACTGTCATCCCTGCACGCAGAGAGTCCAGCTTCCAGTGATCTGACTTCCCTCGCGGGGTGTTGGAGCTCGAGTCTGGCAAGAGATTCCCACCTCTCTCATTCTTAAGGTATGGAGCTGACTAGAACCTAGAGGGACTCTTGGCATACTAGGCATACTAGACTTAACATACTCTTAGTATACCATAGTGAGGAATACTTCACCTACTTTATACCTCTCCCTACACCTAGGTGAGGTTAGGTACATTGGGGTAGAACTAGCTTAGAGACGCATCGTATGAGTACTCGCATTTTTTAGTCTATGTTATTTATGTAAATGAATATCTACTAAAGATCATGCTAGTGCAGTATTATTTATTTCTACTGCTTACGCTGTACATTATTTATCTTGCATACTGTCTTGTGATCGTAACAGCACATTTTACTTACACCAGAAACAAGACTGTTCAATAAACCTTTTATTGAAACGCCCGTCTATTCTTTCTGTGTAACTTTGAGGAAAACTAAGCATGCACGATTGAGCTGAGTGAAATAGTTATCTATTGTTTCCACGACTCTGGGACACGTTCTGATTCTAAAGGGAAACAAAGTTGTCATGTTTTGCGGCTGCCAGAAACTACTCCCTTCTTGTTTGTCAAGGAGTTTCTAGTGGCCTCTGAGCTAGCTGTCACAAGTAATTAAGTTTAATATACTCGATAGGGACATACTGACCTTAGTCCTATGTCAAACCTATAGGGGATATTATTCCAATGCGCAGAGCCTATTAGGGAAATAAGAGCTACACTACACTTTGACCCCTTCTTCTATCCCCGCATCTGCCCTGAACTCTCCTGCCGGGGGCCACCGCTGCAGAGAGCTGCTGTGTGCATTTCTCTAATGCCAGACCACTGATGGCCTTGCGCAATGTTGCTTTGTTTAGGTGGAATTGCAGCTCCTCTCTAGTGACTGACTCTCACACTTACTTCCTGCACCCTGGGAACCGATGACACCCTGTGGTATTTTCATGAGCTCCACAGAAACACTGCAAATCCTGTATCAGCACAGCCACTTTCCAGTTAAGTTGAGTGGACGACATGTCTTGTGTGCATGTGAGAATATGCGTGTGAGAAAGCATGCCTGTATTTGTGCATGTGAGTGTGTCTGTGTGATCCCATAGCTATGGGTAGAATGATTGTTGGGGGCCGTGGCACACGGAGGCATAATAATTGCCACATCATAGTGTAGTAGTTCAGAACTTACTGACTTGGGCAACCCAGCCCTTACACCATCCAGCATACTGACTGGCGGAGGACTGAGGCAATAGATGCAGGGCAGGGGGCCAGCACAGGATGGAACAAGCAAGGCCTGGAGCTTTGGGAGCTGGGCCCCTTAATTTCCCTTGTGTCTTTCTTCACAACATGCACACTCGCATGTACAGCCAATTTCCGATCACCAGACAACCCTTGTGCAGAAAATTAATTTAATTATGCACCTTTCTACTCTTTTTCCAATCGTAATAGTTACAGTACAGAAGTCGGTCATGTACTTTCTTTGAAAAACAGTTTGTAACAATTTGGTGCCTCGAATACTGATCGTAGCAGTTTTCAGATTCGCAGTTTCTAACTAAAACCCTCTAGGTAGAAACATACTTGTCTCCATGCTTCCTTGAATAAAAGTTGTATCTCTCAACACCGATATTTGGCTCATCCATAAAATTGCTAGCAAAGTATTTTTCACAGCTGCAATACAATTATTCCACCTACACAATTCCTCTCTTGTAAAAATTAGCTCAGATAAGTGATAAGAATTACATAGTATGGCTAATTGTCATGCTGGAACGTTTGTCTTACTATCCATTACTGCAAGAAAATTTCAAATACCCAGTCATTCCTTCAATTTCATACTTGATGTCCAGGACATTGTAGACAATACGTGGATTATTGTACACCCTTCCTGAATGCCATATTTTATTGCCAAAAACTGTACCTGTTCTATCCTGCTAAACACGTAAATTGCCATCAATATATAAATATTAAAAATGTTGCACTCAAAAGTTGTTGATATTTATAAGTTAATATTGCCAATTGGGTTGCCCAAGTCAGTAAGTTCTGAACTACTACACTATGATGTGGCAATTATTATGCCTCCGTGTGCCACGGCCCCCAACAACTCCAAAAATAAAACCATTTAGTCTGCACCTTGCACTGTGCCACTCAAGATATGGTCATATTTCCACTGGTAAAATAATCCTCTGTGAGCAGAAGCTCACCCACAGACCTCTGCAGCAGGTGCATTAACCCTCCGTTACACTCCTGGGAGTGGATCCTGTAACCAGTAGATCACCCCCAGATCTCTGCAGCCGGTGCATTAACCTTATGTTACACTCCTGGGAGTGGATCCTGTAACCAGTAGATCACCCACCGACCTCTGCAGCAGGTGCATTAACCCTCCGTGACCAGTAGATCCCCCACCGACCTCTGCAGCAGGGACATTAACCCTCCTTTACTCTCCGGAGAGTGGATCCTGCAAGCTGCAGGTCACACAGACCTCTACGGTAGGTGCGCTGACCGGCCACGCTATCCTTCTGAAACCAGAGTCCGTCAGATCCCACCCACTTTACTGGCAGGTTGCAAAGACCAGTCCCGGTACGAGAGCTCGATTGTTAATTTTCCCTGATGCTGAGATGTGTGTGCACAATACTTGCACGTCACAAGTCCACATCCATTTCCAGCAATACAGCTCAGCGGGTGAATGCACCGGTGCAGAGATTTGTGTGCTGCCTACTGTTCAAAGGTGTGGATTCATGTGGAAATGTAGCCTATACCTTCTTTTCATTTCATTTGCTGTGGATCAATCAACACCAGTGCTTAATTTAAACCAGTGGTTTCCAATGCTCAGCACCGGCACTTAAGCATCAACATTGGTGCTTTTTATGAGCACCAGTTAAGGACACATTCATTTATTAGTCAAGTGATTTGCCAAGATTGAGTACTACCACTACATATACATCACTTACCTTTATATACACATTTAAGATTACAGGGTATGATTGCACAGTGCTCAGGCCCATTTTCTGATCTCAGTTCTACCCCGGACCACACAGGTGAAGCCACCTCCCTGAGAGACAGTTCCCAGTCCTTGATGCTTGGCTAACCGGACACCTGCTACTGGAACCCGAGCCTCCCCACCACCACGTATCCAGGGGGGTACCCCATGCAGTGGGACCGTGATCTTACACTCCCGCCCTGGTGTGTAAAATCGTCAGTATAGAACGAAGCCTGTCTGACCGCCTCAGTCAGTGCTGTTCTGGGGGTAATACTGCAGAGGTGTGGTAACCTTAAAAATTAGCAGGTGCTGTGGCCTGTGACAGCTACAGCACCCACAGCAAAGCCTTAAGATGAGGAGGTATGGGTGGGTGGGCACCGCTAGCGCCCTTGGAGACCCCAGTCCTATTGTCACGGGGACAAAGAGGGGAGGCCAAACATGGCAATGCCTTAAAAAGTACCCAGTTCCAGCGACTACGGGACCCGCTGTGATGCGAATATCGTGACATCTGTTTCTGACTGCGCACCTCCCGCTGCACTCGTGAAATGCCAGCCAGCAAGAAACACCCAGCACAGCCTGGGAGACCCATTTCCTGTTCCCTGTGAAAGGCAGTCTGCCTGTGAAAGGCTGGTGTTCCTTCTAAATTATGTCAAATGTAACGGGTTTGGGATATACCAGGAAGTATTGGCGCACTGCTATGTTTGCGTAAATGTAATCGTTCTGCCGTGCGGCACGGTGCAGCCAGGATAGGGGAAAACCCTGAACCCCTAATTGTGTGCGGGTCAGGACCCACACAGTTTACACAAAACCAAAGTCCCGGGCACACGTAAGCTAGGTAAATTCCTTATTGTCAAAAAAGTCACTTGTATTTCGCAAGGTCTGATAATTAGTGACGAAACACGTGTTGGCTGGTTGTGTTCGTAAAAAATTAAATATCTGAAAGAACAATTGTGTGGATACTAATTATCAGACCTTGCGAAATACAAGTGACTTTTTTGACAATAAGGAATTTACCTAGCTTACGTGTGCCCGGGACTTTGGTTTTCCTTCTAAATTAGTCATGCACGCTTTCATTCAAGCTGCTGAAGCTGCAGCCATCGTCTTTATCTTGACTAAGATCAGTGCTCACCATTTGCCAGTCAGCTCACAAGCTGGAGGGGGGAGAGAGGGGTGGTCTTCTCCAAGCTTCTATTTCTTTTTTAGGTCTCGGCCTGCACCAGCGCTTGCGCTGGTCTGGCCGAGAGTTTTAGTAAGCGGGTTTTGGAAGTGCAAACACTGACTTTCGGCTGGCGACCAGCTTGAGTTCACGATGGCGTGCACGCGCAGCTGCCATCTGTTGTTTCCTATCTCTTACTCATTTCCTCGTCATGGCTCATTAACTCTCTGGACTCTGATGTTTCAATCACAGCAGCAGCTCACATTACCAACTGACGGCCCTGGACTACAGTCACATGAAAAACAACAGCGATTAGCATTGAAATGCAAGCTTTTTTTTGTCTAGTTAGAAATATTGCTTCGGTGGGTTGATTTCACCTTATATCGCTATTTGTTTTATATTGGGAGTCACAGCCTAATTACCAGTATTTTTGTCTCACTCTGTTTTTTTTATTTATATTTATTCGCGCAAAGCACAAAGCTATATTTAAGGTTATTTTTTCCGCATCACTTATTCACTCTATTTAAACTCCACACCCCCCACTCTTATTGTCTCTCTCCTTCTCTCTCTCCCCTCTCTAATTCTCTCTCTACTTAATTAACGCTCCCCTCTCTATCTTTTTTAGCCTTTCATTCTCTCTCACCCCTTTATCTGTTTCTCTTTCAAACTCCTTCATTCACTCTCTCTCCCCTTCTTTCTCTCTCTCTATCCCGCTCCACTCTTTATTCTATGTACACCCTTTCTCTCTCACCACCCTCTCTAATTGGGCATTATATCTTCACTCTATCTCTCACTCGGCAATACCACAGCATCACTCAGCGCAACCACAGCATCAATCAGAGCCAGCACAGCATCACTCAGCACCAACACAACACCACTCAGCACCACCACAGCATCACTCAGCACCACCACTCAGCACCACAACAGCATCTCTCAGCACCACCACAGCACCACTCAGCATCACCACATCATCACTCAGCACCACCACAGCATCACTCAGCACCACCACAGCATCACTCAGCACCACCACAGCATCACTCAGCATCACCACAGCACCACTCAGCACCACCACAGCACCACTCAGCACCACCATAGCACCACAACAGCACCACTCAGCACCACCACAGCATCACTCAGCACCACCACAGCATCACTCAGCACCACCACTCAGCACCACCACAGCATCACTCAGCACAGCACTACCACAGCATCACTCAGCACCACCACAGCACCAACACAGCATCACTCAGCATCACCACAGCCCCACTCAGCACCACCACAGCACAACCACAGCATCACTAAGCACCACAACAGCATCACTCTGCACCACCACAGCATCACTCTGCACCACCACAGCATCACTCTGCACCACCACAGCATCACTCTGCACCACTACAGCATCACTCTGCACAACCACAGCATCACTCTGCACAACCACAGCATCACTCTGCACAACCACAGCATCACTCAGCACCACCACAGCACCACCACAGCACCACTCAGCACCACCACAGCATCACTCAGCATCACCACAGCATCACTCAGCACCACCACAGCATCACTCAGCACCACCACAGCATCACTAAGTACCACAACAGCATCACTAAGCACCACCACAGCATCACTCAGCACCACCACAGCATCACTCAGCACCACCACAGCATCACTCAGCACTACCACAGCATCACTCAGCATCACCACAGCATCACTCAGCACCACCACAGCACCACCACAGCATCACTCAGCACCAGCACAGCACCACCACAGCATCACTCAGCACCACCACAGCATCACTCAGCATCACCACAGACCCACTCAGCACCACCACTCAGCACCACTAAGCACCACAACAGCATCACTAAGCACCACCACAACACCACTCAGCACCACCACAGCATCACTCAGCACCACCACAGCATCACAGCACCACCACAGCACCACTCAGCACCACCACAGCACCACACAGCACCACCACAGCACCACCACAGCACCACCCCAGCATCACTCAGCACCACCACAGCATCACTCAGCACCACCACAGCATCACTCAGCACCACCACAGCATCACTCAGCACCACCACAGCATCACTCAGCACCACCACAGCACCACCTCAGCATCACTAAGCACCACCTCAACACCACTAAGCACCACCTCAACACCACTCAGCACCACCACAGCATCACTAAGCACCACCTCAACATCACTAAGCACCACCTCAACATTAGAATAGGCAGGAAGAAGTTGCCAACATTGCAACGACAAAATAAACGACAAGACCTTTCTTATGTTTATTCTTTTTTAATTGGGTCATTCGGTTGTACATAATGTCGTCTTAGTTATATATAAAGTAACAAAAATGCTTATGTCTTTTTTATTATAACTTTTCAACATGCTGCACAGCAGCCACAATGCTCTTAAAAACATTGGCAAAACCAATAGCTCTGCCTAAACACTTATAAGGCCCCAAAGGCGAGACCTATTGGCTAATAGGTCTCGCCTTTGAGACCGTATATGTGTTTAACCAGGTGTCAGTTATGCAGCACAATTGTTGCATGGCTAAACACTTATAAGGTCCCAAAGGCGAGACCTATTGGCTATGCCAATGCTTGTTCCTAGTGTGCGATGTGCCTAACTGTTCGATGGGGAAGACCTTTATATAACAGGAACGCCGTATACTGAGAGTGAAAATCCAAATAATGCTGCAGACATGGATGATTCCTTTGTAGGGTCAGACTCCAGCACACATAAGATGGACTTCGCATTTTTTTCACTGCGTGGGAGTGGGATTTGTAATGGAAAGGTCTGACTTCACAGTGCAACATTAGGTAAGGTCTGGGACTGGGTGCCTGAAATTCCTCACTGTATATTACAGGGGCTGGGGATAAGACTGCTTGTGGGAGAGATGTATCCAGACTAGTACCACAACCTCTCCTCTCAGCATCCACAAGCTCTCAGTATCCACCACGCCGAGCATATCAGCACCAGTGGGTTGGCTTCACAAACGAGGGCTCGTAGGAGGGCTCAGCAGCTATTGCATTGCTATTTATATAGCCCTTCTCATGCCCCTTGTAGGCCTAAAGCGCTTTCTGGGTGGTTCAACTGTATTATTTACATAGCGCTTCTTATGCATGGTGCAGTCATGAAGCGCTCTGATTTGTATTGGGCTACTGGAAGCCCTACAGGTTGCATGGCTGGTACGGCGCTGTTCATAGGTTGGCTGGTTTGTGGAAGCATGGCCGCCTAATGTTGCTCCATGTAAGCACGGGATGTAGCACAGAGGTGAGAATTCATGGCGTCGTGCACAGAGGCGCTTTTGCTGTGTTGTTGAATTGTGTGTTTTTGAATATTTCTATTGTGCTGGTGTCGTTATGATATGGTGTTGTTATGTCTGCTGTGTTACTTATTTTACAGACATCAACCAATGCTGTCTACAGTCAGCCAAAGCAGCACATTCCAATATAATTTCCACCAATAAAAATTAACAACCATTTACTGATGGCAAACTTGGCAACCTACAACTGCTCCTGCTCTTTATGTTTTCATGACATCAGTCATCCCAAAACAATGCACAATCCTGGCCTTAACTTAGCACTTTCCTTGCTCACTTTATTGATCCGGTCCTTGGTCCGGAGATAAATTTACATTTACTGAACGAGTAATTCAAGTTTCTAATCTCACATTCGTTATCACACCAACGTGTGTGATCTTGGGCAAATCACTTGTCCGAATTTCACTTGCTAGCAAACAATAATTAGTAAGTGCATGCAATTATGTTAATAAACCTACAGCTGAAAGACAAAAAATATCGCAATTAAATCTTGTGCATATGACGACATTTCAACAAGGTGACCTGCAGCAGCAACTGCATTCTTTTTCAGTAAAATCCTGCCATCACACATTTATGGACGTCTTACAGAAGAGAGGATGTTCTGTGGTGATTTGAGGTTATTATACTGTATAGGTGAGACGATGAAGAGTTAACAGATGCAGGCCATGATTGCAATCAGACAGAATGGAGGAAAACTAGAAAACAGAGCTACCTCCGCATGGGAACATCAAACTAACCCTGGGCAAAGCACTACGCTACGCTCGCGTAGTTTGCGAAGTTTGCGCTACTTCGCACAACGCGAATTGCACGTAGCACAGTGCAAACACGCTTTTTGCTTGCTCGCGGTCCTCAACGTCAAGTTGGCGACCGCGAGCAAGCAAAATGACATCCCGGCGAGACTTTTTCCTCGTTCGCGATCAGCAACATCAAGTTGCCGATCGCGAGCGTGGAAAATAAACCTCGCGCCGAGATTCTCCAACGCGGGAGGTCAGGTTTCTCATTGCGAGTGGTCGCGTAGGCTCGTGACCGCTCGCGATGAGAAACTACCAGTCCGCGTTGAGAGCTGCCGCTCGAGTAAAAATCTACTCGAGCGGCAGTAAAAGACAGCTCGCACTGTGCAAGATGCCGTTTTCAATGATTGCACAGTGCGGACAAGCATCCGGCACTGTGCAATCATTGCGAACAGTGCACTACGCAGTTCGCGTAGTGCTACGCGTAGCTCGCGTAGTGCGAACTGCACTTTGCGTAGCTTCGCGTAGCGCTACTTCGCGAACTACGCCCAGGCTTACATCAAACCACAGAACCGTCAAAACACAGTGCAAATCTCACACTGCATACCAGGACATATCATAGTCATTAAACAGGACTACCAAACCACAGGGCGTCCGAACAAAGGGCAACTAAAATAAAGGACTGCGCTTACCAGCAGCAGCCAGTGTGGTGGTCTGCTTTCTTTGTTTCCACAGTCCAAAGTAATAAAACACAAACCTATGGAAACGATTGCGTCCCCTTCCCACTTTCTCTAGCAGGCCCTGCACTTTCAGCTGCAAAGTCTAGAAGAAACCACACCCACCTCCTTTTGATGCACTGGCAAATTAAATTTCAAAGCTGGTGGAAGACCCGACTAGACTCAATGAACTGCCTCAATGAAATAAAACGAACACTAAAAGCAAGGAAAACCCCACACATCTCCGTGCTGTCCCATGCATTTAATATGAAAACACAAGGTAGACAGTCGTCACACACTTTGGTGCGTTATCCAGGGGCATCACATTTTACATAAAAAATCAAGTGAAGTACCCACACGAATCCACGTGCAACCACAGCTCGCCTCTCTGAGCTTTGTCAGTACCCAATTCAGTTTCAAACCCCGAGTGAATACCACCCACCTTGCCATTTTGCCCTGATACAGATTCGAAAGCAAGCAAACCCCATGGAAACCACTCATCCGTTAAACACGCTTTGCTGCAGGCCAGATTGAAAAAGAACAGGAGAAAGTTTCCCCACCTAAATTCTTGCGCTACACAAATGCACCGCATTATCAAATAATCCCCAAAAGGATTCCCGGCCTCTTCGGGTGCCCTCAATTAAAAAGGGTTTTGCCCCCACAGGACTTGACAACGCCAATTAAAATTACCTGAACAAAATAGTGCACAGCACTGACAAGTGTGAAGTGTGCTAGTATGCCGGACATTAAACTTGCTTCTCTTACACACCGAGGGCAACTACTGACTGACAAACAGCATTGAAAAAGCCACCAGAATAACACTGACAGCGGGCTGCCTCCTGCCCAGAGGCTCTCAGACTCAACTTCCGGCAGGACTGAGTACGAAAGGAGTCAATAAAACAAGTTTTTTTCATTGAGCTGGTTAACGTTTAACAGCTTCCTTTAAATGCCACGAAGCCTGTTGAGAGCGCAGAGGGATTTATAAGCAACCATTACGGGCCTCATATTATTAAATATGGTCATATAAGACGCATAGTGGAGTCACACCTACCGAGAGCTGTCAAGTAACCGTTTAGAATCCAAGCACACCTGACCCACAGCTATGTTTCTTCGATATGATTATCATGAACACGGATATCAAATGTCGCCAACAATCAGGGCGTAGCTTTCATTGGTGCAGCACTGCAGTTGCACGAAGTCAGTGACTTAACAACAGGAAGATCAAAAGTACCAGGCGTCGCGTCTGTCTCCTGGCTGCCTCAATGAAAGCATGCACAGTGCGTGACTAATTTAGAAGTGACACGGGCCGGGCCTTTCACTGGTGCCAGTCTGCCTGTGAAAGGCCAGGCCCGTGTTCCTTCTAAATTAGTCACGCACGCTTTCATTAAAGCAGCAGCAGCCATCGTCATTAGTAGGGTCAGGTAACTCGGCTGTGTTACAATACTTACTTAGTCAGTGCTCGCCTCTCCTGCCTCAATTCCTACGAGCTCGATATCTAAGTTCTCTCGTGCCGGGCTCCGAGTCGTGACTCGTGACTGCAGAGTTTAGAAAACAGCGTGGCAATGACGCACATCCCAAACTGGAAAATTCTGGATTGACCCCTCCCCTAGACCCCAGCACACCAATCACTTCTAATCACAACTGTTACTGGGTCTCTCTCGACGAAGAGGCAGAGGCCACTGCCACACCCCACTACTTTCCCCGAAGCTGGACTGGCCTGCCCCCAGCCATTGGAATTAATGGGGAGCTTCTGACTCCTCCCTGGGCTTTACGAAATTCGCCCAAATTAAAAGCTGTATTCTGGCAGTGATACACAGATCCTGCCCACCTGTGTGTCGTCACTGCTCTGCTTTCTGGCTCCAGGTCAAAGAAATCTTTGCCCAGCCAAAAGCATCCGCAGCAGAGTCAGAGCCAGCCAAGAGCCATCATCCCCCACCCCCTCAAAGAAAAACCCGGATTTGCCCATGTTTGTTCACTGAGCAGCCAGCACAATTTATTGCTAGCTGCTCAGTGTTCCAGCTCACATTTTTTAATCCCCCAATGGTGGCAGGGCGGCGGCCATCTCGCCCATGAACACCAGCCGCCCCTGGCAGAAGCTATAAACATACTTTGTGAAGGCCATAACAGGTTCCTCGGAGCCAGCTTGGCCGTATCAGTTTCTGGTTACCCCATACATTCCTAAGCACACACACAGAGACAGAAAACAATCTTCTCAGTACAAAACAAATATGTCTGTCCTTCTGCTAAAGTTTGTGGATGAGAGGGCACCTTAGAAACTTTTATCGGCCCTTTTGATACTAAGACAGCTTAGCCAGACGCAATAAGGAAAGGGCTGGAGAACAAGACTGGTTCCATCTTTCCATGCAAGGAAATTCTGAAATACTTTTACAATGTTGCAATTCATTTTTAAATTGTGTTTATTCATTGCCACTGTTTTGTTTATCTTTAATTACAATTAAACACATTATTTGCAGTCAGATAGGATATTGATTTTAATAAAATCATAAAGCGTAGTCCTAAAGTGTATTCTTGAGTGTTTATCTTCATAGTGAAAGAGATTTGGAGCACATTAATAATAAATTCTCCTATGAATCTCACAGGACTGATTGTTGCCCCTAACTCACTATCCTCATGTAATGGTTAGGTGCCTCATGGGTTATGGTCCACTAGGTTTACTTTCTCGAGTTGGTAAGTTGGCAAGAAGCCTGCACTTTCACTGGAGGGTATAGAAAACCTAATCCAGAGCCATATTTTGAACGAAAACTATAAAAAATGCATCGCCTATATGTGAGGCACAGTCACTGTGCCCCCGAGGACACCCAATAGAAGAGCGACATGTGGGTCCCAGGGACCCCCCAAGTAATCCACCTGCAGGCAGCTTCAATCACACTCTGCATCCACCTGCAGATGGAGCCTTGCCCCTCCTTTATAAGTGAGTGTGAGTCACTGTCTGAAGTGAAAGCTGGACCAGCAGGGCCGGACTGGCCGTAGCGGGCACCGGGCATTTCCCCGGTGGGCGGGGTCTGGTTTTGTGGCCGCGGGGGCACTTTTCTTACAGGGGGCTCGTTTTGCAGCAGTTCTGCAATATCGGCCCCCTGTAAGAAAAGCGGGAGCAGTGCTTCGTGGCTAGATTAATATGTAGAATGCTTCTTACAATTTAGAGAGGACGATTGCTAATGCTTATCTTGTCCATTATCTGGGGGGAAATCGACCCTAGGCCCTCCGTTCTCTGTGACTTTGCATTAATCTTCATTACGGCACCTTTGGCCCCAGCAGAGCAGAGAGCATGAGCTGCAGAGGAAGGACTGTAATGAAGCATATATAATGCTTGCCTCGCATTGCATCCCAATTGCATCAATCATGAAATCGGATAGTGTTGCAATGCAGGAATACTGCCATAATGATTATACATACCAACAATTTATTTGAGACACAAGAAGACAAATTAACTTGCCATGCCGGGAAACAATGCATCAGTGACGTCAGGACTAAAATCTAGTAAACAGTTCACTAGTTTATTGCGGCAGCCACTACCCCACACCTCCCACATGGTCAACATTGTCCCATTTTGGAACAGTGAGGACAGTCTCGCTAATTCCCCTTTTCTCTCTTTTTTTCGTGCTATCACTCAGTTTCTAAGAAACAATGCATAGTATTGAAAAATTGCACAGTGTTGAATAAAAGTACAACAGAAAAACTATTAAATATTGATGACACTTGAACTTTCTGGCAGTAGTAATAGTAAGTACATGCTGGTTGTATTTGTTAAGCGCACCTATGCCATGGCTATAGACTCCTAGCATTGTCAGTTGGTCATGTTTAAAATATTGATCTCAATTTCAAACTGTGATAAACTGGGTTGTTGGTTGAGGGGGGGGTGAGCCCTTCTCATTCAACAGCCACAATCCTTGTCACGGGAAACTACAAGTCACTAAATTATCCTGTGCTTAACCCTCTGGTAGCTTGGCATGAAAGTAGAAAGGCTTAACTCAGAGGCAAGGTGTAAAGAATTTATGCAGCGCTCAAGCAGTAATAAAGAAAAAACACAACATATCGAAATTCACACACAAATCTAAAAAAATAGAGCACGTTTTATTAAATACAATTATACCAGAATGACAAAAATCCAATCAGTGGAACTGGAGATATGCAATTTCAAAGCTGTAGGCAAAAGTAGCGCCAAACTGCGCTAAGCACCAGTTGTGGTTATATGGTCCCGAAAGGACTGGGGCAAATTCACTAGTTCAAGCCGACCACGATGGAGCCCGGCCCAGATACAGGACCAAGCTCGGCCCACTAGGCAATGTACCTAATTGTACTTGAACTGAGATGCAACGTCCAGCGCCATGCTGCATCAAGTTGAGTCCTTTCCGATGGGGTCATCGATCAGGAGCTGCAAGGTCCTGCATTGAGATGCATCACGCTGCATCGGTTCCGATGAGTCCACCTTTCAGGAGCTGCGAGGTGCTGCAATGCGAGGCCCTACATCAAGATGGGTTGCGCTGCGTCGATTCCAATGAGGGTTTTGATCAGGAGCTGTGAGGTGTTGGGATATGAGGTCCTGTGTTGCACTGCTTTGAGTTGCGTTATGCTGTGTTGGTTCGGAAGGAACCCACAGTTGGGCAAAGTGGAGTACATTCTGATGCCAGCCAAGGGTCTAGGAACTGGAGGCAACTCTTAGTCTCACTCCAGCAGACGCCAGCAACAGGTAAAAGGCAGGTTCAGTTGCAGCTGGGCAGATGAAGAAAATGTCTCTGAAGCTTCTTATGTCCCTGTAGCTCAGAACAGGAGACCAGTCATCTAGTCCTTGGAGTCACTCTTGTGGTTCTGATTTAAGGTGCAAGACCAGTATTCCTTCTTCAGGCCTCTGAGCAGTCCTCTTTGCAGCAGGGCAGTCCTTCCAGCTGCAGGACAGCAGAGTTGTACTTCTTCAGAGACTTCCACAGGTCCAGAAGTGACCTGAAGAGTTGGTCTGAGGGGCCAATATTTATATGTTGTGCTAGATTTGAAGTGGGAGAAACTTCTAGACTTCCCCCACATATAGTTCTGGAATTTCCTTCTTCCCATGCCCTGGATTTGAGGGGTCTGTTTTTAAAATAAACTAGTGTGTCCTTTGTGAGTTGGGTGGGACAGCCCTTTTGAAGTGCAAGCGTGGTAGGTGACAGCTCTGCCCGTTCCATCAGGTCAGGATGGGCCCTCCTGCCAACACCCAGTCACCCCTTTGCATCTCTATCTGCGAGGATTACACAAAGGCCAACTGCCAGTTGCACCTAGTCATGTAACCCAGGATACAGGCTGCAGGCACTAAATGGTTAAGAGAAGATTGCTGGATCTCTACGTTAGTGGCCCGATATTCATATATGCTAACGGAGGCTATGAGCTAGAGACCAGCCGACTTTATAGGATTGGATTTCAGATCTTTTTGAGTACTTCCATGCCTGAAACGTTTTGGAATTATCAATGTACAACTCGGACACCTCCCCATTATACCCTACTTAGAACTGTTTAATTAATGGGAGCATCAACACACAAGCCTCCTTTAATATATGTGAACAAGTAGATTTATTTCGAGATATCTACAATTTCAGCTGGAAAACTGCAAAATAGAATAAGGGCTATTTCCATCATCAGGATTGTGAGTCTGATACACCTACAGGTATTATACTGAATTATTCATTCCGTTGCTCCCTAAAGAAGGTGACCAGCCGAACACACGTAGAAAAATATTTACATTGGCTAGGCCACAAGTGTGTAAAGATCATTGAAATATTAGAACAACTATTCTTTTTTACTGTATATGACCATAATTGATGTTATTCTTATCAGTAGGTATGAGAGATGTGCAAATGTATGAATGCATGAGGATGTGTGAGATAGATACAAGAATGAACTGCATTTATTCCACTGGAAATTATAAATAATGATTGTGTATTTTCAAGAAATAAATATAACATAGATACAGTGATATCTCTAATTTATTGTAATAATAAAACATATTGTTTTAGTTTTGTATCTACCTGTCTCTCTGCCTGTCATAGTATGTACCTTTTATCTTTCTGTGTTTAATAATAATTGCCTTAGACTTTTCTATAATCTACCTAGGAGAAGAAAATGCCAACTTTCTAAAAGTGACATTTTCAGAATTGTGACTTCAAATCCAACTTTAACATTAAAGAGGGCTTTAAAGTACAATTAATTTGAGACCAAACTTGACATTCCTAACTGTTCCCAATCAAAAGTTATCATTTATTACATGTAATAAGGTAACCCAAATGGTACTCTATGAAGGAGGCAGGCTTTGCAGGCTGTTTAGGGCCTACCCTAGGGTGGATCTATATTTATTGAAAAGGAAGGTATAGGTCTGGCACAAGATTTATTTTGCCAGGTCAAAATGACAGTGTAAAACTGCACGCAGGTGTGATGGCAGACCTGAGACTTGTTTTAAAGGGCTATTTCAGTCAATGGCACAATAAGTGCTGCAGACCCACTAGTAGCATTTACATTTTTAGGCCTTGAATGCATGTAGTACCACTTTATTAGTGACTTACAAGTAAATTAAATATGTCAATTTGGTGTAAGCCAATGTTAAAGAGATAACACAAGCACTTTACCACTGCTTAGCAATGATAAAGTGCACAGAGTCCTAAAGCCAACAAAAACAAACTAAGCGAAACACGAGGAGTGAAGCCACACTCCCTGCAGAGAGGACCAGATCCAACACTAACCATTCTGTCTAAAATATTTTTGTTTCCGTTTTTTCCCTCTGCTAACTCAATCATTTTCACCTCAATGATATCTGTCTCCTTGGCTCCTAGTCTTCCTGCATCGAGGTGATCCTAATGATAAATGATTTTGGCTTTGTCAACCTGTTATTCAGCCACAATTCTTTAACATGAGGAAATACTATGAATCTGTAAATGAAACATAGGAAATGAGGGAACACCCCTTGGGAATATGCAGCTGCAAAATGTTCCCCGGGGTAATCCATGTACAAAAGGGGCCGCACAGGTGTCTACGACCCGTCACTCTCTTGGGACCTTTCTGAAATCTGGCACTTGTGAAAAAACTCATGTGTGCACCCCCGTCTGCACAGATGCGTTCACACTTTTGTAATTTATATGTTGATCTCTGTGTGCGTGCATTCTGTTGTGATTACTACAATTGAACATATTACATGTTTAGCAGTTTTTTTTTCTTAATTTCAAATCAGTGCTTACTTTTTTCTCATTTTCTGAGTGAGAAACAACATTATAAAAAGTCACCACCTAATGAAGGCCATAATACACACATCAGTTCTAATCACAACAGAAGGCATGCCTACAAACTAATGAGTAGGCTTATAAATCACAAAAACGCTTGTGCGCGCGGCATTCTGCAGCTAATCTAATCTCTTTTTGCACAGATGCATGTTCCTGAATGGAACTTAAATTGTACAAAATAGCAATATGCAATTATGCATATCACACCCCGATTCACAAAATCAGAGTTTGTGGAGCTTTTGGCCCCACTTATGATCTCAGTGCGTATGTGGAATGGGCCGAGTCCGTTATACCGTTAGTAACAGCCCTTTCAGCCCTATTCAGATGTTGATCCGAATAATTAGTGGAATAACCTTCGGAAACATTGATTATGCCTGTCATTAATTATAGCGTCTACTCACACTACATTTTGCTTCAGAAGATAACTCTAATAATTACTGGGCAAGATATGAAATTACCAGTATTCATTGAATTTTTATTTTTTATTATTGTATGGCAGAAAGCCAACACAATAACCAATAAACTTTGAACTTTGAACTTGAAGTGACCAGTTCATCTCCCACTAGTAGTGCTGCAGCTCCTGATAATTACTGGAATTGTTTGTAAGTGTGAGGAGCAGAAGAAATGTCTGGTGTTCTGACCCCCGGGCTTCTTTACATCCTCGAGTAGTTACCAGCACCCTTATAATGAGGAGGTTTATGCAATTAATTTAGGTTCAGGGATGGAAAAAGTAGGGACTTAGGGGAGTAAAGTCCTGCACAATACTATGAATACACACAAACTCATATATTTATGGCTATGCTCAAAGTGTTTGCAGATAGTTTCTCTAGCCCGAAAATACACCTAAAACTGCACCGGTCCACGGTACTGAAGGAGACCGAACACCAACGGATTTAATGGCGGTGTAGGCGTGAGGCGTTCTCCGCATGGAAAATATTCATCCTGGGCTGGAATAAAACTTAGAATAGACCAATAAAATTTTTGCATCATTCACTCCTGTTCAGAGATTTGCTGGCTAAAATACATAAAAGATTTTATGAGTGATCTGGATCATCCGGAATACTATGATGACCCTGCTTCTATGGGTTCTATTGCCAGAAAGGTTTTTAAAAGATATTGTATGGCGCATTTGGAGGCAATCAGATTCGCCCAGGAGGCATCAGGACCATCGGTACAATTTAATCCATTGTTACTAACAACCCCGGGCATGCAGCCTTACTTATTTAATACACAAAGTGTACATACATGTACACCTGCGTAGGGTGGCCCCAAGATATATTGTAAGCAAATATCTAATGAAAGAAGAAACAGGAGACTCGAGTCAGGAATGTGGCAGGTTTTAGGGCATGCAAAAAGTAAAATTCCAATTGTGGGGCCATCTGGGAGCAAGTGGAAATATTTTGATGTGCCCGGGGACCTGGTGCTTGTTTACATTGCTTTGAGGAAACCAAAAAAATGAAGAGTAAAATGCCTGATTTAATCTCAGGTACCGGTGATTACTCAGGGTCGCACTCCAGCCCATCAGTTTTTTCCCCATAATGCCAGTCATACAGGAGCCAACCGTATGCAAATCAGCCAGGGTCTTCTTTAATAGGAACATTCCAGTCCAAATTGCTATGGGAGGTACCCTCTGAACTCAAGCAACCTCACACTGGCTTCGATCTACTTATGCCTTGACAATGAGGTAAAGCTTGAGCCAAGCTGCAGAGTAAGTTCAGGATCTACGTCTGGACATACCGATCGCACATTGGGTGTCGTACTAAGAAAAACAAAAAGGGATGAGAGGAATGTTTAAACTAAGCACATCCATTGGTAATTACTTGGGGCCAAATTCCAGTCCAGATTTTTTTCTTCACCATGCCACCTCACACCTCAAGAACCAGCCATATGCAAATCAGCCTTGGTCCAACTTCAAAAGGAGCAATCAAACTACCAGGCCAAGACTCATATTAGTGATAAATCTTTTTTTCTTGTTATCTAGTTTACCTTTGGATTTATGAATTCAACATAACATCATTCATTTCCCAAATCATATATGAGAAAATTTAAGGCAAGGCCTGCTGCTGTGGTATGTGGAATTACTGGCACTACGATTGATTGAGGTACCATTGTCAGAATTCAGGAATGTATGTTTGCTGTTGCGGTGCGTTCCTTCTTCAGAATCTGATGTTTTCATATGGTTAGAGGAGGTGGAACATTGTCTTGACAGCAACCATTTTCAGGACATGCATTTGCTATTCTGTGCTAGCTTCACATATAATAGTTTCCTTTGCCTGACCAGTGCATTACAAACATTTATTGCATGAAGGCCAGTGATGTGCAAGGTAATTATACACAGTATTTTGTGGAGTGTCAATTAGGATGCTAAGGGGGATAATTTATTGTCTGGCATGCAGCCATCAGCCTACCATTGCGGTGGAGTTCCTTATTCAGCCCGCCATTGTGGTGGAGTACTGCCTTTCATGATTAGAGGTCCACACTTTGTTGTTAGGGATAATTTTAATTGAAATTCTCCTGTAGAACCGGTGGACGCTTTTTTGTCAGACCTGAAGTCATGAGGCTGGTCGTCATTTGTTTCTATTTCATAACAACACCCCTCCCACCAAACCAGGGGTTTGTTTCTGTAATAGAAAATATGCCATATGTGTCAGAAAGCCTACCATAATGGTGTGGCTCTCTGGTGCAATGTCCCAGCCGTCCTGGGGAGCATGGACTGACGGTCACAGGTTCCCAATAGCGAAGTTAGCTGAGACACTAACATTGGAAACTTAATGGTTTCCCTAACTTTAAATGAGGCAGGGGAACCATGAATTTGGTCGGACGGCTACCAATGTGCAGTGATACACCAAACTATAAATGACCTCCTTAATTTTTTTCAGACTCCATGTATCAAGTGATGTAATTGAGAATGTATAATAACTATGTGATGACTGCATGGTTACTTGCATCATTTCCTATCGAAATATTAAACTGCTAATGACATTTTTATGAGAATAGCTTAGTAAATAAAAATATGTGCAAATATTATACACATTTTGTATTTGGAATGTGGGACACTGGCCTACTGTCAATATGTTTTGGAGCCAAAGGAGCCATGTGAAATGTGACACCTTTTGTCAGTTCTAGCTTTATAGCCAAAAGGCATTTGCATTAAGGTTTTGCCTTTACCATTATACTTATAGGCTTAAAACCCCTGCATGCAATATGCTGCTGGCCAAAATCCCAGGGTTTGCTAAAGATGTCACATATGACATGGTACACATTGATGTGTTCTTCCTCTTGAGCATCACCCGGAGCCTCCATAAGCCCTGAACTTTACAGCATCTAATGCATTCCTGATTCACAGCTCCTAGTGTTTCCATGATTCCCTACAACATGTACTCCTCAAGCACACATCAGGCAATGCACAGTGTCCAGTGAGGCACACTACTCACTGACACCTTGAGGCAATTCAACCAATGCTTCATTGAAGAGTATCAACTAGCCTTCCACTTATGAGAATCCACCTTTTCTCCCAGGAATGCAAAGCGCCCTGTGCTCCCCACATGAGCATCACCATGTGCTGCCATGCTACACATCCCGATGTGCGTCCAAGATACACATCAATGTGTGCACATATTGCACAATTCCTCTGCATCTTTTATGAACATCAATCTGTGCCACTACTGCACGCTCTGATCGATGATTTTTTTTTAGTTTGTGGTTTATTTTCTATTTTTCTTGTCTCTACTCTTAAATATCTAGGGACCTCTTCTATCCAGTGCGAACAGGTGCCGGTACACATGTTGTTCTGGTTGAATGTGTGCATGCTCTTCTCGTGCTCACATATTATGTGCAAGCACAATTCAAAAGCCAATTGCATCCGAATTGTTAATGCCACTAAGGTCGAAAGAAGACTTGCAGTAGACTCTGTCCGATCTCAACCGTCGCCCACTCCTTCAACCCGTACCCCAACAGAATGTCAAACCAACATTCTATTGGGGAAGAGGGGAGCAGCCCAGACCACTGACACCAAGTTTGTATGAAAAAGGCAGCTTTATTGAAACAGGTGCACATTACCACATCACCTGGGACTTTGCCTTACAAACCTATAGCCTCACTATACATATATATCTATGATAAGATATCCCTACCCCTAAAATATCCCTCCCCCATTACAACTTAAATCATCAATAACATACTTGCACTAGGGCTGGTCAACTGTAACTGGGACCTCTAAAATCCCTACCCTTTTTTTCTACCTCTATTAACCTTTGAACCCATTCAACTTCCTACCTAACCTTGAACTTCCTAGGTCATCCAGGCTTGAACTTGCCTACCCGTTCTCTTTCAGCCTGAACTGCCGCTAACAGCAACAATAAACTTTTGTGAATCATGGCAACTCCTCATTCAACCGCCTGTGCACCTGAATCAAGTGACAACCTAACCACATAGCTCCCTTGCTGTATGTAAGCAATAAAAATGGACAAGCCCACAATGGAACCTCCCCCCTAAAGCTTTACATAAGGGGACAGGAGGGGGGGGGGGGGCAAAAATGCTACTGCTCAGTTACCAGCCACCGAGTCACCAAGACAAAACAGTGGCTGGTAACATAAAATAGAGGGCTAAATATATGTTGGGGCTACGAAAGTAGCCCAAAAAGAGCAAAAACCCCGGCGCAGTCCCCTGCACTGCTCCACTTCCCCAAAACACCCTGGGGGCAGAACTCCCTGCGGTTGGCGGCCCCCCCAAGTCCCCCTTAGAACACCGATGTCACAAGTGAGCACGGCTCAGAGGTGTTGCGAGCTGGCACAGCACAATACTGCAAAACATAACAGTACCCTTATTGCTCACCTCTAAATCAAGCACATGCTTTTAAGAGACCAATATCAATGACATTAAATATACTCTGTGCTTATTTTCCATCTGCTTTGTCTTTTCTCTCTGTCACTGCAACAAACCAAGACTGCATGCATTTGGCCATTATCCTGTACACAGGATCAGTTAAAAAAACCATAACAGTTGAAGTTTAAGGCATATTAAAAAGCCTTGTTGGCTGTTACTTTCATTGGGTATGTGTTATTTTATGAATCAAGGAAATAATTGTACTCCACGTTGCATACCAGCACTCAGGAATACATTCTGCCATGTTTGTGTTAGGGTTTTACTTGTCTTTACTTCCAAGCACGAGGCGCCTGTCTGCATTAATATTTACTTCTGAGTAAAAGCCTCTGTGGGTGAATGTTTATCAGAGTTTGTGTCCCTAAACACTTTATTCTGAAAGTGAGACACTTTTCATATTTTCCTTTACTAAGTGACAAGTTTATGCTTGTTAGCTAAGATTTAGCATCAAGTCACATTATAAAAGGAGATTGACCTGAAGAGCTATTTTTTTTTTTAAACTCTACAAAAGCTTGCCCTAATGCGTGCAATTAAAATAAAAGATACCTCAGCGATCTGTTTTACTCATTTCAAAATTGTGTGGAAACTCTTTACGTCCTGTCCGCAATAGACATCCGCCTCTGTCTGTCTTAGTAGTGATGTTAGTGTGCTGAGAGGGTGTGATCTTTGTGAAATATGAGTGCTGCGTGTTCCACTGCTGTCTGTTGAGGGAGCTTATTACAAGATGGGCTGAGACACTAACATCACGCTTCGGGCAGCGTATGGCCTCCGGACTGGACTATGTTGAATGGAATCACTTGTTACACTAGTTCATAATGGAATGAGCAACTTCAGACTCACGCAGCACCCTTTTTATTTGGGATTAAAATACACTTCTTTTGTTTATTTGGATATAGTATTATATCCCTGACTCTAAATATTTCAATTCATCAATTAAATCCAGCATGTAGTGCCACGGCAAGGGTTTTAAACACCCTAAGGCAAGCAAGGGAAATGGCCTCTGCCTAGAGATGAGCGAGCCAACAAGTTAACAGGAAGAGCTGAGCCAAAGCCAAGTGTAGGGTCTGGCTCGGCTCTAGGAACCCGGGACGAGTGAGCCCTGAAAATAGTTGGCATTAAAATCCTGCAACAAACAATCTAAAAACATGATACAGCCGACTCAATTTTTTTTTCAAACTGTATTTCTTTAACATGCAGTAGAGTTTAACCTTAATACATTGGATTATATGCCTGTATTGAAAGGCATTTATTAGATATGGTAGTTTTTAGGTCTCGGCCTGCACCAGCGCTTGCGCTGGTCTGGCCGAGAGTTTTAGTAAGTGGGTTTTGGAAGTGCAAACACTGGCTTTCGGCTGGCGACCAGCTTGAGTTCACGATAGCGTGCACGCGCGCAGCTGCCATCTGTTGTTTCCTATCTCTTCCTCATTTCCTCGTCATGGCTCATTAACTCTCTGGACTCTGAGGTTTCAATCGCAGCAGCAGCTCACATTACCAACTGAGGGCCCTGGACTACAGTCACATGAAAAACAACAGCGATTAGCATTGAAATGAAAGCTTTTTTTTGTCTAGTTAGAAATATTGCTTCAGTGGGTTGATTTCACCTTATATCGCTATTTGTTTTATATTGGGAGTCACAGCCTAATTAGCAGTATTTTTGTCTCTCGCTGTTTTTTTTTAAAATATTTATTCGCGCAAAGCACAAAGCTATATTTAAGGTTACTTTTTCCGCGTCACTTCTTCACTCTATTTAAACTCCACACCCCCACTCTTATTGTCTCTCTCCTTCTCTCTCTCTCCCCTCTCTAATTCTCTCTCTACTTAATTAACTCTCCCCTCTCTATCTTTTTTAGCCTTTCATTCTCTCTCACCCCTTTATCTGTTTCTCTTTCAAACTCCTTCATTCACTCTCTCTCCCCTTCTTTCTCTCTCTCTATCCCGCTCCACTCTTTATTCTATGTACACCCTTTCTCTCTCTTTCTCTCGCACCACCCTCTCTAATTGGGCATTATATCTTCACTCTATCTCTCACTCGGCAACACCACAGCATCACTCAGCGCAACCACAGCATCAATCAGAGCCAGCACAGCATCAATCAGAGCCAGCACAGCATCACTCATCACCAACACAACATCTCTCAACGCCATCACAGCATCACTGAACGCCATCACAGCATCACTCAGTGCAACCACAGCATCACTCAGTGCAACCACAGCATCACTCAGCAAAACCACAGCATTACTCAGCACAACCACAGCATCACTTAGCGCCACAACAGCATCACTCAGCGCCACCACAACATCACTCCGCGCCACCACAGCATCACTCAGCACCACCATAGCTTTACTCAGCGACACCACATCATCACTCAGGGCCAACACTGCATCACTCAGCACCACCCCAGGATGACTCAGCACCACCACAGGATGACTCAGCACCACCACAGGATGACTCAGCACCACCACAGGATGACTAAGCACCACCACAGGATGACTCAGCACCACCACAGGATGACTCAGCACCACCACAGGATGACTCAGCGCCACCACAGCATCGCTCAGCGTCACCACAGCATCGCTCGGCGCCACCACAGCATCACTCGGCGCCACCACAGCATCACTCGGCGCCACCACAGCATCACTCGGCGCCACCACAGCATCACTCGGCGCCACCACAGCATCACTCAGCGCCACCACAGCATCACTCAACGCCACCACAGCATCGCTCAGCGCCACCACAGCATCGCTCAGCGCCACCACAGCATCGCTCAGCGCCGCCACAGCATCGCTCAGCACCGCCACAGCATCGCTCAGCACCGCCACTGCATCGCTCACTGCCACCACAGCATCACTCAGGGCCACCACAGCATCACTCAGCGCCGCCACAGCATCACTCAGTGCCACCACAGCATCACTCAGCGCCACCACAGCATCACTCAGCGCCAAGACAATATCACTCAGCACAACCACAGCATCACTCAGCGCCAAGACAATATCACTCAGCACCACCACAGCAACACTCAGCACCACAGCAGTATCACTCAGCAACACCTGAGTATCATTCAGCATCACCTCAGCATCGTCTCCGCAACAGTCACCACCACCACCACTACCACCTCAGCATCACTCAGCACCACCTCAGCCTGCTCTCGGAAACTGGCATCTGTTGATTCTCCCCTAGCGTCTGGCCGCTGCTAGTGTTATAATACAGGTACTAGTTCCCAACCTTCACCCTCCGATTGTTTATGCCCCCTCAAAAAAAAAGCTTTAACAACAACCATTGCAATAGGCAGAAACAAGTTGCCAGCATTGCAAGAACAAAAGAAAACGGAGGACATTTTTATTGTAAATACTTTTTTAATATGGTCGTTCAGTTTTACATAATGCCTTCTTGGTCATATATAAAGTAATAAAAATGCTTCTGACACTTTTTTATTATAACTTTTCAGCATGCCGCACAGCAGCCACAGTTCTCTACAGCACAGCTTGAAGACATTGGCAAAGTCAATAGCTCTGGCTAAACACTTATAAGGCCCCAAAGGCGAGACCTATTGGCTATGCCAATGCTTGTTAAACATGAAGTTAGAGACATTCATGGCCCTCCACAACAATGCCATTAGTGAACTATGAGGCAAGTCACTTGTCACGTGCACTCGATATGTGGCCTAGGTTGTTATAAGAAATGGGGCAACATTAAAGTCTATGAAATCAAACACGAGGTTTTTGTACAGTGCACTGCAGGAACTCAAGTATTTGTAAGTTCTCTCATATGAGATAACGAAGAAAAAGAATGGTCGGCGAAATAAAATATTTGCCTAGGATCACCCAATATGGTGAAGCAGGGAGGTAAGAATTGATTCCAGGTTTCGGTTTTCACATTGTGCAATTCAGCCACTAGGCACTCTCTCATTCTCTTGTTAGTAACCTAAAAGGTTTATGCTTTAGTTCTAATTCTAGGTGCATGAGGGTAGAGCATGCAGAGCAGGCTGAAGCCGCTTGAAAGCTCGGCGTTTTTTGGCGCAAGGGTCCAAGAGGGCCTCGAGCTGAGCCAGAGCCAGACACCTGGCCAGAGCCAGGCTCGAGCCTTCAGCGGCGCACCCACCTCTCCCCTTGCCCCAGAAGAAAGCCTCCAAGAAATACTGGACAGTTCCTCAGCATAACAGTACACACAGTTCAGTAGAACATGTTCTTATACAGTAGGTGTGTCCTTTGTATTATTTATAACAATGCTTTTTCTTTGCATGCTTGATCTTGTATCACTGTGCTTCTACCTACAAGTGCATCAGGACTGGTGTCAAATGAGATATACACGTTGTACATATATGCCATATGTTTATAAACATTTACTATGACTTGTGGTCTCAACAGGTTTGTAATGTGAGTTTTTAATTGCAGTTTTTAATTTTGTTAGGTCTGGGCTGACAGACATCTAATTAAGAATAAATTCTGGAGCAGTGGCAATTGTGAAATGTTCAGCACTTTCTGAAGTGGAGCTATATGCCACCCTTCATGAGTGTGTGGCTTTGTTGTGTGAGAACACATCTCGTACAGCATGGATGCTGCAACATATTTTTTTTCAAACATCCATAACCACCACCAACCTAAAGTTTACAGCGTTGGATCCTGGTTATAAAAGGCAATCCTTAGACTCCTGTCACAAACATAGCCATCAAATAAGTAAAGCCACCTTACATCAAGAAGAGAGCTGACAGTGTTACAAATATAGCAAACTGCTCTCCGATACCGAAATCCTGTAGCCACCTTGAACAAACGTCCCACAGAAAACAAATACATAATCATGTATCACCCTGCCAGCCTACAGATCTCCACTTAAGACTCACCTCTCTCCCCAAAATAACACACTGCAATCTAATTCACTACAACTTAAGACATTCCTGTTTTTTATACATGCAACCTGCCGGCTATCAGATTACACCTCAAGACTCAACTGTTTCCCTAACACACCAACTTACCAGTCATTGGACAGCCTTTAGAGAATAAATCAATGTAAATGTTTCCCAACTCCAGGGCCGGACAGGGAACAGCAACCAGCCCTGGCAAATTACTGCTTGACCGGCCCTGGGACGGATGCTAGTAAAAAGCACCACTCCCGCTTTTGTTACAGTGGGCCGATATTGCAGCTCTGCTGCAAAACCGGCCCCCAGTGACAAAACCAGCTCCCTGCAGCCACAAAACCGGCCCCCACCTCTCAGGCCCACAGGGGAAACGCCGGTGCCCGCTACGGCCAGTCCGGCCCTGCCCAACACCCTTAATTACTGATTAGTTACTTGCCCCCAGAGTGATGTTGTTATATGAGTATACATACTATGCTACCTGGCTGAGTTATATCAGAATGTAGGCTTCAGATGCCAATCCGAAACTTACTTGTTCCCCAGTATCTCTATGTCTAAACAGACAGTGCCCACTATTTTCCACTCGCAATATTGCCTCCACGTACTTTTAGAGCTAGAAAAATGTACTGGAAATAAAACGTATTTACATCCAATTCCCGCTCCTTGAAAGTTCCAGTTCTATCAAGGACATGGACTATGCTGTTAGTTACTGGTTGGTGTGTATACCTGTAGAATAAGGCAGAAGACCAACTATATATATACACAGAGTGAAGAGTTGATGAGATTTACAAAATCATCAGGCATTACAAATCTTTAAATTAGTATTTAATTTATCAGTGCCACTACAACTGGAAGTGACACGTGTTGATATTTGTAGTTTAGAAAGGGAATGTTCTTCATAATTTAGACAACTGGAATGCCAGCTATGTGCCAATCAGTGGAAAATATATCTCTAAAACACAGGTTCATTCTGCATCTGATTCCCCATGTTGTTCAAAACAGACTTACATTCCCGTCTCCAATGTCCAAGCTTGCTGCAAGCGTGACATGGATTTGTCTTTGTCAAAAGCGACACATCAGTACCTGTTTTAGGATCTAAAGGACCACTGTGACCTCTACCTTGCGACAGGATGTTCTGCTGTTGGAAAACATTAGCACCCTGCATCATCGCAACCTGATTGTAATCTCTCTGTACCTGTCCTGTGTTCTTAAAACCCATTGGATTCTGTCCTTTCTGCATAGCCTTTATCTGTGTAATCATTAATTTCTCCTTGAGTTTCTTGTGCCTCAGGTCAGTATCGCCTGCACAATATTTTGGCACGCGCAATATTTCTACTACTGATTTACTCTGTCGCATCCTTTTAGAAATCTCATGTCTCAAGTCCATGACAAACTTATAAATGGACATCTCTCTCTGCAATAGTGTCTGATCTGCTGTACTGCTTACAAATCTGTACTAACCGCTCATAAACAGCATGAATAGACTCTTTTAGCTCTTGGGTCATCCTGTCAATCTGCAACCAATCAATTTCTTTAGGAGAACCTTAGTCTACAGGTGAATCATCACCTGATGATATTTCCTCATTACCGCTGAAGAAGGTGCACCTGTTCTAGAATCCCATGGTGGTTCCCCCTCTGGACAATCCACAGCACTATTACATTTGGCCCATGAATCTGCTGGAACCACAGTTTTAAATAAAGTATTCAAATCAATCCACAAAACTTTTAAAATTTTCACAAATTGTTCAACTTGTCTTTACCATTCCACTGGCTTTTCTCTCAATCTAGGGAAAACGATCGTAAATGAAAAAATGTCTTGTCTATTCCATGATACATGAACATAACCTCCACCAGGTACTTCTCTCATGGGGAGCATATGTACATACCCTATACTGCAACCAGAAAGATTAGGTGTTGACTGCACTCGAACTTGCTTCACTTGCTTCTTTTTCAACCATCTGCCTTCCAAATTTTCTCTTTCCTCCCATTTTCTGATTAACGTCATTAGTTTATTTATTTGTAATTTCTTTCATGGTGGTCTCATGTTTTCAATAGACTTGTCAGAAAAGTCCATCCTGTAAGAGTTCTGTAAAATCTTTAATATCTACAACATATTTCTGAGCCAATCCAAACAATTTCTCATAATTACATTTGCTCATCGTTTATCATTTTTGACTGAAAAACAGTAGTTCATCATCTTGTTAAATCTCTAATCTTGATGGGCTAAGTGTCCCCTCACGTCCATGAGCAGTTTAATTGCCTGAACTGAATTTTGAACTGAACTTGCAACCATGTCTGAAGTCTGGGAGAAACTAGAAACTGAAGGCTGAGATGCAACTGTATTTACAGGTGAAGCTGGAACTGAAACTGGAACTACTGCTGAATTCTGATTATTCGGGGTGTACTGTATCCTTTAAGCCATTCATCAAATTCTTGAGGAGTTAGCCCTCATTGCTCTCCTGTATCATTTAAATTTAGACTTCTATTTATAAGTTTTGCACTCGTTCCAGGTTGTACATTTACTACGGAGTAATCTGGAACTGAAATATCCATTAGAACAGTCATAGAAGAAGCATAAAAATTCACACGAGGAAGTCCACTTGATTTGGGACAGTAAAAAAGTGGAAACCTCTGCACCATTCCTTGCATCAGATACGCATGTGTCTGATTAGGGACAACATTTGCAGCAGCAGCATTATTGGTCGGGATCGGACATCGTCCACAGAGCCGCCGCCGCCATTGCTCTAGCGCTTCAATGCACCATCAATGCCACGTTCGAAACCAGCATCTTTCCCGACGACTGGAAACGTGCAGAAGTCAGACCCATACTCAAGAAGCCCTCAGCAGATCCCACGGACCTCAAGAACTACCAACCCATCTCCCTCCTCCCCTACGTGGCCAAAGTCACAGTCACAGAGAAGACCGTTAACGTCCAGCTAACAAAATTCATCGAAGAAAACTCCATCCTCGACCCCTCCCAATCCGGATTCCGCAGCAACCACAGCACCGATACCACTCTACTCTCCACCACAGACAACATCCGCACCCTCCTCGACCAGGGACACACCGCGGCCCTGATCCTACTCAACCTCTCTGCAGCATTGGACACTGTCTCCCACCGTACACTCACTACCAGACTCCACGACGCTGGCATACAGAGAACCGCCCTCGACTGGCTCCGCTCCTTCCTCAAAGAATCAGACTGCCACCCTTCCTCTCCAAACCCACGGAAATCAACTGCGGAGTACCCCAAGGATCGTCGCTCAGACCCACGCTCTTCAACATCTACATGGCCCCCCTCGCTGCCATCGTCAGACAGCATGGACTCAGCATAGTATCCTACGCCGACGACACCCAGCTCATCCTCTCCCTCACCAAGGACCCCATCACCACCAGACTCAACTTCCAGGAAGGAATGAAGGACGTCGCATCCTGGATGAGCAGCAGCTGCCTGAAACTCAACCCGGAGAAGACAGATGTCCTCGTCCTCGGAGCCTGCCTCTCCGCATGGAACAACACCTGGTGGCCCACCACCCTTGGCATCTCCCCACCCCCACGGACCATGCCTGAAACCTCGGCATCATACTTGACTCCTCCCTCTCCATGACCCGACAGGTCAATGCCATCGTCTCCACCTGCTTCAACACCCTCCACATCCTCCGAAAGACCTTCAAATGGATCCCCCCCGAATCAAGGAAGACCGTCACTCACGCACTCATAACCAGCAGATTGGACTACGGAAACGCCCTCTATGCTGGGATCAAGTCTCTGCTCCGCAAACTCCAGACCATACAGAACACCGCAGCCAGACTCCTCGGCATCCCCGGCACAAACACATCACCCAACACCTGCACAACCTCCACTGGCTCCCCGTCGAGAAGAGAGTAACTTTCAAGATACGCACCCACGCCTACAAATGCCTCCACAACACCGGACCCTATTATCTCAACGACAGAATCTCCTTCCACGTACCTAAAAGGAACCTTCGATCCGCCGACCTCGCACTCGCAGAACCCCAGCACATCCACAGAGCAATAACAGGTGGAAGAACCTTCTCCTACATCACAGCCAAGACCTGGAACGAGCTCCCAATTGACATCAGACGCGCCCCCGCCCTGCACATCTTCAGGAAGACCCTCAAGACCTTGCTCTTCGACTGACTTGAGCTGCTCCCCCACCCACAGCGCCTTGAGACCCTCACTGGTGAGTAGCGCACTTAAAATTCCCTGATTGATTGATTGATTGATTGACTCATGGTTGCGTGAATGAGTGATTTTACTGTCAAATCTGAAGAACTTCCATGTACTGTATGTAATCCAGTAGGTACAGTTAAACTGTGAATTGTATTTACCTGTAAACGAGAATTGTAAAGAGGTACAACAGGTCCATTAGAAACAGGAACATTCAAGGCATCTGGAGCATTTGAATTAGTCAGATTTAAAGGAGCTGACATTTCTGTTCTCCCACTCACAGGAGAAATGGGCATCCGTTCCTTTGGTACTTCAGGCATTAAGGGAGCATTGGATCCCTCAGGTGTGCTCATTTGCATCAGGTCTCTATTTGGCTATTCATTATAAGGTGGTGGGCGATTTAATAATAAATCATTCAAAAGCTCATCATCTATGTCACTCTCTTATCCCTCCTTCTCTGTATCATTTTTGTCTGTCTCTAAATGCTCATTTTTCTCCTTTCTCTTGCCGCTTGCTTCTCCCTCAACCTCCAACACTGGATAGATTTGTGATCCGTGTATTATATCTGCTCTCCACATTTTGTGCTGAGTGTCCCATCTAGCTTCTGTGTAATGATCCATTGTTCTCGTATATATTCCTTGGTATCTCCCTCTATCCTTCTGTTGAACAATGTGCTCCCAGGTATTTAAAGCTCAAGAACAGTGAGTCTAACAGGCTCTTTCATTTTGTATATTCTTTTTCTTAAATTTACCAAATTCCTCAAATTGAATGTCCCATAACGAGGGAACTGTAATTTCTCGTCCTTCTCAGTAAGTGTGTGCCAAAAACCAAGCCTCAGATATGGATGTAATCCATTGTCCATCTTGACAATGTTTCCTAGCGTACCCTCGGATGGTACCTGTTCATCTTGTTCATTTTGGCAAATGCTGTCTCATCTTTCTTTACTAATCTTTGTACTGACTGGAAAAATTTCATTTTTATTCAGTTTTGTTTTCACAACAGATTTCTGCAAATTCAAGAAATGTTATTCTCCCACAATTCACCTGTTCAGTAACCTCAACTCTTTTGCCGGAGTCAACCTGTCCCAGCGTGGCTTCACACCAACTGACCAATCACAGCACAACACACTGTGACATCAAAACACGCTCTTCGCAGCAGCACAACCATCCTTCACAATTTCTCCTACGTGTTTTCCTTAAAGCAAAATATGACAGTACAATGCAAGCAGCAAATAAAACTGCCTGTTCTACAAGGTACTCACAAGGTAACTAAACTTTCTATCCTCTTTTGCTGCAATGAAAAATCTCGACCAGCTGGATTTCACCCTTAATTGATACAGCTGTTCCCAGTGCACCTGAGATCAACCTTACCAATAATTTATCACTAACACACAAATAGAACCCTTCCCAATGTGTTGACGTCTCACGATCAACACCAGAAACCAGCAGACAACTTACGTCTACCCTGAGACAACCCGTAGGTAATATCTTGAGATCTTAGGCCACGACGGACCCGTTTACAAATTCAACTTTGCACAAAGAGTCAAACTCATACATGGACTTTAACCATTTCACTCCGGTCAATAACACACAGCCATTTCAAAAACCGCAGTCTTAAGCAAAAGCAAATAGCAACGCGCATCCCTATCGATACTCACACTCCTTTGCTGCTACACGGTGACTGTATCCAGAACGATACTCAATCAATCCTTTTCTTTGCCAAACCAAAATGTTGTGGACTCTTTGGACTTGGGCTAAGGGCTATTTTGGCACCCTAAACTCTCACTCCACTAGGCAAAACTATAGCTCTGCTACCAGATTTGTTGCAGAGTAAAGCGTGCGTAAAATTATTTATTAATCCCTTTTTCCTCTAACCATACTGGGCACTTTACGGCTAGACAAACTGAATCAATTTCATTTACCCCTAAGGTGATGATCCTCTGATAAATCTTTCTCCGCTGACAGGAGGGGTGGAAATCAGGGTGACCAAACTCCACGTTAGCTGTCCAATGAGGATCATTAATCGACAGCCAACTCACAAGTTTGAAATCAAATTTAGGTACACCACTTTTAAGACCATACTGTAGAAATAAAAAATAGTGACTGGGAGACCCAACCTCCGAAAGAAGCTAAGTCAAGTGAGAATTATGCAAACCAAAAGCTCTGCGATATCAACACAAAACGAGAGAAGTAATGCCTGATGTTCTGTCAGACCTCACTGATTCCCCCTACAACGCATTTAAATGATTAATCACAGTCCAAATCGAAGAATCAACAGGACTCAATTATAGACTCAGACAGATATTTGATTAATTTGGTTATTATATAAAAGTTGCAAAATTCATACCCACAAGAAATTTCTTAAGAAGTTCAGTTAAGAATAAAGCAGTTTTTATAACAGTGCCACGTATTTAAGCAGGCTTTTTTGAATCAGAAACAGCTAAAGAGTTATAGAGTCCTACCACCATTAAGGCAGAAGGAATAGCATGTTGTCTAACACCTCAGGTCCTAAGAGGATGGAAAAGGGGTTCATGTTTAATGTCCATTAAGGGCGAGTCCATTAGCATAGATCAAAGGAATATAAGGAAAAAAATTAGAAATGGTTCAACAAAGAAGGTTGAGACCATCAGCTACCAACTGTAGCATCGATCTGGCAGTCCAAAGTATGGGAAAAGTTAATCAAAAATCGATTAGCCTAGCATCCTCTCTCACAGAGAAAATGGAAAGTATGGCGTAGCCCCTCCTTTGGGGTTTCTTCTTTTCTAAGATTTTTAAGTTCTTCCCCGTGGGGTGGCATCATCCCACCATCGAAAGACTATCACATGTCCATAGTCGCATACTGCCACCTAAAGCATTTGCAACATCAATATGGTTTCCCATGCAAGTCAAGAGAAACAAAAGCTTGAGAGTCCACATAAGCCTAGTATCAAGTAGAAAGATACAAAGTAGTCTGTTGATCGTAATAGCTGAAATTCAAATCTCACAGGAACATTCCACGGTGCATGTTGAAGTAACATTCAGAAATATCAGGGTGCAGACATGTAACGGGACAAATATGCAACATTTCACTTGTAGTAAAAACGACCCATTGTATTAAATCAGGGAAATGTCAGCACTAGAGAAAAAGCATTTCAAAAAGACATTTAAGTTAGCATCACATGAGCTCTGACTTTGCTTCAATATAATGAAAGTAAATCAATTTAAATAAAGAATGTACATAACTTTCACAAATTATAATTACATGGAAATGGCTAACGTTAAAAATACTCCTACTACTACAATTTTTCATATTTATATAAATGCAATTTTTTCAAATTTCATACTACAAAATTCATTTTTAGTATTTCATAAACTATAGAGTCTCTAGTATCATATTGTGAAATATCAAGCTTGTAATTTATTGCTACTCATTTTTGTCAACTTTTCTAACTGGTGCACATTGATAGAAAGCATCCAAGAATACTAGGACATCTCACTTAGCATCATATTTTCGTCATTATATGCTAATAAGCAATATGTGTAGCAGAAAATCATTAGTGCAACTTTCTTTATATGTATTAGTATTACTTTATATGTATGTTTTCTTCATCTTCACGTTTTAAAGCACACTTTTACAGTGCTTCTACTACACTTGTCTCAGCTTTATGTGTCACTGTTTCTAACTTGTGCAATGTGTACTTTAAATTTTTTGAGTCTTCTGTTTATTAACACGTCGTGCATTATTTTTAAAATCATGCTGCATCACAGAGCAAGGCTTGAAAGGCATGGCGGGATGACGGGGTCTGGTCAGTTTCATGCAGTGTTTGTTTACTACTTCTGGTGGGTGGTAAGCTCCGCTGCCACACAGCAGTTTGCAGAGTTTTTGCCAAACTCCACGCTCCAAGAAGAGGACGGAGTGGTAAATCTCCGCAAACTCCGCTGGCGGAGTGGAGTTTACCGCCCACCCACAATTTGAACATTCTGATAGGATTTCAGGCTCTTCCCTACAGAAGGTAAGACAAGGCAATATGGAATGCAATTGTCTTCCATACACAGTTGAAGTAAAGCCCATATTCCTGAGGAAGAAGAAAGCTAGAAGTTTACGTAAATGCCCTATAGTAGACTTGGGGGACGGGATGGTTTTTTCCTTTAAGGAATGCCTCAAATATGACACTAGAGCCCCCTAGAGGGACTCATGTGTGCCATCTAAGTTGACAAGCTCACTTTTTAACCCAGTCTCTGTGTCTGGCCCCTCCCTATGTCCTGGTCTCCCTCAATTACCGAGACTGCCCACTTGGAGGTTGCCGCTGCCACCGGCGCGGGGTCTATCACACTCTGTAGCTTTTGGGTCTATTGTCGGCAGACTTCAATTTAATTTGCCTTCACTTTTGGATCAGGCTTGTTACTGTTTGTCTTTGTTCTGTTCCATACCACTACATTATACCAATGCATGCTTGTGCCTAATTCCTTCACATCACTCAAGTTGACCCTTATTTTTAAAATGCCATGATACTACATTCAGTTTTAGACTTCTTGATGTTATCCACCTTTTGACTGCAATGAATGTGTTGGGCCATAACCCTATGCTTATATTATGCTCATGTGATGTATCTTGTTTTTGGGAATAGCAATAAAATTCTTTTAAAAAACAGGCAATCGTTTTCAGTATAGTATGCTCATTTTGGGTATTGTATTTTAATAACTTGACGCCCGCTACTTTGACTTAAAAAGAACCGTCATTTTGACTGTCCCTTATTTTGACCTGACCATTAGCTCACTGTACAGATTTACTGTTCTGTCAGTGATCATAACCAATTTGTCACAAGAGTCATCTCAAAGCAATAGCCAAGCCAAAGTAATAGTCAAGTTGAGGAAATGGTCTGGTTGAAGTAATGATAATTGAAGATTTGGGGGACCAACTCGAAGGGGCTGACTATATTTTTGTGTGATGGAGGTGTTTTATTGCCCAGGTGTGTTTGTAACTATGATGCCAGCTGGCATTATGTGTTTTCTTTGCTGACTGACAAGTGCTTCTTTTAGAACATGAACATAAAAAATGGCTTTATATCATAACTTTCGGGGTCACATATTTCTACTGCTGTTGTACTCTTTATCACCAAAGAGGCATAGTTAAAAGGGTTGTTAGCGTGCCATATTTAGTGGGGCATAATATGAGACATATTCCTGTCCTTGTCCCTGTGCTGGTGCCATTTTGGCTGCCTAGCACCAATGAAGGCAACCTTGCAACATGGTGCAAGGGTGTCTGTGTTGCATGCACGATTGTTTTTGTGAAGGAAGGGGCACATTCCTGCACAAATACAATCCTGACAGGCAAATTCCTCTTTCTATGTTTGCTGGAGAATGCATCACACAAAGAGGAAGCAACCATGATAAATAAAGATATTTCTCCTTGTTACGCCTTCCTTTAGAAGGCGTATCTTTTTGGCACATTCCCAGGTTTGCCAGCTCTAGTAATTCTGGAAATGTGTCAAAAAATCATGGGAGTTGTATGGGAACACGCACACAACGCCCATGGAATGCCTCCCTGATGCAGAGTAAGGCAACGCAGCGATTTGCGCTGCATTACTTTAGTTGAGATTTATTAATCCACTCTGGGCCACGCATGGCATCATAAATTTTATTTTTGAGTTGCATTGCGTGGTGCAAGAGCGATGCAATGGCACTCATAAATATGCCCCTTAGTTTATGTTGTGTCGGCAAAGTAATGCCAGGATTGTGGTAGTTGAGTTAGTGAAACCAGAAAGTGTGATATCACTGCAAGTTTAGAATGAAATGAAGACTATTATGTGGAAAAAGTCTTCCCCATGTTCAGGTGCAAAGTTGCTATTCCCATTGTACTGGTGCTAATGTGCACATATTTCCAGTGTTATGAAGCTGTATAGCCACTTTTTTATTTTGATGTAGTAATATCACTTTTCTACATATATATATACAAAAGCATGGAAATGCACTTTTCCTCACATTTGGCAGGATTTTACACACCCTTTTTGCCAACAAACTCGTAATGAAGACCTTCATTATAACTGTTATTTATAGAAGTAATTTGCTTAGTGAAAAGGCGAATATACAATTGCATACTTAAGTCATGTATTTTGGCTCAATTTTTATTAAATTACATTTTTCCAGTTAAATTATTTTAACATGCAAAAAATCTTCATGGGACCAAACCTTTATTGATATAATAGCTATGGACATTTGAGATCTTTTTCTTTACATATTTTGGTTGAGGCTGCCTCCAACAGCCACCTTCCACAGGTTTTCCGATCTTTTTCCCTGTGTTTGTCATGGTACACGCCCTCATACTAGAGTGACCAGCACCAAAAGGGCCCGGTACTAAAATGCGAAAATAACTTTGTAAAGCCACCTGGTTATTATTGTTTGTGTGATCCTGTTACTTGAGCAGTTAATTAGTAAATACTTTGACATCCTCATACGCAAAAATATCTTTTGAACCCGTTCTGATATAAGATTTGCAACACAGGTGGTCCCTGGCGCTTACGTTAAGCTAGCCATGATTAAACTATTTTCAGATCCGCAAATGTTTTATTGTCTCCCTTTTAGTACCCTGCAAAGATATAATTTAACTCCCAAACAAACATGCCTCTCAGCTCAACCCAACCGATTGACCTCTAAGTCCCATATCATCTGCCCCCTGTCCTACCGATGTGATTCTCGGAATACACTACATTGCGTTCTTTTTGGAATCATATTTTTCACAAAACAGAAACATTGAATATTTAGTGACATCATTTTCATGTGGTTTAATCCACACAAATGATGTAACTATGTGTAATGTGACATCTAGTGCTGTCCCAATAGTATACTGCCACCCGATGAAAATCTCCGGTGTCTGTAGCTGTAGTGTCCTGCTGGACACGTTCTAGTCTCTCAGCAGGCACCAGTTTTACCAGCCACTCCTTCGAGGGCGGGCCACACACACACACACACACACACACACACACACACATACCCCACCCATCCAACACAGGCATCATAAGTGATGTGGGCCTGCTAATAAAATGGCTCAAGTGCAGGTGGCCAGTTAAGTATCATCACCAGTGTGTCTGCGTCATTATCTCTTTAGCATCAGGGCGTAGGGCCCACATCTTTACAATGGTGACCAAAAGTTCTGACTGTGCTGCCTAGGAGGTCACCCCTGTGCATGAAGAGGTGATAGGGGTCCCTGCTGCAGCCTGCCCATGAAGCGAGTGTGTCACCCCCATAAGAAGGTAAACCCTGGCCTCGTTGCTGCTGCTGCCAACCCACAATGCAAGAAGTGAGAACCCAACCTCGCCTGCAGCACCCCGCCAACAGAGGAGAAGTTCAAGGTAGCACTTCGGTGGTGCAAGACCCCATGCCTGCTAATGAGCTGCGACCTACCTCTCCACCTACTCCGCATGCTGACTGTGATCGCAGCACCGCGCCCGGCACCAGCAACGAGTCAGTAAGTGCCCCCATGGCATCGTGCTAAGCAGGGAAACCAAGAGACTGCACCTACCATGGAGCAGGTGCTAGTGCAATGAGAGGTTGATCGCTGCATCTCACCAGTATCGGAAGAGACCCTGCACCCAGGTCTGCAGTGCTTGCAGGTGAGAAGAGCTGCTCATTGCCCGCAGAGTTGGGAGAGCTTCTGTGGCCGAAAAGAGTGACAGCTGTGCCACCGGAAATGCAACCCGCCCTCAGAGGATATACCTACCTACCTATTGGCAATAAAGGGTCCCTCCCCCGAACACTGCCAGACTCTGAGAAGCCTTACACCCCTCTATACCTAGCTCTCTGGACTGGAGATAGGAGTGGTGCGGCAGCCCTGTGAGTAGCATGGCAGCTGCCTGCTGAGGCTCCGCCTGCAGAGGAGAGGGGTGTGGATCGGCCCGTGGCCGTCTACACCCGGGAAAGTCCCCTCCCCTGCAGCAGCATGCACAGAGCGACTGCCGTGACCCATATGTGCAGTGGCAGCACTGAGCGTCATTAATGCGGCAGCCCCAGCTGGGGCTAGCATAGAAAATATACCCCACTGCCACACAGCAGGATGAAGAGGCATCAATCATCCCCACAGTGGCCCAGCCACCCCTGAACTAAGCCGAGGGACTGGCAGTTGCAGCCCAGCCCGCAGGTGAGAAGTGCACTGCCTGGCCCACGGTTGCACCAGCATTAAGTGCCAGCCCATCTGTAGTGCCGTGAGGGACAGCATGGCCCGCAGCGTTAGTGAAGCTGCCGTGGCCCGTAGGAAGTGGCTGCAGTGCCACCTAGCGGTTATCTGTTGTGCCGCACCCATGACTGGAAATAAGGCGGCCCTGACCGGGCAAACATAATGCAAATGACAAGCCACCATGCATCGCATGTGCCTGCTGTGCCCCACGTACCTCAGTCCATGCACAGGAGACCCCAGTCATCCTCAGTGCCGCATGTCCACAGTAGAGAAGCGAGACTGCCACGGCATGAATGGAATAGCAATTGCTGTGCCACCTGGTGGCCACTGTGCCACACCGCACCCTGAGCTGCCAAAAAGGGGGGAATGGAGACCGAGGCTGTGAGGGACAGCCAGGACTGGTGCTGAGTGCACCACGCGCCCGCTAGTGGCAAAAGGCCACCATCATAAAAGAAACAATGCAAGCTAAAGGAAAGACCAAATACAGCCAAAGTGAGACTGACCGAGTGAGAGCTGAAACATTCTCCCCCACCAAGCCCCCGGAAAAGGCACTGACTGTCTTTATGTGAAAAGGGGAAGAGAGCAGTGCACTCCCCCTGGTGGGAAGAACCACCACTGCCAGAGAGAAGATGCAGGCATAGAGGGAGCCAGCCGAGAGCACCCTCCAAGAGACAATAACATATACAGAGAGAGCCTGGTTGCTTGCCAGACACCCAGCGCTCCCCCAGAGAAGAGAGGGGAGAAAAGGCCTAGCGTGGTCTGAATGCGGACAACTACATCTCAACTGCAAAAGCACTGCCCTGCAGTGGGCCAGAGACTGTGCAGGGAGTGCCACCAACACTGCCTTAAGACTGTGTCGCACATCGGCCAATTACAGGCAAGAGGAGAGTCACACGTCTCCTAGTGGCAAGCTGCCACCCCCTCAACACAAAGAAAAAGAAGAGTGACACTCCTGTCACCCTGAAGAACCGGAGGACAACAGGTGCACTGGAGAGTACAACAAGGGGATAAAAATGAGGACTCACACCACTACAAGTGTGCACCCACAAACACAAGACAGCCACCAAGGAGGAGCGACGTACCTGGTGACAGATCAATGGGAGAACCACATGTAAGCCGCAAGCAAGCGCAAACCGGGTCTCTCCCCCTATGCTTCCCAGTGCAACCATCAGTTCCCAAGCATCAGCTGCTCGAGCCAGATGGCATCCCTGCTTGCGATCTCACATGCCAAGGGAGAAGAAAGGCACCAGCAAAGATACTGTGCTATGTGGCTGTGAAGTCCCTCCAGTCACCCTCGCTCCAAGCAAATCATTACCACCTGTCGTCCAGGTCTAAGGCAACCACATCATCATTGCCATGTGCATCACCCAATCCAGCGAAGGAGCAACTCATCACCAGGGTGGAGCCTTGCACCTGCAAAGCACCAAGAGACTGAGGTGCCCCTGGCAAGACTTGTCATTTCAGTGCCCATATGGCCCAAGAGAATACTCTGCAGCGGGGCTCCACAGATGCTCCTGATGCACCATGTTTGAACTGTTTGACATCAACAGCATCACAGCTAGAGCACACAGGCCCATCCAACAGTGCGTAAGTGGACATTGATCCAACGGACAGGCTGCCAAAGAATCCGGACTCAGTCTACACCGTGTTTGTGCCCAGTGGTAGCTGGTTGAATTATGGACATGTGCTGAGATGCCCGGGTGCTCCCAGCTGCACCTGTCCACCGATGTCATTTGGACTGCCTCTCGAGGCTGAGAGACTAAGGGGCCGATTCCGATCTCGGCCGGTAGTGCT
Source organism: Calotriton arnoldi (assembly GCA_963921515.1). Classification (NCBI taxonomy): domain Eukaryota; kingdom Metazoa; phylum Chordata; class Amphibia; order Caudata; family Salamandridae; genus Calotriton; species Calotriton arnoldi. The sequence continues at coordinate 1,177,621 of CAWUFW010006028.1, read as the reverse complement.
CCGAATCGGATTCGGATTCACCGGATCCGATTCGGAGCCCTGTTTCCCGACCGAATCGTACGTGGGTCCGGCCGAGCGAGTACGATGCAAGCACCCGCGAAATCGCCGACCGACTCGAACGCGGCTACAACACGCTCCGACCGACTCGCATGGACATGACTCGCACCGCGCTATGGAGACGTTTCCCGGCCGATTCAAAAAAGCTGTCGGAGCCGGACTTTGGGGGTCCGCGTCGGACCCCCCTGTACGCGTAGCCGCGCGAGTCGCACACAGGGGGGACCCATGAGTCCCCCCTACCTGTGCATGTACGCCGCGATGCGCATGGATGCGTACACGCTGTAGGGGGCGCCCTTGTCCGCCTCGCACCCATTGAGTCAGTGGGAGCCCGCGTACGCGTTGTACGACAGGCTCCCATTGACTTCAATGGGAGTCCGACCGACTTGAGTCCGATAGCATGCGTGCGCATCGTACTTGTTCGGTCGGACTGCTAGGGTCCGATTCGGTCGGAATTCTCTCCGGGTCCGGCTCGGTCGGAGAGATTTCCGGCCCGAATCGGAATCGGCCCCTAAGTGGTGTCTTGTATGCATAGTTTTCTTTCCATAGGTTGGACTTGTTTTGTTTGAATTAAGTTTGGGAGGAATGTAGTGTCCTACTGGACACATTCTAGTTTCTCAGCAGGCACCAGTTTTACCAGCCACTCCCTCGAGGGCTGGCAAAACACTTACCCCACACCCATCCAACACAGGCATCAGGAGTGACATGGGCCTGCTAATAAAAGGACCCAAGTGCACGTGCTCGTGGACAGTTAAGTAAGCATCACTCGTGTGTCTGTTTCTATCATTTCTATAGCATGTGGGCCTAAAGCCCAAATTTTACAGGTAGCCTGTCCTCATCAGGGTGTTTCACACCATACAACTACATCTACAGGAACCCAAATTCGATATTCACTTGCTGCAAACAAAAGCGCCCTTCTCCTTTTTGGAGCAAGGCCCACACTATGCCAAGCACCTAAAATATTGAAAGTGGCCCATACCACTCAAACACACTTACTTTACTTTAATAAAGTGGAACTGGCTGCCACTCCTCCCACCTAGGTCGTTTGGCTCCATTTTATGTAATGTATTACATTAGGCAATGGGTGATGTATCACTGTCAGTAAGGCAAAATCGGGGAACACATCTCTGAACAGAAAGGATGTGATTGCATTACATTGTTGGTAGTCCTTGTTGATTTATATATTAACCTAACATGGTATTTCAGCATGACATTTCTGAAAAAGAACATAAAAGTGATTGTTAGAAATAATCTTAACCTCCAGGCTGCATCCTCTTCCCCAGCCCTGGAGCATGCAAATGAACGAGCCACACACGGAGCTCTGTAACAAATTGCTCTATTCTATTCCTCAACATACAATCACACACCCTGCACGCATTGTGTCATAACTTTTATAACCCCACCTTAACACTTCCCAGCAGATTATGTCATTCCTGATTCGAGTCCACCCAGAACCGGAAGGGTCTAACGCGCCTATCAAGACACTACATGGGCCATTTAGTTTTTGTTCCTATTCACTTACCAGACAGGGACCAACAATATGCAGGTCAGTCCTGGTGCATTGGAAAGGGACAGGCCTAATGCAACAGGAAACCAGAACGCATTTCGCCTTGCTGGGCCTCATCAGTGATTTGCAGCTGGAATTCCAATGGCACATCAAGCTTCAGGGTCTTTCCCTTCATCCCTTTACCATCTTGAAGTCACTAACAGCTCTTTGGCAGAGACTCTGCTAACTACTGAATTCAAGGTCAAGAACTAGGCAGATAATTCATGAAGCAAACGAAATTGTTTTCAATCTTCTGGAGAAGCACAAGGAAAGATTAAAAACGCATGTATTTATGGAAAGACAAAATGTGATAAACGCCACTCGTCACTGTTCCAAAGTCTTGCTGAATTTAAAAATACATATTAGTGTATAACAATGAAAGTAAATTAAAACGTCCAGCATAATCTGTGATGCTGTTTCAACCATCGAGTTTTGATTGAGGATTAACTTTGCAGTCTACAAAATGTACCATGAATTTGGTGGGAGCTGTACTTTTTCAGTACTGGTACCTGGTAGACTGCAGCGTTCTTTTGCAGTGTCGGGTTTTTTAATCTTGTCCGGCTTGCATTACCAATGTTCATTATAGCTGGACTCATAAACGTAAAAGAGGAGACGTGTTCATCATTTCCCACTGCACCGTCCTACGGCCCAGAGTGCACTCGGGCCCTGACCTGCTTTCACTCAGGCACGGCCCTCCTCCCAGGCAATGCCACTCATGCGTCAAGGAATTCAGCAGAATGGTGGCCCTGTATGTCAAACACTGACTTTTAATTATACTGTATCCAATTGATGAACTGGAATAATTTTTGTGAGCCTGCGACCTACGCGTGCAGTCCTTGGGCGTCCAGGTGATGGAGAGGCGGCGGGTGTCCTGAAATGACCTGTAACATTCGTCTTTAAAAATGATCAATAGTGGGTTTGACACAGACCATGCACGGTACACCTTCTTCACTACGAGGAGAAGCACTCTATTTGATTTATGAATATTCAGCAGAATTATTATAATCAATTATGTGGGGTTTAATGTACAGGAATACAGTATGGGAGCTGTTACAATGGGAATTCGATTCCAGTGCCTCCCTGCTTGTTAAACATTGACTTGGAACACTCTTTTTCATTTTCAAATTGTTTACTTGAGAAGAGAGCCTCGTTTGGCAAGGGCCCAGCCCCTAATTTGACAATTGGTCCAAAAGCCTCTTTGTATAAAGACAAGGATGCAGATGCTGCGTCACATCAGTATTGATTGCTCCAGATATTTTTGCTGATTGATCAGATTCCACCACCCGCCGTTATTTTTATTGATCATTTATTAATTCATAAAGTGCTCGCCACAGACCAAATTTGCAACTCCCGCCCTCTGGCAATTAATCAAAGGATTTCGTTAATGGCCATTGAGAAAATGACTTAAATAATAATTGAATCGTGCAGATCTAAAATACTACAGCCCAAAGAACAAGCAGTGCAAAGCCAATAGTTCTGGCTTGTCCTTTGGTGTGTTAAACATGGAATAAGAGATAACTCAAAGAGAGGCACTCAAATGCTGGTCAGGTGGCACGCTGTATGAAGCATGGAATTTAATGTTTACATGTTTTAGATCAAACATTTAATTACATAGGGCAAGTCAAATGCCTATGGAAAACATCCCTAATTGTGCTTATTAGGCAAGGTCCCTTTCAGAGACCCCTCTACACCACCACTTTTATCATCCCACATAAAGTGCTGGCTACTATTATGTAGTAACTTTAGCCCTAACCAAAGAGGTCCGTATCCCCAGCTGAAACCATGTTGGTGGGTTTCCACCATTCTAGCCATAAGCCATTGCTGTCTGCCTGCTCAGCTTCACCTACCTCAGTAACAATCTTAGGTAGTCAGTCCCTTAACCCTAATAATTATATCATCATACTATCACGTCTGAAATTAACGTTATAGAGATATAATTTCTTTGTTGAGGTCACCATAACTTGTCAGTTATGGTTTCGCAATCACATACTTTCCTCTAAGCAAGAAATACCAGGTGCTTTCACACTACGGAAAAACACAGGGCATTAAGATGTGGGAACCTGATCTCAATTTTGCCTCGTTCCAGTGAACAGTAGTATCAGTGCTGGGAATATTTCACTGACACTGATAAATGCACCCTAAGTGCACTCAGGAATGTAGTAGTGTACATAGACTGTAAGTTTAGAATGTTAGTTGTCAAGCGTTCCATTAAAGCTTAGGTGCATAGCAGTGGGCAGTCTAACGGGTGGCTATTATCTTTTAATACATTTGGTGCTATTGTGTTTTTGTTCAACTCATGCTCTAAGTTCTATGAAGTGTTCTTGTCAGTTGTACTGCCTTGCTCTTGGTGTGTGGATGCTCTAATAAAGCCTCTTCCTAAACATCACTTGTGGACCGTTTGTACTACTACAAGGAGCATCAGGGAAATGGTAGGAGAGTGAGGCTGCAGTTTCTCGTACATGGGACCGGGTGCAGTGGTGGCTCCTCCGCTAAGGCGGAGGAGCGTCGCCCCACTGCTGAAAAGGAAAAATAAAATGATAATAACATATTGTTATTATCATTTTATTTTCACTATTGCAGTCTGTGGCGGGGCAGGGCTGGCCAGAGAAGCGGAGGAGTGCTGTGCACTCCCTAAAGTGCGCATGAACTGTTTGGCCAGCCCTCTTGGGCCCACCAAACAGTTTATGCGCACTTAGCAAGTTCCTACCATGCTGCATTACACAGCCTGGTGAGGAACATGCACAGGCTCCCTGTTGCTGTCTGAGCGCCGATCCACGGCACTCAGACCAATCAAAACGCTGCATTGCAGCGTTGTGATTGGCTCAGGGCAGCCTGTCTGCCCTGGTGCTTCCTGCTGCCGGCCGGGACAGGAAGAGGAAGAAAAAGAGGACGGAGGATGGAGTAGAGGTGGCGGCCGGCCGTCAGAAGTAAGTTCTTTTTTAAAATTTAATTCCTTTCCCCCCTTCGCCCCTGCGCCTCCATATCCCACCATCCCCGTCCGGTAGCAGCTGCTGCTGAGCGGTTGGAAATCCTTATGGCTTCTTGCACCTTTACAGATATACCTCTGGTACAAGTTGTATCTCGTGCACTTCCTGCCTTCTATCCGCTGATGTGCTCTCCACCCTCACACAATGACTTTTACCTGACCAGCTCAGTGAACAGTGCCATGACCCGAAGAGACTGGAAGATTACTATGATCCATGAAACAGGACCGGTATTGGAGAGAAGACTTGCTCTGACAAGAGTCACCTGGCCCTTAAATGCCATCACAGACTGTGAGCTTCATGTCTCTCCCTCAGCCCTCCTTAATGTGCCCCCCGGCTTCACCAATCACACTTCCGCCTAAGAGTCACCTTGCCTCTACCCTGAATCAGGTGCTCGTAGCATTTAGGCTGCACAGTACGGGCAGAGTGTACTCCGATTGGCTCATATTTCATGTGTTCATTGTTCTCCATTGCTCTAACTACATTAATCGTTAGCTTTGACTTTATGGAATATAATCAGCCAGTTTAATACAGAGATAGGCTGCAAAAAGACAAGCAGAGGACTGAGCTAAATCAGATGCCAAAACACACAAGCACTTTTTGTACAAGCAAACAACTTCTGCCCAATTAAAAACACATCTACTGCAGGCTATCAACATGTGAGAGGAGCTAAAGCCCCTCTCCTGGTAATACTCGCATAATTGTCTGGCGACAGCTGCACTGTTAAGCAAGGTCATAAAGTGGATTTTAGGGTTTTCCTGAACAGACGTCACTCTAGTGGCCAGTATCCTGAGGCCAGCCGAGGTATGCTGTCTTGCCTGATGGTGAAATCAAGAACTGACCATGTTGTTACTAACCTACTACACACTGCGGATATTGTGCTACAGAAACGTAAGAAATTCTCTACTTCTTTGGCTTGGGATCGGTGTGGTTAATCACCAAATGAGAGATCTAAATACCTCCTAAGCTCTATTTGAGTAGAAGGAATCACCACACTTATGTGCTACCTTCAACCTAGTGCAGACCCAATGTGTGACTGATGGGCCGTCCCTCATACCTCAAACAGTGCTGCTGTACAATTAAAATTGGGTGATCAATTTGTTCTATGTTCTTTGTTAAGATGTACCATACCCGAGGTTTAAAATCATGGCAGGGGTCACCTTTCCTCCAAGGTGACATGGTTGTATATTACCTGCCATATAGTCATGTTCTTTCTTGAAGACTTGACCAATTGACACTGTAAAAACGTGCTAGTACAGTGATTCAATATGACAGTGATGTGATTTTTAACCATCTTAAAATGTGTTCTTAAAAAGATAACACATGCAGATGACAGGTCATGTTATTGGAGGGGAGATTTATGAATACTAATAAAAATAGAAAAACGATAAGCAATCAAAACCTATCATGGACTTAAGTGCATGGCTATGATCTCCCATCAGGCGGACCCCAATTGTTGAGCAATTATTATTAAAAGAAGAGGTAATAGTTTACTGGTCTGTTGGCTACCTTTCACTTTAAGCTCTACGTTCAACATTAAAAAACGATGTCCTCCGCCCTGGGGTGAACCAGGTGTTGTTACTCTGCCCATTTAAATAAGTACCTTACCTCATTCCTTGTGTCTTTTCCAGGGTGAGAAAGAGGGGATGCAATCTATAATGGCATGGGATTGATGGAGTGAGGTTTGTAAAACACATCCTCATGAAATTAAGTAACCCCATAATAATGTAGTTGACTGCATGAACTAACCAACTCTGAATGCACACATTTACACAAGAGCAAACGCATTTTACATAATATACTAAACCATGTTGGCATGAGTACGTATTAACTGTTTGCGCTTTGAAAAACCGTACTAATGCATGTTTATGCTATGTTGTACATTGCACATTTTGCATGTTGTGCACAAATAACGAAAAGGTTGCTTTAAATTAATAGCCTTCGCTAGGATTTATTTAACTCAGGTTATTAGTATGGTGGGAGGTAACCATAATGGGTTTTATTTGTTATGTTATGTTAATAAAGATTTCTATAGCGCACGTTCACCGAGAGGTTTCTTGCCGCTTTACTTTGGGCAGTGTCAAGGCAGAGACGGATTACGCATCAGCCTGCTCAAACAGCCATGTCTTGAGCATTTTTCTAAACCCCAAGAGGTTGTTGCAGGATCGGATCACTAGTGGTAGGGAGTTCCAAAATTTAGGAGCCAGATAGGAGAACCTACACCCTCCCTGGCGTTTGAGCTTAAAGGTAGGGGTAGTTAGCAGCTGGAGGTGTGCTGAACGGAGGTTGCGGGGGGGGGGACATGCCTCGATATCATGCAGCTGAAGAATTTAGGGCTTCTACAATGAAGGGCCTTAAAGATTAGGCACCCCGTCTTAAAAGCTGCGCGTTGGGTGATTGGGAGCCAGTGAAGTTTTGATAATAAAGGTCTGGCAGATTGCCATCTTGGTTGTTTGTGAATTAGTCTCGCAGCTTGGTTTTGCACTAGCTGGAGGCGTTTGAGTAAGAACAGTGGCAGGCCGAAGTAGATAGAATTAGAGAAGTCGAGATGAGAGAGTACCAGGGCGATCACTACCTGTATGAGAGGCGGTGTGGGTAAGCAGGTGGGCAATCTTCCTGATTTTGCGCAACTGGAAGAAGCAGGTAGAGAGCACTGCCCCTACTTGGCCTCTAAGTGAGAGATCAGCATTTATGGTAGCTCCTAGGCTTTTTACGGAGGGGGACGGGATGGGGGAAGGTCCCAGTTCAGTCGGCCAATAGTGTGGGCCCCACAAGATCTGGCCCGACCCGGGCAGGACTAGTTCGGTCTTGCCCGGATTGAGTTTAAGATGGTTGAGGGTCCATCCAACGCTGTATATGGAGCATGGTGGCTTGGAACTCATGGATTGAGTCAGAGAGTTATCAATAGTAAAAACAAGCTGAAGATCATCAGCGTAGTTGAATATGGTTACTTTCCTGTTCCTTAGAGAGTGAATCAAGGGCAGGAGGTACAGATTGAATAGGTGGGGTGATAGCGACGATCCCTGTGGGACCCCACACGTGGTAGCGATCTTGGGAGCAGTAAAAGGGGCAAGGCGTACTGCTTGGGTGCGGCCCTCGAGGAAGGACTTGATCCAATTGAAGGCTGAACCCTGTATGCCGGCCTGTCTGACACGGTCCATCAGGATTTTATGGTCGACCGTGTCAAAAGCGGCTGACAGATCCAGAAGCACCAGGGCCTGAGGGGTGCCCTTGTCTGCATTTGCTCGTAACGCGTTCAGAACCGCGAGGATTACAGTCTCAGTAGAGTGAGCGGGCCGAAAGCCTGCTTGGTGAGGATCAAGGTGTTCGGAGTGTTCAATGAAGTTGGATAAACACCTGGCAACATGGGCCTCTAATATCTTGGCCAAGAAGGGGAGCAGGGAAATGGGGCGATAGTTCGATGGATTCAGGGGGTCGGCTCCTGGTTTCTTTAGGAGAGGGACCACTATTGCATTCTTGAATGCGTTTGGGACCCTGCCCTGCGAGAGAGACTCATTTAAGAAGGGCAACACGGTATGAGGCAGGGCAGAGAAGATGTCCTTTAGAATGTGAGGGGGGCAGCAGTCTCTAGGGGAGCCTGATTTGACTCGGGCCAGCAAGTCTAAGAAGGTCTGTGAGCAAATGGCAGGGAAGTGATCTATGGTGACTGTATTGGTTATCATAGTGTCGGATGGCTCCATGCGTCTGGAAGTGGAAATGCTGGCTTTAATGCAGGAAATTTTATCCATGAAATAGTCATTCAGGGAGTTGCAAAGGTCTTGGGTAGGGGTCTGTTTGGGGAGGATTCTCTCAGCATTACAAAGATGATTGACTATCGTAAAGATTTCCTTCGACCTGTTGTGGGAGCTCAGGATTCTGGCAGAGAAGTAGGCGGCCTTGGCTGCCGTTATAGCGTTTTTATACTCTTTACGAGCCTTTGAGTACTGGATTTTTTCTTCGAGGGAGTATCTTAATCTCCATCTCCTCTCTTTTTGGCGGAGCGCTAGTTTTTGCTTTTTTAGCTCAACAGAGAACCATTTCTGAGCGTTGGCTTGGCGCGCACGATTGAGTTTTGTAAGCGGGGCATGTGTGTTGCACGCCGCAAGTAGCCAGTCAGAGATGTTCTCTTCCGTGGAGTTAATATCCGTGGAATTAATATTCTTTTGTGTTTATTTACTTTAGTACGGGATTGGGCCTGCCTGAAAATGGCCTCTAGTTGGAACCAACATGTGGTTGGCTTGGTCGGTATGGAGAGCGCATGCGCCAGGATAGGTTGCCTGCTTGCAGACTGTACCAGCTGATGTAATCCGTGTGAAGGCCATGTTGACCTGTGTCCTATTGTTTATGTGCCAAGATGCGACAGCGACTGTGGGAACAGCCATCACTACGTGCAATTTGAATGTGAAGCGGATATCATAATGTACAAATGTTGCAAAATGTATAATTATGAATGCTAGTGGTATACGAATGTATTGGTCTTAAATCCTTCCTTTGTTAAAACCGGTATAGGATGGATTTGTGAGGAGAACTGGATGAGGTGACCCTAGTATGATTTATAACAACTAATCACAGACTGAGTTTCTACTGATACTGTAACATTGTAAGATAGTGAGCTAAACAGTAAGGTATAATTGATATCCCAATTAGGGGTGTGTCAGAGAAGAGAAGAGAGGAGAAGAGAAAAGGGTCGGAGAGAGATCAGACGAACCTGAGGCAGTGCGGTCCGGTATAGCAGTGCAGTCCAGGGTGGCAGATCAGAATGAAGAGATGATCAGAACGCACAGAGAAGCGCACCAAGACAGAGAGAGCAGATCAGCACAAAGCCAGAGAACGATTTAGGTACGAGAAAGTTGCGGGAGTGCTTGGGAGGAGACTGCGTCCGAGGAGAACTAGATCAAGGTAGATTGATTGGGAGATTAATTTTAGTTGTTAGTCTATGGCAAACTTAGCTGCATCTGTCCAGTTAACTTTGTCCTCTGAGCCTATCTCTGAGGACCTCTTGCCACAACCTCGGCCAAGGAAGTGGTTTTCCTGATTCTTTGGTGGGTATCACTCTCCTTTATTGCTTTAATTTTGCAATATATTCCTGCAAGTATTTATGCTGTACCTTCTTTTCCCCATTCCTATGCACGCTTTGATATCGATGCAAATGATTCATTTTGATTACATTGCTTGATAATTTATTCTCTTATATGTAATCTTGTGTGTGCACTGACAATCTAAATTAAGAGCATTTAATAAGATAAAATCATTAACTGAAGAAATGACTCTGTGGTTATTTAGTTAAATATTAAACTGTTTAGTTAATCATAGTCACCATCAACTCTTCAACTAATGGTCCATCGCCCAAAGGAAGAAGACAGTTGAGATTACGAATAGTTATAATTATATACAAATGTTATTAATGTGAAGCATAGTACTTAATAAAACTGACAAATTAAACCCCCCAAATCCAGCGCCTGTCCTCAGGGATCATTTATGGGTAATGTGTGATGGGCCCGTTGTTTGGTAAAGCAATTTATGTGTGTTGAGATTTCCCTTGATCCCTGGTTCATGAATTAGGGGTTGCGCTGGATCCGTTTTTCTGGTAGCAGAATGATGGTTATTATTGATTAGTTTGGTGACTTATTGATTATTGATTAAATGTTTAACATTCTATGTAAAGTGAGTTAGTATCGTGTTTTATGTAGTCTTTAGAACACAGGTACAGAAGGGTACCTGGGAAGCCGGCAAAGTAAAAGTTAGCCTGAAATAAGGCAGAAGAAAAGTGTGAGAAGTGAAATCACACAGGAATAGGTGCATTGTCTGTTTAAATCAGTGATAACACTTATGTGTTAGTTTAGGGACTATTTAGCGTGTATGTAGAAGAAGAGTGAGATAGAGAAGGGTCCACCTGTGAAACTTTGGCCTTATCCCCGGAAGAGTAGCGAGACCTCCTTTTCAATAAAAGGTCCTCTTGTGAAATTTTGGCCTTATCCCTAAAGAAGTAACAGGTCCTCTCCTAGCCTCGATGAAGGGAAAGGATAGCAGAATTGTTATACTTACCCGTATTGAAAGGTATGTTCTTGAGAGTGAAAAATTATCTCTTTGTTTAGTAAACAGACAGTGTGGTATTGTTTTATGTTGTGACTAATAAGTTATTGTAAAGAAAAAGGACTTAGAAAAGTGCCGATAATTTTTGTAAAGGGAGGGTCAGCAGCAGGAGGAGAGGCTGACGTCACAAAAAGCAGCGCTGGTATTGGTCAGACTGTAAAGACAGAGTAAGCTCAGATTGGCTGGTTGGTGTGAGCCGCGCTGGTATTGGACAGGATAGCGGAGACGTAGAAAGCTCCGATTGGAAGAGTTAGAGTGTGTCGCGCTGACATTGGTCAGGAGTTTAGGGAAGCAAAGGAGTTCGATTGGTGAATTATCGTGGATTGTGTTGACAAAGATTTGCATCGAGTAAAGTTGTTGATAAGCAACAAAAATGTATTTTGAACAACCAAAACAGGAGAAATTGACTTTGTTTGGGAAAATTAAAAGATTCTTTAAAAAGGACAAACCAGTAATAACGAGAGAATGAGTTCCTATCCCTCCACCAAAGACACCAGCGTCTTATATGATGTTAAAATATGGTTATCACACATGTATTTGGCTAGAAAATTGGGTAGGATATACGAAGAATGATGGTATGTTAGCTTTTCCAGAGTATGGTTCTTTTAACTTGGCAGTATTGAGTAATTTGAGAGAAAAGATGATGACATTAGACCTAAGACCTAGACCTACACAGTTTGAAGCACTAGTAGAATGGGAAGATGAAATGTATGAAAGAGAAAGACATAGAGGTGGTAGAGTTCATAGATTTATGTTTGGAAGATTTCATGATGAAAGACATGAAGACAGAATGAAGAGATGGAGAAATGGAGAGATAACTGAAGAATTGTATCCAGTTTTAATGGTAGGAGAGACTGCAGGAAACAAATGTAAGGAGAAAAGGAGACATCTAGAGCAATTTGGTTATGGATATAACCCGAATGAATCTGATGATGAGCTGCTGGATGATATATTAGTTAAACGACCACCTCCTTATCAGGAGAATTCAGCGATGGTGACACCAAATGCACGGTCAATGGAAACCTCAATGACACCTCAAACGACACCAGTTCCAACTGTAAGCGATGTAGAGCAGGAAGGAGAAGCAAAATTTGCCATACAAACCAAAGAATTAGTTGAAAAATTGAATCAGATGAATATGAAAATAGACGCAATAACTGTGCCAGTAACTATAGGTCCAGCAATACCTGTATTCGAAAAAAATAGACTTATCCATTAACCTTCCTTGACTGTCCCATTACATTCTGCTATAACATCAGCTAGTAGTAGAATTAACGCCGTAAGTGTCCAAAGTGAACAGCCCACTACAGTTACTAGGTCAACACCTCCGACTAATCTAACAATAATTGAAACACCTGGGGAAATAATGTAGTTACAGCCCAAAAGAATAGAGTTGGATGAGATTCCCAGAAGTGAAGTTTCAATAGGTCCAACTACTGAAGAATTAGATGATTGGGTGAAAGGGTTACAAAGGAGAAAACACAGCCACAGCCTATGGATGTATGTAAGTTGAGAGTAGATCTGGAAGAAATGATCATTGGGACCATAAGTCCTGACAGGCTAAAGACTTATCAAGATGATGAATTGATGTATATGTGTAAGAGTATTACTTGGAAAGCGAAAAATCTACATGAAAGGTTAGTGGAAGCTGCAGAGGAGTTGGGAATGGACATAGGAAGATCAAAGGTGTTGCAGAAGACATATAGAGTGGATTTTACTGAAAAGGATATAGAAAATATGAATACGTCTGGTAGACGATTGCAGATAAAAGAGTTAATGGTTGTTTTGAGAAAATGGGGAGACGTGGAAAGATGGAAGGGTAGATGGATGAAGAAGAAAGAAGAATTGGCTGCTAAAGAAATACATTTACGTCCAGTAAGAGAAGTAGAAAATGTAGCTCTGGAATGTCCCATGAGAGAAGTTCCAGGAGGAAGTTATGTGCATGTTCCGTGGTCTAGACAGGATATATTGTCTTTTACCATTGAGTTTCCCAAGTTGAGAGAAAAGCCAGTGGAATGGTATAAACAAGTTGAGAGGTTCGTGAAAGTCACGAAAGTATTGTTAAAGGATTTAGATGGATTATTTGAAATTGTTGTCCCTGCAGATTTATGGACTGAATGTAAGATTACAGTTGATTGGCCAAAAGATGAATATCCTAGGGATGCCAAAGCAGGAGCACCTTCTGATGAGGTGATGAAAAAATATCATCAGGTGATTACTTTCTTGAAAAGCAAAATTTCTCCTAAGGAAACTGATTGGGTAAAAATTGATAGAACAACCCAAGAGCCGAAAGAATCTGTGCATGCATATTATGAGAGGTTATTACAAGTTTTTAAGCAGTATAGTGGTTTTGAGAATATTGGAGACAAAGATATGGGTCATTTTGTGTATAGGTTTGTGTATGGATTAAGACCTGAGATTAGTCAGATGATACAGCAGCACATGTTGTGTTGGCAGGCCAAAACGATCGATGAGATTTTGAGGTATGCAAAATATTGCAGCACTGACATTGAGTCTCGCCATCGTAAATTAAAAGAAAAGATGATGTGGGCGCAAGTAAAGGTAGCAGAGCATCAAGAAACTCAGTTGAATTCTCAGTCTATAAACCAAATGGGAGGAGTTAGTCAGAATGCTCAAAGACCCAGTGGAGGTAGATGTAGAGGACAAATGAGCAGAGAAGATACGAAAAAGAACTTTCCTTGTCATGGGTGCGGAAAGTGTGGACACTGGAAGAATGAGTGTAGATCAGTGCAGAGGACTAATGGAGGAAATCAAATTTTAACCCCACAGGTGCAGAGTGAGGTAGGTGTGCAACAGACACCGCAGCAGCAGGTAGTTACTACCCAATATCAGGTCCCGCAACCACCGTTACCACATAATGTAAATGCTCAAAGATACAGTGCAGATACAGGGTTCCATGGACGAGACCAGGTTGGTAAAAATACTAACACAAAAGTGATTCCCCAATTTTGGATGCAATGTGATGGAAGTGATGTTGAGTCGAATCAATGACGGTGCCTGAGGGGGGAGGAAGAGTGCGTGCTTGGCGCTACTCTAGAGGTAGATCAGTCAGTTCCATTTGTTGATGGAAAAGTAGAAGTTAATTATATCACCTTTCTTGTGGACACTGGTGCTACCCGTTCTACTGTGAGAGCAGCAGAAATTCCAAACTTACCCCTCTCGGGAGAAACTATCCAGGTAGTAGGAGTCTCAAATAAACAGATAAATACTCCAGTTACTAAATCAATTGAAGTGCATATTGGCCCCTTTAAAGACATGCATCGGTTTGTAGTGTGTGACTCGAGTCCAGTGAATTTGTTAGGAAGAGATTTGTTGTGCAAGATGAATTGCACAATTTACTGCACACCGGATTGTATTGCATTTCAGACACCTGATGAGGATGTCGCTTTTAAAATAGTGCTAGCAAAGCAAGGAACAGAAGTGAATGAGTTATTTTCGCTTCTTACAGACAAAAGTGTGCCTGAAGAATTGATGAAGGTAGTGAATTCAGAGGTGTGGGATTTCACAGGACAGGAGATTGGGTTAATGAAGAAAGTGGATCCGATTAGAATTACAGTGAAAGATGGTGTTGACTATCCAAATACACCACAGTATAAAATGAAGCCAGAAGTTATAGCAGGAATAACTCCTGTAATTGATCAAATGATTGAACAAGGAATTTTAAAAGAAATAATGAGTAGTCCTTGTAATTCACCTATTATGGGATTGAAAAAGCCAAATGGAACCTATAGAATAGTACAAGATTTGAGAAAGGTAAACAAAATTGTTGTGCCTTGTTGTCCAGTTGTGCCAAACCCAGCAGTGATTCTCTACCAACTCCCACATGATGCGGAGTGGTATACCGTGATAGATTTGGGTCATGCATTCTTTTCGATTCCCCTGCATCCAGATAGCCAGTATTTATTTGCTTTCCGGTTTGGAGATCGTGTTTTGGCATGGTGCCGAGTTCCTCAAGGCTATACTGAGAGTCCTTCAATTTTTAATCAGATATTGAAAAAGTGTCTGGAAGATTTGAAAATGTCTGAAGAGTCTGTTTTGGTTCAGTACATTGATGACCTACTGGTGGCATCAAAGACTCAAGAAGCCTGTGTTGCAGATACAGTTGCTTTACTGAACCATTTGGCAGAAGGTGGACATAAGGTGTCCACTGCGAAATTACAATTCTGCCAGTGAGAAGTCAAATACTTAGGACACAAGATTGAGAAGGGAGTCAGAAAGGTAACATCAGAGCGTATTCGAGTGATTAAGGACATGAAACACGCCAACAACACAAAGAGAAGTGCGCATGTTTTTGGGAGTGGTTGGATATTGCAGACAGTGGATCAGTGGATTTTCCCTGATGGCAAAACCTCTACAGAGGTTGACGAGGAATGAAGTGAAAGACCCAGTTAAATTGGATGAAGAAAGTATGGATGCTTTTGTTAAACTGAAAGACAGTCTGTGTCAGGCTCCGGCATTGGGAATGCCTGATTATTCAAAGGATTTTGCATTGTATTGCAGTGAAAGAGATGGGTGTGCACTTGCAGTTTTAACTCAAAGGCATGGAATGTCAAGGCGACCTGTGGCATATTTTTCAGCTACTTTACATTCAGTGGCTGCCGCATTACCTGGATGTTTGAAAGCAGTAGCTGCTACTTGTGTGAGTCTGGAACAGAGTGAAGGGATCATAATGGGTCATCCTGTGAGGGTGTATGTGCCACATTCAGTGGAGATCCTTTTAACAAGAACACGAACTCAGCACCTCACCTATAGTCGGCTGACTAGGTATGAGAGAGTGATCCTGGGTGCAGAAAATATGACAATAGTGAGTTGTACAAATGTGAATCCTTCTACTCTATTGCCAGATGTTTGGGATGAAGAAGTAAAGGATGAAGCTGAACATGATTGTTTGGATGTGACTGAATTTTGTACCAAACCCCGTCCTGATTTTAAAGATGTTCCTCTTGAGGAATCTGATCATGTGATGTTTGTTGATGGTTCGTGTTTGCGAACTGGAACAGGTGTGTTGAGTTCTGCTTATGCCGTCTATACTGTAGCGGAAATCCTGGAAGCATCCAGTCTAAAAGGGGTAAAATCTGCACAAGTTGCTGAATTGATAGCTCTAATTCAAGCCTGTAAATTGGGAAAAAGTCAGAAAGTGACTATAATTACTGATAGTCAATATGGCTTTGGCATTGTGCATGATTTTGGAGAATTATGGATGCAGAGGGGATTCCTAACCTCTTCGGGGTCCCCCATCAGGAATAGTAAATTTGTAAAGGAATTGCTGGAAGCATTACAATTGACAAAACGAATTGCAGTGGTCAAATGTGCCACACATAAGTCAGGAGATGATTATGTGACTCAAGGCAACAGATTTGCTGACCAAGTAGCACAATATTGTGCAAAGAATGAGACTTCCATAAATCGGGGAAAAGCAAAAGAACATACGGTTTGTCAACTTATGTTTACTAACACCATTGAAACATGGGATGAAGTGAGACAATTACAGGAAGAGGCAGGTGATGAAGAGAGACAGGAATGGGAAAAGGCAGGATGTAGGAGACGAGAAGTAACCCTGGGCGTAGTTCGCGTAGTAGCGCTACGGCGTAGCTACGCGAAGTGCACTTCGCACTACGCGCTACTGGCGTTGCTACGCAGGAACTGCGTAATACGGTAGGAAATGCTGTTCGCACTGATTGCACAGTGCCGGATGCTTGTCCGCACTGTGCAATCATTGCAAACGGCATCTTGCACAGTGCAAGCGGTCATTTTCTGCCGCTCGAGTAGATTTGTACTCGAGCAGCAGCTTTCTCAACGCGGACTGGTAGATTCTCATCGCAAGCGATCGCGAGCATACGTGACCACTCGCAATGAGAAACCTGATCCCCCCCGCGTTGAGAATCTCGCCGGGAGGTTTATTTTCCACGATCGTGATCGGCAACTTGATGTTGCTGATCACGAACGAGGAAAAAGTCTCGCCGGGATGTTGATTTTGCTCGCTCGCGGTCGCCAACTTGACGTTGAGGATCGCGAGCAAGCAAAAAATGCCCGCTATGCTACGCTACGTGTTTTTGCACTGTGCTACGTGCAATTCGCGTAGTGCGTAGTAGCGCAAACTACGCACGCTCCGCGAGCGTAGCGTAGTACTACGCCCAGGGTTAACGAGAAGATGATGATGTATGGGTATACATTGATGGGAGACCAGTCATGCCAGATAGTTTACTTTCTCATATGCCAAGGATGTACCATGGAATGACACATATTGGCCGAGATGCCATGGTCAGATCATTCAAACAAACGTGGTTTAATACCAAGTTCAGGACTATTGCAGAGAGCCTTTGTCAGAGATGCTTGACGTGCCAACAGCAAAACCCTGGAAGAAAGACAACAGTTAGTCTGGGAACAACATTGTGCTTATCGTCCAGAGGATTCTGGAATAGTAGAGCAGATAAATGGCACAATCAAGAGCAGGTTAGGGAAAGTGTGGAGATCCACAGCACTGAAATGGCCTGACGCTTTACCCCTAGTTTTGATGAGTCTCAGAAGCATTCCTGACAAAAAGACAGGATTGAGTCCACATGAGATCTTGATGGGAAGAGCAATGAGACAAGCATTTGTACCTGCCAACAAATTGATAAATATATCTGATGATCTCATCCTTGACTATTGCAAAGTATTGGCTGATGTAGTACGTTCTGTGTTTCATCAGGTTGGAGCTGACGCGACCACAACACAGCAGACTCAAGCACATGATCTGAGCCCGGGTGAGTGGGTTCACGTGAAAAGGCATAGAAGCAAAACTTGCCTAGAGCCCCGCTGGGAAGGACCCTATCAGGTCATATTGGTGACGACTACAGCAGTAAAGTGTGCTGGTTTACCAAATTGGATCCATGCCAGCCACACTCAGCGAGTCCCAAATCCACTTGAACCACGAGTAGAGCGGCATCTGGAGATCTCAAGTCCGAGCTCTGAATCAGAGGCTGAAGTACAAGAAATTGGTGAGGCTAGAGCAATAGACTCTGAAACTGGTGAACATAAACTGAAGGACTCTGAAGAGCGGCTTGATTAGGAATTGCTAAGCACAAGTCAAGTAAAGTGGGTACCAGCTACTGGGACTGAAGAAGCTGCTGTTGAACAAGAAGAAAGACCACTCCTCGATAGAGAGGGAAAGAATCGAAAAGAAATAGGTGAAAGAAATACAGAAGAAGAAAAAGAAGAGGAAGAAGAAAGCAAACTCAAAGTAGGTGCAAAAAAACGAAGGTACGAATTGAACAAGGAAGAAGAAGAAGTACAATCAAAAAGGGCAAAGACAGATGATCATTGGCCAAGTGGAGTTAAAAGACTGAAATACAGGGTGGTAAAAGGAAGACCCGAGAGCAGGCCAGAACAGATAAAGGAAGTTTCAGGTGAAATAGAACAAAGAGAGTCGGATGACGAATCAGTGCTGCGACCAAAGTGAGTGAGAAAACCAAACAAAAAGTTCAAGTCACCTGACTGGATTTACATAGTGTTGGAAGAGATTGAAGAAGAAGATTTAAACAAAGAAAGAAACAGCACTGACAGCGAGCAAGAAGAAAAGAGTGATTTAAATCCACCTTAAGAGACTGTAAACAAATTAAGGTGTCACGTTAACTACTGAAGAAAAAAATTTCTGAAGACGTCCTGGAAATTTGGATTAGTTAAAATAAAAGAAGGGGTAAAGAAGAAAGCTTTTATTTTTAAATTTTTCGTAGAACATTTTTGAGATAGATTTAGAAAATCCATTTAGAATTTTATAAGGATTAACATTACTATGGCAGATACACAAGTAACAAGACCTAGATGTAGTTTTATGCATAGGTGTTATAAAGCTTGTTTATGTTTATTTTGTATACTGATAGTATTTTGGATAATATTAACAATTATAATACCTTTACACTTGATTAAAGAAGATATATCTCGTCCTCTGGGTTTTCCACTGAAATATTTGGGTTAGTATAGCTAAATGATCCGTACTTTGCATAATCATTTGCAAATGTATATTTGTTTCTGAATCTTTTGTCTCTTCATCTATCCACTCCCTCATTTGCATAATTGTTCAGTTGATATGAGTTTGACACTGTTTGCTCTGATTAATGTTCTCTCATCGTGATTGAATCTATGTTTGCTTTGTAAACCTGTACAAGATGAGTATTTTACCTTCACATTATTTTGCGATAAACACTGTTAACCTTACACTGAGTTTGTGGTTTATTTAGTAATATAGATAGATAGTTAGTGCTAATTGTTACCATCAACTTCTCAACTTTAGGTCCATCGAGGAGAGGAAAGAGAGTTGATATACAGGTTCAGTTATGTATGTAGAGTGTTGAATATGATCCTGTATATAAGAATAACTGATTTAACCTTCAAACTTGAGCAGCGCAACAGGGATTGGTTTGTTGGGTGGATGAGTATGGGCCAGTGATTGCGTTAACATTGATTATCGATCCCTGATTGGCGCTGGATCAGTTTCTGGTAGCAGAGTGTAGGAAGTCAGTAGGTCCAAAAATGAAGAGGCGGAGACGAAGATTGTAGAGACGTGGGTTTAATCATAAGTGCACATCTGTTCATAAAGAAGTCCAAGTCCAGAATGCCTAACCCCCACATCCAGTCATCAACACAACACTCCACTCCATTCAAAACCAAACATTCTCCCGGCGACACGAGACAGCCACGAGCTATGACAGGATGTCACGCTCGTGTCTGCTCATGTCAGCATGCAACACACCTTCCCCCCTTAAAAGAAAACAGAAAAAAAATAAAAAAAAATAAAAAAAAAATAAAATAAACAATAATGAGTACATAATTAATTCATGACAAAATCTTTGTACTTAGCAGGAAGACGATGGTTACGCACTACTCTAGGATTCTCAGAACTGCAACAGGGGAGGGAATGATTCCCTTGGTCATTGTGTTGCCCAACATCTAAAAATACATTACTGTTATGGTCTTCCTGTAAATCAGTAACGCCTTTAAATAAAGAAATTCTGTTTAAATTCCAAACGGAACCACCTTCAATTCTAACAGCATTCCTGAAAACTTCAATGACTTTTCTTGGACTTGACCAAACAGGAAACCCCTTATTAACCCCTTCTTTTTTTTTATACGAATTAAATCGCCCACCATTATCTCATGTTTAGTTGCACAACCCATTTTTTTCTCATAGAATGTTTCATTTTGTTCTTATACAAACCAACCCTGCGTTGGACTGCCTCATAATCTACCCTAAAAACTCATCAGTGTCACCTAGATTTTTCTTCAACCACCAAGGAACCAATTTGGTACTGGGTTTGCGCCCTCTTAAAAGTTCAAATGGACTGACCAAAGTGACGGAATTGGGAGAAGTTCTATACGCCAATAACATGGATTGTAAAGCATTACGCCAATTTAAACCACCCTTTATTGACAATTGAATAGCTTCTTTCACAACACGGTTGAAACGCTCAACCTGACCATTGGCCTCGGGATGGAAAACCGCAATTCTCCTATGAGTAATTCCACATTTCACTATGAAATCCTCCATTTCCTTACTAACAAATTGGGGCCCATTATCCGTGACAATTTCTTGGGGAATCCCTTCCCTGCAAAAAATGTCATCTAAGAACTCAATAACCTTATGTGAGGTGACCTCCTTGACCATTTTGACTTCAGGCCATTTGGAGTAGTAGTCAATTAGAACAATGCCAAATGCTTCATGTCTGGGTAAAGTACTAAATGGACCAATAATATCCAAACCAAGTTTACGCCAAGGACCAACAGGAAAATCTATAGGATGAGGTTCAGGACGTAGAGCAACAGCTGATTTGTCACTATTTGAGCATTGAATGCATGAACGTACAAAATGATCCACACAATTATCAATGCTTGGCCACCAAAAACTCTCTGACACGTCTTCTGGTGAAGGAAATCCCTAAATGCCCTTCATGAGCAATTTCAAGAATAGTGTTTCTAAGTGAATGGGGAGGAATAATTTTATCACCTCTCAAAACTAAATCATTTTCAACAGCAAGCTCTTCATGAACCTTGAAATAACTCATCATGTCACCTGACAACTTCCTCTGTTCAGGCCAACCTTGTACTAAACACTTCTTGACATTGCATAATTCTAAATCTTTCTCCATCTCCAGGAGCCAAACATCTTCCCGTAAATTAGATTGTTCACCATACACTAAATTAACATCATGCATGGTGAAAGCTACTTCACAATCATCATCTTGGATCTTAACTGGACACTCGACAGAAGAAGTTAATCTGGACATGCAGTCAGCGTGTACATTGGCCTTTCCTTGAACATACTCTATCCGGAACTGGAAAGACTGTAACCTGGAAGCAAGTCTAGCAAGGCGTGCAGACATGGTCCGCCCTCCGCCTGGAGCCATCAAAAACACAAGGGGCTTATGGTCAGTTTTTATGATGAATTTAGTACCCCACAAAAAGGTCCTGAAATGTTCTGCTCCCCAAACACAAGCCAATAACTCTCTCTCTATAACTGAATAGTGTTTTTCAGCATCTCTCAGTGCTCTTGAAGCATATGCTACAATCCACTTTTTCTCGTTGTCTCTTTGTAAAAGAACACCACCCAAACCGGTGCTACTAGCGTCCACCATAGCAATGCACCTTTTGCCACAAACAAAAGGCTTAAGACATGGAGCATTCACAATAAACTTCTTCAAATTCTCAAAAACTTTAGACATATCATTGGTCCAAATAAATTTTGCATTTTTCTTGAGAAGACACCTAAAAGAATCAATTTTAGAAGCGAAATTCGGTATGAATTTTGCATAAAATTCAATAAGACCCAGAAAAGCCACCAGTTGTTCTTTGGAAGTGGGAATGGGTGCATTCACAATACTTTCAATGTGGTTACGCTTAGGTTTGATTCCCATTCCACTAATGGTATGCCCAAGGTACTCTACTTCCTTTGCCTTGATTTTACATTTATCCAGGCGGAGAGTGAGACCCTTCCTTGACAAGGCAGCAAATACATTTTCTAAATTCAAGTCATGTTCCTCATCATTCTTACCGTACACAAGAATATCGTCCTGAAATGCAATGGCACCATTTAATTCATCCAAAGTGTCTCTCATCAATCTCTGAAACACTGAGGCAGCACTAGCAAGACCAAAAGGCATGCGGCAAAACCTGAAAAGACCTTCAGGAGTAATGAAAGCAGTGAGGTTTTTTGATTCCTCAGCAAGGACAACCTGGTGGTATGCACTAGCTAAATCGATGCATGAAAATACTTGTGCACCAGCTAACGTAGAAACCATCTCGTGAAGATTGGGCAAAGGGTGAGCATCTACCCAAATAGCATTATTCACACTGCGAAGGTCCACACAAAGCCTAAACTCGCCTGAAGATTTAATGGAAATCACAATGGGAGAAACCCAAGGTGATGACTCAATGGGTTCTATAACGTTTTTTTGACACAAGTCTTTAAGCATGTCCTTCAACTTGTTCCTGTAAGTGAGAGGAACATTCCTCACTTTGTGACGAACTGGAACAACATTGTCGTGTAGCTTAATGACATGTTCAAAACCCTGATATCTCCCTAAATCTCCACTGAAAAGATTGGGAAATAATTTCTTTAATTTATCAAGAAGATGGGAATTGTCTTTGTGGGTAACATTGTGAGATTCAACAGCATAGACTGGGGGATCCGCTCTAGGATCAAGCTTGATTCCTAATTGTTGTTGATGCGGCCACCCTAATAATGACTGCCCTGATCTTGCTACATATATTTTCCCAAAAATATCGCAACCTGAAAACACTAGGTTAGCACAAAAAAAAACAATAAGGTCAATCTTGTGTCCTGTATAACCTCCAGGAGATACATCAGGTGGAGAAAGTGTTTCGTTAGGCCACTTGTCATGAAAAATGTCTAAAGAAATAATGGTGTACCATGCACATGAATCCACAAGGAATTCCAAATCAATGTCATTAACAGTAATGAAACATGAAGGAAATTTAGTACATTCTCCACCCCCACAAATATTGATGACCGTATTGACTTTGATGGAGCAGAGAAAATAATTTTTTTTAACCCCTAACAAATTTTATAAATAATTAATAAAATGTTCGTTTAAATGTATTAATCAACACTGTACTTGTGGGAAGGGTAATACACAAATGTATGTGCTGAATAATCTATTAATGGATGTCCGTGTGTCTAATTATAACATAAAAATAAATGCGTACTAATATAAAATAAATGCATGATTTTGTGCTTCATAGAAATAAACGTGTCGTTGCAAAAACAATAGTGATGGTAAGTAAGAAACAGCTTAAATGTTGCTTTCCGCTAGGTAATAACTAATTGGGGTACGTAGATGACGGGAGGGAAACGAAAAGGCTATTTTTCTCTATTTTAATTATGTTTTGTTTATTTCAAATTAGTGCTTCTAAAGTATAACCGAGTGGCGAGATAAAATGGCTGCCAGTGGGTGATGTGTGCAAGCGCAAGGGGAACATGTGACACGGGAGAGAAGTCGGAGAAAAGCTAACCTCGTGATGTTGCTGAGAGGCTAGGATGCGAGAAATGGTCAAGGCTGATGTGACCTAATTGAACTGATAGTGTGCCGTGGTGATCAGCAGAGACCCGTGGGAAACCAGTTTAAGAGAAAGGACAATGCCTGCAGAGTTCTCGAATGTATCGAAAGAAGTTACAAATGTACTGATCGAAGCGGATGGAAACATGTCTTGAACTGTGAGAAAGGAAATGATCCAAGGACCATTGGATCCAAGAGAACTGGATTAAAAGAATGAATAAGATGACATGCATGGACCAATGAAAGAAAAGCGTGTTATTAATGTTGCAACAATTAGTTAGCAAAGTTAGAATTAGGGTATAAGAGGGCCTACTCTTAGTGGGAGGGAGTCAGTCACAGTCGCAGTCACAGTCACGAGCGGAGTTGGAGAGTCGTGTTGGTGTTGGTGGCTTCCAGTGCTGGGTGGTCCTGATCGATCCATTACTGAGCGGGAGATGCTGAAAGACTGTTAGATGAGACGGGTTGCAGGTAGCTGATGCTGACGAGCTGAAGTTTCTGTTGCTGTCTTAATTTTCCAGTTGAGTATGAGAATCAGGTTATTTCTAATTCCTAAACTTAGGTTAGAAATCATTAGGCTAAATTAGGAAGGTAGGCAGGTAATTAGGGTTTTGCTTCATGACGAAAAATTTCCTTTCTGCAATAAATTGATTATGCTTAATAAATATTTGAATTAATAATGAATGAATAATTGAATAAAAGTTTAAATTCTTTCTCATGCTTTTAAATTTATATAAAATTTAAAATTCTTTAAATCAAATGACTCAGTGGTTATTTTCCTAAATGATTGTGACATCAGTAATTGGTTATTGTGATTTAGCTGGTCTTAATCACTATGAACTAATTTCTTACATGAATGATTCATCGACAAAACAATGAGCAGGAATATCTTAAGAAATAACTAAAAGAAAGCGATAAGTTAAGGTAATAAGATATCCCGGCTCCTTCCAGCGGTACATAAATGGTGTTTTCCATTTAGTTCTCATGCTTCTCCTAGGAGTACAGAATTTCATAAAGGTGTAAAGGAAATCCAGGTGTGTGCGTGTGTGTTAGGCGATGTTTATGGGCCCCATCGTCATGTGGATGTGAGAAAATATAGTTTGCCCCTGGATGACCTATAAGTGACCTAGGAGGAGAATAGTTTTTATTGTACGCGCTGCATCAACTTCATATTCATTGTCCTCATATGGAGGGTCATGATCACACATGTCTTGAACGTAATTCACTCTTTTAGGAACTGCTCTGCAAAATTTTCCAAAATGACCCTTCTTATTGCATTTTGAACAAGTTTTTCCGATAGCAGGACAATATTTAAAGTCAGCCAAATGACCATCGCTTCCACATCTGTAGCAAAGTAATTGAGAGTTCCTTTTTTCATACTTTGTTCCTTTAAATCTACCATCAAATTTTGATGAGTTATCATTTCTCTGTGGAAAAAATTTCTTTTGTTTATCAGACTCCTTAGAAACGTGGAAAACATCACTTTTATCATTGCCTCTAATTTCTTTCACAAATTTTTCAGAGTGTTCTATGGACTTGGCTATGTCAATGGCATTATTCAATGACATGTCAGATGTAGTCCATAGAAGTTCTTGAACTTTTTTGTTGTTTGTCCTCATTAAAATCTGGTCTCTGAGGACTTGTTCGTATGATATGTGCTCGAAATCACATGTAACAGCCAGTGACCTAAGAGCGGATACAAAATCTTCAATAGGTTCATCGGATCGTTGTTTCCGTGAGTAAAAGATAAACCTTTCCATCACAATATTTTTCTTTTTACCATACCGTATATTGAGTTGTGAGGAGGCATACTTATATACGTCAATATTACCTGGATTAAGTAAAACAGGCAAAGTCTTGAATTCTTTTAAAGCAATACCACCTAAACAATGTTTTAGCAGTGAAAGTTTTCTCTCAGGTTCACACTCTACCCCTTCCAAAACTTCCACATATGCTAAAAAAACAGGTTCCCATATTTTCCAGGCCATGGGAGGTTCACCAGCGGAAGATAGGAATGATGGCGGAGGAGACTAATCCAGTGCGTCTATGATGATGGCTGCTCCGGGATTCCAATCCGTCGGAGGAGCTCGCGAACACAAGGACTGTTCAAAAAATGCGGCCGAAGAATGAAGTCCGAAGCACTTCCAATGAGGTAAAAATAAAAGTCGTGGAAACAGGCAGGAACTCCAGCAATAAGGCGCTAGGCGGCGGAGACTAAGCTTATGAGGGATAGCTTAGTAAGATGTACAGTCCATAAGTACAATCAGTTTTGGACGAAATTCCAAAAGAAAAGAGGGTTAATCCCGCTCGTCGCCAGTGTAGGAAGTCAGTAGGTCCAAAAATGAAGCGGCGGAGACGAAGATTGTAGAGACGTGGGTTTAATCATAAGTGCACGTCTGTTCATAAAGAAGTCCAAGTCCAGAATGCCTAACCCCCACATCCAGTCATCAACACAACACTCCACTCCATTCAAAACCAAACATTCTCCCGGCGACACGAGACAGCCACGAGCTATGACAGGATGTCACGCTCGTGTCTGCTCATGTCAGCATGCAACACAGAGGATGGTTAATTATTGATTAGTTTGGTAATAATTATCGATTTATTAATTATTTGTCACTTAACCTGAAAAGTTAGTGTTTTGTTCTATGTTTTCTAAAAGTGCAGGTACGGAGTTACCTGAGATCCCGGGATAATGTTTTAGCCTGAAGAAGCAGAAGAATAGTATGGATAAGGTACCACACTGCAGAAGTACTTTGTCTGTTGTCATAATACTGAATGGCGAGAGGCTGTTGGTATTATATTTAGGGATTATTCGTTTGAGAGTAGATTTTGCTTGAAATAGTGAAGGGTCCATTTCCGAAACTCTGGCCTTACATCCCCAAAGGAGTACCAAGACCTCTTTCCATGTGAAAGTCCTCTTCCGAAACTTTGGCTAGTATCCCTAGAGGAGTACCAAGTCCTCCTATAGCTTGTTTGGGTGTAGAATAGCGCTGGTCGTTATTTTACTCGAAGTGAGAGAATCTCTCTTTTTGAAGTGAAGACTATCTCTTTATTTAGTGGAACAGACAAGGTAGCATTGTTTTAATGTTTGTTTTCTAACAAGTTTAGTTGAGAAAAGAATAGAAAAACATTGCCGTATTATTTTGTAAAGGGAGGGTCAGTAGTTGGAGTAATACTGACATCACAAAAAGCAGCGCTGGCATTGGTCAGACAGCGAGCGCTTAGAGAGCTGTAATTGGTTGATTGCTGTAAGTTGCACTGGTATTGGTTGAAGAGTCGACTACGTAGTGCGCTCAGATTGGCCTGTTGGTGTGAGTCGCGCTAGTATTGGATGAGTGCTAGCCAATAGAATAAGCTGAAGTACGAAGAAATTATTGTTTGTTTACTGAATTATATTTTAGCGTGAAGAGTCGGGAAAAATGAAGATGATTAATAGAATAAAGGGTTTCTTTAAAAAGGACAAACCAATAGTTACTAGAGAGGGAATTCCTATTCCACCTCCAAGAACAGCTGCTTCTTTCATGATGTTGGAATATGGTTATCATACATGTACTTGGTTAGAGAATTGGGAGAGATACACGGAAGATGATGGTGTTTTAGCTTTCTCAAAACATGGTACATTTAATGTAAGGGTTTTGGAGAATTTGAGAGAATGAATGAACTCACTAGAACCAAATCCTAGACCCACTCAGTATGAAGCACTTGAGGAATGGGAACATGAGGCATATAAACGAGAGAAATTCAGGAATGGAAATAGATATAGGAATATGATATCGAGGTTTGCTGAGGCAAGATGGGATGATCAAATGAAAAGATGGAGGAGAGCTGTAAAAGTAGATGGTTTGTACCCAGTTTTAGTGGCCGAGGAATCGACTGGAGGCAAATGTAAAGAGAAAAAGAAAATGTAGAGACATCGGGATTGTACTTTAACCCAAGTGATTCTGATGATGAGCTGTTAGATGACCTTTTGACTAAAAGACCTCCACCTTATCAGGAAAATTCAAGTGAAACAGTCCCAAATGTACCCTTAATGGGAACCCCACTAATTCCGCAGGTTCCACAAGTCCCGGTAGTTACTAGAATATTTCAAGAGAGTGAAATGGACATGTTGAATAAGGCAAGAGAGGAATTAACTCAGAAAATTAATCAATTGAATCTGAATGCGGAAGCATTATCAGTGCCAGTAACGATTCGTCCTGTAGTTCCTTTGTATGGAGAAAAACAGAATATATCGAGAGTACATGCGTTGACAGTCCCAATGAATAGTGACAGGAATAAGGTGTTAACGATAGTTGATCAGGCTGGAGAAGCTGAAACAAGAACTTCATTAATTGATCTACCAGTTTGTGAAATGATAAATGAAACCCCTAGGAGAAGTGCGCAAATGGATCCGAGAAGAACAGTGCAAAATGTCACTCCAGTGTCAGGAAGTTCGATGGGACCATCACCAGATGAGTTAGATGATTGGATAAGGGGAATGGAAAAGCGAAAACCTCAACCACAGAGTATAGATGTGAGTAAATTGAGAGTGGATTTGGAAGAAATGATTATTGGTACAATAAGTCCAGACAGATTGAGTACTTACCGAGACGAATAATTATTATTCTTGTGTAAAAATATTACATGGAAAACAAGGAATCTTCATGAGAAATTGACAGAGGCTGCTAATGAATATGGAGTAGACATAAAGAAGTCTAAGGTGTTACAGAAAACGTATAGACTGGATTTTACTGAAAAGGATTTGGAGAGTTTGAATGCGCCTGGCAAAAGGTTGCAAATAAAAGAATTGATGAATATCTTGGAGAAGTGGGGAGATGAAGACTGGTGGAAAGGTAGATGGGCGATAAAGAAAGAAAAAATGAATGCCAACAAAAATGCGTCTTTATTTCCATTAAGAGAGTTAGGACAAGTTGAAATGGCGTGTACAATGAGAGAAGTTCCAGGTGGTGGATATATTCACTTTCCTTGGACAAGACAGGATATATTATCCTTTACTAATGACTTTCCTAGATTGAGGGAAAAAGCGGTCGAGTGGTACAAACAAGTAGAGAGGTTTGTAAAGGTTTCAAAGGTTTTGTTAAAAGATTTAGATGGATTGTTTGAAATTGTGGTCCCAGCTGATTTATGGACTGAGTGTAAGATTGCTGTTGATTGGCCTAAAGAAGAATATCCTAGAGATCTGATAACAGGTGCACCTTCAGATGAGGTGATGAAGAAATACAATCAGGTAGTCACTTACCTGAAAGGGAAAATTTCTCCAAAAGAAACAGACTGGATTAAAATTGACAGAACAACCCAAGAACCAAAAGAGTCAGTACATGCTTACTATGAAAGGTTGTTACAGGTGTTCAAACAGTATAGTGGGTTTGAGAATATTGGAGATAAAGATATGGGACATTTTGTGTATCGTTTTGTGTTCAGACTTAAACCAGAAATTAGCAACATGATTCAGCAACATTTGATTTGTTGGCAGAGTAAAACGGTCGATGAGATACTGAGGTATGCAAAATATTGTAGTGATGATATTGAGTCAAGACACAAGAAGCTAAAAGAGAAAATGATGTGGGCACAAGTGAAAGTAGCAGAACAGCAAGACGGAAACAGTGGTTCCCAAACAGATTATCAAATGAAAGGTCAGAATCAGAATGGTCAAGTATCGAGTGGTGGTAGAGGTAGAGGTAAAATGAATAATGATGAATTGAAAAGGAAATTTCTTTGTCATGCGTGCGGAAAGTTTAGACATTGGAAGAACGAGTGTAGATCTGTTCTGAAGAATAATGGGATAAATCAAAATTTAAATTCACTGATGCAGAATGAGGTGGTTGTGAATCAACAATAGCAACAACAGCAGCAGGTGGTTACTCCACAGTTACAGGTACCACAAGCTCCTATGCCAAATAATGTGAATGCTCAAGTGCAGAGGTACAGTGCGAACACTGGATTTCACGCAGGTGAACAAGTTGGTAAGAATCAAAATGTGCAAATGGTTTCGCAGTACTTGTTGCAGTGCAATGAGAGTGATTCAGATTCATCTCAATGACGGTGTCTGAGGGGGGAGGAAGAGTGCGTGCTTGGCGCATCTCTAGAGGTAGATCAGTCAGGTCCATTTGTTGATAGAAAAGTGGAAGGTAATGATATTACATTCCTCGTGGACACTGGCGCTACCCGTTCTACTGTTAGAGCAGCAGAAATTCCAAACCTACCTCTCTCGGGAGAAACTATCCAAGTTGTAGGAGTCTCAAATAAGCATATCAAAACCCCAATGACAAGGCCAATAGAGGTTCATATCGGAAGAGTCAGAGACATGCATCGGTTCGTGGTATGTGATACGAGCCCGGTGAATCTTTTAGGAAGAGATTTGCTTTGCAAGATGAATTGCACCATCTATTGTACACTGGATGGTAATGTTTTCCAAACACCAGATGAGGATGTTGCGTTTAAAATGATGTTAGCAAAGCAAGGGACAGAAGTGGATGAGTTATTTTCACTTCTCACTGAAGATGATTTGCCTGCAGAGTTGAAAAATACAGTAAGATCTGATGTATGGGATTTTACAGGAAAATAAATTGGTCTGATGAAAGGTGTGGATCCTATTCAGGTCATGGTGAAACCAAGTGCAACTTTCCCAAACACACCTCAGTACAAAATGAGTCCCGAGATAATAGCAGGAGTTATTCCTGTGATTGACCAAATGATTGAGCAGGGTATTTTGAGAGAAATACTAAGCAGTCCATGTAATTCTCCTATTATTGGAATTAAAAAGCCAAGTGGAAAGTATAGAATAGTGCAAGATTTACGTAAAATAAATAAAATAGTGGTACCCTGTTGTCCAATAGTGCCAAATCCAGCAGTGATTCTTTATCAAATTTCCTGTGATGCAGAATGGTACACAGTAATTGATCTGTGTCAAGCATTTTTTTCGATTCCTTTACATCTGGATCGCCAGTATCTGTTTGCTTTCCAGTTCGGAGACCGTGTTTTGGCATGGTGCAGAGTTTCTCAAGGGTACACAGAGAGTCCTTCGATTTTTAATCAGATTTTGAAAAAGTGTTTGGAAACTTTGATAATGCCAGGATATTCGGTTTTGGTTTAGTACATTGATGAGCTACTGGTGGCATCAAAAACACGAGAGGCATGTGTGACTGATACAATTGCCTTACTGAACCATTTGGCAGAAGGTGGACACAAAGTGTCACCAGCAAAATTACAATTTTGTAAACAGGAGGAACATAAAATAGAGAAGGGAATCAGAAAATTAAGACCAGAGCGAATCAGTGTGATTCAGCAAATGAGCCCTCCTAAGACTCAGAAGGAAGTTCGAATGTTTTTGGGAATGTTTGGATATTGCAGACAGTGGATCAGTGGTTTTTCACTGATTGCAAAACCTTTGCAGAGGTTGACACACAAAGATGTGACTGATCCAATTGAGTTGGATGATGAAAGCATGAAAGCATTTATTGAGTTATGAAACAGTCTTTGTCGAGCACCTGCACTAGGAATTACAGATTATACAAAGGATTTAGCATTGTACTGCTGTGAGAGAGATGGGTGTGCACTTTCAGTTTTGACTCAAAGACATGGAATGGCACGACGTCCAGTAGCATATTTTTCTGCTACTTTGGATTCAGTGGCAGCAGCGTTACCAGGCTGTTTAAAAGCAGTAGCTGCTACTTGTGTGAGTCTGGAACAGAGTGAAGCAATTGTGATGGGACATCCAGTAAAAGTATATGTGTCACACTCAGTTGAGATTCTATTAACAAGAACTCGAACGCAGCACATGACCTATAGTCGGCTGACTAGGTATGAAAGGGTAATTTTGGGTGCTGAGAATGTGACTTTGGTGAGATGCACGACAATAAATCCGGCAACATTGTTACCTAGTCCATTTTGTGAAGAAGTGAATGATGAAGCAGATCATGATTGTCTGGATGTGACAGAATTATGCACGAAACCGAGGCTAGACATTAAGGATACACCGCTAGAGGAGTCATATAGTATGATGTTTGTGGATGGATCATGTCTGAGAAATGAAAAAGGTGTATTGAGTTCTGCTTATGCAGTATGCACAGTGGCTGCAGTTCTAGAAGCATAGTGTCTAAAAGGGGTAAACTCTGCACAAATTGCTGAACTCATAGCTCTGACTAGAGCATGTAAAATTGGCAACATTTTTAGAGTAACCATATTTACTGACAGTCAATATGGTTTTGGGATGGTTCACGATTTTGGACAGTTATGGATGCAAAGGGGATTTCTGACTTCTTCAGGTTCTCCGATCAGAAATAGTAAAAATGTGAAAAATTTATTGGATGCTGTGAAATTGCCCAAGAAGATTGCGGTGGTCAAATGTTCTTCACATAAGTCAGAAAATGATTATGTGATGAACACTAACAGATACGCCGATCAAGTAGCGCGTTTCTGTGCACAAAATTCAATTGCAATCAACAGAGGGGTGGAAAAGAAAGATACTAATTGCCACTTGATGTTTTCTTCTTTGGAAACTTGGGATGAAATCAGGCAGTTGCAGGAAGAATCAGGAGACGAGAAGAAAGAACTTTGGATAAACTCAGGCTGCAGGAAGAGAGCAGAGGATGAGGTCCGGGTGTACACAGATGAAAGACCAGTTATGCAAGATTGTTTACTTTCCCAAATGGCAAGGGTGTACCATGGAATTGCACATGTTGGAAGGGATGCAATGATCAGGCTCTTCAAGCAGTCATGGTACAACCCTAAATTCAGGGTCATTGCAGAGAGTCTATGCCAGAGGTGTGTTATATGTCAGCAGCAAAATCCAGGCAGAAAAACAGTTGTTAGTTGGGGGCGAATTGGAAAGGCAGCAGGACCATTTACGAGGCTCCAACTTGACTTTATTGAGCTTCCCCCATGCAACGGACTAAAATATGTGTTAGTTGTCGTTTGTTTATTTTCTTGTTGGGTGGAAGCCTATCCAACAAGAAGGAATGATAGCCTTACCGTTGCAAAATTGCTGCTGAGAGAATTAATATCAAGATTTGGTTTTCCAGTCACTTTAGAAACAGATAGGGGATCTCACTTTAATAATGAGATAATTCGGATGATCTGTGCAGCATTACAAATTGAGCAAAAGCTGCATTGTACCTATCGACCAGAAGCATCTGGAGTGGTCGAGCAAATCAATGGCACTATAAAATCTAGACTGGGAAAAGTATGTGCATCTACAACACTGAAATGGCCTGACGCTTTACCCCTGGTATTGATGAGTCTTAGATGCATTCCAGATAAAAAGACTGGATTGAGTCCTCATGAAGTCCTAATGGGAAGAGCAATGAGACAAGCAATTGTACCAGCAAACAAACTGATGAATATTTCTGATGATCTAGTGCTTGATTATTGCAAAGGATTGGCTGATCTGGTGCGTTCTGTGTCATCAAGTTGGAGAAATTGCAACCACAACACAGCCGGATCAAGCACATGATCTGAGTCCAGGAGAGTGGGTTCTTGTCAAGAAACACATGAGGAAATCGTGTTTAGAACCCAGGTGGCATGGACCATACCAGATTATTTTGGTGACGACAGCAGTGAAGTGTGGTGGCTTGCCCAACTGGATACACGCAAGTCATACAAGAAGAGTCCCAAGTCCACTTGAAAAAGAAGGTGAGCAGCAACTGGTCGATGGAAATAAGAAACCAGAAGCTGAAGGTTGTGAAACCAAAGAATCTAGAGTGACAGATTCTGACACATCTGTGGGTGATGAACAAACAAGCACAAGTCAAGTAGAGTGGGCACCAGCTACTGGGTCTCATAAGACTGCTGTTGAGCAAAAAGAAAAGGAAGGTACTGAAAATAAAGAGCAAGTACATCAAACAAAAGGGCTAAATAAAAGAACTTGTGAAGGTGAAGAAGCAGTTCAAGCCAAGAGAGCGAAAAAGGGTGACAATTGGCCAAGTGGAGTGAAGAGACTGAAATACACTCTTGAGAAAAGAAAGCCAGGGCAAATAAATGAAGTTTCGAGCCAAACTGAACAAGAAGAATCAGAGGAAGTTCTAGTACGAAGAACAAAGAAAATAAGACTTCCGAGCAAGAAATACTCAGCTCCAGAATGGACATATGTAATATTGGAAGAAATTGAAAGCACAGATCCAATAAAAAGAGAGGATGGTACTGGTATCGAGCAAGTTGATGAAAGCAAATTGAAACCGCCTTAAAGGAACTGTGAAAGTTAAGGTGCAACAACTTCAGTCAATAACAAATCGAAAGATCCAGACAATTTAAAGAAGGCTCCCAAAAAAAAAAGTGGTAAAGAAGAAAGCTTTGAAATGTGAGATACACTATTTCTCCGATGGTTTTTGGACAAGCTTGTCAAAATCTTTAGAGAGTTGTTAGAAAATTAAGTTTTTTTATTATTTTTATAGTATACAAAAATGACAGAAGATACAGTGACTGGACATCAAAAATCTAGTTTAAAAAGTAGATGTATTAAAGCTTGCTTATGTAGTGTCTTACTACTAATGATAATGTGGCTAATTTTGACTGTCATTGTACCTGTTCTAACGGTGACTAATAACAAAAATAATACTATTAATGTGATAAGTGAGAGAGTGACTTCAGTTACTAAGGAAAAACCTAATACTAATAAAGAAGAGATAGATGAAAGTATTTATCATCATGATAAATCGATTGATTTCTCGTTAAATGTTTTTACAAAATTGTTATATGAGTATGTTGAGACAATGGATGTGAGAGATTGTTACGTGTGCATGCAATTACCTTCGTCTGTCTCAGAGGGGGTGACCTACCATCACCTTCCTTTAACATATGGTGTGTCGTGCAGTGTATTAACAAGCTTGTTTTATGTGACGGGGAAGTTACAATATTATTATTCAAACCTAGATTTTGTGTTTTCAGAAATTCCAATTAGAAAGGATATGAATAAGGTGTACAGTAATAGAAATGCGGGATACATGGGAGAATTTTTTCATATTACTCCGACATTAGATATAGTATATGCTCATAGACATAATCTTACCTGTAGTTTGAGGGCTGAAGAAAAGGAATTTATTAACATGGTAGAAGATAGAAGACAGGATTTTCAAAGAAAAGCTGCTGAACAGAAGTCACATGTACCACCATGGGCTTTCAGAGAGGGAAATTATAAAAGGGTGAGACTTACGCTGCAATGTCTCTGGATTGGTATCATAAAGGAAAACTTTGCTTGCTTAGACTAAAAACTGACTATAATAATTATTTCATTGGTACAAGTGAATGTGAACATACTTTTCTAATACCTGGTGGATGGGGATTGAAAGGTGGAACTGATCCTGTTTTTCCAGGAGTTTATTATGTGTGCAGTAAGAATGCTTATTATAGGTTGCCAGCACATTGGTATGGTAGTTGTTATTTTGGAATTATATTCCCCAAAGTATATCATGTAGATAGAAATAATAAAATCAATGAAATAAAACATGAACTAACACACAAAAAGAGAGCAGGTTTTTCAGAAATAGTTGGTGACATTTTTGGTGCACTGATACCCTCAGTTGGAGTCGTTCTAAATTCGCATAAAATTTGAAAATTGGCCACAGTGGTTGATCGTTTATCAACAGATACTGCTGGTGGGTTCCTGATGATTGATACTGAAATGGTTGCAATTAGATCAATGGTTTTGCAAAATCGACTTGCCCTTGATATTTTATTGGCAAAAGAGGGCGGAGTCTGTGGCATGTTAAAAATACAACACTGCTGTACTTATATTCCTGATAAGAGTAAAAGTCTTGAGGGGTATATTAAGAATATTACGAAATTACATGAAGATTTGACCCAACTGGAGGTTGATGGTGTTTGGGAGAAACTTGGTAAGGGTTTTTCCTCCATAGGTAAATGGTTTTCTACATTTGGGAGTAGCTTGTTAGGGAAAATAATAATACCAATTTTTTCAATAGCTGAAGTCACGATGTCAATATTAATGACATATAAATGTTGCAAGTGTAGATGTGGAAGGAAGGAGATGACAGAGTCAGACAATAA
Organism: Calotriton arnoldi; assembly: GCA_963921515.1. Lineage (NCBI taxonomy): Eukaryota > Metazoa > Chordata > Amphibia > Caudata > Salamandridae > Calotriton > Calotriton arnoldi. The sequence goes on along the minus strand of CAWUFW010006028.1, from coordinate 1,142,372 downwards.
ACGTAAAGCAAGAAAAAGAAAAAGAGAAGAGAGAACTAGAAGATATGAGAGGAAACTATTATGAAATGATGAAAGATCTAGATGAGAAAATAAATGGCAAAACGGGAAAGAAATACAGACCTTTAGATAAAGATAAAGGTGGTAATTGGTATGATGGTTATTTTGTGATGGCTCAACAATGCCATCAAAGGGGGGAATTGATGGAGCAGGGTTTGGAGAAAATAAACCAGCTCGGATCAAGTCCTCAGTAACATTTACTAACAGTGTGCTGTGAAAATAACGTGCAAAACTACAAAAACACGGGGAAACACCTTCACGCATGCGTGCACTAATGCGTGGACTAATGCATGAAACCTAGGCCGCATTTGCGTTCTGCTTAAAAAGAAAAAAGAAAATAATAATAATGCCGCTTTTCGCACATTAATGCTCTTGCTAGAATTACCATGGGGGATAGTGCACAGGTGGGTGGTGAACAGTGAGAATTTTATTTCATGAAAATAATAATGTTTGTGTTTTGTTCATCGCAGTGATGCACGCATGGGCCTACATCTTTGCATGTCATTCGAGGGTTAACAAGAAATAAAAATGAATAAATATGCTGAAAATCAAGCTCTGAGAGAGAATGGAGAAGGCAACGGCTGATAATCTTCAAGTATTATTGTATGACTGCCAAGTAACGGAAGGATGGCCGTGGGATCAAGTGCAAATGTACAAACTCATTCCGCAGAAACTATGGAGACGAACAATGAAAGTGTAGAGACTTGCAACATGTTATTTCTTGGAGGAAATGTGTATTCATAAGACGTGGTTGATGTAATGAGAAAACTGTAAAACAAACAATGCTGTGAAAACATGGACGTGACTATGGTGGTATGATAGAACACCCCCTAAACTGACCAATGAGAGACTGAGTTTTTGAAATGTTGCTACAATGATGGGTTGGACATGTAGGTGTTAGGGTATAACTGGGGGGCCTGGGGGGTCGTTGGGTGCACGTCTTTAGAGAAGCTAGAGAGAGGGAGATCGTCGCTGTCCGTCGGTTTGCTGTATCCAGATTGAGGCCTGTCTATTTCCTGTTCCTGTCCTACTCTTTGGTCCCTGAACCTTCTCGGGGAACCCCCATCTATTTCCATGGCCAGGGGGTAGATTTTCCACTGAAATATTTGGGTTAGTATAGCTAAATGATCCGTACTTTGCATAATCATTTGCAAAGGTATATTTGTTTCTGAATCTTTGTTCTCTTCATCTATCCACTCCCTCATTTGCATAATTGTTCAGTTGATATGAGTTTGACACTGTTTGCTCTGATTAATGTTCTCTCATCGTGATTGAATCTATGTTTGCTTTGTAAACCTGTACAAGATGAGTATTTTACCTTCACATTATTTTGCGATAAACACTGTTAACCTTACACTGAGTTTGTGGTTTATTTAGTAATATAGATAGATAGTTAGTGCTAATTGTTACCATCAACTTCTCAACTTTAGGTCCATCGACCAGAGGAAAGAGAGTTGATATACAGGTTCAGTTATGTATGTAGAGTGTTGAATATGATCCTGTATATATGAATAACTGATTTAACCTTCAAACTTGAACAGCGCAACAGGGATTGGTTTGTTGGGTGTATGAGTATGGGCCAGTGATTGCATTACCATTGATTATCGATCCCTGATTGGCGCTGGATCCCACTGGAGCCTTCCCCCTTCCTCCTCCCTAGCTCAGAGTCACTTGAGCATCGGAAGGAGGAAGGGAGATGCTGCTCAGCTCTTGGGTGTCCCTGGCTTGGCTGAACTGCAAACAGCATGGATTGACTTCAGCCCCATTTCACAGCTCTTGCTGTGAATGTGCAACAGCTAACAGCCATGGCCCTGCTCTCGTCTGTTAGCTGTAGAACATTCATAGAAACAGTTGTAAACAAAGGTCTTACAGAGCCCAAGGGGATTTCAACCCACGCGAGTTCCATGAGGCCTTTATTTACTAGTTAGAACATTCTGACCTGATGGGGTGGAATGTTCTAATAGCATTATAGCCTGACGTAGCTGGGCTATACCGGCCATTAAAGCCCCCCTCACACATTTAAGGCCCTTACCTTTGGCTCTGGCCTTTAACGCTAGAGCAGGCTTTAATGGCTGGTATAGCACACTACGGCGAACTATAAAGCTATATTAGGTCATTGGAATGTTGAGAGCTCCACTGAAGACAATGGAGTAGCCCTGGGCTTATAATAGCTGACAGCCGCGGTCCGTGCAGGTAACAGCGGTGGGGCGCTGGGGCCGGGTAAGGGAGGATTTTGAGGGACGATACAGAGGGAAAATTAATTATTTATTTAATTTTTCCTCTGCATCGTCCCTTGAAATCCCCCCTTACCCGGCCCCACCGCCCCACCGCTGTTACCTGCACGGACCGCGGCTGATGGCTGGTAGAAGCCCAGAGTTCCAACATTCCAATGTTTGTCTTCATGTTTCTCCCTTTTTAATATAGAACCTTCTACCCTCAGTGGGTGGAATGCTCTAATAGCCTTATAATTTAGCCTCAGTGCTGTTCGCTTTTATGATGGACCATTTTAAGCTATTGTAGTGATGTTTCACTGCTACAAAGTGTGACACTAAAATTGTCGTAGGTCAGACACACCTTTTAATGCCTTGGTATGCATGTTTCTAAACTTGACTTTGCATGTGGTCCTGGGCCCTTTGTATAAATTACATGGGCACAGAATCATGTGTATGAGATGATCACTTCTGCAGTGGTTACCATGCCACTGGAGTCAAGCTAGCCTGGCTGATGAAGAGTGATTCCCTGAAACCGGTCCCAGGATTCTTGTTTCTGGTCCAGGGAGGACCTGGCCTGGCAGTTCGGGCTGGACTGTTCCCACAGGGAGCAGGGTCAAGACTGGTTTGCATATGACTGGGTCTAAAGTGGAATGGCTTGGTGTGCAAAAAAACAATGGATTTAGGCCCAGATCTCTGTGCTGGGGATGAACGTTTGACATTGTTTCAGCAATCTGTCCATCAATTGTTCTTTTTGCATTTGCCGCCCTAAGTGGGAAGGGTAGGCCCAGACATGGGTCCCGTGCTCACCATGCCCCTGGAGTCAAGCTAGCCTGGCTGATGAGGGGTGACACCCTGAAACCGGTCCCAGGATGCTTGTTTCCGGTCCAGGGAGGACCTGGCCTGGATGTTCGGGCTGGACTGTTCCCATGGAGAGAGGGTCAAAACTGATTTGCATATGGCTGGGTCTAAACTTGAATGGCATGGTGTGCAAAAAAATGTTGGATTTAGGCCCAGATCTCTGTACTGGGGATGAATGTTTGACATTGTTTTAGCATTCCGTCCAACAATTGTTCTTTTTTAATTTAGTACTAAGGCATCTACCTGGTGTTCCTCAACACACCCTCACTCAGCAAGCAATCCACTGAGATTTGGGATATCATCGACTCCAACGTGCCCAACCTCATCTTCCTCACCGAAACCTGGCTCACCCCCAAATCGGCATTGACATTGCAGCAGCCATTCCTACTGGATGCAAATGTAGATGCCCAGACATCTCTCTTCTGCTTCAGTGTGACCTTGATCGCATCTTGCCCTTCTGACTCATGTTAGTGTCTGTCTCCTGCCACTTTTCCTGTTAGCTGCTCATTCTGCCCCTGATTCAGTAATTACTCATTCTTTGTTTGTGCCATCTGATCTATCCTCCCCGTCTCTGTTCAACTGCTCCTTTTGGCATCCTTTGTTCCGCCTAACTGCCCCTTTTAGCATCATTTGCTCCTCTTACTGCTCCATTTTGCATCCTGGTCTCTTCTGTCAGTTTTTGCCCACCGACTTGCTGTGCCCACCTTGTTGCCCCTGCTGCACTTTCCTGCTTTCCTTGCTGGACTTTACCACTCTTGCATATTCCACCCACCACCCCGTGCTCCTCCCACTCTTCAAGGCCCTATTTAATGCAGGTCACACCGCAGCCATGCAGCAGACGTGCACAGCTGGGGAGCCACCTGTGCGCCTAAGACAAGCCTGTGTACTCCTATCAATACCTGGACCGAACCCAGCAACAGGAACCTTGGTCCAAGCAACTCCTGCAGCTACACCATTAATGAATTCCACCTGCTCAAGATTGGATGCCGCCGCAAATGCTGCTGCCGAGCCACACCTCAGTCCATGGTGGGCCCCTTTGCCTGCTTGCATTGCTACTTCATATGCCGCCACACACCCACTCCCACTCCCACCACCCGCAAACACACTGCACCCCTCACCAAGTCAATACTCAAGACCTGCACTCACACAGCACCACACGACAACACTCACTTGCATGCATGCTCCTCAACACATGCTCACTCGGCAAGCACTCCACCGAGATTTGGAACCTCATCAACTCACACACACTAGACCTCCTCTTCCTCACTGAAACTCGGCTCACCCCCCACATCGGCGCTGGACATCACTGCAGCCATCCCTATTGGATAAAAAATACTGTACCAGGACTCACCCCATAAACCAGGAAGAGGACATGCCATCATCAACAAAGATGCCATCAAGTGTACCACCTTACAATGACTCAGAAATCACTTTTATGGAACACATGCACTTCAAGCTTCAGACATAGTAAAACCACTATCAAAGGAACCCTTTCCTACGGACTCCCAGAACCTTGCACCCACTTTAGCAACCTCCTTACTGACCACACCAAGCTACTTGCATGTTCACCAAAGAATTCATACTCCTAGGCGATCCCAAGTTTCATTTTAACAACTCCAACTCAATGGACTTGTTTGAAAGTCTACAGAACATCAGCCTCACCCAGCTCGTACAGGGCCCTGCCCACATCTCTGAACACACCCTGGATCCCATCTTCACTACCAGCGACAAGGTTAAAGTTGGCCACACCACTCCACTGACATGGAGGGACCACTCCATTGTCCACTTCCACATAGCAGGGCTGCCAACCCCCCTGTCGAGTCTTGTAACACCCCAAGCGGCTATCAGAAGAAAGTTATGGAAATGGAATGGCTCAATGCCCTCCAATTAAACTATCCAAACCCACGAAAGGCCTCATCAATGCCACAAACAACTTCAACTTCTGGATCACCACTTGCACCAATACCCTGCTAGTTGGTACATATTAGAAATGGGGTAATAAGTTGGCAGAGTTTTGCACCCTGTCCTGGAACGGACCACCACTCTAGTCAGGGTAAGTCAAATACACACCCTAAATTAACCTGTGGTCTCCCTTTGGTAGCTTGGCACAGAGCAGTCAGGTTTCACTTAAGAGGCAATGTGTAAAGTAGTGGCCCTCTGGAGTGGAGAAGGATGACCTGTCTTTGTCAACTTCTGGTAGGGCTACTTAAGTACTAGGCAGCCCCTAACCTGTCAATCAGCTCATTGACCCAGGGATGGGATAAGCGTCAAAATGTAGCCCTCTATAATCCACACAGGACCTCAGTTCAGGTGTGGTGCCTGGGGGGGGGGGGCACCTTTTGGTACCAGAACCATAGGACTGGACTAGGGGATACTGGAGGGTTTTATCACCCCCAATTCCAGCATCTTGGAGACTTCGCTCTTGATGCTGCCTCTCATCTTATCTGACAACCTGTAAGATATGTTTGTGACAGGGAGGTTGTGCCCTGTATCCACATCATGGGTACACAGGTGGGTAATCGCAGGAGTGAGGGAGAAGAGAGAGGAGTTCTGCTCCAACACTTGGCAACAGTCCCTCAGCTGTTCAGGATTTAGAGTGGGGGAAAGGATTATTACTTCCACAGACCAAGCCCTCTCCTTGAAGGCTAAAAGGTCAGGGAGAGGTTCACTGTCTTCTTCCTCTGCTCCATCTGTCACCAACAGCATAGTGAGGTCAGACCTCTCAAAGTGTGGTTCCAGGTGATTGATGTGATACACACTGTGGGGTTGCCTGGGGGCCGTAAGGTCCACCTCGTAGGTGGCATTACCCTTCTTCTTAATTACCTCATAAGGCCCAGTCCAATGATCCTGAAGGGCACTGGGCTTCACAGGATCCATGACCCACACTTTCTGCCCAAGCTATAATGCCACAGTGGTAGAATTTTGGTCATACCACTCTTTCATCACAGCCTGACTGGCTTCTAAGTTGTCAGAAGCTTGCTTCCACCTTGTAACCGGGGGTGTCCGGGCATTGAAAGGACAGACCTACCTGCACATCAAGAAAACACGACTACCATCGTTTTCCCTCTCCCTTCACAGCGGCAGGACGAGTGGTTACGTACAAACGTACGGGAGGAGGACAAACAGGAGGAAAAGGGCTGCCGTTCCTTTAAGGTGGGAGACTGGGCCATAGGACACGCCCCCAGTGATGACGACGAGGAGGACTGGCCTATTAAGGAAGAGAGAACGCGGAAGCCGGTGTGTGGCATCACCGGAGGAGTTGAGGAGAAAAACCAAGGCGAGGAAAGTGCGAGTTGGACGGAAGGGAGAGAAAGGACCGAGGCGGTGCGGAGAGAAGACGACGGAGAGCCAGGAGGCCAACGGTTTCACGAGTCGCCCAGCCGCGCTCCAGGAGGAGCGTGGCTCTCTCAGGTACGAGAGCGTTTCGCGGGCTGGGTGGGTAAAAAAAAAAGAGACCCCATCAATAGTGATAAATACTCCTGTTTTCCCGGTGACCCCGTTCCTGAGCACTTCTCCTCACCTAAAGTAGATGTGTTGAGCACTGAGTGATACTCCCTCACTATCCTTCCCTATCACACCCGTGTTTGAGAACAACCCACTCATACAGAGTCCCTGTCTTTCTTTGTTTATATATCTCCACGACCGGACGGACTCGAGCTGGAGTGGACCAAGACCAGGTGGGGCTCGACCAAGACCCGGGACACCAAGGACAAGCCACCCCTTTCACCACTACCCTATTATAGACTGGCCACACACCGACGACGCTTGCTTTCTGCAATAAAACCCTCTTTGCCACAACCACGTCTCCTGTCCCTTCCTAACCCGCTACAAGTGGTGGAGAATGCAGGCATAGACGACACCGTCGGCACCGACACGATGGACACGCTGATACAGCATCTGGTGAAGGGCCAGGAGAAGCTGGAATGGGCCGTGGAACGGCAGATGACGTCTGCCCAGGCGGACAGAGACACCTTCAGAGACACCATAACCGCACAAGTAGAGGGCTTACAGAAAATGGTTACAGGACAGCCCACCTATCACCCCGCAGGTCACGGAAGCGTCTCCCCAAGACCCTCCGGGGTCTCGCTGCAGAAATATATCGCTGGCGAGGACCCCGACGCCTTCCTGCTCAATTTTGAGCGTGCCGCAAAGGCATGTGGCTGGCCCCTAGAGAAATGGCCATTCTTCTTGGCCCCCCTCCTGACCGGGGAAGCACAGGCTGCCTACCAGGTGGCCAACGCAGCAGGTAACACCCCCTATGCTGACATTAAATCCATTATTCTGGACCACCTGGGACTGGACTCGGAGGCATACAGGGTACGCTTCCGGAAGGAAAGGGGCGGCCCAGGGGAAAACCCCAAGACATTGTTCTTTCGCCTAAGAACGGCTGCGGACAAATGGCTGACTCCCTCCATGAGTACAAAAGAAGAGATAATGGATAAAATGTATCTCGAACAGTATTTGGACGCCCTCCTTATAACACCCAGAAATGGTTGCGTCAACACACTCATCTGACAGTCGAGCAGGCCGTGGAGATGGCCACCACGTACTCCCGCGCCCAGCCTAAACAAGGGGGGAACATGATAAACCGAACCGCCCCTCCCTATGAGATTTGATAAGAGACCCCGGGCTGCCCCGGAAGCTACAAAACCCGAGTACCTAAACCAGAGGTACCATCATTCAGGGGACCCCAGTGTTTTGAGTGCGGGGACTGGGGCCATATCGCCCGGGTGTGCCCTCACCGTAGACCAGCCGACGAACCAATGGAGGTGGGATACATCCCTAGGTCCATTCTCTACACCGCGGAGATGGGGTGCGCGTTCCATGTAAGTGTACGGGTAAATGGGAAAGTGGTAAAGGCCCTATTAGACTCCGGTTGTAGGCAGTCTGTAATACAGGGTAGGTTAGTGCTACCTAAACAGGTGATCCCCGACATCTTGGTCCACATCAGGTGTGTTCATGGAGACGTCAGGCCATATCCTATAGCAGAGGTAACCCTTGAACACACCGATGGCAAGACCTACGTTATCCGGGTGGGAGTATTAGAGAGCCTGCCCGAAGACCTCATTATAGGAACAGACAACCCCGAGTTTTCAGAAATGTTCCTACAGACGGTACATAAGCAGATCATAACAGACCATTCAGGACAGACAACAGACACCCCCATACCTGCCCTGATAAGCCCCGACCCTTGGACAATAGACAGGAGCTTTAAATTCGCACAGGCCAACGACGCCACTCTGTTCAATGCCTGGGAACAAGCCCACCGAACGCAGTGCGACCCCTCTCCCCCGTATCCCCGATTCAGTATACAAGAAGGCCTGTTATACCGACAGGCTTCTAGAGAAGAACCCCAGCAGTTGTTAGTGCCTTTGTCTTTTAGAGAACAGGTCATGTTCTTCTCACACTCCCATTTGACCGCTGGACACACGGGAAGCGAAAAGACAACTCAAAACGTACTGCAGCACTTCTTCTGGCCTGGGATATATAAGGACATAAAAAGCCATTGTCAGACATGCGAGATATGTCAAAAGAGGAACACCCATCGTCCGCCAGCGGTGCCTTTACAACCTCTTCCTATCATAGGTACCCCATTTGAAAGGATTGGAATGGACCTCATAGGGCCTCTACCAAAGACAGGGAGAGGAAATCAGTATGCACTTGTGATAGTGGACTACGCCACCCGATATCCTGAGGCCTTTCCCCTGAGAGCCCCAACCACCCGCCTTATATCGGAGAAGCTTTTGGAACTGTTCTCACGAGTGGGGTTCCCTAAGGAGATCCTGACGGATCAAGGAACCCCATTCGTATCTAGGATGATGAAGGAGGTCTGTGGGCTGCTGGATCTGAGACACATTAGAACATCTGTCTATCATCCTCAAACCGATGGCCTCATGGAGAGGTATAACGGAACACTCAAAGCAACGCTTAAAAAGATGCTTACCGTGAATGGCAGAGAGTGGGACCAATTGATGCCCCTGGCATTGTACGTCATCCGTGGACAGAAACAGAGCAGTCTCGGTTGTTCGTCATTTGAGATGTTATATGGACGACAACCCAGATCACTGCTAGAGATGACCAAGGAAGCATGGGAGAAGGAAGAGGCCAATGAAACCCGTGGTATGTTGGAATATACCCAGGCCCTGAAGTCCAGAATAGGAAAGCTGAGAGATCTGGCGTATTCCAATCTTGAGAGAAAACAAGAGAAGCAGAAAAAGTTCTACGATAGAGGGAAAAGGTGGAGGAAGTTGGAGGTCGGCGACTGGGTACTGGTACTGTAACCCTCGTCCACAAAAAAATTCCAGGCAGAATGGACAGGTCCATTCCGTATCACCGAAACTATCGGGAAAACCAGCTACCGAGTACAGGTCACCATTCGGAGAAGCCAGACGTACCACATAAATCTCTTGAAGAAGTGGTTGGGACCTATACCAAAGTCGGCTCACCTTACTTTACCGACACAGGCTCCCTCTCACAATACTCTGGAATTCTTAGTGGTCAATGAAGAACTAAGGGACCCAGAAAAGGAAGAACTCCAATGGGTCCTGTCACCGTTTTCCTCCCTTTTCTCTGATAAACCCGGAAAAACGATCCCAGCTGATCACCGTATTGAGACCCCCCCCGGAAAAACCATCAAACAGCGACCATACAGGGTACCCGCGGCGAAGAGGGCAGCAATTCAAAAAGAAGTACAAGATATGCTTCAACTAGGTGTCATAAGACCCTCGAAGAGTGAATGGTCTTCTCCCATTGTGATGGTGCCTAAGCCGGATGGGAGCACCCGATTTTGTATGGACTTCAGAGCCCTCAATAGCATCTCTTCATTTGACGCCTACCCCATCCCACGGATAGACGAGCTGATCGAAAAACTGGGTGAGGCCCGCTATATCATTACCTTGGACCTCACCAAAGGCTACTGGCAGGTGCCCTTGAGGGAAGAAGACCGGAAGAAAACAGCATTTTCCACCCCAGACGGGCTGTACAAGTTTACGGTTCTTCCCTTCGGCCTGCATGGGGCACCTGCAACCTTTCAACGCCTCATGAACACAGTGCTCCGGGAATACCAAGCATTCACCTCCGCTTACTTGGATGATATAGTGATCTTCAGTCCCTCATGGGAGACCCACCTTGATCATCTAAAAACCATACTACAAGCCCTACGACAGGCAGGTCTACATATCAATTCTCGTAAGTCCCGGGTGGGCTACCAGAAAGTGAAATATTTAGGTTATGTCTTGGGGCATGGAATGATCGAACCACAAATCGAAAAGATAAGAGCTATAGCGGAAACCCCCTTCCCCAACACGAAGAGAGACATGAGAGCCTTTCTTGGGTTGATCGGGTACTACCGTCGGTTCATCCCTCAGTTCTCAAACGTAGCTGCCCCTCTGACAGACACACTACGACAAGACGTAAAGGCCCAAAGACTCCTACACCCCACGTCAGACATGTGGAAGGCATTCAACACCTTAAAACAAGCCATCACCACCAATCCGGTCTTATCTTCCCCTGACTTTTCCCGACCTTTCATTCTTCACACTGACGCATCGGATTATGGCATAGGGGCTGTCCTTTCTCAGCTATCACCGGAGGGTAGTGAGCATCCCATCCTCTATATCAGCCGTAAACTCTTCCCAAGAGAGCTCAAATACCCCACTGTAGAGAAGGAATGCCTGGCTATCAAATGGGCTGTTGATAAGTTAAGGTACTACCTTGAGGGCCACCCTTTCACCCTTTACACGGATCACGCTCCCTCCAGTGGATGAGCCGTAACATCTCGCTTAATCCTAGGGTTCTGCGTTGGTTCCTCTCCCTTCAACCTTTCTCATTTACGGTGAAACACCGAAAAGGGGCAGACAATAAGAGTGCGGATTACCTTTCCAGATATCCTCTCCCCGATCGGGAGAATCCAAGGGGGGTGGTGTGTAACCGGGGATGTCCGGGCATTGAAAGGACAGACCTACCTGCACATCAAGAAAACACGACTACCATCGTTTTCCCTCTCCCTTCACAGCAGCAGGACGAGTGGTTACGTACAAACGTACGGGAGGAGGACAAACAGGAGGAAAAGGGCTGCCGTTCCTTTAAGGTGGGAGACTGGGCCATAGGACACGCCCCCAGTGATGACGAGGAGGAGGACTGGCCTATTAAGGAAGAGAGAACGCGGAAGCCGGTGTGTGGCATCACCGGAGGAGTTGAGGAGAAAAACCGAGGCAAGGAAAGTGCGAGTTGGACGGAAGGGAGAGAAAGGACCGAGGCGGTGCGGAGAGAAGACGACGGAGAGCCAGGAGGCCAACGGTTTCACGAGTCGCCCAGCCGCGCTCCAGGAGGAGCGTGGCTCTCTCAGGTACGAGAGCGTTTCGCGGGCTGGGTGGGTAAAAAAAAAAGAGACCCCATCAATAGTGATAAATACTCCTGTTTTCCCGGTGACCCCGTTCCTGAGCACTTCTCCTCACCTAAAGTAGATGTGTTGAGCACTGAGTGATACTCCCTCACTATCCTTCCCTATCACACCCGTGTTTGAGAACAACCCACTCATACAGAGTCCCTGTCTTTCTTTGTTTATATATCTCCACGACCGGACGGACTCGAGCTGGAGTGGACCAAGACCAGGCGGGGCTCGACCAAGACCCGGGACACCAAGGACAAGCCACCCCTTTCACCACTACCCTATTATAGACTGGCCACACACCGACAACGCTTGCTTTCTGCAATAAAACCCTCTTTGCCACAACCACGTCTCCTGTCCCTTCCTAACCCGCTACACACCTCTTAGCACTTTGGCTTCAGAAGGCCAGCATGTAGCTCAGTACATCCTGGGGAACTTTCCCTGGGTGCTTGCTCCCAAACCTCTTTTACCAAACTGAGAGGTCCTCTGACAGGGTGCCTATACAGAAGCTCAAAGGGACTAAAGCCCACTCCCTTCTGCAGTACCTTCCTGTAGGAAAACAACAGGCAGGGCAAGAGGATATCCCACTTTCTCCACAGGCCCTCAGTCAGACTTCTAATCATGTCTTTCAGGGTCCTGTTGAATCTCTCCACAAGCCCGTTTGTTTGGGGGTGGTAAGGGATGGAAAACTTGTAAGATACTCCACACTCTTTCCACATGGACTGCATTGATGCAGACATGAAGTCTGTGCCTGTCAAACACAACTTCCCTGGGGAAACCCACTTGGGTAAAAATCCCCATCAGGGCGTTTGCCACCACTGGTGTAGTGGGGGGTTTCAGAGGGATGACCCCTGGGTACCGGGTGGCATGATCCACCAGAAACCAGGATAAACATGTTGTCTGAAGCAGTCTGGGTATACATAGGCCTTACAATGTCAATGCCCACCCTCTTAAAGGGGGTGCTAACAATAGGTAAGGGGGGGCTTTCACACAGGTCCTTCAGAACACATCTGAGGAAGTCCTGATCCTTTTCCAAAAGAAGTGAGGGAGAAGCCTTGCAAAGGTCTTGTCTTGACCCAATTGTCCTGCCTGGGGAATTTTGTGAGCCAGCTCCAGTTGGAAGGCCCTGTAGCATTGAGGCACCACCAGGGACCTTGTTGTCCCATGCACAGGAACCTTAGGCTCACTGTAAAGAAGGTTGACCTCTCACTAAATGTGATAGCTCCCAGAGACATCATCTGCTGCTTGGGCTTCAGACTGTTTCGCATGCCCTCAGGTATTGGGCACTCCCTCTATGCCCTACAGAACTCCTCCTTGTTCGGTCCTCCTTCTGCATGCCAATCAGCAGGTGTAGGCATGTCACCAAGAGAAGCAATGTCCTCCTCAGTGCACTCCAGGGTGGCCACTGCAGGTGCCTCATCCATCTCATTTGGGGTACATTCAGGGGCTGATTTCCCACATCCTCTGCCTTTCCCATTTTTAGCAGCTGGCTTCCAAGCTCCAGCCCTTTTTGTCTACCTTCCTGGACAGCCATGGACCTTGTTGTGGCACAGAGCCAATCAGGTTACCCCAAAACATCCACATGAGCCTTCAGCTCCACCTCTTTCCAGATAGTGGGCTCAATGTCATTACCCAACAGACAGTTCACAGGCATGGCAGGACTCACAGCATCTTTCAGAACACCTGTAACCTCCCTCCACTCAAATGGAACCAGGGACACAGGGTGGTAACCCTCTCTGTTGTCAGCCACCAGAACCTGGTGGAATGCATTAGGAATTACCTGCTCTGGAGAAACCAGCTGACTACTTACCATAGTCATTCTGGTTCCTGTATCCCTCAGAGCCTCAACACCTTGCCTGTTAATGGTGACCCATTGCCTACACTTAGTAGTATTTGATGGCACATGGATCTTAGGAACTATCTCACCGTCACCCAGGGACACTAGGGTAACCCCGCTAAGCCCCTCCCCATTAACGGGGGCAAACTCCTCCCCCAGCAGTGTGCTAGCCACCCCTGGGGTGTTACCTCCACTGGGCACTAGGGGTCCCCCTTATAGTGTCCATACCCACTACACCTGGGAGTTTTGGGCTGCTGACTTTTGTCAAGGATATATTGCTTATGGTGGCCAGATTGGGAATGAGAACCAGACCCTTATTTTGGGGGCCTTTAGATAACTCATTCTTTTAATCTCCACCCTCTTTATTCTGTTGGGAACTCTGACCTTCCCTTTGGGAGTCCCCCCAGATACCTTCTTGGACAATCTGGTGCTGACCTAGAGGTCCGCCTCCTCAGCAAGGCTCCTGGGATCAGTTAACTTGCTATCAACCAGGTGTTGGCGCAGCTCTGGAAAACATATATCAAGCATGTGCTCCTTCAAAATAAAGTTGTACAACCCTGAATAATCATCAACCTTGTTGCCCCTCAACCAGCACTTCAGTGCATTGCTAGCATAATCCATTAAATCCACCCATGTCTGTGAAGAGATCTTGTGGCTGCCTCTGAACCTGAGACTATACCTTGCAGTGTAGCATGTCTAGTCCTCTAGTGTGAGAAGTGTGTCCCTCCCTACCGTGGGCATGTACCTCAACAAACTACCACCGCATAACTCCTCTGGGACCTGGTGCACTCTCAGAGCCACTTCATAGGCTGCAAACCATTTATCTATATCATCCCCCACCACATAACTGGGCATCAAGTCTTTGGGATCCTGACTCTGGACTCACCAGTGGCCACTGTAGGTATGCTGCCACCATTGCTGTTGCTGGACCCCACTGTAGGGCTCTTATGTCCAGCTCTCTGAGGTTGAGCTCATGGGTAAGTTTCCTCTTCTTCTTGGCCAGCCTCCTTTCTTCATGAGCCTGCTCCAATTTGACAAGTTCTAACTTTAATTTTCTTTCCTCCCTCCTGTCTGCTAGCTCCTCTGGTGACAGGCTCTTGAGGAAACACTGTTCCCTGCTCATGTGACCACTATTGCTTCTGGCAAGTCGTTGACCCCTTCCACAGGCAATTCCAGAGCCACTTTAGAGGCGAGCAGATATCTGATGCTACATTTGACCAAAGGACAGCATCATCTCACCTTACTTAACATTTATGCCCCCAATGTTTCACTAGACTCCTACCTTCATCATGTTATATGTAACTATATGGCAAAGAAGCATAGCATTTGTGTCCTGTGGCTTTGAGAATAGAGTAGGTGGAAAAATGGAGCAGAAACTGCAAAAACAGGAATTTGTTGATGGGGATTACTGATAGAATATCGGGACCAAAAATATTGTGTGGTCAATAAATCATGCCAAAAATATCAAGGGCCAAAATATCAAGAAGGTAAGTGCAAGTAGGTAAGCATAAATTTACTATTCTTAACTCCACATCTACTTACCTTGATGAGATATATATATGTATATATCGTCATGGTACATATTTTGTGCAGTTATATATAGTAAAACCTTACTTATCTATTGAAACTTACTTTCCCAATATTATTGTCCTCTGTATTCTTGACACAATATTTTGTCCCACAATTTTTTTTTTCTGATGTTCTGTCTAAATACAGTTGATAGTTATGCAAATCATATAGCATACTGCTACACCACCTTTGAGGTTGCTGCCTGGTGTCTAGGGATGGGCGGAATTTGCGTAGTCGCGCTACGCAAAGTTCCGCGAAACAGCAAGAAATCTCTGCGAGCACGCGGAATTCCGCGCGCTTGCGGAATTGCTAGTTCCGCCCGTTACACTACAGCTGTAACTTTGCCACCGTGCCGGAAAGGCGCAGGGGTCCTTTGAGTAAGCTGTCCATCATAGTGAGGAAAGGGCGGGAAGACGTTGCATACCGCTAGTGTATGTGGGGCGGGGCTAAACGGGGGGGGCTTCTAGTCCAGTTCAGATGCCTCTTGTTTATAAAGGGTCAGAGCAGGACCACAGCGGCAGACAAGGAGAAGGGACCTCCTGGTCACAGGAACTACACGAGGATTGCGCTCGAGAAAATCAAGGATGCAAAGACCTCCATCAAGGATTACAGCTAACTTTTCAGGCTGGAAATGGGAAGAAGGCACGTCTGCTTAACCACGCTCACGAATTCTACACGAGGATTGCGCTCGAGAAAATCAAGGATGCAAAGACCTCCATCAAGGATCACAGCTATCTTTTCAGGGTGGAAATGGAGAGAAGGCACATCTGCTTAGCCACAACCTCGCTCACGAATTTTTGGGCTGATTAATGCGTTACAGAATTTGAGCTTCGACTCGGGCACCTGCTTTATTTACATCTTTAAGTGCTTCCTGTTGAGGTTTAATTTTTGTGACAGGAGCCTCGTGCCAGAATGAATCCTGCCCTGCATATTTATCCAAGCAGATGCCACCGTTTTGTGCAATCCCTCTACTCACCATGCTCACGAATTGCGCCACGCCGCGGATCACGGAATTTTCGGCAATTCCGCGTTCTGCGCGGAACGTGGAATTGCCGAAATTTAGCTAATTCCGCGAGCGGAGCGGAATTCACCGCCCACCCTTCCTGTTGTCCCACATGTGAGTTCCAGTAGATGACTGCTCCCTCCCTACTTAGCCATTATACTATTAATTAGGCACTGCCATATTGGTCTTACCAGAGAGGAGGCAAAGAGAATCCTGAGGAGAAATCAGAAGACAATGAAATGGATAAGTTTGAGGATGAGAGCAACAGTGGTGAGCTTATAAGTACCAAGATTATTGATCCATCTACTCTCCCTGCACAGTACATCTGCCAGCCTTTTGTGCTGTATTTTCCCTTGTGGCACCAACATTGGTGTTACTTTGTTACATTTCTCACATAAAAAACATCAGTGACTAACATGAGGTCCCAAAGCCAGACCACCTTAAAAAAATGGAAAACGTGATCTAAAAGTACATAGCTCTAAAACCAAGAATAATGTGCTGTTAGAAATGGGGGTCTCTAGTTGTCAGAGGTGTGCACCTTTGTCCAAGTAGGAACACTTGCTTCTAGTCTGGATAAGGGGACTACACACTTTAGATAACCCCTGATCACCCCCTTGGTAGTTTGGTACGAGCAGACAGGCTTATCCCAAAGGCAATGTGTAAAATATGTGTACCCAAACACACAGTAACACAGTGAAAACACCACAAATGCACACCACAACAGTTTAGAAAAGTAAAGTATCTTTATCTAAACCAAGCAAGACCAAAATGACAAAAATCCACCATACACAATGCAAAATATGACTTTAAAAAGGTTTCAAGCAACTTGGTCCATTGAAAACTATGGATGTGCGGTTTTACACCAAACTATCTGTAGATGCATCAAAGTTCACAAAACCAAACCGTCGCAGAGAAGGGAAGCATTGGAAAACACAGCGATGCCTCAGTTCCTGAGTCCTTGGGGAGGCAAGGCAACAGTTTTGCTGCACACAGGAGAAGGGTTGCGTCGAAACCGGACTGTAGGGGTAAGTGAGGCATCAAAATCCAAGACGATTCTGGTCTGCGGGTGATGCTTGGAAAAACTTGGTGTGCAGGTACGATGCATGACACACCGGAGGTGATGCGTAGCTTTGCGAGGCTTCACCCCGTCCGGCGTAGGTGCTGGGGCTGTGCATAGAGGCTTCGTGTCATCTGGCGTCAGTTTCGAGAGGCTTTCAGCTGTTCAGCAGGACTCGGCGAGGCTTTGTCTGACCTGCGTCGGTTTTGAGAGGCTTTGCACTGTTTAGCACCGGTTCTTGTAGAGATTAGCTGCAAAACCCACCTCTGAGGCCCTTTAACCAGAAGGAGACACCTCAGGCAAGGGTAGGACTCCCAGATGGCAGAGTCCGGCAGCACCAGCAGAGTTGCAGGAAGTCTTTTGTGTTCTCTGAGACTTCTTAACAGGAGGCAAGCACACACATGCCCTTGGAGAGACTTCACAAGCAGGATACACAGCAAAATCCAGTCTTTTGTCCTCTCTTTGGCAGAGGCAGCAACTGTAGGCAAACAGAGCAAAGCACAAATAGCAAAGGGACAGTACTCCTCTTCACAGCTCTCCAGCTCTTCTCCTTGGCAAAGGTTCCTCTTCATTCCAGAAGTAATTTAAAGTTCTGGGTTTTTATGTCTCATACTTATACCCCATTTTCTCTTTGTTCTCTTTATGGCAAGGGTCTCTGAGCCCAGACTTAACCAGTTCTGTCCTCTCTGGGGCAGCATGACCACAGGGGTTGGAGACAGCAATGTGCAAAGGAGACACAGCCTATTTATGTGCAAGTGAAACTACTCCCACCACTCTAAATGCAGCCAAGGTTTATTCAGCCCAGCTATGAGTCACCCAGGAAAGGCAGGACACACCTCAACCCCCCTTGTGACTGTCTACAGTGAATGCACATCTCCAGCTCCTGTCACTCAAAAACCAGACAGTCAATATATAAACAGCAGAGGCACACAGAATGGTTAAACAAGAAAATGCCCACTTAATAAAAGTGCAAAAAGAATGCAAAAAGAACAATTGATGGGCAGAATGCAGAACAATGTCATACATTCACCCCAGTACATGGATCTGGGCTTAAATCCATTGTTTTTTTGCTCACCATGCCATTCCAGTTTGAACTCAGCTTGGCAGTTCGGGCTGGACTATTCCCATGCCGCACAGGGTCAAGACTGATTTTCATATGGCCAGGTCTAAACTGGGGTGGCATGGTGAGCAAAAGAATGATGGATTTAACCCTGATCTCTTGACTGGGGGTGAATGTTTTGATTTGTTCTGCATTCTGTCCATCAACTGTGTGTCTTTTGCTACTTTCTAAAAGTGGCATTTTCAAACACACAATTTAAAAACCATCTTCCTAAAAAGATGTGTTATTAAATTCTGAGGTCAGAGCGCCTAAACTTTATTTCTTTATCTTGTCCCAGTGGAAAGTTATGCTTGTAAAATGTTACAAAGCAACTCCCATTTTAGCCTATTGGACAGATAGCCTTTTAATATTGAAAAATGAAATACACAGTATTTCACTATCAGGACATGTCACACACACCAGTACATGTCCTACCTTTCACATACACTGCTCCCTGCCCATGGGGGTACCTTGGGCCTAGAGGAGGGGAACCTTACATGTAAGAAAAGGGAAGGTTAGGGCCTGGCAAGTGTATGCACTTTCCAGGTCGACATGGCAGTTTTGCAGACACTGCAGTGGCAGAGCTGAGATACATTTACATGGCTACTCATATGGGTGGCACAATCAGTGCTGCAGACCCACTAGTAGCATCTGATTTACAGGCCCTGGGCACACGTAGTGCACTTTACTAGGGACTTACCATTAAATCAAATATGCCAATCATGGATAACCAATCCTAATAACAATTTACGCAGAGAGTATATGCACTTTAGCACAGACTATTATTATCCTAAAGCCAACAAAAGCAGGTCAGGAAAAAGAGGAGAAAGAAGCAAAAAAAAGAGAATAACCCTGCAAAAAAGCCATTTCCAACAGGGGCAGTGAAGATTTCTAAAGCATTGCCTTTTGGGATGAACACATGAAAATTCAGCAAGATGTAAGCCACAAAGTGCATGGGTATGCCCCATACAAGTGTATTAACTAGGAGAAATTCTAGAGTATGTTCTGTGATAGGTTTACCACATCATTATTTTCTCAAAGTTTTGCTTTTTCCAGTTTAAGATTCCTTGGTGTGTGCTACCATTTTTGCCTACGTCAGCAACATATCATGTGGCCTCTGCACTTATTGAATTCAGACCAAATTAGTTTAATGGTTTCCATGTGGGGTGTTCATAAAATTGATAAGAATCCTGCAATTTCCAATGAATATTATGATGCAGCTAGTTGCTCGAAGAGTTAGCATTTTTTGATTGATGCTCTTTCATGTCTGTGTACCAAGCACTGCCTTGATTTATGGCCAAACTCCTTGTATACCATATTATGAAAGCAGGTCCCTTCAGGTGGTAATATGTGTCAAGAATGTTTGTGCATACTTGTGTGTTTTATTTTATTGTAGTGACAATGTGTTCTGTTGTTTTTTGTGTTGCTTTACATTTGTGCTTGGCATTGTTAAAATATGATGTTGCATTTTGTGTTCATTCTGGTTTGAACTTTTTTTTGTATGTGCCCTGTTGTCTTTCTATTCGATTTTGTTGCTCTGCCTTTGTTATTGTGTTATGTTCTGTAGTTTACTTTAGATTAGGTCAACAAATAATGTTACATTTTTAGACAAAAGTAAAGATTCTGTGACAAGCAGCCATTTACCACTGTCCTACGTGATAAAACAGCACTGTTGTAGATCTTCTACTACTTAAAACACCAGTCATCCCAAAACCATAGCAGAGACTTAGGGGCCGATTCCGATCTCGGCCGGTAGGGCTCCGAATCGGAGTCGGCATTACCGGATCCGATTCGGAGCCCTGTTTCCCGACCGAGTCGGACGTGCGTCCGGGCGAGCGAGTACGATGCGAGCGTACGCGAAATCGCCGACCGACTCGTTCGCGGGACCCAACCGCTCCAACCGACTCGCACGGACACGACTCGCACCGCGCAATGGAGACATTCCCCGGCCGGATAAGTACGATGCGTGCCTCGAGCAGTCCGACCGACTCGCGCCGTAACGGCTCGAAAGAGCAGTCGGAGCCGCACTTTGGGGGTCCCTGTCGGACCCCCCTGTACGCCTAGCCGCGCGAGTCGCACACAGGGGGGACCCATGGGTCCCACCTACCTGTGCATGTACGGCGCGACCTGCTTCGACGCGTACCCGCTGTAGGGGGCGCCCTTGTTCGCCTCGCACCCATTGAGTCAATGGGAGCCCGCGTACGCGTTGTACGACCGGCTCCCATTGACTTCAATGGGAGTCCGACCGAATCGAGTCCGATAGCATGTGAACGCATCGTACTCGTTCGGTCGGACTGCTAGGGTCCGATTCGGTCGGAAATCTCTCCGGGTCCGGCTCGGTCGGAGAGATTTCCGGCCTGAATCGGAATCGGCCCCTGTGTCTTGACTTAGAGCTCCCATGGCTCACATTATGTGATGGAGGCCAGTGACATAAATTATCAGATGTGGTGCTTATTTCTCACCTATATAAGTGATGCACCTTTATTACTTTGACTATCATTACTTTGCCTCCCCATTACTGAGAAATGAAATTACTTTGACCTGGACATCACATTAACCTTGACATGGCTGTATGACTAGCAATTAAAATAGTACATTTTTCCAGTTTTTGCAATTTCAGGTTGAGGAAACAGTGATGGTTGAAGTCATGAATGGCAAAGTAACAGAGCTCCAAATTATGACATACCCAGAGTGAGCTGATTTTCTGGCTCCTGTGGGCGGCCAATTTTGTATAAAGTCATTTGGAATAGCTCAGTGAGCCTTTTATAGCAAAGCTCTTGGTTCTTGTACTCAGGTTTTTTAACCTGACTTCCACTCTGCCTCTGGTATTCTTATGATGAATTGATAGGTATATACCAGATCCAAAGGGTCCAAACTGATGGCAGGGCCTTTTTCTTAATGATTCACATCCATTGAACTTTACGCCAGATCAACTAGAGAAAGTGTGGCTCAATTCTGTTCCAATAAAAAACTGAAATTTGTGCTGTTCCTCAGACAGGTAGATTAGTGATGACGTCTTTTGTTTCCCTTCCTACTAATTCTCTTCTAAGAACCCAGGAATTCTCAAATGAATGTGTACTTTAGAAACTAAGTTACATTTTATATATATGGAATAACGTACTCCCTGCCATGCATTATATGACATTACACGTCAATGAGGAGCATTGTGACCCTATAGAGATACAAGGTTAAAGGCCGCATTGCTTTATAAGGTGACGTGCAATATTCTTATAATGTACATCATTGAGTTCTTTTTCTAAATAATACATGGTCACTCCATCACCCTTCTCACAGACTGCTTAAATTCTTACGGGCAGATTTATCAAGATTTATCAAAAAGTCACGCAATGCAGCACAGCAAGAGATCTTGCTGCGTGGCGTGACCGGGAGAGAGCAGAAATGTGCCATACCTACTAAGATATGACACATTCCTGCTCTCCCTGCTCCGATGCACTGAGTGCTATCTGACCCCAACGCAGGCACTCTTCCGCTATTTTTATTTATTTATTTATTTTATTTTATTTATTTAAAAGGTTTTATATAGCGCTGGCTTCACCCGGGGGTATCAGAGCGCTTTACATTGGAATGAAAATAGTACATGGAATACAAAACAGTGGTATCCAAATGAAGCATTCAGACATGGTGGACTAAGAGAACACATTGAGTAATATAGCTTTAATCAATAAAAAGTGCAAAGAAGTGGCTATTTACAAAACAACACGTGAATAGAGTAATTACAAATTATTAAACGGTATAAAGGAGGTAGACTCATTATTTTGTGAAGAAGTAAGGGTTGGGGGAGAGAGAAAAAGGGGGGGAGGGGAAGTGTTCGAAAAGTGGTGGAAGGGGGGGAAGAAAAAGGTGAAGAAGGGAAGGGGGTGAATAGGTGAGGTCGACACAAGTGGAGTGAAGAGAGGGGGGAAGGCAAGGGTTTCAAAAGGAAGGAAGAGTGTAGCAAGTATGGTAATAGAAGGATTAAGGGCCCCAGTATTTGTTGAGTAGGTGCATTTTAAGGTCTTTTTTGAAAGGGGGCGCCCTTGTTCGCCTCGCACCCATTGAGTCAATGGGAGCCCGCGTACGCGTTGTACGACCGGCTCCCATTGACTTCAATGGGAGTCCGACCGAATCGAGTCCGATAGCATGTGAACGCATCGTACTCGTTCGGTCGGACTGCTAGGGTCCGGTTCGGTCGGAAATCTCTCCGGGTCCGGCTCGGTCGGAGAGATTTCCGGCCTGAATCGGAATCGGCCCCTGTGTCTTGACTTAGAGCTCCCATGGCTCACATTATGTGATGGAGGCCAGTGACATAAATTATCAGATGTGGTGCTTATTTCTCACCTATATAAGTGATGCACCTTTATTACTTTGACTATCATTACTTTGCCTCCCCATTACTGAGAAATGAAATTACTTTGACCTGGACATCACATTAACCTTGACATGGCTGTATGACTAGCAATTAAAATAGTACATTTTTCCAGTTTTTGCAATTTCAGGTTGAGGAAACAGTGATGGTTGAAGTCATGAATGGCAAAGTAACAGAGCTCCAAATTATGACATACCCAGAGTGAGCTGATTTTCTGGCTCCTGTGGGCGGCCAATTTTGTATAAAGTCATTTGGAATAGCTCAGTGAGCCTTTTATAGCAAAGCTCTTGGTTCTTGTACTCAGGTTTTTTAACCTGACTTCCACTCTGCCTCTGGTATTCTTATGATGAATTGATAGGTATATACCAGATCCAAAGGGTCCAAACTGATGGCAGGGCCTTTTTCTTAATGATTCACATCCATTGAACTTTACGCCAGATCAACTAGAGAAAGTGTGGCTCAATTCTGTTCCAATAAAAAACTGAAATTTGTGCTGTTCCTCAGACAGGTAGATTAGTGATGACGTCTTTTGTTTCCCTTCCTACTAATTCTCTTCTAAGAACCCAGGAATTCTCAAATGAATGTGTACTTTAGAAACTAAGTTACATTTTATATATATGGAATAACGTACTCCCTGCCATGCATTATATGACATTACACGTCAATGAGGAGCATTGTGACCCTATAGAGATACAAGGTTAAAGGCCGCATTGCTTTATAAGGTGACGTGCAATATTCTTATAATGTACATCATTGAGTTCTTTTTTCTAAATAATACATGGTCACTCCATCACCCTTCTCACAGACTGCTTAAATTCTTACGGGCAGATTTATCAAGATTTATCAAAAAGTCACGCAATGCAGCACAGCAAGAGATCTTGCTGCGTGGCGTGACCGGGAGAGAGCAGAAATGTGCCATACCTACTAAGATATGACACATTCCTGCTCTCCCTGCTCCGATGCACTGAGTGCTATCTGACCCCAACGCAGGCACTCTTCCGCTATTTTTATTTATTTATTTATTTTATTTTATTTATTTAAAAGGTTTTATATAGCGCTGGCTTCACCCGGGGGTATCAGAGCGCTTTACATTGGAATGAAAATAGTACATGGAATACAAAACAGTGGTATCCAAATGAAGCATTCAGACATGGTGGACTAAGAGAACACATTGAGTAATATAGCTTTAATCAATAAAAAGTGCAAAGAAGTGGCTATTTACAAAACAACACATGAATAGAGTAATTACAAATTATTAAACGGTATAAAGGAGGTAGACTCATTATTTTGTGAAGAAGTAAGGGTTGGGGGAGAGAGAAAAAGGGGGGGAGGGGAAGTGTTCGAAAAGTGGTGGAAGGGGGGGAAGAAAAAGGTGAAGAAGGGAAGGGGGTGAATAGGTGAGGTCGACACAAGTGGAGTGAAGAGAGGGGGGAAGGCAAGGGTTTCAAAAGGAAGGGAGAGTGTAGCAAGTATGGTAATAGAAGGATTAAGGGCCCCAGTATTTGTTGAGTAGGTGCATTTTAAGGTCTTTTTTGAAACTGGCGTATGAAGGGTTGAGTCGTAGATCTTTAGGGAGGGCATTCCAGATGCTGGGAGCTTTACCAGAGAAGGAGCGAAATTGTGCAGCTTTCTTTTTTAACAGAGGGGGAACGAGGAGGAGAGAGTTGGTGCTTCTCATCGATCGGGAACTGCCTGCTTTATTGAGTTTGTTTGAGAGGTAAAGCGGGGTCTTTTGATGAAGGGCTTTGTACGTAATGCAGGCTATTTTATAGGAGGATCTGCCTTCGATAGGAAGCCATTTAAGGGTCTTAAGCGCAGGCGAGATGTGGTCAGAGCGCTTGCAGTCAGTTGTAAGCCTGGCCGCTAGGTTGAGAACAGATTTGATGGGGGCAAGGTGAACTTTGGGAGATCCAGAGAGTAGGGCGATGCCATAGTCAATTTTCGAGAGGACTAATGATTGGACAACAGATTTGAAATCTTCCGCTGGAATGAAAGGTTTGATTTTTTTGAGATGTTGGTGCGTGAAAAGTGCTCCTTTTGCCGAGTTTTTTATATGGGAATTGAGCGTTAACTTACTGTCAATGGTGATGCCAAGGGATTTTACTGATTCGGATAAGGAGAGTGAACAGTTTAGGGCACTAAGGTCGGTGATCCATGTTTGGATGGGGAGTGGGTTGTTTTTAGGAGAGAAAAGAATGATCTCAGTTTTGTTTGGATTGAGTTTGAGATGGTTGGAGTAGAACCAGGTTTGTATATTAGCAAGGGCGGTGTTAAGGTGTAGGACATCTGAGTGGGATTTGATTTTATAGTACGGTTGGGTATCATCGGCATACAGGTGATAGTTAATACCGGCTTGTTTAAGTATGAGGGTAAGGGGTTCCATGAATAGGTTAAAGAGAGCAGGAGAGAGGATAGATCCTTGGGGGACACCGAGGGAGACAGGAGTGGGGCTAGAGAGGCAGCTTTGGATTTTGATTTGTTGGGTTCTGTGTTGGAAATAGGAGGTGAACCAGTTGAGGACAGTTCCTTTTAGGCCAAAACGAAGTTTAAGTGTATTGAGTAAGGTTGAATGGTTAACTTTATCGAATGCCGCAGAGAGATCTAGCAGAATGAGTAGGCAGGACTCGCCATTATCCAGGGCATGGTGGATGTCATCAACTATATTTAGCAATGCAGTTTCAGTACTGCAGCCTTTACGGAAGCCGGATTGTAGGGGGTCGAGTAGGTTGTAAGTGTCAATGTGTTTATCCAATTGAAGAAGGGCACATTTTTCAAGGGCTTTTGAAAGAATGGGGAGGTTTGAGATGGAGCGGAGGTTATTAGGGTCGTTAGGGTCGGCCTTAGGGTTTTTAGGAATGGACGTGACTTGTCCGAGTTGGAAGGAGACAGGGACGCACCCCCAGGGAAAGGGAGGAGTTGATGATATTGGTCCAATAAGGGACAATGACGTGTTTAAGATCTTGGACGAGGGTAGACGGGAGAGGGTCTTTTGTGTGAGAGGATGGTTTTAATTTGGACAGGATTTTAAAGACTTCTAGTTCAGAAACTGGGTGGAAATTCTGCCATAAGGCATTATTTTTGGGCTGTGTTATGTCGGGGAAGGTTTCAGGAGGGGTTGTGGAAAGTTGGTGCGGGGAGGAGGTAGGATCAGAGGGGAGGGTGTTGGAGTAGTAGCAGGGGTATATTGGGGGTTGGGAGGGATCTGTGTTAACGTGAAGGATTGGTCAATTTTCGTGATTTTTTCGGAGAAAAAGTTAGCAATTTCTTCACATTTGCTAGAGGTGGCCGTCAAATTGAAGGGGGCGGGGGAATTTAGGTTTCTAACAATGTTGAACAGTTCTCTGGATCTGTTTTTGGCACGGGCGATTTGTGAACGAAAGAAGGATGCCTTTTCAGAGAAAATGTGTTTCTTGTAGGTAGATCTAGCAGTTTGAAGGAGGACGAGATTGGAGGGGGAAGGGTGTTGTCTCCAAGTTCTTTCTGCCAGTCTAAGTGCTCGTCTTTCATTTTTGAGGTCTGAGTTAAACCATGATTTGGACGGGATATTTTTTTGAGTTTTTAGTTTGGGTGGTGCAAGTTGATCTAAGACCTCAGAGACAGTTTTATTATAGTGCTCAGTGAGCTCATTTGCATTAAGAGAGGGAGGGGTGCAGTTAAGTTGAGCTTGGAGTTTGGCCTCCAGTACACCAGGGGGATAAGATTAAGGTTTCTGGTTGAAATTTTGGTTTTGTTGTTTTTAGATGGGGCGGGCGGGGCTGAGGGGGAGATCGAGAACAGTATGAGGTGGTGGTCAGACCAATCGATAGGGATGATGTTAGATAGGGATGTCAAATCATTGTTTGCAATGAAGGCGTCAAGAGTAGCCCCTTTTGAGTGGGTTGGGGAATGGCAGAGTTGTTTGAGGTCGTTAATCTCAAGAAGGTTATTGAGAAGTTTGATAGTGGGGTCCTCGGGCACGTTCCAGTGAAGGTTTAAGTCTCCAAGGAAGAGATTTTTAGAGCTAGAAAGTGACGATTCAGTAAGAAGGTCAGATAGTTAATCAGCAAAGGGAAGAGGTTCACCCGGAGGGTGATAGATGTTGTGTAGTCGTATTGGGGGAGCACCTTGAATCTTAAGTTCAGCTCCAAGGTATTCAAAGGTAGCGAAGTCTGTGTTTTTGACTAGGGAGAGCTGGAGTTCACTTTTAGAGATTATTGCTAATCCACCCCCTATTTTCTTCGGTCGGTCTTTTCTGATGATAGAGTAACCTGGGGGGGCGAGTAAATCAAGGATGGGAGTTGATTGATCACTGAGCCAGGTTTCCGTGAGGAAGGCGATGTCTATATCTTCACTAAGGATAGTTTCGGAAATTTTGGTCGCTTGTCGAACCGCAGAGAGGCAGTTCACAAGCATGCAGGCCAGGGGCTTAGGGTTGTTTTTGGGGGGGGGGCACGAGTGGATGTTGGTAAGTTGAGGGGGGCCTGGGGGAGCAGGGGGAGGAGAGGGTTCTGCTGGTCCCTATAATAACAGGGATGTTGGATTGAGTAAAGGCTGTATCCTTAAGTGAGGTCTTTGGTGTGTAGGAGTTGCAGATGTCGGAGAGGTCAGTGGCGGAGTGGTCGTTCAAGGTGCGAAGAGGTCTATGTGTACGGTTGTGTAGTGGTATGGTTTTCAAGGTTTGGGATTAGAGAGTTTTTGAGGACCAGTGTATGGTGGAGTGGACCAAGAGGGGCGGGTTTTGGGGTTAGGGGATTTGAAGTCCTTGAATTCCTCTCTAAGTCAGGCGAGTTCAGATATCAAGGAAGAAATATTGCGGTCAATGTTGCAAAGTTAGAAGAGTGAGGTGGGACGTAGTTGTGGCAGGAGGGGGGGAGGTATGTTCTGGGTAGGTCGGGGGAGGAGGTCTGGCGTTTGGAGAGGGTGAGAGGTCTGGGGGTGAGAAAGGTGTTGAGACTGGGGGAGTGGGGGAGGTCTGTGGGGGGGAGAGAGGGGAGAAAGGTGCTGAAGCTGGAGGAGTATGGGAGGTCTGTGGGGGATAGAGGGGGGGTTCCGGCTGCCAGTGGGGGGGGGCTTAGGGAAGGACGGGATAGTTAAAGTGGTGGTTGGGGCTGGAGGGGGGGAGGGGGCATGTTCTGAGTTGTTTGGGGGTGGATGTCTGGTGTTCGGAGAGGGTGAGAGGCCTGGGGGATGGTCGGCGGAGTGCAGAAGCTGTGGGAGTGTGGGAGGCCTGGGGGGAAAGAGGGGTGAACTGGCAGTGTGTGGGAGGGACAGGCATGGAGAGGGATGGGATAGTTATATGGGTAGGGGACGGGATAAGAGGAGAAGAGAGGGAGTAAGGGGTGAGTGGAGAGGCAACATCAGAGTTGGGGGTGGGGGAATTTCGGAGAGGGGGAGTAGGGGCAGGAGGGGGTGTAGTGGTGCGGGCTAGGAGGGGAGATTGGGGGAAGGAGAGGGGTTAGAAGTAGAGCTAGGGGTCAGAAGGTAACGGTCATTGGAGTGCATGGGAGTTTGGGAGATGGTGATTGAATTTGCGGTGTTTTGGGGGGGGGTTCAGGGTTGGGTGCTGGATAGGAAGTCATAGAATGTGATATATCCTTAAGCTTAGAGATGTTTAGGGGAGGAAGGGTATTCGTCGGGGAGGCAGGAGAGCACAAGGACGTGTCTAGGGGTTGGGGAGTAGAGGGGAGGGGAGTAGGTAAGGGCAGCTGGTGGGACAGAGTGCTGAAATGATGCTTGAAGATGTTGAGGTTGTGTTCAGAGGCTTGTATGAGGATATTTCCAGTTTTAAAGATGGAGATGTCAATTTCACCGGGAAAGATAGGGGAGGGAATAATAGATAGTTTGAAACCGTAAGGAATATTGTTAGATTTAGTGACTGGGAGGTGGCGTAGGAAGGTGCTCTTCCATTTGGAGGGGCTTTTAGAATAGAAAATGTAGTTGGTTTTTATAGGTGACGTGAGGCTGTGGTAGTTATCCACAATTAGGGTTTCAGGATGTCGTATTAGTAATTATGTTTCAAATTTTTCTTGGCGTTTTTTGAAAGATTGGGAGGGTAGTGAATGGACCAAGAGTTGGGGCCATGTCTGGTGAGGGAGGGGTTAAGGGAGGAGAGAGCGGGGTTGGAGTGGGACGCGGGTGAGGGACTTAGGTGGGACATGATGGACAATATTTTGGAGGAGGGGGGTGGAGTGATATAAAGCTATTAAGTGTACAACGAGGAGTTAGGGGTAGGAGGTTGAAGTAGGATGGGGGGTTTGTGCAAGAGGGGAGGGGTAAGGATTAAATAAGAAAGAGTAGCACGACAATTAAATTAGCATTATAAAAAAGAAAATACAACAATATTTAGACGTTTGGTATATATTGAGTTGTTGTCCGTCAGAGGATTGTGGGCGGTTGCTAAGGATTGAAGATTTGTCTGTGGGCTCACATGAGAGTCTAGTCTGCGCTGGTATTGAGATAGCTGTTGCGGAGGGGAACCCAGATACAAAAAAGAGAGAATGATGGAGATCCAGGGAGGAGCGTTTTTGGCGCAGCAGGATTTGAGTGAGGGATGGCTGAGAGTTTAGGCTCTATATGAGTGTATTGGAGGAGAGGTTGATTGCGCATTAGCGGTACTGGGATAGTGCTAAAAAAAAAAAACAGTTAACATAGGTAAAAAAACATCCATTCAACATCGAGTACACCAATGGGAGAGTGCCTAAAAAAGAAAAACAATTGACATAGGAAAAAAAGAACATCAATCCACAACAAGTACACGATATCAAGACCATTATGTGAAGGAATTACTTCTTTTTTTTTTTTTTTTTAAATGGTAGTCCTTGGTCTAAGTAGCAAAAAGGCAGTCCAACTTTTGTTTCCTTAGAGGTAATTATAAGTAGTGTCTTGTGTCCATGACTACTGGGGGAGTGCAGAGGCCATCTTGTGAAACCACCGGTGAAAACGTGGCCAGAGAGATGCACACAAAATGGAGGGGAGCCCACAGTCCAAAACAGAAAGTGATAGAGGCAGTCCAACCTCCGTTTCCAAGGAGAATTAGTCAAATGAGTAACTTGTGAACATGACTGCTATGGGATTAAAACGGCCATCTTGTGCAAAATCACCAGTGAAAAGTGGAGAGAGAGGGGAAACACAAGATGGAGGGGAGCCCACAGCCCAACAACAAAATGAGCCGCAAGAACAAACAAAACAAAGCGAAAACGATAGGGGCGTCGCCCCCCCCACATGTAGGAGCAGGGCGAGCCCAGCAGAAACGGAGCAGCTGCACACAGGGGGTCAAGGCGACTGCACAAAGAGCGGGACACCCTCCCTATGCAGGATAACTGGCAAAAGACGAAGATAGCAAAGAGGGGGGCGCAAAGACAGAGTGGTCCATTTAAAGTCGTCACAGGCAAGGACCCAGGAATAGGGCACGGACGCAGGCCAGAGCACAGGGCAGGCAAGGGAAAGAAAAAACACCAGGCCCAACTCTTATTAAACGGGGGTGGTAATGATATGAGGGCACCCGCAGGGGGGGAGCAGCACTGCCAGCCCGCAGGTGGGCCAGGACTCCGCACGGAAGGAGGCCCAGAGTCCGCCTTTGGGAGGGGGGGGGCGCTAGCAACTGTGAGAGACCCAAGGGCAGCCGCAGCAGAGGAGGCAAGGTTGACGCATTCCACCGGCAAGCGTGCAGACCACCAGCACTCACCCGATAATTGGACTCCGCTGATGGCCCATGGGGAGGCGCAAGGCCTAGGGGACGTCTCGTCGTCACTGCCGGAAAAAGAGGGAAGAGATATTGCATCCACCTCTATCGCACATGTCCACGACACCAGCGTGGGTCAGGCAATGTCGCAGTCGGACCATCCCTGCAGTCAACCCACAGGACATCAGAGGCAGCGTAGGCTTCGACAGCCGAAAGGCAATCAGGCGAACACAGGCTTGTGGGGCACATCAGGCCATCGCAGGCCCACTGCTGTGCCAGCAATCACGGCAACCAGGAACCCTAAGGAGCTGCGGAGGAAAACCAACAGCCCATCCAAGTATTCGTCACGGAATGCACAGCCCAGGGGGCTGTCGTAGCAGACCACACAGACCCTCAGCAGCGCCGGTAATCACGGCCACTCCGAGAAGACGTCAGGGCTGTGGCGGAGCCTAGCAGCCTACCCCTACAGCATCAGCCACGGCAAGCACGGCCCAGGGGGATTGTCGACAGGAGTGGCGTCTCGTCCCGTGAGCGTCGCAGTCCCAGACCAGCGACAGGCAGCAACCAGTAGTCCCGGTCACCCCGAGAAAATCGTTGTCGGAGCTGTGGCGGAACCCAGCAGCCCACTCCTGCAGCATCCGCCATGGCAAGCGAGGCCCAGGGGGTTGTCGATAGGAGTCCATCCCATGAATATCACAGCACCAGCCGAAAACAAGCAGCACCGCTAGCGGGTCGTGAGGGTCAGCGCAGTGAGGGTGATCTGGTCCAGAAGAGCAGCCGTCGCGGCGAGTCTGTCCTTTTACAACCATCAGACAGGTAAGATTTGATGAATCCTGTAGTTTTCAAAGTTGTCAAATTTTCTTATTTCGGTCAGGTTGTCCCAGCCTCAGGTAAGAAGTGAGAGCAGTGGCGTAGAAGGGAGCAAGGCGATGGATGGCCAGGCTAAAACAGGGATTTAAAAGCGATGAGTATCCCCAGCCTGGAGCATCCTAGGGGAGCTCCTCACCGGCGGCCATCTTGAAGCTATGATGCAAGGGTACCTGCATTACATGCTGGATTGTTTTTGTGCAAGAAGGAACCCCTTTCCTGCACAAAAACAATCCTTTAAGGCATTTTCCCCTTTCTAGATGTGCTGCAGAATGTTGTACAAAAATGAGCACACCTAAAACCAGTTATATATCCGTTGTTAAAAGATATTAGATTCAGGTAAATACAAGTCCCATTTAGAAAAAAAACGCTGTTTCTCAGAATATCTATGCATGTTTCTGGGCATTCTATCTTTGCTATAATTACCTGAACCATGCAAAAAATAAACATGTTGCCATAAATAGCTCCTTTCTGCTGATCACTGTTCATCCAGAAGAAGAGAACAGAAGAAGGAAAAGCCAGATTTTGTTTTCACTGTTTAAACTGCAGCTTTAATTATGCTCCATGTGCTGTCTTTGCCATTGGCTGCTGGCTCTGGCGGCAGGCATTATGACACCAAAACCCAACTGTAATAGGTTATTATAGTTAACAGCTGTGTCATTTCTATATTACAGGCCATTAGAACTGTCACAAGTCATCTGTAATGAGGAAATTAGAGATTTGGCTTATATACAGGATTGCAGGTTTCCATGCATTAAAATACATTATTACAAACTAACTCATTATATGTCTGTCTAGAGAACAACACTAATAAACACACTAGAATTACAGGTCTGGAAAAGCAAAGCATGTGGGTGCATGGCAGCACTGGATTTAAATTTTAATGTTTTTACTGAAGCTATAAAATGATTACGAGTTCAATGTTCTATTTCAAGTTAAGTTTAAATTCAGGTGAATGCCAAATGCCAGCTTCACTCGATACATGGTATGCGGGTTTGCTACAATAGTTTGTTTATAATGTGGTATGAGTGGTCAGATATAAGTGGAACATGGAACCGTTGCAGAACTGCAGTATAACACAAGATGAGAGTCAACTGAGTATAATAGTTTGTTTGGAATACCTACAAAAATGTTGCCCAATTGGGGTAAAATTAAAATATCATTAACCAGTGGAACAATATTTTTGTATACAATATTTAGAAAATGATATTTATGTCATCATCATCAACATCAAATAAGCTTTATTCGATTTTTGCATAAAAAACCATAAAAGCGTATAGTTTAAAAACACATATACAGTACATAGTTAAGGTTGATTGCAAGATATTCAATTATACAGGATTTGGTCAAAAAGCAACTAATACAATTCCAACCTGTATGCTTTACGCAATTCATATGCAGATAGCTTTTCTGCATTTGATTGTGCTTTTAAGAATAATGCAATTGATCTTAAGAAACATTCACTTTCTAAAAGTTGCAGTGCTAAAAATGCTGGTCGACATTGTCTCAGACCCCAAAGTTTTAAAATAGGATATTTATGTCAACGATATTCCATAGGTGATATTTTGACATACAACCATTTATATTTCACAGCACAAGTGTCTGTCCAAAGTTTTGGGCATAGAATGAGTGCTGAGTTTTTTAAAGCTCAACGCAGGGTCATGAAGTACAGAAATGCGTATAATTATACGTCTGTATTTGTGGAGATATCTGAAAAGCTATAAACAGTGGTACACTCTACAGTGAGGGGGGAGATAGAGATTGAGTGTCAGGTTAGGAGGGGAAGAGGAGAGTTTAGCTGGAAGGAATGAACATAAGCGTGGTATGGAGGAGAGTGGCATTGAGAAAAGAGTGAACAAGACCTGATGAGAGGGAATGGCAGGGGGTATTAAGGGCCTGATTATGAGTTTGGCGGTCTTACGACCATACCACTGTGCGGCGGTCCCAAGAAGTCCACCGTGGTGGGGAATATTTTTTCATCTGTGTCGATGCAGGTGTGTATATTTTGGCTGCACAAGTGTTAAATGTACACATATGCATGGCACGTGAAAAAATCCCTACTACCTGTACTTTCCCATTGCTGGGGCCCAGACCATATGTGCCCAGTCCAGTCAATAGGTAAATACTGCAAAACGAACTTTCCTGGATTTTGGCTCCAACAGGGTAGTTTTCTTCGGGGTCCATATTCTGCGGTGAAGGTGGGCCCTGGAGTAGGGTTCCACGTGGGAGACTGAAGGGAAGAAAAGGAAATGGGTGAGTACGAATCCCAATTCCTTTGATTCTGCCGACTCGAAGCAGGCGGTCTTCCCACCACAGTCAGCTCGAAGGAAAGCCATCTCGTAATTCTGATCGTGGTGAACTTGTATGTTCTCTGACAGCTTCTTTCCCCCTACCGTCATTGCGGCGGTCTGCGAATGGCTGGCAGCGTCAGCGGTACTCTTTCAGTCTTTCCTTAAAAAGACCGCCAACATCGTAATTCGGCAGGCTGACTGCCAACTGTGCGGCGGTGAATCCAACGTTGCTTTGACAGCAGTTCTCTTACCGCCAAACTCATAATCAGGCCCTGAGTTCTTATGCTGAGCCCATCGCCTTGATGGTACCTGTTGCCCAGGTGTTGTTTGAAAAGTAGTGTTTCCAGTTGTTTTCTGACATGTGACAAGGAGGGTGTTAGACAGAGCTCTATGGCTGGCAGTGTTAAACATGACTGTACGTTGATTAAAATAGCATGGTGACTGGCAGCTAATGTTCAGTCTAGCGGCCCTTGCAAAATAAGTATGAAACTGACGCCATGTTAACTTGATCCTTGATTGCACCTTCTTCACTAAGTGCATCTCTAGGTTGCTTGCTCACCTGTCTATCTCAATAGAAGCCCCAATAGGTACATACACACTTTGGAACGCCATACCTCTCCACAGAGGTATACAAACCACTTTACCCTCTGGAAGGCCGTAAAACAAGGCTGCTCAAGCTGTAGACCCTGCATCACTCTTACCTGTGTAAGACCAAACCTGAAACACAGCAGCCAACTTTTCAATATGTCAGATCAAACATTCCTAGCTTAACAGAAACAAAGACTCCAGTCCTAATCCCCAAAGACCGAAAGGAAATCCCAATACGTCCCGCCACTATGCTATGATTTAACAATCGAATAAATGCTGCAGGAAGTATGTTACATATCACACACGTTTATAACATCAGCATGCTCACAGGAGTCAACGAGGTCACATCAGGACCCGGTGCATCACCAGGGCCGGACTGGCCGTAGCGGGCACCGGGCGTTTCCCCGGTGGGCCGCCAGGGTGGGGGCCGGATTTCGGCCCCTGGGGGGCCGTTTTTGTTACCGGGGGTCGGCAATATCGGCCCCCTGAACAAAATCGGCCAAAACCGGCCCTAACAAACAGCTCGGCCGCACCCCCCCTCCCCTCCAGGGGGGCTGGCCGAGCAGTTTGCCAGGGCCGGTTTCGGTTCCCAGTCCGGCCCTGTGCATCACCCCCAACTCTTCCCACTTAGGGCACTTTACACCCACACAATATTCCAGTCAATCAAACTTATATGTTCTCTTATCATCGTTCCGGGCAGTTTAGGTGAAACGACCCTGATCTATTGGCATTTGCACACTATACAAATGCTAGCTAGCATAACATGAAATACATAGGAACAACAGGCAGATTATATCAAATGACCTTAGATGGCTAGCGCCTAGAAACAAATAGCTGGTTCCACACATTTAAATTTACGTGTCATGATTTGCGAAGCACGCATCACAATTGTTGAAAGCTTAGGCAATCTTTCTGGATAAACATATTAAAAACCGATATGGAAATGCTGCAACGTTATGCTTGTTTGAACAAAACACTGTATGATAGACAGAAAAATGCAAGATGTAATCTTTTAAGCGCGTTAGTGAGAGCCCGGACTGCTGAGACCTCTTTGGCAGCTCTGCTTGCAGGAAGGAAATTCATTTCTTCTAAGTCTAATAGCAATTTGTTCAGAAAATTGTTCTACAAAATCAATAAATACCATGACAGGTGCAATGGACTGAAGCTTGCTGTTTTTGTTAAGAGTCTGCATAGTTGATTTTGGATCTTTAGCCCTAGGGTGGCATAAATCATTTTTGCAGTAAAATACACTTTACTGTCTATCGATTGCTGTTAAAAAACTTGAAAGAGGTTCCCAACGAAAAGCTCTCATCCGTTTCATCATTTAAAATATTCAGATTGGCTCGAAATCGTTTTCAGCGGCATTTAAACTATTTTGTAGATTTTTTATTTTTTTTTAACAATTTTATTCCAAAATATTTGAGTTTACAGTAGTTGTATTGAATAATTTAGGGGCACAAAACAATGCCCAATTAAGTAGAGCTCTTTTCAATTTATTCAGAAGTAAAGTCATAAAAAATAGGTCAGGTATAGATTGAAAAGAGAGACATGTCGATTGATCCTTTGTGCTGCTTTGCATTACTTTGTGTCAGGAGGCGTTCCATAGTTGTTGAATGTTCGTTCCCATGAAATCACCCACGGTCTTTGAAGCAAAGCTATATCTATCATCAATAATAGACAAGGCATTGCATCATAAAATAATGGAAACAGTTCTAAAGTCTGTCTAGGCAGTGTTTAGGCTCCGCTTCCAGTTTAAAACCTAAGCAAGACATGACAAATACACCTGTGCATTATGGTGGTTCCACTTTACAAGGGACTTATAAGTAAATTAAATCTGGAAATTGTGGATAAGCCAATGTTACCATGTTTTAAGGAATGAGCATATGCACTTTAGCACTGGTTAGCAGTGGTAAAGTGCTCAGAGTCCTAAGGCCAGCAAAAACAAGATCAGAAAAAAGGAGGAGGAAGGCAAAGGGTTGGGGGGAAGACCACCCTAAGTCTCATAGGTCAAGCAGGGGTACCCATACTATTATATGATTCATAGGGCATTTTGCACAATGTGTTCTTTATTGCACACTGGCGTACACGTGGAAGCCAAAAATGGAGAGAAATCCAATTGGTAATAACAATGTACTACTATTTTATGTTCCCATACTTCTTGAAATAAAAACAGTACCCAATTGTGTGCTTGGCCTGGTGCTCATGGATTGAATGGCCTCAAATGCATCAGATTTCTGGCTTAAAGAACCCCTTTTGAAGATGGGGGTAACTGCAGAATTTGGGCCCAGACTTGGCAACCAACCAGGGAAACCTACCAAACCCAGGCATTGATGAAAAATAGAAAACTAGGGGAGACCAGAGTGGTATGACTAGAGACTACTATCATGCCCAACAAATCAAAACGTATGGATCTGACAGGAAAATGAAATAAGGGTTGAGACTAAAGGCAACCATACAGTGCCAGTTAAGAGAGACTTACTGTTTGTCTTGATAAAGATGGGAAATAAGTAGAACCATCGAAATGCGTCGACGCTCCATTTAACACACTCCTTGGAAATAGCTCATCCTATAGATAAAAAGTATAGATTGTATCTAGGATCTGTATTGGAATCATTCCGATTGGATGTGTTTTTTAAATGACAAAAATGTATTGTCTATATTTGTCTCTCTGTTGAGTATTTGTTAGTTTGTATTAGATATTTAAACTTTTTTAATAATTTCTGTGTTGAATAATTGTGTTGTTTTTATCAGTTTGTGCTTTTACTTGAATGTTTGCAACAAAGGTTTTTTTAATGGTATATGAATTTGATGTCACCTTTCAGTGTAATGAGTTTTTTATATATTGAGTGATGAATTTTAAATAAAACAATACTTTTAATATAACTCACAATTGTGTAGGAATATCCTTAACTCAATATCTTTCTAACATACGGGCTAGTAACTTTATACTGGGAATTTAGAGACCCAGCAATAGCACATATTTACACAAAGGGATTTCTCTTTTTTACTTGTGTCTGTCCTCTCACAATGCTGTCTCCACTCCCCCCTGTAGTGTGCCTGGAGCCAAGGCAGGGCAAGGCAGGATCTTGTGAACAACAAAGACTTTCCTTTGAAATATACCTACTTCAAAGGCCAAAGGGGTAGAAGTATTGGACCTGTAACCACTCATTTTTAGAATACTCCTAGATCAAGAGGAGATTCTCACAAGAAGAAGAGCTGGAGAAGCTGTCAGAAGGAGTACTGCCCCTTTGCTGTGTTGCTTTGCTGGATTGGCCTGCAGTTGCTGCTTCTGTCTGTGTGCAGTGAAAGAACTGGGCTTTGCTTTCTGGAATCCTGCTCTCTAAAGTTCTCCAAGGGCTTGTGTGTACTTGCCTCCTGTTGGAAGTCTCAGGGCCATCAAAGACTTCATCTGAAGCTCCTCTGAACTCCTCTGCTGGGAGTTCTAACCTGCCAATTGGTGCCAGTTCCAGTTCCGCGCCCTTGGAGGTGGTTTTGCTGCTTCAAGGACTGAAAATCCATGCATCGCCCTACAGCGCTGTTTTTCCCACCACAAGCTTGCAGTGCGGTTGAAAAACCAACGCATCACTGCTCCGTGCCAGAAAAATTTACACAGTCCCTGTTTGCGGTTGGAAGAATCGCTGCAGCCCGAGTCCAGACCACTGTGTCTTTGACATCTGAGAGCCCCGCTCCGACTTCGATGTAGGCCCTGCTGTGCGGCTGAAGAAATCGATGCATCACCTGCTGTGCTGCCCACAAATCGAAGCAGCGTCTGTTCGCGCCGCAGCTTCGACCCAGCGTGCCTGGATTTTCCCATGCATCCCATCTGTGTGCCAAGTTTCGAGCACTTCACCCCGCAGTAAGGAACCATGTTTGGAATTAGACGCATCGCTTCTCCTCGCGGTAAGGAATCAACGCAACACTTCTCCTTGGTGCAGCAGAACTGACTCCTCCATTCCCTCTGGGACTCAAGAACTGACTCATTGAGTGTGTTTTCAACACTTTCTTCCTCTGCGGCTTTTTTTCATTTTGGATTTTGACCAAACAAAGGTACTATGTGCTAAAATCAATGCATCCATAGAGTTCATGGACTAACTTGCTTAAACCTTTAAAAAGTAATATCTCTACTTCTGTATGTTGGATTTTTGTCGTTTTGGTTTTGTTTGTATTAGATAAAAATTAGTTATTTTTCTAAACTGGTGTAATGTCCATTTGTAGTGTTTTCACGGTGTCACTGTGTTTTGTATGTACAAATGCTTTACACATTGCCTCTAAGATAGGCCTGACTCATTGTGCCAAGCTAACAAGGGGGTAAGCAGGGGTTATCTTATGTGTATAACTACCATACCCTGACTAGAAGGAAGGGTCCCTACTTTGACAGGGTGCAAGCCACTGCCAACTAGAGGCCCCCATTTCTAATAGATAGATAGATAGATAGATAAGAGGGTAAAGAAGGGAGAGATTAGTAGAGGAAAATCATGATGGGAGAAGTGAGGAGTGGCATCAAACAGGGATGAGAAAGGAAAGACAGTTTGTGAATAGTAGAGGTGGGGAATGGAAATGAGAGATATGGAGAAGGGAAGGTCATTGTGTGAACAGAAGAGATGAGGCATGCGGTAAGAATGAGTGTGATTAAGCGAAGTAACTTAAGGTGACCTGGCCAGGAAAGGAAGAGAGGAATTCGAATGGTTTTGAAGGGTAGGTTGTGAGCAAGGGAGATGAAAAATGGGTTAAGGAAGGGGGAGATGGAGGGTTGTTTGAAAGCAGCATAAGAAGAGAAGAACAAGAAGAGGACCAAAAACAGTGATGCTGAACAGATGTGAGTAGAGGAGGCAAGAGAAAGAGAAACAATTGAATGGGAAATAAATAGATGGGTAGATAAAGGCTAAATTGTGAAAGAAGCGTGGGATAAGGAAGGAAAACATAAACGTAGAGAGAGGAGGATCGCTAGAAGATGCAAGGGCTTCATATTAGTTCATGATATTAGAAGGAATGCGATTCTGATACTGCCTATCAAGCAATATGGTATATCCCAGAAAAATGATGGTGGGAGAAAAGGGATGAATTTGGGGGGCAGTTTTCTAGAAAGTAAACATTCTTGATAGCATTAATGTAAATGATCAATCACAATGCCTTTCTGTTTTGTCTTGCACCATATGCAGATATATTTCAGTTTTTAGACATTCAAGGATTCCCCATGATATCCATCTCTTTTGAACTTGCACAATGCCAAGCCATCCCACTATAGCGACACCAAGAGGGCTCATACAACACATCTCTTTTCCACCTGCGGCATGCACTGAGGCATAACACAGAAATCTACCCTGTAAGACACACATGAATCTCTAATAATGCCCATATTTTTGCCATCTTCTATGTAGTTTCATGCTAGTATTCAGACATTGGTAGCTATCTTTTGTGCACCATTGTCTCGAGGGTTAACACAATCTCCACGCCCCACGCTTGCATGAGGCACTATTGAGACCTCTATGGAGCTCCCGCAATATGTCTATCCTGAAGTGCCTCGGGCAGAGTTCTCCAAGAATTGAAGCATCCAATGATTATTAATGAAGCTCTATTCGCGCTGCAGTATTTATTTGTACTCAATAATTAAAAATTCAAAGAGGTTTCGCAATGCACCTGCACCCTGATTTGCAGTACACTCTAGTTTCACAGTTGTGAAAATTTCACGGAGATCCTTTAGTGCACCCCTATTAGGATCTGCATAATGTACCCGTATGTATCTCACTAATGACACCTTAGAGAGCTCCCACAAAGCACATCTATTCTAACTAGTGGTATGTGCTGACATGTCGATACCAGGGTACTTAAAAAAGTACTCTTCCAATGTATTTGGTTCAGCTGATCCAGGACACATACGTATATGGTGTATGGAACAAGCATACTGTGTTGCTTTTATTCAATGTTTGCTTGTTTTACATTTTCCACACAGAAACTGAGTTATAAAGATGTGGTCGGTATTGTAGTTTTTCCATTGTGTGGTATTCCGGGGAAAATCTAAATAATGTATAATATAAAGCTAGTAATCATAAGGTTCTGTGAAATTGTCTGTGATCTTGGGACTGCGTGTACCAGTATTTTGCTTAGGGCTCCTGTGTCACTGGTGTTACAAATTGTACAATCAGTCGTGTTTGGAGGCGATGTTCTGCTTGCTTCTTAAGTCACACAGCAATTGAAAATGTTTATATCCTAAAATTACAGCTTGTTTGTTGTTAAGCCCAGGAAACTATATTGGATGCAAGATAACCATCATCAGGAGATGCTTTCATGCCCTGTGCCCAGATTTGCCTTAGAATTGCTGCATATTGTGTATAGTCACTTTTCTTTCATTGTGCGAGAGAAAATGCATTACTCTGGTATCTGGCTCCATTGTGCTTTTCTTATTATAATAACTTTGCCAAAAGGTGCAGCTGCTGCAGAATTTTTCTTAAATCACAAATGAGTTTGTTATGATAAGGTCTAAAAATCACCCTCTACTGCATAAATATATTCTACTGAGCAATAATATTTTAATTTAAATATCTATGTGATAAAGAGTATTTGCAGAGCATGCGTACAAACCATCTCAGCATTCTTTTCCTATCGATTTACAACTGATAATGAAAATTATAACGTGTGCTATATTTTTATAGT
Organism: Calotriton arnoldi; assembly: GCA_963921515.1. NCBI lineage: Eukaryota > Metazoa > Chordata > Amphibia > Caudata > Salamandridae > Calotriton > Calotriton arnoldi. The sequence goes on along the minus strand of CAWUFW010006028.1, from coordinate 1,101,867 downwards.
AGCGAGAAAGGATTGCTTTTCTGAATGAATCTCAGACTGAAAAAATGACTTACACAGGACTGCTATGTGTTTTTTTAGTATTAGCAGTGAGCCCCACACCGTGTAGAACGTTCGGATATACAGAATAGGGGATCACTCCACATAGGGAGCGTCAGAAGAGGACTCATTGAAGACACACACTATTCCTGTGGTGTTTTTCAGGTATTTATCTTTTCTTCTTTGCTTTCATAACATGCATCGTTTGCCACTGGCCTCGTTACAGTAACTTGCTTTAATGTATATAGATAACTATTCTTTCTAATAGCTCCTCGTCAGTAATTCCTTCCCTAGAGCCTCTGTTTAACCCACTCCTAAATGACATCAACCCATGGTCATCTTTAACATGTGAAAGTTAAACCCTTCAAAATCCTACATCCTTTAAACTTCTACAACACTTTGGGCCTTATTTAGAGTTTGCAGACACTGTGCTCTCCACAAACGTGGCAAAGCATCCCACTCACCAAAGTCCCAGATTGCCTTCTCTGTTTAGAGTCGTCAAACCATCATGTGTCTGCAAGCAGAGCCTCCACTGGCGCTGCAGGGGGGAACCTTTGATCAGTTGAAACTGTACAAAAGGAAAGCCTGATGATCCCAACAGGAAAATAAATAAATGACCCTCACACACTGGGAGAGAACACCCAGTGTGTCAGGGAAGTTTGCTTTTGGGAAACATTTTTTTGTCCAAACTGCCAAGCCAGGTCCTCCCTGGACCGGAAACAAGCATCCTGGGACCGGTTTCGGGGCATCACCCCTCATCAGCCAGGCTAGCTTGAATACAGTGGCACAGTGAGCCCGGGACCCACGTCTGGGCATACCCGGCGCACTTAGGGCGTGAAAGCAAAAGACACACAGATGATGGATGGAATGCAGAGCAAATCAAACATTCACCCCCAGTCATGAGATCTGGGTTAAATACATCGTTCTTTTGCTCACCATGCCACCCCAGTTTAGACCCAGCCATATGCAAATCAGTCTTGTCCCTGTGCCTCATGGGAAAAGTCCAGCCTGAACTGCCAAGTCAGGTCCTCCCTGGACCGTAAACAAGCATCCTGGGACTGGTTTCGGCACATCACCCCTCATCTGTCAGGCTAGCTTGAATCAAGTGGCACAGTGAGCCCAGGACCCACGTCTGGGCATACCCAGCGCACTTAGGGCAAGAAAGCAAAAGACGCACAGATGATGGACGGAATGCAGAGCAAATCAAACACTCACCCCCAGTCAAGAGATCTGGGTTAAATCCATTGTTCTTTTGCTCACCATAACACCCCAGTTTGAACCCAGCCATATGCAAATCAGTCTTGATCCTGTGCCTCATGGGAACAGTCCATCAATTGTTCTTTTGCATTTGTCACCCCGAGTGGGACGGATATGCCCAGACGTGGGTCTCGTGCTCTCCATTCCACTGGGGTCAAGATATCCTGGATGTTGAGGGGTGAAACCCCGAAACCGGTCCTAGGATGCTTGTTTCCAGTCCATGGAGGACCTGGCCTGGAAGTTCGGGCTGGACTGTTCCCATTGAGCGCAGGGTCAAGACTGATTTGCATATGGCTGGGTTCAAACTGGAATGGCATGGGGAGCAAAATAAAGATGCATTTAGGCCCAGATCTCTGTACTGAGGTGAATGTATGACATTGTTCTGCATTCTGTCCATCAATTGTTCTTTTGCATTTGTCACCCCGAGTGGGACGGGTATGCCCAGACGTGGGTCCCTCACTAGTAGCATTTAATTTACAGGTCCTGAGCACATGTAGTGCACTCTGCTAGGGACTTACAGGTAAATTAATTATACCAATTGTGGATGAGTCAATCAAACTATATTTCAGGGAGAGAGCACATGCACTTTAGCACTGGTTGGCAGTGGTAAAGTGCTCAGAATCCTAAGGCCAACAAAACGAATTCAGCAAAATTGGAGGCAAGCTGGAAAAACATTTGAGGGAAGGCCACCCTAAGGTTGATAGGTCTAACAGAAACAAATGGGGCTGTAGACATAGAAGGGTCCGTTATCCCACTAGGAATTAAAGATGGGGAAGAACTACATTTGTGGCACTGAGGGAAAGAGGAGGGGCTGTTAGAGAGAAATAGGTGGGTTGATTAGTTTAGATGTAGATAGGGGTTTTGGGCCTCATTTATGAAAAGTGACGCATCGCTGCGTCAAAACAGCAATGCGTCACTTTTCATTGCGCCCTCCTTGCGACACCAATGATGCGTCATATTTACAGTATGACGCATCATGTCGCAAGGAGGTACAGATACGTCAGTATTTCTGACGTATCTTTAGGCGCAAAAATTACGCATTGCTGGAGTGTGTCACAAAAGTGACGCAACTTCAGCAATGTGTCCTTTCACATGGGGCAAGCCCCATGTGAAAGGGCCTGCGTCAGTCTTACGCCTGCCATGAGGCAGGCGTAAGATATTAACGCATTAGGGTCAAAGAAATGGCGCAGTGAAATCTGATAGATTTCACTGCGTCACTTCTACGACCCTTTCTTGCGTCAGAACGCCCCCCCTGCATACATTATACCTGGCGCAGGTATAATGTAGCGCAGGGGTTTACAAAGTGACGCATCTACCTAGATGCGTCACTTTGTAAATGTGACGCAACATGGCGCATTTTTTACACTGCTGGTACGTCACAAAAAGTGACGCACCAGCGGTGTAAAAGTGACGCAGGGGCTCACAAATGAGCCCCTTAGTGTTTAATGTTAGTTCAAGGAGTAGGGCATTTGCATTTGTGCATCTTGTGCAGAAGCATGTGTAATGTGATCTCCTCCTGCTTCAGGAATAAAGGAAGCATTTTCACATACTATGAGCAGTATTATTTTGGTTGCTGCCCAAGCAGTGCCATGACAGTGCAGAGCATAGAGATGACAACCACACTTTGTTATGAATCCATACAAACCGCATGAGCATTTAAATGTTTCAGGTGTCCATTATAAAATTCATTTGGACAATCAACTTATGAATTGAATGGGTAATTAGCAATAAAATGCAAACTATATTTTTTGGTGTTAATGTGGAATTAACTTGATTCTATTAATGGAGCTTGAGGGTCTGTGTTACTACTATTCAGACTATGATTTTATTTGAACTATATATACCCATTGAAAGTGATAAAAAAAAAACACCAAATGTACACTGTTGAGTTTGAGAAATTTGATAAAACATCTGTCATATGTTGGCAAAATGTGTTACACCTTTTCGATCATCACTATAAAAGTGTATTCTGCTTTAGTACTGACTGTGTATTGTTAATTTATTTTTAGTTTCCGAAGTTTCTTCCTGCTTTCATGCGAGTACGTCGAGCCAATTAGAACAAAATATCTCTGCACTATATGAGGTGCAAGCATTTTGGTATAAAGGACCCCTATTGTGCAGAACGAAGAGATGACAGCCGTAGTTACATCTTGTTGAATCAAGAATTAAAGAACGAGGGAATAAAGTGTTATTCTTCACATCAATTATTTACGAGAACCTCGCTCTGCACTCCTGCTCATTTGGATTGCTGTCAAATATGCAGTTTCACTGTAAATTCACATTCTGCTCCGAAAATAAACTTGTAATTGTATTTCTGCACAATTATAGCAATTTTGTCAAGTAATAAAAACATGTTTGTACGATGAAAACAAAATCATGTTTCATTATTAAGGACTTTGGGGCACATGCATCAAAATTCGGTAAAGCGATTCCTTATTAGCGAAAAATAAGGAATCGCAAATAATGACTCGCCTATCGGGATGCATGTACAGATTCGGTAATAATTAGCGATTCGCAACAAATCGCTAAAAAAGACCGAATACACGATTGCGAATCGCAAAAAGACAAATTAGCTAATACCGAAATCGGTATTACCGAAATCGGTAATAGCGATTTCGCAAAAAACGGGTGGCGCCAGAAGCAGGCTGATGACATCACAACCAGGAAGTCATCCAGCCCATGCTTCATTCAGTGCCCAAAGGAGGAGGCAGAGGACTGAAGACAAGCTGAGAGACTTCACCCTCACAATCCAGCTACACCACACCTAGCCAGGATGGACAAAAATGCTGCAAAGACAACTGCCACGCCCAGGAAGAGGAAGAGAAAGTTCTCAGAGAGGGAACTGGAACACCTGATAGAGGGGGTGAGCAGCAGCCATGACAAACTGTTTGGCAAGTTGTCCCTGAAGGTGCCAGAAGCTGAGAAGCGCAAAATATGGCTGCGCATTAAGGAGAAGGTAAATGCTGTGGGAGTCACACACCGCAGCATTGACAAACTGAAGAAAAGGTGGTACGACCTCAGGAAACGTGCCAAGGAGCGCATAGCAGAAAGGGTGAAGGAAGCAGCTGGCACAGGAGGGGACCATCCAAAGTACCTGCCAACACAGCCCTGGAGGATCTCGTTGAGGGGACGATTGAGCCTGAGGCAGTTGTGGGAGTCACCCAAATGGACACTTCCGGCACAGCAACCACACAACAAGGTAAGAAGCATGCCTGCGCTAATACGCTGCATATTGTATACCCATGCACATCCCCCCAGGCAAATCACAGTGTGCAGGAAGAAGTCCATTACACATATACCCTCACATACGAATAGCATCATGGGAGTTGTAGTCATGTTAGCCAAGTGTGCATGGATAATCGCCAATGCGCAAGAAAAGACACCAGCAGTAGATGTCCGACAGTGTGTTTAAATCTGTGATTTATAATGTGTAAAATAGGCTAAATGATAAACAGATAGAGGAACAAACTAAAATAACAATGCACTGTTCCACACACAGATGCATCTCCGGTGTTCCAGATGACAGTGAGCGCCTCATCATTTCGGAGACACCGGCAGAGACGGATGGAGAGACTCCGCTGGACCCTCAATCCACACCACCACCACCACCAAAACACAGGGCACCTGTACCCGCACTACAGGAATTGGAAACGGAGCCGACCCCAGCACCCACAACAGTCCCCAGCCAGACACATTTCCCTTCAGCAGCTCGGACACCAGCACGTGGCCGAGTCAGACAACGGCGCAGGTCCAGGAGCAGTATTGCGTCAGATTCAGGACAGGCTCCGAATGTCTATGCTGGGGTTGAGTCGCAGATGCTACATGTTCAGCGCCTGCAGGGGAGACATATGGGCACAATAAACCTACAGATCTCCAAGCTGGCCAAAAACATGAGCACGATGTCAGACTGTGTGCGTCACCTAACGACAGTTGTTGCAGAGGGGAATCAGGAAATAAACAAGAGCCTACAGGAGCTCACCCGTGCCGTTATAGCAGGACAACGCACTAAGCGCAGGAGGCATCGGCAGGGCTTGCTTCATCTTTCTGCGAATACTAGGGCCGTCACCAAGCTCTGCAACATCACTGCTGTCTTGTCACGCCGCTCCGTGTCACCTAGGACATTTCTGCGGGGATGTTGCTAAGGCCTTAGGCCAAGTGACCACTGCTGTGGAACATCTACAGTCTGGGACAGTGAGTGCCAGCAACTTGGAAGGGGAGGAGGGTAGTGAGGAGGCATCGAGCATGAGTAGCGTGTCCGTGCCGGAGACCACTAGCAGGAGGCGCAGTTCGCGCAGCTCAACAGCCACAGGCACACATCAGGGTGATGTCGAGGAGCCATGCGACAGGAGGCTGGGGGTACGTGGCAAGAGACGCTAGACATGCATTTCTGCCTCTTTGTCCATGGTGGTGTAACCATGTTCCACTTTAATATTGTGATTGCACTCCCTTGCTGTTAACGATTAGATTTCATTTCATCAACCAATGCAATCACCGTCATGTTTCCTAAACATGAATATTTACTTTGACCTGTGCTTATGTGAATAAAACATTAGCATTCAAAGATATTGTGTGATGGCTCATTCTTACCAGGCTCAGAAGTGATGTTGTGTGATGTATGTCCACCTCCTATGACCTTCAGCTGTGTTTGGCACGAGTGACTGTCGGTGTTGTGCAGGTGGTTGGTCATCCCGATCGTTGTCATTGCCGTCCATCTCGATGGGAATCACCCTTCTGGTTGCAATGTTGTGCAGCATGGCACATACTGCTACAATCCTGCAGCAGGTCTCGGGGTTGTATTGCGATGCACCACCAGTCTTATGTAGGATCCGGAAGTGACTTTTCAGGATCCCGAATGTTCTCTCGACCACATTTCTTGTGCTAATATGTGCCGCGTTGTAGCCCTGTTCCTGTGGTGTTGCTGGGTTGAGGTAGGGGGTCAGGATATATTCCCGCAAGGCGTATGCGCTGTCACCTACAGGGTGGGAGCAAAGGGTTAGCCGCAGTAATGCAATTACATATGGGATAATGATGTAACAAATAGGTATATGTAGGTACCAAGTAGGTGTCCCTCTCCAAATTCACCGTTGAGCAGACGCCTGTGGATGCCACTGTGCCGGAATATATATGAGTCGTGTGTGCTCCCTGGAAATTGTGCCACTATGTCCGTGATTATGTGCTTCGCATTGCACACGACTGGACGTTAATCGAGTGATAGGACTTCCTGTTACGGAATATGTACTCGTTGGCTGAGGGGGGACAGATGGGGACATGCGTGCAGTCAATGCATCCTATGACATGGGGGAATTGTGCCACCTGGTAGAACTCCAGTTTGGTCTGGTTCAACTGCTGTGGGGTTGTGGGGAAGGTGATGTGGGTATGTATCATTGTCAGCATTGCATCAATGAATTTACGGAAGAAGCGTGAAAGTGCGCTTTGTGAGACGCCTCCGGCTACCGCTACGACCCCCTGGAAACTTCCGGACGCCAGTAGGTGCAGGCTGCATAGGACCTGGACGTGCGCAGGAATGGCATTTGTCCTACGGGTCTGGTGCTGCAGTAGTGGTTCCAGGTCAGCAATTAGGCACATTATCATGGCACGATTCAGACGGTACTTGTCATATACTTCCTCGTCATTTTGGCCCAGCAATGTAATGCGCACTCTGAATACCCTCTCCTGGATCCTCCTCCTGCACAGTGCTGCTGCATTTATTCTCATCCTCCTTGCAAGCACGTAGAGGGCTGCCATTTTGAAAACACAAACGAGGTCTCCAGTGGCATTTTTGAAGGGTTTCAGATAGTTTACACCTGTGAATTTTTTTTTATTTGTGTTTCCTCAACTTTACCTCCTGGTTGAGATTCCCCTTATTCTGCTCATGCTAATTAGCGATTTAGTTGAAATTCGGTATTTTTGACTTTTGATGCATTTCTTTGCGGTTCTTTATTTGCTAATCGCTATTGGCACGCGCAATTGATGATTTCGCTATTTTCGAATCGCTCATTTGCGATTCGGTAATTTACCGGGGCTTTTTTGCGATTATGTAGTTTTTCGCTATTGGGCTTGATGCATTGGAATATGTTGTTTTGCGCTCGCTAACGGCCTATTTTAACGATTCGCAAATTTAGCGAGGGGTATTTTGCTTGATGCATGGGCCAGTTGATATCAGGATAGTAGTCATGAACTTAGCCAGAATCCCCAAAACAGAATGTATCAAAATTGTTAGGCTATGAAACAAGAATAAGTGACATTTATTTTGAGTTGTTTGTTAACATATTTACAAAAGAGGAAGAAGCAGACTGAAGAGGATCAGATGATCCAAATATAGAGTCTAAACCTCATCTTTTAAAATTCAGTTATGGATGGAAATTCACATTTAACAACTGACCAAAACGATCAAAATAATTGTCTTGATCATCAATGTTTCATTGTTAAACAGCTTCTTGAATATTTAAATACAATGTTGTTCTAAGAGTCTAATGCATAAAAGAGCAATCACCCAAAAGCATTTATCAGGTCTGTAAATTTTAAATTAAATTAAAATGTTAAAATCTCAGGGAGAAGTTATGGGATTGTACATGATTGAGCGAAATAGTGAAATGAAGTGTAATTGCTATTGTTTACTGGATAAAGTTGACGAGACGTAGATGGTAGTGTGGGTAGTTCAATTGATGTGAGACAGCAATACCTAGAATATGAGTGTATAGGTATAGATTCATAGTCCCAGTAATGCAGAATGGATATTTGAATGAGGTACATAAAACATTTTGAAATCTGATCCAAACATACTACCTTTAAACGTGCCAATGTTGGAGTTGGCAATCCCGAGGACTAGAAGGGAATAAGCAACTTTTAGAAATAGGCACAGTGGAGAGGAAAAGTTAACCAGACAAATAATGTAGTGTTCTGCTTCATATGGGGGAACTAGGCCAGCCACATAGCTGGATGAACTATTGCTCTAAGGAGAAGTGAGTCCTAATATGTAGAGATGCAAATGTGCCGCACAGATTAAAACACTCTTGGAATGGCACACAGAATCGCAAAACAAATTGAGACTGGACTTCGACTAAGAAAGGCCTTTAAACCCCTTGTGATATCTGATTTGGATATCTAAGTTATATAGAGCATAAAGAAAAACTGGCAGCTACTTAAATAAAAGCAAATCTATCTTAACACAACAAAAATAAGTAAATAAAGGGACTTTGGCCCTCTCTCTCTGCCTTGTCACCTTTAATAAGAATCAGTGAATTTTCATGAGTCCCCACACTCAATTTATTGAGCAACATGAACTGAAAGGTTTAGCACTTCAAAAAATGTATGTGCATATTGAACAACTAAACTTTAAACAGGATAAACAGACTTTCTAGATAACCAACAGTGATTGATATGGGCATTCCTTGTTCCCACATAGGGTGTCATACAAACACAAAACCGATCAAAATCTGACACAACTAAACAGAATTCAGTAAACCTTTTCTTGAAAATTGACCAGAGTATGTAGACTCCATACTGAAGAGAACCCTAGATATGGAGAGTGAGTTACAGAAACTATCGTATAGGAGATTGAGAAGGGGAAGAAGAGCCATACATTGAAATATCATTTGACGGCTAAAACGTATCCGGCACATCATGGCTACTTCTTCCCACCATCCATAAACATGTGAAAAGGTGAAGAAAATATATTTCTGACTGTCACATATCCAACAATTTACAAAATATCTTCCTGACTTCTGGACTATGCTGCAGAACATATACAGATATGAGTATGTTATATGGCCCCATATGGTGGGGTTGGCCAAAGCACTCTAAAATTTTGGTTAGAGATTCTAACCCTGGCATAGGATGGAACAAGTTTCAGTTACTTGCTAAAGCATACACTGTCCTATTGGGAGACATTGATAAAGAAACAATTTGGACATTGAGACAATTAACAAACAAGCTAGTCACAACGCTACGCAAGCCAAACTATTGAGAGCCCAGAATTTTAAATTCACTGATACCCCTACCCATAACAATAGTATGGTCTAAATCATGATATCTGTGGAGGATGTTAGTTAACTACAAATAGGAAAGAAAGAATTCCACCCATAGATTGACTAACATGCAAAACCTTACAATAAAGGAAATCCGAATTTTATAGAACTTGTAAGGTACACTAATTAGTGATATGTATTCAAATATGTCACATAGTATTTGAGTGGGAGCATTTATCAAGATTGAGGCATAGATGCATCTTAATAGTCATTTACAGCCTCCTAAGAAATTCAACATCCACAATCGTTTCAAGGACTTTTCAATAAGTGGATTGTGTATCCCAGTTCTCACAGCTTCCCTTCATTGTGAAATTGATATACAATGTCTATTTTCTTTTTTCTCAAGTTTTGACCTGTTTTTTTTTTTGCGAAATACTTAAATGTCGGGCTGTAGCAGGAGGACATAATTAAATGAGCATTTGCAAAGAAGACAAAAAGAAACAGAGAATAAAACAAAGTTGATGAAGCTTTGAGGCAAGTAAGAACTTTTCTGATTTGCATTGCAGGAGGCGGAATACATTCACTTTAAAGGAATGTCTCACAGTCAGTGAAACAGCTCAGAACATATGTGGGTATTTTCTAGGAGCCATATACATTGATGCTGCAAATTATTTCCACCAACGGTTATGTCTTGGGCCACATTCATTCTTTTGGCATGTGGCACAGAGTAATTACCAGTGGCTGAGATTAATTCATGCCTTCTACTAATTCATCTTTTGACTCACTCAGAGCAATATTCTTAGTGGGACGGGTATGCCAGATGTGTGCCCCAGGCTGACTGTGTCATTGGAAGCAAGCTGGATGTCCTTGATGAGCCCCAATTAGGTTAAAACAGATCTAGGGTGCTTCTTTCTCTCTTAAGTGGGAATCTGGCCTGACAGTCCAGGCCAGGCTGTGACTGCTGGAGCAGAAACAGGTCAAATTGGCATGAAAGTAGTTCTTTTCTGGAGATACACTGTTGGCATTAAAATTGTGGACTGGGATGAGAAACATTATTTACCCATTGCTGAGATTAATTCAAGCATGTCCCCCATTACCTTTGTGTATCACTCATTGTGGTACCCTGAGTGAGATGGGTATGTTTGGATGCAGGAACTACCCTTGCTGTGCCAAAGGAATCAAGCCTCATCTTACTGGTGATGCTCAAAAAGTTAAAAAAAGCAATCTAAGGTTGCCGTTCTCCCACACACAGGGTAAAATGCCTGGCAGTTGGGCATGGAGTGTTCTTACTGGAGCATGACCAAGCCAAATTTGCAAGAGGATAATTCTTGTTTGGAATAGCACAATCGGTATAATTGACAATGACTGAGATGAATTCAAGCATTCCACCCATTGCATTTTTGTTTTCCTCAGGGAGATAACCTAAGTGTGACAGGTATGTCCAGACATGGGTCCAGTGCTCACTGTGTTATAGGAATCAAGTTGCTTCATATCGTAAGGGCCAGAATCAGTCTGGAGTTGCCTGTTCACATATTCCGAGGAGAACTGCCATGGCAGTTCAGGCTGGCGTTCCAATTGAAGCAGGACCAAACCTGATTCGTATAAGGGTGCTTCTTTTAAGAAACTGAACAGTGGGCAATAAAAATTATGCATTGCAATGTGCTCCAAAGCAATTACTAATGGCAGAGATTGATCCAGGAATTCAACTGATCACCTTGTTGTTTTTCTTAAACACGTTGTTATAGGTTGTAAAATATTGTAATTTGGTGAATGTTAGACATTTGGTTACTGGTTGACCGGGGTGTGAGTCCTGGTCATGCAGCAACCACAATCATGTCAGTGTAAGGCACAAGCAAACCCCAAATTAACCTGTGATCAACACACAGCTTGGCACAGAACAGTCAGACTTAACATAGAGGCAATGTGTAAAGCATTTGTGCAAAACATCCAATGGTAAAACAGTGACAACACCATTCAAAAAGATCCCACACTAGGTCAGAAAAATAGAACCTAATTTAATAAATAAAATAAGACCAAAACAACAAATGTACAATCAGTAGAACCAGGGTTATGCATTTTTTAAGAATAAACTGTAAAATAGCACCTAAAAGCATAAAGAGTGAATGGGGGATATCTGGTTGCACCGGCCCAGGTCAAAGTCAAAAGTTCCGGCCGACTGTAATCGAGCGCAGGTTGGATTCAGTTCAAGATCAGTGCGACTGAAGTTTTACCTTCCCAAGTTTTGTACCAAGAGTCCCGTTCACATTGGAGAGTGTCACCAGGAGCAAGGAGAGCGTCACAGCCTGTGGTCAGCGTAGCGCGAAGAGCAGGATGGGTGTCACGGACAGGCAGACTAGAGCATTGTGTTGACACTCCCCTGTGGGCTGTCAATGCTGCAGTGCGAAGAGATGGGGTTCACGCTGGTTTTTGGTGCGAACGGGCTTGTTCACAGTTGTGAAGAGCCCAAAAGGTTGGTTTCAAGAGCTCGAGAGCCGCAACCAGGGTCCAGAATGTGAGAGGCACCACTTGGGGTTAGGAACTCGCTGAAAATGGGCCCAGGTGCCATCAGAGAGCCTTTTATGTCCCTGAGGCTCAGATTAGGAGGCCAGAAGACTAGCCCTTTGAGTCACTCTGGGACCCTGGGTTCAAGATGCAGTTGCAGGTCCAGTTCTTCTTCCTGAGGTAACAGGGAAGGAGGGAGCAGGTCAGCACAGCAAGGCAGCAGTTCCTTTAGAGCAGCAGTCCAGCAGAGTGTAAGTCCTTGTAGCAGCACAGCAGTCTTTTACCTGGCAGAGTATCCACAGGTCCAGATGTTTGCTGAAGAGTTGGTGTCTGAGGTCCTTCTTTTATACATTGGTGCCCTTGTTCTGGAAGGTGGAAGACATTTCTGCACAGTGGCCTTGAAGTGCATGGAACTTCCTGCCTCCTCTGCCCTGGCTCCAAGCTGGCTGAGGTGACAATGCAGGGTAGTTATACCCTTTGTGTGAAGGCAAAGCACAGTCTATTCCGGTGTAAGTAGGGCTGTGCTCAGCTCCACCCCCTATCCTGCCATCAGATGGTCCACCAAGACACACAAAATCCCTCTATTGTGTGATGGTCTAGGAGGAATTCACACAGTCTAACTCTCATTATACCCATTCAAGTGACCCAAGCCAGCTTATAAGCACACAAGGGCAAGGACAAAAAAATGCCAACTTTCTAAAAAGTGGAATTTTTAAAATTTTGATAAAAAACTCGACTTCACCATTGAAGTTGCCCCAAATCCAAAGATGCCAAACATGAACTGGGTCTCTCTTCCCATTTGGAAATTACACTTATAAGAATGAAGAAAAAAAATCCAATGTTATCCTATCGGAGAGCTAGTCCTTGTGGTACCAAAAAACAAAATTAAAGAATTTTTCACTACCCGGACATACAAAACCTTTAAATACATGTCCAACTTGTTAAATACATTGCACCCTGCGCTAACCAGGTCATACCCTAGTGGTGACTTATATGTATTAAAAAGGAAAGTTTGAGCTTGGCAAATGGTTTGCCAGTTCGCAAGGGCAGTTTAAAACTACACACACTGGCTCTGCAATGGCAGGCCTGAGATAAGTTTAAAGGGCTACTTAAGTGGGTGGCACAATGAGTGCTGCAGGCCCACTAGTAGCATTTCATTTACAGACCCTGGGTACATGTAGTACCACTTTACTAGGGACTTACAAGTAAATTAGAGATGCCAATTGGGTACAAGCCAATGTAGGGGAGAGCGCAAGCACTTGAGCACTGGTTTGCAGTGGTAAAGTGCACAGAGTCCTAAGGCCATCAAAAACAAATTCAGCAAAAAAATAGGATGAGGAAGGCAAAATGTTAGGGGCTGACCGTGCACAGAGGGCCAGGTCCAACAGTGAGGCATTAGAAAGAAATCTGTCTAGCATCCTTGCTGTAAGAATGCAAGACCTTCCACTTCCAAAATGAGCACTCTGGCAATTAATGAGTTGCATAATTCTAGTGGACCAGTTTTGCAGATGCAATACTACTGAGTTTTGTGAATAGGGAAAATTGTAAATCTGCACTGGTGATGAACAGTAACAGTACAAGTCCAGATTCATGATTCCTTTTATGAAACAGGCTCTTGATGTTCAGCTCTTTCAATAGAATTGCATTTAATTATATAAACCTCCTAGCCTTCTGGTATTAACTATATCAACATTAGATTGGGGTATTATGCTTTACATTAGCCTCTGACAAACTCAACGGAGCGTACATCATACGCAGGGTACTTTTATTGTTGGCTTACAAATTGTGATCAAATCCACCTTAAAGTGCTTACGTTTTAATGAATGAATATTGGTTTTGGAAAATTACTTTTACTGCTGTTTAACATGTTTTTTTCTTCTTCTTATACAAAATGTATGTTATTGTCTAACCACTAATCTACTTATAGTTCCCTTATGTTTTTTTCAGTTATAATTTCTTCATACAGTTCTTGCAAAGAAAGAAGACAGTCTTAAGTCTTCAAATGTTGTTTCCAATTATCCATCGCCCATTATTATTATTATTATTATGTTTATTATTATTATTATTATCAAAGTGAAAGCGAGTAAAGAATGCATTATTAGGTGTGCCTATACATGTACCCATTTATTAGACTGTTTTCTTTTCTTTATTGTACTTCCTAATATCAATTCCTCATTTCAATGACCGAATGGGAACAGCAAGCTGCCTTGATATCTTTTTTATTTGATAAACTGAAGTAAGTTCTTTCAGAAGTGTGCAATTGTAATCATTCATCCTCATCTACATCCAGAATGTTCTACAAACTCCTATAACCTGGTTTGTCTATATTTGTAGCTGGTTGTTACAATGCGAAACTAACTTTATGTTAGATTCAATGATATTAAGGAATTATGTTCTATACCTGGCCATACCCACAAACCTCTATATCAAACTGAGAGGAGAAGAGAACACCAGTGAGAATCTTCAGTTTAAAAGAGTGTTGTAATGGCTGCCTTCTCTCTTATACAAGCAATAACTTTACAAGTTGGCTGTGTTGTGGATCTCTGGAGTGGTTGGGGTAGAGCCAGAAGTCTTGCAGGGCGTTTTGATGTCTATCTTTTGTCTTACCCAGGGAGGAAAACAATATGAGGCCTATGAATAGAAGTAACTGAACTTGAATACAAGAACTGAACAGACTGTCTGGGACATGAAGAATGCGGTATGACGCATTTGGTGGTAGCCAGAATTATTACACAGTAGTGGGCTCTGAAGATTAAATAAAGGTCAACAGAACTCAGCAGTGTGAACATCCAGAGATCACATTCACCAGTACAAAGTACAAAAGGTTACTTTACAGTTAGTGGCTCTGCTCCATGCAACTTAAATGTCCTCTGGGGAAGCAGGGTGTAGGTGCCAAATTAGTTTACAGAACACTGGGAAAAACACACATAATTACACCATATATTTGCTGGCTCAATTCAGCTCAAGTATTAGTTTATTATGCACCCTAATACTCATGACACTTTTAAATAAAAACAAGTACTTCCATTAAATTTTCGTTTCCACTCAAAATTAATATTTGATGACACATAGAATGCAGCAAGTTCAATAGAAATCTAAATCCCATAACATCTACCCAAAAGGCCCTAGATTTAAAGATAAATTCACAAGCGTGTGTTTATGACTGAACTTACCTTTTTAATGCCTTTCAGGAATTCACAAAGGGATTCTGTGCAGACATAAGTGTATGTATGAATGAAGAAATCTCTGCTATGACTGCAGAGCTCTTCTCCCATGTAGATCCAACTCCAGGGGTGGGCTATGAACTGTCCCAGGCATGGTTATCCTCGGAAGTTTGGGAATGCCCACAAACATATATGTTTGTTGACTTTTCACCAGTGCTTAATTTGAGTCCTTTGTTAAAGGTTGGTTCCACCAGCTCTCATTTTTTTTATGGACCAGGACTTATTGTTCATCATCAGACTTTAAACCAGAACAAGAGAAGAAGACACAAAGGAGTG
Source organism: Calotriton arnoldi (assembly GCA_963921515.1). NCBI lineage: Eukaryota > Metazoa > Chordata > Amphibia > Caudata > Salamandridae > Calotriton > Calotriton arnoldi. The sequence goes on along the minus strand of CAWUFW010006028.1, from coordinate 1,086,605 downwards.
TAAGTAAGAGGATGAGAATGATAGAAAAACTGTATCAAAGGGAGAAAGCATAACTGAACAAGAATGTTTAAGAGTGAGATAGGGGGCAGGGAGTCTATGGTGGCAGATAAAAGATCCACAAGTCTTTCTTTTTGAATTGAGTTTCAAGCTCTTAAGATGTACATGTGCAAAAATGAAAAAATCTCTCCTCAAGTCGTATTTGGAATATTCCATTGATAGATGAAATATTTTGCCTAAACTACAACTTACATTGTATAAAAGCTTCTGCACAATTTTTTTTTCCAGGCAGGTTGGTTTTACATTCAAAATGTGAAGCAGCGTAATTTAGTGCTCCATACAAATATTTATCAATATATTCATTGGTTCATAGTACTATTAACCTGTGTGCACCGTATTAATGTTAATGGGAATTTGTTTATGTGTATGGTGAAGGGATTTAAATATATAAAGACCAATGAAAGGTCTGATGAGGGTAAGAATGTTAAGACAAAGTTGAGATGGAGAAAAGAGAATATAAAGCTTATGATGAAATAAAGGCGTAAGAGAAGTCTAGACATAAACAGCAAAAGACAACTAATTTTTTTAACTGGCCTCAAAATGTTTGATTGTTTTGTGTGATGGCTATTTTATTCATAAGAGGGGGGAATTACAGCTGCGTAATGTAGTGCTCCATGCAAATATTTATCAATCTTTTCATTGTGTGATAGTAATATTAACCTTTTGCACTCTATCAATCAAAATGTTAACGGGTGGCTGTATTACTTATAGAGAGCCACATTTATGTAAACAAACTATAATCCATGTATTTGCTTATGTTAAGAGTATTCATTTAGCTGCCATTTTTCTCTCTTAATGTTGACATGACTTTGAGTAGGCCTGAGCCACTTTTTTTTCATATAAGCTGCAGGCGGCTGTTACCTGTTGGCAGCGGGCAGGAGGGATGGGGGTAAATAGGATTTTTTTTAAATCACTTACCTCCTGGCCGGATGGCCGGTCGCCGTCTCTCCCACATCCTCTTCCTGGCTTCTTGAGGGAGATGGGAAGCAGAAAGCGCCAGGGCTCCCAGGCTCCCTGCAGCAAATCACAATGCTGCAATGCAGCATTGCGATTGGTCTGAGCGCCGTGACACAGCGCTCAGCCAGGGGCTGGAGGGGTGGGCATGTTCTTCATACAGGCTGTAATGGAGCCTGCATGGAGAACACGGTATGGGCGCATGACTGTTTTGGGCAGCCCGAGAGGACCAACCAAACAGTCATTGCGCACTTAGGAGTGGGCAAACAACTCCTCCCCCTGCTCTGAGAGCAGCCCCACCCCACAAAGACGCCACAACGGATTATTATCATTTTCTTTTTCCTTTTTCTACACTGCAAAAAGCAGTGGGGCGACGCTCCTCTGCCTTAGCGGAGGACCCGCCACTGAGCTGCAGTCTGAGTTTCATGGCCTTGTTTCCTTTGCAGGTGCCTTATCGAAGAGTGCTTGATAGTTCGAGCAGACTTTTGTTTATTTGTGAGAATTGTTAGATTACACATTTTAATTAGAACTTAGCCATTGATGTGAGGTATGTGGGGATGGGGGAGAGACTCTGTAATAAGCAGACCAGACTGTTGCTACTTTCAAGGCCGTGCAGCTGTGGGCTTCTTTGTCCGGTGGTGGGAATCTGGGGAGTTAACCTGCTCCCAGAGAACATCGTCTCCTGATTGGTCAAACAAGAGGGAAGTGGTGGGATGAATCTTTCAGAGCCTTCTACTGTGTATTAATCGTTTGATTCATAGTATAGTTAAGCAGATCCTGACCTGACTTAGATGATAGAAGACTTTTCTCGAACCCTGCTGATTCTCCCTGCTTGGGGTGCTGAGCTTCATGCTTGGTCATCCGTGCCTTTCCCCTTGAACCATAATTTTGTTCATTTGATGCTGACAACTTTCTATTAGAAACTTTCTCTGCCACTTTAAATGCTTTATTCATTGCTGCCCCTGATTGTGATCGTTTTTTCCTTTCTGTGCACCCTTGCTGCCCCTGATTGTGATCGTTTTTTCCTTTCTGTGCCCCCTTGCTGCCCCTGATTGTGATCGTTTTTTCCTTTCTGTGCCCCCTTGCTGCCCCTGATTGTGATCGTTTTTTCCTTTCTGTGCCCCCTCGCTGCCCCTGATTGTGATCGTTTTTCCTTTCTGTGCCCCCTTGCTGCCCCTGATTGTGCTCGTTTTTTTCCTTTCTGTGCCCCCTTGCTGCCCCTGATTGTGATCGTTTTTTCCTTTCTGTGCCCCCTTGCTGCCCCTGATTGTGATCGTTTTTTCCTTTCTGTGCCTGTTTCCCGCCGCTGCGCCCTGCGGCCCCGCCCCTCACTGCCCATTCGCTGCCCCATTCCCTGCTCCTCCCTCCCACCTCCCCATTTATGGCGGCCGCGCACTGGCGCGCCAAGGCGAGCCTAAGGCAAGCCCGTCTGCGCCCGTCCGCGCCGTGGCCGCGCCCAGCGCCAGACCCCTGGTCCGGGCATCCCCGCGCCTGCCACATCAACAGACGCCGATACGACGCCAGCACCCTCCACGCACTCAACCCCGGAAAAGATCACGCCTGCTACCAGGCCACCCCGAAGCGCACCCAAGGGCCCTTCACCTGCCGGAACTGCAGCTTCGCCAGCACCCGCCCCGCCAAACCACCGCCCAGGAAAGAACCCAACTACCTCAGATGCATCCTCCTCAACACCCGCTCCGCCCGCAAACACGCCATCGAACTCTGGGACCTTCTCGACTCAACCTCCCCAGACGTCGCATTCCTGACGGAGACCTGGCTGAATCCCGCTTCAGCCCCCGACATCGCCATTTCCATCCCGGACGGATACAAGATCACCCGCAGGGACCGCACCAACGGAGTCGGAGGAGGCATCGCCATCGTCCACAGGAACACCCTCAGAGTCTCAACCAACACCGACGACACCCTCAGCACCGCCGAACACATGCACTTCCAGATCCACACCGATCCCAACACCACCCTCAGAGGAACCCTCATCTACAGACCCCCGGACCCCAACCACAGTTCAGCGATTCCATCGCTGACTTCGTCAGCACACACGCCATCGCCTCCATGGACTACATCCTCCTCGGGGACCTGAACTTCCACCTCGAGAACAACAAGGACACCAACTCCACCACCCTGATCGACAACCTCGCCACCCTCGGACTCAGACAGCTCGTGACTACACCCACCCACGCCGCCGGCCACACGCTAGACTCCATCTTTTCCGCAAGCCCACACGTCTCCTTCAACCACACCTCCGAACCCCACTGGACTGACCACCACTGCATCCACTTCACCTACAGGAAGCCCACCACGCACCACCGCACCGAACAAATGCCTCGCCGCTGCTGGAGCAGAGTCACGGAAGACCAGCTAACCACAACCCTCGCCCTGAGCCCACCCGCCGAACCCTCCGACCCCGACACCGCCGCCCGCAACCTCAGACAGTGGATCGACGACTGCGCCAACACCCTCGCCCCGCTCAAGAATCCGCCCAACAGCCACACTAGCAAGAAAGCCACCTGGTTCACCGAAGACCTCCAGGCCTCCAAACGAACATGCCGAAAACTGGAGAAGATCTGGCTCCACGAACGGACAGCGGACAGCTACGCCGCCCACAAGAGCGCCACCCGCAATCACCATCACCTCATCAGATCCGCCAAAAGGGCCTCACTCAAAGACCGCCTAGACAACAACGCACACAACAGCAAAGAGCTCTTCAACATCGTGAAGGAACTCTCCAACCCCAGCTCCAACACCAACGACATCCAGCCATCGCAAGACCTGTGCGACTCACTGGCCACCTCCTTCCACCGCAAAATCGCCGACATCCACGACAGCTTCAACACCACGACCGCCCCGGCAACCACCGAGACCACTGCCCCCACAACCACCAACCGCCTGCTCTCCTGGACCAACATCAACGACGAGGACACCAGCGAGATCATGAACACCATCCACTCCGGTTCACCGCTAGACCCGTGCCCTCACCACATCTTCAACAAAGCCAGTACAGCCATCGCGCCCCATCTCCGGAAAATAATCAACATCTCCTTCGAGACAGCAACCTTCCCGGACAGCTGGAAGCACGCCGAGATCACCGCCTTACTCAAGAAACCCAAGGCAGACCCCAAGGACCTCAAGAACTTCCGACCCATCTCTCTGCTCCCGTTCCCCGCGAAGGTCACCGAGAAAATCGTCAACAAACAACTGACCCGCTACCTCGAGGAGAACAACATCCTGGACCCTTCCCAGTCCGGCTTCCGCAGCAACCACAGCACCGAAACCGCCCTCATCGCCGCCACCGATGACATCAGGACCCTGCTAGACAACGGAGAAACAGCAGCCCTCATCCTCCTGGACCTATCAGCCGCCTTCGACACGGTCTGCCACCACACACTACGAACACGCCTTCACGACGCCGGGATCCAAGAGAAGGCCCTGGACTGGACCACATCCTTCCTTTCCGGCAGAACACAAAGCGTCCGCCTCGCCCCTTCCGATCCAAGGCCACCAAGATCATCTGCAGCGTACCCCAAGGCTCCTCCCTCAGCCCAACGCTGTTCAACATCTACATGGCACCCCTCGCCCACGTCGCCCGACAGCACAACCTCAACATCATCTCCCTACGCCGACGACACCCAGCTGATCCTCTCCCTCACCAAAGACCCTCACACCGCCAAAGCCCACCTCCACGAAGTAATGAAGGCCATCGCCGAATGGATGAGGACCAGCCGCCTGAAGCTGAACTCGGACAAGACGGAGGTCCTCATCCTTGGTTCCAACCCTTCAGCCTGGGACGACTCCTGGTGGCCAACATCACTGGGAACAGCCCCGCCACCCACCGACCACGTACGCAACCTAGGGGTCATCCTCGACCCCACCCTCTCCATGACTAAGCAGGTCAACGCCGTTTCCTCATCCTGCTTCAACATCCTCCGAATGCTCCGCAGGATCTTCAAGTGGATCCCCACCGAAACAAGAAAAACAGTCACCCAGGCCCTCGTCACCAGCAGGCTGGACTACGGAAACGCCCTCTACGCAGGAACGACGGCTAAGCTCCTGAGATGGCTGCAACGCATCCAGAACGCCTCTGCACGTCTTATCCTCGACATCCCCCGACGCAGCCACATCACACCCCACCTGAGAGACCTGCACTGGCTCCCTGTCAACAAGAGGATAACCTTCAAGCTCCTCACCCACGCACACAAAGCACTCCACAACTCCGGACCAGCCTACCTCAACAGACGACTCAGCTTCTACACCCCCACCCGCCAGCTCCGCTCGACCAGCCTCGCCCTCGCCACAGTCCCCCGCATCCGGAAAACGACCGCCGGCGGCAGATCCTTCTCCCACCTCGCCGCCAAGACCTGGAACACCCTCCCCACCAACCTCCGACAGACCCAAGACCTACTGGCCTTCAGAAGACTCCTCAAGACCTGGCTCTTCGATCAGTAGCAGCACCACCCCCCTCTTCCCCCAGCGCCTTGAGACCCTCGCGGGTATGTAGTGCGCTTTATAAGTGACATGATTGATTGATTGATTGATTCAGAATGGGGAAATTCCTTAATGAAAGCAATTTATTTCTTGTTCTGTGTTCCTTATGTCATTATATTTTTCTTTATAATATACAAATTAAGATTGCACAATTATATAGATATACATGCTTTTTGGAAAAATTGACTTACTAAATGATTGAGTTGTATTTTTACATAACTTTGTTAATAAAATGTTCATGGTTTGGACAGCAGCCTCTTTGTTCGTTTTATGAAGCCAAATCGGTTTTACTGTATCTGTAATGCATTGCTGATACTATCTCCTTTCATACGCATTCAGTCGACAATGAAAGGTCCATATGACCAGTGGCACAAATTGATAAATAATTATAAGTAATGCCAAATCAAATGTTAGTCAAGTTTCTCTTAGAAGGAACATACTGAATATCCCTATTAAATAAATCAACCTGAGAGCTCACTCAACATCAAATCCTGCCTTCATTAAAAAAACATGCTAATTCTGCTGCTTCATAAAAAGAGGAGATCGGTGAAGATGCATCATGATTTGCTGTTTCGCTGTGGCTGATTTTGCCTCACCCCCCTGGAATTTCCTTGTATGCCATTCCTGCTAAGGTTTGTTGTTCATGATTGATCAATCTTCATAGAAAACTTATTCCAAAATATTTAAGACCAGATTTCAAATTTTGTTGTGACATTTTGAACTCAGCCTCTTCCAATACAGCACAGTTGGGGAGTTAAAATGCTTTCTTCAAACATTTCCCTATGAAGTTTTTAAAATGAGGGTCTGAGTCCAGGAGTAAAGGCTGATTTTAAAAGTGTTTTAATGGTCCAACCCAATGGCCTACAAACATAGAATTAAAATAGCACAATATAGTCAATATAGTCAGTATATTATTCATAACCATGTCTGGATGTAAAGTCCAAGCTACTGTGGAATAATGCTACTTGCACACCCTAAGATGCCTTATATAAGCATGTTTTTCCCTCCCAAACTCATTATCATAATCTTGCCCAAGTTAATTGTCAAACAATTATCCTTACAGTAGGGTTGCAATTTATTCTGAAGATATTGCAGTCCTCTGGGTGTATGGCCCAGCAAAACAAGACCCTCTGTCTAAAGCAAAACATTCAGATGCTTATTCAATATTTAAAGGGAAAAGCATGAACTGTTGATCAAAAAACAAACAATTGGAGAGGTGCCAAAAATAGAGCAAAAGGTAAAAGGGCCAGAATGATTCCTTGCTTAAGCTTACGACATTTTAGGATTTGACTGGTCATTCTTCCCATTATTGAACCAGAGTCTCATTTTTGGAAAGAAATAGTTTGAATAAAGCCAATGAGAGTTTGTTTAATTTAGCAGTGGTGACATTTCACTTAGCAACCTCAGGTGTAATATGACTCTATTGCTAATGAAGGCGGAACATTATTTTTGGAGGGATACAATCAGTTAGTTAATTTTTCAGTTTATTCACTCATCTGCTAAAAGATCTATTCCTTCCCATAAAAATACTTCAAATCCCTAGCATTTCAGAAGAGCCCCAAAACCAAGACCAAATAGTCAATTGAGATATTCAACTAGAAATGAATGTTCTCTTTACCAGGAGATGAGATCCAAAATGCCATTTATTTAATATACTTTCTGGCACACAAGCTTTTGAGATGGTAAAAATAACTTCTGGGGTTTTATAATACTTTCCACAATGGCAACAGTCAAAATCATTACTTGCTATATCACATAGTCATGCACTAAAGTCTCCTCACTAAAAACAGAAACATTGGATGCTTCCTCTCTTACAATTTCTATTTGCTCCTTTAGATGGCTCAAGCAAATGTCAACATAATCAATATGTTTTTTTGGTTTCAAATTTAAATTTATTACAATAAGTAATCTTTCAGTTTTGCCAGAGGTTCAAAAACTGGGGCCCAGATTTTCTTACATTTTGCATCGGGGTTGTGTCACTTTTATGGCGGAGCCCAGACGCAAAATCCTTTTTAGCATTTACTAAGCCAGGCAAAGCCACTTTGCCTGGTTTAGTAAATATAAAGTAACGCAAGATGGCGCTATACACTGCTTTGTCTTACTTTGCATCGCGGAGGCGTTCCATGGGTGGAGCATTGACATTCCCCTGCATCCACCCATGGATTTTAGCGCAATACCAGTTTTACTAAGGTGAGTAAACCTGGGATTGTTTCAAAAGCTATGCCTCCCTGAAGCAGGCGTGATGAGGAGAAATATCTTTATTTCTCCTCGTTACTTCCTCTGTCTATGCATGCTGCATTCTAAAGCATGCATAGAAAGAGGAAATGTCTACTAAAGATTGTTTTTGTGCAGGAAGGTATCCCATACCTGCTAAAAAACGATATTGCCTGTAACGCAGACACCCTTTCACCACAGTATAAGGGTGCCTGCGTGGGTGCTAGGTAGCATACAGTGGTCTAACGCTAGGAGACAGCAGAAATGCGGCAAAACTTAGTAGATATGGCACAATTCTGATGTCCCCCTTTCAAGCAACACAGCATGGTAATTTTGCTTGCTGTCCTGTGCTGCATGAAAAGGTATGTAATATGCCCCTAAGTGAATTGCTAATCCGTAGATTAGACAAAATAGATAGAATTAACTTTTAATTTTTGTATTGGCATTAACAAATATAGCTATTCATTCATCTGTTACCACATTGGCTAAAACCAGGCGTGGCTTAACAACGCAGTCAATACCACAACTGTGTCATTATCACGAGTTCCATTACAACGCAAGTCATAACAACGACTTGCTTTCGGGAAGCGCTGGACTTTGGAATAGTTTAAATTACTATTCCAACTCCAGTCGGTGTATCAGTAGGGAAGGTGTTGTACTTAAAATCCAATACCAGTCCAACACCACATTCCCTGAAGCGAGTCGTTGTACTGACTTGCGTTGTAATAGATGTTTCCCATCTGGACAAACCGTAGGGTCTGCCACACCTCAGATAATATCCATATATATAATTTAGTGAAGAGGAATCAAGCAGCCATGAGACAATTTAAGTTGTTCTATGGTTATATGCACTATTAGGAAACATTATAAAGTTACAAATCCGTCATAATATTACTTTTCTTACCTACTCGCAGCTGAAAGTGATTTTTCAAAATTAAATAATTGCAATTACTTCCAACTTTCTAAAATGTTACTCCAGTGTCAAATGTGACCCTGAGAGGAATCCTTCTTAGGAAATACAATACTCCTGCCACCCTTCATTCTACCACGGGCTTCAAAATGGCCGTTATTTGTCATTGGTCATGACCCTCTTCTTTCAGTATTTATATTCACAGAATAAGACAGAAGTTAATGAAAGCAAACTTTTGATGATTCCAACTCCAACTTAGAAGCTTCAACTAAACTATGTAAAACCACTGAAAAGAATTATTCAGGGTTACCACTTACCCGCAATATTTTTATTAAAGTTTACAGGATATGTACCCAATTATTTCAGCTTGTTAAGAGAAGAAATCTTAGAGGCAATCCTATAGAAACATGCTCCTATTCAAGACTACAGCTGGATTCACTTTTTCGTTGAACTCTTATACCCATATAGGGTGGGTGATATACCACATAGCAAGGCATTTTAAATAAGATACGTTGAAATGCTTAATTTCACGGTCCTTGTTCATTTGAGACATCTCAAATTTCCAGATTGTGCTAATGTCCTATTACTTATCGGTAATCTACATTACTCTTGGTCCCGTTGTCCTCTTCCCCTTCATTAAAAACAAGTGAAATAATCCTATCTCACAACAGAAAAAAAGAACAAAGGAATGCTGGTACTACCCCTCCCCCTCCCTATGGGAGTACATAATCGTATCCTTCCCAGCCTTCCTCCTGAACCACCAAACCCCAGCTGAAGGCCGGTAAGTCCGGGAGGGAGGGAGAGATGTAATGAAGGGGACGAGGACAATGGGACCAGGAGTAATGAAGATTACCAGTAAGTAATAGGACATTACCCCAGGTCCCTCCCCTCCTCATCCCCTTCATTAAAAATAAGTGAAAATACCCAAGCCGCAACCGGCCATCATCCCACAGCAAACCACCAGGACACAGAACAAACAGCAAACCCAGTGATTTATTGAAAGAAACAAAAACAAGGGAAATCAGGAGCAGACAGCCTGAAGAACCCCCAAACCAAAAATAGCATCATCCCCAGAACATTCTGAGTCCGATAATTCCTCACAAATGTATTAGAAGAGGCCCAGGTAGCCGCCTTACAAATCTCAGACAGGGACACACCGCGGACCTCAGCCCAAGAATCCGCCACCCCCCCCCCGAGTCGAACTCCCCTGAACCCCAGCCGGAGGAGGGGAGCCAGAAAGGGAGTAGGCCAACATAATAACCTGCTTCAGTCAGTGACCAATAGATGAAGCTCTGCACCCACGAGAGGAAACACCGAAAGACAAAAAAAGGGAGTCAGACTTCCGAAAAGGACGCGTGCGGTCCAAATAGATCCGCAACACCCGGCAAACATCCAGCAAAGCCCACAGGAGTTCATCATCCGCCACCTGCCCCTAACTCAAAGCCGGTAGCACCAGCTCCTGGGAGCAATGAAATTGAGACAGAACTTTAGGAACAAAGGAAGAATTCAACCGAAGGAACACCCTATCGTCAGAAAAGGCCAAAAAAAGGCTCACGAGCCATGAAGGCCCCCATTTTACCAAGGCGCTGAGCCGAAGTAATGGCCACCAAAAAGACAACCTTGAAAGTAACAAACTTCATATCCACGTCCGACAAAGGCTCAAAAGGAGAAGACACCAAAGCCTGCAACACCAAGGGGAGGTCCCAAAGAGGAAAATAAGGCCTCACCACAGGACGGGATAAGGAAAAACTGCGCAGTCAACAAGACACCAAGTCATCCACATCAGACAAATTCCCCCAAGGGGAACGGAAAGCCCTTTTAGCAGCCCACTGAGTACGCAAAGTGGACACAAACAAACCTTTCTCAAACCCTTCCTAGAGGAACTGAAGGACATCAGGCAGGGGACAAACCAGAGGAGACAACGCCAAAGCCTGACACCAACGCTGGAAATTACCCCAGTGACGATTGTGGGATTTAAGAGTAGACGGCCTACTGGACTGCTGAATGGCCAAAGTTAAATGCTCGGGGAGACCTCGATTCCTCCACCCCTGCCTCTCAACTTCCAGACCGACAGACGAAGCAGCTGGAGAGACAACATCGAAGATGACCGCAGGGGAGACGGAAGGAACAGAAACAACCAAGGACCCTGAACAGCCAACAGTCGAAGAGTGGGAAACCAGGAACGCCGGGGCCAAAAGGGCACCACGACCACCACCTCCCGATCCTTCAACATTAGACGAGACAGGAACGTGGGGATCAGAGCAAGAGGTGGTAAGTCATACAGCAGGTGAGACAGCCAAGGAACGGTCAGAGCATCCACCCCCCGAGCCTCACCTGATGGACCCGGTAGCAGAAGCGGGGAAGCTGAGCATTGTGCCGGGAAGCAAAGAGGTCGAGAAAAGGAAGACCAAACCTCTCGCACACAAGACGAAAGGCCACCGGAGTCAGAGACAACTCCTGGGAGGTGGGGAAAAAACAACTGAGGGCATCCGCCACCCCATTGTCCACCCCCCCGGATGTGCACCGCCGACAGAGACAACAGGTGCCCCTCCGCCCAACAAAACCACGGGAACACTACAGCATTCAGGGACTTGGACCGAATACCACCCTGTTGATTCAGGTAGGCCACCATCACCATGTTGTCCGAACGAACCACCACATTGTGATTCAACAACTGATCCCGGAACCCTATGACAGCCCGGAACACGGCCGACAACTTGCGCCAATTCGAAGACCTCCTCCCCTCCAAAAGGGACCAACGACCCTGAAGGGAGTCCGTCCCCAACATTGCCCCCACCCCAAAGCACTGGCATCCGTCGTGAGGACAACCAGAGGAGAGGGTTGCAGAGGCAGCCCCCGAGCAAGATTGTCCGACACCGTCCACCAGCGCAGGGCAGGGAGGACAGACAGAGAGACTGGAATAAAGAGGGACAAATTGCGAGACAACGGATCCCTATGAGACAACAGATGAGACCAAAGAGGCCGCAGATGAAACCATGCCCAAGGCACTGTGAAGACCGTGGCAGCCATCAGAACCAAAAGTCGTAACCAGAGACGCACCGGGAAGGAGCACCCCTCCAGAAATCGATGAGCAAGGGAACATAAGGTCACTGATCGGGAAACAGGAAGGAAAACCCGATTCAGATCGGTGCGGAAACGAGCCCCAATGAATGTCAAGTCCTGGGAAGGCACCAGCTGACACTTAGGGAGATTCAGCAGAAACCCATGGTCCCTCAACGCTGAACATACCAACTCCTGATCCTTCAACAACAGATCCCAGGAGGGAGCATGTAACAGCCAATTGTCCAGGTAAGGATAAATCAGGACCCCCTGAAGATGGAACAAAGCCACCAACTGCGCCACAACCTTGGTGAACACCTGCAGAGCAGATCTCAGGCCGAAGGGCAGAACCTGAAACTGATAATGATGCCCCTGTAGACAAAACCTCAGTAACCTGCAAGAACAGAGGTGAACAGGGACATGATAATAAGCGTCCTGGAGATCCAGGGTACACATGAAATGACCAGGGAGAATCAGGGGAATCACCCGCTGGAGGGTTTCCATCTTGAAGGGCAGGTGTAACACAAATTTGTTCAGGGCCTTCAAATCCAGGACAAGACAGAACCCCCCTGTCACTTTGGGCATCAGGAAAATCAGGGAGTGAAACCCCTTCCCCCCTCTCCAGAGGAGGAACCTCCTGCACCACCCCTTTGTCCAACAGAGCCTGGATCCCCAGACAAAGCTCCGACCTCTTGGCCAGACAAGACGGCCAGGGCGTCGGGTGGATGCCAGAGTCCGGAGGAGGCCCTGAGAATTCGATGATATAACCCAGTCTCACAATGTCCAGGACCCACAAATTGGAACAGGAATGCATCCAAGCAGGGAGAAAGTGCAGAAGCCGACATCCGACCAGGAATCTGGCATCAGCCACCAGATAGTCAGGAGGTGGAGGCTTAGCCTTCTTGTCCCGGCCCCTACCAGAAGAAAACCTCCCATGGCCCCGAGAAAACTGCCTCCTTGAGGGGGGATGGAAGAAGGACTTGGGCTTAGAAGGAAACGCAACAGAAGAGGACTGCTTAAAAGAGGAGGACTGCTTTTTTCCTTAAAAAGCCTATGTAGTTTGTCTTCCAACTCCTCACCAAACATCATGGTACCCTGAAAGGGCAACTGAAGGGCCGAGGACTTCTGGGCCGAATCCGTCTTCCTGTCCTTCAGAACCAAATTGCAGCGGACTGCCACACAAGCCCCTCCCCCCGCAAGGGCCGATGCCCTCACCACATCAAAAGAAACATCAGAAAGGAACTCCCCCTGTCTTTCAATATCCTCCAGAAGTCCCAAACAGTCAGAAGAGTCATCCATAGATCCATAAAGAGATTTGATATCCGAAATAAGGGACTGAGCAACGTAAGTCCCATAATTGCCTGCCCTGAGAGCCAGATGGGAACCAGAATAAACTTTATGAAGGGAAGTATCCACCCTCTTGTCCACAGGATCCCTGACCACTGCATCCTCAGCTAATGACGTACGACCAACCAGACTTGCCACAAATGAATCAATGGGAATGGAGTCAGGCAATTCTTTGGGCATATCCTGCAGAGGGTAGAGCTTAGCCATGAACCTGGGAAACATTATGTGATCAGGGTCCTTCCACTCCCTATTAAGAACCTCACGGATGTAAGGATGGACCGGAACATCCACCGTCGCAGTGCTCTGGAATTGGTGAAGCAAGAAACCCTAGAAGCACGGGGGCAGCATCACAAGGAAACCCCATATTATACTTGACATGCTTCAGTAAATCAGGCAATAATTCCTTATCAATGTACTTGCCTTTAAGCTCCTCACCCCATACCATCCTCCTCGGGTCAGAGGAATGAGAAAGAGGAGCTCGCACAGAGCCTTTAGACTGGGGACCGCCTCCAGTCTCCAGCAAGGTTTCCTTAATTAAACGTTTAATTCTGTCATCATCACCTTCCTTGCGCCATTTGGAGCACGCAGAAGAGGGCAAGGAAGAAGACTCAGAGGAGGAATAGGAGGAATATTCCACATGCCTGTACTTTTTGGCATGCTTCCCCATTTCCGCAGGCCCCGGAGGAGAAAGACCAGGAAGAAAGAGTACCAACCCCTTCCGTCCAGACACGTGAAAAAAGCCCAAATTCACAATAACTGTTCCGAAAGAACCAGGCATGCCAGTCAAAGAAGAAATGATTCCCAGGCAAGCCAGGACAGAGGGAATTCCACAGGCACCCTCCACCGAAGAAGCCCAGGCTTTTAAAATGCTGCAGCAATGGACCAGCAGCACGTCCGTGCCCAGGAACGAACAGCGCAAAACAAACAGCACCATACAGAAAGAAAACCGCTATGCAGTACTTACAGCAGGTCGGCAATTTCACACTGGACTCAGCCGCCCGTAAAGCCTGACTTCCTGTCCCCACGTAGAGGAAGTCAGGCAATGTCAACCTGGAAGCGCCCCAGCAGCAGAGGGCTGCCGGGTCAAACTCACAATCAGGCAACTCTCAGCCCCGTGCCCCCGACGTGCCCGGCAACCTGGGAGGTGAGGCACAGACCCCCCACAGGCATGCAGGAAAAGAACATGGCCTCCTGACCACCACAGAGAAAATCCAGCAGAAACTCCACACAGCCACACAATGACTGCAACGAAGTACGAGGGGCCAGCAGGACTCCCCCCAAGCCCGGCAGGGAGAGAGTCACTGAAGTCAATACCAGCGTCATCCCCGCCGCCCAGCAGCAGAAAACGGTAACTAGTTCAGGAGCCTCCCAGGCCCCTGCTCGTCCTTCAACCTGTCGGTAGACAGAAAAAAAGAACAGGAGGAATGCTGGGAGGATACGATTATGTACTCCCAGAGGGAGGGGGAGGGGTAGTACCAGCATTCTATCGTTCTTTTTTTCTGTTGGTGAGATAGAATTATCTCACTTGTTTTTAATGAAGGGTATGAGGACGGGAGGGACCTGGGGGTAATAAGCAAATTCCCCATCTTGAGGGAAATAGTTAGTAGCACTTACACAGCTAATCAGAGACAACAGAGAATTTACAGGAGGGGCCTTCTCTATCAATCACTGAAGAATGGCTAACTAATTTTTTACCTTTTCTGTTACTGCCTTTTTCTTCAGTTTTTTTTTATATGTACAAACATTCGGCCTCCCACATTGAAAGGAAACCCTGCTCTAATTTCAGAGTTTTATACACTTATATAAGGTGACTTAATCAACCCTACCTTTTGGTAACCTCTTTACTTTAATTTAAGCAGAAGCTTTACATTTCATTTTGGGAGGTGCCTATCTTTGCATTTTTAATGTGGTGTCTCAAAAAAGTGTGTTTATTAATTATATTTGACCATTGTGATATTATCGTGGTATGAACGTCCATAGAAAAAGCAGTGATGTGATTCTTGGTCACAGTAGCATAGAACTCCAGCAGGATGCCAGGTGGGTTTCCCAATAAAGTCTCGAGTTTTTAGAGGGCTTGCACTCTCTGTCCCCTAAAGAGAAGACCACAGAGCTCACTCCGTATGGGGTAGACAGAGGGTTCCACACAGCCCAAATACATTTAGGTCCCTGTTAAGTTTTACAGTCTTAATCAAAGACAAAAATCTCAGTGCAGTGGGGTGTCTTTTGTATGGTTTGTGGTGAAATGGTGTGATGCATTGTTTTGGGTGGTGGCTGGGTGTAGCATGGAGTGATACGGTGTTATGCTTTTTGATAATGGGGAGTTGTAAAGGAAGTATCGGGTGGAATGGAATATAATGAAGTAGTAAGTGCAAAGTGTTGTGGTGTGCTGTTATAAGTTGTGGTATGGTTGAATATTGTGATGGGCGGGAGGAGTGATGTGTTATTAGTGTTTAGTTGTATGATGCAGTGTTAAATGATGTGGTCCTGTATAGTTGGTGTTGTGTGAAGTGGAGCTTGGAAGTCTGAGGAGAGTCTATTGGTATTTTGAGCCTTGGAGATTTGGGGTATGGAGAAATGTGTTGGTGTTGTGCTACTGCTTCTATCATTTAACATAGTCTGGTCTGTGGTGTGATAGAGTGTTATAGGTTGAGTTTTGTGAAGGATGCATGACATGTGGAGTCAAGTGATGAAACGTTTTGTTGGCTAGTGAGATTTTATATGGATTGATATGAATGCTTGCCTGGGGTTGTGTGGCCATGGTTGGTGCTGTGGAGATAAGGTTTTGAGAGAGGAGTGCAATGGTAATGCATGTTCTGGAGACAAGCAGAATCAATTTGTTTGACGTCTTGTGTGTTAATGGTGTGGTTAGTGTGATGATGTGTGGTGTGAAGTACTGTAATATGGAGTGGGATACTATGATAAAATGAGCCACGGGATGTGTGGCGAGCAATAGTGTAACAGAAAATATGACTGTGGTAGTGATACTTGGTAAATTGTGATTTAAGTTTTGACATAATGTCTTATTTTATTTCACTTTTGTGTCTGTTGTGTAATCTCATTTGTGTATTGTGGTGTGCCGTGAAGTGTTGTACAGAGATATATGCATTTTATGGCATGTTTTGGTATAGTAAACCTTGTGGAATGTATCACAATGAGATGTACATTGCGTAGTTTTTGTGGAGTTCGGGCATGTTCAGGATAGGTTGTGGTAATGGTTTGTGCTGATGGGATTTTGTTGTGAGGTGATTCAGTTCAGTTGTGTGGTCTTGCAAATTATTGCATGCTGTTTGATGGAATGAGTGGGAATGGCATTGGAATAAGGTATGAGCCATTTTGGATGTGGTTGGTGATCCTATGCCTGTAGATGTGTGTCCAAGCCTTGTTGCTTGCTAGTGTGGGTGTATTCTGAAGTTATTGGTGTATGTTATGGTATGTGTAAACAATTTGTAAATTTGAAGAGGGAAATTCTGGATCTTTCATGAATATTGACGAGGAACTTTCAGCTTTTTTAATCTTACCAGGCATGAGTAGTTCATGGCTCATGGCCTTATAATGAGGAATGCATACATCCTCTCTTTGAGAAACGAGAATGTTAGGGCTAGATTGGTGACTAAGTACTTTGACCTGAAGCTGTTTTAAGCTTGTCAAAGAATGTTCACTTGACCTCACAGTGCTGAACGTGATGTTCAGTTCTGGGGTGTCCAGCTTGTGAGAAGTGTCACTGATAATTCAAGACTCAGTGTTGGACATTGGTTGAAGGCGATGTCCATACTGGGGAGAGAAACAGGGCCTGCACAAAGACCCATGCACATTGTTTCCTGCTGTTCATGCAGGTAGGGATTTCGTGGTTATTGTTTTGGCTTAAGGAAACCTGAATACTGAGTGTGTCATGGAAGATAAGGTGTGTTCCTTTACCAAAGGCCCTTAAATCATTACAGCATGGAAGAGGCATTTGATGTATCTTGTTGGAATCCATTCAGTGCTAGGACTACATAATCTACTTAATGTGCACAGGTCAGAGGATTCTACTTTTATCAGAATATAATTTATGTACCCTTACCTGTTCCCAGGTATTGTCAAACATTTTAGAGGGTTAATATACATGTTCCTGGCAAATGTCATATTATTATTATTATTATTATTATTAATTATCATTATCATTATTTATGTTCAGTGAAATCCAAATGACAACATAGAAGATAAACAAAGGCAACGAACTGCATGAAGTTCAAATTTACAGCTCCCAATTATATCTTCTCTCTTGTAAACAATGTGGCAATGCATTAAGCAGGTCACTCTTGGAACCAAGCCCTCAATTGACTGAAATGTGCCTTGTTACCTGTGACAAAAACATTGCTGCTAAGTATTTCTTTCCAAATATTCTCCAGGCACTGTTAATGAATATTTCCTCCATTTGAGCGCTTCCCATGATTCTAATGAGTATTTCCATTAATAACCTGAATACACGCCAATGGTGTGTTTGTTTTCACAAAGCAAACATGAAATGTTAACACCAGTGCAGCCTGCAAGAAGTCTGCCTTTCCTACCCACAATGCAATGCTTGAGCTCTGCGTGGAAGGAGGTGGAGGAGTGAGGAGTGAGCTCAGAGTGCCATTCTGAGCGTATACCTTTGGTTCTCAGTGGGCTGCCCATGAATTAAAGGGCTACGCCCACACTTCTCCGGAGGGAGCAGGCTTGGAGTATTTGCGTTTAGCTTTCCATTGAAAGCCCTAATTATAATTGATGTACTCGGAACAATCCAACACATTTTCTGACTTCCCCTTGTTCTTTTGTGAAAAACAATTGAATCAATGAAACACATCTTAATTAAAAAAAACTCCTACTGCTAGCCTTTTTGCATCATTGTAACACTGAATAAATAAATACTTGTGGTTCCATCAGACCCTAATTAACCAAGAAAAAATGCAAGTATGTAGAGTGATGTATCCTTGATTCTGAATGTGAATGCAGAAGCACAGGTGATAAAATAACTGAAGTAAAAGTTTCAGTTGTGATTGTACATCTTTTGCATTTGGAATAATTTTGGGGCTGGACATTTTAGGAAAGGATTAGTAACATATATTTTCATTTCTCCAAAAATTCGGCACATATTAGTGCTGCACTTTACAGCATACATAAAATGAGTGGATGTTTAAAAATGTGTCTAGGACAGGAGTATGTACTGAAAGCATATGCTTCCAATACAAACCATATGCTAGACAGCAAGCACACGCTTCTGCACCATGGTGCAAAGGTTCTGCATCACCCTAGGCAGGCTGCTCATGTGCCAGTGAGGGGTAGTGAGTAGCAGCAGACCTTATTTATTCATAACTATGGCTCTGTTCTGCTTTCAACCCCTTGTGCAATGCAGCACATTAACTTTGGTTGCTGTGCTGTATTGTGTGAAAAAATAACAAATCTGCCCTTTGCAAAGTTGTTTACTTTCCAGGGCAAAAAGTATTTTGCACTGGAAAGGTGCCTTTTTCTTGGTGCACATAGTGCATTGCTCTGCTTTGTGCCACTTTGTGTCAAGGGGGAGTTAAATGGGGGTGAAATTGGCAGATCACTGCAGACACCCACAGTTTTTGATGCAAAGCCTGATCTCACTATCTCAGTTTTCGATGCAAAGCCAGATATATTGATGCCCACTTGAAGCCGCTGATAACTTGAAGAAATATTTTTATTTCTCAAAACATTTCACACCTTGCATGTGTGCTGCACTGTACAGCAAGCAACCACTATTTAGAATGTATTAGAATTTATATAGGCATAGGATTTTGTATTAGAAGGGTATGCTACCAATACAAATCCTATGCAAGACATCGCCTACACACCTTTTCACCATGGTGCAAAGTTGTGTGCATGGTAATAGGCAGCTTGTTTGTGCAGCAGCACATAGGGGAAGAGAACAGCAGCAGGGCATTTTATGAGAAATATGGCTCTCGACTGCTTTCTCCTCCTTGTGCAAAGCAGTGCAGAAACTTTGGTTGATGCAGTCCTGAGATTTATTCTATTTTATCTCGCCACCCCTGCACCTAGTAGACTGGTACATAAAAGAAAAGAAAAATCAAACATTCATAAAACAGTCACATGCAAGTTTTATGAGTATTGATGAGTACTGGTAAGACCTGAGTTTTTTACAGAGGAAAATTAACATCTACACAAATAGTGATTACAGCATACGCAGATCAATATCTATTTTATATTCTCTGTACTATGCATGAAATAAACGTTTACCATCCATTATTCAATATCTGTGAAGGTGAACTTGATTCCGAGGTGTGCAAAAGATCCGAGAATGAAGGATATCATTGTTTACAAACTGAAGAAAGGAAATCAAATATGCACTTTGCAGACTTTCCATTGGATTGCATGGGGTTGCTTTGGTCCATTATGTCATGTGGTGCTGAACAAACAAGAAGAATGAAGAGAGCTAAGCCTACTCTACCACTACTGCTGGATATTTTATCAAGGCTATGTACACCCTGTAGTGACACCAGAGTGGACCTCGCCAAGCTTTATTTGGAGAATAAACCCCTTCAATCACTTTAAACAAAAAGCAGACTCAATAAAAGTGTGTTACACATATAAATTAAATCAAAATTAGAAAACAATAGCTTAGTGTTTTAAGCTAAGAAAACCTATATACCCATAAATCAAATTTACAAATTGGAATTACGCAAGTTGGAAATTATTATTTCTGGTTACCTTTGCATATTTCTCACGAAAACGACAGCACAAAAACTATAGCAAATATGTAAAGGTGGCAAAGTTGGGCTTTTGCAATGTCTTTAGTATAACCTTTTCCAATATTTATGTCTCGATATCTTTAACTATCAGTTGGCAAAACCTATTGTCTTCAATACATTATGTATTGGTCCAGAGACGTTTTAAGGCATGTGCATAGTGGTCCTTGGCCCAGGGCCCCACCTTTTCAGGGGGGCCACTGATAGAGCCAGTTCTGTTCTGCAGAGTCTAGCCCTGCTGACCTTTAATAATTTTCAAACAGATTGTTTCAAATAACGTTTTCGTCTAATTCATTTTTAATGTGGGTGATGTGTGAGAGTCTATCACAGACATTTTGCGCAGAAATGTGTTTATGTTGCATGCAACATCCATAAAAATAGTTTTTTTAGACCAAAACAGCGCCACAGACATTATGTGCAGTAATATTAGTGAGCTGCTGCTGTGTTACAATCTTGAAAACACACATCACTATCCCTAAATATTTGATGTCAACGCATTTAGAATTTGGACCAGTGTGCTTGTGCACTGTCAGTGACCTGCCCAAGAGGGCATGAAAGAGCTGAAACTGGATCATAAATTCAAGGCTGCTCCGCGCAGGGCCCCCAAAATCCTTAAGATATCCCTGTATTGGTCATGATTCGATCGCTTTCTTGTCTGTCTCATTTCCCTGCTTCGATGGCTCTCTTCACTATTGTATTTTTCCTATACTCGGCAATAATGTCTCATTGATGACTTATCTTTGACTGCATACTTGTGCAGACTTTTTATTTTATTTTGCTTTAAGCACTAAATGGGTGTGCATGTGTTTACTTACCTCTCCCTCTTTTCCTGCCCCCAAAGTGGGAATTTGTTTTTCGAAAACTAAAAGCATCATAGGAGTTATCTCCCATGATTGGTGGGAGGGCGGGGGGTGTCAAAAAGGAATCTGACCACCCATTCTAACTAGTACTGATGGTCAAATGGCACCTTTGATGGCCTGTACTCCCTTGGGACGTTGGGGGATGATTTACGCCAACAGAGCAAATTTGACTCCATCAACATAACCTTGGAGGTCAGTCAAACTCAAAATTGAGCAGACGGAACAAGAGTTTGGCATACTACCCTGTCGATCATGATCGAACTCTAAATAAGGCCCGCGGTCAGGTGACCTCAGGATGTGAGAAAGGCTCCGTCAGGTCACATAAACGGGAAAATGTAACTCGTACAAATTTAGGAGAGACATTTGGGTTTCCATTCTAAAACTTAGTCTTATCGCCGGCTGCGAAATACTAGGCAATACGGCACAGGAATAATGAAGAATAAAGAGCAAAGCCTCTAAAAATGAAATTTCCTGCTTGCAGCTTTTCATTATTATTCCCAGAAACAGATTTGTAAATGTTATTACTGAGGATGCCTGGTACAAAAGTGTCATGATCTTCTCTAAAATTCAATGTTTCAAGGGCATTTGTTCTAGCAATCTAATCTTAAGCCAAGAACATAAGGTGCTTAGCAAAAACGAATTTCTATATCACATTTTATGGTGCACATTTATTTCATGCTTGAAAGGACAGAACTGGGAGTTCAGAGCGGTAGATATTAAAAGTACAGAGCTTGAAAAATAGTCTTGTTTTATCAATATGACATCTTCCGTTCTCTCAACGTCCTGTAAATAGGAGTGCAAAGATAAATAAAGGGCCTTACATACCACTTAAAACCACCCAGCCATGAAGCGTCATCAGAGTAACATGTGATGAAGTGCTTTCTCAGTGTGATGCTGAAACGTTTCCATTAGGTGCATTTGATATTATAAAAATCACAAACATGTCTCCCACTAAAGGGAATGAAAAATAGCTTTGATACTTAGTAACTCTTAGCTCTCTCAACAGATTAGTGTGTGTGTGTGTGTGTGCTATGTTTCATTTCTCACTGCTTTGTTTTTCATGTTGTCATACTTTGCCTTTACTCCTTGATAAGGGTTTTCATATTGACTGAGGTGTTTGGGTTTCAGAGGTGGTAGAGTGGAAAGGAGTGGCATGAGTTTTTTTGGCACCTCCTGAGGATTCTGGTGTAGCCCATGAATCTCCTGGCAGAGCCTCCAAGGGGGAACACCACTCGTATTATGGATTCCTGTACATGTAAGGGTGTAGCCAGAGAATGTTGGCCCATCCCTTCCCCTGGCATAGTGGCCACCTTGTCTGAGAAACTGCATTTACGCCACCCCTTTCCCTCCATCACAGGTAAGCTGAGAATTGTTCCAGTCCTGAATACACTAACGTTGATGTTATAGAAGGGAGCTAAAGTAGCATCTTTGCCCTCATCTGCCCTACTTCCCTTTCTTCCTTAAAATAATGAATAATTGCCATTTGTGGAGCACAAACAGCTGCTTTTAAAGAAGTGTCCCAGTGCTACAAGAGACTCAACCCTATCTAGCTACTCTCTGACATGGAAGCTTTTCAGCCCTCTTCTAAAATGATCTTCAGAGCTGAACTTTGTCAAAGAAGCTCTTTCCAAAGTTTGCGGACAAAAAGGAGAAAAAGTGACTGTTTCTTCTGGCCCTGCAAATTTTAGGGCCTGATAAAAGACCCTGATTGGCTTATTGTAAAGATCTACATGGCGCATATGCTTTGAACCTACTCCTGAGATAAGCTGGCCCTTTTTATGGTGAGCTCTGAAAATGATGGGTAGATCCTTGATATTAATCCTCTTGTTCACAGGCAGCCAAGGAAGTTGCTTTAGATACAGAGATATGGCTTGCCATCTGGGCAAATTGAGAATCAGCCTCGCAGCCACATTTTGCACTACTTGTAGCTTGTAAACGAGGCCAGCTGGGACCCCTAGATAGAGGGAGCTGGCATGATCAAATCTAGAGGTCACTAGAGTGTGCTCAATTGTATTGCAGGTATGGACTGGTAAAAATGTTTTAGGTCTTGTTTAAAGATTTTAAAAGGGCAAAACAGGAGCCATCATGACTCGTATTGTGGGTTTGAAGGATTGGTCCTGGAAAAACTATATACCCAGGTTCCTCACCATGTTAGATGTGACTGGTGGTTCTCCTAAGACTTTTGGGCACCAACTCTTTGAGCCAAATTGTCAGAAAATAGTATCTGTGACTTGTAGGAGTTACATTATAAGCATCCGATTTGCTACTACACTCAAACAACCTTGTAGACTCCCTACAACTATTTCATCAACCTGGTGGAACAAGAGCATCTATTGTGTCTAATCTGCATGTAACACTGTCTTGAAGCCCCAAGGTTCCACCACCTTTACTAGAAGAGCCACGCATATATTAAATAGGATGGGACTGAGGGCAATCCTTGCAGGGCACTATGTATTAGCTCTTTGTAGTTGGTTGAGTATGAAAGGAGGTGTGATCTGTCATACAAAAAAGATTATAGCCATTGTCTGACAAGGTTGC
The DNA here is from genome assembly GCA_963921515.1 of Calotriton arnoldi. NCBI lineage: Eukaryota > Metazoa > Chordata > Amphibia > Caudata > Salamandridae > Calotriton > Calotriton arnoldi. Next base: position 1,063,419 of record CAWUFW010006028.1, on the reverse strand, counting down.
CGACACCAATCTTCTCAAAACTTTCCAACAAGATTGGGTGAGGCACAGTGTCTAAAGTCACCAAAAAGTGCAAAAGGATTACCACTGCCCTCAGCCCCTGGTCTAAGTTATTTTTTTTTATAAATTCGGTGACCAGCTGGAAAATTGATTGGGACTTTTGAAGTAGCTGATTTCCTTCAATAAACCAAGACAGCTGTTTATTGACCATTTTCTCCAGCATTTTGGAGAGTGCTGGTAAAAGAGAGATTGGTCTAAAGTTGCTGATGATCTCCGGATCAGCACTAGGCTCTTTAAGAGAGGCAATACCTGGGAACTCTTCCAACTTTGTGTAGACCCTGTCTCAAGGGGCTGGCTAAAAAGAGCATTTAAAGTAGGGTTCAAAGTTGATGACTCTAATTTTAAAACCCCTGGAGGGAAAGAGTCAGTGGGAGAGCCAGAGATATTGCTTCAAGGAAATTCTTTTAAACACATTTAGCCAAAGGCCTTTGCAGCATTTAAGTCCCAGTGAGTCAATAATTTGAGTAGGACGAACATTAGAGTTTATAAAATTAGTGTAAATATTCTCCACCTTTTCATTAAAGTAGTCTGATAGTCTATTGCACAGTGATTGCAAAGCAGTGGCTTTTTGTTGGGTGGCAGCAGGAAATAGAAAATAATGAACGATTTTAAAAATGTTCCCTGGGGCATTGACTGAATTAGTGAATTGCATAGAAAAAGCTTCTGCCTGAGCTTTCTGAATAGTTTTGTGAAAGATTTTAGAGCTTCTTTATCAATCTCTCTGTTGTCTCAGTTTCACCTCTGGGGATAATATTTACAACTGGGAACAAGTCCCAAAGTTGGCTACATTACTGTTTTTAAAAATTATTGTATTGAACAACAAAAGTAAAAGAGAGAACCATGTGTTACAATACTTCTTCCCCAAGAACACCAGTAAGATAAATTAGTTTAGCCAATTATTCTATTATGCTGTTGGAAGACAGAGGGAAATGATACTCTGAAGGATTTCAAACCGATCCTGTGACCCAAATTGGGCCACATTTGGGAGGAAATCAAACATTGTCACCCTTGTGACAATCTCCTCGGATTCCCTCACGACCACCAGGCAAAAGTGCCCCTCATCTCTCCATAGACACTCTCTCACATACATTTATTTTGTTTTACAGCACTGGTTAAGGCTGATTTTACTAATAAGAATGTTTGACCCAAACAAACCCTTTTCACCAACATTAGGAATAGACAATAGATAATGAAAGACTGGGAAAAAGAAACACAAAGTCCTAACCTATTTTATTCAGTTTGCATTCAGCTCTTTGAGGACAGTTCATAACAGTCACTGTTCTGTATTAGAGTTGTATCTCATAAACTGTGATGACAAATGGATCTCTGTGACTAAAGCAGTAATCCACTCAGCTATCCACATACAATAAGGCTCAGTGATCTGCACGGTACGCATTCTTTGCAGCAAGCATATTAACCCTCTGCGCTACTTTATAGCGAGTCAAAACTGCACCTAGACAAAACTCTGATCTCTCTCTAGCAGAAACATTAATCACACATTTTTAATGTTGCCAGAAAGCTGGATGCAGAAGGAACTCTGCCGCAGGTGTTTTTAAATCGTAGGTTATTGCTAAACACAGCGCCCCCCTCCCCCTGAGGTCAGCGCCCCCTCCTCAGGTCAGCACCCACTGAGGCTGCACCAGTCACACTGCCCTAAACCCATCCCTGCATGCACACCTTGGTCCTAATTCACAAAGGTGAGTTTTCATTTGTGTATCTACCCACATTTAGATTTACTCCTACACCGAGGTGTAAATCTCAACTTTTCTCCACAATTCTAAGTGGAGAATTACATCAAGATGTAGCCATGTCTCCACGATCTGAAATAACCAGGTAGTGAATTCTACAACTGAATGCATGAGGGTAATTTACTTTTAATAACTTTCCATCTATTTGGGGAGATCTCTTCCACTAAGTCAGAGATCTCCCTATATGACAATATAGGGACAATTAATAAAGTTTATCATTTTAAAAAATACAATTAATTTAATGTATAATAAAAAAATGGAAAATAATTTTAAAGAAATAATTTGAACCTCGGCCTACTTAAAGAAGTAAGTCAGTGATCTCCCTAAATGAAATTATAGGGACAATTACTACAGTATAAAATTTAAAAAAATACAATTAATTCATGGCATAATAAAAAAATTGAAAATAAAGAAATCATTTTAGCCTTGGCCTACTTAAAGAAAAAGATACAACACAATACTTCCTGAAATCAACTGTGTTTTAAAATGTAAATACTTTATATATATTAGTTGTGTTTTTAAATATCACTTTTTTGAACAACACTTTAAAACTAAAATCACCCACCCTCACAAACATTTTTATTTGCATGTAATTTGTATCAGACCTGATTACAAGTTATGCATGTAATTAATGTTAATAATATTCATATCTTTTTTTAATAAGGCCTATCTGTGCACAAGTCTATACTGTATGAACAATAATCCTGTGAATCAAACAATGTGTTATCATGAAAGTAGTTTCAAACCAAGGATAGCGCTAGGCGGTATATAAACAAAGCTGTCTTTGCATGACTACGAAATCCAATCAGCCTCCATTCCTTAAACAAAAAAGCCAGAAATCAGATTTAAAATTGCATTGTGTTAGCTAAAGATATACATTAAAGAACACACATTGCCTCACAATTAGAGGCTACGCATATGTAGAATTGCAAAATAACTATTTTATACCCCACCACCAAAGCTAAATAAGAACACAAATTGGATAATGTAACTATCCCTAAAATGGCAAGACGTTGATGGATAGCCTATTCAAGCAATAGCAAACCATGAAATGCACATGAAAGCCAATTGATAAAGGGGGGAGCATAAAGCCCACTCAGTCTATGAAAACCTTGTTTTTAAAGCAATTGTATTTATTGAATTTATATCAGAAAAGGAGTGCAGTGTACAACACATATTCCCCAGCCATGCATGATCAGTTTTAACATTAATTTGATGCTCACATTATAAACCATATGCAAACATAAAGACTATGCTAATGGTTTGACCACATGTCCCATATTTTACATATGTGTACACACATTCTTCTGACTTTGCATGATTGTCCATCCCCCGTGACCGTTCTTTCCTGGGGGGCTGAGGGGGGGCATCTGATCACCAATGCCGAGCAATATCCCTCTTGGCCACCAGCAGACCCACTGCAACAAATAACCTGGTGGTCCAGGCCCACTCCATTCGTCCACTAGTCCCACTAGCATTCTCTTGGGGTCCAGTCCTATCCAGCTACCCTCTTTCTGAGCTATCTCATCATATATGCATAAATAGTATCTCTGAATATCCGGGCACTCCCAGACTGTGTGAAAACTTCAGGTTTCATATGGTGCAATCCTGATGGGCTTTAATAAATCCTGTAAAAATATTTCAGTTGTATGAGTCACAAGATTACAGACACCACAAGAACCCTGGGGTCCCATCTTGGCTTCTGTTTAGTCCATAATTACCAAATCACTCTGTCCTCAGACCATCTATCCCTCAATTGTAGGAAGGGATCCAAAGTGTTATTCGCCAAACTGCGTATATCCGAGAAATGCCAATTTCAGCAAGGTGCCCTAGCATGACTCTGGCATCCAATGTGTTATGGCGGGTAATGTGGTAAGTTTCCCGGCACGGGCCTCTAGGGCATGTCGGAGCCGTAGATACCAATAAAATTGTGACTTCTGCATATCGTATGTTGGCACCAGGTAGTAAAATGAATGAATGTGATCCACGTCCTAGAGGTCACCAAGGCATGAAATGCCAATCAGGTGTCATGCCCGGAAACCAGTCAATTGTGCTGTGTGTTTAAGCCATGCCATGGGGATCTCTGCTGTCAGCACCCCCTCCCACCTAGTCCAGCAAAGGGCTGCTCGCCAACATTTCATCATTTTTGGTGTAACTGGGGGAAGGTCAGGACATTTGTTTGGCCAGTAGAGTAAATTAAGTGTTCCCAGGTCGTCAATGTATTCCAACTCCGACCTGGTACAGGGGTCATCTCAGTCAGCATGCAGCCCACCATTAATCTATAGCACTTGGGCGGCCCAATAGTACAGCCTCACATTGGAGAACCCAGAGCTGCCATTGTAAGGGGGCAATCATATTTTATGAATGCTATCGTGGGCTGCTTTCCAGCCCAAAGAAATGGAGAGAAAGCTGACTCCAGTGACCCCAGGGAAGCATTCGGGATATCCTTGGGATAGTTCTGCAGCACCTACAATAAAAGTGACAGGGATATCATTTTAAACAAGGCCCATCTGCCAGCCACTGAGAGAAGCAGAAACCTGCATGCCTTTATCTCTCGCTTGACCCAATCGGAGAGCAGGTTTATGGTTAAATCCCAAGCCTGCTGCTCCTTCCATGAGATCTGCATGCCCAGATACCTAAAATTGTCTGTAGTCAGTTGCGTTCAAGCAGATGCTACGACATTCCACACTCCCCAGCAGCCGACATATACAGAGATTTACTTAGAAGGCCTACCCATAGATCTGTAGCATCTGCATTAGCCTAGGAACTGATGCCTCACGGTCTTGAACATAAAGAAGGATGTCATCAGCATATATATATAGATCCAGTGCTCTTTATGTGGCCCCCAGCTAAACTCGGCCAACATGGCATCGCTGCGGACCCACTTTGCAAAAGGATCAATGATCAAAGAAAATAAGAGGAGTGAAAAGGGACATCCCTGTCTCATCCACTTTCATATAGCAAATGGGGAGAACAGGGACTCATTCAGCCTAATCCTCGCCCATGATCAGCATATAAATTTGTTCAAAGCGATGGAAAACCAGGCTAAAGTTCATGTGCACCAACAGTTGGAACATGAAGGTCCTGAGTAACAAATTGAAAGCCTTCTCAAAGTCAATCAACTCTAAGGCCCTATCCATCCCAGCGCTTCCAGACTGGGCCAAGGTAATATTTTGTTGCAGCAGATAACAATGATGCATTCTGCGGCCCAGCATAAACCCAATCTGATCATAATGAATAAGAGTGCTTACCTGTCAGCCTCTTTGTCAGTACCTTAGCCAGCATCTTGATTTCTAGGTTTATCGGGGACATGGGGCAATTTGAAGCACAGTCCATCGTTGATTTACCCTGCTTTAGTATCAATGTAAAATCATACAGGCTAGGGATTAGCAAATCCTCAACAATAGGGTTATCATCAATGACAGGGAGGAGGCCCTTTCAGCATTCTGGGACCCACAGTAGGAAGGAAACCCCATGATTTGGTCCAGGTCTCTAAGTACACCCCCATCTGGGGTATGTACCGTGAGCACCAACCTCGACTCCAGGTCCCTTTTGTTCAGCCAGTAAAGGAGCTTTTCAGATTTATCTCGTACAGTTTACACTGCAGGGCCATATGCGTAAGTGCAGCAGAGTCTAATAACTTTTGTCATAGTGTTAGGTGGGCAGGGTCAAGATGCCTCTGCACCACGCCATCCATCTGTTCAGAAAATAAGTGCTCCAGCTCACTAAAGGAAGCCTCCAATGCCTTGGCCTCTCTAGCTTTCTCCCTCTTTACCCTAATTTCATAGGATACCTCTCCTCTAATCACTATTTTCATTGCCTCCCAGAGCCTTGTCTGCGAGAACACTTATGTTACCGTGTTCCTTTCAAAATAGCCCTCAATGAAGTTCTGCATGCGTACTGCAAAGTGAGTGTTGCAAAGCCACCACATGCTCAATCTCCACATAACCCTTGTTTTAGAACTCCTACGATGGATTCTCATTTCAATTGGGCATGGTCCTTCAGGGCATTCAGAGAAATGCTCACACCCACCACATAACTCATAGTTAGCAGCAGGCAGGAAAAAAGTAGTCAAGCCTTGCTGGTGATCCATGTGCTGCAGAACGATGTGTAAATTCTGAGTTGTTGAGATGCGTTACACTCTAGACATCCGCCATACCAAAGGACCCAGCCCAGTTAGCCAATACATGTGATCTACAAGGGAGAACTGTGCCTGAAGAGGGTCCATCCCCAAACTGAAATCTCCGCCCACTATCATTAAACCCACAGGAAACTGAAGGTTTAATGTAGTAGTGCAAGCAAGGTGTCTTCCACCAGGGCGGATGCCACATAAAGTGATGTGAATATCCATTTAGTGTCCCCCAGAGTACCCTCCACAATGGTGAATCTCCCCTATCTCTCCTTGTTGGTCCTCGTAATCTGTATTGGGAAGTGTTTATGAATGAGAATGGCTGTGTGTGCCACAAGAGTTTGTAGTGTTTCCTGAATGGAAGGCTCTCGTATAACCGTTACATACATGTTAAAATTATATTTCTGTTGCCCATAGGTGTGTTCCCTGCAACAGAATGACAGGTGATGCATGTTGTTTGAGATACTGAAACACCTCTTCCCGTTTAATCATGTTATTCAACTGATTTACATTCCATGAAAGCAACCTAAAAGTGTCATTTGAAAGAGTCATGATGAGCCTTTGCCTGCCTTCTGAATGCTAGAGCTAAGGACATTGTGCAGCAGAGCAAGGAGACAAAACTGTACCAAAGGGGAATCAAACAAACTCCTAAAACCAACTCCCTCTACCCTACACTGCAGAAACTGAAGCATCTGTCACCCCCCCCAACTCAAAAACATATGGAAAGAGAGCTTGATCCCATAAGGCTTCACAAACAACATATAGCACAGATAACTGTAGCTTACCCATCATTAGTCAAAACTCAATATCAACAGCAATAAATCCAACAGCAATAAATCCAACAGCAATCATGACTCCATTTCTTCCCCCTGAGCAGTCCCCGTAAGAAGTCCCCAGAGCTCTCACACAGTTCTTAGCCATCAGTCAAAGAGACACAGTATCAACATTTACAAATCAAACACCACTCGGATCCCTCCTATCCACCAAACAACCTCCAGAAAATATGCTACCAGGTTTCACAAAAAAGATATCAAGGTTAGTGTGGTGTATCAGCACACAATGCTGAGAGGCCCATCGGGCCATCCGAAAATAGCGTCAAAAAGCACAAAGCACCAACTGTGGTTATCTGGTTGCACTAGAACGGAACAAAGTCACAAGTTCAGGCCAACCACGGTTGGAGCACAGGCCGGCTACAGGGACACACTTATTCCCACTGAAAATAGTACCTTAATCCTGGTTGTAAAGAGATGCGTGTTGAGGATGCGTTGCACAGCAGAGGCAATGCCAGGTCCAGTAGAGGAGATGGTTTGCAGTGGCTGCGAAGTGCAATGCAACATCATGCAGAGACAGTTCCGATGAGTTGCATTGGGCGAGGTGATGTCCTTGCATGGAGATACGCTGACTCCAATGGGCTGTGAAGGGCGATGTGAAGTCCTTGCGTCGGGGAAGACAGTGCAGCAGGGCCAATGTATCAGTTCCTAGGGCGGTGCGTCAAGCCGCAAATCCGATGTGCCATTCTGTGGGAGGTGCACCACGTGGCAGAGGAGATAATTCAGTTCTGCTGGATCTGCAGATGGGCTGACAGAGAACCTTCAGGCCCACTTCCAAGGGTCTTGGGCTGGGATGGCACCACTTGAGAAGGCAGGACTAACAGCTGGCAGAGTCCAGGTGTTGGTTTCAAGGTTGTTGGAAGTATGTTATGTCCCTGAGGCTTCTGATCAGGAGGCCAGCCAACAAGCCGCTGGAGTCACTCTGGGGTTCTGGTTTCAGAGAGGCCGGTCCAATCCTTGTCACCTAGGCAAGAGGGAAGCAGGTCAGCACAGCAGGGCAGCAGTTGTTCAGAGCAGCAGTCCAGCAGAGTGGCAGTCCTATCAGCAGCGCAGCAGTCTTTCTTCCTGGAAGAGTCCACAGATCCAGAAGTGTACTGAAGAGTTGGGGTCTGAGATCCAATATTTTTACTACCTTGTGTCCATTTTGAAGTGGAGGAAGCTTCTTGAGGTTTTTACCCCCTTGAGGTGTCAAGCCTCTCCTTCCTCCCTGTCGTGGCCCCATCTTGTCTGGGATTACAAAATACTAGTGACAAACCATTTGTGAGAGTGCTCAGGCACAGCCTTTGTGATCTGCAATTGTGGTAGGTGACAGCTCCTCCTCCTTGTGAACTCAGAGTGGCCCATCCTGCCAACACCCGTCTTCCCTTTCTCTCACTGTCTGGGAGCAATACACAAAGACCAACTGCCAGTTACACTTAGTCATGTGACCCAGGAACAGGCTGTGTGCAGCAAATTGTTAGGACAAGAAAATGCCAACTTTTTAAAAGTGGCATTTTCAGAATTGTGACCTCACCATTAAACAGGGCTCTTAATCACAATTTCATTTACACCAATCCTAGCCTATCTACCTGCTCTTAATTGAAAGTTATTACTTATTAAATGTAATAAGTTAACTCCAATGTTATCCTTTGGGAGAGGCAGGCCTTGCAGAAGTGAAAAATTAATTTAAGAGTTTTTCACTACCAGGACAGGTAAAACTTAAAAGTACATGTCCAACGTTTTAAAAAGACTGCACCCTGCCCTCTGGGCTGTTCAGGGCCTACCCTAGGGATGACATATGTATTAAAAAGGAAGGTTTGGGCCTTGCAAGAGGTTTATACTGCCAGGTCAAAATGGCGGTTTAAAACTGCACATACAGGCTCTAATGGCAGGCCTGAGACAGATTTAAAGGGCTACCTCATTGGGTGGCACAATGAGTGCTGCATTCCCACTAGTCGCATTTAATTTACAGGCCCTGTGTACATGTAGTGCCACGTTACTAGAAACGTACAAGTAAATTAAATATGCCTTTTTGGGTGGACGAGACCACAAGAGCTTTAGCAATGCTTAGCAGTGGGGAAAAAGTGCAGAGTCCTAAAGCTAACATAAACTGGTTCAGCAAACAGAAGTATGAAGGCAAAACATTTGGGGATGAACCTGAAAAAGGGCAACATTCCATCATCCTGTCAGCTCTTAATCCACTTCAGCAGCCACTCTGGCTTCTGCACATGTGGGCAATGCAGGGGTTTGACCCCTGGTTGCTCTAGGCCCAACAGGCCTGGGCTATCTGGGTGCATATCACAAGGGTTCCAGACTTCAAGCCAATCCCAAATGTCCTGCAGCCTTTCAAAGAATTGAGCCTAACCATCATTGATGACCTTCAATTTCGCTGGGTACAAGACCATAAGTGTTAGTTGCATTGCTCTCAACTTTTATTTAACCGCAAGAAATGATCCTCTGTTGTTGCAATTACAATATTTAATCCGGAAGAAGCTAATATTTGCAGCATCAATGTGTAGTTTCTATGAGAGGAAGGAAATGTCTGAATATCATATCCCTATCTGCATAGCACAGGAAGTGGACAATGATGGGTCTCAGGAGAGCCCTGGGGGGAGGCCTCACTACTAGCAATCTGTGGGCCCATTCAATGACAAAGCATGAGGGCAGGGCATCCGGCTTTGCAGCCAAAAGACCCGAAAATGCTCAGTAATCATTCCCTCCCCTCCTTCTGCCACCCAAGAAAGTGAAGGTTATTCCACAGGTTATGCCCTCTGCATTCTAGACACAGTGAACCACCATTTCTTTGCACCGCAAGGTGTCTGAGATCAACTTACATACTGTGTCCTTCTGTGGGCCCATTCAATGACAAAGCATGAGGGCAGGGCATCCGGCTTTGCAGCCAAAAGACCCGAAAATGCTCAGTAATCATTCTCTCCCCTCCTTCTGCCACCCAAGAAAGTGAAGGTTATTCCACAGGTTATGCCCTCTGCATTCTAGACACAGTGTACCACGTGAACTACCATTTCTTTGTACCGCAAGGTGTCTGAGATCAACTTACATACTGTGTCCTCTGCTCTTGACATTCTATTTTCGGTCTCCATCACACAGTCCTCTATCTTCTGGAGATCTTGACGCAGGAGTTCCACTTCCAGACATAACCCCCTGATATGAGACTCCAGCATGGTGTGGGTGTTGCAAATAGCTTGTAATAATTTCTCTGGGTTGCCCTCAGTCTGTTCCGGATCATCAGAGGGGTGTGTCCAAGACACTTGTCTTGATCTTCTGATGGACATGTTCAGCAGGCCGTGTTTTCCCTATTCCGAGGGCCCAAGTAGGGGTCCAAGCTGGTATCTTAAAGTCTACCACTCACTGGCCACTCCACAGCACCTCCATACACAGGCCAGAACACAGGAAAGCAGGCAACAAGAGTGGCCCACAATGTCAGCCACCTGCAGAGGGTAAGTCCATAAAAAAGCAAAAAAGACAATGAGGGAATGGGAGGCAGGGGGGGAGCACTCCAGGACACACACCTGAATCCAGACCACAGTGTACTCACAGATGCCTATTGCATGGGTAGAGTCTAAAATGCTCCATCAAAGGGCAGTGGCTCCACGTCATGGTTTGTGGCCCTAAGCCCTGGGTCCTGCCTCCAGCCTTCCAAAGCCCACCAGGCCTATACAATCACCCCATGGTGATACCCGACCTGGGCCGTGCTGTTAAATTTTATGGCGGTGGTTCCCAGTTGGTGTTTGGGCCCCACAAAAGAGCACAGGCCACCGCACTGCAGTTAAACTGTCAACCACTACAACCCTACAACATGGCCACTCCAGACACTCCCATCTGTTGCAGAGGGAGGAGGCATCACAAGAGACACCAATGGCTGCCAATTTGCACCACTGGCCACAAGGATTTGTCTGGGGGCCGCACAGTAATGGGGGCCCCAGTCCTGAATCACCTCTACAATGTTGTGCCCGACTCTTAGGACCACTGCCGCTGCTCCCCCTGGTGCCCCACAGCAATATACAGGGACAGGCGGGGAGAAGCTTTCTCCTCCCAGCAGTGAACTTCCAGACAATGCTGGCCAGGAGTGTCGGCTATAAGGGAGATGGATTTTGGGTGCCTAACTGAGCCTTTTCAAAGCACGTCCTCCATCTTGTGTGTCTGTTTTTGAACATCTTATTGAACTTTTTTGCAGGATTGATGACACAAGATTTTATGACATCTAAAGCCATCTATCGCCAGACCTAAACAATTAAATTGTTGTATTTGGGACAATTGAGGCATGATAGATGTTTGTGATTATCCACAAAGTTAGTATGTTGTGGATGATTACATATTGGCAATGCCAGCTCTCATGGCACAGCATGATATAACGCAGGAGTCTCTAAATTTTCACTGAGGTGTTGAGATGCCTTCATTTATTAATGCTAATTGCTGCCACTTCTGTGGAAATTCCTTGTACACTAATCTGCTGTCAGTATTCCACATGTGTCTTCCTGGATAAGTTGATGAACAATCAGAAACCCATCAGTTTGTGGGTATTCATCAGGCAGTTTCCCTGAAAATGAGTGAAGCTTTACTCCTGTAAAGGAATACGTTCATTTTTAGGGTCTATTGAAGATGAAATATGCCCCGCATTTTGGTGGTGTGGAGAAAGGGTTTCTCTGGGAATTTTGTAAGTATTTATTCCATTTTTATGTGGTTAGAAGAGTATTGCTCCAAGAGTGGTGTTTATGAAATGAATGGTGGTAGTGAGTCTCAGACTCGGAAGAGCACTTCAAACTTTTCTAAGCAAACTTGTAGCAAATTTGAAGCATGGCATGTAGAGAAATAATGTATAAGTGATAGAGCTGCATATTGCATATACCTACCATAACTGCCATAGCAAGTTTATATTTTCTGGCAAGTGGGTGCATTAATATATGGAACATGGCTGGTTTGATCCAGAATTGCAGCGGTCCACCTCAGGTATGTCCATAGACACCGAAGTAAAGGGGATAGGGGTTATTCCAACAGTATAATTTCAGGATAACTAGAGGCTCTTTAGAGGTGTTTGTGTGGGGCCATGAGTAGCTAGACCATGGACACCGCATTATTGACCTATGGGGTCCACAAGATATTCTGTATCGTCATATGGCTGCTGCTGTGCTGCAGAGGTAGTTACACTCTCACTAGTTTAGTGGAACATGCAAGCTAAAATACTTATCATGAGTTGTTGGAGCCTTTATTAGACTGTTCCTGTATTTGATTGGCCTATTGTTAAAGGTCAAGTCCTTGTGTCTTGTATGCAATCACTGACCTGTATAGCATTGTCATTAATTGGGCCCTCTTCTGATGTGGTGCAATCAATATGAATGCCACATTGAACATTAGACACTCATGTCCTTGGTCAATGCCAGTTTCAGCCTGCCTGGATCATTTAAAGTGGTTCAGACCACAGTTGCCTGTTGCACCTCATATATGATGTACTTTTGTGCCTGGGTACCCCACCTTCCCAATGACATGAGAAAGCCCTTAACTGCAAAGCCATGTTTTCTCTATCCCCTATCAATGCCATTCTGTTTTAATGCTTTGTACAATAAAACCCACCTGGCATGTGGCAACAAACTGCTTGTTACAAATCAAAATTCCCATCGGAAAGAAAAAGCAAGCTTTTTTAGGATGAGAACCCCGATGCACCCTGTGGTGGCATGCTTCGTCATAGGATTCCTCACACTACAATGACTTGTTGTAGTTTGGGCTACAACTCCTGAAAGAGGAGCAGCTCTTGGATGTTCAACTACCCTATGAGAGTCTAAAGTGTGGGTCAGCTAAGCAGAGTGCACTGGATATAGAATAGTGAATATAAAAATGTCGCAGAGTCAGACCCTTCAACTTTATTCCTTGTCTGCCAGGGACAGAATTAAAAACAGTGAAGTGAGGCAGGGAGGAAACTCATCCCTGACCCAATAACATAATGAGGGATGAGCTGAAGATGTTAGGATGAGGCTCAAGCCTTTAGGAACTTCCAGCTGGGAAGGGGAGGAGTTAGCAGTAGTTTGACATTTTTATGCAGTAACAATGATTATGTAAGGACCAAGAAAACAAATTTAGGATTTATAATATAAAACTATTCAATCTACATTCAACCTTTTATTCTTCACTGATAAATAACATACCACTCCTTTTCCTTTTCATTGATTATAAATTGGCTATGATATATGCCTGTCTAAATCTTGTGTAGACAAAGTTAATCTTCCAAACGTGGCATTCTGTTATAATAAACCTTTATACTTTTCAATGATCCCATTGTTACTGTAACTGCTTTTATGGTATATTTTATGGTGTACAACAATGTTAATACCACACAAATTAAAGTATTCTATTGGTTAGACCATATGTCTCTAGAATAGCACCCAAGACTGACAGGTCTATCATTAACAAATGTCAGAACTTCAAACCCCTTTCAGATATACATATGAATTTGGAAGCAATAATGCTTTTCCAAATTTCATTACAATTTCAATCTCATGCTTAGCAAAAACCTTACCGACCTAGGTGTAAAACTTTATTTCATATATGGTATTTTCAGCCCAGTTAATGCTGTTGATGCTTGTTTTCTGGTCAAGCTGTAGTTCCTCTCATCCTTCTATGTGACAGACATTGGGGCTCTACTTTCTGATAATTCTGCATTCATGGAGTTTTGAGGGTAAGCATTATATTGGTTTGAGTGCCTCTTTTCAGGGCATATCCAGTTCATAAGATTGGACTCCACCAGGACTCCCCTCATTGATTCCTGTTGTAGCAACTGAGAGATCATCTGAAAGGGGCATTTCCATCTATTATGATGCTAATGATCCCAGAAACATGGATGATTGAATGGATTCTTACCATTTCAAGCTCTATCAGTCTATGATTGAGTTCATTATTGTATCTTCTTGTTTTAAAGATCTTCTCAGACTCCGCTCTCTTCTTTGGACAGGAACTTAATCTCCCGGTTCTGCTTCTTTGCCTCATTCTCACATTGCATAAGTAAGCGGACAAAGTTAGTAGCTTTACATTTCTGATTTCTGCACTACACTTCAGAATTTTGTGCTGCCACTCATTCATGGCGGTAATGCACTCTTTGTGGAGTTACTTTAGAATTCCTTGCCCATCCTCCAAATGCAGTTATTCCCCTGTTTGCTACTGCCTCATCTAAGATATCGGCACTCAGCATAGAATTCTTAGATTGGTGCAGTCACTACCCATAATACTTGCACCAATTAAAGCTTACAGCGACAGTATTCTGCCTGTAAAGCATAAGATTAGATAGAGGAGTGGTAATAGACGTATTACTTATTTGCTGTTGTTGATTAACAGCTGGTAATTGCCTTTCCTGTGAGTTTACACCTTTGTCTTCTGCAATGGACAAAAATTGTGCAGTTGAAAGCTAACAGCAGCTGATACATTCTGAAGAGGGCATTTCGATTGTCACTGCTCTGAGCAGATGTTATTATCAAAGCCATTATCCTTGGGACATGAAGCAGAACAAAAATAGCATGAATTAATTATATATATTAAGCGCAGGTTCTTTCACATGTTGCATAGTGCGAATGGCTGCCCTAATCAGCTTTTAACCCAAATAATGTTTGCAGGGAAAGTAGATATAAATGCTGGGCCATATATATGACCTAGTGTGCGTTGCACTTGCATCATGCAATGTGGTGCACGAGCGATGCAAACCTTGAGTCATATTTTGAAGCCACTTTGTGTGGCTCCAAAAATATGGAGTAACGCAACGCAGTGCAAATCGCTGTGTTGCTTTACTCTGCCCTGGGTCGGGGTTCGATTGACATTGCGTGGGTGTTCCCATGCAACTCCTGAGGTATTTTGGTGCATTCCCAGATTTACAGGACCTTGGAATGCGCCAAAAAGATGCGCCTCCTCTAGTGAGGATTAACGAACAGAAATATATTTATTTCTCCTTGTTTTTTCCTCTTTCTATGTGTGCTGCATTCTGAAGCACACATTGGAAGAGGAAAAAGCCTCTCAGGATTGTTTTGTGCAGGGAGGTGCCCCTTTCCACATACAAACAATCCTGCCAACAACACAGGCACCATTGCACCATCATGCAAGGGTGTCTGCTTTGGTGCTAGGGTGCCAAAACACAGTCAGTGCAAGAGAAAAGGACAGGAATGTGCTGTATTGGATAAATACGCCACATTCGGGGAGAGGATGTAGCCTTATGGCTAGAGCTGCCGACTTTGGAGCTGGGGAACTGGGTTCAAGCCTCGGCGTCGGCTCAACAACCTGTGATTCTGGGCAAATCAATTAATCTCCCCGGCCTACCAAATAATGAATGTGTCCTTGTGTAAAGTAAGTGATGCTCATGTAAAGCGCTCCAATACCTTCGGGTCGAGTTTGCGCTATGTAAATCTGCAACAACAACAAAAAAATCCTGATCTTTCCCCTATGAAGCAGGGCAGCACAGCAAGGTGACTTGGTGTGCTGGACTGAGCCACAAAGGTCATAAAAGTGGCCCGCTGTTCCTAAATCACTTTCTGCAGCACTATCTAAATCTGAAAATTCATTCCGCTAAGGAAACATATCATAAAATTACAGAACGTGAATGCATCAATACCAACTAATAATAAATCCCTTCACTTGCGAAATCTAATTTTTAAATTCAAAAGCTTTACCATAAAACAGAAAAGGCAATTCACTATTTTATATCGTTTATCTAGGGAGTCACAAAAATGTTCCAGTGGAAGCATTTGAAGAAGAGGCAGACAGAATTGTGCAATGCATACTCACTGTGGAGACGGCCTATTTGCATCAAATAAGTAACCATGTGTAGGGATTAACTTTTATGTCCAAAAACTTGCCACTAAATTAGGTAGAACTGAAATACTTGTAACCACTCTAAAAGCGAGTAGAGATGTAGCCCTTGTCATATCAATCCAACAAGCAGAGAAACCACGTATCAATAACGTGTACCTAAGCATGAATGAAAATGACAATGAACCGAAAAATGTAATGCTTTTGGTGGGTAAAGTTAGGCTGTTAATAAAACACAGAATTCATAATTCAAATACACACTGAATATAACATTTAGTAAAGTAAGCTTAATATATAATCAGGTGAGACCAATGTCTCTGTTTAGCTTTGCTTTGTTATAAAAGCCAGATGTTCTCTTCCCCAGAAACATGAAACAAAAATGAGATATGAGGAAGTTTAACATATTTTTATTCATTAAATGAAATACTAATTTAAACAATAATATCTTCTTTTCTAAACAAAAGAGAAAATATTTTATTGCTGTATTAAACAACAATGTGAACATGAGGTACCCCCGTCTGTTGTTTTTCATACAGGAGATATTTGCCCAATGTCATATAACAGCTGTATGCCAGACCTTTCGACACTACATTTCTAAAACATTGCTGATGGTCTTCCATGATATTATTGTGCAGATACATTTTTTGATATGCGATAAAATGAAATAAAATGTGTTTAAAAAATGGGTGCAGGTGTTGGCTAATGTATGAACTACACCACTCCTCTGGTTGCATGGACAAATACTTTTTAAATACTTGCTTCAATCAATCAATCAATCAATCAATACTCCTTTATTCTGTTATGAAATAGCCATAAAAGCACACAATAAAATACAATAAATATACATAAAGGGAACTTCGTGTTTCATAAGTCATTAAATGTTTAAAACATTTAAGTAGGAAAGAGATCAATAATCTAACATTGTTTTCCTAGAAGATACAGCAGCTTGAAGAAACATTGTTATGCAACAACATGTTTCATCATCAGACAGGGTACGTAGGAAGTGATATGCCTGCATGCAAGATTGTATCTTTCTGGCTCTCATAAATGGTATAAAAAATTTACGGGTATATAACATATAAAGAAACACAGAAAAAAAGAAAATGCAGCATATTTTGTTCAGAATAGTTATTGCATGCGCATGTCTGTAGATCAAGCTCCTGTTGATACCCACTTGGGAAGCATAAAAGATATATTTTGTTGTACCAGCATAAAGCTAAACAATAGAGACCGTGTCCAGCTTCTTTTCATGTTGCATAAGTACATAAACTCCCCTAAATTAAAGTGCAGTTAATCTAAAGCTCTCCTTTTCTTGCTCTCAGCCCTAATCTGTCTGTTTCAGCTTTCACCAATAATAAATGCTTCACTTGCTTCCTAAAAGCAGCAGTCTGTGGCTCTCTTACCAAAAACGTATCTTTTTGGCCAACACTTTCCAAGGATTTTTTGAAATAGGCCAACCAGGGAATGGAAAGGCCCTTGTCGCAGGCCAAACAATCAGTGACTATAATCTTTGTTAGTATGGCACCTTCTGCACTCCAAATGGATAGCTACAGTGTGGCCGGGCGACTCTAAATAGAGTCGCTCAGATAGCCTATGCCTAGCTCCCTGTGACAAATGAAATGGGAGGAAGATGCAGGGGCTGATTCTAACCTTCTCAGGAAGTGATTCTCCTCCCTCTGGAGATTTGTAGGAGCGCCAAGTCCCCCTATTCTCGCACCGTAGGTTGCAATAGGAATGCATTGTGATAGATATATTTGCAGTAAGGGTTTTGGGGGCCTTCCTTCCTTTGAAGATGGCAAACTGAGCAATGACCCGATGGATCTTGAGAACTTTACTCTGCACTGTGCTGTATGCTGAGGCCATGAGCCTGAAGTGCTAAAATTAATTCCTAAATAGGAGAAAGTGCTAATGCTAAGTGCTTCAGTCGGCTGAAAGTCCCTTGCAGTTTACTCCATTTTACGCCATCAGGTTTTCATCAAAATTTAGATCATTCTTCCCTGCCCAACTGATAGCATAGCTCGTAGCAGTGGCTGAATAAGTCTCCCATTTCTATACATCAGCTAGTCCTAAACTCTACATAGCATATAGCAATTACATTGACCTTGAAGGTGGTAAAATGATTTACTTTACAAAAATGTTCTTGCTTTGGCGGTACTTCTTTATCAACTCCCTTTCTCCTTGCCTCCAAATTGATCAAGTAGAAGCATTTTCCTGCCTTATTGGTAATTATAATTACAATTCCAGTGAAGGGGAGAGTGAGACTAGACTTTGTTTGATGATACTTTAGAAGAAACAATAGCACAATAGCCTAATTTGCCAATTGAGAAAACAAGCATGCAGAAGAAATATCCACTAATAGGGAACACTCACATCAAGGAAGAAAATGATTCTCCACTGAAAGCATTCACAGACCTATGGGCTCACTCCTACCTTGTGATGGGAAGGGAGGATAGAGAAAGCTCCCCTTGGGTGCCTTGCATCAGACTAGCTTTTTTAGGACCACT
This sequence comes from Calotriton arnoldi, assembly GCA_963921515.1. Taxonomy (NCBI): domain Eukaryota; kingdom Metazoa; phylum Chordata; class Amphibia; order Caudata; family Salamandridae; genus Calotriton; species Calotriton arnoldi. Next base: position 1,045,373 of record CAWUFW010006028.1, on the reverse strand, counting down.
GGGAGGACGAAAGGAAGCAGACTAGACTCAATAAACCAAGTTCACTAAGATCTAGGAAGTGAGATCACATGTGGCTATTCAGTGCATTTGTGGGAGAAATCAAAGTCCAAACCGAACTAGCAAAAGTACTAGTAGCCCAGAAACATTATGCACAGCACCAAAGAGGACCTGAACATGGCAGCTGACTTCAACTATCAAACTACTTTGCTTCCAGGAAGCCAGTGACCCCACAAGGAACATGCCTTAGGAGCTACTAATGGCAGCCTGGATCTGCTCTGTATTGTCGAGGTTGAGATCATAAGTTAATCCAACAACTGGTTTCTTGTGAAGAATAAGTAGCCTAGCACCTTAGCTTGGACTAGCACAAACAGAGGTGGTTCCTAGTGAAAAGCTTTCTGGCCCCAGGAAATGAGCTTCCATTACAACCACATCTGCCACATAAAATAAAATGTTTTGATTACTTGCAGGTAATTCCATTATTCTGATTCCTTCTTCATCGTCCCAGTCCTTAGATTATGAAGTGTGTTGCCTTTGTTTGACAGGCACGTTGCTGCCCATCTAAAACAAAGCAGGAATCTGTTTCTGTAAAACATAAATCTAATGACCACTCCCCATCCTAGGATTTTTCTTCCAGGATGTGGCGGTCATTATTGTTTTTTTCCTGTCCCTCCCAGCAAGATTTTACTGGCATTGATAGAGAGGGAAAAAGACATTACACCACCCATCTTAAATAAGATTGGGTGTGTTGTCCTTCTGCGTATGGCCCCTACTCTGGAGGGCCATTGGTGGAAGTATTCTATCAGCTGAACCTACTGGTGCTCCGTCGACTGAATACTGAAGATCTGTCTGTCTCTAGATGAGTCTGTAGGACCAAGGGTTTGGTGTGCCGGGTACTTCGTCATGTTTGTGACAGAGTAACTAGTCTACCAAACTGTAAACAGGGCCCTTATTCACAAAAACAACCTGACATGATTGGTTTGCTTCCTTTGACAAGCACAGAGAATGATCATGTAGACTTATTAAAAAGACTATCATTGCATCTGCCGTGAAAGGCAGTTTTGATCAATTGCATGATAGGATATAATTGAAGCAATTAAAATCCTGTTTGTTGGTCTAACAGATTCATTTTAGTTGGATTTTTAGAGGGCTGAGCCTGTACACAGCACAAGTAGTTACAGTTCACACAAAAACTATTGGCTCAAAGATGTTGCTGTATCTTTGTCTTGGAGTACTTGTAGTTTACTTCTGTAGGATGGACATATTAACAATCACCTTCAACAATACCCATTAAAAATTCCAGAAACACATTGCAAAAAGATCTTCATAAACTCATGTCATTACCTGACCTTAATACTGCTGGTATTCCTATTCCCATCTCACTCAATGCCAACTCATTGACATAAAAAAATAAGGCTCCTCGGCTGTATGTATTAGATGAGGATCCTTTAGCTCTTATTCTGCTATAATGCTATAAAATAGCCTTCTAATCAAAAAGAGACTGACCAATAGTCACCAAGGCATTCTGATTTTAATAAAGTTAAAAATGCAGGATTTTGTACTAGTGTGTATGTTGTAATAAGTTTCATAAATATAACTGCTATTAATGTGAAATATTTGTGAAAAATTATGTACTGTTACAGATGTGCTATGAATTATGATATTATTAAGACTCCATGAAAAGATGAAATCATTAGTACCAATAGCCCTGACTCCCAGGCCTTTGTGGAGAGGAACCCCAATGAGCCCCCCAAGATTTTTTTTATAAAAAAATACTTTGATGCATGAGGTCCATGAACTCCTCTCAGGTTTGTGAACTCCCAACAGGCACAGCCCCCCTACATTTGTGATGAAAAGTCTGCGGTCTCTGTACAGGGACTTAAAAATGTGTGGACTCATTCATGTAGGGTCGGTTTCAACAGTCTGTGGTCTTGGTATTGGGAATAAGGACAACTGGCACCATTTTGGATGTATTGAGTCTTCACCCTCTGAAGTGAGATCATTGCCAGGAATCCCTTGGGCTCATGTTATGTCTCCTCCATAGCCCATGGTCTCAATACAGAGTTTTAGGACTACTGGCAGTATTTTAGGTAAGTTGAGGTTTCAGTCTCCAACAATAGTCATGGACTACCAACACATTGTGGGCCATTTACAATGTTAAAACTAAGTTTGTAGCCTCATGAAATGGCCTTCTTATTTGTGGCCTGGCATCAGTTGCACATTAGGAGGGACATTCATAGTGTAATCAACTTTGGTACAAATGCTCTGTCCATGGTCTTAGAATTGAAACCTGTCATGGCTAGCTACACACATTAGACTGCCTCTGCCATCTGTGGATGTCTGCTTGAGTCTGTAGACTATTTTCCAAGTTAAAGAGCACTTTAGGCTTTACATTTGCTAAGAGATCAGGGAACCTTGCATCATAAAAAGGGCTTCTCCCAAAGTAACAGAGGCACATCCACCCTTTAGTGATAAGAAAGACACATATGCAGATCACAAACTGAGTGTGTGCTACTTTGACGCATGAAGAATGTCTGAGATGGTTGTGAAGAAGGTTCCTAGAACCTCTCAAGCTCAGGAAAATGAAGAGGATGTTCTAGGATGATATAACATCAAAGGACTCCATTGTGTGGGGATTTTACACACATCTTCCAGGAGAAAAAAATAAACAAAGTGCATAGAGAGTCACATGCAAGCTGTGACATCAAAAACTGAGCAGGGGCCAGAGAGGGCTCGACTTATTCGTACTTTCAAAATGTGGCCACAAAGGCAGTTCACAATAATGTTTGACCTCTTGTAACAGGCTGGGTGCTGGGTCTAGCCATACGTCAGGTAGTGCAACCAACCTTCACTGTGCACAAAAGGGGTTGCCTGCCCTTGGCAGAAACAGTGAGTAGTGATAGCACAGGTTGAAAAAAAAGATCAAGTAGGAACTTGTTTCTAAATCTTCCTATGCAGAAACCTCTTCATCTCCAAATTGGGCAGTACAACTTCCTGTTCTTCGGATCACAGCAGCAGAGCTTTCTACATACTTCCAGGATTGCATCTCTCTGGGCTGGTGAAAAGATTCTGCTTATGATTCGAGATGATGAATGCTTTCTGGCTAGCTGGCACCAGGATTTTTCCCTTTTTGTGGACATGGCCTGGAACCCAGGGTCAACTGAAAAGCAAGCTGACTTTAAGTTTTGAGCCATAATCTGGAGAGAGTATGCCATAATAGGTTTCATTCTAGGCTTTCTGGAAGTCCATTTGAGATGCATGTATTTATCTGTCAAGCCATTTGTATTAACTTGACCATAATGAGTTGTTATTAGCCAAGGCTTCAGGCTACTATTTGACACCAAGCATTACTTAGAAGGGGAAGATAAAGTCAGCTACAGTGGCACTATGATACCAAGGGATAGTTTAAAATTAATATTTTTGCCTCCCAATCGCAAATCTATGTGTCCACTGAGATTTGGTACTAGAAACAGGTAGCATCAGGGTTGGGCCTCTGAAGGGTGATTATGGACAACCACCATTTTGTATGGAGCACCAGTCACCTTGCATATGATCTCTAGGTTACGTAATTCTCAAGTAACATACTAAATCTCACAGCACACATACACATCATGGGGAAGTAAACCTTTTTATGGGTTCTGCACTTATTTTAAATAGGAGAGTCAGTAAGCTGCTTACAGTTCTAGGATACAGGTAACATGGCCTGGGTGTGCACTATGATCAGGTGCCTCCAAACACCATCCTTCTAAATACCTAGTTTGTTGAAGCAGTATCTATCTTCAACTATGGCTGGGGTGCAGTTTGAATACACCTGTTGACCTTCAAAGTCTCTGGCACTACAGTCGTACATAAACACAATTGTGGCACACAACCTGTGGACTCACATACTACTTCCTATACTTGTGGAAGACATAGGAGGGGCCAGCTTCCGCATCCATGCCAGGAATTTCATCCCTACCGCTCATGATTGTTTCTGTGAGATGAAACTTCTAAATGTTGGAAATTAGTTATTGGTAGGGCTAAGTATTCACCTACCACTAGTAAATAGTCCACTTACACAGTATAGGGTCCAGTAAAGGTCTCAATAAACCAGTTCCTTGCTCAACAATTGGTAGCTGTAACCAAGCAGTCAGCCCTAACTTAGGAGACAGGTATTTAAAGCATTTACAAACACCAATACATCAAATAAGTAAGACACAACACGCAATAAAAATCCCACACCAATTTATAAAAATAGGAAATATTTTTATGAACAAATAGACACCAAAATAACAAACATCCAATATAGGGAAAAGGCAATATGAATTTTTAAAGATGAACCACTTTATAGTGCTTAAACACATCTAGCACCATCCTGGGACATCTGGTTGCTCTTAACCGGGACAAAGTCCAAGTTTCAGGCTGACCACGATGGAGCCCTGGTTGGCTACACTAAGCAGGAGGCCCTGGTCAAAATTTTACCTTCACACTTAGAAACGTTTCTGTAGCGTTTTCTTCCTATGGCCTTTGACCCTCCACAGCAGGCTGGATTTCGAGCGGATTTGCCAGATTGAATTTCCGCGAGGCCCCGGTCAAATCCTGGAAGTCTGGAGCCTTTAGCGGGACAAACCTGAAATCCTGGCAAAGTCATGGTTAAAGGAGGCCGGCTTGATTCTTGCAGTTGGGTCGGACATCTTATGGAGGTTTTTCCTAAAAGTTCTCTAAATTTCAGAAGGTGCTCCCCGAAGGTCTCCTTGTAAGTTCAAAGTGTCAAAACCACAGATCCAAATGTCTGGAATCTCCTGGTTGGTCTCTGGAAGGTCTGGACTACAATTCCCACAATGCACCCGGCCAAATCCTTAAAAGTCCATTGGACACGCTCCAGGATGGGGACTCTTGGTGGAGATGATGCAGGTGGGCTCTGTTAACCTGTGGATGCAGGGAATCCTCTCCTTAATCCTTCTTGAAGAAAGGCACCGTCCCCAGGGAAGTAGTACCAAACTGTAGAGCAGGCGCAGTCATTCAGAGTGCAGGCCTTTGGGAGCAAATTCAGAGTCCAGCAGGACAGTCCTTATTTCTTTGTAGTTTCACGCAGCAGAATTGAGAAGCTGTGCACCTCCCACATATTTATTCTCAGCTTCTGGGTATCAAGAGGGGTGCACCTCTGACCAATGGGATGCAGGGTGCCACCCAAGCACATGACCACTCCCTCCACAGTGTGGCATCTTTTTGTCACAGAATGCACTATTCTTCCAAAATCCATGATAGCTGACATGTCATCAGTGCAGTAAGAGCTAACTAAACCAACTCCCAGTGTAGCTCTCCTCCAACTAACATCTTCAAATTCCTTCCTTAAGCCTGCAATCTGGCTGGGGCACAAGGAACGGGGGTAGGTAGGCCTGCCTGTCCTCCCTTGATGCCTCATTCTTTATGACCCATCCCACCTGCTCTGGCATTCCTGTGCAGCAGCGTAGCTCTCTCCAGCAGATAGCCTGCCCCCTGGATAGCCACATACCCCCTAATAAAAGCAGCCTGGCTAAGCCTGTTAGCACTGACCAATCGGGGAAGACTGCAGGAAGGCTGGATTTTGGCTTACAGACCAGAAAGTCTTATAACGTCTTTTCTGTACAAGTTATGATAAAGTCAACAAGAGCAATCTGTTGGATTTATGTAGACCATTCTTCTAAGTCTTTGAATGATATTTATTCCCTTCCTAGCAATAATTATGTGTGCATAAAATATTGCAATATTAGCCTATGGCCTAAGTATCTATAATGGGGGAAAAAATAAAATGGTCAGATTTCCCTCACCTGTGTTTATAAAACATATTTTATAAGGATCCTGCTTATAGTTACATGATCCTCCACCTCCACCCCTGGGACACCAAAGGGAGACATGCGGGGTACCTAATATGTAAACAAAATGTAGATTATCACTTCTAAAGTGCCCATAGCACCAAAGTCGAGTAGGCAGTGAAGTTACTTTTAAAAGCAGTGCTTTAGAGCATGGCTGGTTTAAAAAATGACCAGAGGCACTCAGCTGTGCATGCCAGTAAGTGCAAAAAGGCTGCTGGCCTCTAACCTTCCATGCTCTATTATATACTAGGGTCTTATAGGTAGTTTCAATCCCCCTGCCCTATTATCTATGTGGTATTTATAGGGTAGATCATACCAAATTGTAAGAATTTACTTTTAAAGGCAGTCTGCAAGGCAAGGCTGCATTTAAAATGACAGACAGCCACTCAGCAGTGCACACATGCAAAGTGCATAAAATCTGCTGGGCCTCTAAACCTCCATGCCCTGTTATCTACTAGGGGCTTATATGTAGATTAAACCCCCGTGCCCTATTACCTGCTAGGGACTTATAGGGTCTGTCAGGCCAATTGTAAGTGTACCCTAATACATAGTGTACTCTATACATGTGTTGTGCTTAAACATAACACTGGCCCTGGGCCTGCCTAGCAGAGCCCAGAGCACTCTCAGAGTCACAACATCAGCATCCAGGGGACTCAAATGGGGCATAAAGTGGGGAGATGGTGCAAACAGGTCCAGATTCCTCACACTTCTGTTAAATTGTTCATGGGAATGCAATTGCAACTCAATGCAAATAAATCGATGAGCAAAATAAAGAACATGGTTCCAATTCATTGTCTGCTAGATTATTTTTTTTGTATGAATTCCTTTGGTGTGTCATTTGTGCTACATTTGTAGTACATATGATGCTAAGTCCATTCTTCCTTGAGGCTGTTGACATTATTTAACCGCAATTACAGGTCATGTGTTAGTTTTACCATTACAGGCAATTAAATTTGACATAACTCTGAGCTAATTGCTGAAAACCAGCAAATGAGTTGTGCACTTTATAAAAGACACTGGTGTTTCGTTCTGAAGATTGGCCATTACAAACTTAAATGCACTAATTGCGTTTTAACTAATAAAGTTAATTATGGTCTAATAAATCTGAATTAAATCATTACAAATATGAGCCCTGCTCTCTGAAAAGCTAGATTTTATGCATTAGAAAAGTGAAGAATATTTCTGATGTTTGGAAGTAACTTTGAGTGATTAACATAAAGAAGTACTGTGAATTGTGTATTAGTTCCTGCTGTCAGAGGTCATTATCCCTTTGCCTTCCAGATCCCACCCACAGCAAATATTTAGGCCCAGATTTACTAATAAATCACTCAACGCAGTGCAGCAAGTGAAGTTGCTGCATTGCATTGCATAAACAGGAGACAACAGAACAGCACCAAATCTACAAATATGTGGTGCTGTTCAGCTCCCTTCCTGCATTGGAGCACTTTATGCTGCCATGTTCCAATGCAGACACCCTTGCACCATAGTGCAAGGGTGTTTGTATTGTAGTCAGCAATGTTTTTGTGCAGTAAGGGGTCCCTTCTTGCACAAACACTATGCTGAAAGGCAATTTCCTCTGTACGTGTGCTGTAGAATGCAACACTCCCGGATATCCCGGACTTCTCAGAGGATATACTTTGTGAAGTAAAAATATTTCTCCTGCCGAGTTGGCGATGCAGCGAGTGCAAGGTAAATAGTTTTATTTATTTATTTACTTACTTTACTCCTTGCCGTTGTATGTCCGACTCCACTACCCCCCACCCTGCCCCCACCCCGCCCCACCGCCCCACAGCATTCCCTCTGCGAGCCACCAATGGGTGCAGGATTTGTGCATAATTTCATATCCACAAGTGTTTGTAGATATGGATTTGCGTCAAAATACATGGGTGGATGGACAGGAAGGACCATGCACCAACCAACAAAGGCCTCCTTGATGCAAAGTAACACAAGGTAGTGCATTGTGTTGCTTTGCGTTACTTTGAGTTACAATCCAACGAAAATCGTGATTTGTGCTGAATGGTAAATATCCATCAAAAACTTTGTATCTGGTCTACGTTAAAAAAAGTATCACAAATCAAATGCAAAATGTTTGTAAATCTGGGCCTTATTTCCCATCCACACTACAGCAGACCTCTAACTCCCTCCCACCTTGGAGTCAGGGTTTCTGGAGAGCTTCATTTTCAAACTATGGGCCTGCAACTACTGGTACATTTCATCTTATTGATGTTTTTCATGGCAACCTTGGAGGCAGTCTTTGCTATTCTACAGAAGAGTTAGTATGAATCCAAAATGAGGTCCAAAATGCCATCGCTTTCCATAAGAGAGGGAGAGACAATTCCCAGTAGTTATGTAACCCTCACAGCTCATGCACAACATTTAGCCAGTCTAGAGAGGAATAGTTCTGTGTGAAATTCCAGTTACCCAGAGTAATCTAGTGTATTTTCACAAATTTAGTGTTATTCTCATCATGCTAACGTCCCTAAATTATGCAATTGTGTCACTAATTATTTTGCGCAGGAGCACAAGAATAAAGTAAACGGGCAGAATCTGAGTGGTTTTTGTTGATGGTACATATGTTTTTATGCTATTTTTCAGCACAAAATGCATACTCACATCTATAATGGACACAAAGACCCAATTTATGCTAAAATATTGCTCTGAATGCTAGTTTTGCATTTCACCAAATGTACAAGAATCTTTGCAGAATTTCATATAATTACGCAAAAGTAAGTTACACAAATTTGACACACCCCTCGAACTGATGTTGCACACGCCTAGAGGGGAAGAAGCAGGTGCTGTTAAAGGATAGGTTTATGTGAGTTATAAGGATACATTTGCGGGAGCCTAAGGATCAGGCAAGTATGGTTTGAGACTTACACACCCACTTACAAATGTCTTCCTTGGAAAATCCAGTGGCTCTTGAGAGGTCAGATGGACCTTTTCCACCGTACGTAGAATTGGAGCTATAACAAATTATCACCATTCATATATCACCGACGTTCAGGACTTTAAATTCAGTCAATGACGAGATTTTGGAGAAGGTTACAACACCTTTATTTATATTAAAAGATTAGTATGGTCTTGGTCATCTTTATTCAGTTTAGTCAGGTTATAGAAATCTCAATTAAAAGACTGGTTAGAGACAGCATAAAATCAATACACAGTGTTCCATAAAGTAAGAATCAATCAACTAGCTAAAGGACCTAACCTTAGTAGGTCCCATGGAGAGCACCATATACAAAAGAGCAATAGTGAGATGAACTTCCCATGAAGGGTCATTCTAGAAACTCACGAGTCTCCTACATCCACTGTAGCAACTGTCTGCAATAGAAAAATCTCTGCAGTAGCATTGATCAGGGAAAGAATAATAGATAGGAGAAGGTAAATCACCTTAGCAGTAGCTGTTGGTAACAAGCAAAGAATCGACTTTCCATAAAGAAGAATGGCGAATCTCATAATGAAATGAATAGAGAATAAAAATGTCATGAAAGACACGGAGGCTAACATTATGCATTGCTTTCTTTTAATGCCACTCTGCAGCACCTTTAAAGAACACAACTAACAACAATCTAGAGTTAGAGCACCACTGTCTATAAATAGTCTCCTCTCAGAACACTCTTCCTCATTTAATGCAACCCAAAACTCCTCTTGTTTTCATCCTTCGCTTTACATATCATCTGTCAACTTTGTGCTCCTCTCCTCTTCTTTAAGGGTTATCTAATAATAAAAAAACGATAATTACCATAGAATCATTTTATTCAATCTAATCCATAATGCACAATATAATATAATCAAAAACAATTCATATAACTTACAAATCATATACTGTAACCCTGTACTATAAATCTCAGATCCTCTATATATATATATTTTTTTTTTTACATTTTTTATTTTTTATTTGGGAAGAGGAGTGAGGGATAATGTTAGCCTCCATGTCGTTTATGAACCTTGATTCTCTATTTATTTCATTATCCGAATCGCATACATGTTGAAAGCTTTGCATTACCACATTTGAAACATTCTTTAGACGTCTAAAATAATGCTTTGCAAAAATTCCAGCATTAGACCAATCTGCAGTCTTTAGTATTTCCTCCAAACACCCCCCAGCAAGATATAATTTGCTTGCCATTGCAACCCTCAGAGAATGTTGCTTAAACATATTCACATCAACACCTACTAGCATCATAATGTTTCTCAGACGCCGTGCTATAGTTGAAAAACTCACTGCCTAATGTGGTTTGACATAAGAAATCAAAAACTGTTTCTCCCCATCATTCCTATGTTCTAACATCCTCCCCTCATACTCATGCAGCCAATCCACAACACACAGTTTTGAATTTTGAACAAACCTTGGATAAAAAACAGACTGACATAGTCTTTGTTCTTTTCCAAATCTCACAATGTATCCCTTCTGGACTATAAACTTTGCTATCTATTTCCAATGCCTGAACATCAGAAGACCTTCTGCAAGAAACTAGACATAATAGAGTAGCTAATTTCTGTGTAATCCTCTTTAAATCCAGATACATATTAACAGGCCACTCCTGAAACAAACCTAAGACCAAATTCACATCCCACAAAACTGCATATCGAGCCCTAGGAGGTCTCTTTAATCTCATACTATTCATAACTCTATAAACCATAATATTCCTTCCAACTGACCTACCATCCACTTCAGCATGCATGCCCAGCTGGAATTGCTGACCTATAACAATTCATGGCTCTATATTCCAGTTCTCTCTCAAACAGCTCCACTAAAAAATTAATCACTTCCACAATATGTGCTTCCACTGGATCCAAACACCTTTCCAAGCACCAACTGTCACAGATTCTCCAAATCTCTCTATATCTCTTCCTGGTTCCTGGTGCCCTTGATTCCTCCAATAATTCTGCAGCCTGTCTCGAAAGGCCTTGAAAACATCCAAATCTCCTGACTCCTTCCAAACAAGAAGGTTCAAAACTCCTTCCTGTACCAATGGATGCTCTTAGCCCTCTCCATTCATCAGAAGGCCTTCCCCTACTGGAATCAACAAGGGTAGTGCACAAGCTAACTCCATCACCGTCGGGAACCATACCAAAAATGTCCAAAACGGTGTCACCAAGACAATCCGGCATCTCTCTTCTCCCACCTTCAACAATGCTCTCTGAATCATTACAAATGGAGGAAAAGCATAAGCTCTCCTCCCCAACCAAACCTGCAGGGATGCATCCACCGCACTTGCTTCTGGATCCGGCATCCAACTGTAGTAAAATGGCAACTGGCAAGATAACGTGCTCACAAACAAATCCACTTCTAATGGACCTCAAAACAAGTTCATTCTCACAAAACAGTGAAGATTCAACTGCCAATTGCTGAAATCTCTCAAATGACATGAATTCCAATCTGCAGATAGAGTCATCTCTCCTGGTAAATATTCCGCTCTCACTGAAATCCTGTGTTCTAAACAAAAATTCAAAAATCCTTTGCCAGCTCCACTAAACCCCTGGATCTGCTTCCTCCCAATTTGTTGATGTAAACTACAGCTGAAAAATTGTTCAACTTCATGAAAAAAGACTTGCCCTTCAAAATCTCTTTGAAACTCTTCAATGCAAACAAGCCAGCCTTTAATTCCAAACAATTTATGTCTTCTCCTCTCCTTCTAAACAAAATCCCACCTGTTTCCAAATCTCCCAAACGAGCTCCCGATTCTCTTAAACTTGCATCTGTCTCTAGAACATAGCTCAGAGCATACCTAAAAATGGCACGGCCAATCCATGCCTGCATATTTTCCAACCAACAAAGCAATTCCTCCCTTGCCACTGAACTCAGAAATATTCTGTATCCATACCAAAATCAATTCTTCAGTGCCTCTCCTTTCAACCTTTGCAAAGCACGATAATGCAAAGGACCAGGAAAAATTGCTTGGGTGGAAGAAGGTAACAAACCAATCATGTGAGCCAGATCCCTTAGGATTACAAAATTCTTCTTCAAAACTTGAGACATCTCTTTCTTTATCAGCTTCACTTTCCTCACTGGAAATTCCAACAACAACCTCTCTGTAGACTCCAAACTCTGAGTAGGCATCAAAACAGATTTTCCATTGTTCACTATAAAGCCTAAGTTCTCCATCATGCTCTTTACCAGTTCCAAGTCTCTCATCAAATCGAACCTGTCTTGGGACATAATTAAAATGTTCTCCAAATAAACAATTAAATGTTGAAACTGATACAACTGACCTCTCCAATGAAACTGTAAATATTTCTGACTCATTTTCTCCATTGGAATAGTGAAATACGCATCCTTTAGATCCAATTTCACCAACCAATCGTCTTTTAGCAACATATCCCTTAGACAATGATTGCCTTCCATTTTGAAATGTCTGTAAACCAAATATTTGTTTAGTTCCCTGAGATTGATAACTGGTCACCATCCCTTTCTTACCCAAATAATTGTACTTACGAAGAATTTCTCTGTTTCTTTTAAGCACAAGATTTCGCCCTTTTGTAACATTGCTTCTATCTCTAAGTCTATAACTGTTAATAATTCTTCTCCTACTGTTAATTCTTTTGGTTCTTTCTTTTGAACTGTAAAACTAAAAAATTCAATCACAAAACGTTTCACCGTCTGTAATACCCAAGGATCCTGAGTCAATTTCTCCCATTGTTTTATAAATTCTTTCAAACGTCCCCCTACTCTTCCTTGGAGAGAACCAATAATAGTCTCCGTACTCACCTTGGTTTCCATTAGATTGCCCTCTGCTGCAGAAGAATCTGCCTCTACTCGTCCTTCCCGTTCTCCCTCGATTCGGGAAGAAACCTTGTGAGGTCTTAAAACTTCTCCCTCTGATTTGCGAGTAATACTGGGACCTGTGCATACCCTGGCCAGTAGTGGGTCCCCTTCTACAGGTCTGTCCGAAAATTCCACTTCCAAAAACCTTCCTCATGTTTGACTGAGCCTTATCCAATGCTGTAAAAGTGGCTACATATTTGCCCACACTGTTAACCAGCCCTTTGCCAAAGAGTAACCCCTTTGTATCTTCGCTGGGTTCTCTCTGCACCATATCTCCTAAATTAGGGCTTATCTTCATAAGAATTATTTTTCTTCTTTCTGTCAATAAACCAGAATTTGCATTTCCCAGAAGTACTACAGCTCTCTGGCTCCAACCTCTGATAAGTTCTAAATCTAAAGGCGTCTCATTGACAAGCGCATCTTCAACCATATCCAAAATACGGGCAATCGACCCCATCACATCCAATACATTGTCTTGGCAGATCTTTAAAGAGCGCTCTAGACCCTTTCTTGGATCCCTACCTAGTTTCAATTGAAAGCTTATTAGTTCGGGATCTAAATTTTGTGTGCTGCAAACTTTCTCATCAATCACAGGCCTAGAACATTCTGCCCTCATAACACGTCTCACCTCCATATCCAAAGGCTTGCGTATCCACTCCTTAATGAACCTACCCACATGGTCTGTTGGCCACCAATCACCACTCCTTGGATGTTTTATATTAAGCGGTGAAAACATCTCCTCACCTAAAGGGTCTCTAAGTACTTCACCAAAACTACAATCCTCCAAGTTGTCAAACTCGTCGTATTCTTCCCCTTGTAGATCTAAAATGTATTCATCCCACTCCTTTTCATTTGCAGATATACTCCCACTGACCAAAAGGTTTTCATCTCTGTTTGTATCGCGATGAACACCTTTCCTTTGCGTGCCGCTACGGACACCCAATCTATGCATGCCACCAAGGGCACCTCTCTTCCTGATGGAATTCAATCCATCTTTTCCTCTTTTAGTCATCACTAATTCCTCCACATGTTTAGTTTTTTTCCAATCTTTTTCCACCTACACCTACAGATATTTCATCCTCCTCAGACATCGAAAATAATTCCTCTCCAGAATCCTTCTTTTTCTCCGTAATACATAATTCACAGACTCTTGAATTTTATTCTTAATTTCCTGCTGGAAAACCCTCCTCACCATCTCTTCATCCAACTGCAATGTACTCATACCCCCACTACTACCTTGCTCAGCTTCCATAATACATTTTCACTAACTTCCCTTAAATCTCGCTTGCTTCAAGTATATATATAAATATGCTCCAAACTAACAACACAGCACTCTCCTCACCTGAAGCAGCACCTAGCAATAAACTTTTTTTTTTATCAGCGTTACGTACATCGCGCTAACGTCTTTTTCTTTTATGTAATTCATTTTGACCCAAAGTAAGATGGTGTTGTGTTCCCGGCAGATCTTTTGCGTGATCAGTCAGGACAATGACTGTACGCAAGCAGATCGCCTACAGCTCTCAACATGAAGTCTCTTTCAGAGAACGCGGTCCCAGTCAAGTCTTGTGAACGCCCGCGTGGAAACATGTTTATCGTTCAAACCAACACTGAAATCCAGTGCTCGGTAAGGCTGAAAGTGATGTATTTACAAAAGTAAACATTGCACGAGCTCCTCAAGCTTATTTCCTCTTAAATTAAACATGTCGCACAGCGTCCCAAAACTGAACCACTGCGTATTTTTTTTTATATATAAAACTAAATATTCCTAAGGATCAAGCATCTAACTATAAGTGTTATTAAAAGTTTGCTTAAACATTCAGATCTAGTCAAATGCTTCTATAAATTTGAAACGGATACCCATTCTCACTACCATAACCAAATCCCAAACTAGTCAATAATAAACCATAAAACATTTACAAATAAACAAACAAAAAAGGTACTTATTTCTCCAGAGCAGCATTAAATAGAGGAAGAGTGTTGTGAGAGGAGACTATTTATGGACAGTAGTGTTCTAACTCTAGATTGTTGTTAGCTGTGTTCTCTAAAGGTGCTGCAGAGTGTCATTAAAAGAAAGTAATGCATAATGGTAGCCTCCGGTCTTGATATAAAATCTCAGGGCAAGGGAAGATGATCAGCAGTCTCTCCTCAATAACCCAAATATCCTAATGCCCATCGTCCTACTGCACTACTCTTCATTACTTCCTTACTCTAACTAGCTCGAACACTATTTAATATAAATAGTATGAAATGTATCAAGCATTATTAGGCGTTGCTCACTCCTTGTCCAATGGGGACAGATCATCCGACGGTGTTGTTAATCTTCCGATGCTTCTTCTTTCAATTCCCACAGTAAACATTCACATCGATATATGGTGTTATATTGTTGCCAGACTTTGCAACATGGGGAAAAGTTCTAATGAGAACCTTCTTACCTAAGCTAGAGGATGCGCCATGAGCTCACCTTAAATACAAAAGGCTTTTCAAAGATGCTGAAGCAAACTATCAGTAATAGTCTAAATCACTATTTATTGTAGCATTCACAGCAAGTCTCATTGTAGTTGAATACATGATCTAACATGGGGTGAGAAGATAAGTGAACACGCTGGCTAAATAGGCGAGTTGCTAGTGCTGGGCAGAATAAACCAATGAATGACTATGAAGCCATGAGCAAGAGTCGAGAGAAAAATTGCTTTTTGGGCCTTAACTAAAGGGGCACAATTAAGAATGACTTCTCAGTGTGAAAATCTTTTAAACATTAATTAGTAAACATTCTATGTGAACTCTTAACCCCACATGTGATTGATTAATATATTTCGCAGCACCTACAAAGGTTCTACACATTTCATGTGATGTGTACCTTTCAGCTACATGTTGTTTTACTATGTAAAAATATTTCTGCAGCAGTTTAAATACATTATAAAGTGCAATTCTAACACAGTCTGCAAGTTGAATTTTATTTTTAATCTCATTTGCCTCACATTCAACATTGCTTCAGCCTGACTTTCATACCCTGTGAGCTTGTGTTCAGAAGTTCCTTCTTTTATGTCTGACAAACTCAATATCTGACACCGGGGGGGGGGGGGGAAGGGATATTTACAATGAAATGGCACAGCGTGGCGCCACAAGCAATTTTGCTGCGCTGAGCAGTGCCATTTAAAAAATGCAGGGATGCACAGTATTTACAGGAATACGGCACACCCTATGCTGTCCCCTGCGCTAAAACAGCAGCCATGCGCCAATGCAGCTACCCTTGCACCATGGTGCAAGGGTGCCTTTGTTGCAGGGAATATTGTGTTTGTGCTGGGAAGGGACATCTATTTGTGCTTCAGACTGCAGCACACATAGAAAGAGCAAAGATTGGTTGCGCCACTTTAAGGGTTCCCCTTGAAAGGCATGGGTTTTTGGCGCTGACTCAGATTTATCAATTCTTGTAAAGAGGGGCAGTGTCCATAAGCCATGGTTGTTGCTTGGAAAAACCCTCAGCAACACCCATGACACGCCCCTTTAAAGCAGAATACTGCATGAAAGAGGGCCATATTTACAAGACCATGTAAAGCCACGCAAAGTGGCCTTGTAAATATGGGCCTTCACAGCGCCACGGAGTGTGAAAAAAAACGGCTCTCCAGTGGCGCCAGGGGTTTGTAAATATGCCTCCAGGTTCCCATCCAGGGTTTCTTCTTTGAAACCTGCTCTACAGTCCTCATTTGTCTGCATAATTTCCAATTCCAATGCGCCGGCCATATTGCAGCTTCAGATATACCCCTGTATGTACAATGGTGTTTGCCAAGGTCTGGTCATTTACAACAGCCACATCTTGGATCCCTGCTTTCTCCCATACCTCTTACCTGCGGTAGCACCCAGTCTGATTCATCAATATGTAAGAATGCAAAAAAGGATTCTTTTCTTTAGTTCTACACACCAGAAAATCCATTTAAACATCTTCAAATATAGTCAAATGTAATACATTAACACAGAGCAAAAAAAAAATGTTTGCGCCCTCGTGTGATGTTGAGAATGTCTGCAAATGGTATTGTCCTTTTTTTGCCACCAGGACAACCTGAATTTCCTATTTTCATGTGACTGTATGTACAATAATAGCATCTGTACAAAACTAAAAATCAACACTAGGCATAATTGGAAAAAAACTTTGCTATCTCAAGGACTGTGAAGGTCATTGAAATTGGAAAACAATTAGCAAGTTCAAACATTCCATGACAGTACATCCAACTGTAGATTTCTTTGTTAAGACACAGCCAGTTTTCCTACTAATGAGCTTTTGTATTTAGAACTGTGAAAATTGATAGGGCTCTAAAATGGAAACTTCTACTTGGATAGCAAATGATTAATGCAACATATAATAACATTCTTTGCCTCCCACACTTTACTTGGAAACAGAAGAATGGACTTTTTCAATGATTGATGTAAATGTGGTTTGTGAGCAAAGGTATTCATGCTTAGAATATTAATGTAACAATTTTTGGTAATGTGGGGGAGAAATGCTTAACACTTGTGTGACTGTAACCACAGGTACAGGGGCTCTCTGGTGACGAATCTTTCCTTTTTAAAATGACAGTATTATTAAAGAGTGTCAGGGTGCTGCTGAGTACTCATATAATTATAGAGCACACTTTCGAGAAAAAAACATCTACATAGGTTGAATTCAAGGTCGAGGATTACTCTGTTAATGTAAATTGTAGGGCAAATGCAATCTGAGTGCATACTTTTTATCATAGGTTTGAACCCCAGCAGGGTCCACTCAGCATTCCTCCTACAGAAGATATTGACACGAATACCAATTGGTTTGGTAATAAGACCACGTCAATTTGGAGTGAAAAGAGATATAATTATTGTTTGTTTTAGGGTTAGAACAAAAAAGGAGAATAAAAACGAACATGAGACCATGTCTGGTTCTCCATAAAACACGTACAAAATTCCAACTTCTGCTCCGTGTTGCTATAACAAATCCGCTCCCTAACACGGAGCTTTCAAGATATACAATTTCTAAATTATCCAATACTTGCCAATTCTACTGGCTTGGTCCTATGTAAGGGAATGTGATTTTCTGTGCTCACATCATAGGTTCTAAGATTATGTGGTGTTATTTCCCAAAATTTCTATTTAGTAGTTGTGAAAGCTGGTCACAGTTTTGTCGGAAGTATGTAAGGTTTTATATAGCGCGAACGTGACCCACGAGGGTATCAGAGCGCTTTACAGTATACAGTATAAAACATAAAAAGATCAGGTAGTATACAAGCATTTGGTATTCGTCATTACGTGCAAAAGAGGTATGTAGTATATGGATAACATAGGTGACCCGTAGCCAACAGAACATTGCACTATAGACCGTAATTGAGCATTAGGTGGTTGTGATAATAAACATACTTATATATTCTCCTACATTCTACCATAGGTATGTGGTATATTGATAATATAGGAGACCCGTGGCCCACAGAGCATTACACTATATACAGTTAATGAGCATTACGAGGTTGTGATAATAAACATACATATAATATTCTCCTTCATTCTACCAGGGGTAGGCAGTGATATGAAGAACGTATAGGTGACTCGATGTCAGCATAGAATTAAGTCTTAGGACGTGAATTTGTTCATTAGTGGTATTTTTACTTCTTTTTTGAATGCGGTAAAGGAAGAGATTCCACGTACCCCTGGAGGTAAGGAGTTCCAAATCTTTGGTGCAATCCCTGAGAAAGCTCTGCAACCAGTTCTCTTCTTATGGAAGGATTGTGGTTTCAGAAGTAACGTACTCGCACTTCGTAGTTGTCTGCATCCTCCCGACCTTTCAAGCTTTAGAGCTAAGTAACTGGGTGTATTGTTATATAGGGCTTTATGGGTCATGCAGGCAACCTTTAGGTGTATTCTTGCCTCGTATGGCAGCCAGTTCAGAGCTTTCAGGGTCGGAGAGATGTGGTTATTTCTTTTCGTTCCTGATACCAGTCTTGCCGCAGCATTAAGTGATGCCCTCAGCGGAGCCAGCTTGTATTTGGGGAAACCGCAAAGAGTGGTGCTTCCATAGTCTAATCTTGGTAGCACTGTAATCCTCACAACCATATTGTCCTTCAGGTGCGGCCGGCACAGGTAAGAGTGTTGGGGCGGTGGGGTGGGAGCACGGCTGGGGGGAGTTGACAGATGACTGGATAGGTAAAATAAAATAAATAAACCCACTTACCTTGTGCTCGCCGGATCGCCGTGTCTGTTGACTTCCCTGCAGGCCCCACCTCACCGCCCCACCGCTCCTACCTGTGCCGACCACGCCTGTTGTCCTTGTTTTCAGGTGCCAGGACAGTAACATGTTCTAAGCTTTTTTTCAGATTTTTTATTGCAAAAGGCAACCTTATGTTATGGGGGCAAGGAAGCATTCTCAGTGGAGCGAAAATGTCACCCATATTTGCCAAGTGAGAAGAAGGGATGGATGACTGTATGAATTTTGAGAGTCTAGTATTTAAGAACATATAATGTCTACAAACAGGCATTTTGGTCTAGGGCTAATGCCAGGCTCATTTTACCACTTTTCACAAAATTACTTCTGGGTTCTGATCAGCAGTGCATCCCACTATTTCAAGCATAGATCTTAAAGTAACTTAGATTAACCCCAGTACCCAACATTTTGGGGTACAAACACGTCTATTGCACGTACACAACAGTTATGAAAAGATTCAATCACATATAGGACAGATGTACAAAGTGATTTAGTGGTCGCAAACCCTGAATTATAGGTTTTGTGATAGCTAAATCACTTTTTCTGATGTACTAATGCAATTTTATCAATCAATCAGTAAATCAGTCAGCATTTGTATAGCACAACACTGTCAACCCTAGGGATATCTGGGCGCTGAGGGTGCTGTGGCTCTTTCAAAAAGCCAGGTCTTGAGCTACTTTCTGAAGTCCGCCAGGGATGGAGGTGGAGGGGCACTGCATTACAGGTCTTGGCAGCAATGTAGGAGAAGGAGCAGCACCCGCTGCAGCTGCGAAGGATGCGGGGGGTGTTTGCGAGGGTGAGAGAGGCAGATTGCGGGTAAGTGGAAGTTCAGTTGATGGTTGATGCAGGATGATCCTTGGTTATGTAAGGCCTTGTTTGCGTGCGTAAGGATATTGAACTGGCATCTCTTCTGGATGCGTAGCCAGTGGAGGTTTCTGAGGTGTTCTTCTGGGAAGGTCCAGGATGAGTCTGGCCGCAGTGTTCGACATGGTTTGGAGTCTTTTGAGGAGTTGGGTGGAGATTCCGCCATAGAGAGCATTGCCATAATCGAGACGGCTGGTGACAAGGGCCTGCATGGCTGTCTTTCTGGTGTTAATTGGGATCCATCTGAGGATTCTGCAGATCATGCGAAGGGTGTGGAAGCCAGAGGAGGTGACATCATTGACTTGTCATTTCATGGTTAGTTGGCTGTCGAGGATGATGCTGAGGTTTACTGCATGGTTTGTTAGTATGGGTGTTGGTCCAAGTTCCGCAGGCCACTAGCTGGGACCACATGCGAAGGTGTTCTTCCCGAAGATCAGTACTTCTATTTTGTCTGAGTTGAGTTTGAGGCAGCTGTCCCTCATCCATATGGAGACATCGGTAATGGCTTTGCAGAAGTTGGTTTTGGCGTTGGAGGGGTCCTCAGTGAGTGAGAGGATGAGTTGGGTGTCGTCGGCATATGAGATTATGTTGGGTCCGTGGATCTGATGATGTCTGTGAGGGTGGCCATGTAGATGTTGAACAGGTTGGGGCTGAAGGATGATCCTTTGGGTACACCACATATGATGTCCTTGGGTGCAGAGGTGAAGGGAGACAGTTGGATGATCTGTGTGCATCCTGAGAGGAAGGAGGCGATCCACTTGAGGGTGTTTTTCTGTATGCCAATATTGTGGAGTCTGTCGATGAGGGCGTGAGGGATACAGTGTCGAATGCAGCAGAAAGGTCAAGGAGGGTCAGGGACAACGTTTCTCTCTGGTCGAGGAGGGTTTGGATGTTGTCTGTGGCGCAATCAGCGTGGTCTCAGTGCTGTTCTTGGCACTGAATCCTGATTGTGAGGTGTCAAGTAGTTGGTTGAGTTCAAGGTATTCGGTGAGATGTTGGTTGATGGCTTTCCAGAGTACTTTGGCTGGGTAGGGGAGCAGGGATATGGGTCGGTAATTTTTTTAGGTTGCTTTGGGTCAGCGGAGGGCTTTTTTAGGAGTGGCCTGACCTCTGCATCTTTCCATCTGTCTGGGAAGGCTGCTGTGGAGATGGAGGTGTTGTGGATACTGGTGAGTTCTGTGCTGATTGGGTTGGCTTCAAGGTTGAAGAGATGGCGGGGACAGGGGTCAGTGGGTGCCCCAGAGTGAATGGACAACATGATGTTTGTGGAGGTCTGAGCGGTGAGCATAGACTAGGTGGTTATTGTTCCGGTGGTATTTCGCTGGTTGATTGCGGTTGTTGAGGGTGGTTGGTTGAGGATTGAAGTTGTTGTAGATGGCGGCAATCTTGCTCTGGTAGTATTCGGAGAGGGTGTCGCAGAGTTCTTGGAATGGGTGGATGGTGTTTTCTGTGGATGACAGGTTTTCTGATTTTCAAATGTTCCGTTCCAATCACAAAATGGGTTCAGAAGCCCAGGACAAATCACAATTTGGTAGGGGTGTTAAGGGTGTCAGTAAGGTACGTATCAATTGTTTGCTACTGTATGTTTGGCAACAAACTATGGATCTGTTACCGACATCCAAGTGATCTGCAATATATATATTTAAACATTTAGAGCTGAGGTACTACTGATTGGATTTTGTTCATTTTAGTGTCATTTTATTCATTAGAATTTACTCTATTTTTCTAAATTGTTTTGGGATTTTGTGTCGTATTTTCACTTTATTACTGTAAGTGTGCTACATTGACAAGAGAAGTAAAGACTAAAGAACCATTGATTCCATGAACTAGAAACAGAAGAGATGTTGTCATTTGTAGCAGTCTTGTCAATGGAACAGAGATTTGTTGATTAGATTTACCCTCAAAAAATGTAGGATACTTTGCCTGCTGTTGGCTTTCTCCTGCTTGTAACAGCAAGTGGAAAATGCTTGAATACTGGCAGGTATGATGTCATGGTGGAGAGGCTTGTTGAACAGACTTAACTCATATAATTGTATGTTGTTGAGAATATGTCAGATAAAATCTCTGCTCCTATCTAAACACAGGGATCAAATTTTGGTCAGCATCTGCTGACACTGGCCAAGGTCTTATGCTGGGACTTGGACATAATGCACTAGCTATGAAGATTCATGCTGCTGCCCTACACTGCTGAACTTGCGTTGTAGCTTCATTTATCCACAATACTTGAAGTTTGAGGGCCTGATTCACAAATGTAAACTTACACTTTTGTGTAAGCTTGTTATTTTTTTGGTATTCAAAAACTTCAAGCTTAATTTTAATAATAGTAATTTTACAGCTTCAGCTACTCCACAGACGTGGCAGAGAAATGCACACATAAAAATATAGAACATGGCTATCTTTTTATGTTAAAAGATCATGATGCAACATCGCTTAGTTCACTCTTATGAAAGGATATTGGGCACCAATCCTTAATAAAGAAACAATAACATTAATATTCAACTGAAGAACATCCCCCAGAGCAGCAAAAGCTGCCTTGCAAAATTGACATTCTGAGAGATCTATATGATGTTCAAATGTTCCCAACTCAGCCTTAGAATATACCCATTTCTGGATCTTTCAACTCATTTAATGTGAGGTTAATCACAGCTCTGGATAACTTTTCAATGTATTCAATGGATTGTTTTGTCAACATGAAATTTGACTTTTCCTCCATAAGCATTTCCAACCTCTTCTCTTGCTCTGTTACCAACTACTGCATAATCACCTATTCAACTGCAGAAACAATCTCCTATATTACAAAACAGACAACCGACTCTTGCTAAAGACTTTCTCAGACTGCTTTACAATCAAATATATTTTAAAAATAAGCAGGGGCATGAGATTAGCATCAGAGCAAACTTTGCCTTCATAGGGATTCTAAGATCAGCTTATTAACACCAATACATTCATTTTTAAAGTAGCCTTCAAACATCTTTCTTTGAATGTCACTGCCATTGTCTGAAAGGTGATGTCAGCCAGTCTTGTTTCACCCCCAATACTGAACTCAGTGCTCACCCTTCTCATTTCAACCTAAGCAGCCACATCACAGATGCCTACTCTCCAAACTGACCTCATAACACTGAGGGTCAGATTTATTAAGGCCTTTGGTCACACTTACATTATGCAATTTTGAAACAATCCAAGATTGCTATGGGTAGTAAACCTGGGATTGAGTTAAAATGGTATGCCTTTCCAACAGAGACATAACAAGGAGAATATCTTCATTTCTCCTCATATTTTCCTCTTTCTATGTGTGCTTCATTCTGCAGCACACATAGAAAAAGGGAATGCCTCGATCCTGCCTGTAATGCAAGCACCCTTGCACTATGGTACAAAGGTGCCTGGATTGGTGCTAGGCTGCACTCAGTGGGCGAGCACAGGGAAAGAGCAGGGATCCGTCCTATCTTTATAGATATGGTGAATTCCTGCTCTCTCCCTGTAACGAAGCATAGTGCAGCAAGTTGTCTTGCTGCATTGCATTGTATGACTTTTCAGTAAATATGGGCCTCAATCTGCATCCCAACTCACACTAGAGATCAATGACTTGATTGAGGAAGACGTTGGTGTAATATTAGGGGGGGCACAAAAAGCTTATTTTGAATTTAATGCTCCTAGGGTTTCATATAATGCAACTTCTGTCCTAGATGCTTTTCTCCATCTCAACAACAAAGGCTTAATGAACAATGAAAATAACGGTGGAGGTGGAGGTCTGGCTCTCATTCAGCATGAGTCCTTTACATTGTTGAGGTTGCAAATTCCAACTATACCTGCTTCAAACATCTAACACAACACTGCTCAGATTGCTCTAATTCTATGTTCATCCTTACATTAATAGACTGAAAACTAGTATATCCTTTGATGATGTTATCACTGTTATGAGATTTCAACCTTGGGAGTACACCCACAACAGTAGGAAAAAGCACTGATGTAACGGAAACCTAGACTCTCCAAGGATTTCTCAACAAGTTTCAGTTCTTACCCACAATACAGTCAGTATCATATACCTAACCTTTGCCTACAACCTGAACATTCTATATTGAGAAGTCATACTGATTTCCTGGTCTTATGATGGATTTGAATTGCAATCACCAGCATTCCAAAATGGCCAAGTCAACTAACTATATTGCTTAAAATAATAAAGTGAGGTTCCCTCAACCAAAGTTCTTGGATAACATCAGAGAGTTCTGCTCAACTCACTGAGGTGACACCAATCTTGTTGTCCTATTCAAATATTATTTACCAAGACACATTTAGCTCCAACTTTGGCCTAAAACGTGTATGCCAGTAACAAGGCCAAACATAGGTGGGAGATTAACCTACTAAATATGAACGTAGAAGGTCAGAAAAGTGGGCAACACTTGAAGAAAACTCTGGCTGCCTCAGTTAGAGACACCTGCTGAGACCATGTGAGAAGATACCACAAGACTGCTCTGAGAACAATGAAGATTTACTGCACAATATTGCATGTCACAATGTTATCCTGACCACATACTTAACTCTTCCTTGCCCCTAAGACAAGCACTTTCCACCTTTTGTATTCTTCTGCTTTCTTATAAAAAAGTTTCAGAGAAGTGACGCAAATCATGTTCGGTAAATGTTCAATTCCATTATGATTTACGGTCAAACATCAAGTGACCTTTTGGTAAACTTTTGTAATGTAGTGTCACTTCTGTTTTCCTAATATTTCTGAGAAGTGACCAAAGTGCGTCATGTTCTGCGGTCAAAGCACCTGATAATGTCGTGATTCTGTGGTCAATAAGTTCCTCATTGAAAGAGTATAAATGATCTGCTCTTCAGTCCATTCGACGGACTACCTCTCACAAGTGACCCCATGGGTCATGATGTGTGTGCCCCCTCAGCCATCTTCTCTAGCATCTTTGGCTGTGGCTGAGGCTATAATGCTTATTATATTTTGAAATTGTCTCTTTCTCTCCCTCTGCATTGCCGTGATTTGTAAACTTACAAAATTGCATGAGTTACTTTTTCATCTAGGAAGGTGTATCTGAAACTTGTTATCTTCTAGATTACACAATGCTATTTTTGATTAACAATGTGCCTTTGACATTTATTGTTTAAAATTGTTCTTTATTAAAGTGCCACTCTGACTCAGTTCCTGCATTTCACACATGTGTCTTATTATTATAGATAGCACATTTATAGGGTGAAAAAACCACCCTGCAACAAAGTGCACCTAATTACCATTCAAAGCTGGAAAAACAGATAGGTTGTGTCCCATGAATCTCTACCGAATACACCTAGATGTAACAATAATAGCTGTAAGAGATTTAAGAATTCAAATGGTTTTCCTTCACACTTTCCTCCAATAGAGCTCACATAAAAACATCTGAAATATTACTTTATGCAGCCTTATTTGAAGATAATCTAATGTATTGGAAACTTGTCCTTTCTGCAGAGTCGACCTGAATGGTTTTTGCCTTTTTGCTGATATCTATTTTTCCTGGCTATTGAACATTGTGATTTTTACCCCTGCTTACCATTAGTAAAGTACTTGTAGCTCTCCTTTCAGCATGGTAATATTGGTGTACTCATGATAGGCTTATTACCTATAAGTCCCCAGTAAATGGTACCAAGGTGCACCATGGGCCCGTACGGTAAATGTCACAAGTGGAGTGCAGCACTGTGCCATCCACTTCAGTGATAATGTACACATGGCTGGAGGACTGCCACCACAAGTCTAGATGTGCAGGTTTTTACTGCAAATTCGACTTCTCAAAATAACTCCTTTTGACAGGCCTAAATCTTCCTTTTAAACATTTAATAAGTCACCCCTACATAGTCCTTAGTGCCCATCAGGCAGGATGTATAGTATTTAAAGGTAGGACTTGTAAGCATTTAATGTTAAACATGTCCTTACAGTGACTAGCACTTTAAAGCTATTTTCAATGTAGCAGGGCTGACTGTTCCATAGGAAAATACCAGAATGCACTATTAAATACTAATACAGTATCTCAGGAATGGGACTAGCTAGAAAAATAACTAAACAACTATCTTTAATAGTTATTAAAAATCCAGTTCAATGGTGAAGGAATTTTTAAATATTACTGAAATTTAACTTTTAGAAAGTTACCCAAGCCCTGCCTGCAGTCTCTGAAAGCTAAATATTCATTTTGCTGTCCCACTATGGCCAGCCGGTAATTAGCATTTAAATATGTGTGAATAAAATGTGAACTTGCTCCCAAAGCAAAATATTAGGCTGGCTTGAATGTGCAGAGATGACCCCTTTGAACTGGACAGAATATACAGATGGACTAGGAGGATCCTCTTTTGACACTGTGACACATCCTGATTGAATGTAACATCTTGATTGACTGGTTTGCTGACAATTTTCGTACGATTCTTGGGGTACACTTCAGAGAGGCCTCCCCTCTCACAGTCAAGTGATACTTGGGCATGGGCCTTCTTTAGTCTCCACCAGACTGTCAGGCTCCAATCTAAGTCTGCCTCTTTATGACATGACACGTTCACAGCCTGTGTGATAGGTCTACTGGGTTTACATATAACATTTGGTAATCCCCCGATGAAGCATGCCTAATCTCATGAACCTTAATCTAAGAGCAGCTTGTTATATTTATGGGAGGCTGAATTAAAAAAAAGTTAAGCTGGGTTGTCTGACTGATTCTTTTTTAAATCTTAAAGTAATTCCTGCTTTTGAATCGTTTCTTGACTTGATTCCTGATCACCTGGCCAAACAGTTTTATCTTAAATTAAGGTATGATATCTTACCTCTTCTCAGTTTTTGAGTTAACTGGGGTGAGAAGAGTTATAGTAACAGCAGGAGCCCAGCATGCAAACTTGAGACCGATTCCCTGCATCACTTTGTGTTTTGTTGTAAAGCTTATAGGGGTCCACGGAGGAAATGGTTAAAACCAGTCTGTAAGCTTTTGGGCTTCAGGCAATATGTCGCTGCATTAAGAGTGCTGTGTTCTGACACAAGTGAAGTGATCGTTACTGCTGTTTCTAAATTCCTCCATGCAGCCTGGCTCATTCGTAAGAGATATTGCTGACTGAAAAGAGTGTTTTGCCATTGAATCTCGCATTTGCTTGGTCTGACAACCCTATCACTCTTTTTAACTATATTTCAAATGTCCCAGTTCTTTTAGCTGTTTTATATTTTGTCAAGTGTAGAAATTGTAGATTGTCCGTTCTTCTTTTACTGGTATACCTTACTCATGCATGGATATTTCATGTGATGTTCTCCATTCTTTGAACTATATTGCACAAAGCACTTTACAGTTTCAGTTTTTGCTATTTTAATAATGTGTTTCTCTTTTTATTATACCTTTTATTATAATATTTTAGTAACAGATGGATGCCTTGTACTGTTTTTATTGCTTTATGGATCTAGTATCTGAAATAAATAGATGATGATGATGACTTTTGAGGTGCACTTCAAAGGATGTGGGTATGCTGCCAAAACAATTCCTGTGTATCCCATGTCTGGTTGCTGAAAACTTAGCTTTGTTCTACTAAATCTCTGTCTCTGAGGTTGCTGTTGGTACAGGGACTGCCTTAACCTGTATTTTGTTGTTAGATGTGAGAGTACACTAGGATTATCATAGTATATTCCCCATGCAGGCCCGCAGAGCCCAGGTTTGGTGTGGCCAAAGATTTCAACAATCTTGAAAATGTCAAAAGAGGGTAAGGGTTAGCCCCGGGAACCTTTACCCCATTGGTTATGGTGCCCCCAGGGGTCATTCCCACCCACTAGCTCATACCAAGTATAAATGTGTCATCGTCAGGCACCCTCTTCAGAACATTGCTGGACCTGAGGAAGATCAGAAGAGGACTGACCCTGCTGTCTGCAATCTAAGAAGAGCTCTGAAGGGCTGGATCTGCTCTCTCTCTCTCTCTCTCTCTCTCTCTCTCTCTCTCTCTCTCTCTCTCTCGTGTGCTCCAGGGTCATAACACTGACCTCCTGTTTAAGCTAAAGGGGTACAAAAAGCTACAAGAGGACTTTCCTGCAGCTACCCAGTTGGGCACTTGCAACTGGACCTGGAATTGACTCTGCCTGACAACCAGAGAGTCTCTAAGTGCCTCCCCTGATGTTCTGGGGGGCTTTAGATGTGTACTCCTGTGGTGGATGACTAAAGCCAGAATGCAAATTCCT
Organism: Calotriton arnoldi; assembly: GCA_963921515.1. Classification (NCBI taxonomy): domain Eukaryota; kingdom Metazoa; phylum Chordata; class Amphibia; order Caudata; family Salamandridae; genus Calotriton; species Calotriton arnoldi. The sequence goes on along the minus strand of CAWUFW010006028.1, from coordinate 1,017,522 downwards.
TGACAAGGGTGAACCTACTTAGTGTATCCAACCTGTGCTCCATTGTGGTCAGCGTCAAATTGCACCTAGGTCCAGGTCTACTCAACTGTTTCCATTCACTATCATTGGAACTTTATGTTTGTTGGCACTATTTCTACTTAGAACCTTAAGAATACATATCTATGGTTCCCTTATTCAATTTTTGTCATTTTGGTGTAATTTTGTTTATTAAATGTAACTCTATTTTTCAAATTCATTTTGGGATTTTTATTATTTGACATTTTTAACTCATTGCTGTTTTGGTATTGCATAAATACTTTACACACTGTCTGCTCTGTGCAATAGCTACCAGTGGGATGAGCTCAGGGTAATTTCATGAATTGAAAGGTTAATCTTGACAAGGACTGTTGTTACCTGAGGTGATTAACTACCCCCCTCAACTATTAACCCAATTTTGAACATATATTGCAAAGCATTTATAAAATTATTTTGGCATCTGTTAAAAGGAGTGTGGTGAGTGATACTAAATTAACAGAGTATATAATATAAACACACATATTATACTACATTAAATGAGTTCCACTATTAATTAATCATGTCTAATGATGATTAGCACTGAAAAGTTCGTCATTGTGAGGGATGCACAGCACTTGTTGCATACCAGAAAGCTGAAGGTGTACTGCTGGAGCAGGCTGCGAGGCCACATTTTGTTTATGAGAAACTGGTGCCTTCTCAGGCTGCAGCTTTCTTAGAAAAACAACAAGCTTCGCAAAAGTTGAAAATGTTCTTTTACCTCCAAGAGATCAGAAATGCTTTTTTAAATTTTGATTCTCTGATCTTTTATGAGAACTTGTCCTTGTGGTTAGTAATTTGATGTGAGAGAAAACAAAAGAGAATTATTTCACCTTTTTGCACTTTTAATCCCCCTAAGTCTTCCCAGGGATTCAGGCGGAATCATTGCAGCTCCTGGGATAATTACTTTGGGATCTCCTGTAGGGGTTGACAATCATTGGGGGGGACAGCAACATGACAATGTATCCTAAGCTGAACAGGGCTCCTCCCCTGCTGTCTTGTAACTGTCATGCAGGGAAACTCAGTGCCTTTGCAAAAACTATGTGGCTGGAATATATGTGGCAGACATTGCACAACAGGGATAGGTGGTATTCATATTACTCAGGTGCGCATGCTAGTCACTCAATCAATCAATCAATCAGGGAATTGTAAGCGCGCTACTCACCCGTGAGGGTCTCAAGGCGCTGAGGGGGGGGGTCCGCAGATCTGTTTAGCCGAAGAGCCAGGTCTTGAGGGTCTTCCTGAAGGTGTTCAGGGAGGGGGTGCGTCTGATGTCTGCCGGTAGCTCGTTCCAGGTCTTGGCTGCAATGTGAGAGAAGGATCTTCCGCCTGCTCTGGCTCTGTGGATGCGCGGGGTTTTGGCCAGTGCGAGGTTGGAAGATCGGAGGTTTCTTTTGGGTACGTGGAAGTTGATTCTGTCGTTGAGGTATTTGGGTCCGTTGTTGTGTAGGCATTTGTAGGCGTGAGTGAGGATTTTGAAAATGACTCTTTTCTGCACTGGGAGCCAGTGGAGAATTCGTAGGTGTTGGCTGATGTGTTCGTGTCGGGGGATGCCGAGGACGAGTCTGGCGGCGGTGTTTTGTACTGTCTGGAGTTTGCGGAGTAGGGACTTGTTGATGCCGGCGTAGAGTGCGTTTCCATAGTCCAGTCTGCTGGTGATGAGTGCGTGGGTGACTGTCTTCCTTGAATCAGCGGGATCCACTTGAAGGTCTTGCGGAGGGTGTTGAAGCAGCTGGAGGTGACGGCGTTGACCTATCGGTTCACGGAGAGTGATGAGTCGAGTACGATGCCAAGGTTCTTGGCGTGGTCTGAGGAGGTAGGTGGGCTTCCGAGGGCGGTCGGCCACCAGGTGCTGTCCCATGCAGAAGGGGTGGTACCGATGACGAGGACTTCTGTCTTCTCTGCGTTGAGCTTCAGGCAGCTGTTGGTCATCCAGACTGCGACGTCTTGCATTCCTTTCTGGAAGTTGAGTTTGGCAGTGGTGGGGTCTTTGGTGAGGGAGAGGATGAGCTGGGTGTCGTCGGCGTAGGTTACGATGTTGAGGCTGTGTTGTCGGACGATGGCTGCGAGGGGGGCCATGTAAATGTTGAAGAGGGTGGGGCTCAGTGATGAACCCTGTGGGACTCCGCAGGTGATTGTCGTGGGGTCAGAGAGGAAGGGTGGGAGTTTGATCCTTTGACTTCTTCCGATGAGGAATGATCGGATCCAGTCCAGGGCTGTTCCTTGTATGCCTGCGTCATGTAGTCTGACGACTAGTGTGCGATGGGAGACGGTGTCAAAGGCCGCTGATAGGTCGAGTAGGATGAGGGCTGCGGAGTGGCCTTGGTCCAGGAGGGTGCGGATGTCGTCTGTGGCGGCAAGTAGGGCGGTCCCTGTGCTGTGGTTGCTTCGGAATCCGGATTGGGACGGGTCGAGGACGGCGTTCTCTTCAATGAATCGTGTCAGTTTCCTGTTGACTGTTTTCTCTGCAACTTTGGCTGCGAAGGGGAGGAGCGAGATGGGCCGATAGTTCTTGAGGTCGGTGGGGTCAGCTGTGGGCTTCTTGAGCAGGGGTCTGACTTCTGCGCGCTTCCAGTCGTCTGGGAAGGTGCCTGTTTTGAAGGTGGTGTTGATGGTGCGTTGTAGTTTGGGTGCGATGGCGGCCACGGCTCTGTGGTAGATGTGAGGGGGGCAGGGATCGGTGGGGGCCCCCGAGTGGATGCTTTTCATGGTCAAGGCGGTGTCTTCGGCCGTGATCGGTGTCCAGTTGGAGATGGTGGGCTGGCTGGTGTTTCTGGGGGGTGGGGGGCCATCTGTGGCACCTGGTGGATGGTCGATTAAGTTGTCGTAGAGGTTTTTGATCTTGAGGTGGAAATAGGTTCCAAGCTTGTCGCAGAGGTCTTGGGATGGGGTGATGTCTGTGGCTTCGCCGCGTGGGTTGGTGAATTCTTGAATGACACTGAAAAGTTCCTTGGAGTTGGTGGAGTTGGCCAGGATTTTGTTGTGGATGAAGTTCCTTTTGGTGGCTCTGATCTGGTTGTGGTAGTTTGTCACGGCATCCTTGTAGGTGGTGTGGTTTTCGGTTGTCTTGGTGTTTCTCCAGTTCTTCTCCAGGCATCTGCAGGTGCATCTGGCTTCTTGGAGAGCGGTTGTGAACCAGGCGGCTTTCCTGGGGCGTTGTCTGTTGGGGTTGCGTAGCGGGGCGAGCTCATCTGCGCAGTTGGAGATCCAGGTGTGGAGTTCTCTGGCTGCGTCGTTTGCGCTGTTTGCGTCGGGTGCCCAGGTGTGGTTGTCTCGGGTGAGGGTGGAGTTAAGTTGCTCGTCGGTAACCTTGCTCCAGTTCCTTCGTGGTGGGCGTGGGGCTGGTTTGGGTGCCTTGGGTTTGTTGATGGCGAAGTGTACGCAGTGGTGGTCGGTCCATGGCGGCTGCGTTGTGTGGCTGAAATGGACGCTGTTTCCTGCCGCGAAGATGGGGTCGAGGATGTGTCCTGCTCTGTGGGTCGGTGTGTTAAGTCCGATGCTGGCGAGGTTGTCACGAAGGATAGTGGAGTTGGGGTCGCTGGGGCTGTCGAGGTGGAAGTTCAGGTCTCCAATGAGTATGTAGTTTGTTGAGGCAATCGCGTGGGGTGCGATGAAGTCGGTGATGGTGGTGGCGAAGGGTGTTCGGGGGCCGGGGGGTCTGTAGACGAGGGTTCCTCGGAGTGTGGCTTTGGGGGTGGTCTGGATCTTGAAGTGCAGGTGTTCGGCGGAGGGGAAGGTTTCGCTGGAGGTGGTGAGGTGGTGGGTGATCTTGTGGGTGATGGCGAGGCCCCCTCCTGGGTGGTTGGGGCAGTCTTTCCCCTGGATCTTGTATCCGTCTGGGATGGCGGTGCTGATGTTGGGGGCGGAGGATGCGTTGGTCCAGGTCTCTGTGAAGAAGGCGATGTCGGGCGAAAGAGAGTCGAGTAGGTTCCAGATTTCCATGGCGTGTTTGTGTACGGAGCGTACGTTGAGGAGGATGCATTTTAGGGTGTCGCCGGTGCTGGCGTCGGCAATGTTGGAGGCACTCACAATTTGACTATTTTTTTACTCCTCTATTAACCCTCCATAGGTTTACTGTGGCAAAATTCCAGACACAGGGTATATCAGATCACTCGCTGCTGATTGTCACCTTGGCATCTAACAAGCTGAGGGGCAGGACGTAATTGAGGATATCCTCCTGGCTCCTGATAAATGAGGAAGTGGTGGCCCACTTAGATAAGGCAACGGAACACTACTTCAAGAAAAATGGGCAGTCTGAAACAAACGCGATGATCCACTGGGAGAAATATAAGGCAATCCTTCATGGAGGTCATTATAGCAGATAAGATGGGGGACAAAAGAGAGCGGACGGGCAGCCACATAGACTTGGAGCAGAAAATCCTTGAGCTGGAGGCAGACTATCTTGTGGTGCCCTCTGAGGCCAAAAGGCTGAGAATCATGACCAAGACAGCGGAGTTTTGCTCCCTGGTGATGGACGCGGGCAGGTGGATGCATGCGGCGAAGCATAAATGCATCTATGAGTTAGGAGCTAAGGCGGGAAAAATGATGGTGTGGCTGACTGAGAGTGATCGGGAACGGAGTCATGTTGCTGGTATAATTGCGCTGGATGGGTCGTTGGCTACAGGGAGTGAGGACAAAGCGGCCACAATGGCCGACTATATGCAGAACTTTTAAAAGAGTCGATTGGGGGCGGAAAAAGAAATGAGGAGGCTGTATATGTTTATTTTTTTTGACGTGAGTTTATTCACAAGTCACACAGAGATAATTGTTCTAAGAAAAACAAATCTTCTTTAACATCCTTCTTCTTCTTTACCTTTTCCAGATCGTCTGCTTCCTCCGGAGGTGTCCCCTGGGAGGCTCATGGGCAAAAGAAGAAAGTGACGGTAAGTATATGCATATTTTCCTACATAAGGTAAGAATAGGTCCCTTCACCACACCCAGGTGAAAAAAGAAAGACCTTGAGTGAGTACCAAAGAAAAAATTGGAGTCCAAGGAAAACAGGACAAACAAAAAAACCGATCATATAGGAAGGGACTCTTCTCACTTTAGAGAGCCCTTAAATTGATAATCGACACTTGAGGAATCAGGGTTTCCTTCAGGACAAGGAGGAAAATAAATCAGCTTTATCCCTTTTCTAGGGGTATCACGCTCTGTTGTATCATGCAGGGGAAAGGCACCCTTGGTCTCTTCACTTTCAGAAAAACAACATACCCCCCAACAATTATTGGTGGTCCCAGGTATCCAGTTTGGGCTAGACCAGTATCTTTATCTGGTCTATTCCCTGTTTTACCCCGGGTGTGAAAAAGTCAAGCATGCAGAACCCCCCCCACAAAACACCAGTCACCAGTTTGTGTCCCTTTTCTCCTGACCTCCTCCCTCATTTAATAAATCAACCCTCCCATTCCATGTTATGTACCACCTCTGCTGCAACTCTCCTGATTTGCGGCGGCTTCTGCACGTCCTTCGAGGGTGATCACCAATCCTCACTAAAATCCTCTAAGCTCTCGTCAAGTTCAGTGTCCTCCGTTCTGGGCTCAAGCAGTCAAGCTCCTTCGGTTGACTCTGTCTCCTCTGGCCGCTCTCCCTGAGTCTCCTTCCTCTCTGCATTCTTCGGTTTCTCCTAATCCCTCCTTCTTTCTTCCATCTTCCTGGTTCAGAGGAGTTCCTCTTCTCCTCCTTCCCGTCAGGTTGATTGGCTCCCTTGCTCGACGTCATCCGGCTCCGCCTGCAAGAGAGAAGGGTAGTCCTTCTTTAGTGTCGCTTCTCTCCTCCAGGTCCTGTCATGGGTGTCGGACTCGGGAAGGGACGTCGGATAATGGGGTAAGTGGGTGTTGGAGTCCGGAAGGGACGTCGAATAATGGGGTAAGTGACGGGGGCTCCCATCGGGTGGTCCTATTTTTCCTTACCGCCGCATTGGTTGACTCTACTTCACCTCCCAAACAAAATTGCAGCAGTAGACGGGCTGGAGACCCTTTGGTGATAGTGTCCCTGGACGAATATAAGGCATTTGATTTCATTCTTTGGCCTTTCTTATTTGCAATTATGGAGAAAATGGGATTCGGGGCCCCATTAATGAAGTGGATTTGCCTCTTGTACATCTGCCCGAGGGCACGGATGAAGGTCAATGGGATTCTCTCTCTGGATTTCCCCATAGGGAGTGGAGGTGCCAGGGCTACCCCCTCTCACCCATGCTGTTTGCCATCACCATTGAGATGCTGATGGAATAGCTCAGGGTGGACCCTCAAGTGTGGGGCTGCCAGTGGAGCTATGCGTGGGAGTATCAGATCTCGCTGTACACAGATAATATCCTGCTGTACATTGCATACCCGAAGACTTCGCTGAGGTGATTGGGGGAGATCTTTGTGATTTATGGTAATTACTCTGGGCTACAAATGAATTGGGAGAAATCCCTAATATTACTGATGGGGTGATGGCTGGTAGGGAGTTGTCTTCCACTACCTCTAAGGATGGAGTCACTGCATTTTAAATATCTGGGTATATGGGTTTCCCGGGATTAACGTACGAATTATATGGACAATGTGGGCCCTCTATTGCGAAGACTGGATGGAGACATAAAACAGGGTCCTGCTGCACTCGCTCTTGGGAAGGGCTGCGCTATTTAAAATGATTGCTTTGCCAAGGTTCACCTACATACTGCAGTATAGCCCCTTTGCGCTACCAGACACATTTTTGCGGGCTACCGTCGCATTGCTGAGGTCTCTCCTAAGACTAGTGCACAGCAATGGCCACATAACAGAGATCGGTCTTTGACGGGGGCATTGCGCTCCTGCATATTCGCTGGTATTATGAGTCTGCGCAAGTGCAGATAGTTAATGAATGGGCATACGCTCCCCAGATAGATCTTGCATTCCGAATGGACAAGGAGATTTTGGGATAAGGATGCTAAATACACGTGCTATATGGGGGGAGGGTGCCAGGGGACATCCTCCTGGCCACTGCCACAGTCAGTTTGGAGGATACTGATAGGGGTAATGGGATGGGAGCGGCAGTTGACACCACGCACCCCGTTGTGGGTGGACATGCGGCTCCGCCCAGTGCCAGACTTACTGGTGTTTAAGAAGTGGGATCTGTTTGGCCTCTCTGCCCTGGTGGATGTATCGGACACCAATGGGAGAGTCCTGTTTGCTCATTTGCAAGCCGAGTATGATATGGACTCCTCTCAGGTTTTTAAATACCTACAATTGCGGCACACATTGCAAGCTAGTATTCCCAGAGATGAGGAAACAATGGAAGACGCCCCTTTAGAGCTGCAATTGTTAGATGGGCATTTAATCACCAAGGCTGATCCACGGCGCTCATACCAATCACAACGCTACATCGCAGCATTGTGATTGGCTGTGGAGAGCCTGGGAGCCGGGTGCTTCCTGCTTCCCTGTTCCGACCTGAAGAGACTACAGAGGAGAGACGAGGAGGAACGCAGCAATCAGGTGAGGTTTTATTTCTTTTTTTTTAACCCCCTCAGCATCCACCAATTCCCCCCCTGCCCCGGATCCATGTCTGCCGCCTCTGAGTACTACTGACACAACAGGCTAAATTTACTCCAATCCAGTCTTGGAGTTACACACATGGACAGCCAGTGGTTTTTCAATACACATGGAAAGAAATCAATGAAGGTAGCAATGACTGTAATACTTAAGGAAACGTTAAAAAAATGAATTACATTAAATAACATTTTTATGAAAACTTTATTTATAAAAATAATTTCAATCTTAAATAAAATTGTAAGCTTCTAAAAAGTAATTTTTTTTCAAAACAATGTGCTATAAATTATATATATATTTTTTAATAATTAATCACAAATACCATAATATACATCTTGCATTCAAGACTGACACATTCAGCACAAATGATATTGTGCGGGGCAGGGTGGGGAATGTTAAAAATTTGATTTAATTCAAAACTAATTGTGAATTAAAAATGTGTTTGAATGTTTTAGTATTAAAAAATAAATAATCTTTATTTTTTAATTTAAAAATGATTTAAAATGTCTGGATTTTCCTGTTTAAAAATGATTTTCTCAAAATGCCTTTTTCTATTTATAGAGCGATCACCAACCTGAAGGCTGACATCTCCACAAAGGGGCAGAAAATGACTAATAATAATATTTTTGTAGTAAATTTGGTCAATCTTCAATCTACTTATGAAAATGAGGAATTTCATCCTTGAGGATATTTACACCTAGGTATAGGTGCAGATCTAAACGTGAGAATGTTTACACGTATAAACTTATAATTGTGAATTATACCATATTTTGTATACATGTATATGAAGGCACATTATCAGAACTCATAATACATGTACCACACATTAGAAAGTAATAATAAACACAAACAAAAACAATTTGTAGCAGTTCAAACTGATAAAAATATGACATCAATTAATGGTGGTAAGGTGCACAACATGGTGGGCCCCGGGGGACTGGCATGATCAACATAAGACATATGACAGTGGAACAAAGCAACCAAGCCTCACATTAAACAAAAAAATTGCTTCAGTTTTTGAGGGAATGATTACAATCAGATAAAATGAAGAAAACACCCAAGTGTGTCTGACCAGCTCTGAAAACCAGCTTTGATTATTTGGGAAGAAGGAGATAAAGATTTCCCAATCTCCAAGAGAAATGGAAGCATTACCTGTTTAGCCAATCCAAGATGTTTTTTTTAAATCCCCCTTTTAACCTTTTTCTGCTATGCATTCTAGGCTATTATGCAAGCCCATGAGCATAATGAAAGCTTCAAATTCTCCCAGCTGAGTCCGCCCAGCTTCTACTGTAAAAGAATGCATGCCTAACCTTGATTGAGATATCACAAGAATCATAAGCATCGCAGGCTGACAAGTCATGGTATCCAGTGAATGCTAGATACATGAATTCATGGAATTTCATCATATTTTGCATAACAGTCAGTCATGGTTCTGGACCTGCTGAAATTAAAGAAGATCTGCCCACCTCTCTTAATGTTGCCAGGTCAGAAATTTTAATCTCACTTCCTTCAACTCTGAGTGCATTGACACAGTTAACCATCATATCCTACTTTACTGGCTGGAAAGTGAATAGGACAGCACACCAATGTCTTAATGTATTCCTCTTGGATAGGGCTGTGTGGTTATTTTTTACTGTTCAAACATACTTTCTTATAAATCCAGACTATTGCATTTTGCGTATTGTAAGAAATTGGGTTATTAATAGACAGTGGTGAGAGCCCCCCTCAAACAATAAACACAATCCTTCTCAGGGTGACACCAAATAGTCACTAAATTAACCTATGCTTAACCCTCTATTAGCATAGCACAAAGCAGTCATGCTAAATGTAGAGGCAATGTGTTAAGTTTTTATGCAGCACACAAACAGTAGTAAATTAAACACAAGACAAATCCCAAACCAATTTTGAAAAATATAGTACATTTGAATAAATATAATATCAGAATAACAAAAATTCATTCAATAGAACAGGAGCTATTTATTTTTAAAAATTTAGGACAAAATAGGGCCATTCGCGGTTATCTGGTTGAGCTTACAAGTTCACGCCTACCATGATGTAGCATGGGCTGGATATGGGAACCAGTTTCTTCCCACTGAAGATTTACGTTCTTGAAGTCCACGCGAAGGGTTCCATTCATGTTGACGGGGGCTGGAAGGAGGAGGCTGCTGGCGCAAGGAGCAGGATGAGCGTAACAGACGGTTTTCTCTGTAACGTGAAGAGCCGGTCATCGCTGGAGCTTTGTGTTTGTTGATTGTCATGGATGCTCACTGTCGGAGTGAAGTGCTGGTCTTGAGTTGCCGGTTGTCGCAGACAGTTGCTTGTCAGTGCAAAATGCACGCCCTGCTGGATCTTCGTGTTGGTGTTTGCCGCTGGTGGACAATTCTCGGCATGAAAGCTCACTTTGTGGTGGAGAGTAACTCAAAGTTCAGGATTTTAAACTTTCTTGAGGAAGAGTTCACACTGATGCAAGCCAAGTGTCCAGGACCTGGGTGGCACCACTTGGGGACTCACTCCAGCAGAGTCCAGCAGCAGGTCTCAGGCATGCCCAGGCAGGGCCAGTTGGTGCTGGGTGGCAGGGCAGTTGCAGGGAGACCTCTAGAAGCTTGTTGTGCTCCTGTATCTCACACAGGAGGTCAATCAACTGACCCTTGGAGTCACTCTGGGTAGCCTGGATTCAAGGCAAGAGGGTCGATCCTTTCTTCAGTGAGTCAGCAGGGCATTCCTCTCCTGAATCTTCTGCAGGTCCAGGAGTTTCCTCTTGGGAGGTTGTGAAGAATCAATTTTTAGGTCTCGCCTAGGCAGCGCATGCGCTGTCTCGTCGAGAGATGATGTATACAGTATAGTGGGGGAAGCTCCACCCACTTTCCGCCTATCTTTTTAATTGGCCGAATTCCTAAATGCTGCAATCTGATTCGTTTTCCTCAACTTAATCCCGCCTCCTGACGGCCATGTCGTCATTTTTCTCCTTCCATAGCTATTGGCCCCTTTACTTTTAAAACTGTTTTGTTCCCCTACCTCCCCCTGTTCCCTCCCGCAGTCCGTCACTTCTCTGCCAACCACAACCCCCCCACCCACTCCTGTTCCTGCCTTCTTCGACGACCGCAGTTTTATTTACAATGCAATAGGACTCGCGTAAATACGAGTCCTATTGTATTTGTAAATGCTTTTTTGCCCCTCTGATTGGCTGGCTGCATTCGCACTCTATTTTGCCTGACCTAGACTTTTGCATGCGCACGATGCTATACATCGTATGCATGCGCGCCAAAAGTCTGCCTCTGCCTCTTGCTTATTTATTTGTGTTTTCGCGGCGTCCACTTCAGGGACCCCGCGCTCTGTTTTTTGGGGTTTTTTTTCACTTTAACACTGAGCGCAGCACCCGCATAAAGGACACCGCGCTCGGTGTTAAAGTTAGAAAAAAAGTGCGTGCTGGTTATTGTTATAACTTGGTGATATGTACGCACACCTGTTCTTATGAGTTAGGCGAACCGTGTGTGTGAGCGGAGCCTGTCTGCCTGCCCGCGACCGGCTGGAGGTGCAGTGTTCTTGTGCAGGACTGTGCTCACCGGAGCACATTGAGTGGTCCTGGGCAGAGGAGCTTTCCTCCATGCATGGCAAGGCGATGGACCTGGCATGGGTCCGAGCCCGGACAGCAGAGGTGGAAGTTGCAGTCAGAGGTTTGGCTCAGATCATGCTGCATCAGTGTTTGCAGAGGTGCAGAGGGGAAGGGGGGTAAAACTCGGGGCTCAGGGCTTCATGTGAAATGGCAGCGGGTGGTAGAGGCAGTGGTGTTACGTGTATATTTCTTAGTAGGATGAGTAGGTGAATGAAGGACTGTGGAGGAGGGGTGGGATGGGCGAAGGCAGTACATTGTGTAAGAAGGAGCTGGGGAAGTAGGAGGTGCGTGTGTTGAGTTTTCATTTAATGTGACTTGTTTAAACCAAGCGTGTGATGTTGATCGAGTGCAAACTTCTGGCGATCGTGTACAGACACACATATTTTTTCAGCTGCACTGATGTTTATGAGTGCCAATTCCCCCCCCGCCCCCATAGGGTGGTTGTCGGCGCATGATCCTCGTCCGCAGCGGCAGACACGCAGCCAGCGCCCCTCTCTGAGGTTAGGTGATGCGGCAGGCAGGGCTGCTCGGGAGGAGCGCTTGAGGCAGGCTGGCACGGTGTTTTTTTTTAATGCAGATTTCTATAGCGCGAACTCTACCTGAAGGTATTGGAGCGTATTACATGAGCTCCGGTTACGTTACACAAGGGCACATTCAGGCACGGGGAGATTATGTGATCGGCAGGCAGGGCTGCTCGGGAGGAGCGCTTGAGGCAGGCTGGCACCGTGTTTTATTTTTTTTTATGCAGATTTCTATAGCGCGAACTCTACCTGAAGGTATTGGAGCGCTTTACATAAGCTCCGGTTACGTTACACAAGGGCACATTTAGGCACGGGGAGATTATGTGATCGGCAGGCAATACATATAAGATCCTAATGGCGAGACCGATTGGCATTGCCAATGCTTGTTATACTTAGTGTCAGCCTTTATGCCAGGGAATTTCCTGATCAACCACCAAAACTGGTTCTGGTCAGTGGTGTCAAGACTCATTGTGTGTGCTTCAGGCAAAACCCTTTGGAGTGTAATCAGGTCAACTCCTCCCCAGCTGTCCTCTTTGAAGACCCTCACTCCTCACACCTAGGCTTCCTTTGTCTCACTGTCTTGAAGCAATACACAACTCAGAACAGCAGAGCCATTTATAATCATATGAGCCAGACCACTGGCAGGAAGGCACAGTTGATTTGGGCAGAAAAATGCCAAATTTCTAAGAGGGGCTTTTTCTAGAATTGTAACTTAAAATCCAACTGTGCCATTAAAAAGGAATTTAAATTACAATTCCTTTGAGTATAAAATGTTTTCTTTATCTGATCCCAATTTGAAGTTAGCACCTATTAAAGGTCATAAAGTAAAACAGTGTTAGGTTTTTTAAAACTTTTTTTACTGTTATGGCATGTGAAACTTAAAAACACATGTTCCATTTTGTAAATACCATGCACCCTGTCCTTTGAACCTTTTTGAGCCTACTTTAGATGTGATTTATAAGTGATAAGGTGGAGATTTAAGCCTGGTAAAAGGTTTATTTTGCAGGTCAAAATGACAGCTTAAAACTGCACTACAGGCTGCAGTGGCAGGCCTGAGACATATTTTATAGGACTTTTAGTGGGTAGCAATTAATTTGCAGTCACTGGGTACAGATAGTACATTTACTTGGGACTTGAAGTAAATAAAATGCACCAATAAGGTGTAGGTCATTTTACCATGTATAAAGCCAACAGCACAAGCACTTTAGCAGGGGTAAAGTTCACAGAATCCTAATGCCAAAAAATGAATTCAGCAAAGTCAGGAAGTGAAGTCAAAATATTTGGGAGAATACCACGCCAAGGATGTCAGGTCTAACACGTATTTTCTGTTTGTGTTACACATTTGCCATTCACAAAGTTTTGTTTTCAGGAAACTTGATTTGAGCAGCAATGATTTGGATCGAATGTACTGAACAACATTCACTGTGCAACCTTTGAAGGTTTATGGTCAAGGTGTCATGTGTGCCCTTGTACACGAGGGCATATTTCATGTACAATTTTCAAGCAGATAAATACCAAAGCAAAATATGTGTAATATATCTAATTCAGTATTATGGGAAATTGTTGCAGTTTCGCTCACTGTTAAACTCATACCACAGCTAACTAACACAGCCTGGAAGTTCAATGTATTATGTATCGCCCAAGGCTCTCCTCTAACTCCATTACTATAACATTTACAGGAAGCATGGTGATTGACACCAAGTATTGAGAACAATTGCTGGTGTATGTATATATATTATTCAACTCTACCTTCTGATAGGGAAACCAAAATACGAGGCAAGGAATGTAATAAAGTGCCTGAAACACATCCACCAATGGGTAAAGGAGAACTTTCTTAATGTGAATGGTTCAGTATAAAAAATCATGAAGCCAGCACAATCACATACTTTGGGGCCAATTACAATGTCGGTGGGACCGACATGGCGATGGTGTCGGTCCCACACACATCTATATCCCCAGTCAGACCGCCACATTCCAATGCGGTCGGTCAGATCGCATTGCCCCAGGGACCAACTGACAGCTTCCGACAGGCTCAAGGAGCCCGTTGGGTGGTCGGTTGGATAGTATTCCCCACAATGGAGGCAGTGCCTTCTCAGGCATCGCCGTGTGGATTACGAACCACCTTTCCGTCAGCCATTTCATGTCAGGTCTTCCGATGTGAAAAGGCTGGTGGAAAGGCTTTATTGGGGCCCCTAGCAGGGCCCCTGTCCCCTGTGGCCCTCCGCTATGGGTGCCCCCTAAACATCCATACATATGGTGCCTGCCACAGGGTGCAGGGATGTTTAAAAACATGCCTCTTTGCATTGAGGCTTGTGGTACGGCCCTTTTCGGGGCCACAGCACAAGCCTTAATGCAAAGAGGTATGTTTCCGACTGCCTCCACGGCGGTTGGGTCCTAATTTGGTGGTCAGGACCACCGACTACCTGTCGGCTGGTCCCTTTACCACAACAATGCCATTCGGATGCTCATCCGACCAGCATTGTAATCAGCCCCTATGTCTCCCTTTAAAGTGGTTGATAGATCTGGGACATCATCCACTTTCATTGCCAGTGTTTAAATAATCTCAGGATCTCTTCTCTGCACACTTGATTGAAGTAGTAATATAAGCTATCACTCACCAACTTATGGTACTTAGAATGATCTTCCCTCTCTTCAAATGAAGACACGTCAATCATCACAGCTCAATTATAGTGACATAGTTCACTTGTGAACAAACACAAAGGACATAAGGAAAACCAAGTGGCTACTCTATGGACCTCATCATGAGTGCTCCTTTAAATTTTGGTATATGCAATAACACCTGCTACTGCACATAATGGAATTGTATGTTTTGTGGCACCCCGTCAATTTTTCCCAGATGCAGTTTGACAGGTTAAACCAGTCTAGTAATTACTGAAACAGATTTTGATGCAGTAAGTGTTAGATTCTTTTTCAGGGTTTCTATTTTGTGTGCTTATAATGATGATTAATATTTTCTTTCTGTACATAAATACATATGTAGGCAGAATTGTCATAGTTGCAATTTAAACTAATTTCATATGTTGTGTAGAAATGTGTTTATTAATGTATTTTAGTTATGCCACATTTTCATGTAAACCACCATTTACACAAAATGGGTGCCATCTCTGTCACTCACTCCTACTCCCCCCACATGCATCTTCTCCCCACAGGCTCCACAGAGGACAATCAAGCTGACGTGTAGTAGTTTATGTCCACTGTTATGATTGCAAATTATTTTCTCTAACTATTTTGCTGCTACGCCTGCACAGTTGTAAGCCTTGATTCGGAGTGCTCTTTGGGTATTTGTAGGATTTTTATAATTTACTTTATTTCTTTATTTATGTATTGCAGTTTTATATAGTGCAAACTTAGCCCCAGGGAATTGGAGAGCTTTAAATGAGCACCGAATTAAAATATAAAATGTTTATTAAAGGACAGGAAGATTATGCGATTTGCCCTGAATCACAGGATAATGTGGCGAGGGAGGGAGACACTGCATTAAAATACATTCACGCTTCCTAACCGGCACCCCCCTCTGTAGGTGATAAGAAGATGAAATATCCAGCAAGCATCCAAGCCAGTCTGTCAAGAGAGCCAGCAATAACATACTAAAGGAAATGCTACATAAAGTAGAGAAGGCATTGTCAATCATGAACCTAGTAAGAGCCCGCCACTTCAGAGAATACATCTCTAGACTACTCTCCTTTCTACTCTCACTCACTGCTACGCTATATTTCACAGTTAGAATCAAGAACTACCATTGGGTTCTCGTTCTGTAGGCTGTCAAAAAATATCAGTTGCTTTACACTGCTGGTTTCCACTGCCACACTGCAGATTTATAGCGGCAGAGTAAAAGAAATAAGCTGTCATGACTGCCTATTTTAGGTTTCAGCAGGAATAGAATAAACAAGAGAGGAGTTATGATAGGGATGCTTGGAGCGAAACAGGCAGTAAAACACTTTTGAAATCAAATCTGTTTTATTATTGTCATTCCTAAGAAAAAAAACCTTTTGCTGGGTGAATATGTGCAATATCAAAACCTTTGCCTGCAACAATAATCCCTAGCTAAGACTGAGAACCAATTGCGTGTGCTTAGCAGTGTTTCTTTAAGTTCAATTTAAGTAGCATAATTGAAACACACTCTACCAGCTGTTACTGGTAATGTTTTGTAACTTTTGGTATGGAGCGCTACCCTTTACAAAAGACGTTAGCAGCCTATGGTCACACGCAGGCATATACACACACACGCCTCCACCTTGCAAAGATCAAATTATACTTTATTAAATCATTCATGACATGCTAAATGACATAACTGATGACATCACTGATGACATCTCCAATGGCATCATTGATGACCAGTAAACTCTAACTGGTGAATTTCAGTGTTTTTTTAGATTTTTAAATGTTAGTTTTTATCTAAATTAAATTGATTTTTTTTATCATTTCCAGCCAAGTCCCCCTGAGTCCACCTCTGTCATGAAACAGCTGCTGTGCAAAGCTTTTGGCCATATACAACAGAGGATTTTCTGCAGAGACTGACCTTGGGCCATGCCTTGTACACAACCCCACTGCCGCAGACCAACCTCAACACCAAATCTACTGGCCCTTGCTATTGTGCATTGCTTTATCATCAATTTATACATGAAAGATAATCAAAAACGAAACATTTCAATTCCTAACAATACCCATGTTTAACTGCCCAGTGAACTAAAAAGCTTTTTCAAGCCTAATACTCTCCAAAAAAAACATGTAATAAAAAATATATATTGGTCAATGTGTAATATGGTCTTATATTGTCATCTTGGGGTTTTGGAGAGATTTACTGACCACTCAACCTTTAGACACACATAGTTTATGATATCACTAGAACCCCTTGTTTGCAATTGATGTTTGTGATCGCTTTTTATATGTTTTTTTAATTCAGCCCATTTTCCATCGAAAAATAATCTCTTTTGAAAAGATTGTTTGAGAGTAGGCAGAGAGCCAGTGCCTAATCCACAAAACCTTTTTTTATTCTCAAAGGGGAAGGAATCCCAAGGGGTCCACTTCCCTTTTGTAAATGGTTTTCTACCTCACCTCGGAAGGTAGCATCTTTTCAAATTTTGCAACAGATTATGATTGCAAAACATTGAGAACTGCAATTTGGAAGGGACGCCCTAACATGAATGCCCTTTCGAAATAGTGATTTGGTATCCATTTCATGTTTAGTACATTAGAAAAAAGCTATTTTGTGGTTGCAATTCATTTGATTTCGCAAATCACTGGCTTTGCACCACAAAATGGTTCTGCACATTTAGCCCTTAATTCTCAAGCTATTTTTCACTTGCAAAGCCAGTGCAAGTGAATGTTCAAACACTAAGACAGAAATCACAATGCACAAAGGGCTTTGCGACTTATAATTAGAATTATAAATATCGAATTGCACATTGCAGCCTCCTCCGAACTGCAAAGAGAAAAGGGCGGTAAAGAGGCACTGCCAATCTCTTATGATTTTCAAAGCTATGAGCAAATGTTTTGAGATCATTTTTGTGACCCTAAGCATTAAAAGTTTCGCACCTGCCAAAGGAAGGTGTTAAAAATTGCAAAATGTAGGTTGTCCAAATTTGAGACCTGGCATTCGGTTTCTTCAGGCTGGGGACTTCGTAAGGAGCTGAGAGTTGTCTCCGGGATAAATTCATAGCATCCTTCATGTCTGAATTAAAGTATGCCTCTTATTGTGCCTTTGCAATGTGCCCTGTGAACAGCTGCTTTTGAGAATCTGGCCCCTCTTATGTTAGAGGCAACTGAAAGGATGAAATTGAGACTTTTTTACATTGGACTGAGCCGTATATGATTCCCTTTCCTTATCTCTGGAAACATCACGTTGTTCCCAAATATTTTATGAATGTGTCCAAATGCACTGCTTTTTCCCTCCTTCGCACACTGGGCTAGTGCAGCTCTCAGTCTCAACCACAAATGAAAATGATAAAAGTAGCCAAAGGTCGATGGCTGTCTGCAAAAATATTTTTTAAGCTCATCAGTTACTTGAAGAATTGGATTTTCATGTTTGTTTATATAAAGTTGGCAGGTCTTTTAATAAAGTACCTTTTTCACAAAAACAGTACAAATTATGACATGCACTGCAAACGTTTACATGTGTGACTGATCAATGATTGTTTTAGGCATTAACGAGTTTCACAACATTTTTCCAGGAGTATTTATGACTGCCACAACTCCCCCGCCCTACTTCTGTAAACGTTTTGTGAATTCCCCGTCCCCCCTAAAACAAAACAACTACTTTAAACCTTGTAAGAACGGGCATTTTTCACCAGGAAAAATATTTTCCCTATGGAGAAAAAGAAAAAAAAGTGTACGTTTGCTAACAGGGGGCTCTATTCCCTATGTGATGAAGTCGACTCTATGTACAAGCCTGTGCAGGAGGAACAGAACACATCGGGAGATGTAGCATGACAATCCCAGAAGTACTTGGCGCAGCTATCCAGGCATACGTCTGGGAATGTTAACGAAAAGAAAAAAACATGAACGTTTTTTTCATGAATAAGACCCAGTTTATGCATGTACGAAAAATACTCACTTCTGGAATTAGGAAAAAGTACACATTTCCAAATCATTTTTTTGAGGTATTTTCCCTCAAAATAAACAATTTTCCCTTACATGCCACCATTTCCTGTAGATGTTCATGCAGGGCCTGCACAGACTCGTTTCCTTCACTGGATCTTTTTCTTCTGGGCATGATGAGTTTAAGTTAGGTCTTCAGAAAAGTTTAGCAAATGTATGTCATATGTTTGTAAATACATTCAAAGTTACTATGTTGTGAGCGTTTGCCTAGCTAGCCCTACATTTTATGGGCGTCTCTCCCATACTCCCTTCAGAGCGCCTCTTTCTGCATATTCATGTGGACTCGTGAGTACAAAATGTGCACAATCTTTGAGCTCGCTACGCTCATGTGGTTAACACATCTGTCTGTGTAAAGCAGCTTTGTGAATTTGGAGAACATCCCTCGTATCATTTACAAGGTTTTCAAGGTGTAAGTCAAATTAAAGCACAGAAAATCTTTGTAAATTGAGTCGTAAGTGTACACAGGAAATAATTCGAAAATGTTGCATAATGTAATAAAAAGAAAACAAGCAAACAGGGCTATCCGCTTAGAAAAAAGGAACATAATCACAGATAACTTGTTTCTGCTATCTCAGCCTGTAAAGTAACAATCCGTGCTGTGTTTTTTCAAGTCATTGCAGCTAAAATTGCATATGTTTGCAAGAAGATATGATGACAGCTGTGGTGGGACACTCTGGCAGCAATGCAAGCTATCAGCAATGTGTACATAACCCTATGGCAATGGGGTTGAAGATCTCCTGACCCAACGGGACATGCAGACTGCTGGTGCCAGTGCACTTAGCGTAAGTAATCCAGTTAATAGGCCGTTGCAAGGCATAGGAAGCACACTGCCAAATTCATATCATTTTGATGATTGTCAATAGT
This sequence comes from Calotriton arnoldi, assembly GCA_963921515.1. Classification (NCBI taxonomy): domain Eukaryota; kingdom Metazoa; phylum Chordata; class Amphibia; order Caudata; family Salamandridae; genus Calotriton; species Calotriton arnoldi. Next base: position 998,353 of record CAWUFW010006028.1, on the reverse strand, counting down.
TTAATGCAGAGGTTGTGAAAGATCAAGACGGTTTTTAACATGCTGGTATTTGTTGAAATGAAATATACTATTACATTATTATTATTGATTAGCATCTCTACTTATTTGCAGTAGTGCTTTGGCATTACAGTGAGCCTAGCTTCACCGGCTCCTGGATTTAATTGCTCCCTTATATTCCTTATCTCTCCTTTCTTGTGCCCTCTGATGAAAATTGTAACCATTGCACGCTTTGAGTCTGATTACAAAGCTTTGTGAATGAGCAGTCCTGTCTTACTCCTATCTTAAGCCCTGATTATGAGTTAGTCGTAGCGGTAATTACCGGATGCTGGGGTAAATGACACATGACTATAAAGAATCATCTGGTCACGTGATAAAAACCACATGTCTTTAGTCCATGAGTGCTGTTTACAGCATCTATTTACCTCATGTGATATTTACCAAATGCGAAAAATAACTCATTTAGTAAATAACAACTGATTACAAGTATAGGAGGTAATTAAAAACCAGTCAAACATTCCACCTTAAAATACCTCTAGTCAAAAGCAGGTGTTAAAAATTCCAGAAAGTGTAGAGAATTAAAGAAAAGGTGTAAAAAAAATACAAAAAAACAAGACCAACACAATAATGCAAAAAAGAAAACATAGGACATACACTGTTTGAGCTGTAAAAAATAAGATTTTACAGACAACTGCACACATGCCCAGATCTACATAAACAGCCATGGACAGGTGAAGCCATCACAGGTTGAGTGCATCAGCTCACTCCTCCATTCTGAAGCACACTATCATGGCAGCTGCTAGGCTACTATATCATGCTATGCCAAATCCATCTTCTGCTACAACAAACCATGCAGCATGAGGATGGAAACCAGGCCACCGATCACTGACCTCAAATGGTGCAGCAATGCAGGATAAAAGCCAGGGTCGACAGAGTGAGGCTGAACCCCAGACACATGAGTCAGCTTGAGATCCAGAGGATACACAGGCTTGATATGGGCACCTTGCAAAACATATTTTCATCACTGAGCATACCCTGAAGCCCAAGATAGGGATCCACTGCAATCCACCCTTCCTGAAAATGTTAGCAGTGCTAGAATTATTTGCAATAAGCACAACACAGCAGACATTAGGATTGGTGTGTGGCATTTCTCAGTCAACCTTTAGCAAAATACTCTGCTGAGTGAGGGATACCTTGCAGAGAGTGAGTGAGCAGCATGTACAGTTCCTCTACACACCTATACAGCTAATGCCAGCAAAGCAAACATCTATGCTAAAACAGGAATTCCTGACATCCTAGGGACAATTAACTGCACTCATGTAAACCTGGTGGCCACACTAGACAGAAACAAGTGTGCTGAAACTGTAAAATGAAACACACTGTTTATGAGCAAATGTTGTGTAATGTGGATCTGTGTATAGTTTCCTGCTGTGTTAGGTGCTCTGGATGAAGCCACCTAATGATCCTGACAAGAAGCAACATTAGTCATACTGTGGTGACACCTCACCCTTAACCTACTGGGCAGACACATCAGCCCTTCACCATCAAGATTACAATGCATTATGATTGTTGTAGTTCAATCTCAATAAATGTCAGCAGTACCATTAGAGAGTTGTTAGCCCCCTATGACATCACATACATGGATCAATGTGAATACGTGCAAAAAATTACATCAGTCATGATGACTCGAGCAAAGCCACCGTTTTTAACAACCAGATGTACTTCAATTACAACTCTCATGTCTACTACCATGGATTCCTCAGATCTTAAGACCTTCTTTTATGTCTTCCACTCAGGACCTGTTGCAAATGGACATTTTTGTTCATCCTAGAGATTGAGGTTGATCTAAGGTGGAGAACTATCACCACTTGCCATGCTTTGGTGCTTATGCTTGGAAACTCATTTAAGCTCCTAGAATTTCAAGGTTTGGAACCTGTTTTTAATGTTCTCAATTTCATGTGGATATGTTGAGTTTGTATTGATTTTGTCCATTATCTTCTTACCCAGACATGTTTTTGTTTTGTTTTTGTTGGCATCTTCAGTATGAGTTGGCACATTACATGGTCATGGTTTCTTACCACCTCCTTGGCCAGGACCTCCATCTAAGCATCCTTAAACATGTGCTTTGCCTGCCAAGGTTGATGATGGAAGAGTCTGGCAGGGTTCTGCTTGGGATGGCTGAGGGACATGAGAGAATAGCAGTGGTTTCTGTTTGTCTTGTCTCAAGGTGATTTTTCCATACAAAATGATTGCTTGCACACTCCCACTCAGGGATGATTTGTCTGTATACTTTCAAGGTGCCCTAAGGCCCTTTAGTGTGTTGATCTGGGCTGTTCTGTTCTCTAGGAACTTGTTTCCTCAGTCCAGGAACTTCCAGTGCCTGAAAATTGTCCCATCATGACAGTTTGTGCATGTGCTATTTATCAGTTGCAGTATTTACCACATGCGCTAAATAACATACATTTGGTATTTAACACGTGCTAAATAACGATTTTTATGTACACAAAAAAAACTCAAAATCAGAATTATTTAACACGTGTTATTTATCGAATCCCATGGAATTGGTATTTACCCTACCTGAAACTTTGGTGGCATTTACCACCACAATCATAATCGGAGCCTTAGAGGTGAATTACACTTGAGTACCCTCGTCCGATTTACCTTGAGATGCCTTACTTGAGTTTTAGGTGTGACTCACTTATAAATTTCAAGGATTAAGACGCACACCCAAGGAGTAAACACGTTTTGCAATTCATAAAACTTTTTTCTGACAGTAAATATGGCATACTGAGCAGAGAATTATGCTTTCACTCTTCTTTTTTTCAACTACATATTGCAATCAATGGAACACAAGAAATGGGAGGCATGGATGTTTGTCAAGTTTTGATGGAAGTTGTTAATGATCTCAGTGAATGCGCCAGCAGGTCTGGCAGCATGTAAGAAAATACAGGAGTGCTGAAAGATCATCCTTTCAGGAGAACCCATGGGGACACTAATATTACTCCATAACACTTAACATACAAATTGGCTAGCTTTTGCCATTTACTACCACTTCCCAAACTAAAGATGCACAATTATAGCCAACTAATTTTGTTATGAACACTGGACCTCTTGTACAGAACATGCTTGGGGAATGCATGCAATGGACCACACAAAAAATCAGTAGGTAGTATTGAGCACCTCTAATTTTCACACATTGTAAATATGATTGTCTGCGTGTTTTCTTGAGAAGGTATGCCTGTCTCTCTGGTGACAGGATTCTTGAACAGGCTGGGCCATTACCTACTACTGGCTTTAACTGACACTCCCCCATGACAGGTTTCATGATACTGCTTGTTGCTGGGCAAAGCAAAGATCGTGGACATGCCACTCAGTCTTCTGGTTCTGACACACGTGCCCCTGGACCAGCTGAAGGCTCCCTCATGATGGGACTAAGGCACTAAAGCGATGTTGTGCTCTACTTGCCATGTGTGCATTGAGTCTGGAGGGACATGACTGGGAGTGCCTGATGATGCCCTGATGAACAGGAGGTCCCACGTGGTCTTTGTGCATCCCTCATCAGCCTAGATGAACAATATTTGGCGGCAAAGTGGACATCGACTCAGCAAGTTATGTGATCCAGCACATACTATTGCTAGTAATTCCTGGTTCACATTATCTGCTGAGTAAATTGCATGACCCAAAGATGCACATTCTGTACTTCCATGCACTATTGACCCAATAAATATGTTTGTGTCCATTGGGTGTCATCTCAAAGATTGGTGGCTTTCCCACAAGGTCCGGTTTGCATGGTGTGATTGATGCAAGTTCTGGACACTGTGGACATTCTGTAGCCCATGTGTACTTGGGGACCCAGATTGGCAACTCTTTTGTTCTTTTGAACTTTTCCTTGATCTTTCGCTGGAGAGTGCATGTCTGCCCAAAGTTGGTGGGACAACTACCTTTTTCAGAGGCGCTAGAGTGCGTAATGTACTCCTCAACCATCACCATTTCTAATTCTACAGCCATCACGCTTGATACATGGACTAAAAAGTGTTTGAACATTGGTTCTGTAATGGGAAAAATGAACCAACATTCACAGAAATGTGAAAGCATGTGAAATCTACACAATGTGATCGTGGCTCATTTCACTCCCACCTAAATGCTGCATAATAGAAACTGTCAGAGGTAGAGAGAAGGCTGGACTCTGTCATGGATTGGGGATAAGAAATTTTGTGACTGAAAAGCATCCAAACAGACAAAAAACTGCTCACCGTAGAACAATGTCAGATTCTGTAGTATTCCGAGGAAAGTAGAGAAAGATAGTAAATTTGCCTGCATGGTGACTTTCATACCTGACTTCTGGGCATTACATTTAAGAACCAATGGAAATCCAAATAGCTAAACAAATGTGCCATAGCAGCTCAATCAATGCCAGGATACCATGCCCAGTGATAATACATGTACTTTGCCATGAACAGAGACATATAACAGGCCACTAATGAACAAGGGCCCTTTTCTCCTTGAAGATATGGAGGCATGTGTATCGGTGTACTTCTCCTTACACACTAATGTAAATATGAATTGCCTTTAAGACATGAACCCACATCTGAAGTGTCTGGCATCCTATATGGCATAAATGATCCGGCCACTGTAATCATCACCATAGACGGGGGAACTAAAAACTACGATGAGCCTGAAAAACACAAAACACTCCTGGATGCTTATGAGGACACTACTGACCTAATGCAGCCTACTACAGACTAGGAGAGAGGAGTGTGGTCACAACAGTCCGTAGGCCCAACGGGGTTCAATAGCCATGCAGGCATATCTTCTTAGCAAGGATGCTGCTGATAAGACAGGGAGTGTCTGAATAAGATCATGGAAGTACTGACTAGAGACAGAGACAAGTCAAGGTCTCCGCTGAAGAAAACAACCACCTGAAGCAGGTTTTTCCCCACAGACAAGCCTAAATGGATATCTCCTATGATCCATCAACATCTGCTGTGGGGCTTGGGGTTGAGTGTAGGGCTTGGCCAAAAGCTGTACGCAGTGGTGTGTTGACTGCCCATAGGGGTTTGTGTGTAGGGCCTATCATCAGTGATATATACCTGTATATAGATAGAAACACACACACAATGCACACACACACACAGATATATTCAGATATAGGTTAATTTACTCATATATTTATGCTGAATTGAATATATACATATATATAAATAATTAAACATATATATACGAAGTGTGGATGGCAGGGCCACATGTGAGAGGCCCGCCTCAACTTTAGAGATCTTCTTAAATTGCCAGGGTTTGTAGGGGAAACTGTTCCCTTGCACAGCGTGTGGAATAATATTGCAGACGAAAGGCAAGTAACAAACAGACTATAAATGAAGTTTGTATTGGATTGACTTTGAAATGAACTTGGCTATATATTGCAGTTTTCCCTGAAATGCGCAAGATTAAGCAATTCATAAGAGTAGAAAGTGAAAAACAAAAAAACCGAAAAGAAAGGCCAGGATGTAAGACATACAAGCACAAACAGTGCATCATGGGCATTGTGGTTCCAAGAAATTGATATTAATAAGCATACTACTGACGGAGTCATTAATGGAAGATGTCAAGTACTATACTTTGAAGGATTATTCTTAATAAAGACTGATTGGAAAAAATCACTGTCAAAATGCCATATTCATGTAAGAAATTCGGAAATTTCATCACTGCCACTTTAAAAATGTTGCAATCAGCAAGAGACCTGGTCCCTTTTCGCTGTCTGACATTTATTTAAAAAAGGGTTGAAATGAACTGCCTGCTAGCTGCATATGATTAAGGTTCGCTGGAACCGAAACGCGTTATGCTGTAAATAATTTACCTTGCCTGGAATAAAGCATCTTTTATGGAAGCACGTCTGGTGGGCCTGATTACGCAGCACTGAAGTGGTGCGTGTTTTTCTGTTGGAATATATATATATATATATATATATATATATATATATATATATATATATATATATATATAATCCAACAAATGATTAAGTACACAGCACTCTCCTTGGCTTGAATAGGACTCTTTATTTAGACCATTCCTCTCCTCCTCCTACGCGTTTCGAACACAAAGTTCTTGATCACGGTAGTACTCCGTGATCAAGAACTTGGTGTTCGAAACGCATAGGAGGAGGAGAGGAATGGTCTAAATAAAGAATCCTATTCAAGGCAAGGAGTGTGCTCTGTACTTAATCATTTTTTGGATTATATTTTGCGAGAATTGGCCCTTTCTCGCCACGAGCACCAGCTGGATTGTGCTCCCCCCGTAAAGGACTGTGTTGTTGATATATATATATCAACAATAGGCAACTTTAATAGGCAATAACCAATATATGCTGCTATATCAACTGGTGTACCATTTGTATTCAAATGCTTCAAATTGATTTTCTATGTATCTTTACATGCCTGTAATGTTTAGATATGATGTCATTGATTCCTAGTCACATTATGTTTCTACGATATTATTCTTAGAGAGGTGTAATTTCTTTTATCATTTTTATTGGGCACTTGCCCATTATATTATGAAAATGATTTTAACCTTTATTCTGGTTGATATATGAGTGGTTTTACTATATTTATTGCATTGCGAAAAATTGTATTTTGGATGTATTTTTACCACCCTCATGAAGAGTTTTTTCACCATTCTCTGTCTTATCGTATTCACATGATTATTTATGTATTTCAACTGTGGATTTTGACTGTGACAATGCTATAGTCTGTTTTTTACACAACTGAGCCAGGCGAGTTTGTGTCTATAGGTGGTTGTGCACATTTTCACATTTTTTATATAAAAAAGTCATTCAGAGGAGACGCATCATGTGATCAAGCTCCCAGTGAGGAGCGAAACGCGTCATGGCAGGCACTGTTCCTGTGGTGATTTTTTGTTTTTTAAATCTTCAATAAAATTGACACTGCTTCACCCACCTATGTTGTGTGGGAGTTCGTGATTTTCCTGAATTGCATTGAGGTCCGTGCCTGGTGTTCCGCCGGATTGCGGACAGGACTTTCGTTTTCATATTGTTGTCACCGGAGCTGGCTGTTTCCGGTTTCACGGACCCTCCTGTTCTACTGAGGCACAGCTATATTTCAGCCGTCAGGGTTTCGGCGCATGGATTTCTGTCTCTGAAGAGACTTGCTAGTGCTGTGCCCCCGTTTTTACCCGATACGACACAACCAGTGCCAGAAGTGTTCTCCCGACGGCGTGTGGTTGCGGAGTCTGTTTGGTCGGAGGGCCGGGAGAGCTGCATATCTACCACCGGTAAGGAGACCTTCGGTTTGGTATCAGTTTTTGAAGGGACACAACGGGTTACAGGATTTTCCTTCAGGATTGTTACCGTCTTTATGAAGAAGCAGTGGCCATTGCTACTTACATTATAAACCATTATGTTTTCCATGGATGCTATCCGTGACAGGGAATCAGCGGCGGAGGCCCTGTTCCAGAACCTACCAAAAGTATCAGACGAGCATAGAAGTTCCAGTACAGACACAAGAAATAACGATGTTAAATCCTTACTAAAAATATTAGAAAAACTATTGAAAAATGAACTATCTAAATGGTGGGAGAAAAAATCATTAGAAAAGTACAGAGATGCCAATCGTGTTCCAAGGGGGCTACGTGTGCTCATTGCGCCCACTTTTGAAAATCCCAACCCTCTCATGTTACAAGAATGGGCAGATAACAATTTGCAGGCATCAATGAACATGATCCACATTTTAATTAAATATGCAGAGATTGACCGTAATGCCCTCCTGGTAGAAATTGATCGTATTAATGGTCTACTTGATGCTACTGGACAAACAGATTTAATCAAGAAAGGGAAACAAGAAATTGAATCACGAGTAAAAAAACATGAGGACATTATTAAGGAAAGAAAGATTTTTAAGTTTGCACGTGATCAAAATGATTATGCCACTGGAAGAATTTTCACGTTTGCACGCAAATATGATAATTATAAAAGACAAGCATTAACCAGTGGCAATGCACAAAGCAAACAAGGAATGGCTGGAGGTGAGGCAAGAGCAAATGAAGGTGAATATGATTCAGCCTCTCTTACATCGAACAGCGAGTCTGAGGATGGTCAACCAGGTATTCTGTCAACTCTGCCATTGGGTACAACAAGCTTTTCCTTAGTAGAGGAACTGAATTTTGTCAGCGAGGACCGGCGGTATACCTTGCGCCCCCGCAAACCTCAGTATGTGCAAGGGGAACAGTCAACAAATGCAGGAGGGAGAGGAGGGTCAAGCACCGCAAAAAGCACCTCGAGAGGGAATGTGCGAAGGAATTGGAAGAAGTGAAAAGTGGCATTCAGAACACTGTCATCAATTTAACGGACACTATTTTATCCAAGGCTGAAATGCAACTTTTATCTCTTGGTCTTTCCTTTTGTCCTGAACACCGCTTTTCATATAACGAGGCCAGGATTGATGTATTCAAGTTTATTAGGAAAATAAAGTTAATCAAACATTTTCAATTAAATACATTCACCGGCAAACCATCAGCTATTGTTCCTGGTTCAATCAACACCAATGTTACACTACAAGTTAAAGATATACCCAACTTGCAGGTACTCTACGACCTAGCACAGGAATCCAGTGGCGATGATTCATCCCCTACCACCCAAGACATTTGCCTTAAAAAGACAGCTCCAAGTCCTTTTTGTCCTAAGTCCACGTTTCTTCCAATGATGCCGAAAGATGCGGTGGATGTATTTAGTGACAGAGTCATTACTGAGTTAAAGTCTCTAAATAGAACAGTAACTCTAACTCAACGTCATAGGGACTATAGAAATACTCAGTACCATACCCTGATTGCTAAGCTTCAAAAGAATCAAGACCTTATTGTTAATAAATCTGATAAGGGCGGTAATACAGTTTTGTGGTCCCGTAAAGACTATTTGGCAGAAGCTGAACGTCATCTCTCAGACATCTTATGTTATAAAAAATCGACTAAATTTGAGATGAGAGCAGCAGAAGACATAACACGTAAGAAAATTCATCAATGGAGGAGAAACGGTTTGTTAACCAAAGAAGAAATGAACTTTTTATATATTGAACATCCTGTCACTCCTATGCTTTATTTTCTGCCAAAAGTACACAAAAAGATCACTCCAGTACCAGGTCGTCCAATTATTTCGGCTCAGGGCAGTATGAATGAAAATCTCTCTAAATATGTAGATTTCTTTTTGCAACCGCATGTGACCTCATTACCATCATATATAAGAGACACTACTGATTTTTTAAACCAGATTAAGAATGTAATTTGGTGTCCCAATTATCTACTAGTGGTCATGGACATTGAATCGCTTTATACAAGCATTAATCACTCGAATGGCTTGAATGCAACCAGACATTTCTTGGAGAACAGGGATATTAATATGAAGGAACATAATAGTATGCTGTTGGAAATAATTGAACTATGTTTAATGACTAACTATTTTTTATTCCAGAATGAAATATATCATCAAGTGCGTGGTGTGGCGTTGGGGGCATGTTTCTCCCCCAGTTATTCATGTTTGCATGTAGGCTGGTGGGAGAAGCATGTCCTTAGAACCGAACACCAGCACTGGTGTAGTCACATAGTTCATTATTGGCGCTACATCGATGACATATGTTTGGTCTGGAGCGGTACAAATGAGGAGGCTGTGAAGTTTGTGAGTGATATCAACTTAAATGATTTGAATTTGAGGTTCACCGCCTCCATAGATAGCTCCAGTGTTGAATTTCTTGATGTTCTGCTGTATATACATGAAGGTATGTTACATACTAAGTTACACAGCAAAACCACCGCTGGTAACTCGATTTTACATGCAGAAAGCGCACATCCCCGTCATTTAATTAACAGCATACCATATGGCGAATTCATTCGGATTCGGAGAATCTGTAGCTCTGAAGCTGTCTCCATTGAATGTCAGAGGGAAGCATTTTGTAGATTTCTTGATAGGGGCTATAAGAAACATCTTCTAACTTTAGCTTTGAATAAAGCCAATAGCCTGCAAAGAGATGTTCTGCTTCAGCCAAAATGCAAAAGTACTGCCAACAAAGATCCATTGAATGAAGGGGTACATTCTATTCGTTTAATAACTACATTCAGTGCACAAGAGGATACCATACGTAAGATTATTTATTCAGAATGGCCTATTGTACTGACCGATAACATTCTTGGTCCTATTCTACCTAGTCTGCCTGCTATCACTTTTAGAAGGGCTCCCTCCATGAGGGATGCACTTGTGAAACCAATGTTAGAGGTTAGGCCCAAAAGTACCTGGCTGTCTAAAATGGGTTTCTTTAAATGTAATTCCTGCCGTGCTTGCACATTTGCTAAGAACGGTTCCCACTATAAGACAGCATTCAGTGAGAGGGAGATAGCCATTCAAGAATATCTTACGTGTCGCACTGAATATGCCATTTATAAATTGAAATGCACCTGTAACCTAGAATATGTTGGCAGCACCAAACTCCCAGTACATAAACGCATCCTACAACACATAAGGGCAATTGTGAATTCTGACCAAAACTATCCGGTCGCCAGACATTTTAAATCAGTTCACGACAACAAACTGAAGGATCTGGAATACACAGTTTTAGGGTCAGTTCCAAACCACGGACAGGGAGGAAATCGAGAAAAGCTATTAAGGCAACATGAATCACATTTCATTTTAGCTCTCGATACAAGAGTCCCTAATGGCCTAAACATGAGTGAGGATTTGCATAATTTTTTATAACTTTTTATGATGCTAACTTGAGTTTCTTCACTCATCTATAGGATGCGAATTTTGTTTCGTTTTTTAAGCGATTTCATCATGTGTCTGGATTCATTTATTCAATTTTATGCTCACTGTAGTTGTGTTTTTATCTGTGAACCTGATACTATGTGTTGCACTTGCACTTTATGATCATTTAGGCTTAAATGATTTAGGGTTTTTCCCAAGCTGCTAGTGAACCAGTATTTTGCACAGCGAGATTTTGCACTTTCATCACTTTGCACTTATTTTTAATACAGACTTTTTAACTTTTTTGGCATTAAGATGAGTTATCTGTTGACTTTGCATTTGGTACAACTTAATTTAGTCCAGTTTGATCTTTTCAGTAGCCGGTCATTAGGAACTTGACCGTTTGAGATATACTGTTTGCACTAGCACTTTAATAGGCAATAATCAATATATGCTGCTATATCAACTGGTGTACCATTTGTATTCAAATGCTTCAAATTGATTTTCTATGTATCTTTACATGCCTGTAATGTTTAGATATGATGTCATTGATTTCTAGTCACATTATGTTTCTACGATATTATTCTTAGAGTGGTGAAATTTCTTTTATCATTTTTATTGGGCACTTGCCCATTATATTATGATAATGATTTTAACCTTTATTCTGGTTGATATATGAGTGGTTTTACTATATTTATTGCATTGCGAAAAATTGTATTTTGGATGTATTTTTACCACCCTCATGAAGAGTTTTTTCACCATACTCTGTCTTATCGTATTCACATGATTATTTATGTATTTCAACTGTGGATTTTGACTGTGACAATGCTATAGTCTGTGTTTTACACAACTGAGCCAGGCGAGTTTGTGTCTATAGGTGGTTGTGCACATTTTCACATTTTTTATATAAAAACGTCATTCAGAGGAGACGCATCATGTGACCAAGCTCCCAGTGAGGAGCGAAACGCGTCATGGCAGGCACTGTTCCTGTGGTGATTTTTTGGTTTTTAAATCTTCAATAAAATCGACACTGCTTCACCCACCTATGTTGTGTGGGAGTTCGTGATTTTCCTGAATTGCATTGAGGTCCGTGCCTGGTGTTCCGCCGGATTGCGGACAGGACTTTCTTTTTATACATATATATATATATATATATATATATATATATATATATATATATATATATATATATATATATATATATATATATATATATAATATCCTTTTGGCAATTCCTGGAACTCCAAGAATAAACTCAGCGGCACACCTCCAGACAGCATAAAACGATTTATTTATGCACAAAGACGACGCGTTTCGGCAAAAGCTTTTTTCGAGTAACATTACAGTGCCCAAATGCCTCTAGAAATAAACTTGATAGTTCATAGACAGAAAAGAGATACTTTCACATGTGACGATCGTATCCTGTTTTTAAAACATCCTACCGAATATATCGTTGATTTCAGCATACAATGATGTTCCTCATGATTAAATAGTGACAAAATAAATAATGTATCACAATAATCCTAATACATTGTGTTCGATTTGTAGGCGGTATTCAATAAAGTTGCAAAATTCATTTCATTGTGGCAACAAAATTAAAAAAACCCTGCTATGTTCACAAATATGTTGTCAAATTGCAACGTGTCAGTCGGTTCCTCAAAGCTAATGCAATTTAAATCAAATCATACCTGACTACTCGTCAATGGCAGGGAACAATAAAGTTATGCAATTCAAAACAGACAATCGAGGAATGTATATGTGTGATTAATAACAGTTATATTTTTGTACTGATAATACATCCTATTGGCAAAGGTATCACCCTTACTGTGCAGAATGTGATGATTATTAAATAAAATAAACATAAAATGAATTTCGAAGATGTAAAAGGTTTGGATTCCTCACAGGCTGGCCCCTCATGGGAAACCCTTACGGAACAATATGCAATCTAACCCAGTGGGTGATTAAACAAATGTTCAGCAAAAATACACCAACAATTTAAATGTGGGATCCCTATACCTGCAGGAAACCACTACAGGAATGGGCTGTGACACTATGTTGGGGAGTGAATTCAATTCATAAACTCTACCCTACAGCTGGTCAGTGATCAGTGCCATGATCATATTAAACAATCGCGGCCACCCCAGACCTATATATATAAAACTAGTAAAGTGGATAAAGTGAAAAAGTTGAAAAAATGTGTGACCCAACTCAGAATAAAACACGTAATCCTCTGTGAAAGGCCGTAGATGATCGCTGGAGGAAAACCCTCCTGTGATCTCATCCCTATATTCATAAATGTACTTATCTACAGATATATGACTCAGAGTACGGGGCAGTTATCCTATATGGGTCGCTAACTCCTCCCCGCTGTTCAAACCATTAGGGATTTTGGTGTTAAGATCAATGATGTATCTTGATTCCAAGGTGCGCAGATGTTTCTCCCTGTCTCCACCACTGGGGTGTGTCATGACTCTGTCTATGCCCAAAAATTGCATTAGACTGCTGTTCCTGTCATGTTTATCATGGAAGTGTCTGGCCACAGGATAATTAAAATCACCATTGGATATAGCACGTAAGTGTTGGAGGATTCTGAGTTTCAATTGTAGCCTGGTGCTCCCAATATATCTGAGGCCACACGGACACCCCAGCACATAAATGACAAAGTCGCTGGTGCATGTGATATATTTCTTAATTGACCTCGTCCTGCCTTGCTCATCCTTATAGCTACTGCAATATCTGCTATTTCTACACGCTTTGCAAGAATTGCATTTGGTAAAACTTTTAAGTGAATTTAACCAAGTGCCTGTAGTGATATCCTGTTGATAGCTATGGACCAGTCGGTCCCTTAGCGACCTTGGTTTTTTGTAAGTAATTTGTGGTGTTTTACCTACATATTTTCCTATCACTGGGTCTGTCTCCAGCAGACTCCAATGACGTTTCATCAATCTATTGATCTTGAATGATCTTTTGTTGTACGTCGTGATCATTCTGGGAGTATTGGTCTCTTCTTTCTTATCCTTGCTCTTAAATAGGAGCTCATCTCGTGTGCTACTGCTAAGCTTTTTCTTAGCTGTTGCCAGTGCCTTGTTGCTGTAACCCCGTTGTCTAAATCTGGTGTCCATAATAGTCTACTCTTTGGTAAACCCCTCATCAGTATTACAATTACGTCGTGCTCTGATGTACTCGCCGTATGGAATACTGTTAATCAAGGGTACTGGGTGATTACTGTGGGCGTGGAGAATAGTATTCCCTGATGTTTCCTTTCTAAATAGGCTGGTAACAGTTTGCTTATTTACAATAGAAATTGCCACATCCAGAAATTCGCAATAGCTGGTGCTCATCTTGTGTGTAAAGCTCAAATTTAAGTCTTGCACCCCAGCTTGCTGATGAATTCCAATGCTAGACTTTGTGGTCCATCCCAGATCAGAAAAAGGTCATCTATGTACCTGATCCAGATGGGGATGTGATCAGTGTACATGTCATTGTCTGCCACCCATAGCACCTGTCCCTCCCACCAGTCCAGGAAAAGATTTGCTAGGCTGGGGGTGAAAAGATATTTTGTACCAGGCAATACAATGATGCTGTATTGCCTGGAACAAAATATCTTTTTATTTGAAAAAAACCCTATACCGACAAACATCAGGGTCGGCCATGGGCACCTGTTTTGCCCCCAGCCTAGCAAATCTTTTCTTCTAAGTTAAGCCTGACTGCTCTGTGCCAAGCTACTAGGGGTTGAGCACAGGTTAATTTGGGGTTTGCTTGTGCCTTACCTTGACTAGGACTGTGGTTGCTGCTTGACCAGGGCACACAGCCAAGTCAACCAGCAACCAATTTCTAACACGTCAGCCTAAACTTCCATATGTATTCTGCTACATTTATGTAGCACTTAATTTACCCGACAAGCCACCAAAATGCTGTCAGTGGATGATTAGCAGTCTTGATTGAAGACTGTAGATTTAAAGCTTGGCCATTGTGGGGCATGTTTTAAAAGCATAGGATTTGCAGATGGATGCCATCATTGTGTGACATATCTGAACTTGATCATGAAGTGGACTGAATTGGAGTGGGAGATAAAGTTGATTATACCTGCACAGCATTGCGGCATAAGAAGAGTGTTGTCTCAAGATGCATGATGATTAGAGGGTTACCCACATCATTTTTCTGCATTATGTGGCTGTGGGTTGCTCTCAAGAGGAGCAAGGAGGTATTAGAGATAGTGTCATATATAATGTGCCTAACATCATTGAGAAGATGGCTGGATTTGCTTCCTAAAGGAATTGCAATGTTTTAATGCCTAGACAGAGAAGATGGTTCCTCAAAAGCATGGCTTTTTCAAGGTTATGGATGTAAGTAGAAGTGTCATTTTACAGCACATCTCTATATTTGATATTTGACTAGAATAAAGGATGTTCAGTGCTGTAGATATCCCTCTACAAGAGTTTGTTGTTGGAATTCCATCCTATATTCGAGACACCAGTGACTTTTTGAGAAAACTGCTTAATCTACCTTGGTCAAATGAATATATTTTAATAACCATGGACATTGCCTCCCTGTATACAAGTATTGACCACAGGGATGGTTTGAGGCCGGTGGAATACTATTTAAACAACAGACCATTAGAGTTGTTTAATCACAACAAAATTTTAAAAATGATTAATTGGTGCGTCCATAACAATTTCTTTTCCTTTGGAAATGAAATATTTCAGCAACTTAGGGGTGTGGCCATGGGGGCGTGCTTCTCCCCCAACTATGCATGTTTACACGTTGGCTGGTAGGAGGAGCAGGTCCTCATGAAGGAGCACTACTTTGATTGGGATTCGCATGTTTTCAGCTGGTGGCGATATATAGATGATGTGTTTGTCATTTGGAGAGGGACACAGGAACAAGCACAACAATTTGCTGAAAAAAATCAATGCCAACTCATATAGCCAAACATGCCACTAATTTTCTGGATGTGCATCTAAATGTTGAAAATTGCAAACTGGAATCCTGCTTATTTCGTAAACCTACAGCAGGTAATTCCATATTACATGCCTGAAGCTTCCATTCTAAACATCTCATTAACAGCAGTTTTTAAGAATTCGTAGGGTGAGTAGCTCAGACAAAGATCTTTTTCAACATCAGCAAGAGGCTAAAACCAGATTTTTACAGCACGGCTATGACAGCAAAATCTTAGATTAAGCTATGACTAAAGCTAATATTAAAACTAGAAATAAAATGCTTAGCCAAAGCAGTGTTTTGGAAACCTCATAGTGTATTGCTGTGCTTAAAGGACCAAAGACCGATTCCAGTGAGAGGCTCATTACCACATTTAGCAGACAAGCAAGGAAGATCAGAGCCATCATAAACCAGCAGGGGCCAATAGTGCTCACTGATGCGGCATTGGGCCAGATATTACCTGAGAAACCAACTTTAAACTTCCGCAGAGCACCATCTACGTGAAGTGCATTAGTCAAGACCAGTCCTGAGCTTGACACTAAAATAAGTTGGCTGTCCCCCAGAAATGTTTTTTTCAAATGTAGCACCTGCCGAGCAGCAAATTTGGGGTTAACATGTCCTCCAATACCACGGTTTTCAGTTCTAAACCAGTGCAAGCGTCTAAAAGAGGTGGAAACCGAGAGAAATAATTACGCCAGTTAGAGTGCAAACTCATCTTAGAACTCAATACTAAGACACCTAATGGCCTTAACACCAGTGACGATTTACATAATTTCTATGATCATGTTTTGGCCCGGTATCAATGAGTGCCCATAGCTATTGTGGCCATGACTAGCAGGACAGATTAGTGTCTGCTAGTACACAAATTTCATATTATGGTGCTAGATGTCTGTAGGGTCACATGACTACAAGATTTTGGTCCTTTATTATCCAGCTAATATAATATTTTGTTAGATTAGTTCACATATTTTGAGTAAACTCTTCCCAATGCAATTCCTCTCTCTTTGGAGTATAGTCGAATACTCAGCACTTTAGATAGACAGGCACTTTAGCACTAGGCACTTTATTTACTGTATTGACCAATTTTGAACAATACAAACATGCACTTCCAATCATCAGTATAAAATCTGTTATGATCTCATGCACGAGAGGCAGCAGGATTGATGCACTATGCACTTTACTCCGTTTGCAGATGTTCCTTCCTGTAGTCACATTTCTAATCTACAAATGTATTCTAGTACTCAATCATGAAGTCTTTTATATTTCATTACTATGTACTATTAATATGTCAATCATTATACATTCTGCTCTTTGATTTATCAAAATGAATTTATGTATTGGTACCTATAAAGGTAAGCAGATGTTATCATACATGTGGTTTTATTTGCAGGTACAAACAACATGCATGCATGCAGGTACAAACAAAATGTTGTACATAATTGTGTGTACATTGTTTTAAATCTGAATGATATGTTCAATGATTACGCTTACAGCAATTTTTACAGGAATTTTACAGGAATTTTTTAGTGTATTTATGCAAGTATTTTAGAACTTCATTATTGTCTGTGCCTCATCATTCCTTTTTATCCAGGAATATGTATATTTGCATCGTAAAACGCTCTTTATTAACTATACGATTGTATGTGCAGTCTGTTGCCAGTTTTTATCACTGGGTGTTCAACAAACAATCAAGTGGTTTTATATTTAAATACAGGAAGTGCCGTAGCGCTATCTTGTGATCAAGGCCACTCGGTGTGGCTGAAACGCGTCATGGACAGCATTCGAATTTTTAATAATACATACTATTGCACCGCATCAGTTTGGAGTCGGTGCCCGCTTCTGTTCAGGAGTTTTGGCAAATCATGGGATTTCTTTATATATATATATATATATATATATATATATATATATATATATATATATATATATATATATATATATATATATATATTTATGATTTACAGCGGTATGCTTCTCCTGGCCGTTACACCTTCCCACGGTACTGGTGCCTGCGACGACGGCAGCCTCCGTCTAATATAATATCCTTTTGGGAATTCCTGTAATTCCAAGAATAAACTCAGTGGCACACCTCCAGACAACATAAAACGATTTATTTATGCACAAAGACGACGCGTTTCGGCAAAAGCCTTTTTCGAGTAACATTACAGTGCTTGTGGAACACTTCAAACATGAAATAGTGAAAACACCACACAAAAAGATCCCACACCAGGTTAGAAAAATAGAGCTTCATTTATTAAATATACAAGAACAAAACGACAAAAATCCAATTAGTAGAACCGGAGATATTGCATTTGGACATTTTTTTGGGAAAATTGCACAGAAAGGCGTAAAGGTCCAGCTGTGGGTATCTGGTCGTGCCAGACTGGGACAAAGCCACAAGTTCAGGTCAACCACGATTGAGCGTGGGCCGGCTACAGGGACCCAGTTGGGCCCGCTGAACAGAATACATTAAATCCTGGTTTGCAGAGTGTTGCGTGGATGAGCGTCAAAGATACATCGCACAGCCGAAGTGATGCGTCGGTTTCCGAGATGTGGTGAGGCTGTGGGGCAAGGACCTGCATTGTCATAGAAGATCCCGTTGACTGGGCTTGCGATGTGAAGTGCGCGTCAAGGATGCATCCTGCAGTCGGGGTGATGGATCGGTTCCGAAGAGCTGCAAGGCTGCGATGGGGAGTCTTGCGCCGTCGTTGAGGCTGCTGTTGACAAGAGATGTGAGGGCCGGCACAGAGGATGGGAGGCACAGTGGCTGTTCGAAGGTGATGCGGGCTGCAGCAGCGATACATGTCTTTGTGACGGATACAATCCCCGCAGCAGCAGAGATACTCGATTCAGCTCTGAGTTGCGCCACACAGCAGAGGAGATGGGTTGCTTCCACTAGTACCAAACAGGCTGGGAAAGCACCTTAATTCCTCTTCCAAGGGTCCAGGACTGGGGTGGCACCACTTGGCAGGGTAGACTCACAGATGGCAGAGTTCAGGTGCAGGTGCAAGGTTGTTGGAAGCCTGTTATGTCCCTGAGGCTTCAGATCAGGAGGCCAGCTAACTAACCCTTGGTGTCACTCTGGGTTGTGGGATCAAGAGATGCAGGTCCTTCTCACCAAGGCAAGAGGGCAGCGGGCAGCTGGGCAGCACAGCAAAGCAACAGTCCTTCAGAGAAGCAGTCCAGCGGATTGGCAGTACTTGTAGCAGCACAACAGTCCTGGCGGAGTATCCACAGTTCGAGAAGTGTACTGAAGAGTTGGTGCCTGAGGTCCTTCTTTTATACAGAGTGGTGCCTTTGGTGTGAGGAGAAGCTTCTAGAGGCATGCCTTTGAAGTGCACAGATGCCCTGCCTTCCCTGCACTGGCTCCAGACTAACTACAGAGAGTATGCAGCCCTTTGTGAGGAGACAGTACACAGTTTATTCAAGTGTAATTGGGGCTGTGCTAGGCTCCTCCCTCCCACCCTGCCCGTGAAGGAACATCCAGTCATCTCTAAGCTCTCATTGTGTAAGACTGTCTAGGAGGAATACACAAAGCCCAAGTGCCACCTGCACCCAGTCATGTGACCAGAGACAGGCTGCAGGCACCAAATGGCTAAGGCAAAAAACTGCCACATTTCTAAAAGTGGCATTTTCAGAATAGCAATTAAAAATCCAACTCCACCATAAGTTAGGATTTTAAATTAGGGTTCCAGAAACATCAAACATGAGCTAGTTATCTCTTCCCATTTGGAAATTACACTTATAAAATGTAATAAGGCAACTCTAATGTTAACCTATGGGAGAGATAGGCCTTGCAGTAGTGAAAAACAAATGATAGAGTTTTTACTACTAGGACATGTAAAAATTAAAAGTACATGTCCAACTTTTTAAATACACTGCACCCTGCCCTTGGGGCTGTCTAGGGCATACCTTAGGGGTGACATATGTATTTAAAAGGAAGGTTTGGTCCTGCCAAAACATTTATTTTGCCAGGTGGAAATGGCAGTTTAAAACTACACACACAGGCTCTGCAATGGTAGGCCTGATACATGTTTAAAGGGCTTCTTAAGTGGGTGGTACAATGAGTGCTGCAGGCCTATTAGTAGCATTTAATTTACAGGCCCTGGGCACATGTAGTACCACTTTACTAGGTACTTACAGGTAAATTAGATATGCCAATTGGGTACAAGCTAATCTAGGGTAGAGCACAAGTACTTTAGCACTGGTTAGCAGTGGTAAAGTGTGCAGAGTCCTAAGGCCAGCAAAAACAAATTCAGCCAAAACAGGAGGTCTGAAGGCAAAAGGTTAGAGGGAAACCATGCCAATGATGCCAGGTCTAACTTGAGGAAACTCACATTTTCTGGTCAATGGCATGCACTCTTATGTCAGCCTTTTTTGGCAGGGCAATAGGGAAATAGGAGGACTAGCACCTTCAGCATCCATCTACCTCTACATCACTTTGACAAGTTTGCCTTGGATCTAAATCGCCATACATCATTTCCTCCATAATGATGCCCCTGGGCAGCACCTCAATGAACCTTAGCAGAAAATGGTGGATGCAGGCTGCATTCTTTGATGGAACACCGTTAGGGCACTGGTAACTCTTGTGGTGGGCAGCCAGGAAATCTTTAAAGTACAGGTTGCAAGGTTAGAGGAAAATATGAAGAAACTCTGCTTTGTACAATTATGCTGAAATGTCCCAATTTTCTAGGTCCTAATCAACTCCCCGAAGGATACTTTGAAACATTTTCAACATTTTTACATTTCCCTTTGATTCCTATTTGTCTAATTCAGTTTAGCCTGTGTAGCGCTGTTGGATTAATTATTATTTGTATTATTATTATTATTATTATTATTATCTGGTTGGTAATTAAAAGCAGCACCATGACCTGCATGCGTGTTATCTTATGTTTGCCTTCCTTCTCAGGACAAGCTAACATCGATGGGCCAAGGATTCACCGTTGGGCAATGGAGGTGCTCAGTCCTAACTCACAATGACACCTACATGTCTCCCTACAGTCTAACATTTTGCCTTTCTACAGCTATCTCTTATTACCATTTCCTAAAAGAACAAGTGTACTAGAGATCTGTTGTCTTAATTTAACAGTGCAACTTGGCTAATTTGGATTTAAGTGTGTGTCCAATCTCAGGCGTTAATTAAAAAATAAGTTTGAATTTACCAGCAGTGCTCCAATGGACAGAGCTTAGAATTAACTGTGAATCATATTTACAAGACACCTTGCTGCGCTGCGTGACAGGGAAAGGGCAGGAATGTGACATATGGCACATTCCTGCATTTTCCCCTGCACTGGTATCCTTTTGGCAGCCTTGCACCAACGCAGGCACTCTTGCACTATCGTGCCAGGGTGCTTGCATTGCATGCAGAATTGCTTTTATGCAGGAAGGGACCCCTTCCTGCACAAAAACAATCCTGAAAGGCATATTCTTCTGCAGCACACATAGAAAGAGGAAGTATTGAGGGGAAATAAAGATATTTCTCCTCGTTACCCTCACCTTGGAAGGCGTATCTTTTTGGCGCATTCCCAGGGCTACCAGTTTTGCTAAATCTGGGAATCCATCAAAAACCACTGGAGTTATGTGCGAAAACCCATGAAACACTCATGGAACACCTTCCCAGGGCACAGTAAGGCAATGCAGCGATTTGCTCTCCGTTGCCCTACTCCAGATTTATGGAGCCAATCAGGGTCACGCAAAGTGGGATTGTGTACATCCATAAATCTTACTTAAGGTGTGCGTTGTGCATGGACCACGTTGCATGGTGCAAACACAATGCAAACCATCTCCTAAATAGGCCCCTAATGTATCCAAGTTTCAGGGCCTTTTAAGAGAAATTTTTCTGATACACGGAATTTGATAGATGAATTAAACTAAGGCAAGCATAGGAATGCTGTCCTGTAGTATTTTCAGTTTCAGGAAATGTGGTCTAATATAGAATGAACTTTCTTTATCACCACTACTATGTTTACTCTGCAATCTGGTATAAAATATGAAGAAAAGGGAATTTTATAGGTAATTCAGTTCACTGCCTTCGGCTATGTTTGCCCTATAGAAATACCACATACATACATACACACACACACACACATACATACATACATACAAACATACAAGTAAACCTGCACTTTTAGTTGGATTTGCAGAATTATCAGAAACATAAATAATTTCTACTAAACTCATTACAAATAAATGGTCCTCATAATTTAAAATTGTGTTTATCCTGAAATCTCGTTCGGATTTTGGTATTCAGCAACAACCCAAGACCAGAGTTTTCTCCTCCTGAAATGATTAAAGCAGATCTCATACCCTCCTTCAGCCACTCCTGCTTCACTTTTATTAAATACATATGTCAATGTTGCAAGAAAGATGTCAATATAAGAAGAGACGGGACCAGTGGAAATACCTAAAATCTACCCACTAAGCCTATGAAGTTAATAAAGTCAGTGAAACCAAGTTAACAGATAAGGCAGAATTAGGATGTTGGACAACTATCCAGGTGCAGGAGAGAGAACCTCACTAACACTGCTGGACAGCACTGCTCTGGCTCCTTGTATAAACCCAAGTAAAACTTGCGTTTCTTAAATGCCTGTTTCAGAAAAGTAAAACTTCCTGGGTCTGACAACAGCATCCGTTCCCATTACACAACTCTGTCCCTTAAACAAAATTACAAATGGAAATTAGCTGGATGAAATGTGCTACGACTTGCAAGACAGAAAGTCAGATCACAAAAAGGCCAATTTAGCCTTCCATCCTTCCGAGGTCGGTGTATTGAGCACTATTACAATTAATAATCAAAACCCTTTATTTACAGTAGTCAGTGGAGACATTTTTACTGCTTTCATTATTATTTATATTGCTGCACTATACCCAGGAATCTTTTTCTCAATGGGAGTGAACCAAAGGACAGACTACCAATAATTTCATGAGCTGAGTCGCTGTGTTGACACACCAAGCAATTAATCTTGATTCAGTTAAGTTCCCTTTGGCATCACCCAAGGATATTCACTCACCAATAAAAAGAAAGGATTAATAAACAGTTTTTGTTCACTTTTTCTGATTTGTGACTCTCTTTCAATTCTTCAAGGCTTAACTCCAGTGGATCAAGAAACTGGCCCGGTGATAATTTTGTAAAGATGCCTTATTTATTGTACAGGTTAAAATGTAAGTTTGCTTTCTCTGTGTATCTTGAGGTTATTAAAACAAAGTACATAGATGGAACTTGAAGCTCAACAGCAGATCATCTGCATAAACAACCTACCTCAAATGTTATGAAGACTGACACCACCACAAATTCTTAATGTATACCAACACAATCAGGGCATATTCTCAAGCAGCAACAGATATTAATAAAATATTGAGTGAATTGGTATCTGAATCTTCCTTGAGTTCTCCTCTCTTTCCAGTAGCATTTGATTTTACAGTTCCTTATACTCGAATATGTAATGTAAATTGTATTTTTTACTGCAGACTATCATCTGAATGGGTTTCTAGATCCTGACCTATAAATACTATAAAGAGAGGTCAACAGAAGGCAACAGCAAATGCTACAAAGGGGGATGCAAACATGTCTTTAGTAGTTTTCAAAAGGCCCGCAAAGATATTTCTTTTTACAAGATGACAGGCATAATGTTCCGTAATCTGTCCACTACTACAGAGAATGCTCTTCCTCTCAGAGTCATATATTTCCAACTAGGGGTATCAGGGAGAAAAGCGTCCTTTGATCTTAAGCTGTGACCTCATTTACAAACCGAGAAAGTTTTAGATAGTGGGTTTATCCTTCGATCATAAAGTGCCTCATGAACTAGGCAGAGTGACTTTTTGATGTTAAAGATGAGTCCAGCTGCTGCATTTTGTATCAACTGAAGACTTCTTGTTTTTTTGCTGGGAGGTCGAGATACAGTGCATTTCAATAACCCAGTCTAGATAATATACATGCATTCATGATGTGGATTCTTTGCTCATTGGACAACAGATGCATTATCCGCTTTGAAGGCCGTATTTGATATAGACAGGTCTATGTCATTGTGCTCACTTGTACTTCCATTTTAAGTGCTGCTTCAAACTTTTCCCCAGATCCTTGACAACCTGGACTGGACTAGGCATCAATCTTACAAAAGGAATCCAGAAGAGATTGTCCCAGTATGATGTTTCATGAAAATTATGCCAAGATGATCGTTTTAGCCCTGTTCAGCTTCAACTGATTATAGGTCATCTATGGATATCATAGTCATGCAGCGGCACATGTTTTCCGTCATTATGTCTAATTTGCCATCAATTACAAAAAGATTTGGGTATTGTTCACATACGTAAGGGCAGTAAGACCAAAAGATTGTTTCATATATGCAAGAGGGACCAGTGGCATAGCATAGGCCCGCAGCCCTTGCGGTGCGGGGGAGGGGGGGCCCCGAGCTCCAAGGGGCCCCCTCAGCACAGTACCCTGGCCTGAGAGCTCCTAGTTGAGTCCAGAGGGGGGCCCCTCCATGTACCTTGCAGGTTGGGCCCTCAAGTTTTGTTACACCACTGAGAGGAACCGTGTATATATGTTGAAGAGCAACGTTGAAAGGACCAACTCCTTTGGTATTCCAGAATTCAGTGTTTTTTTCTTAGAACTGTAAGAACCCAGGGTGCCTTGGGACAACCAGTCGGTCAAAAGCTCTTCACTCATACATGGACCATGCTTCTGATCCTGAAGCCATCAAAGCTGTAAAATGCAAAGCAGCAGCTGATAGTCAAAGGTATCAAATGCTGCTGATTAGTCAACCATGATCAGGGCTACTGAAAAGTTGCTGTGTGCATATATCTTCAAATCTTCCAGCACAAAAGCAAGCATGCATATGATGCAGCAGGTTTTGTGATTTAGAAAGGCTGATGGCTGGTTAAAAACCACCCACCTTGGCCAGTGGCATAACAATAGCCCCAAGCTCAGGGATGGCCTCCGGGACTGTGCAGGGGCGACGGACCCCGGCCTGAGAGCTCCTTACTGTGTACGCAGCGTGGGGTGCCCCCTCCATGTACTTCGCAGGGGGTCCCCTCAAGTTTCCTTACACCACTGACCTCAGTTCTTCTAGTGGCTTCACCTTACGCGCGACACTTACTTCCCAGCAAAGAGGTAAATTGATATGATCTATCCACGCACTGCAAATGCTCTCCCTAGCTTTCATAGATCATTATAGCTACATATAATATCCTGCATGTGGCCGTCTTTGACAACAGGCCTTATTTCCAAGATATTTAAGTTATATAGCACCAAAGACTCTTTAAACTTTGCTTGTATTAGGTCCAATGCTACAGGAAAGTGAACATTCAATTCTCCCAGGCATTTAAGTTTATTTAAAACACTTACAGCAGAATGCGAACATGTAAAGGTATATATTTCGAATTTTGTGTGATGAGGGAAAGGTTGAATAGCTCTGGAGAAGCAACAGGGTAGCTTTTCAGTGGTCTTTAACATAAGAATATATGCCAAAGTGTTTTTGTGAGTCAATCAATTTAATTTAAAGAATTTCAAGATCAGTATAAAATATCTTCTATTTCTTTTTGTACATTTTGGTCAGTGCTTTATGATTATCACTAGACCACCACCCGCTTATCCTTCTGATTAGCCGAAATTATTTGGTAGACGGATGGTAGTAAGACTTTCAGCACCCTTAAGCAACCATTACTTAGCCCCGTTTCTGTCCAGCAAAACCTGTCTAGATTTCTTTCTATCATTAGGTCATAAATAGTATACACATTTTTCACCGCAGAACAAGCATTGATTAACATGCCAGAAAACGCCCTATTGATTTGTTCAGACTCAACTCCTGGCCTAATATATTTGGCTTACTCTTTCTTTGAATTGTTTGAAAATGTAACTGGTTTATTGCATGATTCCTAAACGAAGTTAACAGACCTAGGTTAACGATTCGTTCCTTTACCGCCAAGTTGTCTAATTCCCTGCCAGTTCCTGTATTACACAATTCTATAGAGCGGTGAAAGGGACCCCACTTACCTACCTCTCTAGCCTGAATGGTGCAGAATTTCCAGCTGACAGCCACGGTCCGGGCGAGGCTGGGCATTGATTTGCTTGCCTTTTGGCATACTTCCAAAAGAGTACTATTTTCTGTAAGGGTGGGCGTAACTCGCGTAATTCTGTGTAGCGTAATCACGTGGTATTACACGAGAAGGACAATTCTGCATTTAGCACTATTTTCTTAGCGCAAAAATGCCCGGTTTGTTTAAAATGGTCGCAAGGATATATTTCACACCAAGAAATGGATTTTTTTTAAATATTGTTTTTATTGGCATTTACATAGTTATAACACACAAAACAATAGACATGATCATGCAAGAAGGGAAATCCCATTACTGTCACAAGACATTCATATAGATACAGCACATTGGGTCTTAAACATACAAAACAGCTAGGAACGGCCATGGCACTATCCCATGGGAGGCAACAACCGCCTCTTGGTCAGAAACCTGGCAGCGGTGACAGACAGGGGGCATCTGAATATAGGCGTCCCAGCCCAGGGGGATCAAAGCATGATATAGAGACGGGGTCGCCCAAGTCCCACAGCAAGTGGATCCCGAGAGTCATTAGATAAAGTACGGAGGAGATAGGCTTGGTATGGACCCCAGATGTCCTGTGTCAGGAATGTAATCGGTTGCAACATTGCATAAGTGCCAATCCTATCATTACAGCCTGCCATGTCACACAGCTAATCTACGACAGTCGGAGCTTTAGAACGCCTCTAGGTCAGCGCTACTTGGTGCTTGGCCAGTAGGAGCGTAATGGCAGTGAGACAGCGTAACCTGGCTGGAACATCTTTAATATAACTAAGTAAGGTGATGAGTGGATCTGGGTGCAGAAAAGCTGAGTAATATCAGCTATCACTAATATCCCACCAGAAAGACTGAATGGGGGTACATTCACAGGCCAGATGAAGTAATCTAGCATCATCACACCTACAGCGCCGGCAGCTGGAAGGGTCCGAGGTGTCTATTCTAAGTTGTTTCCATGGGGTAACATATGCCCAGTGTAGAAATGTATAATGTAATAGCTTGTGTCTATAGTTCATAGAGATGGATATGGTTTGCATGCAGCAATATTTCCAACAGTCAGTATGTATCGGTACACCCAACTCAACTTCATATGCCTCCCTAGCTGAGTCTGTCCGAGCTGATCAGAGTTGTGACACCTGACCATAGAGCCATGAGACCCATCTTGCACGGTCAATTGACGTTATGAGCTGGCTTAAAGGGAGAAATTCCATGGGTTCCAGAGAGAACCACAGGAGGATCTTTTTCACTTTATCACACAGATGAGCATAAATAAAAATGTCACGTGAAGTAGCCCTGCCCCGAGATCAGAACTGGTCCTGCGATAAAAAGGTACCATCTATGTGTAGGTGCCCCATCTCTGACATTGTCATCTTGGACAGCGTAGCTTGCACCGTGCATTCAACTGTGAGTGGGAGAGTGAGGTTAGAAAACAGTTTAGCAACCCCACCAGCTCTGTAACAAAATGCCCTCCAGGCCCATCAGGTAGTAGCAGCAGTATGAATTTCCATTCGAGGTTTCGAAAGGCCTGCAGGAAGAAGAGAGGACAACAGAACCCCATCCATCTGGGCACGCTCTGGGACAAGACAAGGAATACATGCATTAGGGTTGTACCAGGACCTGGCAAAGTGGCACTGTCCTGCATAATAATACATTTCAGGGTCCGGAAGCTCAAATCCTCCTCATTCCAAGGGCAGGACCAATATGTCCCTTGCAATCTGGGCAGGTTAATTCATCCAGAGGAGCCTCATCAGAAGGGAAGGCAGCGTGACAAATACATTTTTATTGACAGATATCAGAATATTTCTAAAAAGATACAGCAATTTAGGAAGGATTATCATTTTAATCAAAGCCGCTCTCCCAGCCAGGTAAAGTGTGAGTCATAGCCACAGGTCTATCTGGCAGGAAATACCATCTATCGCCGGGCCATAATTAAGCCGAACCACCTGCTGGGACTGCTGATAGAGAATTATGCCAAGATATTTTACAGAGTCCATAGCCCAGTTAACAGGATGATCTAGTGGAGTTGGCACAGTGCAGTTAGTGACCGGAAATAAATCTGATTTGGATCAATTTATGGAAATCCCAGAATAGGTGCCAAATCTAATAATCTCCAAAATTGGAGGGGCGAAGTTGGTCTCGGAATCCTTCACAAAAAGCAGCATATCATCTGCATACATGGGCAGCAGAAGACATCCATGCCGTAGAGTACGACCTCTATGGATATGTTGCCCGTGTAACTGCCGGGTCAGGATATCTATTGCAAGTATAAACAGCAATGGGGAAAGAGGACAGTCCTACCGGGTACCCCCTGGCAACTGCAAAGGTATTGGATGTAAGCTCATCAACAGAAACCTGAGGGACCGGGCGCCTGTATAAAAGTCGGGTCAGAGCTAGAATGTTATTGGGGATGCCATAATGATTAAGGGTCTCTGTTTTTAAAGGCCATTCAAGTGAATTGAATGCCTTCTCTGCATCCAGCAGCACAACAACAGCTGTGAATGTGGGACCAATCTGTTTAAGCACCATGAAGACCGTATGAAGATTAAACGCCATAGACCTATGTGGTACAAAACCAGCTGAGGGGTAATCATACATTCGAGGTGCTGAGGGAAACTGATGACAATAAGGTTTTCTAAAATCTTATTGTCACAGTTAAGCAATGAAAGAGGGTGAGAAGAGGCGCACTTAGTCGGGTCTTTCCCAGGCTTTTGGAGCAGAGAGATAAGTGCCTCATGCATAGAGGGGGTAAGCTCTCTGTCCTGCAGTGTCTCCGCATATACCTCAACAAGGTGAGGGGCAAGAATGTGTTTATAGGCTTTGTAAAAGTCAGCGGTGAGCCCATCTGAACCCTAGGCTTTGGATCCAGCCAAAGAATCTATGGCAGTAATGACCTCCTCTAATGATATAGGCTAACATAAAAATGTACAGTGGCCTCCTTTCCAACCATACCAGAACCACCTTGTCCAGATATCTGGACATCTCAGCGGAGGATGTAGCAGGAATCGCACTATACAGCAGAGAATAATAGTGTACGAACTCAGAGAGAATGTCGTTGGTGGTAAGAGCTGTCCCATCGCGGCCCTCTAAGTCAACCATACATGATTTGGGTCTTTCTCGGCAGAGAAGCCAGGCCAGCGTTTTCTCTCACTCTTGCCGTACTTCCTGGCCAGAGCATGTTTCCCGGGGTGATATACCTCCCTAGGAGCCAGATCTCAGAATTGTTGAAGGAGTTTGTTCTGCTCATGCAGCAACACCCTTGAAGGCTCACTTCTCAGGTGGGGCTTCATAGTCAACAGTGCAGTCTCCAACCGGATGAGTTGGGCTTATATGTCCCTAAGTACCCCCGCATGCTTTGATATCACCTGTCCTCGAATATACACTTTGAAGATCTCCCCAAGAGTGGTGTATTTTTAGACTAAACCAGAATGAATATGAAAATACTCTAAAGCACACCTCAGAGTTTGTCTTTGGAGACCAGGTCTAAGAGCGAGGAAGCTGGGAAGCACCAGTATACAAGACAAAATTGGGAGCAAGGGAGGGAAAGGTAGGTCAACTAGGACTGGTGAATGGTCCGATAAGATACGGGCACATGTCAAACATCCATAACATAGGAGAGTAGCTCAGAGTATGCAAATCAATAATGCAACCTTGAAAAAGAATCATGGGGAGCTGAGTAAAAGGTAAAGTACCTGATTGAAGGTTTGTGCCCATCGCCAAAAGTCAGACAGTACAAAGAGGTTAATGATATCACCCAGAGTGCACGCTGTCTGGGTGTACTGGGAATCTCGCGGCCCCAAGGAGTCCAATGCCGTGTCCAACACCATGTTGAAGTCACCCACCCAATGACAGTGTTGCATTGAGAGTTGCACAACTCAGTTGAGACATCTAGAAAAAAACTGGGGATCGTCAGTATTTGGTGTGTGTATATATTATCTAGCGCCCGCAGGAGATTATACAGTGTGCCACCAGCAACAAGAATCTGCCGGCTGAGTCCGCATAGAAGCATTGCAGTTTAAAGGGGACATGTGGAGAAATAAGGATACATACTCCCTGAGACTAAGTGCTGTATGAAGAAAAGTAGCGGTGGGCGCCCACTTGGAAGCAAAGGAGGGCAGATGAGTGGGGAAGATGCGTGACCTGCAAAAAGGCAAAAACTACCCCATTACGGTCCAAATAGGCTAGCACCCTGCAACTCTTTAGGCAATCATTAAGTCTGTGGACATTCCATGTGAGCGGTTTAATGTTGTGCTTATGGGGTGGTCATAAAGTCGGAAAAGGAATGTGGCTAACTTGGGAAATCTATGTGTATCTGGCGACTGGAGGGCCACAGACCTATAACGCTCTAGGTTACATGACCAGTCAAACACAGAAAAAAACAAATCCTCTAACCCATCCCCCCATCCACACTGAAATTCCAAATTGTCAGTGTAATTTGCTCAAATCAAAAATGTCCAAAGGAAGAAAGGAGTGCAGAGTAGGTGATACACACAGCGAGGTGTGACAGCTCAAAGTACAGAGGTGCGTGGGCCCCAAACCCACGAAATATTAACAAGTAAAAAGCAGTTGTAGTGGAAAGGAGGTATCAGGAGGAGACTGTGGCCCACTCCCAAGTATGCACCAGAGGGTAAAATGGGCACAACTCGGTGGACAGAGGAGTATAGTCACAAAGGCACGGATATCAGTCCCCCGGGGAGCCAGCCCAAGAGCAGGTAGCCGAGCGTCCACTCCTGGCAGGGCTGGTCAGAGAGGCAAGTGTTAAGGCAGAGGCAGAAAGTGACTTGCAGAACCGAAGAACATCAGGAGCATGCTGGGAAATATGCACCTTGCCATCTAATTTCACCTTTAGCCTAGCAGGATACAACATGGAGTATCTGATCCCCTGGGCATGGAGTATCTGCCAAGCCTCAGTGAAGTTGCACCAGACATCCTGAACAGCATGAAGTCTTGCAGAAATCGTGGTGTCTTGGTACTGGAGCAGACCCCTCTCCTGCGCCAGTCAAGGAACAGTATAGCGGTCTCTATAGTTAAGTAGTCTGGAAATAATGGGCCTCTGGTGGTACCTGGGGGTGGGTGGGGACCAAGTGACCTGTGCAACAATTCCACTATAAATGCCACTGAGATGTCCTTCTGATCAAAAAGAGTTGTAAGTAAGATCTCTAGAAATGGTGCCATTCAACCAGTATCCATAGATTCCACAATACCCATGATGCGAACATTGTTGCGCCTACAGCAGGCCTCCAAATTCTCACTTTTCATTGCAACAACAAGCAGCTGTTTCTCGAGCTTGGCGACCCTTGTTGCAATGGACGGAGTAGTATCCTCAAGGTCTAAAACTCATCGTTCCACATCATCAATGTGCGCAGCCTGACGGTCCATGTGTTCCGTTAGACAGTCCAAGTGGTTAGTCATGGAGTCAAACTTGCCATCAATTGACTGGTGACCCGCACGGAGCCCCAGAAGAATAGCTGTGGTGGAATATGATGGCGTCTCGCCAGCCACCTCCTGTGTAGGATCAGCCAGGGTGAAGCAAGAGTCCTTCCATAGTGGAGTCTTCTTAGTATCAAAAGGGAGCTTCCCCTGCCATGGGTCACCCTTGCCTATTGCCAGAGGGAGCTCAGTATGCTATGCACAGGCTGTAAAATGGGGGCCAAACATTCAAGATGCATGGAAAAGGACTCACAGACAGCGCAGTGGTCCAGGACTGGGTCGGTCTCAACAAAGCCCTAAGTGATGTCCAAACCAGGGCATGAAGCAGAGGTCCAAGTACCAGACCAAGGCTGGGGACGCCTACGGGCGACTTTCCTGCCTGCCAGCTCACCAGATACAAGAGATCCCACCAGCACCCTGAAAAGAGTACTCCTCTGGATCAGGGCACATCCCAATGCAGGCATCAGCAGTAAATTCATCTAATGGGGCCCCTACAAGCCCTCTCCCTCCTGATCTGCCCCTCTTCCAGTGGTACACTGTTCAGCGTCCCCGTGCATCGCGCCAAGCAGCAGGAGCAAGCTCCTCTGATGGGGAGGGGGCACACAGCCAAAAGGAATCGGTAGAGCAGAGCTCGCTGGCCAAGAAATAGCATTATATGCCGCAGAACGTGAATAGGGAGCAAGAGCAACCACTAACTAGCGTGAGCTAAATATACACTTGTAGTAGGATTTCCCTCAGCTTACTTCTGCCATTTAGCGCTAGTTTCTTAGCACAAAATACACCCTCACACCCAAAAATGGATACTAGAATGCATTTTAACAGAGCAGAAACAGCAGCGTAAGTAGTAGCTCGCTAAATGTGCTCTCACAGTAGGATTCTGTCCCTCAAGTTATTCTCAATCACACAAGTGGGCGTAATCACATTATTATTGGTAATTCCATATCAAAGAGTAACACAGAATTACCAAAGTTACTCTGATTACTTCGGCATAAATAAAATTGCTCCCAATCCTAATTTTGAGTACACTGATGAAAATCCCAGATCTGTGGTGTGTTCAATGTGCGCCAGAGCTACACTATGGTCACTGTTACCATTATGTAACAAAATACTTCTTTGGGGCTAGAAAGGGTTGGAGGAGATGGCATCAGTAGAAAGCTTAACACTGGCACAAGATTGGCACACTCAGTTTATCATCATAACAATGCTTGTGGGAAAACTAGAGCGAGGTCATGAAGTCAGCACCAATCTGTTGAGCCAGGAGGACGAAGACACTGAGTCACACAGAGGCCACTATGCTGCCCGCTTCAGATGCCTACAGAACTTGGGCGCCAATGGACATTTTCTGGACCTTAGAGCAGAGAAAGATGTTTAAAGGCAGGGATGGCCATCTCCTAGGTAGGAAGAGCCACAGAGTGTCCACTCATCTGTCCATGTCAGACTTCGAATGTAGATCTCTTTGAGACGCCCTAAAAGGATGGGGACACATAAAGCCTGCATGTTATGGCATGCAGTAGTATTGGTACAATAGTCTCCTGCACCCTTAATGTGCTACTATTCAGGGGTGTATGGGTCTGATCTCCATAACGCTTTGTGCTACAGGCTATGGGTTCTCCACAAACAGTGGAGAACCCATGTGCAGTTGCACCAGGGACCGCAGTCACGACGGGTCTACTACACCTCAATTATTATAGGGTGTTTACTACCAAACCAGAGATTGGGGGCACATGGCATCCTTGCTACGTCACTGTCTATATGATGAGCATCCGCTGTGTCTCTAGAGCTTCAGAAGCTGTACAGTGTGGTAAGAACACTATCTGGCAATCTCGCTCTTTAAAGATTAAATATATAAAAGAGAAAAAAAGAAAGGACACGCGAGAGCTTCAAGTGGTGATGATTTTTACTGGGGACAAGGACACGCCATAGAATGTTTGACATTGCTTCATGTCCCTGTCGAATCGCTGAACAGAAGAACGACTGCGTAGGCTGTAAAGCAATGCCGGAAATCACTACATGAAACAATGAAGAGAGATGCTTCCCTGTGCAGCCGAAGCGGTTCAGTGTGCGCTGGGACCAGCTTGCAGATTTCTACAGCTCTTACATGACTGCAAAACCAACCGACACGCTGCAGCACTGTTTTTCGTTCTCTTTTATTTTCACACTTGCCGCAGGGCAGATGAAGGCATACCGGAGGAGATGAAGTGGTTATTTTAGAGGTTCTGGGCCCAGAACGTGCTCATAATGCAAATGAGTGACCTATACCGAGTGGGGGAAAGTACTCGGCTGCGTCTTTCAGGGTTTATTTACTCACTAATGAGGAACCATACCGGAGTGATGTAAAATATTTATTTAAGTTTAACAGGCTCACACCCCATTGTGGTTAATCCGTTCTGACAATAAATAACAAAGAGCTTCTACAAAAAAAATCGCCCCCAGAATGAGATCTTACGTCGGTGCTCACATCAGAACAATAAACCCTGCGGATGATGTGTCACTCAGAAGAATGCTCATTGTTCTCGAAAAAGATGAGTTTGGTATGTCCACGTCACCTCTAGAAAAAGATTAGGACTGTTAGCATGTTTAGGACTTTTCATTGCAACCACAATCTTCCCAGAGTATAATTATGTTTATTGAACGCGTAGAGTACCACAAAAAACCTACCAAGTACGAAGTATTAAAAAATCTGTGGAACTAGCATGGGTTAGGCAAATATTTGCTTCACGAGTAGGTGTCCTTAACCCTTGAAACTGAAAGCTAAGACATGAGCAAATGAAAAGTGTGTCACACCTACAACAGAAGCATCTACTGCACCCAGCCTTCTGTGTGTAATGACGTGAGAAATTCCAGGTGAAAAGGGAAGATATACAATTTCGTTCGCATTTATTACAGCAACAAAGGACCCGAATCTTCATCCCAACTTGATAACTATCTTCGGGTTGTCAACTGAAGCCCCTACAATCCAAGGGAGCTACAAGAAAAGCCCACAGAGCTGGAGGCCCAGGCCAGGCCGATGGAGATTCCAATAAAGGCTTGATACACCAGTTTTTAAATAAACTCACACTGAAGCCAGGACTTTAATTAAACATGCATAGGGTCAGACTGATCAGACATTGGTTAGTGAAGGTTACAAAGCAATTGATGGGCGAATTACATGTCACTGGTGGTAAGTAGGGCAGTGATGTTTGCAAACACCTTTCACCACCATGTTATGAAAGCAGATTTGTAGGGATCTTAATGTATGACTAGAAAAATAGTTCATATTTGTTGTTTAACATTTTGTCGTGGCGGTGATGTGTTGGTATTGTGTTTCTACTGTGGCACTTGTGCAGAATTTTCATTTGACCATTTTGTTGTGTTGTGCAGTGTTGTGTTATTACACTTCATAGTATGCTATTTTGCTGTATTCCACTGTGCTCTCTAAATACTTGAGATGTCAACAAATACTGCTACATTTCCAGCCAAAAGCAGCACATTTCTTTAAAAATTTCAGAGCCAGATAACCACCTACCACTTTCTAAGGTGGATAAATGCAGCTGCTTCAGCTCTTCAGCTATCTAAGACACCAGTCAGCAGAAAACAGTTGCTGAAACCACACCTTAAATTAGCGCTTCTAGCGCTCACTTTATGAAAAGACCCTTTGTGATATGGCCTGTATTCTCTTAAAGTACACTGCTAGGTGATCGATATTGCCTTAAAGTAGCTATGCTGCACAGTGGCAGTACCTCCGCTAAGGTGGAGGAGCGTGGCCCCACTCACTGCTTTGCAGCAGTGAAAGAAAGGAAAAATAAAATGACAATAACTTGATGTTATTTTCATTTTATTTGTTCCTACTGCAGCAACAAGGGGGCAGGGCAGGGCTGCTCTGCTCTGAGAGCATGGCAGGGGAGGAGTGGTGGGCAGACTGAAGTGCGAAGTGCGCATGACACTTTTGCCAGCCGTCTCCGCTGGCCAAACAGTCATGCTCACTTAGCATGTTCTCCACCCAGGCTGCATTACAGCCTGGCTGGAAAACATGCCCAGGCTCCTCGTCCCCATCTGAGCGCCGAACTATGGCACACA
The DNA here is from genome assembly GCA_963921515.1 of Calotriton arnoldi. NCBI lineage: Eukaryota > Metazoa > Chordata > Amphibia > Caudata > Salamandridae > Calotriton > Calotriton arnoldi. The sequence goes on along the minus strand of CAWUFW010006028.1, from coordinate 963,159 downwards.
GGCCAAGCACAACGCTGCATTGCAGCGTTGTGATTGGCTCAGGAGAGCCTGGTTGCTTCCTGTGCAGCGGATACAGAGGAGAGACGACGTGCGACAGAGCTGCGAGGAGGTAGTTGTTGTTTTCTTTATTTACACCGCCTCACCCCCTCGCCCCGCCACCCCAGATCCGTGCTGGCAGCCACTGATGTTACACATTGTGAATATTGTTTAAATCTGCCTAGAAAATGTACTTAAGTTTTACCCAGAATGCCCCCAATAAGATCTGTAAATCAGCACGAGGAGGTCCTCTACTAATACTCAACACAAAGAAAAGACACTCATATTCTATATTTGCTTAGGGGAAACCAGTGATAAGTCATTCCAGCTCAAAGACGCACACATTCAAAACATTCAGAGAAGAAACCTTAGATAATCAGAAAATCCACCACACACACCAGAAACTGAGAAATAAACTTTAAATAGAAACAAGACAAAACTAAAATCACACTTGGCCCTGCAAGCAGGTGAAGGTACATAAAGATGTACAGCACACTGATATACAGTGTAAGAGACTGTCAGAATGATAGGTTGGAACTGCACCCTATCACAATATCTAATCAAATACAGAACCTCATGGTGACACTGTACAGTAAGCAGATCCAGCTTCCGAGCCCTGCTGTATGTACACATTCACTTTACTGCAAATTGCTCATGAGAGCTAAGGAATGTGCAAAGAGAATTTAACATTCGGATCTATGTGAGGTCAAGGAAAAAAACTTCCAGTTGGGGATTATCCTTGCCCGTGAAATTTCACTGTGTGCTGTCGGGTTGGTGTTCTCCCACTTTATTTTGCTCCTTATTTTTTGAAAGGTCATATCTGCCTCCTCTCCTCCTTTTTATGTCTCGTTTTGGGTTTCAGGTGGTTCCCCTCCCCAAGCATCTTGTTTTACATCTTTCTCTGCCTGAATTTCTTTATCACTCTCACACCACCCTAATGTTTGTACCACTCTCCCCTTCCCCTCTCATCCATGGTCCATCCCATTTACCTCAGTGCATGTTTTACCTGGGGCCCCTTACCCGTGCGCTTCTCCTCAGACTTTCCCTTCTCTGCTTTGTTACGTACTTTCTCTGCTGCGCATCTATTCTCCTAAGCTCCTCATCAGTTCGAAGGTATCATTTTGACAGAGTCCTCCAGCTTGGTGTATCCAACCAGGGCTCCCTTCGCGGTCGGCCTCAAACTTTGACTTTGTCCCGGTCAAGCATGACCAGATGTCCAGTCGCCACTGCTGCCTTGAAGCAGCAGTGGGGTGGGTGGGGGTGAAGAGGTGGGGGGTAAATCGGGTAAACAAAAAAAAAATCACTTACCTCCCGGCCGGCCAGCTGGCCACTGCCGCCGCCTCTCCTGTCTCCTGTCCCGTACTCTTCCTGGCTTCTTGGTAGAAACAGGAAGCAGGAAGCACCAGGGCTCCCATGCTCCCAGCAGCCAATCACAACACTGCAGTGCATATCCCATTTCTAACACTTACCCCTACCAATAACCCACTTTCCAACAGTCTCCAGTAAATTAATTTAATTTGTTGACAACTTCCTTGTCATCTCCAGGTCTGTTCCACAGCACAATCGCTAGTTAAAACTGGTTCCTAGAAGTTTTCTTCAGCAACTCTAACTACCTGGGTCTTCATGGCCTTATTCACCTCCTAGACAAAGTGGAGAAAACTTACACGGGTATGATTGCGAAAGTCCATTTGCAACAGCAATTGATCTCTTCAGCCAGACACTGATTCTTTTGTCTTGAGAACCTTCTGTACTCTTCGGTTTCAGAAGAAAAGATCCACAGGACAAGCATCCTTGCTAACAGGACTTGCACCCTGTTTTTCTTGGTTGTCAGCAAGCGCCTTTTACCAAAAGACATCGAGAAATGTTTTGGTGCTAGAGATGAAAGTCCTAGGCTGGAAATGGCTCAATGGCTCATTCCAACATACAGACAGGGATGGAGAAATCCATCAGGCAACATGCAATGAAGTCATTGTGATTAGTGACAACAAGCCCTGGGCAAAATTTCTGTGATTTTGTTGACTTTCAGAATATTGCATTCTGTGAAATTTAAGGAATCTCTTCAAATTTAGCATTATGCATTTTTGCTTAATTTTTTAAAAGTGAGTGTGCATCTCATGTAAAATGATGTGTGTGATATAAGAAGGAGGCTGGTTTGCACAAGAAATGACTCATCGAGAGACATTTTCTCCTCAATGAGTTTCTTGTTGCTATCTCTTTTTTTACAAAAGCTGGTAGCTTGGACCAAAAATAAAATCAGGCAAGAGACCGAAAAAGCTAATTTCACTCGGAAACCATAAACTTGTATAATTTCATGTAATGTTTATTGAATTTTGTGAATTCCACAATAATAATTGCACAAGTTGACACACCGTTGGTGACACCCACCTGCTCAAAGACTTAAAATTGAAAAGGGCCACAGTGTGACAGGTCTGGCAGCGAGCATCCCAAGGATTTTCTTGGCTAACATGCAGTCGGTTCCAACAAATGTTCCATCAGTATTTGCACAGGTTAGAGCCTGGGACAATGTGTCCTCCTGTGATGCAACAAAGAAGCTAGAAATGATGGTGTAAGAAATTGGAGCATCAGTTGAGTGGGACGAGAACCCACCTCAAATAATACTCACAATCATTGCCATGGTAAACTACTAAATTCACTAAATAAACCTTGCATAAATACCTGGTAGCTTGGCGCAAAGCAGTCATGCCTAACTTTGAGTACTTTGTAAATACTTTACATCAATAAAATGAAAAAAAAAACAAAAGAACAATCCCAAACCAATTTTGAAAAATAGAGTAAACTTTAAAAAGCAAATGACATATAAACAACAAAAATCCAATAAGTAGAAACGTAGACTTTAATTTTCAAAGTGCAAATTAAAAATATTGGCAAAAAACACAAATTGACAACTGTGGGTATCTGGTCGCACCTGACTGGGTCAAAGACAAAGTTAAGGCCAATAGCGATGGTTCGCCGATTGGATACAGGGACCAGGTTTGTACCAGTGGAAAGTTTACCTTCTGACTTAGAAACTACTATGAGAAAAAGTGGTCATCAATGAGTTGAAGGCAGGGCAAACTGCAATCTGGATCCGAAGTGGGGCTCAACTGTGGCAGGCTGCTGAAGTGTGGGGTCCTGGTTAGGTCGACAAAGGTGGGATAGCTCCAAGCAGGCAAAGTCCATGCCTGGAAAGCCTTGACATTGATTGGATGCTTCTTGGTGTTGGTTCGGACTTAGAAACGTTTCTGTAAGTCAGATCTCCTTCAGCAGGGCAAACCTGCAAGCTGAGGCTGACTGGCAATTTGCCGTCGTTGTCTTTGAATTCAACAGCGATCCCGGTATCTGATTGTTCTCCAGGCAGAAAACTGGCAAACAGCTTCTAAGTATCACATCTTTCAGTTGGGGACAGGAGGAGTACACTTTACCACCAGCGTAGGGTACAGGGCCTGGGGAGCAACACTGGTGGATTAGGATTCACCCAAACACAGTCCAGCAGTAGAGTCCAGAGTAGGTCCAGGTGGAAGTTCTCAGCTGGGTAGTTGCAGGGAGAGAGGGATATGGAAGCTTGTTCTGTCCCTGTATCTCAAACACGAGGTCAGCCAAGTGACCCTTGGAGTCACTTCTGAGGTCCCAGGTTCAAGGCAAGCAGGTCCAGTTTTTCTTCAGGTTTCAGTTTAGAAAGCAGGACAGTCTATGTTCTGATTTTCACAGATCCAGGAGTTTTTGAGGAAAGGTCTGGGGAGTCCACTTTTATGCCCAGCTTGTGGGTGGAGGGCAAGTCTTTGCCCAACCCCTAAACCAGTTCTGGCCAGTTCCTCTACTCCCACAGGTTTTGGTGCCAGCCTGACTAGAGAGAGAAAGGGGAGGGAGGCCTTGGTGTAGGCGTAATCTGCCAGTGGCAAGGTAAGCTTCTAAAGAAGACTAGAAAGGGACTGGACACAGCCCCTCAAGCCATCCTGTCAATGAATGAGTCCCCGTCCAAATACACAGAACCTTTGTCCACTGTCTGAGAGTAATATGCATCTCACCACAAAGGAGCCATCAGGTGTCAGATCACAGCTGAGCATTGGCAAGAAAGCCTTTTTGGTTTGTGGAGGAAAATGGCAACCTTCTAGAAGTGTAATTTCCAAAATAGTAATATAAACTCTGACTTGATCGTTAAGTTGGTATTTAAGTTATGATTAAAATAAGTTATTCAATTATTTTTCTAACTATTCCCGAAACTGAAATTATGCATTAAATGTTGTTATATTGCAATCCAGTATTTTCCTATGGGAGACCCAGCCTAACCTTAGTGAAAAATGACTTTGGAGGTTTTTCACTGTTAGGACATGTAAAACATAAGTACACATGCTCTACTATTTAAATATCATGCACCCTGCCCTATGGCCATTAGGTCCTACTTTAGGGGAGACTTATATGTATGGATAAGATTTATTTTACCAAGTCAAATTGGCAGTTTAAAGGCTGTTGTAAGCAGGATTGTTTTTGTGCTGGAAGGGACAACTTACTGCACAAAAACAATCCCCTGAGGCATTTTCCTCTTTCTATGTGTGCTGCAGAATGCAGCACACATAGAAAGAGGAAACAACAAAGGAGAAATAAACATATTTCTCGCCATTAAGCCTCCACTGGGAAGGTGTAGAATTTTGGTGCATTCCCAGGTCTACCAGTAATTGTAAATCTGGGATTGCATCAAAATCTATTTGGAGAGACTTGAAAGACCTTTCAGCAACAAAATAGTTATTTTATGTTGCTACTTTGCATGTAGCTATATGCCACCATATTGTCACATAGTATTTATATTTCTGGATGTGTAAACGTTCAACAGGGTGCAATCTATAGATGTGCTAACCCAATGTGAGAATGATTTTTGTAACTTCCTTCTCATACTCCTGTTTTCCCTAACCCTATTTGTGTGGACTCTCCACATTGCAAAGAAAAACTACATGCATACGTTTAAGATACTAATGGAATTTCACAAACATTTTTCTGCTAAAGAAAGTGGTTTCCCAGGTAATTTCTAGCCTTCCCTCAAACACAATTGAACATTGATGATGTTCTGTTCAGTTTCACATGCTTTCTACACCACTTGTGCACAGTTCAATCAGGTGTAAATTTAATGATCGGTGGAGACGGCGAGAGACACACAGGTGATTCGGCCCTGATGCATCGAGGAAACCGCCTCGAGTGACTCTCACTGATCTCATGGGGTCTTACTCTAATTATTAAGGGAAGTACTACTCCCTTCGTTTATCCAGCGGTACTGAAATCTTTGGGCCACTGTAGATATAACCTTTAAATTCTTTTGCTTGGTCCTGACGAAGCACTCTGGATCTCCTCCTGAGACCATAGGAAAGTGTGAAACATGTTGACCGGGATATATGCCCATTAGGGACATATGGTTTTACCCAGCTACAAAGGGACATAACATCGCCTAGAGCAGCACCACACACTTTGTTTTTAATAATGACAGAGGGATCACCTTAATAAAATTATTCACTCTCCCTCCAGCCATTTTTTAATACACTCTTTAGGACTTCACTGCCACTTACACCCACACGGCTTCATCAAAAGATCTCTGATAAAGAGACCCTTCGGGGGACCCGTAGGGCCTTGCAGCGCCGGCCCGACGAGGAGCAAAGCCCAATGATGAAGCATGACATCCTTCGGGGTGTGTGAGGGCAACAAGGAGGAGGGACAAACTGTCCCCCACAGATAGAGTAGCACACGACTAGAGTATTCCCTACTTCCACCTCTTTCTCCTATAAGGAACAGTGACTCCCTTTTGGTATAAGTCTACTTTGGGAGCACGGGTCACTGGACCTCTAACTAGCTCCTAGTGTCCCCCTTCTTCATAAATAGTAAATTTAATAATGTCAAGAAGGAGCTTGTTCTCCCCTAGGAAGATAATTCAAACAATTACAATAGTTCATAAGGGTGTGAAGCCTCGTGAAATGTCATTTACACTCTCTATATGTCACGCATTATTGGTTTCAAGAAGTTAATAGTACTAAAAGCAGGCTTCTCTATAAGCAGTGGAAAAACACCACACCTTGACATTTTACACCACAAAAAGTGGGACCTCTGATAAGCACTGATGTATGCAAATTCTGAAAACTCAGGAAAACACTGACAAAATAGAAATTGAAAATGGGAAAGTCTAAGGTTCCCTAAAGGTCTCATGGAATATCGGTGTAATGAGCGTTACCTGGAGAGAGGTTGAGTCATAGGGACCAGGGCTGAGCATCTAACTACACCGGCTCCTGTTGGGGGTGTTCTGTGTATATACTCAACCTCTAATACACCTCCTCCTATTCAACATAGTTGTCTGTATGTTACTTGACCAATGTACTTAACAACAATGGCCACAAGACTGAAATAAACTACTGCATATCAGAAGAAACTGAAAATTGAAGAAATGGTGACAAAGAATGGGACAGAAGAATGAAACACAACACAGTGACATGTTAACATGCCTCCCTGTTAGACCTGTCAGCCTTAGGGTGGTCTTCCCCTAAACATTATGCCATCACCCTCCTATTTTCCTGATTTTTTTTTGTTGCCTTTAGGACTGCTAACCAGGGCTAAAGTGCTCATGCTCGCTCCCTAACACATGTTAAAATTGGCTTACATCTGATTGGTATATTTTATTTCATTATAAGCCCCTTGTACAGCGGTATACCATATACTCAGGGCCTGCAAATTAAATGCTACTAGTGTGCCTGCAGCACGTATTATGCCTCCCACTCAAGTTGCCCCTTAAAACATGTCCCAGGCCTGCAATTACAGCTTGCATGCATTTTAAACTGTTGTGAGGAGAATAGGAAGGCAGGGGAGGGGACTCGCAAATTCCCTAACTACAAATAGGTAGTGTTAGTGGGAAAGGAGGGGGACTAGGAAGTCCTTCCTTTTGGAATGAGGGCCCTCACACCCAGCCTGCTGGGTGTCATGCTTCATCATCGGGCATGCTCCTCGTCGGGTCGGCGCTGCAATACCCGACGGGCACCCTATGCAGGGGCTCTTTGGCGGAGATCTTTTATTCCTTGCCGTATGGTGCAGTGGGTGTAAGGGGCCTTAGAAGTGTAGAAATGCAAATGTGTGGATTAAAACAGGGAATGGAAGAGTCAGGTAAATTAGACTTTAATGATCCTGCCGTCCCCCTGATTAAAAATGGAGTTGGCGACTCACTGCAAATATGCTGCAGCGTGTTGTGCTCAATCTCGTGCGGTCGACATGTTTTTTGCCTGTTTAGTCAGGTGGATCTAGCGGCAATTCCTCAGGACCTAGTGAAAATAGTTACTCTACACTCAAATATGGTGAGACTGTGATGTTCTAGCCTATTATTACCACAAGTGACACCAAGAGGTAAAGTACCTGTTGATGCGACAGCCAATCTGAAATGGAAAATGGCAAAATGAAAGCAAATCATATCAGAAAACAATCATGCTGTAAATACTCCTGCCCTCGTATCCCTCAATAGTGACACCAGATTGTGCACTTAAACAAATGCGGTGAGCATAGTCAAAAAATGGTCACACATGTCAACCAGAATTGCCCCGCTGTGGTCGATGCCTTCGTATGTATATATGTGAAACGCAGCGGGTTCAAACCATGCGGTGTGTGATTAAAAATGATTAAAAACTGAGAAGTAGCAACATGGTGAGGTAACAGCAACTCACCTAAAACTATCTTGAGATTGGCCCCTTCAAATCCCGGCAAGTGTTGGACACAGTAAGGTGTTTGTGTCCTGGGGAGGGAGCCCAAAAGAGGAAAAGATAGTTTGAGCGCCTAGTGTAGGATGCGCGTAAGTTGGTAGATAGGGGGTGGTAGCCTCTGGTGTAGCGAGAGGCAGGAGTGAGGTGGCTGTCAAGCAGGGCCCCGCGTCGTGGATCGTTACTCACGGTCAGATAGGCGTAACACCCAGCCCCTGTCTGACAGCGTGACGGGAGGTCGCCCCTCGGTGAGAGGCGCTCGCTCCGTCCGCCGAACAAGCAGTACGCCAAGGACCGCCATCTGTGATAGAGAAATCGTAGGGTACGCCCCCAGGATCGCGGGTGTGCTGCTGGTGCCGAAAATCGGTGTCCAAGCCTGTGCCTCAAAGAATGTCCTCGTACAGGCAGAAATCCGACCAGGTTCCTCCAGTCCTAGGAGGAAAATAGTACTCACCAAATGACTGCGCCCAGGTGACGAGTGACCTACCCTGCACTGCCGGATCCGGGAGGTAATGGTCCCAACCAGGCTGGGGTTTAAATGATAGTGGAAATGGCGCGCAGGGCGGGAACATCTCCTAAAGGGAGCCGGAGACTAGTGTGTACTTCGCCCCTGGTGGAGAGGAGTGGAGTTGTATGGTGGCCATTTTGGGGGAATATCAAAAGTCACAGCGGGCGCCATCTTGGAGTGGGCAAAAAAATGGGACGTGACTATGGCAGAAACTAATAGTCATGGATAGATGTAAACATCGGGGTGTTGCTACGTTACGTTGAGGCTACTCCAGGGGATATCTTCGTTGAGCCCATGTTTATCAGTGGCCAGACGAAAAATCCATCTTTGTTCAATCCTAAAGAGTGCCCCTGGAGAGATGGCAGAATGTGCTTCCAAAATCACCCAACTCAAGTTGTCGCAGGTATGTCCAGCAGTCTCAAAATGTGTGTACAATTTGGTAGTTACTCTGCGGCACCGTATATTGCTCTTGTGTTCGCCGATACGTGTTTTTACAGTCCTCGTGGTCATACCCACATACCAGAGATTGCATGGGCATGAAAGTAAGTAAATGCAATTGGTGGTGTTGCAGTTGGTGTGTTTGGTTAGTTTCCAAGTAAAGTTGTTGGAAAAAATTATTTCTTTGGTGGGTTTGGTCAATGTGCATGCAACACAAGACCCACACGTATAGTGTCCTGAGACTGGTGGAAGGTCCCATAGAGCTCTCTGTGTAGGTTTAGTTTTGGTTATTGGTCTAGTATGGATCAATATGTCTTTGAGGTTACTGGTTCTTTTGAACGCAAACCTTGGAGTAGGTAGTTCTAAGTCCCCAGTGTTGAGGATACCCCAATGTTTTGCGGATAATGTTTCTAATCCTATTGGAGTCTGGAGTAAAGGATGTGACGCAAGTCAGTGTCTCTATGTGTTCTTTATGGTTGGTTTCCAATAGGGCCTCTCTGTTATTGTGCCTCGCCCTCTTCATGGCTTGTGCTACCTTATGTCGTGGATATTCTCGTGCATGTAGGTTAGCCGTTAGATTCTTGGCTTCTAATTTGTAGTCCTCAACAGAGCTACAATTCCTCCTGATCCGGAGGAATTGGCCAACCGGTAGGTTCTCTTTGAGGGCCCTAGGATGGTGGCTACTAAACAGGAGGAGGCTATTACTGTCCGTGTGCTTTTTGTACAATTTGGTACTTAAGCAACCCTCATTCAGAATAATGTTAAGGTCGAGGAAGGGGACCATACAATCTGAGATGGTGTGGGTAAATTTAAGGTAGGGGTTTAAAGTGTTGACCCATACACAAAATTCATCACAGGTAGTCCTATCTCCCTTCCAAAAGATCAGAATATCGTCGATGTAACGCTTCCACAATATGAGGTTATTTAAGTAGGGGTTGCCCACATCGAAGATAAGTCTAGTCTCAAAAGCAGCCACGTACAGGCAAGCCACACTTGGAGCGAATGTACTGCCCATGGAAGTGCCCTGTGTTTGGTGGTAGAGTTTGTTGTTATACTCAAAAAGTTCTCGGTAAGGGCAAGGGTGGCACATTCCATGATAAAGGGAACAGGTGTAGGTGAGTTCCAGTCAGTGGAGTTGAGAGCATCCTCAATCACCTCTAGAGTGGCACGCTGAGGGATGTTGGTATACAACGCCTCTACGTCCAGGGTTACCAACATATTTATTTCATCCTGACCTTGGAATCCCTCAATCAAACGGAGTACATCAGTGGTATCTAGAAGGAATGATGGAGTCTCCTTAACTAGAGGCTGTAGGAAATAATCACAGAACCTGGACAACGGTTCCAGCAATGAGCCGATGCCTGACACGATGGGCCTCCCTGGGACTGGTCTCACGCCCTTGTGTATTTTTGGTAGGATATAAAAGTACGGCGTTATGGGATCTTTAGTGACCAGGAATTCAGCCTCTTTTTGCTTATCCAGCCTTCTGTTTCTGCTGTGAAAACCATGGTGGCGATTAGGGTGGTCAGTCTTTTGGTTGGGTTCACAGAAATCGGGGTGTAATATTCTACCTTACTGAGTTGTCGTAAGCATTCAGTCTCGTAGTCACTAGTGGACATGATTACAGTGGCCCCTCCTTTGTCCGCCTGTTTGATGGTTATGGTCGAGTCATCAGCGAGGGATCTAGCTGCTGACCATTCATCATTGGAGAAATTGTGAAAGGGGGTATTGGACCTACCCTCTGTCAAGTCTTTAAGCACTGCCTGCTCAAAAGTTAAAATTTCATTGGGCACCATGCTATTGTTAGGTGTAAAGGTAGAGGGATTATGTAACCCCGTATCATTCCTAGTTGGTGTTGGTCTGTCTTTGAAAAATGCATTAAGCCTCACCTTACGGAAGAAGCTATGTATTTCGCATTGATCTCTGAAATGGTCAATTCGGGGGGTGGGAACGTAGCCTAGACCTTTGCGCAGGACTGTTAATTCTGTCTCCGTGAGATTCCTAGGGGAGAGATTCACTATTAGTTTTTCTTCCCCCTGCTCATACTCCTGGTCTCTACGGAGTTCTGGGTCTGTTCCTGCCAGTGTACTTGTTTGGCGGTCCCTCTTCTTTGCCCTTTTCCTCTGCCCCAGCCTCTTCCTAAAAAAGGCTGGTTGTTGCCAGCGAAGAATTGTGGTGGCCCCTGTGGGTAACATGGTGGACCCTGCGGGTACCCTGGAAATTGCCACATTGGAGGACCTTGGTAGGGTTGCATGGGGTAATGGGGGAATCCCGGTCGTGGTGTGCGTCTGGGATTATTATTACCCCAACTGCCTGTGCTAGAGTCACTACTCGAGGAGGAGCCCCTCCTTATTTGCATAGTACCCTCATCTGAGGAGTAACTTCCCAGTCCCCCTCCTTTCCCACTAACACTACCTATTTGTAGTTAGGGAATTTGCGAGTCCCCTCCCCTGCCTTCCTATTCTCCTCACAACAGGAACTGCATACCTTTTTCTTTGCAAGTCTATTTAGGGCCTGTATGCTGGACCTCTTAAAAGCCCATAGTCCCCCTCTTTTGTTGGATGCATTTTAAACTGCCAGTTCAATTCACAATACAACCTCCTTGCCAAGCCTCAAATTCCCCTTTTCTTGCATATAAGTCACCCCTAAGGTAGACCCTAGGTTGCCCTTTGGGTAAGATGCATTGTAATTAAAAGGCTGGACATTCAATTTTAGGTTTAACATGTCCTCGTAGTGAAAAACTCCTCAATATGTTTTTTGATAGTATGTTACCCAATAGGTAAGGCCACAGGATAATATTAGGCTGTCTTATTACATTTAATAATTGCTAACTTTTGATTGAGAAAAGGTCAACATTTCATGTTTGGTGTCTGAGAAATTGTGATTCAGATTCCTCTTTAATTGTAAAGTCGGATTTTAAGTTACAATTTTGAAAATGCCACTTTTAGAAAGTTTTCATTTTCCTGCACTATTTTGTGCCTTCAGCCTGTTCCTGGGTCACATGACTGGGTGCAGTGAGATATCGAAAGTGTCTGTGTTTCCATACCTTAGGATCCACTTTGATCATAGGGGCTTGTGGTCCCCAGCCCTATCCATGAAGAAACTCTCTATGCTTAGGTCCATCTCTTCTATTTGTGATTTCTATGTCAGACAATGTTTTAAGCTTCCCACCTCCCTGATCAAAAAATTTCAATCAAAGTATCTGTTGACGGCATCTTGTGGAAGCAATATATGGTGTTACAAGGACACCTCAATTCTAATAACTTTAAAAAACTCCTTTTATAGGCAGCTACTGAACCTTCTGCAGAGCATACTGGCTTTTACAGCGCATGAGGAGCTTTGCGTAGGGAATCTCTCCAATGTTCTTGCCCTTCGCCCCCTTCTCAGATGGCTATTGGTGTGGTCAACGAGTGGGCCATCTCTCAACAAGAATATTATTAGAGACTGTCTTAAGCTAGATGGAGACCCTCAAATGAAGTGGCTATGTTATTTCAGAGACTTATTCACCACTTTGGGTCACCCGCCCTTTTTTTCAACCCTGAGTGCATCACTAGAACCGAGATTAAGTGGACAAAAATCAGCTTCATTAACTTCAGGGGAATGCAAGAGAAACAGAGTAACCCCTGAAACCTTCTGTACTAGCTCATGTGGATCCACCCCGGGCATTGAACCTTATTTGTCATTGGTACGTAGTATGAACACTCGCTTCCTTCGTACAAGGTTTAGGTTAAGCTTGTTGCAGCGTTTGCTAGTGGTACCCAGAGTTTGGCACAAGGTTGGGGATTTGGCTCCTTGCTCATGCGATTTAATCGCAGCCCAAAATACCATGAATTTAATGTTTTTTGCTAATTTTATGCTTGTTTGAGCAAAATATGCTGTTCCACTTTTAAAAAACCAAAATTTTACTCAAGCGAGACCTGCATTACTGTTTTTACAATTACTTCTATCTGAGTATATTTCTTTTTCAGAGGTGGGTTTTCTGAAAGAAGACATCCACCTGAGGCTCACAATGAACTCATATTAGCCTCATCTAATTTGTTGCACTTCCCCTTCCAGGCTGCTTTCTAATTTGATATATTTTATTTGTTTTTACATATGTGCTTATGAGTCCTATTTATATGCGCTGTTTTCTTATTTCTCATTAAGATACTGGAATTATGTTTTTAATGATGATGAATAGTGTTTTATTTGTACCTTTATGATTTGTCTTCTTATAAATCAAATAAAAAGGTTTCTGACTTGGCTTGGATGGGTGCAGTTTGCAGTTGGACTTTGTTTATTCCTCCCAGATAGCCACAGAATAGAGGGATTAAGTGTGCCTGGATGGGCCATGACTGGCAGTATTTAGGGGCGCGGAGATTGGCACAGCCGCACTTGCAACTGAATACACTGTGCCCTGCCCTCGCGCAAAGGACTTTTCACCACTGCATTGTTCATGCAGCAAGCCTGGAGCCAAGGCAAGGGAGGCAGGAAACTTCAAGCACTTCAAAGGTAATTCTCTGGAAACTTCTCCTACTTCAAAGAAGGCACCAGGTATAAAAATAGGGCCCTCAAACCCACTCTTCAGTTCACTTTCTGGACCTGCAAAAGGACTCTCAGAGGACTGCCTGCTACTGTGGCCTGCTGTGTATGTCAGAGGACTGCTTTGCTGCACCTGGAACGGCTGCTTTGCTGCCTGAAGCCTGCCTTGAACTCTGTTAGAAATGGGGTCTCTAGTGGAAAGGGGTTTGCACCCTGTACAAGGGGGACCACCACTCTAGTCAGGGTAAGTCAGTAACACACCCTAAATTAGCTTATGCTCATCATCTGGTAGCTTGGCACAGAGCAGTCAGACTTAATTTAAGAGGAAATGTGTAAATATTTGTGTAACATTAAATTAGAGTAACTCAATGAAAACACCACAAAGAGACCCCACACAGATTTAGAAAAATAGAGAATATGTATCTGAGTAAAATAAGATCAAAAAGACAAAACTCCAATAAGTTCAAGTTGAGATATTAAATTTGTAAGGAATAAATGGGAGGTTGGACGAAGATGGCTCACAATCCTTGCGTCTCTGGCCTGCCCTTGGTTACCGGGGCAACGTGTCATGGAGACAGAGCCTCGCTGGTAGACGCTGCCGTGGCTTCAGGGAAGATGCGCTGCCCTCAGGGAAGATGGAGAACAGGATATTTTTACAGAAAGGATCTGACAATCAGGCCAGTGGTGATCACGGAGTGCTGCCGCTTTGGCAGTAGATGAGCAGGCGATCCGGCCCGGGCTGTTCATGGAGCACTTGATCCCTTGAAGCACAGCGTGTTTGTGTAGCACAAAGGGCCACCTCTGGTCCTTGTCCACAGCCAGCTGCTGGATTCACAGATGACAGAGTCTTACAGCAGTGGCCAGGAGGGGAAATCTTTGATAGCCCTGAGATTTCTGGAGCAGGGGGCAAGCAAGCAAGCCCTTGGAGTCCCTCTGGGTTTAGTCCTTGGTCCTTAGCAGAGCAGAGGTCAGCAGGCAGCAGGGCAGCTCATCAAAGCAGGGAAGTAGTTCCTCAGAACAGTCAGTAACAACAGAGTGGCAATCCTTCAGCACAGCAGCATTTACTTCAGCAGAGTTCTTTCCAGGTACAGAGGTATACTGATTTGATTGGGCCAGAGGACTGGTATGTATACTCAACAGTGCCTTTGATGCAGGGGGTGACTTCAAAAGACTTCTCTGAAGTGCACAAGGATCCCTTTTAACCTAGCCCTGGTTCCAGACTAATAGTGTGGGGTAAATCAGCCCTTTGTGTGAGGGCAGGACTCAGCTTATTCAGAGATAGGTGTGAGCAACCTCTCCCCCTTCCTGCCCAGCAAGGCTATCAGTATGCAGACGTATCCTCTGTCACAACCAGCCCTTCCTGTTTTATGGCTGTCTAGAGGGAATGCACAAAGTGTAGCTGTCACTCAGCCCAGACGTTTATTGGAGACAGCCTGCAGGCACACAGAGCAAAGAAAAGAGCAGTGAAATATCCACTTTTTAAAAGTGGCATTTCTAAAATGGTAACGTCAAATCCAATTTTACTATTAAAGAGGAGTTGTCACCGCCATTCCAAAGATATTAAACATGAAGTAGCTACTCTGTTCCAATCAGGAATTACAGCTGAGAAGGTATTTTAAGGAATCCTCAAGGCTAGCCTATGGAAGGAGTAGGCCTCACAGCACTGATAACAAATTTAGCTGTTTGTCACTGCCAGGACATGTAAACGTGAAATTACATGTCCTGCCATTTAGTCACACAGCACCTTGCCCTTAGGGTCACTTAGCGCCTACCTTAAGGGTGACCTATGTGTAATGAAAGGGGAATTTAAGGCTTGGCAAGCGGTTTTAAATGCCAAGTCAAAGTGGCAGTAAACTGCACAAACAGGCCCTGCAATAGCAGGCCTGAGACAGGTTTGAAAAAGTCTACTTGTGTGGGTGGCACACCCAGTGCTGCAGGCCCACCAGTAGCAATTAGATTACAGGCCCTGGGTATGTGGTATATCACTGTACAAGGGTCGTACAGGTAAACTAAATATGCCAATCAGGTATACACCAATGTCAGCATGTTTAGGGGAGAAGCACATGCACTTTAGCACTGGTTAGAAGTAGTAAAGTCCTCAGAGTCCTAAGGCCAACAAAAACATACAGCAAAAAGTGGAGGAAAGCAGGCAAAAAGTTGGGGAAAGACCACCCTAAGAATGACAGATTCAACAAACCCTCAGAGGCTTGCCTGCTGCTTGAGCCCTGTTCTACTGCTGAACCCAGGACTGCCAGAGTGATTCAAGGGCTAGTTGGCTGGCCTCCTGATCAGAGCCTCAGGGATAGAAAAGGTTCTAACCATCTTTAACTCACACCTGGACCCAGCCTGAGTGAGTCCTAACCCCCTACGTGGGGCCCCTTAAGTCCTGGACCCTTGGTGGTGGTGCTAAAGGTGCAAAGATAACCCAAATCTAAAACTTGGGACTAGGAACATTTTTGGCTAAATCTGCTCTGAGAACCGATAGGAGACTGGGATTAACCGATAGGAGACTGGGACTGCTTTTCTCTCCGCCCAAAGAGCTTTGCTGGTTGGCCTGACTTCATGGAAGTTACTGCTATGTTGTTCTCCGCAGCAGCAAATCTTGTTCAGCGGTCCTTCACAGAAGGGATATCTGGCCTCGTGGAACTCTCGTTGACTCCAGCCTACAGCCTTGTACTGCTGGAGACCTACAAAAAAAAGACTAAGCCCGAACGTGGAAATCTACACTGTGACACTGTCCAGCACATTGGTACTCACAAATGTTTGCCCAGGGGCCACAAAGTACGATCTGTGGTGTGACCGAGGGCAGCACTTATGCCAGCAGGATGGCAGTAGGGGGTCTGGGTGGGTCTGGGAGTGTGTGAGGAGGTCTAAAAAATGTTTTTATAAATGGGAAAGCTTTTATTTGCAGGTTAATAAATGCTTGCCCGTTGTAGGAAGGTGGAATCTGACTATATGGTTGCCCCCACTTTTTTCCTGGTGTTTTGCTGGTTTATGACTTAGTTGGACTGGGACCCTGCTATTCAGGGCCCCAGTCTATCTGCTCTCTCTAAACGACATGGAGTGCACTCTAGGTGCACTAGTGATTGGATACTGTGGTGCCTTATGAGTCTCTAGTATATGGTACCTTAGGTGCCAAGGGCATAGGTACTTCACAGGCCTACCAGGGGCTGCAGCATGTGTTATGCCACCCCTGGGAAGCAGTCTAAATCTGACACCACAGGCCTGCTACTGCAGCCTGGGTGAGGTGGTGCTAGCACCCCTCACTGAGATATAGGTTTCCTATATCTCTCCTGCACACACATATAAACCTATCAGTCACCCCTAAGGCAGGCCCTATCAATCCTGAGGGCAGGGTGCTTGGCTTCTATGTGAGGGGGTGCCTCTGCCTGAGCAGGGCCCCTCTGCAGCTCTCAGAGTCTAT
The DNA here is from genome assembly GCA_963921515.1 of Calotriton arnoldi. NCBI lineage: Eukaryota > Metazoa > Chordata > Amphibia > Caudata > Salamandridae > Calotriton > Calotriton arnoldi. The sequence continues at coordinate 946,520 of CAWUFW010006028.1, read as the reverse complement.
TCTCTGGTGCTGTTTGTGGATGCGGTTAAACCATATACTATTTAAGTGCATTATATCCTCGCGGTAAATGCTAACTTTGGAATGGCTGCATCAAAACATGTCGTGTTTGGTGTCAAACATCTTGGAATACTACCCCCCCGCCAATCTTGGCGGCGGGGGTAGCATTCCACCCTTCTAGAGGATAAGACATGTACCTGCTGTGGAAACACGGTAGAATCCTAAAGAGCCCTGGCATCACAAAATGGATGCCACCAGTCACAGACACTGGGCTGCCCTCCTGCTGATGACCGAAACTCGCAGTGGAGGAAGCCCAACAATAGGCATCCTGTCACAGGGAGGTGTAACCACCTCCCAGACAGGGTTTAGTGTATTGGGGCTGGGTGGGTGCACTCTTAGAGTGCTTTGAAGTCCTGCACTGGGGGAGCAGAAGGCTCCTCTGTGCATATGCCAGTTCAAACCAGCTCAGGGGCTACCTGCCCCTGCTCTGGCGAGAAACTGGACAAAGGGAAGTGGGTGTAGCCACCCCTCCCTTGACCCTCCCATAGGTGGGGTCATAGAGCTAGTCCATCCCCTCTTTTTAGTATAAGAGGGGAACCTTGCCATTGCAAAGCAGATAACCCCTGGACGACGCTCTACAGAAGAATCCTGGCCCTTCGACGTTCCACTACCTTTGGAAGACAGAAGAATCTCCCTTGGAGTCAAGGAGTGACTCCCCTGCTTGGCAGGCACCAAAAACGACAACGACGGTCGCAAACTACGCCGCTCCCGCCGGAGTCCGAAGTCCCTGCAGCCCAAGAAGTAGATTTCCTGACCTCTCCCAGGCCATCGTGAGTCCCCAGCGAAGCTGAGGCAAGTGGACCCCACGAGTAACGAGGAACCGCGACCCCTGGGTACCGTGCACTATTGTCGAGTGCAACCCCTTCACAACGTTCTACGAACTTGTGCTTTGGACCACGTGTGGTCCCGACCTCCAACAGGAATCCCTCCGAAGATCAGAGGCCTACACCGTCCCGAGTGACCGTGGGCCCCTGTTGAGTGATTCCGCCCGAGGTGTCTTCGCGATCCCTTGCCCGCCGGCTTGTGGGTCCCCAGAAGACTTCTTAAAGAAACCAAAGGGCTCCCTGGTTGCTCCAGGCCTGCCCTGACTTACCCTCGCTGGGTGAGTCCCTCAGACCTTGCTGGTCTGCGCCATCGACTTTTCTTCATCTCCCCGAGACTTGCTGCTGCCAAGGCTTGTTGGCTCCTATCGAGTTGCCGACACCGCAGTCAGCTGCAGACGTCGAGGGACACACCGAATCCAGCTCCTGGTCATCGTCGACACCTCCTGGACCACGTGGCTGAAGAGTCAAGGCACCCGCAACCGACCTGAATCAACCGACGACGGTGGGCATCCATCTTCCTTGCCCCGGGTCACTGCCAAGTGACTTTGAACACTGTCCCCTCTGCTTTCAGGTCATCCTTCTTCAGAATCCAGGCTTGGATTCCACCGGACACTTCTTCAGCTCCCGCAAGCAGCAAGTCTTCTTTGTTCGCCATTGAAAACGACGCCGCGACCCGACACCAAAGGACACCTGTGCACCCGGCTTCCCTGGGTGAGGTAACTCCAGCACTACGGTGCTCCTGTGGGTGTGGGCCCTAGAACTACTTACCCTGTAAGTGACTTGCTTGTAGGTTCTCCCGAAGTATCCTAAAACTCTTTATTTCCAACCGCGACTTGCCCCATTGAAGTTAACGGCGATCCGCGCCTGTGTATTCACACTGCACGCGTCCCCCGTGGGTCCTTTACTTACCTGCCTTGGGTGGTTTCGTGAGGCCCCTGCACTTCTGAAGGCCCTAGGCCTTGTCTCCCTGCAAGTCGTTGTTCCTAAGTCTCTTACTTAGTATATGGTCTGAGTACGCCCCTAGGGCCCCAGCCATATTTTGTGCTTAACTTATTGTGAAACGTTGATTTGTGCATATGTTTGTCTTCTAATCTCATAAAGAGATTAGTAGAGAGTTATTTAGAAATAAATACATATATATTTGATATATATACCTGTGTGGTGTCTTTTCATTTGGTGATTCAAGAGATTATATGGTAAAACAAGCTGCTTTACATTCCTCCGAGACTTAGCCTGAAGGCTGCTCTCCACAGCTACCACTAGGATAGCTTTCTTTAAAAGGTTGTCTTAAACCTATCTACCATAAGAGTCGATTTGCCCTGGTGCAAGGTGTCCACTTTAATTAGTGAACAGCATATACCAGGCCAACTTCTCACATTGGTGGGCAGCGTGTGGGATTCCAGCTTGCCATTGTTTTACCAGAAAATCTCTATTTGAATTACTAACTGAAAACCATTATAGGTACTCAAGGTACATATAAAGTCAAGCTTAGTATCAATAAGTTCTACTGAACTTAGAGCTGTGTGCCAAGGGATAGCACACCCTTTCCACAGCTCAAGCTAGGATCAGTAGGCCACAAACTAGTGTAGGTAGTACAACACTGCACAACACTAGAATGTCCTTAAGGGGTGGACCCAGTGGATCCACTCAGCCTCAGTATAAGGACATGGCTTTCTCTGACTTGAGAGCCATGTGTGTTGACAGACACCTGAGACTAGGACAGAGTCCCTCAACACTACACCTGATAGATCTGCTGACAGCAGATGACCTTAGATTGGCTCTAGGAGCTAAAGGGTTTGAATCAGTGGGTGGGTCAGTCATAGTATCTGGGTCAGATGATGAAAATCAGAATGACCAAGACTCTGTGATTGAAGGGCCAGGCTCCAAGGGGCCTGAAAAGGACAGAGGAATTCTCCCTAAGAGAACTGACAGAGAGGAGGAGAGGCACAGATCCCCTTCCAGGGAATCTGACCACTCTTATCACTCTGGCAGAGAATTTGTCCAGCAGAGGAGCTCATACTTTTCCTTAAGAGAGACCTCCTCTGAGAGAAGGTGCAAACTGCTCCAGTATGAGGAAGCCAAAGTGGCCCTCAGAACCAAGCAGTTGGCACTGGATAGGAAGCCCTGGAGATCCAGAGAGCTTCTAGAAAAGAGGGGTTAGAACCCCCTGGTGGCAGCAACAGTGTCCCTAGAGGCAGAGAATATATTCCTGACCATAGGAACCTGAGCAAGGTTGTTCCTCCCTACCAGAGTGGGGATGATATCCACAAGTGGATAACTGCTATGGAGAGGGCCTGTAGAGTACAGCAGGTCCCCCAAAAGCAGTGGGCAGCAATCTTGTGGCTCTCCTTTTCAGATAAAGGAAGAGACAAGCTCCTCACTGTTAGAGAGGAGGATGCTGATGATTATGAGGTCCTGAAGAGTGCACTGATAGATGGGTTTGGCTTAACCACTGAAGAGTACAGGTTGAAGTTCAGAGATACCCAGAAGGCACAGACTCAGGACTGGACAGACTTTGTAGATTGTGCATCCAAGGCTCTGGAGGGTTGGCTGGTTGGCAGTAGGGTTACTGATTTCAAAGGATTTTATAATCTAATGATGAGAGAACAGATCCTTAATAATTGTCAAAACCAGCTTTTACACCAGTACCTGGTGGACTCTGATCTGACCTCTCCCCAAGAATTGGGAAAGAAGGCAGACAAATGGGTCAGAACCAGAGTAAGGCCTAAGAATCAGGGTGGTGACCACAAGAAAGATTCTACCAAGTCCCAAGAGAAAGGTGGGGATAAATCTAAGGATAAGTCCACTACAGGGCCCCAAAAGTCCTCTTCTGGGGGTGGGTCCCAAACTCCTTCCTCTCCTGAAAAGAAACCCTATTGCCATGTCTGTAAAAAGCCTGGGCACTGGAAATCTGATCCCAGTTGTCCCAGGATTGGCAATAAAGAAAATGTTCCTCCAACAACTACTACCACCCCTCCTGGTACTACCAGTAGTAATCCTCCAGTTGGGAGTAGTGCACCCAAAAAGTTAGGTGCTTTTGCAAGAGGAACAGAGGTGGGCCCTAGTTCAGACAGGACCCCCTCAACAGACTCCTCAGATTCTGATGGTGGTATAGGATTTGCCACCTTTACCGTGGGTCCCACAGCATTGGGCAGGTACAGACTGGAGCCAATAATTAATGGTCAGAAAGCTGTGGCATTTAGGGACACAGGGGCTAGTGTCACCATGGTGGCAGGGAAACTAGTCCCCCCTCACCAGCTTTTACCTGAGTTTAAATACCAGGTGACCAACATTGATGGTGTCAGAACAGAGCACCCCATGGCCATAGTCAATCTCAGCTGGGAGGGGTCACAGGCCCAAAAGAGTGGCAGTGTCCCCAACCTTACCTGTAGATTGCCTGATGGGCAATGATCTGGAAATTTCAGCCTGGGCTGAAATTGAACACCAAACCCATCTGAGGATGTTGGGTGTCCCTGTAAAGGTTAGTGGGGCTGTGATGGCCACAGCCCCAGCCCAAGATTTTGGAGAGATGGAGCCTGGAAGAATGGCCCACTCTCCCCAGAAGAGAGCACAAGGGTTGAAGAAAAGTCTTCTTCCCTCCAGACAGTAGGTAAGGGTCAGCCTCCTCAGGGAACTGACCCTCCCCTAGTGAAGGAACTGCCACAGAGGTAGTCAGGCCTGGCCTGGCCCCACCCCTGATGGCAGAGGACCCTTCCAAGGTGGTACCCAGTCTGGAGCAGGTAAACTGCCCCTCTCTACCCTGCCTCAGTCAGCCCAGGGCTGCAGAGGTCAGGGAGGTCAGTGGACCCCCAGGGCCCCCTGTCCAGAGGAACCCCCATCAGCAGATTAGGGGCACCCAGTCTAGTAGCCCTAGCCAGGTGAAAATTCCTCAACCCACTGAGGGATCCCCCATACCTTTATGTAGGGACCACCCCCAGAAGGACTCTGTTAGGCAAGGGCAAACCTGGAACCAAAGGTTCCAAACATGCCATGTCCCTCCAGTGTTCCACCCAAAGGGACCCAACCCCCAGCTGTAGGCAGTCAAAGGTTGACCCTTAGAGCAAAGTGCAACTCAGTCATGGAAAGACAGGCATACATGGTGACCAGTGATCTGAGGAAGCTGAGGCCAACCTTCCTAGGGCCTCACTTCCCTACTCAGACACCCCACCAGCCTTGTACTTTACCAAAGCACACCAGAGGTAGTGATTCCCCATGGTGGAGACCCTCTCATACCCTTAGGGTGGGGGATTGCTTAGGGGACCATAAGACAGGGGGCAACCATGCTAGTGCAGGTGCTTCCTTATATGGCCACTTAATCAATAAAGGCTCAACTGGTCAAGGTTAGCCTTATCTCCTTTCGTTTGGGGGGTTATGTAGGAAGGTGGAATCTGACTATATGGTTGCCCCCACTTTTTCCTGGTGTTTTGCTGGTTTATGACTTAGTTGGACTGGGACCCTGCTATTCAGGGCCCCAGTCTATCTGCTCTCTCTAAACGACATGGAGTGCACTCTAGGTGCACTAGTGATTGGATACTGTGGTGCCTTATGAGTCCCTAGTATATGGTACCTTAGGTGCCAAGGGCATAGGTACTTCACAGGCCTACCAGGGGCTGCAGCATGTGTTATGCCACCCTGGGAAGCAGTCTAAATCTGACACCACAGGCCTGCTACTGCAGCCTGGGTGAGGTGGTGCTAGCACCCCTCACTGAGATATAGGTTTCCTATATCTCTCCTGCACACACATATAAACCTATCAGTCACCCCTAAGGCAGGCCCTATCAATCCTGAGGGCAGGGTGCTTGGCTTCTATGTGAGGGGGTGCCTCTGCCTGAGCAGGGCCCCTCTGCAGCTCTCAGAGTCTATTCTCTGGTGCTGTTTGTGGATGCGGTTAAACCATATACTATTTAAGTGCATTATATCCTCGCGGTAAATGCTAACTTTGGAATGGCTGCATCAAAACATGTCGTGTTTGGTGTCAAACATCTTGGAATACTACCCCCCGCCAATCTTGGCGGCGGGGGTAGCATTCCACCCTTCTAGAGGGATAAGACATGTACCTGCTGTGGAAACGCGGTAGAATCCTAAAGAGCCCTGGCATCACAAAATGGATGCCACCAGTCACAGACACTGGGCTGCCCTCCTGCTGATGACCGAAACTCGCAGTGGAGGAAGCCCAACAATAGGCATCCTGTCACAGGGAGGTGTAACCACCTCCCAGACAGGGTTTAGTGTATTGGGGCTGGGTGGGTGCACTCTTAGAGTGCTTTGAAGTCCTGCACTGGGGGAGCAGAAGGCTCCTCTGTGCATATGCCAGTTCAAACCAGCTCAGGGGCTACCTGCCCCTGCTCTGGCGCGAAACTGGACAAAGGGAAGTGGGTGTAGCCACCCCTCCCTTGACCCTCCCATAGGTGGGGTCATAGAGCTAGTCCATCCCCTCTTTTTAGTATAAGAGGGGGAACCTTCGCCATTGCAAAGCAGATAACCCCTGGACGACGCTCTACAGAAGAATCCTGGCCCTTCGACGTTCCACTACCTTTGGAAGACAGAAGAATCTCCCTTGGAGTCAAGGAGTGACTCCCCTGCTTGGCAGGCACCAAAAACGACAACGACGGTCGCAAACTACGCCGCTCCCGCCGGAGTCCGAAGTCCCTGCAGCCCAAGAAGTGGATTTCCTGACCTCTCCCAGGCCATCGTGAGTCCCCAGCGAAGCTGAGGCAAGTGGACCCCACGAGTAACGAGGAACCGCGACCCCTGGGTACCGTGCACTATTGTCGAGTGCAACCCCTTCACAACGTTCTACGAACTTGTGCTTTGGACCACGTGTGGTCCCGACCTCCAACAGGAATCCCTCCGAAGATCAGAGGCCTACACCGTCCTGAGTGACCGTGGGCCCCTGTTGAGTGATTCCGCCCGAGGTGTCTTCGCGATCCCTTGCCCGCTGGCTTGTGGGTCCCCAGAAGACTTCTTAAAGAAACCAAAGGGCTCCCCTGGTTGCTCCAGGCCTGCCCTGACTTACCCTCGCTGGGTGAGTCCCTCAGACCTTGCTGGTCTGCGCCATCGACTTTTCTTCATCTCCCCGAGACTTGCTGCTGCCAAGGCTTGTTGGCTCCTATCGAGTTGCCGACACCGCAGTCAGCTGCAGACGTCGAGGGACACACCGAATCCAGCTCCTGGTCGTCGTCGACACCTCCTGGACCACGTGGCTGAAGAGTCAAGGCACCCGCAACCGACCTGAATCAACCGACGACGGTGGGCATCCATCTTCCTTGCCCGGGTCACTGCCAAGTGACTTTGAACACTGTCCCCTCTGCTTTCAGGTCATCCTTCTTCAGAATCCAGGCTTGGATTCCACCGGACACTTCTTCAGCTCCCGCAAGCAGCAAGTCTTCTTTGTTTGCCATTGAAAACGACGCCGCGACCCGACACCAAAGGACACCTATGCACCCGGCTTCCCTGGGTGAGGTAACTCCAGCACTACGGTGCTCCTGTGGGTGTGGGCCCTAGAACTACTTACCCTGTAAGTGACTTGCTTGTAGGTTCTCCCGAAGTATCCTAAAACTCTTTATTTCCAACCGCGACTTGCCCCATTGAAGTTAACGGCGATCCGCGCCTGTGTATTCACACTGCACGCGTCCCCCGTGGGTCCTTTACTTACCTGCCTTGGGTGGTTTCGTGAGGCCCCTGCACTTCTGAAGGCCCTAGGCCTTGTCTCCCTGCAAGTCGTTGTCCCTAAGTCTCTTACTTAGTATATGGTCTGAGTACGCCCCTAGGGCCCCAGCCATATTTTGTGCTTAACTTATTGTGAAACGTTGATTTGTGCATATGTTTGTCTTCTAATCTCATAAAGAGATTAGTAGAGAGTTATTTAGAAATAAATACATATATATTTGATATATATACCTGTGTGGTGTCTTTTCATTTGGTGATTCAAGAGATTATATGGTAAAACAAGCTGCTTTACATTCCTCCGAGACTTAGCCTGAAGGCTGCTCTCCACAGCTACCACTAGGATAGCTTTCTTTAAAAGGTTGTCTTAAACCTATCTACCATAAGAGTCGATTTGCCCTGGTGCAAGGTGTCCACTTTAATTAGTGAACAGCATATACCAGGCCAACTTCTCACACCCGTTTATTTAAAAAAAAAAAATTCTAAAGGTTAGTGCTCAGCAACTAAACAGCAGCTCTTGCTGCTGGTCACCAGGGGGGGCCACATGTAAAGGTCAAGAGGGCCGCAAGCGGCCCCAGGACCGTACTTTGAGTATCACTGGTCCAGCGGCTCCCCGAAGCCTCCTGCCCGGACACCACTTGCAGTCTTACCCCACTGTCATCTACCTTCTCATAACATTTTAATGAAATCTGAAGGTAAGCACCCATTGGACCAAATCCACTTTTTGTATCAAACTCGTGCTCCATCGCGATCAGCCCTATTTTTTCGACTTTTACCCGGTCTTGCGCAACTAGATTTCCGTGGTTGGAGCTTTGCACTTTTAGGTGCCAGTTTTTACTTTAAATTTTAAAAATTCATAACTCCAGTACTACTAATTAGATTTTTGTTGTCAAATAATTTAATAACGTGTACTCTATTTCTCTAAATTGGTGTGGAATTGTTCTTTTGCTGAGTTTTCACTTTATTACGGGTTGTGTTCTGCATAAATACTTTACACATTGCCTCTAAATTAAGCCTGACTGCTTTTGTGCCAAGCAGCCAGAGAGTTATACACAGGTTAAATTAATGACTTTTGTGGTTCACCCTGACAGGGATTGTAGCTGTTGCTTGAGCTGGGTTAACACTCCACTCAACCAACAATCCAATTTCTAACACTACCTAAAAGCAAGTCAAATCTATGTTAAGGATTGTACTCTAGAATTCAAGTACAAGATTATTGTGGCTTACTGATGTCATGGACAAAATATGGAGGGACAAAATATCAAAAGGTAAGGGCGTATTGGAAAGTATACATTTATTATTCTCAACTCCACGTCTATGCATCTTGAAGATATATTTATCATCAAGGTGCATATATGTGGAGTTAGGTATAAAAAATCTATATACATACTTACCTTTCCAAATAGTGTCGATCGGTTTTCGCCAACGATATTAGTGCCCCATGATATTCTGCAGTTGATATTCAGGATTCACACACTGCTAAGATTGCAATGCAAAAGCCACAATTCCACACTAGAGTCATTAAACTAGCTATCACCTCCTACATACACAGTGCACTGCTTAGAATCTTGCTGATTTAACTATGATCTCCAACCTTTGCTTTTAAATGCTCAGTTTTAAACATTTTGACACAATCATCAGTTACCATTATTGTCAGTGATATTGAAGGCCAAATGTTAAATAAAATATGCACAAAAATCTTGCAAATAACTCTGGGATAAAGTTAAAGTGGATTAAAAACCACAGGGATGATCTCTCAAGCTGGTGGCATTCACTTGATAGGGTGCGGGATAGTGGGAAAGGTATTCCCAGACGTGGGTCCCGTGCTCGCTACGCCACCAGATTCAAGCGATCCTGGCTGATGAGGGGTGAAACCCTGAAACCAGTCCTAGGATGCTTGTTTCTGGTCCAAGGAGGACCTGGCAGTTTGGGCTGGACTGTTCCCATGGGGAACAGGGTCAAGACTGATTTGCATATGGCTGGGTCTAAACTGGAATATTGTGGCGTGCAAAAAATGATGGATTTAACCCAGATCTGTGACTGGGGGTGAATTTTGATTGATTCAGCATTCCATCCAACATCTGTTCTTTTTGCATTCACTTGATAGGGCCCATAAAATAAAATCACCATTTGTCACGCTAAAGACACCAGCACATCATAAGCAGTAAACATAGATGTTCAAATTTGGTCTACAGGTTACCATGGGGTGGATGCTATAGCATGGACATTTCCCTAAACAGTTATATCTGAACTCAGTAGTGGTCCACTGTCCCTTGTCCGTACACAGGGAACTTAAATTCAAAGTCACAAAACCTGCAATTATAATTGTTATCAGAACAAATGAAGGTTAAAATAATTCATGTTCTGCTACTTGCAGTGAAGAAAATTATTCTAAAATCTCAGGAATTAGCTCCTTACCCCACTGTATCAACACAAATGCACATGTAAGACCAACAACAAGAGTATAGGACAACCTTGAACGTTGTTCAGCCAGTTCGTTTTATTTTGTGCTTCATTTCTCAGATGAAAGATATTGTCCCTGTGATGAACCCATCATTATATAGCTGTGAATGTACCCGACAGCCTTAGGGTCACCTTCAGCAAGTTGTGAGGGAGGAAAGGCAGAGAGAGTCTGGTGATTTGGGAGTAAACACTTCATGTGATTGCACAGAAAGGTACAGGTCAGTCATTTCATAGGACAAACCCAGTGGTCAAGGAACAGCAGGGGTCGGAGAAAGCAAGGACAATCTGACAATTAACTCAGTAGCGCAAATGTCTGTGCTTACTGCAATAAAGGCTTTCAAGCACTACCCTGCTGGTTCAGGGCCTCTTCACTGCAAACATTCACATTCCTCCCTGTTAACATCTTGTTAGAAATGGGGGTCTCTAGTTGGCAGAGGTAGGTACCTTTGTCCAAATAGGGACCCTTGCTTCTAGTCAGGGTAAGGGGGATACACTCCTAAAATAACTCCTGCTCACGCCTTGGTAGCTTGGCGCGAGCAGACAGGCTTATCTTAGAGGCAGTGTGTAAGCATTTGTGAACACATACAGTAGTACAGTGAAAACACTACAAATGGACCCCACACCAGTTTAGAAAAATAAGTAATCTTTATGTAAACCAAAACAAGACCAAACGACAAAAATCCACAATACAGTAATAAAAATATGACTTTCAGATGGTAGAAATAGTTCAGTTCAAGCAAAATTGCAGATGCAACACTTTTCTCACAAAGTACCTGGGATGCGTCACGCAAACAAACAAAACGGGCCGCAGGGAAGGTGATGCATCGATTCCTTACACACAGGGAAGGTGATGTGTCGGTTCCTTGCTTTGGGGGTGGTGATGCGTCGGTTCCTTACTGCAGCGCAGGGGAGGTGATGCATCAGTTCCTTACCGAAGAGGAGGTGATGCGTCGGTTTATTACTGCGTGGGGAGGTGATGCATCGGTTTCTTACTGTGTCCCCCAATGATGCGACAGACTTGGCGCAACGATTGGATGCGACGATCCGGTGATGATGCGTGAACTTGTGCAGCCGGACAGCAGGCCTTGCATCAGACTCAGTGTGGTGATCTCGGACTTTGGAGATCGGTGCACTCGATGCAGCGTGCAGCGATTTCTCGAGCCGGGGCAGGCGCAGCGACAGTTTCTTCGGTGATGCGTCGGAAACGGTGCGGATGTGTCTCGCTTCTTCGAAGTTGCGTCGATTTTCCAGCTCCCAGAAGAAAACAGTCTCTAGAGGTCCAGAACAGCAGTAGACACCTCTTTGCAGATTAGAATTCCCAGCAAGGAAATTCAGGGGAGCTGGTGGGGAAGTCTTTGTGTCCCTGAGACTTCAGAATAGGAGGCACGTTCACATTCAAGACCTTGTTGATCTTCTTGCAAGCAGGTGACAAAGCAAACAGCAAAGTCCTTTTCTCCTTTCCTCAGTAGCAAGTAGCCATTGCAGGCCAACCCCAGACAGCAAACAGCACAGGGGTAGTATTCCTCCGCAGCTTCTCCGGCTCTTCTCCTTGGCAAAGGTTCCTCTTGATTCCCAAAAGTGATCTAAAAGTCTGGGGTCTGGGCCCCTCTCTTTATACCCAAAAATCATTTGTTCTCTGAAGACAGAGAGTGTCTGTATCCAGCCAAAACCCGTTCTGTCCTCACTGGTGCAGCTTACTGGCAGGAGGTGGAGACAGCATTGTTGAAGGCAGACCAGGCCCATTCAGGTGAAAGGAAATCTCCTCCCCCTACTCTAAATGCAGCCCAGGTCTATTCAGCCCAGCCCTGACTCATCAGACTTCTGGAGCCGCTGCCCCTCTCCAGCCCCTGTCATCCAAAAGCCAGACATGCAATACACAAACCTAGCAGAGGCGCACTGGATGGTTTAGGCAAGAAAATACCTACTTTCTAAAAGTGATATTTTCAAACACAGAATGTAAAAATCACCCTCAATGAAAGATACATTTTAGCATTCTGAATTCAGGCATACTAAACTTTATTTTTCTATCTTGTTCCGAGGGCCAGTTATGTTTGTAAGATGTTATAAACAAACTCCCCATTCTGTCCTATGGGAGCAGGTAGCCTTGCAATAGTGAAAAATGAAATTGGCAGTATTTCACTATCAGGACATGTCACACACATCAGGGCATGTCCTACCTTTCACATACAATGCACCCTGCCCACAGGAATACCTTGAGCCTACCTTAGGGGTGACTAATATGTAGAAAAGGGAAGGTTTAGGGACTGGCAAGTGTGTGCACTTGCCAAGTCGGCATGGCAGTCCCAGACTGCACACAGGCTCTGCAATGGCAGGCCAGAGTTACATTTTACAGGCTGCTTCTGTGGGTGGCACAATCAGTGCTGCAGCCCACTAGTAGCATTCGATTTACAGGCCCTGGGCACACACAGTGCACCATACTAGGGTCTGACAAGTAAATCAAATATGCCAATCATGGAATCACTAATCCACAACAACAATTTACAAAGGGAGCACTTGAACTTTGGCACTGAACAGCAGTGGCAAAGTGCCCAAAGCATCTAGACCAGCAAAACAGAGTCCGACGTACAGCAAAAACACAGGAGGCAAGGCAAAAAAATGCAGGGGAGACCCAAGCTAATGGTGCCAGGTCTAACACATCTCTAAAAGTAACAAGCATTACAAAATGCATTAGATTTTGCCTATGTGATTAATAATAAGCAGTTTTTTGTTGTACGTTGTAGCTTGCTGAGTAGTTGTACAATAGAAGTTGCAGAAAGTCTGTTAAAGTGTTCTGACTTGTTTATGTACAAAAAGGCAATATATTGTGCTGTGGCTAGTGGTATAGTGCGGGTAAGTAATAGCAGTAGTTTGAGAAATGAAATGAAAGAGGGAAATAATATAATTAATTCGTATAATAGCAATATTATGTGTTTGGAGGAGTTTTGACAACTTTTGGGTCTGGTGCCACTGCACCTGCTGCACCATTTAAATCATGCCCCTATTGTCTGCAAGACAACTGCATTTGTGACTGCCTGTTTAGTAGTAAAATATAGCAATCTTTGGTGTTTAGAGGAGTTATAACAACTTTTGGCCCTGGTGCCACTGCACCTGCTGCACCATTCAAATCATGACCCTATTGCCTGTAAGGTAACTGTACTTTTGACTGCCTGTTTAGTAGTAAAATGTTGCAATATTTGGTGTTTAGAGGGGTTCTAGAGCTTTGGTTCCCGGTGTCACTGCACATGCTGTGCCACTGAAATCATGACCCTAGTGCCTGCAAGGTACCTGCACTTGTGACTGCTTATTTAGTAGCTAAATATAGCAATATTTGTGGTTTAGAGGAGTTCTGACAACTTTTGGCCCCAGTGCCACTGCAACCTGCAGCATCATTGAAATCATGGCCCAAGTGCCTGCTAGATATCTTCACTTGTGACTGACTGCCTGTTTAGTAAAATTTTTGCAATATTCTGCATTTAGTGGGGTCCCTAGAGCTTTTGGCCCTGGTGCCACTGCACCTGTTGCACCATTCAAATGAAGCCCCTTTTAAATGCAAGATAACTGCAATTGTGTCTGCCTGTATAGTAGTGAAATATAGCAATAATAGGTGTTTAGAGCAGTTCTGACAACGTTTGGGCCCGGTGCCACTGTACATGCTGCACCATTTAAATCAAGCCACTTTTAACTGCAAGGTAACTGCTATTGTGACTGCCTGTATACTAGTAAAATATAGCAATATTTAGTGTTTAGAGTAGTTCTGACAACTTTTGGGCCTGGTGTCACTGCACCTGCTGCACCAGTCAACTCATGACCCTGTTGTCTGCAAGGTAACTGCACTTGTGACTGACTGTTTAGTAGTAAAATATAGCAATTTTAGGTGTTTAGTGGGGTGCCTAGAGATTTTGGTCCATGTGTCACTGCACCTGCTGCACCATCGAAATCATGACCCTGTTGTCTGCAAGGTAACTGCACTTGTGACTGCCTGTTTAGTTTTACATTTTAGCACTAATCTGGGATTAGTGGGGTCCCTAGAGCTTTTGGCCCCGGTGCCACTGCACCTGCTGCACCATTTAAATCAAGTCCCTTCAAGCTGCAAGGTAACTGCAATTGTAACTGCCTGTTTAGTAGTCAAATATAGCAATATTAAGTGTTTAGAGGAGTTCTAGCCTGGTGTTACTGCGCCTGCTGCACCATTCAAATCATGACCCTGTTGTCTGCAAGGTAACTGCACTTGTGGCTGCCTGTTTAGTAGTAAAATATAGCATAGCTCTTGTATATTAACTTTATTTTTAACGCCCAATGTTTATTAAAACATTTAGAATTTTTTCATAATGACAAAATAAATTAAGTTAAAAAAATCAATCTGATATTGCCTACAAAGTGCAAAGATAGGTACTGACACATGAATAGGAAATGACACAAACTTTCTAAGGTTAAAGCATCTGCTTTACACAACTAAGTAATAAAAAGCAAGCATTTCAGCATACTGTTAGAAGCTGTCTGCTTTTTCTGTGAGAAGAGATCTTATCTTAACAGGGAATGGGGCTTAAACAGTGTGAAGATCTTTAGAAGTATCGTAAACGCGTGCAGCCAGGGAAAGTTTAAAAAAAAAGTTCCACACAAAATCGAATGTACACAGTATTTCTGCATGGGAACTGATAAGATCCCCCTTTTAAGATATATTAAATACAAGAGATTTCAAGTGCAGGTCGAAACCTAAAAAGGCATCTCTGAAGTTACTTTTCACCTCATCTTGTAAAAGAACACTGATTACTTCGTGGTACGACTTCACACCTAGATCGGAAGTACGAGTTGTGTGATAATTATTACACCCCCCCAGTTTTCCCTGAGAAATTCCGGCGGGTCAAACCTGCCCAAATTTATCGTAGGAAAGCAACCAGAAAAAGACAAAACATGCAGAATTAAAAAACGATTCAACGTTATGCCCGGTTTTCCTTTTAGAACTCATGATAGAAGTTATTTTACTTTTCAAGCTGCACGTGAGGTTGAACTCAGAGCGCTTTAGATTACAGTGAGGGATTGAAGCAACTCATTGCTAAACATGCATACATAAACAACACATCAGTTGTTAAAGTTTAGAAATGTGTCCGTTTCCATGTCTGCCTTTACTCCTGCATATATTTATTCTGTGCTATTTTTGTTCATATAAATGAGCCTTTGGGAAACTCTGCTGCATCCACCTCAATGGACCGTCCTTGCCATGCAGTGCTCCAGTCCTGGGCTTTTTGTTTTTAATTTTACATATCCTTGTTTTCTGATGTTGGTTAAATTGCATCAAGCTCGATTCACCAAGACCATATCTCCCAGAATGCACTAGCGTGCTGCACTAAAGCTGCGAGTGTAGCACTGCTTCCTTGTGCCTCACCGCCTGAGGTCACACTTGGATATGGTTTCCAGATGACTCAATGTCTCGAAGGATGAAGTGCTCTGGTCCTGGTCTTTGGATTTTAGTTTTACGTATCCTTGTTTTCCAATTTTGGTTTTATTGCATCAAGCTCGATCCTCCAGGACTGCAACTCCCAGAATGCGTGTTTGCCTACTGTCTATGCCCTTCTTGTTTTTGTTTATTTGCTCCTTCTTTTTGCCTTATACTTGTCGCTGTGTGGTGGCTGAGAGAGACCCCTAGCACAAAACCCAGCTTAAACCATTGCAGATTTCAATAGCTGGACTCCAGGGCACCAGAACACACATGAAGACGGGAGATTAAAGGTCCTGCCCTTCAGCAGAGTTCACAACATTCCCAGGCTCATGCATGATTAGCTCATTAGTGCTTTGCATTCTGGAAATTTCTGTCCTGATTTTAGAATGAGAAACTGGACTGCAATTCCCAGAATGCACAGCAAAACCCTTGCCTGGGAGAGCTATTACCTCACATTGGTAAAGCCAGGGTTGGATTGGGATAAAAAATCAGCCCGGGCACACCAAAAAAAAGTGGCCCACATTTGCGTATTGCTTTTCCGCAAAACTCTGCTTCAGCGAAGTTTTAGGAAAAGAAAGGGGGTGGGGGTGCTGAGCCACACATGAATGCAAGTGAGACTACTTCTGCTCAGACCCCCTGCCCCCGCTCAATCAACATACATTAATGGGCCGGCCCAGCAAGAGAAAGGGAGTGATACCTCCGCCCATCTGCCTCTAGAAAGGCCACTCAGGCACCCACTGGGCCGCTGGCCGCATCCTAACAGCACAGACAGCCCCCAGGCTGCCCAAAAAAGCAGCCCACAGCTGGAACTCGGCTATCGGCCCTTCTGCCATTTCCCGAGTGCCCGTGTTACCAATCCGACCCTGGGTAAAGCCAATAGGTTTCGCCTATTCAAGATCTATTGGCTTTGTCAATGTTATTTTTTACATATTGTGCAGCAGCACGAGCTGACGTAAAACATGGCTTAAAGGGAAAAAACGCTATGACACGGTCAACCTGGCCACGTCATAGTGTGTGCTTTTTTTAAATTTATTTTTTTACTTTAAGCCATGTTGCACAACAGCTCGTGCTGCTGTGCAACATGTAAAAAAAACATTGGCAAAGCCAATAGATCTTGCTTAGACGAGAACTATTAGCTTTGCCAATGCTTGTTGGGTCTGGTATCAAAGGGGGTCATATGAAGCTGGGAACTGCGCCTTTTGGGTCCTCCTAGCCCTCTTTCCAGTGAGGTCACTCGTGAATGGGGTAGGCGGCAGGAAATTTGATTCCAGCTCCGCCCTCTGACCTTTCTCTTAATTTCTCCAACAAAATTTTGCGCTTCTCTTGCATTATTTTGCCTTCCTTGGTTGCTTGGCTGTGCAATATCGGCGCTGTGTGAATAATGCATTCACAGCACCGCTCGCGCGCGCTTCGTTTCACGTGCCTGCTCGCTATCCATCCTTCTTTCGGCAATCTTTTCTGATCGTTTTGGACAGGCCTTAATGGCTCTGACGGAGCACAGCAGGCTTATAACACAGGAGCTACAAAGTAATTAGGAAGATTATTGGCCTTAAGAAGCCCCCTATTGCTCATTACACCCAGTTCACCTCACTACTTCAAATAGTCTTTAGTGGAAGAGAGCTGTTTTCCTGCAACTGTTCCCGCCGTGTTTCTGCCTCGTGCTTTACCCAGAATAGGTTAAACGGCGGCCCTGAAGGAGCAGCAGGAATACAGAGAGAGTCATCTAATGCTGCAATGCAGGTCTGAGCAACAGGACGCAAGAAACCACTGAGCCGAAGCAGTTTAGTAAACGTTGCAGCACAGATTAGCAGACGGTCTCCAACCAGCACTACAGCCCCTTTCCCTCTCATGTGTTTTCCTGTTTTCCCAGCCTGTCATGTTACTCGTATTTATCCTAAGTTTCTTGGCCCGGAATAGACAATATTAGTACATTGCTGGAGATGTGAAAAATTGGAAATATGTGACCTTGCAAAATAAAATGAACGTTGCCTATAGCTGGGCATAATACTAATTAAATCTTAGTGATCACATTAACATTTTCTGCAGAACTGTAGAATCAAACCATTTATACGCGTGTCCACATTTGCAACAAGCATTGGTAAAGCAAATAATGTTAACATTTATATGTTGAACACATTGTGCAGGCAGTGTGTGATGTGTGAGCGTATGTGTGTGTCCATTTGCTTGTCTGTGCTTATGTGTTAGGGTATCCAATAGCGGATGGGCCTTCTGAACCTCTCTCCCCAAGGGGGAGGTGAAGAAAACTGGCGTATTTCTGATCGGAGAGGAGCTAAACAAACACAAAGGAAAAAAAATTGGAGCACTCAGAAAAAGAGATACTAACAGAATATGTGCTATCTTAAGAGTCTTCGAGGTAAAACTTCACCTGAGCCTCTTCTTGCTGCATCATGCCAATAGGGGGCTCCACATAAGTGAAAGGGGGCGGAGCCCAGGGCCATAGTGGGGTTGGGTACCAACAATGGACTCTAGCGCCCGAACACTAAGTTGCATCATGCATATTTTTTTCTCTAGCATTGAGTTTGAGTGTGAAATAAAGTACTTTTCCTTTTGAAAGTCAAGTACAGGCTTTGACAATCATCTATTATACAGATGTGTACTTGGTGAGTGCTGACCTCAGGTATCCTCACACTACCCCCTGACGAACAAGTTACTTACCTTCGATAACGATATATCTGTAAGAAACATAGGTTAGTTATAGATTCCTTACCTTAGAATTACCCCCAGGCGTCAGTCTGGATCCGGAAAGTTTTTCGTCAGCAGTACCCCTGCACGTCGGAAGGTGGCGTCGGTCGACTCCGCGTTTGGCGTCGTGGTCGCCGGGATGACGTTGCGGTAGCTACATAGACGCCGCCCTTGCGCGCTGACGTCAGTTCTGTACACGACTTTCCACGCCAGAAGCGCAGAGCCATGCAAGACACTGACCACTGGTGCACAAAACTAGGGCCCTGAAAGGATGTCCTTAACCCTAGAAGTCAGTTCGCAGAACGGGGAGGATGGGTGGGGAGGTAAGGAATCTATAACTAACCTATGTTTCTTACAGATATATCGTTACCGAAAGTAAGTAACTTGTTCATCTGAAAGAAACAGTTAGTTATAGATTCCTTACCTTAGAATAGATCCCAGCAATACCAACCCCGGAGGTGGGTCTGCGAATTAAGTTCACACCAGAATGTGCTGGAGAATAGAACGGTCAAAGAAGCCGTCTCTCCAGACTTGGCTGTCCAGGCAGTAGTGTTTGGTAAATGTGTGAAACGATGTCCACGTAGCTGCCTGACAGATGTCATTGAGGGGGACTCCTCGTCCCAAAGCAGTGGTAGCTGCCGTCGCCCTTGTGGAATGGGCGCGCAGCCCCACTGGAGGCTCCTTCTTTGCCAAAGATTAGCAGGCTTTGATGCACAGAACGACCCACCTGGAGATGGTCCGTTTGTGCATGGCCCGACCTTTCTTAGCGCCCACGTAACCAACAAAAAGCTGGTCGTCCACCCAGAATTGCTTTATGCGATCCAAGTAGAAGGAAAGTGCACGTTTTGGATCCAGACGGTGGAGCCTCTCTTCCTCTTTTGAAGGATGCGGAGGCGGAAAAAAGGTGGGCAAAGTGATGGTTTGGCCAATGTGGAAAGAAGTGACCACCTTGGGAAGAAAAGAAGGTCTAGTTCTTAGGACGACCTTGTCCGGATGAATAGCCAGAAAAGGAGGCTTGGAAGAAAGGACTTGGAGCTCACTCACCCTGTGAGCAGAGGTGATGGCCACCAGAAAGGCAGTTTTCAAAGTGAGAAACCTAAGAGGACAGTTATGTAGTAGCTCAAAGGGAGCGCACATAAGATAGGTAAGAGCCAAGTTCAAGTCCCACTGGGGCATTACGAAGGGAACAGGAGGAAAAAGATGAGTAATGCCCTTAAGAAATCTATTTACAACAGGGGACTTGAAAAGAGAAGGCTGATCAGGAAGCCTAAGAAAGGCTGAAATGGCCGAGAGGTAGCCCTTGATAGTGCCCAGAGCAGAGCCCTGCTGGGCCAAAGAAAGGAGGAACAAGGGGACCTCAAAAAGAGGGGCGGAAAGGGGATCCAGAGCCTTTGCTGTGCACCATGCCACAAATTTGTTCCATCGGCAGGCGTATACCGTCTTAGTGGAGGGACGCCTGGCTGCCAAGATAACATCACAGACCTCGGGAGGCAGGTCAAAAGACGTCAACTGCCGCCGCTCAATCTCCACGCAAGGAGGTGGAGGCTGGACAGGTTCAGGTGGAGGACCGTCCCCTGCTGCTGTGACAGAAGATCCTCCTGAAGAGGCAGTCGGATTGGAGGATCGATGACCATGTTGAGTAGCACGGGATACCAGACTCTTCGTGCCCAATCCGGAGCCACAAGAATGACTTGGGCCCGGTCGTGCTTGATCTTATTCAGCACTCTGGGCAGAAGTGGTATAGGCGGAAAGGCGTATAGAAGACCGCAACTCCACTCGCGACGAAAAGCGTCGCCTAGCGAGTGCCGCCTTGGAAATTCTAACGCGCAAAACTGCTGACATTGCACCTTCTCTTCGGTGGGGAATAGATCTAACCAAGGCTCTCCCCACTGCTGAAAGAGACCTTGCACCACCTCCGAGTGAAGACGCCATTCGTGATCCATCATACACCTGCGGCTGAGTTTGTCTGCCCTGGCGTTCAGAGAACCTGCCAGGTGTTGAACCACCAGGGATATGCCCTGATGTTCCAGCCATGTCCAGAGGCGGAGAGCCTCCTGACAATAGGGTCCACGACCCCACCCCGCCTTGTTTGTTGCAGTACCACATGGTGGTGGTGTTGTCCGTGAACACCTGCACTACTCTTCCCCAGACAGAGGGAAGGAATGCCTTGAGTGCAAGACGAATCGCCCGAAGCTCCAGAAGGTTGATGTGGAGCCCGGACTCCGCCGGAGACCAGAGGCCTCTGATCTCCGCCTCCCCCATGTGGCCGCCCCATCCCAGAAGTGATGCATCGGTCACCACTGTGAACTCTGGTTGAGGATGGGAGAGGGATCTGCCTTTGACCCAATCCTGGTTCGTAAGCCACCACTGCAATTGGTGTGCAGTGCCCTCTGAGATCTGGATGCAATCGGACAGATTCCCTTGATGTTGGGCCCACTGGAACTTCAGGTCCCACTGCAGAGCCCGCATATGCCATCTGGCATGATCCACCAGCAGGATGCAGGAGGCCATCAGACCCAGCAGCCTGAGGGTCATCCTGACCGAAACCCGGGATAGAGGCTGAAAGATCAGAATCATAGCCCAAATATGCCAGACTCGCTGCTCGGGAGGATAAACCCCAAACTGCGTTGTGTCCAGAACTGCTCCGATGAAGAGGAGCTTCTGAGAGGGGGTCAGGTGTGACTTCGGCACGTTGATGGAGAACCCCAGCGAATGCAGGAGGTCAGCCGTAGTCTGGAGGTGGGAGACGACAGCCTGGGGCGAGCCCGCCTTCAACAGCCAGTCGTCGAGATTGGGGAAGACTGGATCCCCTGAACTGCGCAGATGAGCTGCGACCACCGCCATCACTTTCGTGAACACCCGAGGGGCGCTGTTAAGGCCAAAGGGGAGCACGGTAAACTGAAGGTGCTCGTGGCCTACTGTGGACCGCAGGTAACGCCGGTGGGCCAGCAGGACGGGGATGTGAAAGTAAGCGTCTTGCAAGTCCAACGCTACCATCCAGTCTCCAGGGTCGAGGGCAGACAAGACCTGAGCGAGCGTCAACATTTTGAACTTCTCGTTCCGGAGGAAACAGTTGACGTTCCTGAGATCCAAGATAGGACGCAGGCCTTTGTCCTTCTTGGGCACCAGAAAGTAGTGGGAATAACAACCACGACCTACTTCTGGGGCAGGAACGCGCTCAATGGCACCCTTGGCGAAGAGTGCCAAAACTTCCTGTTGGAGAAGGGCCAGATGATCCTCTGACATGCGATGGTACTGAGGTGGCATGGATGGAGGGGTAGTCTCGAAGGGGAGGGAGTAGCCCCTTCGGACTATTTGCAAAACCCACCTGTCTGACGTGATGGTGCACCAGTGGGGGAGGTGATGGCGGATCCTGCCACCCACTGGCGTTTGGTGGCCCTGAAAGGTTGGACTAGGAGGGTTTGGAGGCTGCTGCAGAGGGGGCTGTGGTGGACTGGCCCGCTCGCTGGCCCCCAGAACCACGGCGGTGGTTCCCACGTCCCCGGCCGCGCTGGGGCTGAACAACTTGCGCTGGCCTGTGGCTCTGGGCGGGACATAGCGGGGCACCCCTTCCGTAGCCACGAAAGGGGCGAAAGGCAGACTGCGAAGGACGGGTGGTGGAGTGGCCCAAGGACCTGGCCGTAGCCCGAGAGTCCTTAAAGCGCTCTAGCACGTTGTCTGCCTTGTCGCCAAAAAGGCGACGTCCATCAAAGGACATGTCCATAAGTGTGGATTGGACAGCCCTGGAAAAACCAGTCGAACGCAACCAGGCGTAGCCTCGAAGGGCTACTGACGTGGCAATCGTCCTGCCAAGTGTGTCGGCGGTATCCAGCCCACAGCGGATGGTAAACTTCGCTGCATCTCTCCCTTCAGCAACCGCTCGAGAGAGCACGGCCTGGGCCTCCTCCGGGCACTGAAGCAGCAATTGCGCAATTGTGTCCCACACGGAGTGGGTGTAACGGCCCAATAGACCTGCAGTGTTTACCGACCGCAGTCCCAAGCTGGAGGAAGAAAACATCTTCTTTCCAAGATGATCCAGCTTTTTGGATTCCCTGTCCGGGGAGCGGTAGGGAATGCGCCCTTGGACGTGGAGGCTTGGACTACCAAGCTCTCAGGGGTGGGGTGTTGGGAGAGGAAAGTGGGGTTGCCCGGGGCCGGGCGGTGGCATTGGGCAATCATCCTGTCCACAGGAGCCCCTGTGTTCGGCCTGGACCAGGTGCCCAAAAGGATGTTTGTCAGGGCTTCATTAAACAGCAGCAGGGGCTCCGAAGAGCTCGCTGCCGGTTGAAGCACCTCTGTCAGGAGGTTAGTCCTGACTGCCACCGTAGGAAGCTCGAGGTGGAGAGCCTCGGCCGCCCTACGCAACACCACTGCATATGACGCTCCCTCCTCCGTAGCCACGGTAGGAGGAGACAACATGCCAAGGTCTGGTGAGGTATTCAAACCACTGGCTTCCCCCAGTTCCTCTCTCCAGTCCTGCTCATACACAATCTGGTCTGTTAAAGGGTCTCCAGACCCCTCCCAGTCCTCCTCACCCTCCTCTGGCTGCCAATCTGGTCTCAAAGAGCCAGGGTAGAACAGGCGCACAAAAGTACCCGTCGGATCCGGCGTCGGTCGACACCGGTCCGACTCCGTGTCTACCTCGAGGTGGAGGCCGGGGTCGGCGTCGGCTGGGGACACAGTCGACGCCGGTGGCGGACGTGGTGCGGGTGGAATCGGCGCCGGGGGAGACGTAACAAGGTCGACCGGCACCGATCCGGATCCAGGCCTGGATTCAAGGGGACCCTGCAAAGCCGAGGCCGAAGCCACCGGCACCGAAGGCCCAGGGCCCCCAGCCAAGTCCATGGGGCCCGAAGGCGCGCCGGCAGAATCGGGCTGCCAAAGATGGCATGCATCGCTTCGTAGAAACTTCGAAGCTGGGCAGGGGTCACACCGGGTCCCGGAAAAGGGGGGAAACCCGAAGTCGAACCAGCAGGCTCGGCACGCGGAGCCGCGGGAGTGGCACCACCCGCATCTCGCGTCGGCCGATGGACGGGGAGAAGTCAAAGAGCGACGATGCTTATTCGACTTCTTTTTGTGCTTCAACTTACCTGACCCCGAGTGCGAAGACTTCAACGAAGAATGGTGTTGGCTCCACGACCGGTCCCTCGACCTCCTCCGGGGCCTCGAGCGGCGCGGAGCACGACTTGGGGTCGTGGTCACGCTCCAGGCAGTAGAGGCACACGCGATGCGGATCCGTCACCGACATGAGTCGGTTACAGGAACCGCAAGCCTTGAAGCCGGGCATCCCTCGTGCACCAGGAGTCGATGGACTCAAAAAGTAACGAAGTCGACAAAAGTCGAGAAAAAGCTCAGTCAAAAAATGACTGGGGGTACCTCTTTCTCTGGATCTGCGCTTGCTGGAGCGGAAAAGGAAAGAACTGACATCAGCGCGCGAGGGCGGCGTCTATCTAGCTACCGCGACGTCATCCTGGCGACACCGACAACTAACGCAGAGACGACCGACGCCACCTTCCGACGCGCAGGGGTACTGCTGATGAAAAACTTTCTGGATCCAGTCTGACGCCTGGGGGTAATTCTCAGGAAAGGAATCTATAACTAACTGTTTCTTTCAGATAAGCCTGTGACTGCTCTCCAACACTACCACTGAAAATCGCAAGCTGAAGTAGATATACACGGCCCAGTTTGCAGTACCATTGTAGGATGGACTCCGGGACATCAGAGGAAAATGACGTCAACACCCCATGGTCGAGGCCCAGTGGTCTTTGATTGCCCCATGTCCCTCCTGCTCGAAGTCAGACCACACATGTGTATCTGTGTAGTTATTTGTGCTCACAACTTTGGCTGTGCTTGGCTCTCCATGTGCGTGAGTGTGTGATTGTTTTCATGAGTGAGTGAGTGTTGGGTGAGATAGTTAATGATTGATGGTGTCTTTAACATTGCAACAAGTATCACACTTTCCAAAAACAAGGGTTTGACGCTGGTATACCTATGCTCCCATCCTTAAAGTTACTTCAAATAAAAGTCTTCGGGCTTATTTACAAGGCCCATGCGCCACTTTTGCGTCATTTTTAACATGGGAAAAGTGACGCAAAAGTGGCGCAAGGAGCTTGTAAATCTGCCCCTTCCAGTTCTATGGTTTTTTATTGTATTGAATGTGAATTAAGGTAAAACAAAATCCTGCACTTCTGGTATGATGAATCAGCATTTAGGATTTGTGTCTCAGAATGCACGTTTGTTGCAGCTCAGATATAATTTAGGAGAATAAAAATATGTGAATGAGACCATTAATATTCCAGTGGCCCAGCTGTCTCAAAAATGGGTTTACGCAGAAACAGGTGCAATTCCTTCATTAAATACAATTTCGGGAAAATTGCACATTTATGGTTGATTATCAATTTTGTTATGATTTTGTAAATCATAACCTGCTGATTATAACAGACACACAATAACAGTTTTGCAATTATAACAGCACGCTGATAGGTCTATCTAAGCTTCTTTGACCGTTCTATTCTCCAGCACATTCTGGTGTGAACTTAATTCGCAGACCCACCTCCGGGGTTGGTATTGCTGGGATCTATTCTAAGGTAAGGAATCTATAACTAACTGTTTCTTTCAGATGAACAAGTTACTTACTTTCGGTAACGATATATCTGTAAGAAACATAGGTTAGTTATAGATTCCTTACCTTAGAATTACCCCCAGGCGTCAGTCTGGATCCGGAAAGTTTTTCGTCAGCAGTACCCCTGCACGTCGGAAGGTGGCGTCGGTCGACTCCGCGTTTGGCGTCGTGGTCGCCGGGATGACGTTGCGGTAGCTACATAGACGCCGCCCTTGCGCGCTGACGTCAGTTCTGTACACGACTTTCCACGCCAGAAGCGCAGAGCCATGCAAGACACTGACCACTGGTGCACAAAACTAGGGCCCTGAAAGGATGTCCTTAACCCTAGAAGTCAGTTCGCAGAACGGGGAGGATGGGTGGGAGGTAAGGAATCTATAACTAACCTATGTTTCTTACAGATATATCGTTACCGAAAGTAAGTAACTTGTTCATCTGAAAGAAACAGTTAGTTATAGATTCCTTACCTTAGAATAGATCCCAGCAATACCAACCCCGGAGGTGGGTCTGCGAATTAAGTTCACACCAGAATGTGCTGGAGAATAGAACGGTCAAAGAAGCCGTCTCTCCAGACTTGGCTGTCCAGGCAGTAGTGTTTGGTAAATGTGTGAAACGATGTCCACGTAGCTGCCTGACAGATGTCATTGAGGGGGACTCCTCGTCCCAAAGCAGTGGTAGCTGCCGTCGCCCTTGTGGAATGGGCGCGCAGCCCCACTGGAGGCTCCTTCTTTGCCAAAGAATAGCAGGCTTTGATGCACAGAACGACCCACCTGGAGATGGTCCGTTTGTGCATGGCCCGACCTTTCTTAGCGCCCACGTAACCAACAAAAAGCTGGTCGTCCACCCAGAATTGCTTTATGCGATCCAAGTAGAAGGAAAGTGCACGTTTTGGATCCAGACGGTGGAGCCTCTCTTCCTCTTTTGAAGGATGCGGAGGCGGAAAAAGGTGGGCAAAGTGATGGTTTGGCCAATGTGGAAAGAAGTGACCACCTTGGGAAGAAAAGAAGGTCTAGTTCTTAGGACGACCTTGTCCGGATGAATAGCCAGAAAAGGAGGCTTGGAAGAAAGGACTTGGAGCTCACTCACCCTGTGAGCAGAGGTGATGGCCACCAGAAAGGCAGTTTTCAAAGTGAGAAACCTAAGAGGACAGTTATGTAGTAGCTCAAAGGAGCGCACATAAGATAGGTAAGAGCCAAGTTCAAGTCCCACTGGGGCATTACGAAGGGAACAGGAGGAAAAAGATGAGTAATGCCCTTAAGAAATCTATTTACAACAGGGGACTTGAAAAGAGAAGGCTGATCAGGAAGCCTAAGAAAGGCTGAAATGGCCGAGAGGTAGCCCTTGATAGTGCCCAGAGCAGAGCCCTGCTGGGCCAAAGAAAGGAGGAACAAGGGGACCTCAAAAAGAGGGGCGGAAAGGGGATCCAGAGCCTTTGCTGTGCACCATGCCACAAATTTGTTCCATCGGCAGGCGTATACCGTCTTAGTGGAGGGACGCCTGGCTGCCAAGATAACATCACAGACCTCGGGAGGCAGGTCAAAAGACGTCAACTGCCGCCGCTCAATCTCCACGCAAGGAGGTGGAGGCTGGACAGGTTCAGGTGGAGGACCGTCCCCTGCTGCTGTGACAGAAGATCCTCCTGAAGAGGCAGTCGGATTGGAGGATCGATGACCATGTTGAGTAGCACGGGATACCAGACTCTTCGTGCCCAATCCGGAGCCACAAGAATGACTTGGGCCCGGTCGTGCTTGATCTTATTCAGCACTCTGGGCAGAAGTGGTATAGGCGGAAAGGCGTATAGAAGACCGCAACTCCACTCGCGACGAAAAGCGTCGCCTAGCGAGTGCCGCCTTGGAAATTCTAACGCGCAAAACTGCTGACATTGCACCTTCTCTTCGGTGGGGAATAGATCTAACCAAGGCTCTCCCCACTGCTGAAAGAGACCTTGCACCACCTCCGAGTGAAGACGCCATTCGTGATCCATCATACACCTGCGGCTGAGTTTGTCTGCCCTGGCGTTCAGAGAACCTGCCAGGTGTTGAACCACCAGGGATATGCCCTGATGTTCCAGCCATGTCCAGAGGCGGAGAGCCTCCTGACAATAGGGTCCACGACCCCACCCCGCCTTGTTTGTTGCAGTACCACATGGTGGTGGTGTTGTCCGTGAACACCTGCACTACTCTTCCCCAGACAGAGGGAAGGAATGCCTTGAGTGCAAGACGAATCGCCCGAAGCTCCAGAAGGTTGATGTGGAGCTCGGACTCCGCCGGAGACCAGAGGCCTCTGATCTCCGCCTCCCCCATGTGGCCGCCCCATCCCAGAAGTGATGCATCGGTCACCACTGTGAACTCTGGTTGAGGATGGGAGAGGGATCTGCCTTTGACCCAATCCTGGTTCGTAAGCCACCACTGCAATTGGTGTGCAGTGCCCTCTGAGATCTGGATGCAATCGGACAGATTCCCTTGATGTTGGGCCCACTGGAACTTCAGGTCCCACTGCAGAGCCCGCATATGCCATCTGGCATGATCCACCAGCAGGATGCATGAGGCCATCAGACCCAGCAGCCTGAGGGTCATCCTGACCGAAACCCGGGATAGAGGCTGAAAGATCAGAATCATAGCCCAAATATGCCAGACTCGCTGCTCGGGAGGATAAACCCCAAACTGCGTTGTGTCCAGAACTGCTCCGATGAAGAGGAGCTTCTGAGAGGGGGTCAGGTGTGACTTCGGCACGTTGATGGAGAACCCCAGCGAATGCAGGAGGTCAGCCGTAGTCTGGAGGTGGGAGACGACAGCCTGGGGCGAGCCCGCCTTCAACAGCCAGTCGTCGAGATTGGGGAAGACTGGATCCCTGAACTGCGCAGATGAGCTGCGACCACCGCCATCACTTTCGTGAACACCCGAGGGGCGCTGTTAAGGCCAAAGGGGAGCACGGTAAACTGAAGGTGCTCGTGGCCTACTGTGGACCGCAGGTAACGCCGGTGGGCCAGCAGGACGGGGATGTGAAAGTAAGCGTCTTGCAAGTCCAACGCTACCATCCAGTCTCCAGGGTCGAGGGCAGACAAGACCTGAGCGAGCGTCAACATTTTGAACTTCTCGTTCCGGAGGAAACAGTTGACGTTCCTGAGATCCAAGATAGGACGCAGGCCTTTGTCCTTCTTGGGCACCAGAAAGTAGTGGGAATAACAACCACGACCTACTTCTGGGGCAGGAACGCGCTCAATGGCACCCTTGGCGAAGAGTGCCAAAACTTCCTGTTGGAGAAGGGCCAGATGATCCTCTGACATGCGATGGTACTGAGGTGGCATGGATGGAGGGGTAGTCTCGAAGGGGAGGGAGTAGCCCCTTCGGACTATTTGCAAAACCCACCTGTCTGACGTGATGGTGCACCAGTGGGGGAGGTGATGGCGGATCCTGCCACCCACTGGCGTTTGGTGGCCCTGAAAGGTTGGACTAGGAGGGTTTGGAGGCTGCTGCAGAGGGGGCTGTGGTGGACTGGCCCGCTCGCTGGCCCCCAGAACCACGGCGGTGGTTCCCACGTCCCCGGCCGCGCTGGGGCTGAACAACTTGCGCTGGCCTGTGGCTCTGGGCGGGACGTAGCGGGGCACCCCTTCCGTAGCCACGAAAGGGGCGAAAGGCAGACTGCGAAGGACGGGTGGTGGAGTGGCCCAAGGACCTGGCCGTAGCCCGAGAGTCCTTAAAGCGCTCTAGCACGTTGTCTGCCTTGTCGCCAAAAAGGCGACGTCCATCAAAGGACATGTCCATAAGTGTGGATTGGACAGCCCTGGAAAAACCAGTCGAACGCAACCAGGCGTAGCCTCGAAGGGCTACTGACGTGGCAATCGTCCTGCCAAGTGTGTCGGCGGTATCCAGCCCACAGCGGATGGTAAACTTCGCTGCATCTCTCCCTTCAGCAACCGCTCGAGAGAGCACGGCCTGGGCCTCCTCCGGGCACTGAAGCAGCAATTGCGCAATTGTGTCCCACACGGAGTGGGTGTAACGGCCCAATAGACCTGCAGTGTTTACCGACCGCAGTCCCAAGCTGGAGGAAGAAAACATCTTCTTTCCAAGATGATCCAGCTTTTTGGATTCCCTGTCCGGGGGAGCGGTAGGGAATGCGCCCTTGGACGTGGAGGCTTGGACTACCAAGCTCTCAGGGGTGGGGTGTTGGGAGAGGAAAGTGGGGTTGCCCGGGGCCGGGCGGTGGCATTGGGCAATCATCCTGTCCACAGGAGCCCCTGTGTTGGGCCTGGACCAGGTGCCCAAAAGGATGTTTGTCAGGGCTTCATTAAACAGCAGCAGGGGCTCCGAAGAGCTCGCTGCCGGTTGAAGCACCTCTGTCAGGAGGTTAGTCCTGACTGCCACCGTAGGAAGCTCGAGGTGGAGAGCCTCGGCCGCCCTATGCAACACCACTGCATATGACGCTCCCTCCTCCGTAGCCACGGTAGGAGGAGACAACATGCCAAGGTCTGGTGAGGTATTCAAACCACTGGCTTCCCCCAGTTCCTCTCTCCAGTCCTGCTCATACACAATCTGGTCTGTTAAAGGGTCTCCAGACCCCTCCCAGTCCTCCTCACCCTCCTCTGGCTGCCAATCTGGTCTCAAAGAGCCAGGGTAGAACAGGGGCACAAAAGTACCCGTCGGATCCGGCGTCGGTCGACACCGGTCCGACTCCGTGTCTACCTCGAGGTGGAGGCCGGGGTCGGCGGTCGGCTGGGGACACAGCCGACGCCGGTGGCGGACGTGGTGCGGGTGGAATCGGCGCCGGGGGAGACGTAACAAGGTCGACCGGCACCGATCCGGATCCAGGCCTGGATTCAAGGGGACCCTGCAAAGCCGAGGCCGAAGCCACCGGCACCGAAGGCCCAGGGCCCCCAGCCAAGTCCATGGGGCCCGAAGGCGCGCCGGCAGAATCGGGCTGCCAAAGATGGCATGCATCGCTTCGTAGAAACTTCGAAGCTGGGCAGGGGTCACACCGGGTCCCGGAAAAGGGGGGAAACCCGAAGTCGAACCAGCAGGCTCGGCACGCGGAGCCGCGGGAGTGGCACCACCCGCATCTCGCGTCGGCCGATGGACGGGGAGAAGTCAAAGAGCGACGATGCTTATTCGACTTCTTTTTGTGCTTCAACTTACCTGACCCCGAGTGCGAAGACTTCAACGAAGAATGGTGTTGGCTCCACGACCGGTCCCTCGACCTCCTCCGGGGCCTCGAGCGGCGCGGAGCACGACTTGGGGTCGTGGTCACGCTCCAGGCAGTAGAGGCACACGCGATGCGGATCCGTCACCGACATGAGTCGGTTACAGGAACCGCAAGCCTTGAAGCCGGGCATCCCTCGTGCACCAGGAGTCGATGGACTCAAAAAGTAACGAAGTCGACAAAAGTCGAGAAAAAGCTCAGTCAAAAAATGACTGGGGGTACCTCTTTCTCTGGATCTGCGCTTGCTGGAGCGGAAAAAGAAAGAACTGACATCAGCGCGCGAGGGCGGCGTCTATCTAGCTACCGCGACGTCATCCTGGCGACACCGACAACTAACGCAGAGACGACCGACGCCACCTTCCGACGCGCAGGGGTACTGCTGATGAAAAACTTTCTGGATCCAGTCTGACGCCTGGGGGTAATTCTCAGGAAAGGAATCTATAACTAACTGTTTCTTTCAGATAAGCCTGTGACTGCTCTCCAACACTACCACTGAAAATCGCAAGCTGAAGTAGATATACACGGCCCAGTTTGCAGTACCATTGTAGGATGGACTCCGGGACATCAGAGGAAAATGACGTCAACACCCCATGGTCGAGGCCCAGTGGTCTTTGATTGCCCCATGTCCCTCCTGCTCGAAGTCAGACCACACATGTGTATCTGTGTAGTTATTTGTGCTCACAACTTTGGCTGTGCTTGGCTCTCCATGTGCGTGAGTGTGTGATTGTTTTCATGAGTGAGTGAGTGTTGGGTGAGATAGTTAATGATTGATGGTGTCTTTAACATTGCAACAAGTATCACACTTTCCAAAAACAAGGGTTTGACGCTGGTATACCTATGCTCCCATCCTTAAAGTTACTTCAAATAAAGTCTTCGGGCTTATTTACAAAGCCCATGAGCCTACTTTTGCGTCATTTTTAACATGGGAAAAGTGACGCAAAAGTGGCACAAGGAGCTTGTAAATCTGCCCCTTCCAGTTCTATGGTTTTTTATTGTATTGAATGTGAATTAAGGTAAAACAAAATCCTGCACTTCTGGTATGATGAATCAGCATTTAGGATTTGTGTCTCAGAATGCACGTTTGTTGCAGCTCAGATATAATTTAGGAGAATAAAAATATGTGAATGAGACCATTAATATTCCAGTGGCCCAGCTGTCTCAAAAATGGGTTTACGCAGAAACAGGTGCAATTCCTTCATTAAATACAATTTCGGGAAAATTGCACATTTATGGTTGATTATCAATTTTGTTATGATTTTGTAAATCATAACCTGCTGATTATAACAGACACACAATAACAGTTTTGCAATTATAACAGCACGCTGATAGGTCTATCTAAGCTTCTTAATGCAACTTCTGAAAAAAAGGCTCAGTGAGTGAAAGAGCAAGTATGCAAGTAAGAAACAAGGCCGGACTGAGAACAGAAACTGGCCCTGGCAAACAGCTCGGCTGCCCCGAGGGGGGAGGAGGGGGGGGGTTGCTAGTTAGACGCACCACTCCTGTCTGTCTCACCACTGCCGCTTATGTTACAGGGGTCCGATATTGCAGCTATGCTGCAAAACCGTCCCCTGGTAGCAAAAATGTCCCCCCAGGTGTCCAAAACTGGCCCCCCACATTGGCGGCCCAAAGGGGAAACGCCCGGTGCCCGCTAAGGCCACTCCGGCCCTGGTAAGAGAGGGACCATTGGAAATCTGTGATAGGGTTTGTTAGACCTGGCCCTTTTGACAGGTTTATCCCCAAACATTTTGCGTTTTGCCTCCTATTATTCTGACCCTATTTTCATTGGCTATAGGATTCTGGGCACTT
The DNA here is from genome assembly GCA_963921515.1 of Calotriton arnoldi. Lineage (NCBI taxonomy): Eukaryota > Metazoa > Chordata > Amphibia > Caudata > Salamandridae > Calotriton > Calotriton arnoldi. The sequence continues at coordinate 914,749 of CAWUFW010006028.1, read as the reverse complement.
TGCCACTGCTGATCAGTGCTAAAGTGCATATGCACTGTGTGTAAATTATGATATGATTGGTTATCCATGATTGGCATATCTGATTTACGGGTAAGTCCCTAGTAAAGTGCACGGTGTGTGCCAGGGCCTGTAAATCAAATGCTACTAGTGGGCTTACATCACTTTTTGTGCCATCTACAGGAGTAGCCCTGTAAATGTGTCTTAGATCTACCACTGTAGTGTCTGTATGCGCAGTTGTAAACTGCATTTTGTTCTGGCAAGTGCACCCACTTGCCAGGCCCAAACCTTCCTTTTCCTTACATGTAAGGCACCCGTAAGGTAGGCCCAAGGTACCCTCCTGGGCAGGGTGCAGTGTATGTGAAAGGTAAGACATGTACTGGTGTGTGTGACATGTCCTAATAGTGAAATACTGTGTATATCGTTTTTCAGTATTGAAAGGCTATCTGTCCTGTAGGCTTATTATTGGGGGCACTGGTTCTCTGGTGACCTTGCAGGGTGAGCCCGAGGCGGGGCCCCCAATTTGGAACTGTCTGCCTTTGGGAGAAACATCACTGGGATTACCGTAATCCCAGTAGTAGGGGCACAGATGCTGCTGTGCCCGGTATCCCTGTGTGAAGTACTACATGACTTTTAAGACAAGCGCAGGAGCGCTGTTATAAGTTTCTTCCACATTTCAGGCCCTGATGATGGTATATGTATTGTTTTATTCCCTAAACAGCTTCATCTAAATGCTGTGGTGGAGAGATGTATGATGTGGTTAGGCCTTATATAGGCAAGATAACTAATACATTTTCAGGACCTGCATAATTGGGCAGTGATGGTGTTTTTGTGACATGTGCAACCTATAAGTGTTTACTTGATTGCACTAACTTTTAAAGTTATGACAACTGCCTGGTTGGCAATGTGATTTTACAATTTATTTGACATCATGCCAATTGCCAAGTGGCACAGTGATTTATGTGATTGTTGTCTAATGTGTTTTATGAACAATACAAAGGATATGTTTATATAACCTTGTGTGGAGTCTCTTTTTGAGGTGTGCCTAGTGTGTCAATGGTATGTGTGTGTGTTCCGCAAACGCTTTACACATTGTCTCCAGAATAAGCCTGACTGCTCTGCCATGCTACCACGGGGGTGAGCAGGGGTTATCTTGGGTGTATTACTCCTTTACCCTGACTAGAGTGGTGGTTACTGCCTAGCTTAGGTGCATACCCTAGCCAACCAGAAACCCCATTTCTAACAGGGTTAAAGTGAAATGCATATATTCCCAAGCTGTACCCAACCTTGCCTACTCAGATTGTAAAGAATTTAAGCAGAGTGAGTGAGTGAGCATGCGTGCAAGCGAGCGAAGTAGATATAGGGTGTACCTCAGAGATCAAGCCAACAGGTAGAGTAATGTAATGTTTAAATCTCCCAAGGGAGGTGATTCATTTTACACATTTCAATTTTTAATTAAAGACTTAAGATTTCTCTGATTGCTTAGAAGCATTAGAGGTATCACTAATAGGAAATATTTTTAAAGTACTCACAACCACCCCAATTGAATATCTCGGAAAACGTAACACCATGGGCCATCTTACACAAAGTGCCTCGGGAGCACAACAGGCACTTGTGTGGCCCCTTCTGTAATACAGATAGCTCTGGCGCACATAAAGCACCAGCGTTACCTTCAGAAGGCATTCCCTCATTTGCATGGGCCATATTACAGACCAGGTCACAGAGGCAAAGAAGCTCTCAGTAGGCGCTCTGATAGTGCGACACCTTAAAGGTGACGCACTGTCAGTGTGCCCCCTTAAAGCTGACGCACTGTCAGTGTGCTCCCTGAGAGCAGCCCTCTGGAGGCGGGAACGGGGGTCCTATGGACCCCCCAGACATCCCCTCTGAAAGTGCTTATCCAAAGCCCACTCTATATAGCATTATATGCAAGGATGTCTATGACAGCAAGCCTCAGCTTGCTGTACTGAGTCCACAAAAACGTGTTTTAGCATTGATTTGTTTGAAATAATATAAATAAGTTGCACCTAAACCATTCAATAGGTAGTGGCTGTTTACTCCATTGATTTATGGGAGATTGCTCAAGAGATGGCAGACCAGCAGTTTTCTCAAATGCTGTTCACTATTGGTGTAATCAATTAAACATGACTTGTCACATACAATAATGTGTTCATATAGAAAAGAATCATGTCAGGTGTGACAGCTACCAGATAGCTGACAGGACCTGGCAGATGAGAGTGATCAGTCGGAGTATGCAAGTCTCTGCGCTAAACAGAATGGACCTCAAGTAAATAAAACATATAATTCAGTCAAAGATGATCATTGCCATTTAAAAGCTCTTCAAAACCTATCATAGGAAACCATGTGAGGCCTTACGCAGCATTACAATTACCTGGTTGAGTGAGAAAGTAGTCCTGAGAATAAAGTGCAAACTTGACTATCATGGAGTCAGAGTCCATTGGTGACCATATCACTGTGAGGTGACGGACATGAGCATAGTTAAGACTTAACAGCTACAAAGTTTCTTGGCTGCCCGCCAATCTCTATTGATCTTAAGCATGTACTACTGTGCGCAGAGGGAATTAAAAAATGCAAATTACAAGAACCTAATGAATTATGACCAGTGATGCTTTCTTACCTACAGGGCATTACTTAGGGTCTGGTCGAAAGCTGACATACTACAGGTAAAATGGAGGCGTTGCCTCAACCATTTGGTAGTCAGAGAAATGAAATTAGGACGCAACTACCAGTTTCCCCAAAGATGCTTTGGCCTGCAAGGTGGGAGCCGCTTTGTGGTAAAACATGTTCATGACTGCCACTCTGACTAGCCATGGTTGCACTGTCGAACAGCCATGACGTCATTAACTGTGAAGTAATTTCTGCAAAATTAGAATTTTTGCAAAGACTAGCCCCTAAACAAGCACCTGTTTCAACAGCTAGCCAGCAACTCCCTTAAATTTAACAAAATGTTTAAAATAATGTTGCACAACCTAGAAGTTAGTACAATTTTTTGACAATGTTAGTCACAGATCAAAGTTAAGCTTATTACAGAAGTGTTCGTAGTCCTGCGTGCATATGCTTTTTCTTTTAAAATGTAATTTTTTTAGGTGTGGCGTTAGACAGGACCTTTTGATTTTATTAAAATGATATGTACAACCCAAAGGGGCTTTCAATCAGCTCTCTTCATCCATTGGATTGCTCTTGTGAAATTAATCGTCTGCTTCTTCCCACTACAGCATACAGCATGAGGCAATGGGTCAGCCTACTTGAGCCACTGGCTAACTTCCCTTTGACTGACTGCCTTTTGCTCTTTCAGAAGGAGCACATCATACACACAGTAGTTCCTTTCAGTGCCAATGTTTTTTGTTTTTACTTTATTATTACTTTAGTGTTGCCTATATGCTTAGAGCCAGATGTGATAGCAGGGTGCTCCTACCTGCTTCTTTTGATGTGAGCACATGGCTAAGGCTGTTGAACATTCCTTTTGGAGTGGTCTTTGTTTATCTGACTGCTGCTATTTCACAGCATATCAGTTTGTATCTATTTGAAAGTGTTCTTTATAAATGTATCTTCTTTTTACTATGCACGCAATGAAGTGCATTTATAACAGCACTCCTGTATGTAATGCTGGTGCGTTGCTTAATTGAGGACTACAGTTATATTTACAAGCCAATTTATTCTGCATGTCCTGCTTGTATGGTTTTCTAGTTTGCTTTCAGAGCTCTTGTATGTTGGACAACTTGCATATTTCGTGTCCACATTTAACTATTATATTACTAATTGAAGTTATGCCATTTATTGAAGTTTTGCTATCTATCTATCTATCTATCTATCTATTTATCTATCTATCTATCTATCTATCTATCTATCTATCTACCCGTCCGTCTATCCGTCCGTCCATCCATCCATCCATCTCTTTGCCCCTCTATCTTTGCAACTCTGCCTATCTCTATCTTCACAGCACTATAGCTTTGCAACTCTAGCTATTTAAGTTTATCTTTGCAACTCTATCTAGCTATACATCCAAACACAAAACAGTTCCATTCAGAGCCAAGGACTAATATGGTAAAGTGTGCTTTTTTGAGACCAAAAAACTTTTCCTTTAGCCTATGTTTTGTTTTAGATTGATGAGGACCCAGTAGCTTCACCAACATTTTTTTTTTTGCAAAAGTCATAGTAGAACAAAACAAGAAGTGCCGAAGCTAAAAGGCTGGCGGACAAAGCCAGAACTATTGGCTTTAACAATGCTTTTTTGTTATCATTTTTATATTTGTTATCATGTGCATCCGTTTAACGTACCTCGGTCACCAAGTCAGTGTACTGAATTAAAGCTTGATCTTTTAAATTGACAGTGCTTGGCGATGCAGGCTTTCTCATTATCATGTTAAAGTCCACTAAAGTACCTCACATATCACAAATTAAACAACTTATGCAAGCATTGCTGTGGCATGTAGATAGATCACATGTGAAATGACCTCCATCGTAACAAAGCAGCCGATTAACCTCGCTATAAACTCTGTCTAGGCTCTTGATTGGTTTACAAAAGATACATCAGCTGGAGCATGAGGAGCTCTTCGGTCCCAACAGTAGCGGCTCGTGGAGGGAGTGCCGCGGGGCGGGGGAGGAGCAGGGTGGGGGGTAGTAAACTACGGCATACGGCCAAACAGAGGTAAGTAAACAAATAAATAAATAAAACGAATTTCGTTGTGCGCACTGCATCGCATTTGGCAATGCAGCGCGCGCAATGAAATTCGTTTTATTTATTTATTTGTTTACTTACCTCTGTTCGGCCGTATGCCGTAGTTTACTACCCCCACCCTGCTCCTCCCCCGCCCAGCGGCACTCCCTCCACGAGCCGCTACTGGGTCCCAAGGGTGCACAATTACTGCTACAAAGTGCACACCCGGAACCAGGCATACAACCTGGTGAACTGCTACTTGAAAATCGTATTGTGATAACGCACTTACGTCACTACTCTGGGCCATAAGCAAGAATGAGAGTACACCTTGCTGCCCACCTAATGAGAATTAGTTGAGTACATCCACAGAGCCGGCCAACAGCCAATAGAATGAAGCAACTTCTCACCAATCAGGTGAGAAGGGATCACCAAGGGAGAGGATGTGGTCCGTCGGCTAGACTGCCGATTTTGGTGCTGGAAACCAGGGTTCGAGCCTCGGGGTCGCGTCCACATCCTGTGATTCTGGGCAAATCACTTAATCTCCCCGTGCCTGAATGTGTAATGTAAATACAGTGCTCATGTAAAGCGCTCCAATACCTTCGGGTCGAGTTCGCGCTATATAAATATGCAAAAAAAAAATCAATTCTCATCTCTCTGGCTTCAACAATGCAAAGATGGACTACGGATTCATTTCGGAGAGCAGGAGAAAAGTGATTTAGAAGAAATGTGGCGCGTGGTGCAAAGCTGTGTTTTCATTTCGTTGCACCGCATGCCATTACCACACATGCATTATGACGCCTATTCCATTACCACGCATAACAATTACCACTAATTTTTTACAACAATTATGCCTTTATCGCGCATGCCTTTACTACGAATTTCGTTGTAGTAGCATGAATGTTAAAGGTTTTCCCTGACCACAGCCCTGAGCCCTAAAACTGGACACCAGCGTGACCCCTCCCCAGCCACTTTAAAAAAACACCCGGCTCCTGCTCTAAGCCCTATAACCGAACCCCTGGCATGACCTTCCCTGGCCCCCAGCCCTTTAAAAAAATTCCCAGCCCTGCCCTTAACCCTAAAACCGGACCCCGCATTACCCCCCCGGCCCCTAGTCCTTAAAAAAAAAACCACTCCCAGCCCAAAGCCCTAAAGCTATACCCCCGCCACAGGCGCAATTACCCGTACCTCACCACGCCGATGACGAGGCAGCTCTTCAAGGCTGAGGCGTGGTGCAGGTCGTCAAGCGGAAGTGGAAGGGTCTCTTGGTTTCCTCTAATGACTCTAATTGCCACACATATGCCTTCACCACCGCTACCACACATATGCCCTTACCACCAGTACTGCGCATGTACCGTTACCATTCATACCTTTACAACGTATTTCGTTGTAAATGCATGCGTGGTAAACGCATATGCGTTGTAAAAAACAGCGTGGTAAGGGCTATCCGTGGTAACGGTACACACGCTGTAACGCACGGGTGGTAAAGGCTATGCGTGGTAACAGCTGCGTTGTAATGGCTGTTTCCCTTTTCAAACTGCAAAGAATTGTGCTTAGCTCAGAAGAACATTTGTAATGGAAAATACAAAATGTTTTACAAGAGAACAGTCCATAAACACAATTGGATGCAGATACCGAGTGCACAATCTGATAGAATGAGCTTAAGACGCGATAAGCTATTGATTCCTTTTTCTTATTGGACTGCAATCTTCTTACGAAGGATAACAAAAGGCGTTCATCACTAGTCGGGATCATTACTACCCAACAACTCCGTACCATACAAAGGGTTGTTGATTTTTAGGCCATAAATATGAAAATAACTTCCTCATCAGAAATTTATAAATTGTCCTATAAAATGCCAGTAACTCATTCACAATTGCAATCTTAGTCCTTAGATTTGAAACACGTTGTGATGTTTATTAAAAGCAACGTACCATAAAAACCAACAGCAATAGAAAAAGTACAGTAACGGCAACTGGGTTAAACGGGACTCCTAAGGGGTAGACTGTCATATTTCCCAGAGGAAAGTATATCATTCAAAGTTGGCTGAATTATTTACCGTGTCAATGCTTGCCATTGGGACATTCATTATAAGACAGTGCTGTACAACATTCGTATACACTTCTTTCAAAATGATTATAATTTTCAACAACTGGACCTTAATTTCAGTGGATTAAGTGATAGTGTATTGTAGGTAGAGTTAGGGGCCCTATCTAACTAGCATATGGGGAGAGAAAAAGTGGCAGATACAAGGCTCAGGGTAAAAAAGATGTAGACAGGAAGGCTGACATGGATTACTTTGATGTTTTTTATATTTCTTGTTCAGAAATCGATCAGTGTTTTTGCCATTAATGTTAAGGACATGATGTCAGCGATTTAGTTCCCGTTTATATTTCACATGTTTTACTTAAACTTCCCGAAGAGTGTTAGCTATTTCTAGGGTGTTGTGTTTCTGTTTTTTGTGTATGCTCTATACAACAGCAATATACTACTTTGAAGGGAGCGTCCTGCAGTTGTTTGTATCTTTGTCCAATCTTCATGGAGGCACATTGGTCTTCGAACATTACCTGGGTATGTGCAGAGCTTTAATGTAGGCGCTCGAATGAACGAATAGGTGGAACAATATGAAGGAGCAATTCAACAGATATGTCAAGGAACTAGACTTGCTTACAGATGCTATGCCTCAAGTCATCATTCCCCTTCCATCTACGTAGAACTAATTTAGTCTTTGTTGTGGTTGCACCAGGAACACTCCATTATCTTGAATCTGTGATTAATATACTTGTGTGTTAAAATACAAGGTTAATGCTTTAAAATCCCCATTTATTATTTCTTGCAAAGTATTTCTGAAGTTTTTCACTTTAATATACAGGGACATGTATATTTTTCAATCTGGTTATCTCATAATAATACTAGCTCTTATAGTGCACTTTTTACCACAGTTCTGCCATTTATAAATGCTGGAAATAACACATGTCACTATTACCCAAATGGCAGTCTATTTACGGACCTCAAAAGGGGTGACGGCAAGATGGCAGACGATGAGCTCTATAGATGGCAGCCCTCTACCTGAGCTCCAAATCATCTCACTCTAATGAGGCTGACTGCTGGAAGCCCGAACTATAAATGTGCCGTAATAAAATGTGAGCCTGTTTCTATCCACAAAGTTCTAGCACACTATTCAGCTAAATAGTAACATCAATACTGAGACATCATCCAGAACCGGCAATGGATGGAGAGACCTGGTTTGTCCCAAGAGAGATTTCACAGTGGTGAAGAGGGATGTTCGTATGGCGACTGTGCTTGGATGCTCTGGAATCATGGAGCACTGGGCCTCGTATATCCCGAGCTTCCTGCTGATGTGTTGGACAGTAGCGAATGAGCCTTCTCTCAAGGAACTGACTGATTATTGCAGATGGACTCTCAATAGGAAGAAAAATCTTCCAAGGTACAACACCTCAGCTTACCCGGCTAGCTCAATTCACTGGACACAAAGCAATGTGACACAGAGACACAGAGATGGACTAGGAAGGAGTCATTGATTGTGAAGATGGTAGAGTCAGCAACAGCTCGGCTCAAAGGCTGGAAACAACACAACCCCAAGATGCTCCTGGTGGTAAGCAACCAACCGCTGATATAGTCATCCAAGAGCAGGCTGAAAAGAGGACAAAACAAAGGGACATTGTGCTAGACTTTTGTATCACAAGCGAGTCTGGTAGTTCAGAAGTTTCTAAAAAAGGTAGTATAAGTCAATGTTTCAGTTCGAAGACTATCAGGGATACTGGCCTTAAAAAGGATCTGAAGCACTTGAGTGACCAGCAATGCAAATTTGGCAGTCCAAAGCAGACCTGTAACCAGGACACTGAACGGGGGTCAAAAGATGTGAGTTTTTTAAAATCTGTCTCAAATAAATACAAACTGTTCAGTGGACAAGGCAAAGCTATTGCGCTTAACAATGTAATAAAATAATGACACATTGAAACAACCTCCATCGGGGAGAGGAAGAGGTTGCATATCAAACTCAGAGGGCTTAGGGGGTGCAGTAAAATGATTGAGTACCCCAATTGCAGACCTGAAGGTCTTGGCGTCAACTGGAAGCCCTGCTGCAAAGCTGTTTCAATGTTATAGATGGGCAATGAGGCCCACATGATAAAACTGACAAGAGACTCAAAATATCTACCTTTTTCACAAGACCTCACCATGAAGTCTCTGTAGCTCATGAGACTGGTCCCCCGGAGCTAATAGTTATTCACAAAATGACTACCCTGATTACACTTGATTCCAATCAAGAATAGAGCATTCGATATTCTCATAGTTTGCAGGACAAAATTAAGGCCTCATAATTCCACATCAGAATAAAAACACTTCATTGAAACTGTCAGATGTGGCAACATTTTTAACAGGGGTGTGGAATTCCTATAGCCCGACTCCCAGAACATATTGTTTGGGGTCAAGGACAACAAGTTTTCATGTTTATTTTGTCCCTGGGACAAGTAGGCCAACCCCTTGCAGCTCAAACTCTTTGGCTGCCAGTTTACAGCACCACATTATGGATCAGGGAAGGGCCTTGTCTGCAGTTAAGGTAAAATTAATGTCCATATATTAATGTTGTTTGAACTTGTATTTATGGTTTATGAATACAAAGCCTTTATTAGTAGTATGAGCACTCCAACAATATGAGGCTATGTATAATGCTCCCAGAATGCCCTCTGATTAGATGCAAATATTTGCAGAAGCTTGAAAGCAAGACTGGTGAGTCTTTGCTTTCAAAATAAAATGTTCACAAAAAATATTCAACTAGAAAATAAAACGTTTTGCTAAACTTCTGTAAAATTTTAGGTACAATTTGTTTTAAGCGTCATCTAGTAAAATATGTTGATGCATGCTAGTATTCCTAAAAATACCAGCTCTTCTATAAACTTTACCCATTACTGAGAAAGGTTGGAAATTTACTCCTGGCAAGGGCAGAAGTATTGTTAAACTGCAAACGTGTGCATACACTTTTATACTGGGACCACTTGTAGCAGTGCACTCCGAGCTTACACCCTGCTCACCCTACTAATAAAGGCTTTGCATTAATAAACCATAAATACCATTCAAACAGTGTTAACATAGGGACATAAATATTACCATAACTGCAAACAATGCCCTTCCCTGATCCATACTGTGATACTGAAAACTGGCAGCCAAGGGATTTGTGCTGCATGGGGTTGAGCCTACTTGTTCCAAGGACAAAATAAACATGAAAACTTTTTGTCCTTCACCCCAAACAATGTTTCCCGGGAGTCGGACTATAGGAATTCCATACCCCTGAACATGCTAGTTAGTAGGTTTGCATAGAGTGAGAAGTACATTCAACGCCTGGAACTATTGCTTAACACTACCTCCAGCCCCAGTATGTAGATCTGTGGAAAGGTGGCAAAATAAGGGAATTTCTAGGATTCAAACCCTATTATATTTTAGGGTCAGGCGGATTCTTTTTACAAGACAAGTAGATTTATGGAGCAACCTGTCCAGTGGACACGTAGATATTTTATTAAATTCCTCACCTCAGTTTTACTAATGATGCAGAGAGAGAACAATTGTCACAGGAGGCTAGATCTAAGTATTCAATGTTTGCGGGTACACAAGCAGCACCTGCAAGGTTCTGGATGGGGCCTTAGCAATAAATCAAGTATGAAAATTTTAAGGAATACTGGCTCCCAATCTTTGTTCTCTTAGGGAATTCAATTAATGCTCTAGTCTTGCTGAAACCGAATAAGGGCAAAATGCGGCTCACAATGATTGACGGATAAGAATACACAGCCGTAATAATACACTGCTACGATTAAAACTAGAAAACACATGACACTAGACAAGGGCAGGAGATTTACTACAGACATGATAAACTGAAAGGCGCTGATAAAAAGATGGTTGCATTTGCTAAACAGCTCAATGATGTGGAAGGGAAAGTAAATTAGAGTATAATACAATGTAAGAAGCAACACGATGAGACTTTAATGGCTATAAACAGATATAAAAGGAAAAATGAGGACCTTGAAAAGAGATCCAACAGCTGTAATTTGAGGGTTGTAGGCATACCAGAAGGTGCTGAGGGGCTGACTACCTTAATTACAATGTCAAATTAATTGATTTACAATATAGTGTTGGCAAGTGAGATTAAGAAGAATTTAACAGTAATCAGCGCACACTGGGTTCCCTCTGTCCACACGATATTTGTGTATCCAATGTTCTGTCAGTGATTCTTTAGGTACATATTATTCACACCCACATTGCCCATACTCCAGAATTGGTTATTTCTTTAGCTTTAGATATACTTCAGGTTATGGCTCAGATTAAAGTTGGTACTCATACTTCTACATATCAGTATAATGAGTCAGTTGGATGGATATTGGCATATGCGGCTAAGGAAAGACAGTCATGCACAAAATTTAAGCGAAGTATTAATGATAATGGTATGATTATCGTAGAACTGGAAAATATTGTTGACCAATTTCATCAGGGTTATCAGAAGCTATATAGACAAGAAAAGAGTCATATATATGTCATATGGGGTATGGTGGATGTTCCAGGCATTCAGAGGGTCTAAAATGCATTTTTGAAAAACCTATTGACCGTCCCTTGTAGCTGCTCCAGTGCCATAATTCATAATTAACTTTATGCCCCATATATTCAGGATAAAATCAGTCTGGCACTCCAATTTGAGAAGGGAGAACACAGTTTTAAATAAGCTGATTCTGAAGGATTGCTTGCAACTTTATGCCTTCTTGATATACCCTGGCTTGTGTACGTTAAGTCCACCTGTGAGGAGATTGGGCGTCTTGAGTTATTTAGGGAACCGGAATCATGCTTGAGTATTAACAAGGTCACCTTAAAGCACTTGTTTATGAATAAGACCCGGTTGAAAAGATGGGAAGAGCATAATGTTAAACCATCGAAATTGCTTGCATTGGTGCATACCCTGGAGGGCCTCCCAACTTATTTATCCTCAATTCAGAATGCACAACACCATTACGTGTTGACTAGACTCCGTTTTAACCTCCTACCGTTTATGGTAGGTTATCCTTCTAATTTCTATACGTTAATGGGCTTGAGTACTTGCCCACGTGATGTGGTTTTCTCCGAATCTACTTTGCACATGACGTTTTTTTTGCACATTCTGCGATATCCTGAGAATATTTGTTTTACTCCCCTTCTTAATTTTTTTATTTTAGACAGTTCAGACTGGCTTTGTTGTTTTTACAAAAACTACATAGTCCTCTGATATGCTTTGCATTGGCCTCTTTTATCAGGCAGGTTCTTAAATTGTGGAAACGTGCACTTTTTCTGAGATGATCTGATGTTAGCTTTTATACCTAATGGTGGTCTGATTTTTATTCTCAATATATGTTTTTAATTTCATAATGACTGTATCAGAGACATCTGTATTGAGTGATCGTATGAAAAAATGTTGTTGAGTTTTGATGTATTTTTTAAAATTCTATTCTCCTTATGAACTGTTTGTTGAATTGTATTTTATGTGCTTTCATGCTACAGAAATGTAGTGAATAAAGATTAATAATGATGATGAGTCTTATAGACATGGGGGTGTGTGGTATTCTTAGCATGAACAAAATCTACTGATCAAAATGTTCTGAGAATGTTATGAGTAGACTGAACAGGAGATCTCCTCTTTATTTTTCTTCTCTTGGCATGATCCTAGTTCTTTAGATTTTGTAATAAAGTTTGCCAGTGAGTCACACAGTTCCTGGTGCAGTCTAGTTCCTGGAATTGAGAAAAATTGTAATGTAGATTTCTAGATTGTTTGGTGGTTTCTGCTACACAGTGGGAGTAATAGAATGACATTGCCTTTTTTATTGTGACTTTTTAGATTCAAGAGTGCTGTTGATGAGTGGGTGTGTCATTATTATAGGATTTCTTTCAGTGACTTTCAATGATTTTTTAGTTGATTTTATATCACTTCCCTGTATACTGCTATCTTTAAGACTCTCTTTTCTGAATTGTCTTAACCACTACAAATTAGTTCTATAATGTTTACTCATGAAATGTGTGAAGTTTACTTAGCAAACAGCAAGGGCTGTTGCGGGGATTCTGCACCTACACAGAACTATGCGCAGGAAAACTGGACCTCGGTGTATAGGGGTGTACCAACCTACCACCTTAGTGCCCAAAATCCCAAAACCGACTAGCTATAGTGTCTCATTCGTTCTCCTCCAAAAATCACAGAGCTACAAATGATTAGACAACCCAGAACACAACACTCAGACTGTCTCAGGAATCGCGGTAGCAAGACATACTCTTTCGCTCGCTCACTCGTACTTGTCCACAACAAGATTAGGTAGAGTCACTGTAATAGTTCAAAATGTTTATTTTAACTATCGTGCTCTACAATACAGTATACGAGCCTCTACCAGCAGCAAAACGCATAAACTCAAAACAATTAGCATTGTTACAATTCCATATAGCACAAAGGGGGAAGTCATTTTATAAAGACAGTGGAAAAAGGGCTATAAGACCTAGCCACCTCCCCTTGGCTGGAAGATGTTTATTAGAAAAAGGAAGATCTCTGGGCTTTGACAGCAGACCCCATACCTTAAAGCCTAGATGCAAGGTTTACATCATAGGAACAGCATAGCTCTTCTCCATGGAAAGGGCTCTCTCCAAGTGTGTGTTAAAACAACATGCATCCCCGTAATATGAAAGCACGAGTCTCCAGCATGAACTGTGTTTAGCATGTTATGTCTAGGTGCTAGGGACTGACCAGAACAGAATAACAAGGGGCATTGTTTATCGACCTTGCTCATCGTGTTCAGACTAAACTCCAGGAACTTCAGCAAAGAACGCGAAAAGCAGACAGTTCTCATGTGAAAGGCACAAACAGAGTCTTGCAAAAATAGAGTAATGTAGTAACGTGCACAAAAGCAGCATCATGGCAGCAAAGCTCATGCTAACTTAGCAATGCCGACAATGACCCCAAGGGCCATATAACACCCTCCCCCTGGTAAGGCCATAGTACATAGAGAAAGGACGGAAACAGAGTTCAAAAAACCAAGCATACCAAAAACGTATGAAAACAAAAAAACAAATTGGAAAAAAATTCCCCCAAAATTTTGTCATCATTTTTCACGGCTTAAAGGTAAGTCTGGCGTCTCCGGGAAAATGTTATGATTAAGAAGGTGGTAAGTCCATGAACATACGTGAACCTAAGAATGCAATCACCTCCAGAAGAGCATCTCTATCGTTAGTACAAAAAAGGGATGCCATCCAATCAAGTAGTTCGAAGGAACAAACGTGCTCCTTATAATCCGATGCTTCCAAAAGCATAATCGAGCAACTCGCGTGATATTCGATGAAACTCTGATGTAAGAGGCTCTGCGCAGCCGCACAGATATTCCATTCAGCCAACACCCCAAGTGCAGCTGCATGCGCCATACAGCCATCCCCAGAACAAGCCTGGTCATGAGCCTCTAAGGGGCCCACCAACTGGACAAAATCCGGGACTGGACATGACGTATTTGAGAGACATAAATCCATAGCCCACTAGAAGGGGCATCGTCGGCAGTAGAAGCCTGGTTGCACGCAAGTAAAGTAGGCAAAGTGAAAAAGTTAATCCATAACTCACGCTAAGCGTCGCTAACGGCAGGCATCCAAAAACTTGTTGCATCCGATCACGGTACAGTTGCAATTGGCCTGGTCTGTGCAGGACCACAAGCTGAGCAGCCATTGTGCAGCAGGAGCAGTAGAAGCAGGATTCCACCAGCCAACGCTAGTATTAAAGGGAATCCACCGAAGACGCTGTAAAAATAGAATGAATAAAAGCCGGTATTACTCCAAATATCGTCTGAAACGAAGTCACAAGGCCGGCTCCCACTTGTTTAAAACAATGTGCAAGGCCCTTAGTGTCAGACGCATTAAATATTTGATGTATAAGCTCTCCAAAGTGTAGTGATAGTTTAGTATTCAGAAGTGACTGAATCTCACTAGATGTTCTAGCCACCTGTAACTCGAAGGTCTCTTGAGCTGAAGTGAGAGCCACTTCTTGTTGGAACAAAAGGGCCTTTAGCCTGCTCAATTTGTTGAAATCTGTTTTCAAAGTAGGAATGGAAGGCCACATAGAACTATCTACACTCCCATGCGGGGGTGGAAAAAGCACATTGCTACAACAAGTAACGCGTTGTGAAACAGTTACCAAATACGGGACACCTGCCCGTAAACTACAGCAATCCTGGTTGTTCAAAATAAGATAGCTACCGTTAGTAAGCAGGGTAAAAGCCGGAATTATTGATGGCACTGGAGTCCCTTTCAAAAAACTTGCAAGATTAGGCGCTGATACATTACACGCGCCGTGCAATTTAACGTGTTTACAAACTAGGGAATGCCCTACTGTGGAATCGCAGTCCTCCCCTGTTAGGAAGACCTCCTTATCTTCCCGTTGACATCTGTAAGTAAAAGGTAGGGACCATAATTCATGCAAAAAGGCACTACCCAGGGGTTCGAAGCGGCCAATTGGAAAATGTTGCATGCATGATTTAAATTGAAACAGTGAGAATGGGAGGGAGATAACCCCATGAATTAACCAAACAGCAGAATCCATTTCCGCCACAGAGAATGGCAAGGGTTCCAATTGTTCAATGTGTAATAGCGTGTAAGTAGCATCTTTCATTGACATAAAACGCTGTTTATCAGTCGATTTAAATGGTAAAAACAAAGCAGAAGCATTCAAATAATCCCAAGGGACTTTTCCCATTTTAAGGGTCTGTAACGTCCATGCAAACTGCATAACAGAGCGTAATTGATTTTGACCATGATACAATACAGACACATCATTCTGAACAGTATCAATAACGGAAGAAACAATGTTATCCAATGTATAAATGCGTGATGAAAGCGTATTGATGCTATTGTCGACCACGGCTAGAACCTTTTCTAAATTAGCTAGATCAATTTGACGTAGACGAAAGGCTGCTTCCATCTGAGAAAGTTTCCAAATTTCATTGTAAGCTGCATATATAAATCTTTTAGCTCTGGGAACCCTGGGTCCTAAGAGAAAATCAGCCAAGTTAATGTCACTCGACAAGAGCGACAGGTGTTGCTTTACTGACGATAGGGTGGAATGTTCCAACCATTGTTGGCATAATTTACCCACTGAGTATGTGGTAACTGAATGTGAACGTGGATAACGTGGGTCCGGTCTAGTCTGGGTGAAACCAGGTGTTACATTATATAAACGCAATTGACATGCATTTGAATTGGTTTGCCACACCAACCAACTGGATGAATCAATTCCTGAGACATTGAAGGTGTCATTTTGGAACAAAGTGCGCAATGCATCAATGGTATAATTCGTGCGAGCACGCCAATTGTCATATTCCGCTAAAGACGGAATGGAAGGGCTATTCAAATTTTTTACCGTAGCCATACCAAAGCACGTGGTTTGATAAACAGTATCATTTAAAAATAAGATTTGAACCGGGATTAGACAGGCACGATGTAGTGCCTCAGTTCCTTGAACCTGCCAGTGTTTTGTACCCCAGATTGATTTCAAATCAATGCTCTCTTTCCAAAGATGCTAACCTTGTGTGGCTAATTTAGTCCTGAATGAGTTGGAATAAATCAATTTAGTGTGGATCAGTATAAATTTGGATTGAGAAGACAATTGTAATTTAAAGAAATATGATTCCGGATTGGACGTGTTATAATCTGTAAAATAGGTAAACTTATTTCTAAGCATTTTCAAACTCCCTTTTATGGGAGTAGGACAGTGTTCCCATTGAGTGTAATTATAAACCGGCCTCAAAGTATTTGTGTTATGCAAAAAATTATGCCCATAGTGTTGATAACAAAAGAGATCAGCATAATTGGCAGAATTTCAGTACAAATCTTCAGCATCAAAAGCAGCATAATACTTCAAATCAGAAAATAATGAATGTACTGCTTGCACATCTCAATCATCAGAATGTATGTCCCGTCTTACCACATCTCCTAATGAGACGCGAAACACTTATGTCACCCTGAGCACCTCCGTCGGGTCGTGGACTTCGAAGGCTACTTTATCCCAAACGATGCCATCTCTAACGGGAATGCTGAAATGTTCACATGAGCCTGATCACGTTCCATGATATGGGACGATGTGTGTGGGGCCAGAGTACCATCGACCAAGTTCACAGCAGAGCGTTCTGGCAAATAATGACCATTGATGAGTAAAAAGAACACTGTCACAAATCCAATTGACATGAAGAGGAGAATTAGGATAAGCACCAACCAGATGTAGGTCCATGGAGGGACCAAGTACGTCTTCTTGAACCAAGAGATGAAAACACTTAATTGAGACGGTGGTACTGCCAAAGTAGAAGACGAGGAGGACGAGTCATAAGAGAAGCTGGCATGGTCCCCAAAATACCCCTTGTCACCTCTCGGTATCAAAGGCGGATGAGAGGTATCAGCATGATGTTGTTGATGATCGCTCGGCACTTCTCTGTTAGATGCATCAGTGGGATACGTATATTCAACATCTGTGTAGGAAGAGCTAGGAGGTAAAACAGGAGAAAGGTCAACAGCAGTTTCCATCTCAGCCTCACTGACACTGTTTTTATTCGTGGAGGTTGAGGGGACCGGATTCAAAGAAATAGCGTTGCATGAATCTGCAGGTGTGACACTATTCAGAATCGGCCAGATGGTGTAGCTTGACATTGTCTGCTGAGATGTATCTGTTGTCTCTGTCACCAGGTAAAGGTGGTAAAATGACTGTTCGAGTACCCTTCAATCCAAGTACCGGAACCGGTGCATGATAAGAGGGACCAAATTCTTTCTTGTTCTCCAACTTTTCTCGTACCAGATCTCCAACTTTTGGAAGCCAGCCGACAACCGGAATTAGCAGTGCTGGATCGTCGGATGAGGGTAAATGTTCAGTTGCATATCTGTCACGGGTCTTTTGTAGATCCTGTAACACAGTAGAATGATTATCTACATCAAAGGTTGCGGCAGCCGTCACAACGTCTAGACCATCAAGGTCTGGCACAAACATTTTGATGCCAAAGAGCATTTCGTATGGGGTCCGCCCACCCAGAGATCTTCTAGGGAGATTATTGAGTGCACATTGAACACCATACAAATGGGCCAGTCAGTTCCTGCCAGTACCTAAGACTCTAGCTGTCAAGGATTGCTTTAAGTCATGGTTCATTCGCTCCTCAATTGAATTACCCTCAGGCCTGTATGGAGACGAAAACTGCACCAGCACCCCCATTGACTTCATCGCGTCCTTGTAAGCCTTAGATGCGAACGCTGGACCTTGGTCCGAATGGAAGGTGCCACAAGCAAACATCCTGACAAAGACACGCAAATCTCTGATGACATTTTGAGCGTCAAACCCAAAGGAATCGTGTGCATGAATCAACTGCAACCAAAATATATTTATATGCAGTATCAGAAGAGAACGGACCGCAGTGATCAAGATATACACAGCCAAACGGTTTATTAGAAATACATAGCTGTGTTTGTGGTGGGCGTGTCACCGTAGATGGTTTGATTTGTTGACAAATGTCACAAGAAAGCACATAAGTACGGGTCTGTTTATATAAACCACGCCACCAATAACGTTGCTGTAGAATCGAGACTGTCGCAGACACCCCGGCATGTGCAGAAGCCATGCCCTCGTGTGTGGCTCTGATCAAAGCAAGTCTGCGGTCCATGTTGGGATTCAGCCGATCCCCAACAGAGGGAATAGAAGTGTAAGGAACTTGTTCGGGAGATACATGATAAGAGTATTTCGAAGGGACACCCTGAGGATAAGCGGTTCCCTCCCTCGTAGCAGCCACCGCTGCCAGAATATCATTATCTATTTTAGTCATGGACCTTGTAACTGCTGCTATGGAACACGTGGCTACTGCAGATTTGGCTGCTTCATCAGTCAAAGAATTACCAAGAGCATGTGCTCCCACATGCTGATGGCCAAGAGTATGGATAACATGTGTGAGGGGCAGAAGCTGTTTAAGCTCAGCCACTTGAACCCAAAGCATTTTATGCTTAATTGCGCTGCCTTTAGACTCTCGATAGTCATTTCCAGTCCAAAAGAATAAGTTGTCATTAAAAGACTGAACACAGTAGTAAGAATCGCACACAATGAGAGTATTCACATAAGGATCAGCAAACTCGAGAGCAAGAATAAGAGCTCGCAGCTCCGCCAATTGTGCCGTACAGTCCCCAAGCGCTTGAGTATGCACGATGGAAGACTTAAATTCTCCATTGACAATGAAGCCAGCCACAATTGCGCAAGCCGCTGAATAAGCATGCTTGGAACCGGTGGCCGGTTGAGCCGAGCCATCGGTGTAAATGATACATTTGTATTCTTGTAAAGGAAGCAAGGACAACGGAGGAGGATGAACATATTCATACTGTAAAAACTCCTGTGTCTGAAGTGCAGGGTCAAAGATAAATGTGACATCAGATGATGTCAAAGACGTAGCTCATTGTATCCAATGGGGATGCAATGCTTTAGAGTTTGGTGCACTTGCCTTAATCACGGCCTCCAAAGCAGGGAAGGGCGTGACCATAAGAATGCGTTTACCTTGCGCCAATGAGCGTTCCTTCAGAATCGCCATCTGGACCGCGGTCAAAACTTTCTCAACATTGGAAAAACGCATTTCAGCTGCAGTGTACAAATGTGATTTGCATGCAATAGGTACTGTGTCCCCCTCATTGAATGTCAAGTAAGTGAAACCCACCTTCCCAGGTACAATATGTATCACCAGGTTCGTGGTGTTATCACGCGTCAACAAGAAGTTGGTTGCAAGCATGTCAGATTGCAGAGATTGGAGAATAGAGGTATGTTCCGGAAGCCAGCTGGCAAAAGAAAATGTAGGTTGTATCAATGCATAAAGCGGCTTGATACGCTGGGCATAATCGGGAATGTAAGTTCTCCCGAAATTCAAAAATCCCAGCAAGGACTGAAGTTTCATCAGAGTAGAAGGGGGTTGCAAATGTGCACATTTCTCCAGGAAGTGGGGGCTAACCCCTTTCCTTCATTATTGAGCTCATAGCCCAAAAAGAGCACCGCTACATGAGCGATGCGTGACTTTGCAAAGTTAAATTTATATCCATAGCCGGCGAACGCAGAAATTATGCGGTCGCGGTCGTCCGTGAGATAGATATCATCCACGTAGGAGAACGCATCTGGATCTATGTCGTGTAACAAAGACACAACATGCACAGCAAATGCCCCGGGGCTATTCTTATACCCCATGGGAAAGCGTGTAAATTTTTTCTGATTTCCGACGGTGGTGAATGCTGTCAAATCACGGCTCTCAGAAGCCAGATTGTGACTGTAGAAACCATTGGATATGTCCAGTGTAGTTTTGTATTTTTTACGAACAAGGTTGTTTACCAGCGCAGAGCTGTGGGTGTTTTGTACCGCAAAAGTGCGACAATGACTATTCATATTCCGGTTATCTAACACAATGCAATATGAACCGTCAGGTTTTGATAACGTAAATAGAGGATTATTCATCGCTGATGTACAGGATTCAATCACGCCCTGATACTCTAACTGCGTCAGAATGTCACAAACATGTGCCTTAGCTTCGCGTTTGACTGGATATTGCGGTTGTGACTGTGGCGTAGACCGTAGAGGTATCTCATGTGCCGGTGAATCTATATCCCAGCCCACCTGGTTACGGTACACAGCGGGGGCAAGGGCCAAAGCCCAGTCAGCTGCTAAAGCCTTTGCATGCTCAACAGGGACGTAACGCGAAAAACTCAGAAGTATCACATCCTCCCCCCGAGAAGCGGCTAACACAAACGGTGGAGGCCAATCTGCCTCCGCCAACAAAATGTCGTATGAGGAGGTTAGATTTTCCCAGAAAACCGCCTTGATTGGACGTTGTCCATCACCTTCAATTTGAAAAATAATGTCATACAATCTATCCGGGGGGGCCACCCGGGTATCTGCTGTTTCCACAGTTATGAAGGTATCAGTTGCTGTCGCCTCCAGACAGGGACGCAGTGCCTCCCGCACTATGGTAACTTCCGCTGCGCTGTCGAGCAGAGTCACCGCCCATGTCGAGTCCAGGAGTCGCTTTCCCACTGTCTGAGGCATAACGTGCTGTTAAAGCTGCAAACTTTTTCTTCTGATACGGGGGTCTAAAACGAGCCAGTTCCTCTTGTTTGGCTTTAGTGTCAAACTGTCGAGGTTGCTCTCGTCCCTGTTGACCAGTTGGTACTTTGCCACAATCCTGGCACTCCCCTCCACCGACTTGAGAGTCTGATGTGTCCTGTAAAGAACGAGGAGAGCGC
This sequence comes from Calotriton arnoldi, assembly GCA_963921515.1. Taxonomy (NCBI): domain Eukaryota; kingdom Metazoa; phylum Chordata; class Amphibia; order Caudata; family Salamandridae; genus Calotriton; species Calotriton arnoldi. The sequence continues at coordinate 893,793 of CAWUFW010006028.1, read as the reverse complement.
TGATCAGGGACTTGAAATCTATCAGGAGTCTTCATTTTCACGCGGTCGCGCAAATCATAAGTACGCTCAGAAGACTCAGGTGTCGGTGAACCCGCACGCGAACCTTGCTTCTGTTGTTGCTGCCCCTGTTTCTTAGTTTTCCAGTTCTTTTTAGGAAAGAACGGGCACCCGTCTTTATCAGACTGAGCTTTTTGTTGAGGTTGAGATTGCGTTTGCGAATGAGTAAAAGGCTTAACTCCCAGACTATTGCGGCCGATAGTTTTATAAGCCTTTGCAATAATCTTCGGTAATTCGCGTGGGTTGTCTGCATCTGGTACAGCCTCCAAGCGGTTTGCCACTTGGAAGCTCACCACATCACCCTTGACATTAGCAAGGATCATGTCAGCAACCACTTCGAACACCCCCACCAGTCTCATTCCCAACTCTACAGCTGCTTCGGCTCCGCGTTCATCTTGAACGTGTTTTATCACGGATGGGAGTACGGTCATGGAGGGAGTGCCGAAACACTTTGAATAGACCGCCGCAAACACCTTGCCCCAGGTGTTACAATCAGCTAATTCGGGAATTAAGTCTTTAGGCAAACTTATAGTTAAGATCCTGTGTTTCTCCACAGGAGTGGTATTTGGAAAAACAGCCTCTAGTTGTCCACATTTTTCAGCAAGCCAATAAGGGAACTCATCCTTATTCTGTGGACTCTTGCCCATTACAGAATTAACCATAAGTGGACTGATGGTTATACCACCAGGTCCTGCCGGTTGCGCAGCAACACCAGGTGGTCCCACCTGGTAGTTGCGCGACATGAACTGAATAACAGCTCGATGTACAAGTATCAAAGAAGAAGGCAACTCGCGAAGCTCAGCAAGCGTCGCAGTTGTAGCATAACAGGGGTGAGGGGTATACCCAGCCAAAACGGGCCACGTGGCCCCATCTATTAAACGGACCTGCGTTATTGGGTGAGGAAGGGCGCCATTAAACCATATATGGTGTTGCCAAGCCGTTAGCGGAACTTCGAGAGCCCTATAAGGCTGATAAACCTGAGAAAGGGCCGTGGCAGTATATTCATGAAACAAATTTTCTGTTCCATCCACCGCCGGAAAGGTGACCCAAGAATAAAACACCTCGAAGTGGTAAGCTTCATCCGCTTCTACAACAAAAATGAGCGCAACACCAGCATCAGGGACTCCACTTTGAGTCAAATAATCTGTGACTGCAGCCCGATTAGGCGGAGTAATTGAAACCGCCTTAATATACAAAAAGGAACAACAACCTAAAGCGTGGCAGCGCAATAACGGGTTAAGAATAAAGAAAAGGAACCTTTTAAAACTTCAAGCTTGAAAAAACGTATAAAATAACAATATAGGAGGTTACACCGTCACAGCTGTCTCCCGAAACAGATGTGAGGGGATTGTGGACAAGCACAAGCACTACTCAAGAGTCTTGCAGATAAGAACCAGACCAAACATTGGCGGCGCCATGTTGCGGGGATTCTGCACCTACACAGAACTATGCGCAGGAAAACGGGACCTCAGTGTATAGGGGTGTACCAACCTACCACCTTAGTGCCCAAAACCGACTAGCTATAGTGTCTCACTCGTTATCCTCCAAAAATCACAGAGCTACAAATGATTAGACAACCCAGAACACAACACTCTCGACTCTCTCAGGAATCGCGGTAGCAAGACATACTCTTTCGCCCGCTCACTCGTACTTGTCCACAACAAGATTAGGCAGAGTCACTGTAATAGTTCAAAATGTTTATTTTAACTATCGTGCTCTACAATACAGTATACGAGCCACTACCAGCAGCAAAACGCATAAACTCAAAACAAATAGCATTGTTACTATTCCATATAGCACAAAGGGGGAAGTCATTTTATAAAGACAGTGGACAAAGGGCTATAAGACCTAGCCACCCTCCCCTTGGCTAGAAGATGTTTATTAGAAAAAGGAAGATCTCTGGGCTTTTACAGCAGACCCCATACCTTAAAGCCTAGATGCAAGGTTTACATCATAGGAACAGCATAGCTCTTCTCCATGGAAAGGGCTCTCTCCAAGTGTATGTTAAAACAACATGCATCCCCGTAATATCAAAGCACGAGTCTCCAGCATTGCAGCTGTGTTTAGCATGTTATGTCTAGGTGCTAGGGACTGACCAGAACAGAATAACAAGGGGCATTGTTTATCGACCTTGCACATCGTGTTCAGACTAAACTCCAGGAACTTCAGTAAAGAACGCGAAAAGCAGACAGTTCTCATGTGAAAGGCACAAACAGCGTCTTGAAAAAATAAAGTCATGTAGTAACGTGCGCAAAAGCAGTATCATGGCAGCAAAGCTCATGCTAACTTAGCAATGTCGACAATAACCCCAAGGGCCATATAACAGGGCCACTGGTGAGAGGGTGTGCTTCTGCTTTGCTGTTAATATATCAGGATCATCAAGCGTGCTATAACTTCAAATATTGGAGTTGTCAGGATGACTTCCCTCAGATCGCTTCTAACAGTGCTGTCCTGAATGATCTTAAAGCCCCTCGTCAGGTCTACAGGCTCTTCATCAGCTTTCTGGGCTGAATGCAAGCTCTTCAGACTGCTCTTTTGGTAGCCTGTCAGCTCTCCAGGCTGCACAGCAAGTCTCCAGGATGCTGCACAGGCACCAGTGCCCTGATTTATCAATGGCTTGTGTTGCCCTTGTGTCACGCAAGGCAACGCAAGCCTTAAGTTATATTTACAATGTCACGCAGAGCCACCTTGCATGTGGAAGGCGTTCCATTGGTGGAGCGTGGGTGTTCCCATGAATCCACCATTGGTTTTTAGCGCATTCCCAGATTACCTAAGACTAGGAAACCTGGGAATACATCAAAATGCTACACCTTCCCAGTTGAGGATGCAGAGAAATGTTTATATCTCCTTTTTAGTTCCTCTTTCTACATGTGCTGCATTCTGCAAATGCCACTGGAGATTGTTTTTATGCAGGAAGATGTCCCTTCCTGCTCAAAAACAATCCTAGCTATAATGCAGGCACCCTTGCACCATGGCACAAGGTTGCCTGTGTTGGAGCTTGGCAGCCAGAAGTGTGCCAGCACAGGGAGTGAGCAGGAATAAGCCATATGTTACTGATTGTGACACTTTCCTGCTCTCTCCATTTGACTCAGTTCAGAGCATACCTTGGTCTTGCTGCATTGCATTGTGCCAAATATTGATAAATCTGGCCCCAGGTCTCCTAGCTAATTAACTCTTTTGACTACTATCTTCTTTTCTCATTTCCTCTTGGCTCTTCTTCAGAGGAAATAAAAGAAACCATGCCTACCACTCACTATTTAAAGGGTGAGTAGCAGCAATTTCTGCTGTGTGTACCATGTAGATAATGTGTACCAGGAATTATCAGGATGAATATATATTTAGAGCAATGATTATACAGTCACAGGCATGTACATATATCAGTCTCTACATAACATGACATTTACAAGAGTCAACAAAACACACATGGAGTCAGTAGACCACAAAAGAAGCAATATTCATTTGGGAAAAACACAATATTGCACGTACATGCACTCTAAGAACAAGGGTCCATATTCAGGCTGGCCAACTCAGCATTGTGCACTACTGAACTCTAAGTAGTCATTGTCATTCACTTAATACTTAAGCAGTCATTTATTCTGTGGTTGGAGGCCTGCCAGGTCACTCGAAGCTCTGGCCTATTTCGGGATAATTACCAATACTCCACAACACATCACACAATTCTGTGCATTATTCAGAAATAGTTAATGTACTTGAATAGCAGTATAGTGTTTTATTTTTTTAAAGCACATTATTTTGTGTGTCTCAGTACGGTTTCCTTTTTATTGGATGCTGTAATTTCAACTCTCATTAAGTAGGTAGTTTTTTTTTTTCCCAAATAGCAAATGTACAATACTTTGTTTTATATACAATATTGCAAGTAATCTAGCTTGGTTCCTTAGCCAACTCAATGATACTGATAGCATCAAGCTCAGCAGTATGAGATGCCGTCTGTCTTCTCCAGGCATAAATAGCTGTGAAGGCACAGTACTGGCACATGCACCAACAAATGTGAGCATGGATATGTTACATTAATGGAGTATGGTGTAGCGTTGTATTGCCATTACTATGGCCTAACAGTGTCTTCATGTCCTGGTTAAGCATGCTCATTAATAAACGTCATCAACTGAACTCAATTTCAACATCTTGTTCAGTTTCTATCTAAATTGTACATCAGGTTATGAAGGGCTTGGAAGCACTGAAAAAGTAAAACATGCCTGTTGGAAATTCGATTACTGGTTGAGGGTTAGAAACTCCACTCAAGCAGCAACAACAATCTCTGTCAGAGAAAAACACAAGCAAACCCCAAATTAACCTGTGTTTAACCCTCTGATAGCTTGGTGCAAAAGCAGTCAGGCTTAACTTAGAGGCAATGTGAAATATATTTATGCAGCACTTCAAACAGTAATAAAGTGAAAACAGAACACAAGAAAAATGTCTCACCAATTTACAAAAATAGTGTAAAAGTTAATACATTTTTTGACACCAAAATGACAATAATCCAGTCAGCAGAACTGGAGATATGCAATTTTAAATATTTCAGGTAATTAAAGCGCTTAACAGCACAAAACGCCACTCGTGGTTACCTGGACCGGCAAGACCATCTAAATCACAAGTTCAGCCTGACCCTGATGGAGTGTGGGGCAGATGCAGGCACCAGGTCAGTCACCTTCAAAAGTCCAGTGTGAAGAGTTCCTTTTGTGGTGGAAGGGGCCACAAGGAGCAGGGAGAGCATCGTCGATGGTCATCTATGGAGCATGAAGTGAAGGCCGGGCATCGTGGATAGTATTCGCTGTACCACAAAGATCCTGTCAGGCATCACAGAACACCGTTGCTGGAGCTTCGCAATGGAAGTCACCGCAGGCTGTTGATATTGTAGCGCTAAGTGCAGATCTCATGTTGCAGAGTGTTGCTGGCAGTCACCGTGGTGCGAAGAGTCAGGTACATCAGAGCTTCACCTTGGCGGGCAGCATGGGTGGCAAGATCTTGGTGTGAACAGGCCTGGTCTTGTTCGCGAAGAGCCCAAAACCTCAAAATGTCTCTTTTACTTTGGGGAGGAGATCAACTGATGCCACACCAAGGGTCCAAGACCTGATGGTCACCTCTTAGGGATCAGGAACTCACAGAGGCCAGCAGAGCTCAGGCAAGTCCAGTTGCAGGTCCAGGTAGCAGATCAGTTGGGGGACCCTCTGGAGCTTGTTATGTACTTGTAGCTCAAAACAGGAGGTCAGCTAACCAGCTAGAGTCACTTCAGCCTGGGATGAAGGCTTGCAGGCCCAGTTTTAATCCCTGCAAGCAGGGCATCAGGCAGCAGAGTAGCAAGGCAGCAGAGTGGCAGTCCTTCTGGCAGCAAAGCAGCACAACAGTCCTTTTTCTACAGTATTCACAGGTTCATGAGTGTACTGAAAAGTTGGGTCTGAAGGTCTAATATTTATATGTGGTTCCCACTTTGAAGTAGGAGAAGGTTCTGGAGGTTTCGCTTTGAAGTCCTTGAAGTTTCCTGCCTCCCCTGCTATGGCTCCAGACTGGCTGCATGAACAATGCAGTGGTGGCAAGTCCTTTGTGTGAAGGCAGGGCACAGCCTATTCAGTTGCAATTGGGGCTGTGCCCAGCTTCGCCCTCCCATCATGCCAATTGATGTTCCATCCAGGCACACCTAATCCCTCTATTTTGTGGCTGTCTGGGAGAAATAAACAAATTCCAACTGTCAACTATACCCAGTCAGTGGCCCAGGAACAGGCTGCAGGCACCAAATAGTTAGGGCAGAAAAATGGCAACTTTCTAAAAGGGTCATTTTCAAAATTGTAACAAAATCCGACTTTAACATTAAAGAGGATTTTTTAGTAAATTTTCTCAGACACTTAACATGTAATGTTTACCTGTTCCCAATCAAACGTTAGCACCTATTGAATGTAATAAGACAATCCATTATTATCCAATTGGAGAAGTGGGCCTTGCAGTAGTGATAAACAAATATAAGAGTTTTTCACTATCGTGACAGGTAAAATGTAAAAGTGCATGTCACTACCCCCTGCCTTATAGGCTGTTTTAGGGCCTCTTTTAGGGTGTGACCTTTAGGTTTAAAAAGGAAGGTTTAGACCTGAAAACGGTTTATTTTGCCAAAATGGCAGTTTAAGATTGCACACACACAGGCTGCAATGACAGGCCTGAGATATGTTTTAAAAGGCTACATAAGTGGATGTCACAATCAGTGATGCAGGCTCACTATTTGTATATAATCAACAAGGGCAACCCTACTCACAAGGAACCATGGCAATTAACATGTACTAAAGAGACAGTGGTTCATGTGGACAATGTACAGCATACTTTTTTTTTTATTATATTGTTTTTATTGGCATTTCTGTTATCATACATTCTGTTACAGTAGGACAATTTCAAGGTACACAGCAAGATTGTGGCATTTCAATGCGTACAACACATAGACAATCTGGCACAACAACTCCGTACATTAGGCGATGAAGATATCAACAGTATCATTAGGTTGCAACCGTTTGCATTTCTAGGCATTTGGTGTTGACATTCACCGCTTAGGTTTATAGGGTGTATGTCCACTCTGGGAAACGCCTGGGGTGACACTGCTGTTTCGTGTGTGAGGGCCTTGCCACGTGGTGTGCAGTGTTGGAATCATTTGTAAAATGGTGTATTGTATCAACCCAGCGGTTGTGCATCTGTATGACGGGTGGGCGATGTGGCTGACCCCGGTTCACTCTGGTCATGTGCCCTCAGCCATGTGAGGAAGGGACCCCATATGTATTTAGGTCTGGATGCAATAGGCATTAGTTCCCAAAAAGCGGTGAGTTGTTCTTGGCAGAATGTAACCTCTAGGATACAATCCTTAATTAAGGGGTGTCTTGGTCTGCCCCATTTCATAGCAACTCTAAGTTTTGCTAATAGCAGCAACATAGCCAGGTGTCTGCGGACCCCCACCGGGGCATCTTTGACGTACCCCAGCAGTTCTAGTAAGGGCGCGGGCTCCATCTGTATCATGAGGATTTCACTTATGTTGTGAAAAATCTTGCGCCAATACGTGGCAATCGGAGGGAATTCCCAGGCCAAGTGTAAAAAGGTTGCCTGATCCGCATGGCACCTCCAGCATTCTGTGTTAGCAAGGGCACCCATGCATTGCAGCTGCATAGGTGTTCTGTAGTATCGGTTTATGAATTTAAAATGTATTAATCTGCGCTTGTTGTTGGGGGATAGTTGCTCAAGTTGCGCGCAGCAGAATTGCCACTGTTCTTCAGTAATCTGTGGGTGCATCTCAGTATTCCACTGTTCCCTATATTTGGGTGTCGTTACTGGATAGTGTTTTTGTATAGAAGTATATAGTCTTGTGATTAGCCTGTGTGGGGAAGGAGTGGTGAGTAAGTGCTCTAGGGCCTGTAGGACTGGGGGGGTTAGGAAATGTGCTGTGTATCTGACGACATGTGGCACGTATGCGGTGGTATAGCAATATATCAGAAAAATTGGGAGGGGGTGTATCGGTCGGCGTTGGTGGTTCGATAAACCCGTCTTCAGGGTATAGGTCTGCATATTTGGTGATCCCTAGTTTCCGTGCTCTTACAATAGCACCCTGATCTTCCTGCGGGGGCATTTGTGGATTTCTAGGCAGAGGAATTGAGGGGGCAAATAGTATCTCTAGGTTGGCTCTCCTCCGCAGCCCTTCCCATGCCCATATTAATGTTTCTGTTGTGTCAATGACGCAGCAGGGGCGTTTGTATGGCCTGTATAGTGCCATCTCTTGGGGAATAGGTGCAGTTATGTCTAGCTCAACCGCCACATGGGGCTGGAATGGGGTCGGGTGCACCCAGTAGTGGAGGAACTGGGCCTGTGCGCAGTAGGCGTATAGAGGAATGTCGGGTGCACCTAGTCCTCCTTGATTTTGTGGGAGCATTAGTGTTTCCCAGGCTACCCTGGCTTGTCCCCCTGCCCACACTAGGGAGATCATCAGCGAGCGCATGGTGTTGAAGAATGTTTGGGTGAGTGCAAGTGGGAGGTTTACAAAAATATACAGGAACTTGGGGAGGACTATCATTTTAGTTATCGCTATTCTGCCCGCTAAGGTCAGTGGCAATTTGGACCAGACTTTGGTTCTTTCCTCAAGCCAGGTTATAGCGCGACCAATATTCATGTGCTATAGTTCTTGGGTGTCTCTACTTAGCCAAATTCCCAGGTATTTGACCGGGCCCTCCACCCATCCGAGCGGGTACTCGAGCTCAAATGGTGTGGTGCTGTCAGTTAGCAGGAATAATGTAGATTTCTTCCAATTAATCTGGATACCTGATATGCCGCCGAATTTGGTGATCTCACGTAGTGTCGGGAGTACGTTTTCTTGGGGATTATTGATGTACAGGGTGATATCATCTGCGTATTGTGATATGATTACCCCTCTAGATGAGAATCCCAGTCCCCTGGCCGCATGGTGCTGCCTTAGTCGCGCTGCAAGGGGTTCCATCGCAATCGCGAAGAGTAGGGAGGAGAGGGGCCAGCCTTGTCTAGTTCCGCAAGTGATGGTGAACGCCTTTGATAATTGACCGTTCACTCGTAGGTGCGCGGTGGGATTTGAGTATAGTAATTTAATTTGTTGTATAAATAACGGGCTGAAACCTAATCTGGTTAGTACTGCGAATAGAAATGGCCACTCTAAGGAGTCGTAAGTCTTTGTGGCGTCGAGAAGTGCAGCCACCGCGGGTAGTTGAGGGTCTAGATAATGAAGGATCGTGAAGAATGTACGTAGGTCCTGAACAATCGATCTCCCGGGTATAAATCCCGATTGATCAGGTTTGGCAATGAGCGGCAATAGCGGCTGGACTCTGTTGCCCAGTAGCTTGGCATATATTTTAGTGTCTGTGTTGATAAGAGAGAGCGGCCGGTATGGGTCACAGAGATCTGGGGCTTTTTCAGGTTTAGGCAGTAGCAATATGCTCACTTCTCTAAGCGTGGGGGGCAATACGCCATTTTCAAGGGACTCCTGATATACCGCCATGAGATGGGGAGCCAGGATCGATGCATAACATTTATAAAATGCGGCTGGGAGGCCGTCCAGCCCGGGGGCCTTGTCGCTCGCCAAACTGTTGTTGACCTGTATGAGGTCTTCCTCAGTAAATGGTTCGTCCAGATATGCTCTGTGTGCTCTGCCCAACGACTGCAGTTCTATTGAGTCGAAGTAAGGTTGTATGTCCTCTGGCAGGTCTCTGTGTTGTGAGGTATATAGGTTAGAGTAGAAGTGTGTGAGGTGGTTCATTATTTCTTGGGGGCCTCTTATAAGCTGTTGGGCATCATCTCTCAGTTCTGTGATGTAATCTATAGTGCGCGAGGGTTTTAGCAATGAGGCTAGTATTTTGCCTGGTCTATCCCCTTCACCATATCTTCTAGCCTGTGTGTGTTTGCCCAGATAGTTGACTTCTCTCTGTGCCTCCTCCTCGAACTCGGTGAGTGTGCTTCTAATTCGGGGAAGTAGCTCAGGGTCATTGGATTGAAAGTACTCAAGCTCTAGCGTTCGAATCTGTGTTTCAAGAGGGTTCTGGGGAGGTGTTTAATGTCTGTGGTCCATGTGGCCACGTCTTTGGAGAGCAGCCAAAAGTCAATGCGGGACCAGGCTGAATGTTGTGTTGTAATGCATGTGCCTTCTGTTGTGCCTGGGTGCCATTGTCTCCAAATGTCAATTAGCCTGTTCTCACTTATTAGTGCGTTTAATGTAGTACTGGCATTTGGGTGCAGCTTGCCGGTTGCTTCCTTGCGGTCTAAAGAGCCGTCGAGGATGGCATTGAAGTCTCCACCCCAGATTACAGTATCACATCCAGTTTGCGTTATTGCCCCCCAGAGCTCGTGGAAGAATTCAGGAGTATCCGTATTGGGACCATACACCACTGCTAGTGTCACCCTTATAGTGCCTTCCGGATCAGACTGTGTTTTAATTAGGCACTATCCCAAGCCCCTTCGTATAAGGATTGCGGTTCCCCTAGCGTAGTTTGAGTAGGTCGCCAAGTATATGTTACCCCAGTGTCTATGTTGGAGCTTGGCGCTCGCTGTGTTTTGCAGGTGCGTTTCTTGCAGAAAGCATATGTCATTTTTGTGTCTGATTAACCCCTTCTGTGCTCCCGTCGGCCAACGGCCTTCGTGAGCACTACCTGGCTAGTGCTGCGCACGTCCGTTGGCCGACGCGGCCTGCCCACTCTTTCAAACCGCCGCACCGCGGCGGAATTCGCGCCGCGGTTAAGTATGACTGTATAAGTCTGACTTTCCTGTTGTCATTGAGCCCACGTAATGTCCATGTGAGACAGTTATATGTGGTCATGTCCAGGTGGAGTGTATTACGAATGTATCAGCGGTGCCTTGATGTGTGTGCCCAACAGTGTAGACCGCAGAATTGTCACTCTGATTGGCGATGCTATGTGCCACAGTGCTATGTGTCCCGCTGGTTGTATAGCATGATTTGTGTACCTTATATTGTGGCCGCCCTTCCCCCTTCGAACTGTTAACTCCCTGCCCTAGAAACCCACCCCCACCCACACCAACCCCCCAATCAGGTTGAGTATGTGGTACCCTCCCATCAACTAAATCAACGTAACAATACAAAGCAAAACAAAGCTTCAAGTGCAAGAAAAGTGGAATCGTGGGATCTCTCCCTGGGAGCTTGGAGGCACCGGCATACACACCGGCTGTGAGACAGGGTAGCCAAGGTATATGTTAAACGATACAGGACGTGCGCAGTGACTGCAAAAGTGATACTATCACATCCCGCTCGCGGGAGCAAGTCATGGTGGCCCTGGTGACATTTAGTTGGAATAGGCGCATAGGGGATGCATCAGAAATCAGGAATATACACAGTCATTGCTAATCATTGTCACTTAGACCATTGTCTGCGGTTTGTGCTCTATTAGTCCCAGCTGCTTGTTTCTTGGACCCTCCGATGTGTCTAGCAAATTTCAGAGCTGATTTTGCTTCTGTAAAGTAGTTTGTATTATTGCCATGTGTGACTTTTAGCTTGGCGGGATATAGTAGGGCATAGGGAATGGCATCCTGTTGTAGCATCCGTTTGGTTTGGCTAAACTCGCGGCGCGGCGCCCTGACCCCAGGCAGGGCCGGCCTTAGCGCTGGTGGTGCCCTGTGCGACAATGTCTGTTGGCGCCCCCCCAATGACCACCTCTGCCACGGATTCCCTCAATAGCACCCTATAACAGTGCCCCTCAAGTCTCCATAACCACTGTATCTCAGATTCATTTAGTTTTATAGCGCCACTCATACCAGTGTAAGGTATCGCAGCACTTTACATCACACACACATTGCACAGAGACAATCATACATGTGTAAATCAGTGTATAGGAAATGTTACATCAGACAGGACTACAAGGTGTAGTGTAGGAGTGACATGTCAACTATACTGGTAGGCAATATAGTTTGAGTTCTTATTCTGGAAAAGCACAAATTCTGAATTTAAAACGTAACATCATTGTTAAGGGTTCTCTTTAATAATAAGAATTGTTTTCAACCCAAATGAACCCTTTTCACAAGATAAGGATGATAAAAGACTGGGCAAAAAAACATGTAGCTCTAATGTATATCTTGCAGTTTGCATGCAGCTCTATGATGACAGTTAATAACTCAATGTTCTATATTAGGATTTTGACTTATAAACGACAAGTTACAAAAGGAGCTCTCTTACAGAAGCAGTAACACACTGATCTATTTACATTATATGCGCTTTGTTATCTGCATAATACACGTTCTTTGCAGCAGGCATTTTAACCCTCTGTGCTACCTTAGTATGAGTCAAAACTTCCCCAAAACAAACCTCCGGTCTCTTTTCAGAAAGATGATTAGTCACCAGAGTTATCATGACATTTTAATTGATGTCTGAAAATTGCTGGAGGCCAGGAACGCGGCAGTAGGTGCTTCCAAAATGAAAATATACATTTTCAAAAATGACGCCCACACCCCAAGTCAACGCCCGGTGCGGTGGCACCGATTGCACCGCCCTAGAGCCGGCCCTGACCCCAGGGGTGAAGTCAGGGTAGAAAGAGACGCTATTACCATTGTAGGAGATTTGGCCGCGTTCTCTGGCACCTCTGAGTATAGTGTCCCTGTCTCGATAGTTCAAGATTTTAGCCAGGATCGGTCTAGGGGTGCCTCCTACCGGGGGTCTGGGGCCCAGGGAGCCATGAGCACGTTCAACCTTGAACATAGTGGACAGATCTGGGCCAAACATGTCTTTTAATAGCTCTTCCACAAATAACTAAATTTTTCCTATAGCAGTGCTTTGATGACCGTTAATACTTTTTCCATGTTGAGCATTTGTTCCCTTGTTTCTACTTGAAATTTGTGCACCTCTGTGTGCCGGTTTTCAAGCTGATCTAGGCGCAGTTCGTGTGTGTCCACTTGTTTTTTAACCGGGTCCATTTGAGTTGTAAGGATATCTAGTTTGGAGTCAATAGTCTTGAGGCTAGTTTTCATTTCTATTAACAGGCTGTGCAAGTCGTCGTTACCTTCCCCTGTGTCCTCTCCTGTCCCGTGCTTGTTTTCCGTTTCTGCATCTGTGTCAGTTTGTCGTATTTGCCTTTTATTTTCAAACGTTAGTTTGGTCTGTTTTGCGCTGTTCTTGCCCATGATGTTAGCTCTGCGGGAACCTGCTGTCGAGGACGAGGTTTGGTTGGCCTGAGTAGTCGTTGTATCTGAGTTCACCTCTTCTGAGCCGTTCTCCTGTTAGTGCTGTTTCCTCCCTCGCGCTTGTGGTGGTGTTTCAGTCGTTTACCCCCCCAGCTTATCATCGCTTTCCTTGTAAGCCGAATGTGTGCGTGCGGCTGCGCTCTGTCTGCTCTAGTGGGGTGGTGTGTCGTGGAGGGCCCAATGGTCCAGGTGGCGAGTGGGCCTAGTCGCTGCCCCAGCGGATAGCATGAAAAAAGCATTGTCTCCCTGATTGTCTGCCAGTGCACTATGTCTTGACGGGGTGTGCCCAAGCCTTTTCTGCAGTGGGTCTGCACTATGCCTTTCTCCCCAACTCGCAGGGTCCACAGGTCAACAGGATTACTTTAATCAGCCGGAGCACTGACTGGACCCCACACCCCGCTCCTGCCCGATGCTCAGATGGCAGATCCGCTGCCCTATGACTTGGGCTCACTTTTGTTGCTAGTTGGCCTGCAACTTGGGCTGTCCGCAGCCCCCCCAATGTTGTTGCTTTTTGTGTACCCCCGCTGGGGGGTGTCCTCGGTATGAGTGGTGAGGGGGGGGGCCTCCACTGCATGTCCACAGCAATTTGATTTCCCCCTTGGCAGCTGCGTCTTGGTATTGGCGCGTGGGCACTGGTAGCTGTGATCACTGCGGTCGTTCACTCCTGCCGCATCGGTCAAGTACGTGCCTCCACTCAGCTCAGTGTTCACTTTTGGTCACGATTTAGGCTAGCGCGATGCAGTCGGGTGGGGGTCTGGCCGATCGCCCTCAGCCAATTTTCAGGTATGGCCTCCCAGCCCAGAGTGTGCTCTTCGCCGGCACAGCACAGGCACAACTTCCGCGTCCACGCTGGATTTCCTCTGGCACCTCGTGCTGGCGGCACATATGTCTGCAATATAGTGGAGACAGGGGTACGTGGCCGATGGCTTCCCACGTCCCCCTCCTTACTTGGTTTCGCCGTTGGGAGTTGTTCCAGTGCGGGGAACTGCCCAGAGGACTCCGCTCTCTCTCGCCCTCCGTCAGTCGGATCCTCATCTCAAGGGCGGGACCCCGGCTCACGCATGAGTCTTGTCCGGGCCCGCTTCGCAGCTCCTTCTACAGCTGGATCGAAGCCACCAGGGATGCCGATTTCGAGCTCCGTGGACTCCCTGGTGCTTCCCGCGGTGTGTGATGCGGTTTAGTTATGGGTTTCGTTGTGTTTGAATCAGGATTTTTGTCGGATTTTGCCTCGGCCGGCAGAGCCCTCTTATCGAGCGGCCATCTTGCTGCACGGCGAGACCACGCCCCGAATGTACAGGATACTTAATATTATCGATGCGCAATGGCAGTTACCATTGGTATAGTGATACTGAAAAAGAAGACCAGTCACACAGAATGCAATACACAGGACAATAATATTTGTGCAAATAATATATTTGTGTTATAGTACCAAAGAAAAAAGGGACTCAGTGTTCCAAGTGAACTTAGAACCTGTATCACCAGAGTGGCAATTTATAACATATATTGAGGTTTCAAAATCAACAAAAACTAATATTTTTCAATACACAGTCATTATTCCTAGCCTTCTACCACATTTGTGAAGGCTATAAAATGGTTTGTTTAAATGTGTCGATGGCGTTTTGACCCCACGTACAGTAAGGGGTCCCATCAGGCCCTAACAATGAGGGACATCTGAACATAGATGGGTAATGAATTGTCAGAGAGTTGTGCACACCGGTCATGCGAGTGAAAACAAAGAAAGTGATTACTCACATGGAGCCCAGCCAGGCACCCAGTGAGGGGAGAGCTGACAATTTCTATGCCGTGTCTCACAATTTTCCCAGTGCCGCGAGCTACCAGGAGTCATCCTAGGCTGAGGGGGTGGTTCCCAAGATGAGTACATTAGTCTTGTCTGAGTTGATCTTGAGGCAGCTATCTTTCATCCAGCTGGCAGTGGCCTTCATCCCACTGTGGAAGTTGATTCTGGTGGCTGTGGGTTCGTTGGTGATGAAGAGGTTCAGCTGGGTGTTGTCAGTGTAGGAGATGATGTTGAGTCTGTGGTTCCTGATGATGGCAGCGAGGGCGGTCATGTAGACGTTGAAGAGGGTGGGGTTCAGGGAGGAGCCCTGGGGACTCCGCAGCTGATCTCTGTAGGTTTTGAGAGGAACAGAGGTAGTCTGACTTGCTGTGTTTGGCTAGTAAGTAAGGCGTGAATCCAGTTCAGGGCCTTGTCGTGAATGCCGGCGTAGTGGAGTCTCATGATTAGGGTGCGGTGGGAGATGGTATCAAAGGCGGCCAAGAGGTCAAGTAGAATGAGGGCTGTGGTTTTGCCTTGGTCGAGGAGGGAGCAGATGTCGTCAGTGGCAGCGAGGAGTGTGGTCTCGGTGCTGTGTTTGCTTCGGAAACCAGATTGGGAGATGTCCAGGACGTGGTTCCCTTTGATGCACTCGGAGAGTTGGGCATTGATGGCCTTCTCAATGACCTTGGCTAGGAAGGGGAGAAGGGAGATGGGTCTGAAGTTCTTGAGGTCTGTTGGGTAGGCGGATGGCTTCTTTAGCAGGGTGTTGATCTCGGCGTGTTTCCAGTCATCGGGTAAGGTGGCCGTCTTGATGGAGCAGTTGATGGTGCATTGGGTGTGTGTGTGATGTATACCATTGGTGTTCGATAGATGCACAGTTTAAATGGTCATTTAAAGACCAATGACTGACTATTTCAGCAGTCCTTCTGCTGGAGGTTTCACTTATATGTACAAATAGTAAGAGTAACTGGAAGGAATAACCCTTACAATTAAGCTGCATTCTCCAGTCAATTTTGCACAGGTGTTGTCTTCGGCTCCAAATCCGTGCTGTCGACCCATGTTCTAGCTATAAACAGACTACTTAAAAAGCAAAGAGCAATTAACTAAGAGCTCACAAAAACGTTTATCATTATTAAATGTAAGACTACTGGCAGAGAGCTTTGTAGAACTAAAGTAATAGTAAATCAGTGATAAAAGCAGATCAATCAGAATTTAGGCTACAGCATTTTATCACTTATAAAACTCTTAAATATTTCAGTGTTAAGGGAATCAGATCCCAGATTGGCTATACATTTTACTCTGAATTAAAAATTCTTGGAGAATGTAGAAATGAGATTAACGGTGCAGAAACTTGTTTTTATACTACTTAAATGTGTATAAAATGTAATAGTCAACACATGGAAGGGTATTCGAATATCTTCATATATGAAAAAATGTAATTGGCTTCATTGTATTTTTAGTAAATATAATCAAGCACATTACACATTCTATCTACACTGAAATATTCAGGTCTTCCTGCTATCACCTCTCTGTGCTACAGCGATACTATCTGTGGGTACAAAATACTACTATTGGTCATATCTATCCTAAAATACCTTCACCAGCTGCCTCTGCAGCACAAAACACTACTCAGAATCTTTACTCGATTTTACTTCTCTTAGTTGATAAAAACGTCAGATAATCAAGAACCTGTGGAGCAAAAAAGTCGTCCTACTGGAAAACTGCAAATTTGGGAAACAAATACACACTTACTCCAGCCTTCGTAGTTTCTTCTATGCCCTCTTGAAAGGTTCTCACTTCCACTTTATGGGCCCAGTTGTATCTACTAATTTATAGAACACAGCACAAGTCTATTATTTTTTGGAACACTTTAAGGAACCTACCTATGATTTATTGCTCCTTAACAGGGCCAGACTGAGAACCCACAGCAGCCCTGCCAGTTTTCTTGGACCAGCCCCTGCGGAAGCACTGCCTGGCCACAGGAGTCTGGTAACGCTTTTGTTAATGGGGGCCGTTATTGCAGCACCACTGCAAAACCTGCCCCCAGTAACAAAACCTGCCCCCACCCTTTTAGCCTCCCGGGGAAACGCCTGATGCCAGGTCCGGCCAGTCCGGCTCTTCTCCATAATAATTTCTTCCAGCACCCCTCTCGCTTATATTTTTCTATACTTGGAAGAGTCATCTCAATTGGATCATTCATTTTCAGTTCTACTCATGCTGCTTCTGTTGATGTTGCCTGCTAAAGACAATCTGTTTCCTCACAGCAATTCCTCTTACCATGACCATAGAAACAATTGACAATGCCATTTGTACACCAAAGTTCAGATGGGCTGCTCCAATAGCATGGTTTACAAGTTCAAATTTATGTTTGCATTCAACAAAACATGAATTTCCAGCCAGAAATCACTTTACTCACATAAGAAATTATGTAAGTGAAGTGTAATATTAGTTGCAACTAGATCCATACGCCGGGCACGGAGTTGTAATTCAAAGAAGGAAAAGCCTTGTAAATGGGTGAACACCAACAAACAAGTGAGTTTGTAGATATTCACAAACTAATTAGGCTAATTCCTACATTGAAATTATAGGAGTTTTACTCCTGCCAAGGGCATTAAATCTATGTCCAGAGTGGGTAAGGTCATATCAATGGGGAATACATGTTTACAGGGAGAAAAAAAGTTACATTGTTCAAATGAACTTTTGTGAAGTATTCACACTTGTGCAAATGCTAAACCATGTGACTACTTCTAGAAAGTTGTGGCTACGTAGGAGTACTACTGTTTTATTTGTTTTAATTGTTGATATATGTAAATCTACTTAAGGCAACGGTATAAAACCTACAGGTGTGGATTCTCATTTATTTTTTAAAGAATGTGGCTGTATGTGCTCTTTGACCTTCATTCCCTTTCCAAAGACCCCTATATGCTGCCCTAACTCCTTCTCTGCTGAGAGATATTTTTGTAAACACATATGATTACTCTGTTAATTGCAAGTAAGTTGCTGGCTCCATTTGTGCAGCACTCTGATTTCCTTTGGATCTTGTCCACTCTATATAAAACAAGTACATGAAATAATTATTATGTTGTTTTAATAAAGTCCTAGCCCATTTAGTGAGTGAACTAAATAGTATTAATGTGCACTCTATAAAATCAATAACTTCTAATATTTTCATCATATAATGCAGGAAGAATAGTTTATGCTGATCATGCTGGATGTTACAAATTCCAGGCTTCATTGAACAGGTATGCTAATAGCTGACATAAGGAATGAGTCAGGAAGTTATGGTGGATTGACATACCTCAATAGAAAAAAGTAACAGTGTGCGTGTCTGTGTATATCTAAACTCATTCATCAAAGGAGAACAATCAATTAGTAATAATGTCAATGAATAAGGATAATAGTAATACAAAATTTATGAAGAACGCAGTGGGTCAGCATCGGAAATATGAAATACACTTCCAACAGCATCTGTGTCAACCCCACCCATTCCTCACTTCTACAGTTGTAACTTTTTCAGGATTCTGTCTAACATTGCCTTTTTTCCCAGTTGGTATCAGCTTCACATGAACATGGTACTTGTATTACATAAACTGGAACCTTTTGTTCCTGGTCAGTTTTGGTGATGCTGGGTGTTAGACCTGGCTTTTTCAGCGGGTTTATCCCCAGACTTTTTGCTTTTTGACCTTCTGTTTCGGACCTGTTTTTG
Source organism: Calotriton arnoldi (assembly GCA_963921515.1). Lineage (NCBI taxonomy): Eukaryota > Metazoa > Chordata > Amphibia > Caudata > Salamandridae > Calotriton > Calotriton arnoldi. Next base: position 875,572 of record CAWUFW010006028.1, on the reverse strand, counting down.
TTGGTTTTATGACTCTGGGCACTTTACCGCTGCTGATCAGTGCTAAAGTGCATATGCTCTCCCTGTAAATTGTTGTTATGGATTGGTGTTTCCATGATTGGCATATTTGATTTACTAGTCAGTCCCTAGTACAGTGCACTGTGTGTGCCCAGGGACTGTAAATCAAATGCTACTAGTGGACCTGCAGCACTGATTGTGCCACCCACATGAGCAGCCCTGAAAAGGTAACCCAGACCTGCCACTACAGAGTCTGCGCGCAGTTTGTAACTGCCATGTCGACTTGGCAAGTGCACCCACTTGCCAGTCCCTAAACCTTCCCTTTTCTACATATTAGTCACCCCTAAGGTAGGCCCAAGGTACCCCTGTGGGCAGGGTGCATTGTATGTGAAAGGCAGGACATGCCCTTGTGTGTGTGGCATGTCCTGATAATGAATTACTGGCAATTTCGTTTTTCACTATTGCAAGGCTGCCTGTTCCCCTAGGACAGAATGGGGAGTTTGTTTACAACATCTTATAAACATAACTACCCCTGGGAACGAGGTAGAAATATAAAGTTTAATATTCCTGAACTCAGAATGTTAAAATGCATTTTTTAATGAGGGTGATTTTTACATTCTGTGTTTGAAAATGCCACTTTTAGAAAGTAGGTATTTTCTTGCTTAACCATTCAATGTGCCTCTGCTAGGTTTGCGTATTGCATGTCTGGCTTTTGGACGACAGGGGCTGGAGAGGGGCAGTGGCTCCAGAGAGCCTGATGAGTCAGGGTTGGGCTGAATAGGGCTGGTCTGCATTTGGAGTGGTGGGAGGAGTAGCACCTGCGCCTGAATAGGGCTGTGCCTGCCTTCCACAATGATGGCTCTGCCCCCCTGTGGTGTGTCTGAAGTCAGGTCTCACACTGACAATGGAGGTTGTTGTGCACTTGCAAAGTGTCCCACATAACTGGTTTAGGCTGGGTACAGACACTCTTTCAGAGAACAAAGGATTTTTGGGTATAAAAAGGGGGGCCCAGACTCCAGACTTTTAGATCACTTCTGGGAAATCAAGAGGAACCTTTGCCAAGGAGAAGCTGAGAAGGAATACTGCCCCTGTGCTGTTTGCTGTCTGGGGTTGGCCTGCAGTGGCTACTTGCTGCCAAGGAAAGGAGAAAAGGACTTTGCTGTTTACTGTGTCCCCTGCTTGAGGAAGATCTCCAAGAGCTTGAAACTGAGCTTGCCTCCTATTCTGAAGTCTCAGGGACGCAAAGACTTCACCACCAGCTCCCCTGAACTTCCTTGCTGGGAGTTCTGACCTGCAAGGAGGTGCCTGCTGTTGTTTTGGACCTCTAGAGACTGTTTTCCGCTGAGAGCTGGAAGAATCCACGCATCATCCCGGATCGTCGCATCGCATCGAGGCGCCAGGTTTGTCGCATCGTTGGGGGACGCAGTAAGAAACCGACGCATCACCTCCCCGCGCAGTAAGAAACCGACGCATCACTTCCTCTCCGGTAAGGAACCAACGCCTCACCTCCCCTGCACAGCAGTAAGGAACCGACGCATCACCTCCCCCAGAGAAAGGAACCAACGAATCACCTTCCCTGAGTGTAAGGAACCGACACATCACCTTCCCTGCGGCCCATTTTGTTTGTTTGTGTGACGCATCCCAGGTACTTTGTGTGAAAAGTGTTGCAGCTGCAATTTGCTTTGAACTGAACTATTTCTACCATCTGAAAGTCATATTTTTATTACTGTATTGTGGATTTTTGTTGTTTGGTCTTGTTTTGGTTTAGATAAAGATTACTTATTTTTCTAAACTGGTGTGGTGTCCATTTGTAGTGTTTTCACTGTATTACTGTCTGTGTTCACAAATGCTTTACACACTGCCTCTGAGATAAGCCTGTCTGCTCGTGCCAAGCTACCAAGAGGGTGAGCAGGGGTTATTTTAGAAGTGTATCCCCCTTACCCGGACTAGAAGCAAGGGTCCCTATTTGGACAAAGGTACCTACCTCCACCAACTAGAGACCCCCATTTCTAACACTGGGTGTCAAAGGATGAGATATCTTTCTCCATGGTTCCATTTTAGCCTTTAATTTTGCGAGAGGAACCAAGCAATCTCAAATTTATAGAAAGCTAAATATTTTCTTCAATATCACTCCTAAACTCTTAAAGTTCCAGGGACAGCTTCCAAGGTACAAGTACATGTTCAGCAGGGAGGCCTGTTCAACAACTCTTTTACACAAGTGCTCAACTCAAAGTCCAGGCCACTGGCTGTTTCTTCTTCCATGATGCCATCTTGTCCTCTATCTCCCTGTGGACTTCTTTGCCATTGAAAATCACCTACAAAAATTTGGGGTTAAAAGAAATAAAAATGTCCTTCTTCGGGAAGACCGGATTAATATGATAGCTGTAATTTTCTTGTCTTCTCCAAATTCCAGCAATATTATGATTTCTTGGGCTATTGCTCACAAAGTGCTATTGTCCTTCAGAAGGAACACCTAACAACTGCACTTCACTCCTTTCTAGACAGACCTGTAAGCTGGGGGAAATCTAACTACAGTCACTGCAGGAGATAAGTGGCGAATCAGTACTGGTGTGGGTTCTAACAGGGATGAGGCATATAACAATCAAGCTTTTCAGAAATCATGTTTGTGACATTTGTACTAAAAATCTAAGTTTGACAATGAGTTAGATTTGTGCAAGATACTCATTAGTCCTCCCTAATGCAGATTGTATCACTCGGAAGACGTTTTATTCTTGTCTTTTCAAGGACCAGAAGAGTTCTGATTTCCAGGGGGTGGGAGCCCCAGGTAATCAGTGAAATGTAGCAATGGTTAATGGACATCCTGAAACTATCCTGGTGAGATGCCTATGCTGCATTTACTATCTTTTCTGCATTTCCTGTGCTACGTTGCACACTCTAATCCAGAAAGCAGTTTTCATAGAATTCTCCAAGGTGGTTAAAATCAAATGTAGCGCTCTGAACTCCCCAAGCCCGCCGTATGTTTGCCTGTGTAATGAGATGCCACACTCTCCATTCCAAAGGAGCAGGGTACCCAGTCAAACAGGTCCTCTGCCCATTTACCCCTGGGTCAGAGGTGCGAGTAAGTCTATTGGAAGGCTTCCTTTAAAAGTCCTGTCACACTACACCATGTCATTAATATGTGGACAGAAAATTCCAAAGAGCTCTGCATGCCTTTGTGAAGGCTAATTGTGTCACATTCCAACTTCCTTTCACAAGAGAATAATAAATACAAGGTGGTGTTTCCTGGGAATGTTTTGTCCTGTAATTATATTTATCTTGTCCTGCTGATCGAGAACTCCCTTCAGGACCGTTGCACCAGAAGGGTTAGTGTCTTCCTGGCAGAGGACTAATGACTGTGCTTCACATCTATCTAGGCTTGGGTAAATCTAATTATAGTCACTGCGGAAATTTGGTGCATTGTAGAACTTCTTTAGAACCTAGTAGAACTTGTCAAGAACTTGTGTTGTAAAATGTCACTAAGATGGAATTTCAGAATTGTTCCCATGCCACTGTACACAGTTTTCCTTTTTAAAATATAAAGGAGGTTTTGTCATGCAGCTGTAGATATGTGCAACATACTTTACATGCTTCATGTAAGAAATCGGGTTACTGGTTGAGGGGGTGAAACCCTAGTCAAGAAGAAACCACAATTCTTGTCAGGTTGAGGCACAAGCGAACCCCAAATTAACCTGTGCTCAACCCTTTGGTAGCTTGCTACAGCGCACTCAGGCAAAACTTAGTGGCAACTTGTAAAGTATGTATGCAGCACTTCAAACAGTAATAAAGTGAAAACACAACACAAAAAAAATCCCACACCATTTCAGAAAAATAGAGTACATTTTAGTAAATAAAACAAGACCAAAAACAAAAGAAATCCAATCAGTAGAACCGGAGATATGCAATTATAAATATTTCAGTGAATATAGCGCCAAAAAGCACAAAGCGCCAACTTTAGCTATCTGGTTGCTCCGGACCGGTAAATAGTTATGAGTTTAGGTGGACTAGGATGGAGTGCGGGCTGGTTACAGGGACCTAGTTAGGCCCGCTAAACAAGAGTACCTTATTTCCTGGTTGCGGAGCTTTGCGAAGTCCCATGTCGAGGATGCATCATGCTGCTGAGGAGATGCATTGGTTCTGAGGAGCTGCAGAGCTACGACGCAAGGTCCTACATAATCATCAAGCTTCCTGTCGATGAGGGCTTGCGATACGATGTCTGGTGTTGAGAATGCGCTGCGCAGTCGAGGCAATGCGTCGGTTCCAAAAAGCAGCGGTGATGCGGCTGCGATGGGAGGTCCTGCGTCATCATCGAGGATCCAGTCGACGAGGGCTTGTGATGAAAAGTCCAGCATTGAGAGTGCCTTGCACAGTTGAGGCGATGTGTCGGTTCCAAAGAGCTGCAAGGCTGTGATGCGAGAACCTGGGTCATCAGTGCATCTGACTTCAAAGTGAGATTTTCGGTGCGAGGGCCTGCTTCAGTGAAGCTCTGCACAGTGGCAGTTCTGATGCGGGTTGCGAGGTCGATGCACTGGGAGAAACCTCATAGCAGAGGCAATGCATCGGTTCTACTCGGGATTGTGCCATGCAGCAGAGGAGATGCGCCGATTCTGCTGGATCCACAGATGGGCTGGCAGAGCACCTTCAGGCCCACATCACCACTTGGCAGGGTAGGATTCACAGATGGCAGAATCCAGGTGATGGGCTCAAGGTTGTTGGAGCCTTCTGTCCCTGAAGCTCTAGTCAGGAGGCCAGCCAACTAGCCCTTGCAGTCACTCTGGGGTCCTGGGTTCAACACATGCAAGTCCAAGAGGGCAGCTGGTCAGCACAGAAGGGCAGCAGTCCTTCACAGCAGCAGTCCAGCAGAGTGGCAGTCTTTTTAGCAGCACAGCAGTCCTTCCTCCTGGCAGAGTCCACAGGTCCAGAAGTGTACTGAAGAGTTGGACTCTGAAGTCCAACATTTATACCTGGTGCCCACTTTGAAGTGGAGGAAGCTTCTAGAGGTTTCTAACCCCCTAAGGTGCCAGGCATCTCCTTCCTCCCTGTCCTGGCCCCAGCTTGTCTGAGGTCACAAACGATCAGTGATAACCCCTTTGTGAGGCTCAGGCAGAGCCTTTGTGATGTGCAAGTTTGGTAGGTGATAGCTCCTCCCCATCATTAAATCAGAGTGGCCATCCTGCCAACACCTATCTTTCCTTTGTCTCACTGTCTGGAAGCAAAACACAAAGACCAATTGCCAGCTGCATCTACTCATGTGACACAGGAACAGTCTGCAGGCACCAAATGGTTCGGACAAGAAAATTCCAACTTTCCAAAAGTGGCATTTTCAGAATTGTGATTAAAAATCTACATTTACAATTGAAAAGTGTTTTTAATTGCAATTCCAAAGACTCCAAACTCGACTTGTCCACATGTTCCCAGTTGGAAGTTACAGCTTATTTAATGTAATACGGTCACTTCAATGTTATCCTATGGGAGAAGTAGGGCTTGCAATGGGGAAAAATGACTTTAGGAGTTTTTCGCTACCAGAACATGTTAAGCTTAAAAGTACATGTCCTAATTTTTAAATACTCTGGGGCAGATTTACAACTTCTGGCGCATCCCTGCAAATCAGCAGGGATGCGCCAGAATAGTTGCGACACGCAATACTCTCCTTGCGCCACCACGGAAGCGCCGCATTTACAATGCGGCGCACCGTGGCGCAAGGAAAGGCCGATGCGTGTCGCATCCTGTGGCGCAAGGGCGGCGCATTGCTGGAGTCGTGTCGCAAGCGCGACGCAACTCCAGCAATGCTCGTGGGCCGCCCATACCTAACGTGGTGCGCCACTCCTTACGCCTGCTTGAAGCAGGCGTAAGGATTCGTCGCAGCGGCGTCGGAAGAGTGACTCAGTGAAATCTTGTAGATTTCACTGCGGCACTTTACGAGGCATTCCTTCGACGGAACGCCCACCCTGCGGAGGAACGCCCACATGAAACCTGACGCAGGTTTCATGTGGCGCAGGGCTTTACAACGTGACGCATCTCCCTAGATGCGTCACGTTGTAAATAATGCGCAACGTGGCGCATGGTTTACGTCGCCGCTGCGTCACAAAAGTGACGCAACGGCGGCGCAAAAGTGGCGCAAGGGGCTTGTAAATCTGCCCCTCTGTATCCTGCCCCTTGAACACCGTTCAGGGCCTGCCCTAGGGGTGACAAATATATGTATTAAAAAGGAATGTGTATGCCTGGCAAAAAGTTTATGTTGCCAGGTCGAAATGGCAGTTTAAAAACTGCACATGCATGCTGCAATGATAGGTCTGAGACATGTTAGAAGGTCTACTTAAGTGAGTAGCACAATCAGTACTGGAGGACTACTAGTAACAATTCATTTACAGACCCTGGGTACATGTAGTACCACTTTACTAAGGACTTACAAGTAAATTAAATGTGCCAATTGGGTGTGAGCCAATTCTACATGTTTGAAGGAGAGAGAGCACAAAACTTCTAGCACTGGTTAGCAGTTGTAGAGTACGCAGAGTCCTAAGTCCAGCAAAAACAGAGTCAGTCGAACAGGATGGTTGAAGGCAAAAAAGTTAGAGGAGAACCATGCCAAGGATGCCAGGTCTAACATTTCACTTCGAAATATTATGCACCCTTATGCCCTGCTGGCCTGTCAGGCTTCAAAACATACTTTACTGTTGCCTTATCTAATGGTAGAGTTTGGCTTAAACTGGTCGAAACAGTTTTATAATATTTTTAGCACTTTATCTGGCTTTGAGTGGTACTTCTATGTCTCCATCAGGATATGTAAGGCCACACTTCAGCCCAAATAGAAACGTTGCCATTGATGTTATTTGAACAGACTATGGCACATTGTTACCATGGATTTACCAAAAAGTCAAATATTCCATATTTAGGAGTAGAGTGCATTCACTAAGAGGAGCTTAGCAGCCTTCCAGTGGCTGGAGGGCAGAATACGCCAGTGGTTCATTCAAAATTGGGGAAACTACCCAAGTGGATTAATTTTAGTACAGTACAAACAGAAAATGGACAACATTGTTGGTGTTATTTTTTGGACGTTCGGTCTGCTTTTGGTAGATTCATGGTGGAATCTGGCATAATAAGGGATCTCTGTCAGACTAATTCCCACCGTTCATGCTCATCATAAGGCTAACTGGATGTAGGTTCCATCCAGTTCTCCTGGACAGCTTACTAAATGGATAAATATATATAAAACAATAAAGCAGGAATGTGTTCTTGCATTCATACTTTTCAGTCTGTATCAAAGCATTTCTCCACAAGGTTTGAACCCAACATGTAAATGTACTTATGAATGCCGATGATGTGGTCCTGTTGGGTCAAACCTCGGTGGCGCTGCAGTGGTAAGTGGACAAATTGAACATGCATTGTAGCATACAAAAGCTTATTGTCAACCCTGAAAACTCCAATGTCTTAGTTCATACCAAATGTCTGGTTAATAACCAACGTACAAGTTATATGAGATGAATCAAGTAATTATAAAGGTATTGTGTAACTTAGGATGTATAGATGGGATAAAGCTTGGAAAGATGGACGATTATTTGTATTTGGGCTTTCTGGTTGCTTGTACGTTGAATTCCAAAGTTCAGATTGTACAGAGAAAGAAAGTGACAATTATGGACATATGGGCGTTAAATAGATTTAATCAAATCTGTGGAGGATAGATAGGGGGACCATTAAAAATACCTTATTTGGAAAAGGTGTTGCCTGCTGACATTTAGAAGTGTCTGGTCTACTCTGAAAGAATTTATATATTGCAGTGAAAATGATGCAACAGTGTTTCTGTTCCATCAAGATCTGTAATATAGGCAATATTGGTTGAATTTCGGATTGAAGGCAAAGGCCATTCAAGTGGAGACCTCAATGTTGAAATTTTATAGATACCTAATGGGCCTACTTAATATCACATTCACAGGGCACTGACTAATGGGGACTCTTGTCAGCCCAGAGCTTCAGAAGTTCAGATATGCTAGAAAGATTAACTCCCTGGTTAATGATTATATAGAAAACACACCTATTGTTTCTGGCCCAGCAGTTTATAGCTTACTGCCAATTAAAACAGAAATAAGAGGATTGGCTATGTTATACTCCTTTGATTTGGATGTGCTATATTTTGAAACAAACAAGGGAGTCCAAGGTTTGGGCAGGCCTAGGGTAGTTTGAGCTAGGAATAGCATCTGGAGAGTGTACCCGTACCCATAATAATAATAGTGTTACTAACATTTCATATGGGACTGCTCTGACTATGGGACAAAAAAAAGAAAATATCAATGGTTGTACAATGTAAAAAAATCTATGTCTTTGTGGCAAAAAACACATAAATGGATATATGGACATATTTATCAAAGTTTTGCGCAGCAAGCCGCCTTGCTGCGCTGTGTGAAAGGGAAAGGGCAGGAACGTGCCATATTTAACATTGTACGGTGCATTCCTGTTGTTTCCTTGCACTGGCACCCTTTTGGCTGCCTAGCGGCACCGCAGACACCTTTGCGCTGCGGTGAAAGGGGACCTGCATTCTAGGCAGGATTGTTTTTGTGCAGGAAAGGCCAACTTCCTGCACAAAAACAATCCTTAGAGACATTTTCCTCTTTCTAAGTGTGTTGCAGAATGCAGCACACTTAGAAAGAGGAAACAACAAGGAGAAACAAAGATATTTCTCCCCGTTGTCCCTCCCCTAACATATTCCCAGGTCCTTCAGTGTTGGTAAATGTGGAAATTCGCCAAAATCCAAGGGTTGATGCTTCGGAACAACCAAGCTCCACCCATGGAACGCCTCCCTGGGGCAGAGTAACACAACACAACGATTTGCACTGTGTTACTCCAGATTTATCAAGCCCTGCAGGGCCACGCAAGGTGGCCTTATGTAGCTTGATAAATCTTACTATAGTGTTGCGTCATAATTGCGCCCCCTTACGTGGCAGAAGGGCGACGCAACACATTGATAAATATGGCCCATAGTATTTGCCTGCCGCCTGTAAGTAAGGTTGAGGCATTGACATTTGCATCCAACATTACTGCAAATGCAAGTGGCAATGATGCAGCTTTTTTAGTTACCCCACATAGTTTTGCGTCTGATCACTCTCTTCCAGTTGAAAAACATGAGTTTATTTGCAGACCTGCAGGACTCCATTTGAAATCTGAGTAAAATGCTTGGGTTGGAAGGTCTTTGTATTTTTTACATAGGGACTCATCTCTTTTTATTTATGGATGCAATTTAATATTTTGGATAGTGTTACGAAACATTTCAGACCCTTTTAGGATTTTACAGTTTTACGATTTGCAAAAAATGCATAATCTGCACAGGGCACTTCTGTGCTAGCTGCCTGCAGGCAGCCCAGGTCCCAGCATAACTCCCTATCTCCCGTCCTCCTACTTTCACATTGCCTTTTGTCTCCTTTGACCCTCCTCCCCATGTCTCCTCTGCTCCACTACCCTCCTGCTTCCCTTTGACTTCTCCAAACACCCTCCTGTACCTCCTCTTCTCTCATGTCTCATGTGACCGAAAACTCCCTCCCCGACCTCTGTCCCTTAGATGCTCATGTGACCCCCTCTTCCCTAGTCTCCTGTTCACCCCCTCCCCGCTACTGCCCTGTGCACCTTTGGAATGAAGTTTGTGGTGTGCATGAGAGAGCAGAGATTTTACATTTAAGTATACACTCTCTGGCACCAAACAGGCTCCTATTTCAAGGCAAGACGCTGTTGAACACTCTCCCAGATCACAGAATGGGTACCTCAATTGCCAGTCATGAAGATGATCAGAAGGTATAATGTTACAGCTGGCAGCAGTATTATTTCATGTGCCTTTATAAGGGCTAGCATACAATATGTGGGCACCCTGTATCTCTGGATTGTAAAAACATTGTATGTATCATGTAAATCAAATGATTTTACCATATTATGGATGTAAGTAGTTAAAACATGTCCACAAACTATATAGTGAGGATTAGAAGTAGCTTGTCAAGGTTTATGTTGAGCTGGAGAATAGAAGACCCTTAGTGTAGAAGAAAGGGTTGTAGTCTGGTAACTGTATGGACTAGATAATGGTCATAAGGCATTATTTCATGTTATCTGCACCCATCATTGCATCTCAGTCAGTATAGAGGTACAACATTTAGCAAGCTTCCTTCACCAAGCAACAGTGTGTTTGGACATTAAAGAGTTCACTGCACTAGGAAAGAGACAAACATTCCAGCGGAAGCGCCACAGGGAACAACTGCCACAACCATTTTTGTATGACTTTTAGTAGGTCTATCAAGGGGCTAAAATATAGTGATTACAAAGGCCCTGATAGGCATACTCCATTCTGACTGTTGGTAAAGTAGTCAGGCAATGTAGACATACATGCATAACATATGTATATTCCTTTACAGTAAAACACTATGACTCCATTTGCATGATAAGTATTGGGCATTATGAGAAGCCATTTGTACATACTCCTGTACTAGTTCCATGACTGACTTGGGATGCACATATGCTGGAGTAAATTATAACCACATGCCTCTCTCACTCTATTGTAGCATTAGCGGAAACAGATCACACTCATGGGTCCACAGAATGCTGATGAAGGGATAAGTGTATGGAAAGTTGATGTGTAGATCTGGGAAGGATACCCATGTTACTGATGCTGTCAAATATCACATGGCTGAGGAGAAATCCCAATTTTGTAGTGCAGGGTTGCAGGGGTCTGCACAGAACATCTCAACATACTGTGCTTACCCAGCAGAGTTTCTACCAAACGTTTGGTCCTGTATCTGCCATCTATGATAGCTTCAAGCAGCCACTGGAGGGTGGTAATAATGTGTTAGTTGAGACGACTAGTCTTGTTCCATGCAAACCTGAAGAGGCCAACAAGTTTTGTCCTTTTATCGACTGTCAATGTTTTAACAATGTATTAGCCAATGCAGAAATGTTGGGTCTCAGTCCTGCAGATTTGGAACATCTCACAAACCTCCTTAGTCTTCTTTCAAGTTCCAGTAACTGCATTTCCACATAACCCTTATTGCCAAATTCTCTTAATTATGATGGTATGCTCTGAGTGGCTGGCAGAAATGCTGAGTCGTTGGAGCTGATTTGTTGTTAAACACAGGCCCTCATTGAGCTGCAGCAAGCAACCAGCAGTTGTCCCAAGCTTCCAAGTATTACAGGTGTTCCAATGCCCAAATGTTGAGCAAGAGTTCCCTTACTGTTTCAAATTCTCCCATAGGCACCCCTGCCGAGTTCCAATCATCACAGGTTAGAATAAATCAAATTTTTTAACGTTGCCGCATTCCTGCACTGGACAATTATGTTACGCAATTTTGATAGCTCTACTGAGGTCAAAAGCCATTGCTCGCTACATGCAGTCATATATAAAAAAAACTTTCATTGCCTTCATGCTTAAGAGGGCATACAGTCAGCATTCAGCTGCAATCCACAAGGCCTGCAGCCAAGTCAGAGGATCAACGATTGAAGTGCCACACCTGGAACCAACATTGCAGCACCCCAGAGAGACATGCCTATTGTGACTATGCTCAGTGTGCCACTACCACCTCCAAGTTTCAAGCACTACAGTAGAATGCAAGAAGCCTGATGCCATGAGATTGCTCAGACTGCAGTGCCTAGCTGGCCAGTCCGTGCAGAGGACAATATTAAAGAGTTTAGAGTCTCAGGCCATCAAAGCATACTGAAAACGGTGACGGATATCCCGTCTGCTGAAATATAAATCCAATTATATCTTATGGGATTTATATTTCGGTGGATTGGATATCTGTCACAGAGATCGTAATCAGGCCCTAAGTTACACAATACCCTTTATAATTACTTGATTCATCTAGTAATACTTGTATATTGGTTATTGTATTTGTAACAGTATACTAACACAACCTAACTACTTACTAATCATTAGTGGGAGTCCTAGTATCCCCTGTCACACTCCTAACAGATTGATGCAATGTCTCATCCATGAGGCAGGATTAACTGGCTTATTCCTAAAAATATAATGCCCCGCTACTTCTTGTCTGACTGAGGTGCCTCTGATTTCAGCCACCAAAACAGACCTTTACCCTTACATATAACGAAAGATCTGAGATCTACCTAGTCCACTCCTGTTGTATGGACTCAAAGTTGGCAGAGATCTAGAAGAAAATCTAGAACTTTGCTGAGGAAAGCTGGACATGGAACCATGAATATTATGAATAACTAATCAAGTGCTATTCTCCTTATCCATCTTTCTTATCACAGTATGGAAAGATGGAGGATTAATCCAAGCAAAAATAAAGCATTACCAGAGCAAACCCTAGCAAAAAAACTGTTTTGTATTCTGCAACACATGCTTCACTGTAAACAAGCTAATTTAATGAGATACAACTAAGTTTTAGACATTCAAGTGAGAGCTACCCCACCAATCGCTAATGCAGCAATGCAATGGTGTGGGATGATTTCACAGCCTCGTTTCTGAAATCCTGAAGAGAAACTGTCTATATTTGTGGTCCTGGGTCCTACTAGGCTTCAAATGTATCACTCTTGAATAGAAGGAGAGACAGCAGCTTCATTATACACATAGAAATTTGCCAAATGTACTCATATGCTTAGGGTAACTAATATGGGGTTCCTGTTCTTCCTTCAGGCTTATTTTATTACTGAAAGAGAGTTGAGTACCTGAAGGGTGCCTGATTATCCAATCCTACCCCATGAGGTGAGTGCCAATAGGATGTAAACCTTGACCAATATTGTAAGAAATTGTGTTGTTGGTTGACTGGGGTGTGAGCCTTGCTCAAGCAGCAACCCCAATCCTTGTCAGAGTGAGTGAGGAACAAGACAACCCTAAATTAACTTGTGCTCAACCCTCTGGTAGCTTGGCACAGAACAGTCAGACTTAACTTAGAGGAAATGTATAAAGTATTTGTGCAACGCTTCAAACAGTAATAAAGAGACAACACCACATTTAAGACCTGTCAGCCTTAGTATGGCCTTCCCCCCAAATTTTGCCTTCCTCCTCCATTTTTCTAACCTTGTTTTTGCTAGCCTTAGGACTCTGAGATTTTTACCACTGCTAACCAGTGCTAAAGTGCTGGTGCTCTCTCCTCTAAACATGGTAATATAGCCTTATCCCCAATTGGCATATTTAATTTACTTATAAGTCCCCAGTAAGGTGGCACTACTTGCACTTGGGGCCTGTAAAGTAAATGCTACTACTGGATCTGCAGAACTGATTGTGTCACCCACTTAAGTATTCCCTTAAACATGTCTAAGGCCTACCATTACAGAGCCTGTGTGTGCAATCTTAAACTGTCATCTTGCCCTGGCAAAATAAACCCTTTGCCAAGCCCTAACCTTACTTTTTAATACATATAGGTCACCCCTAGAGAAGGCCCTGGACAGCCCAGAGGGCAAGGTGCAATATATTTAAAAAATAGGACATGTACTTTTATGTTTTACATGTCCTGGTAGTGAAAAACCCCTACATTCATTTTTCACTACTGCAAGACCTGCCTCTTAGTGGTGGGTGAAAAATCCCTCTCTGCTGGTAGAGTTCGCGGAGTTTTTGCCACTCCGCACTCCGCTTGCAGCAGGGAGTTCTGGCAAAACTCTGTCAAACACTGTGTGGCAGAGATTTTCCTCATGTGCAGCTTGTCAAAGTTAAGTTTGTGAGCGCAAGCAAGAATTTGCAGCCCCTAGCGCGATTTTCGAACATAAGAATGCATCCCAGCGAGATTTCTCAACGCGGACAGTCGCAGCAGATCACTACCATTCGAGTTGAGAAAGCTGCCCCTCGAGAAGAAAATGTACTCGAGCAGAAGAAAGAAGCAGCACCCTCTGGTGCACATTGTGGTGCCCTTCATGCTGATTTTACAAGCTCACAGAGCTAAAAATCAGTGTAAGCAGCGCCACATGCCAAAATACCGCAGCTCGCGGAACTCTATGGAATCTCACAGAGTTTTAAGGTAACTCTGTGGAATTGCGTGGAGTGAAACTCCGCGAGTTCCACCCACCCATACTGTCTCCTCCATAGAATAAATTTGGAGTTGCCTTATTACATTTTATAAGTGTAATTTCCAAATGGTAATCACCGGTTCATGTTTGGTGTCTCTGGAATCACAATTTAAAACCCTAACGTACGATGAAGTCAGATTTTTAATTGCAAATCTGAAAATGCCACTTTTAGCAAGTTGGCATTTTCTGGCCTTAGTCATTTGGTACCTGCAGTCTGCCTCTGGTCACATAACTGTGTGTAATTGGCAGTTGGGATTTGTGTATTTCTCCTAGACAGCCGCACACAACGGGAGCTTAAGTGTGACTGGATGGGCCATCACTGGCAAGATGGGAGGGAGCTGCTGGACACAGCCTCACTTACACCTGAATAAGCTGTGTCTTATAGCCACACAAAGGGCCTAACGACCCTGCATTGTCACTCCAGCCAGGTTGGAGCCAGGGCAGGGGAGGCAGGGAATTCCTTGCCCTTCAAAGCCACTGTATACAAGTTTCTTCCACCTTCCAAACCCAGAGCACCAGGGTATAAAAGATGGACTTCAGACACCACCACTTCAGAACACTTCTGAACCTGTGGGTACTCTGTCTGGAAGAAGGACTGAGGTGTTGCTAAAGGACTGCCACTCTAATGGACTGCAGTCTGCTGGATTCCTGCTTTGCTGTGCTGACCTCCAGCCTGCTGCCCTCTTGACTGGGAAAGAAGGACTGGACCTGCATCTCTTGAAACCAGAACACAGAGTGGCTCCAAGGGCTAGCTGGCTGGCCTCCTGATCTGAAGCCTCAAGGACACAACAGGCTTCCCACAACCTTGCATCTGCACCTGGACTCTGCCATCTGTGAGTCTACCCTGCCAAGTGGTGCAACCCCAGTACTGGACCCTTGGAATGAAGCCTAAGGTGTTCTGCCTGTCGGTCCAGCGGAACAGACGTATAACCCCTGGCGCACAGCGCAAACTCGAGCAGCACTGATGCATCGCTACTGCTGCATGGATTAGACCTGTGGCAAACACCAGCATCACCATCACAACCTGCATTTCTTTCAGAAGCAGCACTGCATTATGCATCCTCGTTGCAAGCGCTTGCATCTCTTGTCAACGGCAGCCTCAACAAAGATGCTGGACTCTGCATCACATCTCGCAGCTCTTCAGAACCGACTCATCGCCCCGACTGCACGTCGCATCCCTGGCACTGGACTTCACATTGCAAACCCCATCGACAGGATCCTCAATGTCAACACAACAGGACATCGAACTGCAGCCTTGCCACATCTCGGAACCGACGCATCACCTTGGCTGTATGACGAATCTAAGACGTAGATCGACCACTACTCCACAAACCAGGAGTAAGGAATTCTGTTCAGTGGACCTAACTGGGTCACTGTAGCCAACCCAGGCTTCATCATGGCCAGCCTGAACTTGTGACTTTGTTATGGTCCAGCACGACCAGATAGCCACAGTTGGGGCTTTATGCCTTTTGGCACTATTTTACCTAAAAACCTTAAAATTCAATATCTCCGGTTCTACTAATTGGATTTTTGCCATTTTGGTCTTGTTTTATGTATTAAATTAAGATCAATTTTTCTAAGTTGGTGTGGGATTATTTTTGTGTGAAGTTTTCACTGTTTTACTGTTTGAAGTGTTGCACAAATACTTTACACATTGCCTCTAAGTTAAGCCAGCATGATCCCACAGCGCCTCGAGACCCTCATGGTTGAAGCAGACGTGCTTTTAAATCCTGGTTGATTGATTGATTGACTGCTTTGTGCCAAGTTACCAGAGTGTTGAGCACAGGTTAATTTGGGGTTTACTTGTGCCGTACCTTAACAAGGATTGTGGTTGCTGCTTTACCAGGGCTTACCGCAGTCAACCAACAACCCAATTTCTTACAACACACAAAAAGGACCCCACACCAAGTTAGAGCAAGCAAACTTTCTTTAATGAATAAACAATACCAAAATGACAAAAATCCAATTAATAGACCCGGCAATATTCCATTTGAAAGATTCTAGTGCAAATAGCGTCAAAAAGCACAATGCGCCAACAGTGAATATCTAGTCGCACTGGACTTGGATAAAGTCGCAAGAATAGGCCAACCATGATGGAGCACGGGCCAGATACAGAAACCCAGTTAGACCCGTTGAACAAAGTACCTTAAATCTTGGTTTGCAGAGTATTGCGTGGATCCACATTGAAGATGCGTCAAGCAGAAGAAGTGAAGCATCGGTTCTGCAATGTGGCGAGGCTGTGGTGTGAAGTCCTGTGTCGTCATCGAGGATACCGTCGACGGGGCTTGCGATGCAAAGTCTGGTGTCAGGGATGCTAGGGTGATGCTCTGTTTCTGAGGAGCTGTGTGGCTGCGAGGTGGAGTCTGGAATAGTCGTTGTTAGAAATGGGGGTCTCTAGTTGGCAGAGGTAGGTGCCTTTGTCCAAATAGGGACCCTTGCTTCTAGTCAAGGTAAAGGGGATACACACTTTAGATAACCCCTGCTCACCCCCTTGGTAGCTTGGCATGAGCAGGCAGGCTTATCTCAAAGGCAATGTGTAAAGTATTTGTACCAACACTCACAGTAACACAGTGAAAACACCACAAAAGGACACCACACCAGTTTAGAAAAATAAAGTATCTTTATATAAACTAAACAAGACCAAAACGACCAAAATCCAACATACACAGTTAAAAATATTACTTTCAAAAGGTTTCAAGAACTTGTACCATAGAAAACTATGGATGTGTGACTTTTCACCAAAGTACCTGTAGAAGCGTGAAAGTTCCAAAAGCCAAACAGCCGCAGAGTTGGAAAACAAAGAGATGCGGCACTCCTGAGACCTTGGGGAGGCGATGCGACAGTCCAGCTACATACAGAGGAAGGGTTGCGTTGAAACCGGTCTGTATGGGGAGTGATGCGTTGATTCTTTGTGACGGTTCTGGTCCACAGGTGATGCGTCGGACGAACTTGCCGCACAGGCATGATGCGTGGAAATCCGGGATGCGTCGGCGATCGATGCTGCGGCGTTGCGTGGTGCTGCGTCGGTCCTCTTCAGCCGCGATCCATCGATGCGTCGATTCTTGCAGCGACGACAGGCGCTGTGATGGTTTTCGCAGCAGCGCAGCAATGTGTGGAAATTCTTCTCGCGCCGTGAAGATGCGTCGGAAAAACAGCCGCAAGAAGAGCGATGCATCGATTTCTGTATTTCTTTGAGGTTTCTTCTCTCTTCCAGCTCCCAAACAGCAGCAACAACCTCCAGAGGCCCAAAACTGGCACAGGCACCTCAAGGCAGGTCAGAACTCACAACAGTAGAGTTCAGGGGAGCTGTGGGTGAAGTCTTTGTGTCCCTGAGACTTCAGAACAGGAGGCCAGCTCACTTCAGGCCCTTGGAGATCTCCTTCAAGCAGGGGACACAGCACACATCAAAGTCCTTCTCCTTCCTTGGCAGAAACAGCAACTGCAGGCCAACCCCAGACACACAGCAAGGGCAGTACTTCTCAGTCTCTCCAGCTCTTCTCCTTGGCAAAGGTTCCTCTTGAATTCCAGGAATGATCTAAAGTCTGGCATTTTGGGTCTGATACTTATACCCCAAAATGTCTTTGTTCTCTTTGTGCCAGGGGCTCTGAGCCCAGTTCAAACCAGTTCTGGGGGGCACTCTGCAAGTGCACAACAACATCCTTTGTCAGTGTGAACCTTGGCTCCAGACACATCACAGGGGGGCGGAGACAGCATTGTGGCAGACAGGCACAGCCCTATTCAGGTACAGGTGCTACTCCTCCCACCACTCCAAATGCAGATCAGGCCTATTCAGCCTGGTGCTGCCTCATCCAGACTCCTGGATCCACTGCACCTCCCCAGCCCCTGTCACTCCAAAGCCAGACAGCCAATCCACAAGCAGGCAGAGGCACACAGGAAGGTTGAACAAGACAATAGCCACTTTCTAAAAGTGGTACTTTCAAACACACTATTTAAAAACCATCTTTACTAAAAGATGTGTTATTAAATCCTGAGTTCAGGGATATCAAACTCCATTTTCTCATCTTACTCCTATGGGAAGATATGCTTGAAAAATGTTACAAAGCATTCCCCATTCTGTCCTATGGGGCAAGATAGCCTTCCAATAGTGAAAAACGAAATTTGTGGTATTTCACTATCAGGACATGTACTGGTGTGTGTAACATGTCCTACCTTTCACATACTCTGCACCCTGCCCAGGGGGGTACTCTGCGCCTACCATAGGGGTGTCTTATGTGTATGAAAAGGGAAGGGTAGGGCCTGGCAAGTGGGTGCACTTGCCAAGTCGACATGGCAGTTAACAAACTGCGCCCAGGCACTGCAGTGGCAGGCCTGAGACCTCTTTTCAGGGCTACTCATGTGGGTGGCACAATCAGTGCTGCAAGCCCACTAGTAGCATTTGATTCACCAGCCCTGGCTCACTCAGTGCACTTTACTAGGGACTTATTGGCAAAACAAATATGCCAATCAGGGAGAACCAATCACAATATCAATTTACACAGGAAGCACTTACACTTTGGCACTGATTAGCAGTGGTAAAGTGCCCAGAGTCCTAAAGCCAACAACAGCAGTTCAGGAAAAAATAGGAGGAAGAAGCAAAAAGTTTGGGGATAACCCTGCAAAAAGGGCCATTTCCAACAGTCGTCTACAAGGGATGAGAGGGCCTGCACTGAGAATGTGTCACCATATGGCGGTTCCAATGGGCAGCGATGAGTTGCAGGTCTTTTTGATGGTTCCAATCCATGCAGCAGTGGCGTTGCATCAGTTTGGCACGGGTTTGTGCCATGCAGCAGAGGAGTTGCATTGGTTCTGCTGTATCCACAGAGGCTGGCAGAGCACTTTAAGCTCACTTCCAAGCATCCAGGACTCTGGTGGCACCACTTGGCAGGGTAGACCCATAGATGGCAGAGTCCAAGTGCAGGTGCAAGGTTGTTGGAAGCCTGTTGTGTCCCCGAGGCTTCAGGTCAGGAGGCCACCCAACTAGTCTTTGGAGTCATTCTGGGTTCTGGGTTCAAGAGATGCAGATGATAACGACTTGCAGCATAGCTAGATATTCATGGAATGTCAACAGGTTTTGGAAGGACACCGTTCCATTACAGAGTGCCTACAGGTTCTGGTTAGTGGAGAATGTAGTTATCTCACCTTGGATAAAACTGTCCCTGCGACTGCAAAGTTTCAGGAAAAAACTCCACTAGACAGCCATAATGTTATCCCTCTGACCTGAGAACAGGATGCTTTACCCAGTGCACATGCCCTTCAATTAGGTTTGCACCAACCGCTTTTGTGGCACTTGAGGTGTTTAGAGAATGGAAGCAAAAGGTCCATCTGTCCAAAGATTCCTTTAAATTATTACCGGTGGAGCTTGTCTGTACAATGCGCCTACAGTTGGGTTAGGGTTACCCTACTCACAGCATCTGTTACATGATGAGAGGCAGGAGGCTATCCACTTTCTAAGCACTAGGAAGTTGTCCTGACTCCCCACTTCGACATGTCATACGTGACTAATCCTGACATGTGAACAGATCTGGAGCATTTTAAACAATTTGATATGTCTGTGATATCCCATAAACCTTTGGCAAATAAATCATAAACACCCTACACACCTGAATACATGCTGTAACACAAATGTCTTGTCACCACCTCAACACTACCTGCCATCTGATTTTCTGTTTCTAGCGTTGGTTTCCCCCACACATCAGGAGAAGAGGAAGGGGCCCGACAGACTGGGGTTGATGAGGCTGCTT
Organism: Calotriton arnoldi; assembly: GCA_963921515.1. Classification (NCBI taxonomy): domain Eukaryota; kingdom Metazoa; phylum Chordata; class Amphibia; order Caudata; family Salamandridae; genus Calotriton; species Calotriton arnoldi. The sequence continues at coordinate 855,851 of CAWUFW010006028.1, read as the reverse complement.
GGAGCGCTCTACTTTCACAAATTTCTGCTGCTGTTTGGCCCCATCATGGGTATTCATGAGTTTCAAATTGCAAAGCATACCCCTCTGTTGGGGTTAGATAAGAACAGGTCAGCAGTCTATGGAAGTGCTTCCTGTCACTGACGGCTTCTTTTCAGATGGTGCTAGATAGAAAGTGAATGCAATCATTGCAATGGCTTAAGACGGGTAGGAAGGGGACCAGGTTTCCCTCCGGTTGGTGCTCTAAATAAATTTGGCAGAGCAACAAGTATAACAAAGGCAGTGTTACCCCTGTAGGGACTATCATAGATTTCAGTATGGCCAATGTGAATTTTTAACTTGCAAAGATTGAAGCCTCAACAAAGGTATGAGAAGCTCGTTTCGGCTACTCGGACCCTCGTGGTACTGTTTAAATGATGCAACTAGGTAAAGAACTTAGCTTGCATGTTGGTAACTTTAAGGAATGGTTAACTGAAGTAAGGGGCATCTCCTAACAGACAGAGACACAGAAACCTTAACTACAGGCATACAATTAGTCCGATTTAAGCTTAAAGACATGGCCAAAGGGCAGAGACACAGCAATCTGAAGATCATTCGAGTTAAAGAGGGAGTTGAAGGGTCTAGTGGGAGTTCTAGGAACAATTTGTGGGGAAGTGTTGTGTTGGGGGGTCAGCAGTAAAAAAGATTAATCTTATCACAATAGTGGGACAAGGATATAAGTACTCTTGATGCTAATTATATACCTGGAATGTAAAGAGTTGTAACTCTAGAAGTACTAAAGCCACTATTTCTTTTGGGGTACACAGGGCTGAAGAAACTCATTTAATGAAGACAGATACAAGAACGCATTCCAGGTCTATGGGAATGGTTATGCTAGCATATTCTACAGCTAGAGCACTGTTAAAGAGAGTGACAGTTATAAGTATGTATCAGATATCGAAATTAGGAAATAAAGAGTGATGTTAGCTAGGTTACTGTTCAAAATATAAACATGAATGGAGATTTTAATGTCTGCCCATTCTTTGCTATGAATTATGAAGATCTATTTTTTTTATTTGATTAATATTGAAACTTGCATTCTGGAATGGCTGCCTAATTGTATGTGGGAACTTTACATAGAGCTAGCTAGATACATTAAATAGCACACACACAGGGCAAATGAAGAGATCTATGGCATATATTTTTTCAGTTTATGGAAGCATTAGCAGTCGCGTTTTGGAGATGGAATAACCCAAATATCAGGCATATACCTGTTGGTCACTCTCACATCAGCAATCCTCACATAGTGATTTTTTCTAGTTTTATCACATATGAACTGTTCTTGATCTAACCTTTGGTACATTCTGCTGTTGGGCTGGCACGGACATTACATGCATCATTATGAGTTCCCAGTCGATGGATATTCCCTTGCTATCTATTACAGCGTGTGGAGTAGCTTCATACTCCTTAACAGGACGTGACCACATTTTTGTTAGGTCGAGCCTACAGCGCTTGCACTGAGGTGATCTGTTATATGTACTTTGTGGGGTTAGACTCCTCCCATTGGTTTGGATTTGTCTATTCCATTGTCTTGTAAAAATCCAGCCTTGTCAGTGGATAATTAGACTTCCTGGGCCTCCACTTTTTGTAGTTGTTCACTCCTCTGGAGTATTGCCACAGGATCTGTAGGCTTCCACTTTTTCTCCATTACATACTGTTCAGGGACATTTTTGGTACATTTGAACAGGTTTGTACAAATGCAACCATGTTCTCAGTCTTTTCATCTGCATTGTATATGCAATTGTGTTTTCAAAGCCTTTGTGTGTGTTTCTGCACAGCCGCCACGGCCGAGTGTCAAACATCATGTGACCCTCGGCCTCCCTGCAAAACACAGACACCTCCGGTCTGGGCAACACGCGCAGTGAGTGATCTGCATTTTTAATGTATTGCCTGTGTTGCTTCTTTGAAACCCCAAACAACACTTCACTGTGTATTTGCCCCCTGTCCCCACAAGCCCCTCACCCTCTGCGCTTGCGCACACACCCACCCCGTCTTCTGTGGGTGCGTGTGCAGCCGCGTGCCTTTTATCAGCACAGCACCCGCTTCATGGCACCGGCCCACTGCACTTCATGTTTCATGAAGTGCAACGGGTGTGAAGTGGGCACGGTGTTGCTAACAGAAAGGTGCACGGCCGCTCCCTCTGACTTCAAAACAGAGCTTTAAAAGAAACAGACTACTTTTTTTTACAAGACATATATTTGCCAGGGTACTGATCAGAGGCTGAATGTGAACCGGTTCCAGCGCAATGGGCACTACTGTGGGTGTGTGCGGCTGCGTGCTTTTTATCAGCACGGCCACCGGCTTACCATGCTTCATGTTTCATGAAGCACAGCGGCCGTGAAGCGGGCGCGGTGTTGCTAAAGAAAGGCACACAGCCGCATCCTCCGACCTATACATAAAACACCGCTGCAACGCAAATATGTCTATTTAGGTACAAGTAAAAGAGTATTTACAAAAAAACTTGCAAACTTAATTACCCCATTAACTCACATTGAAGGATAGGAATTTATGAATGAAAAACAGTGAGAACAGCATTTATGCAAAATAATACATATTCGCGGAAATTAAACCAACTGCAGCTATAAAACCACACAACTTCCGGTATCCAGGTAGAACCCTTGGCGCAACCAACTCTCCTTCCTAATTAGTTGATTTGTTGCAGTTTGACTTTGTGTCCTCAACACACTGATGTCAGGCTACTGTCCGTGCTTGCCATAAGGAGGGTTTGGGGGGCAGCCGAGCAAAGCGAGGTCTACCCCCCGGGCAGATTGGGAGGGGCAGGGCTGGCTGGGTGCAGCCATTTTAGATTCGTTGGGCTGGTAATTTGTAGCCCAAGTTAGCACAGGTATATATGGCACTGCGTGGGGGCTGCCAGCCAGCATTTTAGGTTATTGGTGACCTGGTAGCTGGTAGCTGGGTAGCGTAGGTTTGAAAAGTTGTCCCGCTCGCCCGCCCATACCCCTTTTTACAGGGTTATCCTGGGGTAGGTGTCTTGGGGTTTTTGTCTAGTTTTGGGGCTGTTTTCGTTTGGGACAGGTGCATAAGGGATACTATGGATGTTGTCGCTTGAAGCAGGTGCGAGCGGGGTTTTTAAATGTTGGCCAGGGTTGGCAGATGTTTTTGGTTAAGTATTGGGGGTTTGTGAGCAGGGAAAGGGTAGGTAGGTAGTCTAAGTTTCAAGGTAGACGTTTTATAGTTACAGTTGCAGGAAGGCAGGTAGGGAATGTGGTTTCATTGGAGGGAGAAGTTTTTAACAGCAATACTGGGTAATGTTGTTGTTATGTTAATGCCAGGGTGGGGGAACATTTGAGGGGATCGAAGGGATGGCGGGGGGATCAGGGGTCAGTTATTCGATGTATAGCGAGGTTTTAGTTTTGTAAGGCAGTTTGCCAGTTGGTTAAATTGTAATATGCACCTGTTTCAATAAAGCGGCCTTTTTCACACACAAAATGGGTCTCGGTTTGGCTTGCCCCCCTCCCTCCCAAGAGAATATATACTTTATCGGCTCTGCACAGAACTTTGCTGTATGAACAGTCATGATCACTAGAGGGAGAAACCTACATATGCAGGGTCTATAGCTTAGTGGAAAGGCATTGGATTGCAGATTAACAGGTCCCTGGTTCAAATACGGGTGTCCCCTTCTGGTTATTTTTGGAGAGCTAGGGAATTATGTTTATTTATTAATCCATTAATACATTAAATAGCACACACACAGGGCAAATGAAGAGATCTATGGCACATATTTTTTCAGTTTATGGAAGCATTAGCAGTCGCGTTTTGGAGATGGAATAACCCAAATATCAGGCATATACCTGTTGGTCACTCTCACATCAGCAATCCTCACATAGTGATTTTTTCTAGTTTTATCACATATGAACTGTTCTTGATCTAACCTTTGGTACATTCTGCTGTTGGGCTGGCACGGACATTACATGCATCATTATGAGTTCCCAGTCGATGGATATTCCCTTGCTATCTGTTACCGCGTGTGGAGTAGCTTCATACTCCATAACAGGACGTGACCACATTTTTGTTAGGTCGAGCCTACAGCGCTTGCACTGAGGTGATCTGTTATATGTACTTTGTGGGGTTAGACTCCTCCCATTGGTTTGGATTTGTCTATTCCATTGTCTTGTAAAAATCCTGCCTTGTCAGTGGGTAATTAGACTTCCTGGGCCTCCACTTTTTGTAGTTGTTCACTCCTCTGGAGTATTGCCACAGGATCTGTAGGCTTCCACTTTTTCTCCATTACATACTGTTCAGGGACATTTTTGGTACATTTGAACAGGTTTGTACAAATGCAACCATGTTCTCAGTCTTTTCATCTGCATTTCATATGCAATTGTGTTTTCAAAACCTTTGTGCGTGTTTCTGCACAGCCGCCACGGTGAGTGTCAAACATCATGTGACCCTCGGCCTCCCTGCAAAACACAGACACCTCCGGTCTGGGCAACACGCGCAGTGAGTGATCTGCATTTTTAATGTATTGACTGTGTTGCTTCTTTCAAACCCCAACCAACACTTCACTGTGTAGTTGCCCCCTGTCCCCACAAGCCCCTCACCCTCTGCGCTTGCGCACACACCCACCCCGTCTTCTGTGGGTGCGTGTGCAGCCGCGTGCCTTTTATCAGCACAGCACCCGCTTCATGGCACCGGCCCACTGCACTTCATGTTTCATGAAGTGCAACGGGTGTGAAGTGGGCACGGTGTTGCTAACAGAAAGGTGCACGGCTGCTCCCTCTGACTTCAAAACAGAGCTTTAAAAGAAACAGACTACTTTTTTTTACAAGACATATATTTGCCAGAGTACTGATCAGAGGCTGAATGTGAACCGGTTCCAGCGCAATGGGCACTACTGTGGGTGTGTGCGGCTGCATGCTTTTTATCAGCACGGCCACCGGCTTACCATGCTTCATGTTTCATGAAGCACAGCGGCCGTGAAGCGGGCGCTGTGTTGCTAAAAGAAAGGCACACAGCCGCATCCTCCGACCTATACATAAAACACAGCTGCAACGCAAATATGTCTATTTAGGTACAAGTAAAAGAGTATTTACAAAAAAACTCGCAAACTTAATTACCCCATTAACTCACATTGAAGGATAGGAATTTATGAATGAAAAACAGTGAGAACAGCATTTATGCAAAATAATACATATTCGCTGAAATTAAACCAACTGCAGCTACAAAACCACACAACTTCCGGTATCCAGGTAGAACCCTTGGCGCAACCAACTCTCCTTCCTAGTTAGTTGATTTGTTGCAGTTTGACTTTGTGTCCTCAACACACTGACGTCAGGCTACTGTCCATGCTTGCCATAAGGAGGGTTTGGGGGGCAGCCGAGCAAAGTGAGGTCTACCCCCCGGGCAGATTGGGAGGGGCAGGGCTGGCCGGGGGCAGCCATTTTAGATTCGTTGGGCTGGTAATTTGTAGCCCAAGTGTAGCCCAAGTTAGCACAGGTATATATGGCACTGCGTGGGTGCTGCCAGACACCATTTTAGGTTATTGGTGACCTGGTAGCTGGTAGCTGGGTAGCGTAGGTTTGAAAAGTTGTCCCGCCCGCCCATCCCCCTTTTTATAGGGTTATCCTGGGGTAGGTGTCTTGGGGTTTTTGTCTAGTTTTGGGGCTGTTTTCGTTTGGGACAGGTGCATAAGGGATACTATGGATGTTGTCGCTTGAAGCAGGTGCGAGCGGGGTTTTTAAATGTTGGCCAGGGTTGGCAGATGTTTTTGGTTAAGTATTGGGGGTTTGTGAGCAGGGGCAGGGAAAGGGTAGGTAGGTAGTCTAAGTTTCAGGGTAGACGTTTTATAGTTACAGTTGCAGGAAGGCAGGTAGGGAATGTGGTTTCATTGGAGGGAGAAGTTTTTAACAGCAATACTGGGTAATGTTGTTGTTATGTTAATGCCAGGGTGGGGAAGCTTTGAGGGGATCGAAGGGATGGCGGGGGGATCAGGGGTCAGTTATTCGATGTATAGCGAGGTTTTAGTTTTGTAAGGCAGTTTGCCAGTTGGTTAAATTGTAATATGCACCTGTTTCAATAAAGCGGCCTTTTTCACACACAAAATGGGTCTCGGTTTGGCTTGCCCCCCTCCCTCCCAAGAGAATATATACTTTATCGGCTCTGCACAGAACTTTGCTGTATGAACAGTCATGATCACTAGAGGGAGAAACCTACATATGCAGGGGCTATAGCTTAGTGGAAAGGCATTGGATTGCAGATTAACAGGTCCCTGGTTCAAATACGGGTGTCCCCTTCTGGTTATTTTTGGAGAGCTAGGGAATTATGTTTATTTATTAATCTGTGGCCAAAAACTTCACATTTTGCTGCAGCACACTTTGTATTTAGTTTTGTCCAAGGGTATTCAATATTGCATTACATCTACAGGGAACGCCACCATACTTCAAAAAACAAATTGTGCTTCTGTGCACATTATATATATATATATATATATATATATGCATTAACAAAATAGCAATTTTCTGGGACACGTCATACTATCCTGTGACGTTAAATATAAATTACAGTCTTTGTGATCTCAGCGAAGAGTCATGACTGTGTGGCAAACTGAAGATGTTTTACTTTCAAAAAGGCAGAGGGCAGCAGGGTGAGACGGCAACTGAACTACCTAGGCTAGTCACAAAAAAGGTACTTTGTACTTGTATTGCACACCTCAAATGGCCAGCTGCCACATGACCACAAATTAATTCAAGAGAAAGATTGATGAGAGGCAACACACAAAAGCAACAAATTGCAGTGCACACAAAACAAAGTTTGTTCCGTATGCGTTGTAAGTTTAGTAGCAAGTCTTTATTTTCCAGAAAGTCCTTTGTGTACAAACAGCCAACGCGTTTCACCCTTCACAAGGGCTTCTTCAGGGCAAAGGCAAGATGGCCAGATTCATGTCTCAATTAGCAGAGTTCAGCAATATGTGTTATTGTGAAATGTCACTGTTGTTGGACACTGTCCCATACATGAGGCGTGAGTATTCAAATATCCTCAGTCCAATTTGAATGTACGTCGTCAAAAAGGCGAAAAGCTAGGTCTTGTGGCATAAATGAGCTTCCAGTGTAGATAGGTAAAGTTCTTGTAAAAATCGGCCTGTGCCCGCGAAAACCCTGTCCTGCAGCAGCAGCAGTGCTGCTGCTGCGGGACAGGGTTTTCGCGGACACACGCAACAACAGCAGCAGTGCTGCTGCTGCCAGACAGGGTTTTCGCGGGCACACGCCAATTTTTACAAGTACTTTACCTATCTACACTGGATGCTCATTTATGCCACAAGACCTAGCTTTTCGCCTTTTTGACGACGTACATTCAAATTGGACTGAGGATATTTGAATACTCACGCCTCATGTATGGAGACAGCGTCCAACAACAGTGATGTTTCACAATAACACATATTGCTGAACTCTGCTAATTGAGACATGAATCTGGCCATCTTAGCTTTGCCCTGAAGAAGCCCTTGTGACGGGTGAAACGCGTTGGCTTTTTGTGTACAAAGGACTTTCTGGAAAATAAAGACTTACCACTAAACTTACAACGCCTGCGGAATGAACTTTGTTTTGTGTGCACTGCAATTTGTTGCTTTTGTGTGTTGCCTCTCATCAATCTTTCTCTTGAAGTTGTTTTACGTTGGGTTGTGAGCATCTCATACATTCCAGTTTGCAATGTTCAACTGCATCTTGTATAATAACACAATATGCTTATGAGTACTGAAAGGTAATAAAATTAGGACTGAATAATCTCTCTCTACCCAGCATAGCTTTTCATGGTGCAGCAGGTTCCTACTCGTGTTGTACAAATGATACACATGTATTATTTTATGGAATATTTATTTTAATTGGAATAAGTAAACAACGACCCCTTTTCTGGCTAAGTCACTACTCTAGGTGCTGTAATTCTGCTGCAAACAAGTCAAAATGCATCACTTTCGGCAAAGGTTTTTTGAGTGACAGAAGCAAAGAGTGGCAGATGTGCTGGTTACCCCATTTTTAGGTCCAGCCTGGCAAGAAGTATCTCATGAGATTATGCAGTGCTGATTGGCAAAGTCAATAGCTCTGGCTAAACACTTATAAGGTTCCAAAGGCGAGACCTATTGGCTATGCCAAAGCTTGTCTCAATAATGCTGTCAGCCCGCTTTTGTGTTATATGCAATGCATTTACATATTTTATTTAAGGGTTCACTTGGTCATTTTCCCTAAGTATTTAAAAAGTATGTTAGCTAGAGAAAGAACCCATAAAGAAGGAGATGCATGCATTGGAAGAAGTCATGCCAGTTAAACTTAGAATTAATCACCCGATCAACTAGCAAATTACACTAAAATTAGTGGTCTACAAGGACGAATTAAAGCAACATCGCATGTAAAATACTATAAAGGTAAAAATGCAAATAATTAATGGAGATATAAAATCCAGCAACCTTAAGTCAAAGAGCTTGGTGCAATTAAGTCTCGTGACAACATAGAGAGTATGCCCAGAATTTAGTAGGTCCCCCAGTCTCCGATGCTCTATCATAATGCATTGTTTGCAGAAAGAAAAGTCCTTCATGTGTGCCCCTGCATCCCTTGGCTGTCGGTAAGGTCCCCTCCCCATAGATTGTTGAGATGCCGGATTTGGACTAGAGATGTTGGCATTTCTCTGTTTACATTATAATGTCTCATGTGCATAAAGCAAAAGAATATATAAAAAAACATAACACTGAATCAGATAATAAATGATTTTTCCAGCAGGGTTGCTTGCTGTATTTTTATTCTTTGTTATGTTGTTCAAAGATAAACAGCCAACAACCAACAGGTGTTTCATCCTTTGATGGCGCACATGCCTGTGGTCTAATATAATGTGGGTTGTCGAGATAATTGTGTGTAGAGGGCTAAGTTAGGAAGCAACTCATAAGCAAATTATCAACGAGAAGTTAGCTCCCCAGTTGTTGGAATCCTCTGCTTTAATTAGATGCAACTAACCCAATGTGATGTGCAATTTTTCTGGAAACTTAGACCACACTCCTTACTGTCTAATACAAACCTCATGTTCCTTTCTATTATACAATCTGTGGGCAAAATGTATCGAAGGCTTGCAATGTCCTTGCACCATGTAAGGCAATGCAAGCCCTTAAGTCAGATTACTATGCCTCCCGTGGCTCTTTGTGGCACAGTAAACCTGGAGTAACACAAGGCAGCACAAGTCGCCCAATTCAAGTGATAAAGGGTTGTTAAGTGTACTCTGCTGTAACCACAAAAGAGCATTCAAAAAGCAATTTCCAGATGCAATCCACAACTGAAGTTGCACTATATATTCTCCAGTTGTTAGAGATATAGCTTTTCCACTAAATTTATTGGCAAACGTACTGTGCCTCCTTCATGCCCTATTAGCAAGGTGGTACTTTTAGAGAGCTATCTGTAGCATTTGGTTTCAGACCCCCAACCTGATTCCCAGGTAATCAATGTTGACCACCAGTTCCACAGGGCATTTTACCGAGTACGATTTGTTCTTGAATTACTTGTGTAATAAATGTAATTATTATTGCATTTATTGACAGAAAGCTCCTTAAAGAAAACTATGAAAACCTGTCATTTAGGTTTTGCGTTCCTATAGGTGCCCTTATACATCTTCTGTAAATAAATGGATTGTGATTGCATGACTTTCCAGAGTTAGTGCATCTCTTGTGCATCCCTCAAGAAAGGTCTCAACTTAATTGACATACATTGTAAACAATATTGAGGCCAAAGCACGCCTTTGATGTATACCGTAGATTACAGAGAATTATTTTGTAGTCTTGCTGTCAGGGTCCCAGCTGATCTTGGCACAGACTATATCATGTACAAAATGACCTCTTTGAGTAGCACCATGAGAACGTCCATCAACTTTAGGGAATTCCATAACAGATGCCGTCGGATGTTATCAAAGACAGCTCACATCTACAAACACAAGGTCTGGTCTTTCTTAAGATTTAATATTTCTCCACCTGAATTGGAACATAAATATCTGGTCAACTCTACTTATCTTTTTTCTAAAGCCTGTCTGACAGCTTGAAATGATATTATTTTCGGATGCCAATATTTTGGATAGAACAACTTCCCAACGTTTTTGTTTTATTAAAATTACCAGCTAAGGTAACAGGACAATAATTTGCTGTAACCTTATGGCAGCCTTTCATATGAAGGGATATAGCCTCTGCATCAAGCCATAAATGGGGCACTGAGGTTTTTCAAATGGTATAATTGCCTCAGTGCATAATAAAGCGGCCCCATATCAGTAGTCAGTATTTCTAGAATTCAGAAGGTATTCTATCGGACAAGGTGTCCTCCTATTTTTGACTCTCAATAGCACTATGGGTCACATTTAGTATTATTTCACACAACGCAGCATGGAAAGGGAACTTGCTGTACTGGGTTGCATACAAGGGAGAGAGCAGAAATGCTCCATATTTACAAAAATATCGAGCATATCAGCTCTATCCTTGCACCAGCACACTGTGTGCTGCCTTGCGCCAAAGCAGGCACCCTTGCAGCATAGTATAAGGGTGTCTGCGTTATAGGCAGGATAGTTTTTGTGAAGGAAGGGGCACCTTCCTGCACAAAACAAATCCTGAGAGGCATATTCCTCTTTCTATATGTGCTGCAGAATTCAGCACACATGGAAAGAGGAAGAGACAAGGAGAAATAGATATTTATCCTCGTCACCCCTCTGCCGGATAGGTGTACCATTTTGGAGCAAACCCAGGCTTACAAGTCTTTGGAAATATGGATTTGAGTTAAAAACCATGGATGGCTGCTTGGGAACGCCCATGCAAAAACCATGTAATGCCTACCTGATGCAAAGTGATGCAGGGCAGTGCAATGCACTATGTTACATTACTTTGTATTTACTAATCCAAGCAAAGTACCCGCAAAGTGGCTTTGCATGGCTTAGTAAATGCCTGAAAGGATTTTGCTTCGGGGTTGCACCAGAAAAGTGACACAACCCCAACGCAAAATCATAGTAAATTTCAACCTAAATCCTATTCAATGAAAATTGGTTCTAGCGGGGGTTCTAGATGTTCACCAGCTGTATTAGAGTTCTTTATTCCAGATACCTGGGCATTGCCATTGCCATAAAGGTTGGAGAAATGTGCGTGCCAATTGTCCTCTGTTAAGTAGAGCTCTAGTTTAATGACAGTGTCCCTGTAACTGTGCATGACAGTATGCTAACACCAGTAAATAAGAGGCTTTTACTTCTTTTAATCACTCTCATCACGTTTTTCTTCTCTCCCTCTTCCTTGCTCTTTCTTCCTGGACCTCCGTTCCCCTTTGACTTCATATATTGTGTCACTATCTTCCCTCTGCCTCTCGATCCTTCTATTCATTTTCTAGCACCTTCGTCCAGTTTTTGGCACTCTTTTGCTCACTGTCCATCTCTGTAACTAGTGATTCTCTGCATCATCCACCCTCTTGATGAGATTTTTACTCTTGTTGCTTTCCTCTCTTTACTCTTTCACACTGTATTCTTCTTTCATTATCACCCACCCCAGCATGGTCCGGGCCCCTCTCCTTAGTCTTTAGCTCGACATCTTTTATGTCCCTGGTTATCACTCTCTTTCTATCCCTAGTGGAATAAAATATTTAAGTGCTCCTCAGATTGCTGGCAGAACACTGTATTTTGTCAAATTCACTTAGTCTGATAAACAAGTAGGGATTCAAATCAAATGCACTGTTTTAATGATCCACACTTCCATTCTCCAGTACTGTATGGAAGCTGGGGAAACAGGATCAAGCAAACGATATCATGATTAGCAATTCCAACGTACTAGCAAGAAACTATGTACACATTATAACTTTTAATGTCATGTCCTCATTAGGGACAATGCGCCTGTGCCATCATAATTTTACGCCCATCTGACAACATGGACGTAATACTCAGTAAGCTCTTCTATGATCCGAAAATGTGACCTGCAGGTGACCCACTGATATCTCCATCCAGGTCATCACAGACACTGTTTCCGGTCCGGAGCGTTTGTCATGCCTCCTGCATCCTGGGTGTGGTAGTGTTTTACTTCCTCTGAACCAAGTAGACAAAACGCACCTGGATTCAATGATTTGTAGGTGAAAGGTTCTGGAATGGAAGCAATGTCTGTAATGACCTAGAGTTAAGTGCTCATCCTACCTGTGCATTAGAAATGCAAACTAGAGAGCGCCACAGCTGCCTTTGTATTAGCTCCTCTAAGCTCATAAATGTAAGTTTAGGAGGACTATTCTCTTGGCAGCACATGACATCGTTCAGATTTTCTGGTTCATCTAGGAAGGCAGGTTTACCCAGTTACTTAAAAGGCTACAGCTCAAGACACTCCTTTTCTTTCTGCCACTGTCAGCATGTTGGACATATTTCTAGATGTCTAGAGAACGTTGTCACTTACACAAAGAAACTCCCATTTTTATATATAGTACAGATCTCAGACTTCTTTCAATTGCCTGTTCTTGATCCATCATTAAAGAAGCTATAAGTATTCTATTACATAGGCAGGCCTAATTAGCCCTTCAGAATCTCCATGTATTCATTATTTTCAAGGCCTCAATTGGTCATCCGTGTGACTATGAGTGCAAAGGTCTAACTGCTTCTCCGCCCTGAAGCAGAACAATGCTAATCACACTTTCCCATTTATGGCCTGCGAGACCATTAGTGCAATCGAGTTTAGCACAGACGATCAGAAAAAGAATTAATAATGAGTCTTAACACAAGGCACACATTATTAGAAGCCTCATTAATTGAACATTACTTTATTCTGGCCATATAGAACTATTCAGCGAATGCATGAAAGAGGGAGACAAATCGTCTTCCTGCATATGCTGATGATGCAATTTACCGTAATGTTGCTAAATGTTTATCACTAGAAAGGAGAGGATCGGTGTTAACGTTATATTACCTAGTTCTCGTATAGCATGCAGCTCTCATGCTTGTAGTATGATAGGCCTTTAGTTTGTTTTGTTTGTGTCTTCTTATGCAGACAGTCTTCACAAAGGCACTCTGGTAATTAGGTGAAATACTGTTGTAGGTGCATCTAAGATGTACTTTAAAGTTCGCTGCATTTTACAGGGGCATGTTGTCATCCGTATTTTGGCGTTCATCAATGTTGAATAATTAGTGGCAATATTTCTCTTTTTGGCTTAAAAGAGTTACATAACACAAAGCTAGCTAGAAGGTCAACAGAGTAAGTAGATTCACACAGCAAAGAGCATAATAATAGTACGGTTATTATTTGAGATTGTATGTATGTAGGAAGGTAGGTATGCTTGTGGTATTTGTCTAAAGCCAACAAGCTCAAAGATAGCACAGTGCTGTACAGGGTCGAAAGCAATAACAAGAAGGTGAGTGGATAGGTAGCTGATTTCTCAGCGTGAACATGGACTATTACTGGGTCAAGACGTAGTGTTCTTTAAAGAGGAATGTTTTCAACTCTTTACTAAATTGGAGCTGATTTGAGACAGTCTTAATGGAAATGAGGTTGTTATTCCATCCTTGGTGCAGAGATGGTGAAGGCCTATTGCCTGTTTTTTTCATTTTTGCTTTTCTTCATCTCTAGTCTGATTGTGTCCTGTCTGTTGCTGTGCCAAGACCCGCTAGAGGCCCTGAAGTGAGGGCCCTTCTGATAAAGCCATCTGTCAACCCAGCAGAACTGAAGAACTACTGGCCCATCTCCCTGCTCCCCTTCCCAGCAAAGATTCTCGAGAAGACAAGCAACTCACCGAACACCTGGAACACAACAACCTCCTGGACCCCTCTCAATACAGATTTTAAGCCAACCACAGCACCAAGACAGCCCTGATCACAGCCACCAATGACATCAGGGCCCTCCTGGACCACAGCGAAACGGCAGTCCTCATCCTCCTGGATCTATCGGCCACCTTTGACACCATCTCCCATCACATCCTGATCGACAGATTCCACCACATCAGAATCCAGGGAGACGCTCTCAAATGGATCGCCTCATACCAGACCGGAAGAGCCCAGAGAATCCGTCCCTACCCTTCACCTCTAGACCCAAGAAGATCATCTGTGGCATTTCCCAAGGATTGTCCCTCAGCCCCACCCTCTTCAACATGTACATGACCCCCCCTGGCCAACACCATCAGATCGCACAGACTCAACATCATCTCCCACAACGATTACACCCAGCTCATACTCTCGCTGTCAGAAGACCCCTTCACCACCCGAGCCAACTTCCACAGATGTATAATGAATGTCGCCGACTGGATGAAGGACAACTGTCTCAAACTTCAAACGGACAAGAGAGACGTCCTCATCTTTGGGAACAACACCTCACCATGGAATGACGCATGGTGGCCTGTGGAACTCAGCCCATTCCCCACCCCGACAGACCACGCCTTCAACCTCTGCATCATCTTGGACAGCAAGCTATCTATGAAAAAACAGGTAAACACAGTATCATCTGCCTGCTTCCACACCCTACGCATGCACTGCAAGATCTTCAGGTGGCTCCCATTCAACACCAGCAGGCCCTCGTCATCAGCAGGCTGGAATAAGGGAACACACTCTACATAGTAGTCACCACACACCTCCTGAAGAGACTACAGACAATACAAAACTCAGCAACAAGACTCATCCTCAACCTCCCCAGACGGTCCCACATCACACCCCACCTCAAGAAGCTACACTGGCTACAGATCCAGAAGAGATGCCAGTTCAAGATGTTGACCCATGCATACTTAGCCTTGCACAACGAAGGACCAGCATACATCAACAAACACATGAACTTCCACCAACCGACCAGACACCTACGATCCGCCGCCCTCTTCCTCACAGACACCCCCCTGCTGAGGCAACAGTGGAGGATGCTCCTTCTCATACCTGGGAGCCAAAGCCTGGAACGACCTTCCCCTTTACCTCAGGACCGGCCCATCCCCCCAGCAATTCAAGAAAAGAGTCAAGACCTGGCTGTTTGAATGAACAGATCACCACTCCAGTGCCTTGAGACTCTCACGTTTGATTTGACACACTTTTAGTATTGATTGATTGATTGATTGAAGAGATGGCGAACTTCTCATACAGATAGGCATGGGTGTCAGTCAGTCATTGTGAGAAACTGGGTTGCTGGTTGAGGGGGTGTGAGCCCTTCTCAAACAACAGCCACAGTCCTTGTCAGGGTGAACCACAAAAGTCACTAAAATAACCTGTGCTTAATCCTCTGGTAGCTTGGCACAAAAGCAGTCAGGCTTAACTTAGAGGAAATGTGAAACGTATTTATGTAATGCTTAAACAATGATAAAGTGACAGAGATATGCAATTTTGGAGATTTGTGGTAAGTATAGCACATAAAAGCACAAAGCTCCACTCATGGTTATCTGGTTGTGTGAGACAGGGTGAAAGTCATAAGTCCAGGCCAACCGCGATAGAGCGTGTGCTGGTAACAGGGACCAGGTTATTCCCACTGAAAAAGTTACCTTCTAAAGTCTAGTATGAAGAGTTCAGTCATCAGTGGAGGATGTTGTGAAGAGCAAAGAGAGCGTCGTGGATGGTTGTCATTGTAACACGAAACGCAGGCCAGGCATCACAGAACGTTGTCACTGTAGCGTGAGGATCCTTTTGAGTGGAGCTCCGTGTTGGCTTTCACCAAGGGTTGTCAATGCTGTAGCGCGCAGCGCAGATCTCAAGTTGGCGGTTGCCGCTGGCAGTTGCTGTAGAGTGAACAGCCTTGTTCACAGGAGCTTATCTATGGCGGTCGGTGGGGGCGACAAGATCATGGCTTTACGATTTATCCATTTCTTCTAGGATGAGCTCAACTGATGTCACACCAAGGAACCAGGACTTGGGAGGCACCTCTTGGGGATCAGGAAATCACTCCAGCAGAGGCTAGCTGGGCTCAATCAGGTCCAGATGCAGGTCTAGCAGGTCCAGTGCAGCATGACAGCTTGGCAGTTGCAGGGAGGCCTCTGAAGCTTGTTGTGTCCCTGATGCTCAGAACAGGTCAGTCAGCTGACCCTTCGAGTTACTTCAGCCTGGGATGAAGGATGCAGGTCCAGAATTCCTTCTCAGACAGCAGCGCAGGCCTTAAGAAGCATGGCAGTCCATTGGACGCAGGGCGGTCCTTCTTCTATAGTATCTACAGGTAGTGGAGTGTACTAAAGAGTGGGTTTGAGGGTCCTAATGTTATACCTGGTGCTAGCTTTGAAATGATAGAAGCTTCTGAGGTTTCCCCCGACAGAGGTGCTTGGAATTTCCTGCCTCCCTTTCCTGGTCCCAGTCAGTTTGCAGTCACAATAGGCTAGTGTAAAGTTCTGTGAATGTGTGAGCTTAGGCAGAGTCTTTGAAGTGCAAGTGTTACAGGTGACAACTCCACCCCTCTCATCAAATCAGGATGGCCCATCCTGCCAACACCCAGGCCCTCTATTGTGATACTGTCTGGGAGGAATAATCAAAGGCCAATTGCAAACTACACCTAGTCACCTGACCCAGGATACAGCCTGCAGGCACCAAATGGTTAGGGCAAGAAAATGCTAACTTTATAAAAGTGGCATTTTCAGAATTGTGACTTAAAATCTGACTCTACCATTAAAGAGTGTTTTAACTTACAGTTCTTTAGAGGCCAAATTCGACATTCCTACCTACTCCCAATCAAAGGTTATCTGTTATTAAATGTAATACGGTAACCCAATGTTATTCTATGGGAGAGAAAGGCCTTGCAGTACTAAAAAACAACGTTTTAAATACACTGCACCTTTCCCTATGGTATGTTTAGGGCCAACCCTAAGGATAACTTAAATGTATTAAAAAGGAAGGTTTAGGCCTGGCTAAAGGTTTATTTTGCCAGGTTGAAAAAGCAGTTTAAAACTGCACGCAAAGACTGCAATGGCAGACCTGAGACAGTTTTAAAGGGATACTTAAGTGGGTGACACAATTATTGCCCACTACTAGCATTTAATTTACAGGCCCTGGATACATGTAGTACCACTTGACTAACGATGTATGACTAAATTAAATGTAACAGTTGGGTGTAAGCCAGTTTCACTATGTTTAAAGGAGAGAGCACAATCACTGTAACACTGGTTAGCAGTGGTAAAGTGCAGTGAGTCCTAAAAGCCAACACAAATGGGGTCAATTAACAGTTAAGGCAAAAAGTTCAGGGATCACCCTGCAGAGAGGGCCATGTTCACCAGTCATGATGGTGTTGTAGATGTTGCAGTTGGTTTTGAAGATGATGCATGCTGATGCATGATGGCACAGGCATCCTGGGACGTTCAATCAGGGTAGAGGTGATGTGGTCACATTTTGTTTGGCCCGTGATGAGACATGTTGCTGCACATAGGATGCCCTTCAGGGAGCAGTGTGGTGTTAGGGAGTCCATGGAACAAGTCATTGGGAAATCCAGATGGAAGTATAAAAGCTTGTAAAGCAGATCAAAAATGGTTTTCTAGGTAGAATGGATTCACTTTCTTTAATGGAAAGAGCTGCTACCAGGCTGTTTTAATTTTCTTGGTGATATGTTCTTTGAGGGTAAGATCAGTGTCCAGAGTGACTCAGAGAGACTTGACATTGGGTGAAAGCTGGGGTATCAATATATCCAGAGTCATGTCATTGAGCCAGGTTTAAACTAGTTATTGCCTGTTGTTCTTCCCATAGAGCAGAACCTATATTTTGGTGGATTTAACCTTTATGTAGTTAGTGAACATCTTGGTCCGGAAGAAGTGGAAACTGTGTTTGATGTGTTGGATAACCGAAGCAGAGGAGACTATCATATACAGTTGTGCATCAGCATATTGGTGAATTTTGATATTGCTAGTGGCTAGTAGAGACCAAGGGAGCCTATGCAGAAGCTGAAGTTGGTAGGGGATGAGCTGGAATCTTTGGAAACGCTGCATGTGATTGGGATCTTCTAGCATCCTGGAGACTTCAGAGTGTGGATGAGGGTTGGATGGTCAACAATGTAAAAGGCAGCTGAGAGGTCCAATGATAACACAAGGAAGGGGTCAACTTTATCCATATTAAAGAGGGCATCATCTATGATTTTAAGCTGGCTGTCTACCTGTTGCAGTGTTATCTGATATATTGTAATATGTGGATAAAGTATGCATTATTTTAAAGGTAGTGATACTGCCTACTACTGTACATTTATGAGACAGAAAGGGATACTATTTGAACTGCAATTTGAGTTGGTGGCAGGAGCAGAACCTGTGGCACATTTTAATTGAACAAACTTTTCATTCTTCTTCTTGGCTAAAACATTTAAATTGTGAATAGATTTTCCTGCTCAAAGCCACTCCAATGCTTCCAACACTTTCTGATTTGGATGATCTTCAGTCGGTTGAGGGTTTCCCTGCTACTTCATGTATACTATTCGTGGGGTATGCTACAATATCTAGCTGGGGTAGAGACACCATATTTGGCTCTCCTAGTAAATATTCCACACTTAGACTTCTCTTTGAATGTACTGGCCACTAGGCAGGTTTGCTTAAATGCAGAAGGATCCCCCCGCCCCCAAATCTATCTTCACAAGATTAAAAGGGAAACTCAGGCTGTGCCTGTCTTAGAAAGTGTCAGATTCTAGAATTAAATTCCTGGTGTAGAAGGCTATGCAGAATGTGAGTGCTCCCTGGGAATGCGACATAGAATCACTATACCGCAAACATGTTAAATCTTACACCTATATATGACTGGCTAGCACCTGACAATGGTCACATGCTGCAAAGTCTCATATACCAAAACAACAACATGTACTGACTAAATATAAGCCCTTTACATTTCTCGGCAGTTGTTTTGAATCTTTTGTCTCAGTTTATGCTTGAGAGGAACTCCACCAAAGTGGGGTATAATGTGGATCAATGTTATGCCTAGGCGGAAAATCAATGGATCGTCAGTACTTTCCAAGACTGGGAGCCACTCCACTCATGCCTTTATGCAGCCATTTTGTATACTGTGTATATATGCTTTGTGCTTGCAAGAAAAGGTGTACTGTGCTGAAAATTCTGATAGGTGAAACAATTGCTCTTATTTGCCGCAAGATGACACCACTCTGGAGTGCTGATTAATCAGTAAACTATGTAACAACTGCAACACAAACAGTGCAAGCGTAAAACAAGAAGAAAATATGAAGTCATTCAAAGTCAGCTGGACAGTCAAATAGGATACACTTGTTGCAGAAATAAATATTTGCAGCAAGTATCTGACCACGAATACCAGAGAGGTGATTCAGTTATGTGAACTTGTCCATGGATAACTTTATTAAATGTATATCTAGACAAGGCTTTAGATTTTGAAATTATACTACTGCCAATCTGTTAGAAGAATGTTAAGGGTGCAGAAAAGTATTATTGGAGTATGTAGGTAGAAAGCCTCTGCAAATGAAGCATCAGTAATAGATGTTACAAAATGATGAAATTATGCAATTGTGAGTTGTGTGTACATTTTCACCAGTATATTTTTTCTCACGAATATTCCCACTCATGCACCACACTTTTTCCAGTTTACACGTGCTGACTGTAATCCTCATAATTCTGGCCTCTGTGTGGTCCTCTGCCTCTCATTAGTCAAGGGGATACTTCAGGATATGGATTTCTAGGTCTATTAAGTAGTGTTTTCTTGCCTCAGAAGTATTCTTATTCTTTTATTCTTTCAGCTTAGTGCAGGCATTTTAATACTGACACCACTAGACAAGAAAACATCCGAATGGAACCATCCCTGCCCAGGCTAATTTAGCATATCACTACTTAATTTTGTCTACCAGGACTTTATTTCCGTTCTCTTTATCTATTACCAAGCTGGATCCATTTTATGAAAACGTGGATCTGATAACTTCCATATTCTCTGCTAATAAAGCCCTAATTATCGCGGTCTCCTCCAAGATCCATTTACGCCTAGAACATAATGTTTCTGCTTTAATGCTTTCTGTTTGCTTCCTAAAACATATATCTCTCTCCACCAACGCACAACAAAAAGAGCAATTCTAAATTTAATGTGCATTTGGTCGTGAAATTGTGTGCATCTCTCCTGTGCTGACCATAATCTGGTCAACGCTCTTTTAAACACTGTTCCTTTGTCCCTTTACACCTACAAATTCGATACAGACCTTTTCATGAAGGAGTCTGCATCAGCTCTCACCTGTCATTATTGAGCAAGATGTGAACTGCTGACAGAAGAACAACACTCTTAATAGTCTATAGTCATTTCATTCATTCATTCATTCCACTCACCTTGCAGTCAGGCAGACGTGGCTTCAGGAGCGAACATTTTCTTCACCTTCATTTTCACATGTTCCTGAAACTGGGTTGTGTTTTGTCTATGATGCATAGTTTACAGATGCCAGGCCACCAGATTATTCATTGTCTTCCAAATTATCTGCTGAATCCCTCAAATTATTAAACAATACTTGGGAATCTGTGGTAGTATAGCCCACATCCTGACGTGTCTAAAACAATGTCTATGATACTGCAAGTGTGCCGAATCAGCTCACAGGGTCATGCATTGCTGGCCTAAAGGGAAGCTTTGCTAATCTCCGAATATCAAAACACCGCACAATACTTGTTTTACACTTTAAGAGTAGTAAACAAAGGTTTTTGTGCATTGTGAAACTTCGATGACCGCACCACTAGCGCCCCTCTATGGGAATTTAGCCTCTACAATACATCTATAAAGGAATTATGGGCTTGATTTAAATGCTGGCGGAGAGGAAACTCCGTCACAAAGGTGGCAGAGTTCCCTCCCTGTCAACATTATGCTCCGCCTGCCTGATTTAGAATAATGTGGACCATAGGTTTGATGACGGCGGAGACTACGCCATTTCTGCTGAAGTCAAACCCTTCCAAGAGCCTGATGGAGTAGGTCCCATCAGAGGTTTGGCTGTATGTCGGCCACATAATGTAGATGGGTGGACTTACAGCTGATTTTCAATGCCCATCACCACCAGGAAAAACCTGGTGACAAGAGACACTGAAAAGTGCTCAATGTCCACTTGCCGTGGAAAGAAACTACCTTGTCAAGGGGGGCATTGTTTTTCTATTTTCAAAAAGAAATTCCCGTTTTGGGGTTTTCTCTTTGAAAATAAAAAATATTGTAAGTTTGCCGTATGGATCCATCATGTTGTCAGAGTCGTTCGTCAAACTTACAATGCATTGGCAGGAGCTGCCGTGATGGCATTTCCTGCTGATGCTAGAAATGTCTGCTGGGCCAGTGGACACTTGTAAATTTGGGGAGCACTTCCACGAGACGACGGAGTAATTTGCTCCGGCGCCCTGACGGAGAAATAAGCCACCCGCTGAGAATTAAATCAGTCCCTATGTCTCCAGCAGGACACATGGTGCGAGGTGGTTGCAAAATACATATCAAGTACTGTGAAGCAAACTCCGACATATTCATTGAGTTTAATGTCTGTGCAGCAATGATCCCTTCATATGCCTTATATTGACTGCTCAAGTAAGTATATTTAATGAACATGGTGTGAAGGTGCATCTCGGCCTAATTTAGAGTTTGGAGAAGACTGAAAATCGTCCATTTTCTGGAGGAAGCTCTAAATGGGATGTAGAAACCATCAGTAGCAGCCCCTATTTTGACTGGCTGTGCAATTTTGGATTCATTTACTGTTTTTGGAAATCTGGGGGCATATTAGCAAGACCCACGTTAAAATTATCGCCTTTTAGCGGCAGGAAACTGCCGCTAAAACGGCGATAATGGGCTTGCTAATATGCGTTATAGAATTCCAATAGAAGCCCAGGTTAGATGTGCAGGACATCTAACCTGGGCTTCTATTGGAATTCCATAACGCATATTAGCAAGCCCATTATCGCCGTTTAGCGGCAGTTTCCTGCCGCTAACACGGCGATAATTTTAACGTGGGTCTTGCTAATATGCCCCATGGTCTTTCTTGCCAGTTTCCGTATGTGCCATTAATTCGATGCGTTAATGATTGTAGAGGAAATAAATGCCTGTTTGAGTGTCGGTGCATATTATACAGTACTGTTTTGCTCCATTTTTTCCATGCAAAATCCTTGAATACTGAAAAGTCAGATTTTATACAAATTATAACTTTTTAGATGCCTATTTTGATGAGGCTTACCACCAAATTATTTAACATTCATTTTGGTGTTAAGACCCTCCTTTTGCAATATGTTATCTGTTTCTTTAGAAAAGGTACTACCAGCAGGGTTTTACCTTCCGGCATTAGACATTGGAGGGGGCGGAGTGACACCATGGATCAAGAAGGCTGCTTCTCCATGAGACTCTCGGGTCACACAGGGAAAACACAACCTTTCCACTAGAAGCGGTAGAGGTTGGAACTACATTTTGTGAGGTTACTATCCGCAGCATGGGCACAACCCCCTTTACCATGATTTTGAGCGACTTCCTTTGCATCTTCCGCTCACACACGCTCTGGTGTCACAAGCCTGTGGCGCACCTGCTTTGTTCTCCCTTCTCCTCCTCTGCTGACTGCAGTGACAGGAACAGGGCCCGCTGCTGGTGCTTGGGAACAGCAAAGGCTCTCTGTGCCCACCCGCACATTATTCTGTTGAGACGCTGCCCTTCAGGGTACCCGCCAACCATTTTGGAGCCAAGGAAGCCTGAAAATTGAGTGTCCTCCTGTCCAGATGTGTTAGTACAATGGCTTGATGGAGAAGCGCAGGGCAGTCGAACAGGCCTGACAAGCCCTCCACAGAGACACTGGAACAAGGAGGAATCACAGCAGCTAATTGGCGAGTGTAGGAAATTAGGGAACTGGTTGAGGAGGATGAAGCACTACTCAAGGAGCAACCACAATTCTTGTCATTATGAAACACGAGAAAACCCCAAATTAACCTGTGCTTAACCGTCTGGTAGCTTGGCAAAAAAGCAGTCAGGCTAAACTTAGAGTCAAAGTGTAAGTGTCCTCCTGCTATTAAGCACTTAGTCTCCAGGAAGGTTAGCGCACAGCTAACCCCCCCTTCTAAACCAGGTCATAGAGTCTGGAACTTATCCGTGTGCGTGGAAAAAAGCATGCATTAGGCCAATCCTTAAAAAGCCGGCCCTCGACCCCACTGAGACCAAAAACTATCGTCCAATTTCAGGGCTGCCGGTAGCAGCCAAAATTCTCGAAAAATCTGTCAATAAGGAGTTAACTCAATACCTTGACTCCAACAATTTGCTTGACTCGACCCAGCACGGTTTTCGGGCATGCCATTCCACGGAAATGGCCCTGATCATGGCAACGGAGGAGATACGCAAAGTGATGGACGGGGGGGCAGAGCTGTTCTTATCCTCCTAGACCTATCGGCAGCATTTGACACCGTGAACCACACGGTGTTAGTGCGGCGGCTGAAGGACGTGGGACGTGGGAATTAAGGGTACAGCTCTGGCCCTTCTCTCCTCCTTTCTAGGTGGTTCAATGAAAAACTGAAAGCCTTGAAATTAAAATGTAAACAGGCAGAAAGAAAATGGAGAAAGCACTATGTAGACGAGGATAAGATCGCCTGCAAAGCTGCCATATCTCTCTACAAAAAAGAAATTTTCTCCGCTAAACAGGAATATTTCGCAGAGATCATTCTGAACTCGTTAAATAAGTCCAAATGCATTTTCAAAATAGTTGATGTCATCACTAACCCACAGTGCTCACAAACGAGATCCAGCCAACTCAAGCTCTCTGCGACAGTTTAGCAACCTTTTTTGACGAAAAATCAGCACTATTATTACTGGGCTTAAAACAAACATTTCCATAGGGGAAGAAGCTATGACCCATGGAGTAGTAACCTTGATTGATGGTGTGGGAAGGGTGTCCTGTGTAGGAAAACAGACTGGTGAAGGGACTGTTAAATTGAGTCTCTTGGATCACTTTGAGCCTCCTTCGGAGGAGGAATTTGGTGGGCTCGCCTTGGGTGTCTCCTCGGGCTCCCCACTGGACCCCCTTCCACATAAAATCTGGAAGGAATTTGCCTCAGAACTTTTTCCCAGACTCCGGCAGATTTGCAATTAATCGTTATCCAGCGGGGTTGTACCATCTGGCTGGAAACAGGCCGTGGTTACGCCACTCTTGAAGAAGGCCTCTCTTGACCCAACCTGCCCGGGTAGTTATCGGCCCATCTCTCTCCTACCCTACCCAGTGAAGATCCTCGAATGTCTGGTCAGCAAATCTCTGTCAGTATTCCTAGAACATAACAACCATCTGGCGGATGTACAATTTAGTTTCTGTCCAGGACATGGAACAGAGTCTGCTTTGGTGACCGTGATGGACGATCTTCGTTTGTTGGCAGACAGGGGACAATCGGCAATACTTATTTTGCTTGACCTGTCTGCCGCTTTCGACACGGTTAACCATGGCACTTTGCTGACCCGTTTAGAAGAGGTAGGAGTAGTGGGCACTGCCCTGGACTGGTTTCGATCCTATCTATCTGGCAGGTGTCATGCAGTGGCTCTTCCACTGTTCCAATCAGCCTTCACTAACATCTGTCATGGGGTTCCACAAGGATCTGCCATCAGCCCAATTTTATTTAACATCTACTTGAGCCCACTGATCAATATCATTCGGGCTCATAATGTGAAATTGGTAAACTATGCTGATGACACCCAGATCATTCTATCTCTTGATGGAACCCAACCTAATGCCTTGGAGGATTTTCATGCTTGCATGCACGACACTGCGCAGTGGTTACAAAATAATTCTCTACAATTTAATTCGGATAAGACCGAAATTTTACACTGCGCAGTTGGGAAGGTTCCTCTGCCTCTTCCTCACAATTTTTGGCCTCTTGGTACATCTACTCCCCTGGCGCCGTCTAAGACGGTGTGAAACCTGGGAGTCATGTTCAATGCCAACTTGTCACTGGAGACGCAAGTGAATAAGACGGTGGGGTGCTGTTTTGGTCTTATTAGAGCATTGAGAAAGATCCTTCAGTTGCTTCCCATCTCGGTCAGAGCCTTGATAGTACGAGGCGCTATTTTAAGCAGACTTGACTACTGCAACGCCTTACTGTTGGAGTCCCCCAAATATCTGATTCAGCGACTGCAGCGTGTTCAGAACACAGCAGCGAAATTAGCTCTGTCTAGACCACGAGGCTTTTCTGCCTCATTGTGTCTAGCTGAGCTACACTGGCTCCCGGTGCAGCAAAGAATATATTTCAAATCCCTATGTATAGGGTTTAGGGCTCTGCATGGATTCGGCCCTAAGCCGCTACAGAAGAAACTGGTCTGCTATACTCCCACCCGGAGTCTCCGATCCTCTTCTGCCTGTCTGGCAAAGGTCTCCAGGTTCAACAGGGTCAGACTGGGAGGAAGAACGTTTAGTATTGCCACCGCGAAACTGTGGAATGAACTGCCACTTGAAATCAGACAATGTAGTACCTTGTCCTTGTTTAGGAAAAGGATCAAAACGTGGCTGTTCCCCAAAAATTGATCCTGTCGTCTCTGAGTATTGCCCATTTTAGGTTCTGTCCTCCTTGCTTTACGTTGGTCTGTGTTCACATATCTTTAGTGCCAGGGTACCCGTAGGGTGTTTGTTGCGCTTTATAAATGCTATATACAATACAATACAATACTTTCTAGCAGCACGAGAACAGAACATACACTGGGACAGCCTACAATCTGACACTTTCCATCTCCCGTGTGGAGTGCCGCAGGGTTCAGCCTTGTCACCGACGCTTTTTAACATATATGTCACTCCGTTGGCCAGACTTATTAGAAAACACGGCTTTACCCTGGTCTCGTACGCTGATGATTCTCAGCTCGTAATATTTGTGTCCAAACAACCAGATACCGTTGTCAGTGGTTTTCATGCCTGTCTAACTGAGATTATGAGCTGGATGAGCCGAAACTTCCTTAAGATAAACACCAACAAGACAGAGGTGCTGGAGTTCGACAAGGGCCAATCATTGTGGAACCATACTTGGTGGCCGACAGAGGCAGGTGAATGCCCCTGCCCTACCGCTAAGGTTAAGAACCTAGGTGTGATCTTTGATGAGCAGCTCAATTTCTCTGCTCAGGTTAATCATTTGACTTCCTCCTGGTCTTCTTACTGATCTTCTTACTGATCTTCCCTTTCGTTCCGCAGGAGCTTCGTAAAACTGTAGTAGTAGCTCTTTTTCTTTCAAAATTAGACTACTGCAACGCTCTTTTTATGGGCATCGACAAGTCTCAGAGGATGAAATTACAATCACTGCAAAACGCTGCGGCACGATTGTTATTAAATATTCCCAAAGGCCATTCCACCTCGGCAGGCATAAGGGCACTTCACTGGCTCCCGGTCCAGCAACAAGTCGAATTTAAGGCCCTCTGTCTGGTGCACAAGGCACTCTATGGACGTGGTGCGGTGGAGATCCAGAAAATGTTCTCATGGTATACCCCCACCAGAACTCTGAGATCTACTAACATGGGTCTTATCCATACCCCTAAAATTCGTAGAGCGAGATGGGGGGTCGGAGTATATCACACTGTGCAGCCAAGTTATGGAGCCAATTGCCTTCTACCATGAGACTTCAACCCACCAGGCAGATTTTTAGGAAAACGCTGAAGTCCTGGCTGTTTCCCTTAAATTAAACCATCGGCTTTTACGGCCCAGTATCTCTCCGTGCACACCTAGCGCCAAGACGCCGCGGCATTCGAGCACTTTAAAAATGACTATCCTATCCTAAAGTATACAAACAGTAATAAAGTGAAAACACAACACAAGAAAAATCCCACATCAACTTAGAAAAATAGAGTAAAATCTAATAAATTATTTGCCACTTAAATGACAAAATTCAAATTAGAAGAAACGGAGATATGTAGTTTTAAAAATGTAGGTAAGAATAGTTTTTAAAAGCACAAAGCGCCAACTGTGGTTATCTGGTTGCTCCCGAGCGGGACAAAGTCACAAGTTCAGGTCGTCAGTGATATATCACCAACCAGATACAGGGACCAAGTTAGTCCAGCTGAGAAATGTGCCTTAAATCCTGGATGTGGAGCATTGTGCCGTGCAGCGGCGGTCCCAAGAAGTGATGCGAAGTCTGTGTCAAATATGTGTCACAATGAGGTGGTTCTGATGAGCTGCAAGGAAAATTATGCAGGTTTGCGTTGAGGATGCATCACGAAGTGGTGGTTTCAATGAGAAGATGGAAGGTGTGTGTCAAGGATGCATCGCGCAGCGGCAGTTCAAATCTGCTGTCCAGGCTGCGATATGGACTTGCGTTGAGGTGTCAGTTCTGATGAGAACACAGCTGGGCTGACAGAACACCTTTATCCCCACTTACGAGGGTCCAGGCTGGAGGGGCACCACTTGGGGGCTTAGGACTCACAGCAGGCACAGTCCAGGACCAGGGTTCAAGATGGTTTGTGCCTTTTCTGTCCCTAAGGCTCTGATGAGGAGGCCAGCCAACCAGCCTTCGGAGTCACTCTGGTGGTCCTAGGTTCAAAGTGCCGGTCCAATCCTTCTCACTCAGGCAGCCGGGCAGCAGAGTAGCAGTGCAGCAGAGCAGTTCTTGCAGCAGAGCAGCAGAGCAGTCCTTCTTCTGAGTCTTCCACAGGTCCTTATGTGTACTGAAACGTTTGGTCTGAGTGTTCACTATTTTCACCTGGTACCCACTTTGAAGTAGGAGAAGCTTCTGGAGTCCTCCACCTACAGAGATGTCTGGAATTTCTTACCTCCCTGACCTGCCCCTAGATTGTCTAAAGCACAAAGACTAGTGTGAAACCCTTTGTAGGTGTGCTGAGGCAGTCTTTGTGATGTGTAAGTGTGGTAGGTGACAGTTCCTTCCCTTCATCCTGATAGAGATGGACCATCCTGACAACACCTGTTTGCCATTTGTGTCAGTGTCTGGGATTAATACAGAAAGACCAACTGCCAGCTACACCTAGTCATGTGACCCAGGATAAAGGCTGCAGGCACCAAACTATTAGGACAAGAACATGCCAGCTTTCTAAAAGAGACATTTTCAGAATTGTGTCTTAAAATCCAAGTTTACCAATAAAGAGGGGTTTAAGTTACAATTCTGTAGAAACCAAACTAGACTTTCCTATCTGCTCCCAATTAAAAGCTATCACTTATTGAACGTAGTAAGGTAACCCAAACTAATCCTTTTAAAGAAGCAGGCCTTGCAGTAGTGAAAAACAAATGTAAGAGTTTTTCACTACCAGGACATGTAAAAGTAAAAAATACATACCCAGTTTTATAAATACACTGCTCCCTGTCCTATGGGTTGATTAGGGCCTACCCTATTGGTGACTCAAATTTATTTAAAAGGAAGTTTTAGGCCTGTCACAAGGGTTTAATTGGCCAGGTCGACATACAGTTTAAAACTGCCCACACAGGCTGCAGAGGCAGACCTGAGGCATGTTTAAAAAGGCTACTTAAGTGGGTGGCACAATCAGTGCTGCAGACTCACTAGCAGCATTTAATTTAAAGGCCCTAGGTACAAGCAGTACCACATTTTAGGGACTTATAAGTAAATTAAATGTGCCAATTGGGTGTAACTCGATGTTTCCATGTTTAGAGGAAAGAGCACAAGCTCTTTAGCATCGGTTAGCAGTGGTAAAGCGTGCAGAGTCATAAAGTCAGCAAAAACAGGTGGTTTGAATGGATAAGTTCAGGGAAACTAGACCAAGGATACCAGGTCCAACAGTGAGTGAGGTTGGGAATCTTTCATAAGACCCAGGGCCTTTGACGCTTCTGCCCGATGCCTTTGTTCCTCTGCCACTTTCACATACTCTCTACATGTGGGCTTACTCAGCAACACCTACCCAGTGTAGTCAGCCATGCCTGACTACAGTGGTTTGTGGGGTGCCTCAGCTGATCTCCTCCCTCACCGCTACCCCTCCAACTGGTCCAGGAGCTACAAGGTGAAATACCCAAGTGCCGGAGAAGTCACCCAAGCCAGACCTGACATTAGCAGTAACTCCTGCCACCACGGTGGACCTGGACCCAAAGCCGCATTGCTGTTTCATGTTTAAAATGGGAACAACTGCAGGGCTCCAACCAAACATTCTGCCATGCATCGACTGACCATTTGTTTAAGTGGAAGCTAGTGAGGATTGGTGATACTGTACACCCTGCCCACTCCCTCTCTCCCGCTACTTATAATCATCACTGCCAGCATGTTCGGATACCATGACATCAAATCCATCAGAACAGACATGGGTCGTTCCAAGAAAAAGTGACTGAGATTGATCATTGTTAATCCCTGGCTGAAGGGAAACTTGACCTTCTAAATAATATGTAAACTGAGGTATGGTACATTAAATAGAAATTTGTGGATCTTGAAGACCACTCATGGCACGCATACATCAGATTCAATGTCATACAGGAGAAGGTGAAAGAGACTTACTTAGAAGGCTTCCTTATTGATCTGTTGCCACGCCTCACTGATCTCTCTCGCCATAACAGGAGATCTGAAGGACACATAGAATATGCTCCTGCTTATCACCTACTAGCAAACACAACAAGCCTAGGCCACTCATAGCCTGCTTTTTCTGTCAAACGTATACACACCAATCCCTCACTGAAGCTCGCAAACATGGCCCCTTAGGCATGAATGGCACAGAATTCAAATTACAGGTGACTTCTCCTCTGAGACCAACTTTAAGCGCAATGCCTTCCTCACTTTTTATATGCGACTCAAGGAATAGGATATTAAGTATGGGCTTTTGGATCCAGCGACCATGTGGGTGATGAAAGATGGAACTTTAAAAGACTTGACTAACCTGAGGATCTGTCCTGTTTTCTCTCTGGCTTGGAACACCTGTCCATGGACACAGCATCCCATTCGTCACCACCCACACCAATGGCATATTCCTGAAATGCAGATGCATTGCAGAGGTATGGCAGTCCATATGAACAACCCCACCAAAAAAAACCTCTGCTCGCAAGAAGGTACTTAAGACATTGGAGAAAATCGTCCACACTGCTTCTAAAGATAAATCTTGCATGCCTTTGAAACCTACAATATCCCCCACTGATGCTTCTAACCTCACTCCCTCAGAGACTAGATAATCAAGTCAGCACTGAATTGGCTGATCTGAACTGAACAACATTTCTCTAACCCGATATGGGCTGCTCATCATCTAGTCAGATATGTTCTTCTTGATTGCTGTGGGAGATGAAAAGTGTATCCTGTTTCTCATTTATTTGTTTGGGTGTTCATATGAAAGATGCACTGTTATGTTTCTCTTTCTGTTGCTCTGTTACTCTCTTGCCTTGGAAACCTATGTTTCTTACAGTTTGTTTGTCTGGAATGGTTAAGGTTTGCTTGAATCGGAGTGGGTGCTTTTCTCCACAACTCCTCTCCATTGCATACACAACTCATCCAATATGGGCTCAGTAGCACTAGCGGAGTACTGATTATGTCCTCTAGTACTTGCAACCCTCTCTATGGCCATGTCCACCGGGCGTCTAGTAATATCTATGACATTAATACTCTTTGGGTCCCCCGCTCTTGAGTTCTAAAACTTGGCTGGGGACTGAATAATAGATGGTGTTTGGTAAGAGCGAGACACAAAGGGGACCACTGCACCCTTGACTTTATATCTGAGTATCTACCACTTATCTTTTTCTGCCCCCTCAGCCTTGCCTGAGAGCGTCCAAATACCTCTCTCCCCTGCAATCTCCCACCATGCCACCCAATGGATGCTGTCCACCAACTCACCACCCCTTGGCCACTATCCCTGTTTCATGGGCCTCTCATCCCCATCCCCCTATTTTTACAGGATAATGCACTCTGGACCTCCACTTCAACCCACCCAACTCACCCTAGGCCTATCCATCCTGCAATCAACAGCATGACTTGTGACATTTACACTGGTCATGTTGATCCCCGTCAACTTAGACTGTCCAGAGAAAGGTGACCCACCACTGACAGTGTTACTAATAATGCTCGCTCTTTCTATTCCATTAAGTACTTCCTCCAATTCGGATCCTACCTGGACCACATCACAGATACAAACTCCATTTACTCAAGACATCTTTCATCGAACATACTGCCACTCCTCCGACAACCACCACAGGGTAGCTGTATCTGACTCTGCTCCTTCCTTAGCCTTCACTTCACCACCCATCTTTTTCTACCCCTCTAGCTTCAGGGCTCCCTATCAGCCCCCCAACTTCTTAATCACATGCACCACCCATGGAGATCCCTCATATTTTAGACACGCTCATTGCCAAACATCTGTACGAACCGCCATATTCTCTATACATCCCTCCATTTCTTCTACTTTTTCACTCTTAGGTCTTAGATGGCTGCTAAACACCTTACTTTCATTATGCTCAATGTGAATGCCTTGGCTAACTATATTAGGAGGAAGAAAGTGCTATTCTATCTTGTCTTGAAGAAGGAGGACATAACTTTATTGCAGGAAATGCACTTGACATTAAAAGAAGCTGAGAAGCTTAAGAGGAACTTGGTTGTGAGGGTGCTATACAGTGGTCACTCACCCCATCAGCCATCACCCCCTCACTCTGCTGGCGCAGTGCCAACTACCAAGACATGTGGGATGGCAATTCTCATCCATAAATCCCATCCATGCCAGTCCTCTAACAGTGGGGGTCTGTCTATGCCTCTAACTGGCAAAATATACATTATAACGGGACATTAAGGTCTGCACACGGACATATACCTCCAGTCCTTCCACACACATACAGACGGGCCATAGAAAGGGTTAAAATGGCCCATAATTATCTGTATACTTCAAAGCAGAATGTATGCTTTACAGACTTAAACCAGCACTATGAAAATGGTGAGATGATGGCAAGGCTTATACCGTCCCGCTCTGATTGAGAAAGGTGGCAGCCACCATACCAGTGATCATAAATGATCCAGGGCACTACCTACTGGACATACAGAGCATTGTCAGTGCATTCAGAAGGTATTATACCACCCTGTACAGCACTGAGACCGGGACTGATGTTAACCATGAGGACTTCTCCTTTGCCGACCTGAACTTACCTTTCCTTAATGATGAAGAAAGGGCTCTTTTGCACAGGAAAATTACTAAAGAAGAATTGCACAACCAATCCCAAAACTCCTGTACAATAGGGCACCCAGAAAAGATGGCCTACCAGGTGAATTTATAAATGGGTGAAAGATGATGTAGTAGACCTCCTTTATGATGTCTTTCAGGAGGCAACCCATATGGGTATAGTGTCGTCCCTCTCCACTCGAGCCACAATAGCATTGTCTATGCCCGAACTTCTATGAGGGAGGCAGTATTAGGTTACCCATTTAAATAGAAAGAGGATAGGCTTAATAATCTAGGAATTATCATCAATACAGGGCTGGAGAGGATAGTCTCCGAAAATCTCAATTCACTTCTGCTCAGGTGGAGCTTAGGTATGCCAAATGGAAACATCGTAACCTTTCATTACGGGCCCACTAAAAGCAGTGAAAATGGTGATAGCACCATGCTTCACTTATGTCCTGGGCATGATACCACTTTTAGTCAAGAGCCCAATCCTGAAATCTATCGAAAAGGGCAACAAAAACTGGGGAAACATGAAACCCAAATTGAAAATTTCTAAACTTATATCCCACCGGCAATGTGGGAGTGCCCCTTCCAATTGGTGTATATGTTGCCTGACACGCCCAACCCCCCTGTTGGGTCTGCCTGTAGAGAGGAGCAGCACAAGGCGTCAAAGGTCCTAACCTGTTGTATTGATACAAAACCCTACTTGCGGCATCGCACAACCCATGACTCAGAACACAATGAGGATAAGGAATCATGCCCATAAGTCACTCAAATGCCAACCCAGACTTCATAACTAAGATCCCTTATAGAATAATGCAGTGATCTGTATAAGAACTATCTTCCAATATACCAATAGTAATTTTATGACCAAATTTCAAAATCCATTCAAGAATCATAAGTGCAATAGAGAGGATTCCACTAGTGACAGTAAAAACATAGCACATCCTGCTTTCAAAGCAATTGCTCATCCTTGACTATGAAAAATACCATGGTAAATTTCCACATTAATCCAAGGACTAATCTCATAGCCTTTGCTTGTTTCTGAGGTTTGCTCTAAGAATTGGTCATCAGAGAAAACTAGCTTGGAGAGACCCACAAAGGACTTTTGCCACCCAAATTCTGTTCTTGACTATATCCTTGATTTTAGACCTCTACTGGGAAATTAGGAATGTTTGTATGAAACTTGTGTTCTTCTTTGCTATGAATGAAAATCTTCCCTGATATAGAGCCACAAAGGTATAATTAGTACGGCCAACCTCCCCAGAAACCACACCAGCATTGTATTTTCTTTTTTTTCTTTTCTTTATTTTTCATTCTATTTATTTTTGTATTTTATTTTATTTTACTTTTTGGGTACCATGGTACTGGTTCCTTGGAAAAGCTTGAGCCACCACAGTACCATAGGGTGGAAGCATGTGCTGCAGCTCCCATGGGACTACCGCGGTACCTCACAGGAGGGCAGCACTGGGTCCAGGGGGAATACTATGGTAACGTGGAGAGTTTCTTTTTTTAAATTTGGCCTTAGGGGGGGTTTGTGAGGGGTTCATCTGGGTGCCCCTCAGAAGTCCCTGAGGTCAGGGCAGAATCCTGACTCCTTATACCATTTTTCAGACAGTTTTTCAAGACACAGGAACTGAATCCCTTAATGAAAATTTTCTTCTGAGATGCAACCATGCCAATAAGATTGCTTGGTACCTTGAGACTGGTCATGGGGTACTGAAACATCCAAAGAGAGAAAAAGCTCCCTTGGCCAATCAGAAGGCCTTATTTTCTTTGTTTTGTTATTGCAGGATTTCTGCGGGAACAAAAGACCAAATAAACCTCACTGTTTAACCTCTTCATGCATGCCTTCAAAATGTTAATTTTTCAAAAACCGCTTAATGGAGTTATAACAAATCACAAAAATTATGCTTTCAGAGTAAAGTTGCAACTTTCTGTCAATTCTTTTGTAATTCCGTTCAGCAATTTTTTCAGTATCAGAGAGAAATGTTTCCTATGGGAATTCCCATGGGAAATGAATGTTTTGGAACCCCCTTTTTCTTGTATCCTGCTTGATGGATTAGTGTGAATCTTTGCATAATGGAACCAAGGAGGATGAAGTTTTTCATTGGAAACTTTCATAGAGAGTCGTCAAATAATGCCAAAATTATTAGTACAACAAAAAATCCTTCTCCTATGTGAACGCTGACCTAATTATAACTACATAATGGCAACCACCACTGTGTAATACACACACAGACACATATATATGTATATAATTTCCAGCCAAGTTTCACCACTTGGAAATAAGAGCGCACTCACAAAGATATGCTCCGTTCCTTTTTTTGCATTTGTGCATTAAAACCATCTTCTGATACAAGCCTTCTGAGGCCGTATTATAGAAGTGCCCCGGGTGTGCAATGGGAGTTTGCGCCTGCTTTGTGCGCCCCCAGGCACTTTGGTATTACAGAAGGGGCTGCAGGTACTTGTGCAACCCCTTCTGTAATACTGAAAGCGCTGGTGCACATACGCACCAGCGCTTCCTCGAGAGGGCATTCCCTCATTTGCATGGGGGTGTGGCCCCATGCAAATGAGGAAATCCCTTTGCCTCTGCGTCCATGCTGTGTTACCAACGCCAGTGCAGAGGCAAAGAAGCTCTCAGGAAGCCCACTGACAGTGCGCCACCTACAAGGTGGCGCACTGTCAGTGTGTTCCTTATTTGCAGCCCTCTGGGCATTGACTCCCAGACGTCTTCCTTGCAGGCAGGTGCAGTCACTCACTGCACCAGCCTGCAAGGGATATCTAATCCTCTTCAAAATTGCAGACGGGTTGCCGCCTCCACTGTGAAAACACAGAGTGGCTTTAAAGCAGCCACTCCGTTTTTCACATGAATGCCCTGCCATAATGCAGCACATTTTCCTGAATTGCGCTTGGCTCACCTTTTGAAAGGTGCGCCCAGTGCAATCCAGGAAAAGGCGCCACATTCATAATATAGTCTCTGGTCTTGGTCACAGCATAAAACATTTCTGTAGCTACTGCGGTGCTTTTACATTCTAGTGCAGTACTGCATAAACTTTTTGTGTTGAAATATAAAGTAATAAAACTAGTTTTCCCTACCTTTACACATATACCTTAAAGATTAATTCCTTCCTCTGCACCTATAATGCAGTAGTACACAATATTTCTACTTACATCATGGTTGTCTTTTACTTTTGTAAAAGGAGTCATTACTAAATTATATACTGTTTTGTCATTGGCATGTACCGCGGTATACCACAAAATTACTGTAGAATACCGCTGAACAGTATATTACTAACTTTTTTTGCAATATAACTTTAACACTATGGAACCAATTTAGATCTATTACAAACAATTACCCTTTCCATGCCATATTCTATATTCCTGCAAAAGTTCATCTACATTGGTTCCGACATTTTCTCACTAGGTCTGTTTAAACTACAGTCAAATACAACACACCATTCCAGTCAACTGTACGACATGCCACTCCACTCTATACCATGTCGCTCCACTCTATGACACACCACTCCACTCTACTAAATTCAAGTCCACTCTATGATACTTCATGCCACTCCCCTCTACAACACACCATTCCTATTTATGACACACCACTCCACTCTAACAAATGCCACTCCACTCTTCAACATGCCACTCCACTCTATGAAACTCTATGCCATTCCACCCTCCACGCGCCACTCAACTGTATGCTATTCCACTCTACGTCAATACACTCTATGCCACTTGACTGTACAACACTCTACTCTATGCCAATCCACTCTTATGCCACTCTGCTGTATGCCACTCCACTCCACTCTACGCTGTTCCACTCTCTGCCTTTTCTTTCAATGCAACTTTACTGTACGCCACTCCACTCTACGCCACTCTATTCTATGCTATTCTACTCTATGCCCCTCTACACTATTCTACTCTATGCCACTCCACATCACCGAACTCTATGCTGATTCAGTCTAGGCCACTGCACTCTACGGCTATTCCACTCTACTCTACACCACTCCACTCTACGCTGCTCTAGTCTACACTATTCTGCTCTACACCACTGCACTCTATGCCACTTCACTTAAAGCCACTCCACTCTAATCCACCTCACTCTACGCCACTCTACGCTATCACACTTAACGCCACTTTACTCTGTGCCACTCCACTCTACACCACTCAATTCTATGCCTCTCCAAACTACACCACTCCACTCTATGGCATTAGACTCCACGCCACTGAACTCTACGTCACTCTACTGTACGCCTCTCCACTCTACACCACTACACTCTATGCCACTGACACTGACTCATTGTCAGTGAAATTGCTCTCCCACCCTCGCAGCTCCACCATTAAGTGAGGCCTGCCCCTGCACTCTCGAGTGTTGGTGATCGAGGACCTCCTCCACCAGCAGGTTTCCCTGCGCCTCATCCCTGGTGGTCCAGTGGACCTCTGTTTCCTTCCTCTCACTCTGCACTTTCACTCGTTTTCACTCGTTTTTCTACCCTTTTTTATCTTTCACCTTTCTGCACTTTTCTGCATCTCTGCTCTTTTGTGCCTTATTTCTGCTCGTTTTCCCTTCCTCTCGCTCTGCTCTTTCACTCGTTTTTCTACCCTCATTTAGCTTTCACCTTTCTGCATTTTTCTGCATCGCTACTCTTTTGTGCCTTATTTCTGCTTATTTTTCCTTTTTTCTTTATCCCTTATTTCCTCCCTTTACCTTTCCCCGCCGCTGCTGCCCCCGCGGCCCCTCCCCCCCAGCGCGACCGGCCCAATCCATCTCCCCTCCCCGCTCCCGCCTCCCAGCTGTCCAGCCCTCCCCGACCCCTACTTAATGGCGGCCGCGGGCAGCGGGTGCGCCGCTGGTGCGCCGAAGGCGCGTCAAAGACAAGCCCGTCTGCGCCCGTCCGCGACCCGACCGCGACCAGCGCCAGGAACCCTGGGCCTCTGCCCTGCCAACGCTACGACCCAGCAGCACTCCACGCACTCAACCCCGGCCGCAACAACAACTGCAAGCTAGCATCACCAGCCGACACCCACGGACCCTTCAGCTGTCACCGCTGCCGGCACACCTGCAGCACCGACAAGAACACGGATCGAGCACAACCCGCCCACAAGAACACAACCGAACCGAAGACCCTGCAATGCATCCTCCTCAACGTCCGATCCCTCCACAAACACGCCACCGAAATCTGGGACCTCCTCAACAGCACCACCCCGGACGTAGCGTTCTTCACCGAAACCTGGACAAACACCACCTCGGGACCGGACATCGCCATCGCCATCCCCCAAGGATACAAGATCTCCAGGAAGGACCGCCGCACTCGCCCAGGAGGAATCGCATCGTCCACAAATCCAGCTTCCGCCTGAGCACACTCCCCGACGAGCCCACAGAACTGATGGAACACCTTCACTTCAAGATACTAGCCAGCCCCACCGCCACCCTCCGAGGAACCCTCATCTACCGACCCCCTGGACCCCGCGGACCCTTCGCCAACTCCATCATGGACATTAAATCCCCGCAGGCCATCGCATCCACCAACTACACCCTGCTAGGAGACCTCAACTTCCACCTCGACAACCAACTGGACCCCAACACCACATCCCTCCTGGACAACCTCCACAACATTGGACTCCGCCAGATCGTGACCGAGCCCACGCACTCAGCAGAACACACCCTTGACCCCCTCTTCACTACAGGAAACTCCATCACCTTCAGCCACACCACCTCGGACTCCCAATTAATAAAACAGAAACCTCATATACTTTTGGCAAAATAACAAGTATCTCTGTCTTTACATGCTAAAATGCATATAGTCATTTCACAAAAGTGAAAATGAAAATTTAGCAAGCAGTGAGAGAGGTGATGATTTTGGGATCCTCCCTAACCTAGGAGAGAACCAAGCAGATGCCTTGAAAACAAAGAGCACATCTTGCTGAACGATTCGGTGGTGGTCCCATCCTCTTAGGACCACCCCAAGCACAGTTATGGGCAAAAATACAATCCCAACCAAAGGCCCTGCAAAGCATTATGGGACAAGATTAGCAGTGGGCAGTGAATATTATAGTATCCAATATCAAAATAATTCTACAAAGAGCTGCAGTTCAACTAGTCATTACTAGGTGTCCCTCACGAGTCAAATGCGAAAGCATTGAAATTATTACATCAAGCTGCAGTTCCACTAGTTGTTACTAGGTGTCCCTCACGAAGTCAAATGCAAAAGCATTGAAACCCTTTCATGAAGCTGCAGTTCCACTAGTCGTTACTAGGTGTCCTCATGAGTCAAATGCAAAAGCATTTGACTTGAGGGCCACCTAGCAACGACTAGTTGAACTGCAGCTTGATGTAATAATTTCAATGCTTTTGCATTTGACTCGTGAGGGACACCTAGTAACGACTAGTTGAACTGCAGCTCTTTGTAGAATTATTTTGATATTGGATACTATAATATTCACTGCCCACTGCTAATCTTGTCCCATAATGCTTTGCAGGGCCTTTGATTGGGATTGTATTTTTGCCCATAACTGTGCTTGGGGTGGTCCTAAGAGGATGGAACCACCACTGAATCGTTCAGCATGATATGCTCTTTGTGTTCAAGGCATCTGCTTGGTCCTCCGCTAGGTTAGGGGGGACCCCAAAATCATCACCTCTCTCATTGCCTGATATTTTTCATTTTCAAAGTTCACTTTTGTGAATTGGTTATATGCTTTTTAGCATGTAAAGTTGCTTTATCAAAGCATTTGTGGGTGCAGTTTAGTAGTTGACTCCGTGAATTTTTGCCTGAATTCCGGAATGAGAGTCCAGAACATGCCGCTGCCTTGAAAAGGCCTGGAGGAACACCTAACCCACAGAAGCCCACAACAACTTCAGAGCCGCCACCAACACCCACCATCAACTCGTCAGAGAAACGAGGAAAAAAGCGATTGAAGACAGAATCTCCACCCATGCGCACAACAGCAAGGAACTCTTCAGCATCATCAAGGAGTTCGCCCAACCCACAAGCGAGTCTACCGACATCCCTCCCTCACAAGAACTCTGCGACAAACACTTCGACGAAGACAACCAACACACTGAACCCTCACCAACCACCCCCGACACCCGGAAACCAGCGACTGATGACTGGACAGCCCTCACCACCGAAGACACACTGAAGACAATGAAGTCAATCCCCTCAGGGGCCCCCACGGACCCCTGCCCCCACCACATCTTCAACAGAGCCGCCGACACCATCGCACCCATGCTCCGCCACACCATCAACCGCTCCCTGGCGACCGCCTCGTTCCCCGACGACTGTAAACACGCTGAGGTCAACCCCCTCCTAAAGAAACCCTCAGCGGACCCCACCAACCTCAAAAACTACAGACCCATCTCCCTGCTCCCGTTCCCAGCGAAAGTCATCGAGAAAGCCATCAACAGCCAACTTGCCACATTCATTTAAGAACACAACATCCTCGACTCCTCCCAATCCGGCTTCAGAAAAAACCACAGTACGGAAACCGCCCTCCTCACCGCAACAGACGACATCCGCACCCTACTGGACAAAGGAGAAACAGTAGCCCTCATCCTCCTCGACCTATCAGCGGCGTTCGACACAGTCTCCCACCGCACCCTAATATGCAGACTCTACGACGCAGGAATCCAGGACAAGGCCCTCGACTGGATCCGTTCCTTCCTCTCCGGCAGGGCGCAGCGGATCAGACTCCCCCCTTTCCTCTCGGACCCCACACCTACCACCTGCGGAGTCCCCCAGGGCTCCTCCCTCAGCCCGACGCTCTTCAACGTCTACATGGCTCCACTCGCCCCCATCGTCAGAACCTACTGACTCAACATCGTGTCATACGCAGACGACACCCAACTCATCCTCTCCCTATCCAACGAGCCCAACACCGTCAGACGCAACTTTCGAGAAGGCATGGAAGCCGTCGCCAAATGGATGAAAAACAGCTGCCTACAACTAAACACCAACAAAACAGAAGTACTCATCATTGGCCCAAACCCAGACGCCTGGAGCGACACCTGGTGGCCCCCCGCCCTCGGAAACCCGCCAACCCCCACGGACCACGCACGCAACCTGGGAATCATCCTGGACTCCGAGCTCAAAATGGACCGCCAGATCAACTCCGTCTCGTCTTCCTGCTTCCACACCCTCCGCCTCCTTTGTAAGACCTTCAAATGGATCCCCTCGAACACCGAAAGACCGTCACTCACGCCCTGGTCACCAGCAGACTCGACTACGGCAACGCACTCTACGCTGGAATAAACAAAAACCTCACCCGCAAGCTACAGAACATCCAGAACGCCGCCGCAAGACTGGTCCTCAACCTGTCAAAACACTGCCACATCTCCCTGCACCTGTGCACACTCCACTGGCTCCCCATCGAGGCGAGAATCACCTTCAAGATGCTCACCCACGCACACAAGGCCCTCCACGGCACCGGACCAGCATACCTGAACAGCCAACTCAAATTCCACGCACCCCAAAGGACCCTACGATCAGTCCAGCTCTCCTACGCCGTGGTCCCCCGCACCAGAAAGACCAGATCGGGAGGCCGCTCCTTCTCCTTCCTCGCGGCCAAAGCATGGAACGTCCTTCCACTCCACCTCAGACAGACAACATCGCTCTCCATCTTCACAAGAAACCTCAAAACCTGGCTCTTCGACAGACCCCCTCCTTGATGGAATGGAACCTGCACCCACCCCTAGCGCCTTGAGACCCTTACGGGTGAGTAGTCGCGCTTTAACAAACCCCTGATTGATTGATTGACTCCACTATATGCTATTCCACTCTACACCACTTGACCCTATGCCACTACACTCTATGCCACTCCACTCTATGCTATTCCACTCTACACCACTCCACTCTATGCCACTCTACACTATGCCACTTAACTCTTCACCACTCTACTGTACTCCACTCTACTCTACGCCACTCCACTCTATGCTATCCCACTTTATACCACTCAACTGTATGCCACTCTATGGCACTCCACTTTTTGCCACTCCACTCTACTCCAGTCCACTCTAATGCTATTCCACTCTATGCAACTCCACTCTACGCCACTCCACTCTGCAGCTCTCAACTCTACGCTATTTGACTCTACACCACTCTACTCTACGCCACTTCACTGTACTCTACTCCACGCTATTCTACTCTACACCATCCTATTTTATGCCAAGCCACTCTAGGCTACTCCACTCTATGCCACTCCACATCATGCTATTCCACTGTATGCTTCTTGACCCCATGCAACTCCACTCTATGTCATTCTACTCTACACCACTTCATTCTACACCACTCCACTCTACGCTGCTCCAATCTATGTTTTTCGACTCTACTCCACTCTACGCCACTCTGCAGTATGCAACTCCACTCAATGACACTCCACTCCACTTTATGCTATTCCACTCTATGTCACTCTAGTCTATGCCACTCCACTCTTTAGCATTCCACTATATGCCCCTCCACTCTGTCACTCCACTGCACGCCACTCCAATCTACGCCACTCTACTGTGCGCCACTCCACTCAATGCAACTCCACTCTATGCCACTCCACTCTACGCTATTCCACTTGACTCCACTCCACAGTACGCTTATCCATTCTATCCATTCCATTCTACGCCACTCCACTGTATGCTATTCCACTCTAAACCACTTCACTCAATGCCACTTCACTTTATGCTACTCCACTCTTTGCGCTTCCACTGTACACCACTGCACTCTATGCTATTCCACTCTACGCCACTCATCTCTATGCATTCCATTCTATGCCATTCAACTCTATGGCACTTCACTCACCCCCACTCCACTCTACTCTATTCCACTCTATGTCACTCCACTATACCTCACTCTACTGTACACAGCTCCACTCTACGCCACTCCACTCTGAGCTACAAAACTCTATGCCACTCTATGTCACTCCACTGTACGGTATTCAGCTCTATGCCACTCCACTCTATTCCACTGTACGACACTCCTCTGTATGACTATACACTCTACGACAGTACTCTATGACACGGCACTTAACAACACTGCAGTCTACGATTTTTAATACTTTTTATATTAAAAAATAAAAGCCATTGCAAGTCAATGAAAAATAACAAAGATTAAAGCTTACTTATAGCTAGGAAAACGTATTTATCCTTTGTATACCAACCAAACTTAAACTACACAAGCATTAAAATTAAAAGTTCTAAAGTCATAGTTATACCTTTAAATTTATAATATATGCACCACCTTCAAATTACTGTAACTCAGGCACCTCCGTAAACTCGCTAGTCACACTACAGTAACTAGAATTTGCGCCTTTACAATGCACTGCTTATACCCTTTCATATTACATCACTCATACCGTGTGAAAATATAGCAATCATAACAGCGTATGACATCTCAAATGACATAATTTGAGTGAACACTGTGCATGGCAAAGTTCAATTTCATCAATTTACATAAATAATGGAAGTATACCCATTTGGGTCAATGAGGAACAATTTGAAATGATAAAGTTAGCATGCTCAATTTTTGAAATTATGACGATACAGAATTCTGCTGATAAATACTTTAGACTAATGTGAAATTACCTGGTGGCATATTTGGAACTATATTACCCATGATATGTAAGGACCAGGGTTTAAATCCTCAGCTATACAAAGTGGCTTTGCTGTTTAGTATTTTTTTCTTTTCCTTACTGCACGGTGTCAATGGTGTCTGGCTTTCAATTCTATTTTGGGTTTGCGCGTGATTTGAGGTACACTTTACATATGGTAGTAAAATATTGCTTAGGAATTCAATGAAAAAAGCAATCACATCAGGCACAGTATTACAGCTTTGGATTGATAAAATACCATCCAAGCTAACCTGGAATAAATAAAAGCAACCCCTGACATATGTTTCACTGTCATTACAGCTCTTCAGAGAGATTTAGCTTTGTCCAGACACAAGGGAGCAATCACTATGAGTCAAAACAATACCGTTTCAGGCTTTGAGTACCAAATAAATTATGCAAAAAAAGAAGCAGAGAACTCCGGGTAGTTACCAAATTTAGGTAGAGAGCAGCTCCTAAATAGAGCACCCTAGAACCCCAGCGACACTCTCAATCTGCTCACCTTAAATGTCTGATTTTCTAGCAAAGTTTTTAAGCATAGGATTAGCACAGTGCCACGCCACACTAGAAAGCGACAAAGTCTTTTGCCATTTCTACAGCAAAGTCTTTAAACATGTGATTAGCTTGTGCCATCCATGCTGAGCTGTAAAATGACAAAAACCTTTTACCACTCCATGCACAATATTTCAGCTTTGGATTGGTAAAACACCATCTAAGCTCACCTGGAATTAATAAAAGCAACCCCAAGCATCTGGTTTCATGCCTGCATTAACATCTTGCTTCTCATGTATTTAAGCTTGCTCTTCAGGAAAGGCATCACATTTAATAACTCCTGTTCCAACAAAATGAGGGTGCCTCTCTCTTGTCTAGAATACAAAAAGTTGGCACTCTAGTTGTTCACTGGAACTCTTTGTTGAGGCTGAAATTGATTACTAAGGAGGTAACTGGCAGACTGCTGCTGG
Source organism: Calotriton arnoldi (assembly GCA_963921515.1). Taxonomy (NCBI): domain Eukaryota; kingdom Metazoa; phylum Chordata; class Amphibia; order Caudata; family Salamandridae; genus Calotriton; species Calotriton arnoldi. The sequence goes on along the minus strand of CAWUFW010006028.1, from coordinate 812,394 downwards.
GCTTGGAAGAACATATTTAACTCTGCATGTCAGAATATTTTACTGAAATGGACGAGGAAGATATTAGAGAACTCTTAGAAATTGTGACCTCATTTTAGCTTTCTAGAGCACTAGTCATAATTTCTAGGGCAAAAAGAAACCTCATTTTTTCATTCATTTACTGCAGTATCCTCTGTAGGAAATGCTTTAAGTTTTAAAGCTTTGATTCGATCAAGATGGCATTGAGGTGTGCAATAAGTTTGTCATATATACAGAATGTTGAATGTTAGCACTCTGGTTGCTCATTCGATCTTTGTCTTCAAGCTGCAGTTGATCACAAGGGAGTTAACGGACAGGCTACTGCTGGTGTTGGAAGTACATATTTGACTCTGTATGCCATAATGTTTTACTGAAATGGATGAGGACATTTGAGAGATCATAGAAATTGTGACCTCATATTTGCTTTCCAGGGCAGTAGATCATAACCTTTTGACTTCTGTGAACCCACACTTAATCATCAAAGGAATCCAAAGTCACCTACTGAATCAATATTGTAATCCGGAGACCCCCACCGAGTCATTACATTATTCCGGGGATCCCGACCTAAGCACTTTCAATGATTTTAACTTGAGAACAATTTACAAAAATACAGCCCCAAGCATTCATCAAATAAAAAAATATTGAAATGTTTTATTTAATTAAAAAACAAATTAAAAAAAGACATTTTAATTTTAATGGGAAGGTTGGAACTTTTCTAAATTCAATTAAAGCTACCCAGCATCCATATTATATTCTGTTTATGCACTTGCCCTCAAATTAATCTAATCTAACAACTAAATGTTTACCCCAATTTCATATTTCTTCACATTTGCAGAACATTTTAAAATGTTAAATTTTACACTTTGCTTTCTTTTTATTTATGTATATTTTATTAATCTGTTAAAATAGTTTAAGTTTCTAAGTAGCCGAGGACCGCCTGAGTAGGTGCAGTGGACCCCAAGGGATCTCTGAACCACAGGTTAAGAACAGCTGTTCTAGAGCACTAACCATACTTTCAACTACAAAAAGAAAACCCTACCATTTTTATTTACTGTAGTAGTCTCTGTATAAAATGCTTTTAGCTTTACAGCTTTGATTCCATCAAATTGGCATTCAGTTGGGCCACATTTGTGTCATAAATACAGAATGTTAGCAGTCAGGTTCCTCATTAGAACTTTGTGGTAAATCTACAGTTGATTACAAGGGAGCTAACTGACACACTGCTCCTGGTGTTGAAAGTACATTTCAGTCTGCATGTCAGAATGTTTACTAAAATGGATGAGATAAATGTTTGAGAACTTATAGAAAAGGTGTCCTCATTTTAGCTTTCTAGAGCACTAAACATAATTGCTATTCCCTGAAAAAAATGAAAGGTTACAGGGACGTTATAGTTACGCTCACATTTCACTCCTACAAAACCAGTGAAATTCGGCAGTTATAGTTACCTGAGCTAACTATAACTTAAGCCCCCACAATGCACTCCTTATGACCTCACTCATTACATCACTCTTGACATGGTCAGTGAAATCACTGATGACATCTCAAATGACATCACTGATTACATCACTGATGACATCATCCACATAACCACTCATACACGTACTCACACCCCCATACAATCTCTCGTGTGGCCTCACACACCTGCACAACCTCCGACATACCAGACCTATACCAGTATTCACACACCCATTCATTCCTCCATAGAGCCACTTACACATCTATTCACTCACTTGTACAGCCACTCAAACAACCACAGCCACTCAAACAACGATTTATTCACCCTTACAGCCACTCATTCAACCAGTTACTCACCCATACAGCTAGTCACAAACCCATACAGCTACTCACACACCCACTTACTTACCTGCAGTCACTCATATACCCACTCACTCTCCCAATCAGCCTCTCAACACAGCCACTCACTCACCCAAACAAGCCCTCATACACTCACTCACACAATCACTTACATACCAGTTCACACATCCATACAAGCAATCACACATCCCTGAATTCACCCATACAGCCATTCACACAGACACTCACTCTCCAATACAGTCACTCATACACGAACTCACTTAATGAAACACCTACTCACTCACCCATACAGCCACTTACACTCCCAGTCACTCATTCAAACAGCCATTCAGACACCCACTCACTCACCCATACAGTCACTACACACCCACTTACCCACCAATAGAGCCACTTACACCATCACTCACCTACCCATACAGCCACTGACACACCCACTCACTCACCAATACAGCCACTCACACAGCATCTCATACACCCATACAGCCACTCCCACACCCATATGCACAAGGATGCATACAGTCAAACAGCCACTTACATGATATATTTTAAAAGTAGTATCACTCATTAGTAGTGCACCTAGTATACTACTTTAACTTGTGTAGTACCTTAGTATATATGTTTAACAATTATAAACTCTTATAAAATACTTACACTCACTGGATGGTGACATCAGTGATGTCATCTGTGATGTTATTTGAGATATCATGAGTGATGTCACTGACCATGTCATGAGTGATGTAATATGTGAGGTCATAAGCAGGGCATTGGCCTCACATATTCGGCAGTCATAGTTAGCTCATGTGACTGTAACTGCTGAATTTCACTTGTTGTGTATGAATGAGATCTGAGCCTAACTATAACGTCCCTGTAACCTTTGTCTTTTTCAGTGAATTTCTAAGGTTTTTTAAATTCTACTTGTTAACTATACCATCTCTGTAACCTTTGGTTTTTTTTCAGTGAATATATATATATATATATATATATATACATCACGAAGAAATCCCAATGTCACGACAGACACTCCGGCGCAACACACGGGCACAGACTACAAAAGCTGGTGTGGAAAAGATGAAGGTTTATTCACACATCAAACAAGGTCCAACATATATATATATATATATATATATATACATATATATCATGCAAATGGGTTGCCCCTCGAGAGAAGACGCACTCCCAGGTGAGTTTAGCCTCTTTAATGGATTTTGTAGCAAAGTCAGCAGTGCGTATTGGATCCTTTAATTGGCAGCCTGATGCGTTTAGGGCCAAGGCCCTTGTTCACAGGCCTACAATGAGAAAAGCAGCATTATTGCAGTCACCTGATTTTAAACAGTTCCGCCCACAGTGGGCCTCAATGTGAGTAAGATGCATGATGGTCATATTGGTTCTGCATTTATAATACCTCAGTGGGTTTGCCACCGCTTCCCAATTCATAACAGTTCCTACCCCAGTGGGTTGATACCAATGCCGCCTTTCTGAGTCCGCTACTTATAATCCATATTCCATCATGGGCTCACTGTTCTGCCTTTGGTTCCATCTCAATGTCCCCACAGATCCGCCATATGGAGGCGGCAGTGCGTCTCCACGGCTGGACCAGCCATTGTAATACTATGCAAATGGGTTGCCCCTCGAGAGAAGACGCACTACCAGGTGAGTTTAGCCTCTTTAATGGAACTTGCAGCGAAGTCAGCAGTGCGTATTGTATCCTTTAATCGGCAGCCTGACGCGTTTCGGGCCAACGCCCTTGTTCACAGGCCTACAAAGAGAAAAGCGACATTATTGCAGTCACCTGATTTTAAACAGTTCCGCCCACAGTGGGCCTCAATGTGAGTAAGATGCATGATGGTCATAGTGGTTCTGCATTTATAATACCCCAGTGGATTTGCCGCCGCTTCCCAATTCATAACAGTTCCTACCCCAGTGGGTTGATACCAATGCCGCCTTTCTGAGTCCGCTACTTATAATCCATATTCCATCATGGACTCACTGTTCTGCCTTTGGTTCCATCTCAATGTCCCCACAGATCCGCCATATGGAAGCGGCGGTGCGTCTCCAAGGCTGGACCGGCCGTTGTAATACTATGCAAATGGGTTGCTTACTCACATTGAGGCCCACTGTGGGCGGAACTGTTCAAATCAGGTGACTGCTATAATGCCGCTTTTCTCATTGTAGGCCTGTGAACAAGGGCGTTGGCCCGAAACGCGTCAGGCTGCCGATTAAAGCATCCAATACGCACTGCTGACTTCGCTGCAAGTTCCATTAAAGAGGCTAAACTCACCTGGGAGTGCATCTTCTCTCGAGGGGCAACCCATTTGCATAGTATTACAACGGCCGGTCCAGCCGTGGAGACGCACCGCCGCTTCCATATGGCGGATCTGTGGGGACATTGAGATGGAACCAAAGGCAGAACAGTGAGTCCATGATGGAATATGGATTATAAGTAGCGGACTCAGAAAGGCGGCATTGGTATCAACCCACTGGGGTAGGAACTGTTATGAATTGGGAAGTGGTGGCAAACCCACTGGGGTGTTATAAATGCAGAACCACTATGACCATCGTGCATCTTACTCACATTGAGGCCCACTGTGGGCGGAACTGTTTAAAATCAGGTGACTGCAATAATGCCGCTTTTCTCATTGTAGGCCTGTGAACAAGGGCGTTGGCCCGAAACGCGTCAGGCTGCCGATTAAAGGATCCAATACGCACTGCTGACTTCGCAGTAAGTTCCATTAAAGAGGCTAAACTCACCTGGGAGTGCGTCTTCTCTCGAGGGGCAACCCATTTGCATATATATATATATTTATATATATATATATATATATATATATATATATATATATATATATATATATATATATATATATATACATATATATCTGTTACCTACTGGCGGTTGCCAATAGGTAGTTATAGTTAGGACCTAGCTTTCATAGGAAAAAAGTTTATTGTTTTGCCTTTATCTTTGGTGCCATTTGAAGAATCTTCAAGAAATTTTCAAAACTAATTTGCCAGTCACTTCAGCTACTGTCTTGAAAGTTTCGGGTCATACACCAAGCGGGGCCTGAGAAAAAGGAGAGGGTTCCCAAAACACATTTTCCCTGTGTTAATTCCCATGGAAAAATTGAACAGCGATAACGCAAAAAATGCTGAACGAAATTACACCAAATTTGGCAGAAAGCTAGCTCTTGGTTCAGAATAGTGCCTTTTTGTGATTTAGTGTAAATCTGATCAGTAGTTTTAGAGATATTAACTGAAATCCAAATTTGTATATCTAGGGGCGTGTATCCTCCGCGGATCCAACAGGCCCCGTGCTGAAATCTGATTGGCTGCCAACACTTCAACCAAGAAGTGTTGGCAGCCATCTTGGGGCTTGGCTTCAGCTGAGTCCACCAAAAATGTAAAAAATATAGAAAAGGGGGCAGGATAGGAATACCCTGAACCCTTGGGTGTTGTGGTGGGGGTCTCACAGGGACCCTGCAGAGGGTTAAAACTTTTTTTTTTTTTTTGCAATGTTGCCATGAAATTGCAGGTGGATCCATGAATTTGCAGCAAAATTGCATAAAAAAACAAAACATGTGCAGTCTCCTCAAGAAGTGCTGCACAGTACATTTCAGTATTGAGTGGTCTGTTTAAACTCATTGCATCTCCCTGGTTAGGGATTTAGAGTGCAGCAGTTTACTGAAAACCATAAGTACTACGGAATACGTCAATAACACACTAAATAAAGAAAAGAATCATGTGACAAGGTGTGTGCTAAAGTTGTTACAGCATGGCACTTGTGTTTGAGATTTAGGTTAGCCTCGAACAGTGGTTGCAGATTAAGTGGTCCGACATGGGGCTTCCTGTCATGCTTCACTGGAGGCATGAAGCAGGAGGACGAGAGTCCAGCGAGGTCCAGTAAACACTGTGAAAGATGCCAAATTCTCACAGTGAAAATGTAACTCAGGCTATAAGTGGGGGCGGTTTGAGGCTTCGGTTACAATAGAAAATCAGTTTCTACTTAAAATAATGTATATTCTTAAGAGAGGCATGATGAAACAAGAAAAGGAAGGACTAATCTGCCGACCACTTGCAATTCGTCTCACGTGCAGAGAGCAGTTGAGCAGATTGTTTCAATTTTGACCTATCCTGACTTTGTAGCCAACAACACTTTGTATGATGGGACTTGTAGTTTTGTTTCTTAAAGGAACCGTTATCGTCCAATAAGTACTAGGATTGACTGCTTGAAAGTAAGTCTAAGATGGCAACTATGTACATTGAGCATGCCTGTGTGATGCCCATACCTCAGGATTCTGAAGTAGCCAGAAGACTGTACGTTAGCATTGTAAAATTCAAAAACAAAACCTAACTAATACAGAATCTTTATGACGAAAGAAAACAAAATGAAAGTGAAACACAGACACCCTCATTTCATGTTCACGTGGTCAAGAATAATATTAGCATGAGGACAAGTGATCTTATCAATAGGATTAATATTTCCAGTCGCCCTGCTCCATCCTCTCTGCATGAATCCCTTCAGATTAAGATTGGAGTAGATCAGTGCCCTTTTGTGGCCATTTGGTAAACAGTCCTGTATGGTAAACCAAGTTCAGCCACCACAAATTACAGTTTACAACAAAGCTGCTGAAGGTGACAGGTCTTAAGCAGGGCTGATCCCAGCACCATGCACAAGTATTAAGTAGGGCAGAAATTGATATTTAGATAAGAGGTGAAATTCCCTGGTGGTGAACAGTGGTCTACTCGTTCAAAATAGTTGGAATGCAGCCTCTAAGATGGGGACAGAATAAATGGGGAATTTATTAAACTTTTACTCACACTGTCTGAATGTACACTAAGCACACTACACTGCTGTCTGATAAATGATTGAATAAAGAAATGTGTTCACTTACATCTGACAAATATTAAATAATTCTTTATATTAGTTTCTGGTAATCAAGTGCTCTCCTAGCACTGTTAGCAGATGTAAACAAATCCAATTTTGGTCATTTTAATTGTGCAGAAATAAATGGCCAGTCGTGGGAATTAGAGCTTTCAACTCAAGGCTGTTCGTAGGTTGCTGGGGTAAGCATTATAACAGAAGAAGCCCTTTACACGCCTTCTCAAAAGCTGTGAAATTCGAGCTGCGATTTCATTCTGGCTTTTAAATCAGGGAGAGAAATGTGTTTCTAAATCTAGGCTCACAGATCCAGTCTTTGATAAGTGGTACAGGCAATGTTTCTTTTCAAGCTTAAGGAACAAGAGGCGCTTTCAGATCTGGGCTATTTATACATAACGTGCTTACTATTGTAATCTGCTGGCCTGAAATATTACCATAGGGTTTAGACAGAGGTCACTACAGGATATAACCAATTTGTCTTTATGAAGAAAGCATGAAAACTGTGTGGCAGTAACTCAGTCCAGTGCTGAATACATGGGGGTCAGCTGAAATTCACACTGTGCACTTTTGTACTGGCCATTCATGTGGTGCCACGGAGTGATAGAACACTTCATTTTTTACTGCCCTACATCTGTAAAGGGGCACCAATAAGTCAATTAACCCAGATTTGTGGAGTGAAGTAATCACCCACGAGGGTATCCAGGCACTGAGTTCTTGCTGGGATTAGTAGAAGAGCCAAGTCTTAAGTCCTTTTTGGAATTCAGGGAGAGAGGATGATGTTCGAGATGCAGGAGGAGGTTGTTCCAGGACTTGTGGCGAGGTAGATGAAGGAGCTTCCACAACTGTTGCTTCAACGAATGCGGGGAGTGTGAGCGAGGGAGGCAGAGCTCAGGTGTCTGGAGGGTAGGTTCAAGTTCAGGCGGTGGTTGCTGTTTGCTCGTCCTAGGTTAAGGAGGGCCTTGTAGGTGTGTGTCAACATCTTGAATTGACATCCTTGCTAGATGGGAACCAGTGGAGGTTCCTGAGGTGGGGGTGATGTGGGTCCGTTTGAGGAGGTCGAGGATGAGTCTAGGGGCTGAGTTCTGTATCGTCTGGAGTCTCTTCAGGAGTTGGGTGGTGAGTCCTACGTAGAACCAATGTGAACCGGTGGCTGCTGTTATTCTGCACTATGTATAAATATCCTTTTGAAGTTTGGAATATATTCTGTGGCGATCCACACACAATGATATATGGTTAATATACTGAGCGCTGTTCAGGGAGTCCCTGCCTTGGTTCAGAGAAGTAATGAGGGGCCTCTCAATCCCCCCAAACTTCCAATTAGGGAAAAAAAGTAAAACAGGATTTGTAATTCTTTTTTCAGATTTGAAATTCTCGCACAGTCACTACACATTGATCTGGTGCGAAAAAGTACAATATCTGACCCCAAAATTGTCACAGACTCAGCTGCAATAAGATAGGTGGCAATGGGTACAAGAAGTGCCTGACATAATTTAAATGACTTTTGGGTTCAATGAACGAGATGAATCTGCACCACTTATATTATCCGTAGTAGCAGAACCAAATTGAGGAAGCCTAGACAAATCTTAATAAAGACCAAAGGATATGTAGGTTGTTTAACAAGAAAACCGAATAAGTTGCTCCCTGTACATAGAACACAGGAAGCATCTTTACAAAAATTGGAGCCTAGGTGAAGGGCCATCAAACCGAGATTGTGTAATGTGCACTTAAATAGAGCACACAAAAGCCAAAGGGTGAATACACCTCCAGTAGATGAAGGTTGAATCGGACATGTGTAAAGGTCACACACCCACTGATACTCAGCCAAGAGGTATAAACGGACATTAAGTGGAGGTCAATATCTGTAATGGATGAAATGACACCAAGGCAAACTGACAGGCAATGAAGTCAATGTCTTCCACATTGGATGAAGCTCAACAAATGGTAAATCTGACAGTGTGGTGCTTCGCTCCAACAGCTAGGGCTCACACAGTCTGAAAACCATTCAGCCACCTACTCACACACCCATACAGCCACTCTCATATTCACTCAGTGACCCACACAGCAACTGACACAGCCACACACATACCCATACAATCACTCACACATCCACTCACACACCCACAAAACCACTAACACACCCACTCAGACCAATACAGCCACTCCCACACCCATATAACCACTCCCACACACTCACAGACCCATACAGCCACTCACATACCCACTCACAAAACCACTCATACACCCACTCATCAACACATAGAGCTACTCAACATCTACTTACAGACCCATACAGCAACTCACACACTCACTCACCAGCCCATGCAGCCACTCACACACACACTCACAGACCCATACGGCCACTCACACACTCACTCACTGACCCATGCAGCCACTCACACACCCATTCACAGACCCATACAGCCACTCATACACTCACTCACTGAGCCATACAACCACTCACATACCCACTCACAGACCCATACAGCCACTCACACACCCACAAAACCACTCACACACTCACTCACTCACAGACACATACAGCCACTCACACACACACATTCACGATCAATACAGTCACTCACACACACACTTAGTGACCTATACAGCTAATCACACGCCCACTGTCAAAGGTTACAGTTAGGAACTAAAATGTAAAACACCTTAAAAATTCACTGGAAAAAAATGGTTACAGGGATGTTAGAGTTAGGAAATACAATTTTAAAAAACCTTAGAAATTCACATAAAAACAAATGTTACAGGGATGTTGTTGTTAGGAAATATATTTTATATTTAAAAAAACCTTACAAATCCCCTAAAAAATACGAATGTTACAGGGACGTTATAGTTAGGCTCAGCTTTTTCATTCATAAAACCACAGAAATTCAGCAGTTATAGTTAGCTGAGCTAACTATAACTTACGTCCCTGCAATGTACTGCTTATGACCTCACATATTACATCACTGATGACATCATCCACAGAACCACTCACACACCCATACAACCACCCATGCACCCATTCATACAACCACTCACACACCCACTCACAGATCCATGCAACTCGTCAATTCGTCAAACGGCGCCAAAGATAATTCTGGCGGTCGCCAGAAGGTAGTTATAGTTAGGACCTATTATCCATAGGAAAAGCGTTTTTTGATTTGGCAATATCTTTGGCGCCGTTTGACGAATTTTTGTGAAATTTTCCCAAAAATAGGGTTGGACCGCTCAGTTTGTGTGTTGAAAGTTTAGGGGTGCTTTGTCAAGCGGGGGCTGAGAAAAAAGGGGGGTCCCAAAGTGCATTTTCTCCATGTTATTTTCCATAGGAACTTTATTACAGGCTTCAGCCCGAACTGCTGAACGGAATTATACCAAATTTGGCAAAAAGGTAGGTCTTGGTTTAGAGTGCGCCCATTTTGTTAAATGGTGTAAATCCGTTCAGTAGTTCCTGTGAAATTTAAAAAAGAAAAATATCGATATCTGAGCACAGCGGAGGGTTTGTGAACCCTCCTGGGCATGAGCTTCACTCTGATTGGCTGCCAACACTCCAAACCAGGAAGTGTTGGCAGCCATCTTGTGACTCGGTAACTGAGTCACAAGAAAAAGGGTGAAACAAAGTGAAAAATGAAGAAAAGGGGGCAGGGTAGAAACACCCTGACACCCTAGGCCTGCTCAGGGGGTCCCACAAGGACCCCCAGGCCCAAAAAAAGCAGCCGAATTCGCGCTGGGGTCGCAAATCCGGCCGTGAAAATAAAAAAAAAAATGAAGCATGGGCTCCCGTGTTCGTTATTGTTAAGCCCCCGGGTGGTCCAGGTCCCGGGGGCACTCACCAAATAATTTGCGGGGCCCACGGGGGCCCCGCAGCCCCAGGCACTGCCACCTCCCCGGGGCTAATTTAAATGTATGCGGGGGCACTGCAGCTCCCCGCAGCCCTGGGAACCGCCACCTCCCCAGGGCTTGGAAAAAAAAATGCATGGGGGGTCCCAATCCCCCCCACGCTGCCCCGGAGACCACCACCTCCCCGGGGCTTTGAAAATGAACCACGGGGGGCACGCGGCCCCCCACAGCCCCAGGGACCGCCACCTCCCCGGGGCTCTGTTTTTAATTTTAAATGTTGTGTGGGGGGAAAGAGCCCCTGCACACGCCCCAGGGACTACCACCTCCCCGGGGCACAAACTGATTTAAAATGCGGGAGTCTGTAGTGGACCCCCTGACCCCGGGGACCACCACCTCCCCAGGGTTTAAAGACTTGGGAGGGGGCCGCGCGGACCCCTCCAGGAGCTCTTGATGGCCCTGGGGACCACCACCCCCCAAGGCTGGCTCCTGCAATGTCCCGGGGTGACCACCCCCAGGAAATTGCTGTTTGCTATGGCAGGGCGGGAGCACGGCTCCCGCCCTGCCATAGCAAACCCTGCTTTGCTTCATTGAAGCGAGAGCAGGAAAACCTGCTCTCGCTTCAATGAAGCAAAGCAGATTGCTTTTGAGCAAGGGGAGCTGCATGTTAGCAGCTCCCCATGCTCAGAAGCAATGCCGGCTCCCGCAGGAGGCGGGGAGCCGTCGGCACCGTGGGGGCATTGGGGCTCCCCCATGTTCCCCAATGCAAAGGGCCGGCCCCGGGGCCATGAGTGGCCCGGGAGGGGGCCATGTGGCCCCCTCCGTGTTCATTTTTTTAAAAATGGGAGGGCCCCAGGGGATGGGGTCCCCGGGCGAGAAATGGCCCAGGGGAGAGGGGCCACGTGGCCCCCCTCCCCGGAAATATTTTTTAAAAAATGAACCAGGCCAGGCCCCGGGGGATGGGGTCCCCGGGGCCAATAGTGGCCTAGGGAAGGGGGGCCACGCGGCCCCCTTCCCGTTTCATTTTTATAAAAAAAGAAAACGAAAATGCTCAGGCCCTGGGGGATGGGGTCCCCGGGGCCAAAAGTGGCCCAGGGAAGGGGGGCCACACAGCCCCCCTCCCAGAAAATAAGAATAAAAAAATGAATAAAAAAGAAACCGGAAACTCGCTGGAGGCCCCGCCCCCTCCCTGCAGCACTCTGCAAACACGCCCCCTGGCGCGCTCTAAATTGGGGGATTAAGTCCCCTTGAATACTGAGGGTCCCTGGGGGCCAACTAGCCCACCAGGTACCTTCAGTAAGCACCACAGAGCTGCCTTGAAGAGAGGTGGTCTGTGGCCAACCCCCTTTTTACACCTCTCTGAAACGTAGCTCTGTGGCGCTTACTGGAGGTACCTGGTGGGCTAGTTGGCCCCCAGGGACCCTCAGGATTCAAGGGGGCTTAATCTCCCAACTTACAATGCGCCAGGGGGCGCGTTTGCACAGTGGTGCAGGGAGGGGGAGGGACCTGACATAACAAGTGTGCAAATGTGCCCCCTGGCGCGTTGTAAATTGGGGGATTAAGTCCCCTTCAATCCTGAGGGTCCCTGGGGGCCAACTAGCACACCAGGTACCTCCAGTAAGCGCCACAGAGCTGCGTTGCAGAGAGGTGGTCCGAGGCCACGCCCCTTTTTACACCACTCTGCAAACACGGCTTCTGGTGCACTGCTGGTGGGGCGATGAGGTCATCTTGTGTCCTGAGGACCTCAGGACACAAGTGGACTTCATCCTCCGAGCAGCAGTGCGCCAGAAGCTGCGTTTGCAGTGTGGTGTAAAAAGGGACGTGGCCTCGGAACACCTCTCTGCAACGCAGCTCTGTGGCGCTTTCTGGAGGTACCTGGTGGGCTACTTGGCCCACAGGGACCCTCAAGATTCAAGGGGACTTAATCCCCCAACTAACAACGTGCCAGGGGGCGCCTTTGCACAGTGGTGCAGGGAGGGGGCGTGGCCTGATATAACAAGTTAGCAATCCTGCTGTGTGGGACTTACTGGAGGTAATAAAAGGGGTAGTTGGCCCCCAAGGTTGACATTGGGGGCTAACTATCCCTCCTGTTACCTCCGCTAAATCCCACACAGTGGGATTGCTAAAAGGTGTTTGGAGGCCACGCTCACCTTTCTCCACCGCTCTGCAAACGCGACTGCTATGTTATAGTTAGAAATTAGCATTTAAAAAACCTTAGAAATTCACAGAAAAAACCATAGGTTTCAGGGACGTTATAGTTAGTTGGACATTTCACTCGTACAAAACCTGAGAAATTCCGCCGTTATAGTTAGTTCAGCTAACTATAGCTCACGCCCCCGCAATGCACTGCTGATGACGTCACATATTACATCATTCATGACATGGTCAGTGACATCACTGATGACATCTCAAATGACATCACTGATGACAACATCCACGTGAAAATCTGATGCACCTCCTCACACCCTAATATAACCTTTGATACACCCACTCTAAAATACAGACTTCCATTTTCGAAACCATTGACACACCAATACCAGTTACTACATACGCACTCACTGATTCCTAGGTCTACACACATATCCACCCATTCACCTATACAGTCACTCATACATGCAGTCACTCATCAATACAACACTATCATATGCACTCATACACCTATACAGACACTCACACACCACCACTCATCCAGAGTTACTCACACACGTAGTCAGTCATGCAAAGAATCAATCACACTTCCATTTACTCACCTATACAGTTATGCACACACCACCTCACTTATTCATACAGATACTAACGCATACTTACTCTCTTATACAATCACTGATACAAGTACACACTCATCCATACAGCCACTCTCGCAATCACTGACTCTCACGTATAGTCATTTATATACTCCATCTCTCACATACACTGCCTTTTAGATATGTAGTTACTTGGACATGTACCACTGAGACATCCATTCACTCACCAACACACCCATACACACACTCACCCACCCATACAGCTGTTTCCACATGTACTCTTGAACCCATACACCCAGTGAATCAAACACCCACACATCTATGCACAGAGTCACACACCTCCCACCCACCCACACACACACTCAGGCACCCATACAAATACTCAGGCAACCAATCAATAACCCATATAGACCCTCATGTAGCTACTCACCAACCCATGCAGCAGCTTACACAACAGACAGACTGATACAGACATTCACACAGTTTAGTCACTAACCCATGCATTCAGTAAGACACATTTAATCACTCACTTATACAGTCAGTCACGCACCTACTAAATCTTCCATCCAGACACTTATACACCCACTCATTCTTCAATACACCTTGGCATATATATAAAACATATTTAAACTTTATAGAAACACACAGTCACTGGATGATGTCATCAGTGATGTCATTTGAGATGTCATCAGTGATGTCATCAGTGATGTCACTGACCATGTCATGAATGATGTAATATGTGACGTCATCAGCAGTGCATTGCGGGGGCGCGAGTTATAGTTAGCTGAACTAACTATAACGGCGGAATTTCTCAGGTTTTGTACGAGTGAAATGTCCAACAAACTATAACGTCCCTGAAACCTATGGTTTTTTCAGTGAATATATATATACATATATATATATATATATATATATATATAGATATATATATAGATATATATATAGATATATATATATATATCACAGCTCCCAAATTCCTAGGGTAATCGTACCCAACAATGAAAAAAGCACTCTTGGGGTGAGTTTCCGTAGTTTATTAGCACAGACTCCAGCCAAACAGGCGGGTTTCGGCTGACGCCTTTATCGATGTTTGTCGGGCGCGCCAAAGCCACCGGTTTTTTATATATGTACAATGCACTCTAAGGTAGGCAACACAAAGAAAGGACCATAATCGCATTCGCAAATGCGAAAGTGAATGATACCGCCATTTTAACACTGTGCAAATTCATATCACCAGTGCCCATTCTGGCCGGAGTCCGTGCTAATAAACTACGGAAACTCACCCCCTAGAGTGCTTTTTTCATTGTTGGGTACGATTACCCTGGGAATTTGGGAGCTGTGATACGCATGCGGGAGCACCCCCGCAACTATAGCACCCGCCCGCGAGTGCACCGCTTGGGTGACTTTGGAGCTGCAAATATATATATATATATATATATATATGTAATTATGTATATTCATGAGAAAGCGTGTGAGCATGGTTGAAATTCTAGTCCTTTATAGTCTCTGCTTCCAGTGAGCATTCTTAAATGATGGAATACTATTTTTTAAATATAAACATATTTTTCACCTACCAAGTTATCAAATGCACACCGATGTAAGCGCACATTTATATGCCTCACCATTATGCCAAAAGGCTGATGCACCTTCAATTGTTTTTCTTCATTATTTATCAAACAAATTGAGCAGCATTGTGCAAATATAGCTGCTGCAACATCAATGATGATCAATATTTGCTTTCTTTCCAAGTGAAATTGACAGCTATTGCTTCTACCATTCCATTAGGAACCTTGAGCTTTCAAATAATCTAATATCTGCAGTTAGTGCAATGTATTTAATTGAATATTTAAGACAATGTCAATGTAATACAATGATGCAGACTAGAAATGAGTAACTCTTTTACAACCGTTAGATACTTATAGATAACAAGATATGGATATTGATTATTCTGTTCTCAGTTTGTGCTTTGCTAGTTTTGAATATTTACAAAGTTTATTGGCAAAGCTTAACTTAATGTTTTTTTGAATGAGCAGGCATTTATCTGTGCTAAGGTATTCAATAAAAGAGGACTGTGGTACGCCGAGAATGATGAGCTGTAGAATGCCCCTTTTTTTATTGGTATTTTAATATTTTTAAAATTAATAATAGCAAAAACCCTTGGTCATACTGGGATTACATTCCAAATCACCAATGGAGTTCATGCTTTTTTGATCAAAAACTATGCCCCCCAAGAGCTTGCTAAAGTTGAGCTCCCTGGTAGGCTGTGATTGGCTGGTACAATGAAGAGAGGTGCATTGTCAGCAAATTTGATGAGTTTCATTTCTGGGAGAAAGCAATCTTTTCTGATTCTTGGTCCCAGAATGAGTTTGGTTAGGCTTCAAAGAGTTTGGATTTTTTCTGAGTTGAACTTGGAGTACATAATTTTGTCACTGTCTTCAGTGGAGCCGCTGCTGGGGCAGCTACACTGAAGTGAGTAAATATTTGCAGTGTGGGCTTCCTCTTTGATGTCACACTTTGTAAGATTTTTCCTAAGCGCATTATCAGGCTGCTGAGCCCCATGCACACACCTTTGCACCATAGTGCAAACATGTCTACTTAAGTCTAGCATAGGTTCTGTACTGGAAGGGTATCCTTCCAGTACAAAATAGTATAAAATGACTAACTTCAAAACGTTTCCCACTTTGGATATGTGCTGTACAGTGTGGTTTACATACAAAATGGGAAAATGTAGGAGAAATAAAAGCGTTTCTCCTTTTTAATGCCTGCTTTCAAGTGGCGTTAATTTCTGGTGCAAAAACCTGTCTGCAATTGTTAGTAGAGAGGGCTTTGCATCAAAAACCATGGTTGGTTGCACGGGGACACCCATGTACCACCTATGGGATGCCCCCTTGATGCAGAGTAATGCAAAGCAGCACTTTGCACTGGTTTATTTTACTTTCTCTTACAAACCAACACAAATACCAAATTGCATTCATTTGTAAATCCTGAAAAGGGTTTTGCATCTGGTCTGCAATAAAAATTGTGATACAAACCTGATGCTAAACCTTTGTAAACCTGGGCCGCAAATCGGATGAGTCATCTGCCAGATGCTCAGATCCCTAAGTCTGAGAGCTCAATCAGAGATGGTAAGAATTTATTTGGAATGATTGAAAAAAAAATGGAAGAAAGTAAGGCATTTCTTGGGAAGGGAGGGTGATAATGCTCCCACTAAGGTCTGAAAGTAGTTGAAATCTCTGTGAGAAACATCAAATTGAAATCCTGCCCTGAGTTTGAGACAGGGTCCGCAATCGGGGAAACAGACAATAGTCCAATGACCACATTCCTACTCTGTCACCTATTCTTTCACAATGCAGAACTTTTTTGGACCTTTGTGAACCTAGTCACTTCAATAGACAAGGATTTCAAAGCTGGCACATTGAGGAAGCAAATGTAAAAACAGAAATTTGGACCTTTGACTTCTACTGCTGTAAATTAATGGGGAATATTGAACTCCACTCTTAAGCGATGCTCTGGGACCTTTCATTTATTATCCCTCCCAAATCATTTGTGATCATATTACACTATGCGCTAAATGGGTAACTTATTTTGGAAATAACTATTATATCACAAATAATTGATTTAGGGCCAGATGTAGGTGGCGAAATATCGGTCGGTAACGCCGAAATTCGGAGAATTTCAGCATTACCGACCGGTATTTGGCTGAGTGCAATGTAGGTGAGTTCATAGCTACATGCAAAATAAGGAATCGCAAAATAGCGATTCCTTATTTTGCTCTTGCATTTAAGGAATCGGAAATACCGATTCCTTAAATGCAATGTACGTAGCACTAAAAATAGTGCACTTGAGCCTTAAGGAATCGCTAATTACCACCAATTTCAAGTTGATGGTAAGTATCGATTTCCTTTAAAAAAGCACTTTTTTGCTTTTTCAAATGTGCCATGTGGCACACATCCATGCCCTTAGGGCATGTATGTGCGCCACTTGTGCACACATGCACATTTGAGGGTGGAACAGGGTGTCCTTTGGACACCCTGGCACCCTTGAAATACCTCCGCTATTAGCTATTCGGTAATACCGAATCGCTAATAGTGAATATCTTCCCATTCATTCCTATGGGCCTCCTAGCCCATAGGAATGAATGGCTAGGTATTCCTTAATAACGAATCTCAATTACCGATTCGTTATTAAGGAATGTTAAGGAATCGCTAATATTTTAGCGATTCCTACCTACATTCCATTTAGCGAGTTCTTAATAGCGATTCGCTAAAAATCGCTATTAAGGACTCTCTAAATTGAAGTTACCTACATCTGGCCCTTAGTTACTAAATGTGTAATTAATTAGTAATCAGTTCATGGCATACTTAATATTTTACTTTTAATCATGCTCTGAATACTTTGTTATAAAAGAAGAAATTGTAGATCCTCACAGTCTCTGAAACAATAAAGTAAGTTTGATGTATGGTGTCATCAA
The DNA here is from genome assembly GCA_963921515.1 of Calotriton arnoldi. NCBI lineage: Eukaryota > Metazoa > Chordata > Amphibia > Caudata > Salamandridae > Calotriton > Calotriton arnoldi. The sequence continues at coordinate 794,642 of CAWUFW010006028.1, read as the reverse complement.
ACTAGGATAGCTGCTTGGGAAACAGTAGAGAACTAAGTGAAACTTCACTTGAGGATGGCTCCAACGTGGTGTAGAATGGTTAATACATTCACATAAAAGAGTTATCCGAGACAGGCAGGAAACATTTGAGCGGAAAGCATAGAAAATGGAAGGGGCAACAAAGGGCAATCCAGAGGTGGAATCCAGAGGCTACTGTGGTCAAGGAAAGGGCGTGAACAAAGTTCTACATTTGCATTTGAATAAGAGAACAAAAAGAATAAGGAAGTGGCAAGAAGTCACTTGAATGGAGAGGTGGAATACACGTGTTATACGAAAGATGATTAATTTTGCAGACAACATTGTTTTGAAGATGGCATTATGATGTTGTGGTGAGATCTGTGAATTATGAATAGCTGTCATCTCTGCAAGAATGGGCAAAGGTGCTTTGGTATATTTGTGAGGAATAGATGTTAAGGCTCTTGAATTATTAATATCTTCAGATCTTTTAGATGGATATGATATTATGACTCAAGGACCAAGATCACATAGTAATCCGAGCACTGAATGAAATGGTAAGTGTACAGAAAGTGCAAGAAGGATGAATTAAGAATGTAATCTACCAAGGTCCTCCTATTATGAGCTTTTTATGGGAGCGGTAACAGCGGTCATCCAGCCTCTAGGATCCTATCATGGGGAAAGGGGCATTCGCACGCAGAGATGTGGCGTGACTGCTACACCCTATGTAAAATGGCCACCCCGTACCACTGGATATTTTTGTCTCTGGGTAGTTTCAAGAACACAGAGGAGAACACTGAGTTCAAAGGAAGGTGTGCAAGAAAGATGACGGGATTCTATGAATTGACAGGAAATATGGAGGAAATGCAGAGAAAAACAGAGTCTTGAATTGACACTACTAGATGGTGAAAAGCATCTGAATTTACTCAGATTTACATGAAGTTTCCTAGGACTACCTGAGTGCTTGTAGCGCATTTGGGGTTGACTAGGCAGTGCTGAGCCTTGGAGGTCGAGGAGAGTCATTCCAGCTGGCTGTCTGCATTGGTTTCTTAAAATGCACAAAGGCCCCTCTACCCTATCACGATTTTCTGGTTCAGTAGAGGACACAACTGCAAAAACCTGACACAAATGAAGAAAAACTCCCTACCTGTCTGAGGTCACTGTACGCTGTCCTTTGCAATGCTGTTTCTGCCTGGGTACTCCATCCCCATGGAGGCATGGTTAGGAAGAAGGGAACATTCTCTGGTCCCCTGACTGCACTAACAAGACTCTCTAGTTCCCTCAATAAGCATGCACATATCCTCAGAGGCTGCTGCTGCTGAGACTGCACTTGCCTCAACGAAATGCATTTCTCAACCACACTCTGAACTACCAAGTTCCGCTGGGGCTGTGTGGTGCATCAGTGCATCTTCCAGCAGCGTATTCACCACGGATGCATATTTTGTAAGTGAATGGGGTGCCTTTGCCCTCTCTCTCTCTCTTCTATAAGTCACAAAAAATACCAATACTCTAAAGTCAGTACCAGTGCCATATTAGCCAAGTACGAAGGTTGTGGTGGGAGATCACTACAGTATAAGTCTTTTCCTTTTGGCACCTCACCCCTTTTAATCTCAGACTCGTAAAAGATTTTGCATGATTCTGGCAATGGCAGAGAACCAATATCTTTACTTCATTCTTTAGTGTAAGCACCAATTTTGGTTAAATATATTATGAGTGAACTTTGCCACATTTCTATTACTCTACCTGTGTTCTTTTCTGTAACCCTCACACATTGGCACACAACCCCGCACAACATGCCCAGTCCATCCAACCTCATACTCCCTCCTTCATTGCGGATAGACCTGGATAGCCCCGTTCTTATGCAGCAATAGCTGTGACGCCAGGTATGAAATGTAGCAAGTCTGCTATCCTTCTTGTTCACACATGAGAGTTATGAATAGCCTGGTTTCTGCAGATATATGGTTTCAAAGATTAGGTCTTGCACACCCAAACAGAGCTCCAGATCCATATGTGCAGTTGCTGAATACACCTGGTTGTCAAGAAATTGTCATCACATTATGCCTACCTCACTAAAGGTTCCTCCATTCACAACTCGTCTTTCAAGTCCCACGGTGCAGGCTAAGGTTCTGCAACCAGACCCTCTCTCATGTCAGTTCCTTTTTTGGCCATATATAAGTGTATTACAACTTTACAGGTGAGCTGCAATTTTTCCCTGTGTATACACATATGACAATTGCAAAAGTTGTGTTTTCTATTTTGTTCTAGGATAATGTAAAAACCTAAAATTTGCAGTAGTCACATACCTAATTATTACAAATTCAATAGAAATGTTGGATTTATCTACATTCTTTGCCTCTGTTTTATAAGTTGGCATATTGTCTGCCTGGCGTTTAGGCATACTGATGGGATAGTGCTAATCTTGTTTTGCTCAGTCTTGTGGCTCACAATCAGTACTTAGTTTGAGCCGGTGGTTGCCAGTGGGGGCCTCCGGCACTTATTTTCAGGGAGTAGCGCTTATGTTTTGTCTCAAATATTTACAGAGAGTAAGAGAGGGAAACCACACAAAACAGAGAGATGGAGGAAGAGAAAAACGGACAATCACAAAGGGAGAAAGCAGGAACCTGCAAGAGTTTTATAGAGGGGCAGGGGATATCTGGTAGTGGATTAAATATGGTCTTCTGCTCGCAAGACCGAATAAAGATTTTGATGATGAGTGGATTAAATAGGCATGAGGTGGATTTAAGACTAACAGCCTTGGTACTCGGTGCGCCAACATTTAATTGCACGGGCCTTGGGCTTCTGAGAAGAACTTTGGACACAGCACACTTTCTTTTACAAATTAATCACAGCTCACAGCTAATTGTTCCCAGTCACACCTAATCTTCCCTTGGGGTACCTTTCCCAAGTGCTTTCCTTTAAAGGCTTGCAGGACAATAAACTACAGGAAGAGACGTAATATACCTTCCCTATTACCAGGTGACAATTCCTTGCAGTAGGAAGACATAGCTATTTGTCTATTTTTGTAGAAGGGAAATCCACTGCTACAGCAAAGCCCTTCAGAGCTTGGGGCAGGGCAGGTAGGCCTTAGAGTGGTGGGGATTTTCTTTGGTCCTTGAGAGACAAGACACAGATGTTTTTTGGGTAGAGTTTGGACAACAAATGAGGGGGGCGGGAAAAGGGTCGTATTATAGTTATCTGTGCTACAAACTACAGTGGGAAAGGTGTTGCAGTAAAGCACCGTTCTTAAACACAAACTGAATTACTGTTGAAAATAGTATGCCTGGAAGACGCATGAAGAGTATTTTAATTTGCTCATGGGTTGTGGCCATTTGCAGATTGAGTTTGCCTTCCCAAAAGCCCTGCATAAATACTCTAGGATATAAACACCTGTTGCAGTAGAAGACAATAAGACATGTTTGCTGGATTGGACTGTGGCGAGAAATGTATCTACATACATGTTTTGAGGCCTATGGAACGTAGTTAGACTGAAAGGACAAAGGTGTCCAGGTCCAGCCACAGAACTTGCTAGCCTTGTAGGAACTTCTCTACTGAAGAAGTAGAATGCTGTGGTCTTGGAAATAGAGAATGCTATGCTGCTTGAAAGGAGATCAGTAATGCAAGTGGACGTTTTTTCAACTTGTTCATGTGAAAATCATCTTCTCTGCCTAGGAGGTGAGGAAGGCTCTGCAGACACAAGCAGTTGCAGCCGCTTCAGAAAAACACAGGAACCGTTTTTACCTGTTTCTTATTGATGACGCCTTGTCACAACTTGAACCTGTTGTATGGTGTCCAAGGAGCCTTCCTTGAAAATTCGGAGATGGTTGGAGCTCTAGGGAATACGTTCCAGTACTTGTTACTAAATGTTGGCATTTAAAAAAAATTCATCTGTGAAATACCAGGACAAGGCACCACACCCAGCTAAGAAAGACACTACATACCTCACTACGTTATAGTGGTTTCTTTCACTCAGAGCTTTGGGCAGTGATGGTTAAAGGCTATATTGGGATATGGTCAGTTAAATCTTCCAGCTTTGCCCCACTGAACACTTCCAAACGCCACATTCTTTAAATAAAAGATAGGGCAAATGTATCTGTGACCCTCAGACAATTCATTGAAGGCGTTTTCCCATTCTTTGGGGATATTTTCTGTCTCACGACATGGAACTTAAGAAATGGGGTTATTAGTTGAGAGGGGTGAGAGTCCTACTCAAGTAATCTTCACACTTCTTGTCAACGTGAACCACAAACACCACTTAATAAACCTGTGCTTAACTCCCTTGTAACTTGGCACAAACGCAGTCAGGCTTAATTTAGAGGCAATGTTTCAACTATTTTAGCAGCCCTAAAACGGTAATAAAGTGAAAACACAACACAAAAAAATCCCAAAGCAGTTGAGAAAATAAGAGTACATTTTAATACATACAATGACACCACAACAACAAAAATCCAATATAAAGAAGCATAGATACACATTTTTAAAGTTTTAAGTAAAAGTAGTGACAAGAAGCACAAAGTGCCAATTGCAGTTATCTGGTCATGCTGGACTAGATCAAAGGCAAAAGCTCTGCTGTCTTTGTCCTTCTATGCCTCTCCGCAGCCTTTGATACAGTGTAACATATAAAAGCTTCTATATAGGTTGATGGAGTATGCCATCTGTAAAAACGCATGTGGGTGGCTTTGTTCTGAACTTTCTGATAGGTTTCAAATTCAGAACCATCCCCCTTTTCAATCAGCCCCATTCATGTACAATTGTGGAGTCTCAGGGATCTTCGCTAAACCCAAACCTTTTCAAAGTATACATGTCAGCTCTGTTGTCTCTGGTGAGAGCCTTTAATTTCGATATTGTTTTGTAAGTTGATTTCACATACATTATTGTGTCTGTTTCAGATAAGCACAATACCACTAGACTGAACTTTCAACATTGTATGTCCTTAGGAGCAGAGTAGATGAGCGTAAACTTTAATAGTGAAATAACAGAGATTCTTATTTTTGGAAAACCATTTCTGGCTTGGATTCCTCATTGGTGCTCAGAAGAACTACCCCACCCCACTAAAACTGCTGCCTCACTAGGAAACTTAGGAATGGTTTTTGACAATTATTTAAAATTTTCAATCCAAATAAACTGTGCAGCAGCAACATACTTCGATTTTGTACAAAAATCTACCTATTGCTCTCCATCTTCTCAGGCAAGAGACTGGTTCATGCCCTTATATCCTCCAGGCTAGATTATGGAAAGTCTTTACATCTGGGTGCTCTACAGCATATGCTGCAGCAATTTGGCTTGAGGAAGCATATGCTGATCAAGATGCTTTGCTTCACTTATAAAGCAATCCTTAATACAGGTTCAGTTATTATTGAAAATGTTCACTATGCACCACCCAGTTCACCGTGCTCTGCGTGTCTTTAGCTACTGACAATACCTAGGATCAAATTAGACAAGGAGGGAGATCATTTTCTTATTTATCAGCCAAAACATGGAACTCTCTCCATTTAAACATTTGAGACATTCTTGATCACATCGCTGTTAGACCTGTCAGATTTAGGGTGGCCTTCCTCCAATCCTTTTGCCTTACTCCTCCATTTTTTCTGATCTTGATTTTGCTGGCCTTAGGACTCTGTATACTGTGCCACTGCTAACCAGTGCTTAAGCACCTGCACTCACTCCTTAGAACATGATAACATTGGCTTACCCCAATTGGCATATTTACTTTACTTGTAAGTCCATAGTAAATTGACACTACATGTACCCAGGGCCTGGCAATTAAATGCTACTAGTGGGCCTGCAGTACTAATTGTGCCACCCACTTAAGTAGCCTGTCAAACATGTTTCAGTTCTGCCATTGCAGCCTGTGTGTGCAGTTTTAATCTGCCATTCCGACCTGACAAATTATACTCTTTGCCACACTCAACCTTTCTTTTTAATGCATAACTCACCCATAGGGCAGGCCTTAGACAGCCCATAGGGTGTATTATATCTAAAAAGTTGGACATGTACTTTTAACTTTTTCATGTCCTGGTAGTGAAAAACTACCTCTCCTATAGGATAACATTGGGTTACCTTATTACATTTAATAAGTGATAACTTTCAATTGGGAGTAGGTAGGAGTATCAAGTTTACTGTCTAAACAATTGCAATACAAAGCCCTTTTTAATGGTAAAGTCGAATTTTAAGTCACAATTCTAAAAATGGCAATTTTAGAAAGTTGGTATTTTCTTGTCCCAACCATTTGTTGCCTGCAGCCTCTATTCTGGGTCACGTGACTAGGTGGAGCTGGCAGTTGGTCTTTGTGAATTGCTCCCAGACAGTGAGACAAATGGGGACTAGTTGTTGGCAGGATGGGCCATCTCTGATTTGATAGGTGTGGTGGAACTGTCACCTCTACACTTGCACATCATAAAGCCTTTGCTTCAGCAAACTCCCAAAGTGTTGGAACTAGCCTTTTGTGCCCCAACAAGCTGAGGACAGTGCAGGGAGGCAGGGAATTCCAAACACCTCTGAGGTTGGGAAACCTCCAGAACCATCTCCTACTTCAAATCTGGCACCAAGTATAAATATAAGACCCTCATACCCAATTCATCAGTACACTTCTGGACCTGTGGAAGACTGGGGAAGACTCAAAAGGACTGCTGTGCTGCTCTGCTGCAAGGACAGCTACTCTACTGCCCTGCTACTCTGCTGCCCTGCTGCCCGATTGAGAAGGACTGGACCTGCACCTTGAACCCAGGACCACCAGAGTGACTCCAGTGGTTAGCTGCCTGGCCTCCTGATCATAGCCTAAGGGACAGAAAAGGCTCCAACCACCTTCAACCCAGCACCTGGACTCTGTCTGGTGTGATTCCTGCCCCCCAAGTGGTGCCACTGTAGTCCTGGACCTTTGGAAGTAGGCCTGAATGTGCTCTACCAGCCCAGCTGTGGATTTTTGGGCAGAACCAATGCAGTGCGATGTATCTCCTCACAGTCCCGCACCAGAACCTCCGCTGTGTGACGTATCCCCAATGCAGGACCTCACATCACAGCCCGGAATCCATCAGAATTGACGCTTGGCAACGCATCCAGGGGCAGGACTTTGCATCGCAAGCTCCCGTCGATGGCAACCTCGACGATGATGCAAGACGTCGCTGCGCAAGCCTTGTCAACCGCTCCATCTGAACCACCACTGTGCAGTGTATTTTCTACGCTGGACCTGGCATCACCACCTGCAGTTCATCGGAACCACCACTGTGAGGCGCATCCTCAACATGGGATCTCGCAACACTCCGTAACTAGGAATTAAGGTACTTTTGTTTGGTGTGCCTAACTTGTTCCCTGTATCTAGCTCGCGCTCCATTGTGGTCAGCCTGACTTGTGACTTTGTCCCGGTCGAGCGTGACCAGATAAACACAGTTGGTGCTTTGTGCTTCGAGACACTTTTTTCACTTGAATCTTTGTAATTGCATATCTCCGGCTCTACTGGTTGGATTGTTATCCTTTTGGTGTCAAATATTTTATTACATTTTACTCTATTTGTCTAAGATAGTGTGGGATTTTTATTGTGTTGAGTTTTCACTGTATTATTGTTTGAAGTGCTGCATAAATACTGTACACATTGCCTCTAAGTTAAGCCTGACTGCTTTCTGTCCAGCTACCAGAGGGCTGATCAAAGGCCAATCTGGTGTTTGCTTGTGCCTCACCCTGACAGTGATTGTGGTTGCTGCTTGAGTAGGGTTTCACCCCCTCAACCAGTAACACAATTTCTTCAACCACCCTGAGAAAAAGTAAAAAACCTGACTGTCTCAAACTACACTGAGTTCAGTATGCTCTCCTCCTAGTTGGACTTGAGTTCTAATGCCAGGATGTCCTTGGGTGACAGCATGCACTTTAGAAATGTAAACACATTAATTTGACTCCAGGGACATTTCTAAGACCAAAGGTAAAACATTTAATCTGGAAGAACATCAAACTCTTGGTGGATCAGCCACAGTGGGTTACTAAGCTCTGGTCTACAGCACCACACTAAGAGCGTCTTTTGAGTTCCAGTTGTTCCAGATGAAAATGTTATGATTTTGTAAATGATTCCTTATTCCTTCATTTTTGTAATCACTACTTTTTCCTGTCTTTGACTAAATTCATTTGGTAATTTTTATCATTTGTTGCTTGACTGGAATTGTTATTTTGGCATTGTTGCACAGTTAAAAAGTGCATTTTACCTCTTAGGAATGCTTGGCATCTTGTGCCAAGCTACCAGGGGTGAGTCAGCTACTCCTCACAAGCACAGTTTAACTTATAGAAAACATATTATTTTGAGTTTCTGAGAGCACAGCAGTAACTTATATCAAAACTGAAGCTTCTCCATCCCATAGCTTAACTATTCTGTTTCCTGCAATGTTTATGTAGTATGAGGCTCATAAGGCCCACAGTGATGGAAACTAGTAAGCAGGGAGCGAACAGATAGCAAAAGGGAGGCAAATGAGAGTTCACAAGAAGCTGGAGTGGAGTCAGATGAAGAAGGAGAGGGAGATGAAAAGTCCACAAAATTGATTTATAGAGTTAGCAGCAGGCTATCCACTGTAGGCCAACATGGAAATTAAGGACCAATATGAAAGTGTTTGAAAAGGTGTGGATGTAACATAAAGGATGGTCAAAGGTGAAAGGAAGTAACTAAAAGCAAGCCAAAATAGAAGAAGTTTGTTTTAACCACAGACTGAAAGTGTACTTGGACTAAGAGGGCACAAAGTAAATAGAAGGGGAGATAAATGGAAAGGGGGTGAGAAAGAAGAAGGATGTAGGCAAGCATAATGAAATAAAGGCAGAGGGTAACAAAGAGTTAGAATATATACTGAATGAGAAGAAGGAAACAGTTGTTAAATACTGAATTAAACCCCTACTCTCACTCCCCAGAAAAGTGCAATGCCATCAACCTCTTCTTCCGAAGATTAGATAGCACATCAACAACACCAAGCATGCTTTATCTCCTAAACCCACCCCTCCCCTTGTATCATGCAGTGATCAGCCTATAAAGATCTCTCTTCCAGATTGTACCGACATATTCAAACCCTTCAAAGCCATCTCTTAAGATGATGTCCTACTCTTGTCTTTCGTCAAAGCTCTTATTGAGGAGGCACTCTCACCCCTACTTATCATTGTCAGTGTCTTCTTAGCTCAGGAAATTTTCCCACATATGCCAGATCCTACCACTCCTAATGAAACCTACACTAGACCCTAATGATCTCACCAACTACTGGCATATCACTCACCTACCGTTCATCTGCAAGATCATTTAAAAATCTAGTTAACTCTATGATTGCATTAATCCTAATAATTTCCCGCATGACTACCAACCTGGCTTTAGATCTTGGTGCAGCATGGAGACCACTATCTTACAGATCATAAACGATGACCCCACGACCACAGATTAAGATAATCCCTGCCTCCTAATATTACTGGATCTCTCTGCTGCTTTGGACACAGTTGAAAGTCCTCATATGAACCCTGGAGTCTTGAATGAGGTTATCTGGCAATGGCCATCACTGGTTTCCTCCCATTTTTCCAAATTACACCAGTTTTCTTCCTAGTCCCAAAAGGTCCTTATTACCTGAGGAGTCCTTAAGGGTTCCATACTGTCCCCTGTCATTATCAACCTCTACATGGAGTCTCTTGGTGCTCTACTCACAGAAAACAGCATAAGAGTTCACCAATATGCTGAAAACACACAGCTGCCTCCTCTGCATCAGATACACATTGCCATGAACACTGCCTTCACGTCATCCAGACCTGGATGTCCAGTGCCTACCAGAAACTCAACTAAGACAAGATTCCTTTATTCTACAAGAGTAACAAGCAGGAAATAGTACAAACCTGTCTCAGCAATATGAAACTCAATGACTTTGAATGCCAACTTTCACTTGCCTTTAGCCTGCCCACTAACCTCCACCTCAAGGAACACATTGCTAAAAAAAAGACCTGATATCAGCTCTCTTCTAAAGAAAGTGAAAACATTTCTTCCAGAAAGCGACTTCAGAAATTCTGTGCAAACCCTAATGTTCTTGCATCTGGTTGGTCCTAAATCCAGGCTCCATTGCTGCCTAGACACTTCATCATCACACCATTAGGGCATCCTGCACACTGCAGCATGTCTCAACCATGGCCTAAAGAAATAAGATCACATCACCCCCATCTTGATGGAACTCTAATAGCTCTCCTTTCCAGCCCCCACTTTCTACAAAATCAGCTGCATCATTTACAAAGCCTTCATGACCAGCATCCCTGCTTATCTTGCAGACAAGTGCACCATGTCTGGTGGTTCTTGGCACACATCGGAATGAGAACACCATCAGAATGCAAATTAAGAAGTGTAAAAAAGAAACAAAATAAGGCAGCAGACCATTTCCATCGATGCACCCAGCTTGCAAAACAACATCCCCGTATCCATGAGGACTGCCCCAATATTGCTCCAATAAAGGAACAAGTTAAAGATGCACCTCTTTTGATTAATTTTGGTATCATTTCTTTAAAGTCCACAAACCAGCTACCTCTCCTGTCACTCGTTGACGGTCTGCTTGTTTTTTAACCTGTACAGCAATTTGCTTCCTGTTGGATAGGGTTGCGCTATAGAAATGCCACATTAATACATACATGCATACATACATGTAACATTATAAAAAGGGAAGTAGGTATTAATGAAAGGCAGGTCTTTTTTAATAGTCATTCAACATTTTTGGAAAAACAAGAGAATGCAGAGGAAGGGGTTTGTGAATGTATACCTATAAATCCATAGTTGATAAGTAATATGAAAGGTTTTGTTGATAAATACCTTTATGGAGACTGCTGCGATCCTTTGATTACAGATAATTGGGAGAGATGCATAATTTGCCTGTTATTTGTATAGATAGCATTGAACTCAATCAAGTAGGAATTCTGTTTGCCACATGCAATGCTATTGATGCTACAATTTTTTTTCCCAGAGTTTTATATAGCGTGAACTTGACCTGAAGGTATCAGAGCACTTTACGTGAGCACCATTTGCTTTACAGATGGACACATAAATTTTTGTTGGGCACGGGGAGATTAAGTGATTTGCCCAGAATCACAGGATGTTGAGCGTCCCTGCCGAGACTCGAACCCAGTTCCCCAATTTCGAGGTCGACCGCTCTAGCCATAAGGCCACATCCTTTCCCCTATCAAACATGATCTCTGAATGCCTAATCTCCGAGTCCACTGTGAATGACCTAATGTGACAATCATGAGATAATTATTTAAGAGTGCAAGGAATTAACACTGATTTTGAAGATGTAGCCTACTGTCTCGCAGAAGATGCTCTAGTGGCCTTTGTGCTATGGGCATTGGAGTACTATCAAAGGAGGTTGTTGGATGAGATCAGAGTTGGAATAGTTACTTCATTGGTTAAGGCTAAAGCTCAATGCAGGATCAGTGCATTTATTTCTTTGTTCATTTATTTATTTTAGGGCTTTATTTAAGCATTACTGTCCACCCAGGGTGTGGCTCAAGAGTGCTCTAGAATTGGGAACAAGTGGTGATCTGGAAGTGGCTCAATGTAGTCGTGGGTCCCATTAGGACTTACTCTATAAAGTCATTTATTAATAATAGATTAATTTGCATTGCAGCATTGTGATTGGCTTAGGGGAGCCTGCGTGCTTCCTGCTTCTTACAGACTCAGAGTCAGGAAGAGAAGAGAAGCGGAGACGACGAGGAGAGGCGGCGGAAAAGGTAAGTGTTTTTTTAAAATATTTTTCAAACCCCCGTCCGCCACCCCTGTTCTCTACCATTTGCCACTGCCTCCATGCAGCCTGCAGGCTCTTCTTGCTGCCATTTTCCCTCCCCAGCCTTATCTAGGGGCTTTTGACGGAAGAGCATCTGGTGATTCCTCCCTGCTTGGGTAACGATTTTATTGTGTGAGGTTACAGTTCTAAGCCAATAGTTCAATTGTATGAGAAAGACCATAGGCTGTCCAAATCCTTCCACTTTCATAAGGAGGCACCACCCCTTTCCTCTAGTAGAGAATTTTGGTAAATTCACCCTATCTTGGCAACCTTCTGCAGCCTTAGGGTGAATAAATGTCTGCGTTCCACCTTCCTGGGCCCCCATGCATTTGAACGCATCCCTGTACAGAAAGAGGGAAGGGCTAGATCCATTTCTTTACCTATAGCTGCTGCAACCCCATCCACAGCAGCCAGCTGTGCAGGGGCGGCTCCTCCGTTTGAGCGGAGGAACATCGCCCCAAATCCCCCCAAAGGCAATAATAATTAATCACCATTTTATTTTTTATCCCCCGTCCCAAGTCTAGCTTCAGGACGGGTGGTGGGCCGCTGCTAGGTGACAGCAGCAGTGAGGAGGGTGGGCTGGTATTGCACTGTTTAAAGTGTGCATGTCTATTTGGCTGGCCGTCTTGCGACAGCCAGCTACACATGCACACTTTAAACACCTCTAACACAGCTGTATTAAGACAGCTGGGTTAGAGCAAGCCAAAGCCTCTAGAGCGCTGTGAAACACTGAATGAGGCCACTCCCACCAATCCTACTACTGCTCTCATGCTAGTGAGAGCAGCGCCAGGATTGTCCAAGGGTGTTCCACTATCTGATTCCTGTGTCGGCGAAAGAAGAGGCTCGAAGCAAGGACGTTGCCAAGTTCAGAAGTTTAATTTAATTCTTTATATTATTTTACATGTACACCCGTTCCCCCCTCCCTGTAGATGCCAGCCGCCACTGCAGCTGTGGCCACTGCACCTTCAGGCACTCTGAAGGATGCACACCCAAATGCAGCTCTGGCAATGGCACTGTGTTTGATCTGGATACTGCCCTCCCAGCACAGCACTGTGCGCCTGCATGATTGGTCTTTCTGTGGTCTACGAGGCCAGATCAAACCAGAATTAGAACAAGAGAAGGTTCATGGTACAGACTGTGTCACAAATTTCCTTTAAACTGTCATTATGCAACAGTAAATGACTATGGAGATATGAAATGCTTTCAGTATATTTATTCAATCAAGTGTTTTTAAAAAAAACATTATCTTTCACCTTGTATAGATACTACAATGAATAACTTATAATAACTCTTCTTTGTTTTCACCTCCTTAAAACAAATCAAATGTGACTTGATGATCTGCTGTCCCATACAATATAGGGTCATTTATAAAATAAAGGAAAGACACACATTCCTCTAAACCTCTTGAGTAGGAGCATATGCGCGAAACCAATCCCAAACTCACAGGCTCTTCTAATAGGATCCATTTCTGTCTAACACATTGTACCACACACTTGTAGGTGGGACGAATATTTGCATTATTTTAGCTAACTCCTAATCTATCTTATTTTGGAACAAGTGTTTGTAGGACTGTTGCTGTGCACTACTCTAACAATCCGGGACGCCCTCGCAAGATAGACAGCCTGTTATCAAATATACCTTCACATAATCTTCTTTGTTACCTGAGCTTTTTGTACCCGTGGTCTATAGTGTCTTCATAAGCCATCTATGAGGAAATTGAAGAGCGACCCCTCAAACATAAATGGTGCAGCCTATGAGAATCTGTGCATCACTGTTTGTAACAATTCCAGATCAATTAGGCTCTTAAATCCTGGAAATATAGAAACTGAGGCTGACCACGATTGGACATGGATAGCAGTGGCGCTGGTAGCTAAATCTGGAAATTATGCTAAATGCAACTCTGATTGAGTATGGAAGAGCCTGTCCCCCGAGTCTGCTACATTGTGTCCTAGTGGGCATTTCAGGGCCAGTATTATGAGCAAGTTTATTAATCACTATTTGTGTGAACTATCAAGGAAATTAGCAGGCTTGGGTAGCAAAATAGAAGATGAGGACTGGTTGCAGTTTATTGCACAATATGACATATGCTGCTTCCAAGAAACTTGGTCCCTTGAGGGAATTAGATTTAATGGGTTTTTAGATAGAAGCAGTCAGGCTATCCGACCCTCGGAGGGGCCGGCCTCGGGACGGCTCACTGTTTGGGAGTCGTATAAGCTGGAATGTAGAATAGAGCAACTTGGGGCAGCTGAACTGTCCTCTAAGGCTTAACATGTGAGTATTTGGCTTACGGACCAAGAAGGTGGGGTGTTTGACATTGTGAATGTTTATATTCCACCGGGGTGGTCTTCAAAGGTGCAAGTGATCTAGAGGAATTTTTCAACTTGCGTCTATAGTATTAGGGAGGATGAGGCTATTCACAAGTTAATTGGTGAGGGTAAAGGAGCGACATATATGTTATTGGTTTGTGGAGATGTTAACACACAACTATCGGATGCTATCATCAACGATGAAGTCATGTTGGAAGACCGTAGTTATGGTATTCCTGAGTCAACTATGAGCAATTTTAAATCCACTAAGAAGGGAGGTGCATTCTCTGAACTTCTGATAAACTACCATCTGCGCTTTATCAATGGTCGTACCCCTTCAGATATCATTGCTAGGGCAACTTCTAATAATGGGAGAAGTTCAACAATAATTGGTTATATCGTAATTAATGATGAGGGTTGGGAATGCGTGCGTGATATGATCCTGTGGTACTTTGCTTGGAATTATGCCTAAGGCAGGGAGCTGATGAAAATAGCTCAATGGAGGAAGTTATAGAGATATGATTGTTGCATCTAGTAGTAGAAAGAGGATAAGGTGGAGCAGGGAGAAACTCCCATTGCTAGAGAGTATATTGATTAAGTATGGTTCTGCAATGTTGAGCTCCCTTACGGTGACAAAGGTGCAATCCTAGCAGCCTACAATGGGACGGCAAAGGAGCTTAAGGCCTTGTGGTCTAAGCCAACTGATCCCGCAGCCGCCTTGTTGGATGGTGGGAAGAGGAGTGTATGGGTTACCTGGTATGATGAGGAAAGTTGCAGAATGAAGGAAGTTGTTTCATCCGCCCTAGCACAACGCCATCATATCCCACAAAGCAAATTGTTATTCCGAGCGTATAGGGCTGATTACAAACACCTTCCGAGAACCAAGAAACTGCTGCACCAATTGACTCTTTGGAAGGAATTGAAGGAGGCTGCACAGAAAAAAAACTTCAAAACATTCTGGGAATTGGTATCACAGGTGGAGAAGGGGTCAGTGAACACTATAGAAACTCATATCGGGCCACCTGTTTGGATTAGCCATTTAGTAATTTATACATGCTAACAATACAGTCCCCCTGTCAACCCGAGACAACATCTGCTCTGGGCCTTGTGTAATTGATATCTTAGTACCAAAGAAAAATAAAGCCCCAGACCCCGATGTGGTGCCTATTGGCATATATCGGGAGGACCTGCATCTGTGGGCCAGCATTCTTACTAGAATGTTCAATTCCACGCTTGCTGGTATTGCTGTACCCCCTTCCTGACTCTCGGGTATTATTGTGCCAATCCATGAGAAAGGTGATCGATCTAGCCCATCCAATTATCATCCAATCGCCCTCCTGGATGGCACAGGGAAGGTTCTTGGGAAAGACCTCCAGGAGTGAGTCGATGCCCACAATATTATGACGGAAGTGCAAGCTGGATTTAGGCCCTGCATTGGGACCATTGACCAGGCTCTCTAGTTATACATAATCTCCTACAAGTTTATGGTGGCGAGAAAGTCTTCTCCGTAATTAATATTTCTGGACCTGAAAGCAGCTTTTGATTTAGAAGCTGTGAAGATCCCTGGTAGACCTGGGAATTGACCACCCCATTAGTAATGGTCATACAGGCCTAACATACTAGCAACATGGGCTGGGTGGGGAGTGGACTTTACTCTTCCCGGTTGCAAATGTTGTCCCAGCAAGGTTGTGTGCTGGCTTCCTTGCTATTTTGCCTTTTTTAAATGATGCAGTGGTTCATTTGATGGAAGAACTCATAGATATTCCTGCTATAGCCAGGAAGTGGGTGTCAATATTATTATACACAGATGATGCGGTACTGGTAGCATGAACAGAAAACGCCGCCCATAGGTTACTAACATGCTTTGTTGAGTACTGCGACAAGACGTCGTTGACCATCAAGGGTAGCAAAACAAAGAGTATAGTATTGAGGCCCTCTCCCAGTTTTAAGCGAAAGCCTTTGGTTGAAGGTATACACATGGAAACTGTTAAGCAGTTTGACTATTTGGGAATTCGATTCTCAGAGAATTTGCGATGGTGAAGTCAAATTCAGAAGGCTACGCTAGTTTTGAGACAATTGGATGGAGCAGTTACAAAGTTTAGGCATAAGGCTGGTGCCAGAAGTAGTGTATTTTGCAAATATATAAGCAAAGGGCAGTGGCAGCCGCACTGCATGGTGTGGAACTATGGGGGTTTGTGAAAGTTCGTCCACTCCAAGTAGCTGAGATTAACATCCTCCAAAATTGGTTGGGGCGTGGGCCAGGCACCCCTCTAGCGTCATTGTATACAGAGCTCACTTTTACTCTTATATCAGAAATCATCGCCTCAGGCCAATTCTCTACTGGGTTAGACTGGTAAGAAATTCTAAGGCCGCAGTTTGCTTAGAAACTCTAGAAGAAGTTACTGCCAGCGGCACTTGCCGAGGCCATATATAGTCGTCCATTGTACAATTTTTTTTAAGGAGCTACAGATGGTGTCCTTGTGGAAAGCTCCTGGTAGAATTAGACAGGATACTGCAGATTTGATTAAAGAACAGGATCATGAATAAACACCGATAAAAAAATACACCAGGAGTTGAAGCCAGGGTCTATCATAAACAATTATTTCAGCAACATCTATGGCATCCCATGTCCAGAATATCTAGACATGCTGTACCCTGAATTGAAGCAATAATTGTACTAAAATTCCCGTTGAGTATCCTCCCGACCAGAGACTTTCTTATACGTATACATATACTCGACTGTAGATATGATCGCTGGTATTGTAGCTTTGGTGGTCTGGACAATCTAACCCATTTTATTCTGTTTTGCACAAAATATGTAGCTGCACAGCGGAGGTGGCTCCTCTCCCTGTTTAAATACTATGGGGTTAGATGTGTTAAACCAGCAATGGCTTTATGCATTAAGCCTGATAATATGTACGTGGTCACCTCCTTAGTGTCATATTTATGGGTTACGTGGCCTTGCCTGAGAGAGTTGCCTTCCACTCTAGGTATATGTTTAAGTAGATAGGCTCTGCGAACCTGGTTGCCTCCCATAATGGAACACGCTGCTACCTTTTGCATAAATTGCACACTTCTGTACCATTTCTATGCACTGCACTTCTTCTCCCTAGGTGGGTTGGCAGATTGTTTACACCTGGAAAGAAAATAACTACCAAATGTTCTTATGTTTTTCTTTAGCTGACTGTGACGAATACACTTTTCTCTCACTTAGGATGTTGCCTTCGAAGGTAATGCACACTTTTTGTTCTCACTGCACTTGCATTTTATTGTATCCAAAGAATTTATATATGTTTTTTAGATTGAATGTCTTTGGCGGAAATGCGTATTTTTAGCATCTCACTCTACTTGCATTTTAATGTTCTCGATAAATTTATTGATATATTGTTGTGCACATGCTTTTATTCAGTTTTTTATATTGCACGCTCTTAAAATATTGTAAGGCTGTTAGCTGAAACAATAAATACATTGAAAACAAATAAATAGAGTAAATAATTCTTGGGGTCTAGAATATTGCACATTTCGCAGCAAGAGGAATTGAAATGCTTGCAGTATGAACCAGATATGATCTCAACAAGGTGTTATTTTGAATTCTTCTTCTCAGGTTCTGCCATGGGCTGTTCATTTTCTATTTAACAATAAGACTGGGGTTGATTTATTAACAGTTGCACTGGCGTGGTACATGCAATTTATTGCTGCTCTCGCGGGCTTTTATGAGGTATAATAAATAGACACTCTCTTTTGTGTTGCATTGCACCACACGAGTGCTCACAAAAACATAAATAAATCTATGGAAGATTTAGAAGTATTCACATGAGCAAAACTAACCAGAACCAGGAAAAACAAAGACGATGGTTGCCTAAATCGTGATTTGATCATCTTAATATGCAGAAAGCTCTTTCAGGTTTTTTCTTTAATGAAAAAAGGAAGTCCTCCAATAAGTGTGAACTGCAGTAAAAGTGACAACGATATTTTAGACAAACTATCTTTGCTGACTGCCTGCTGGCCTTAAAGGTATGGATGGATAAGCATTTTACTAACGTAAAAGGAGCAAAGTAGCTGGATGACCAGGAAATACATTGCTTTAATTTTCAAGATCATTTCGGCATCTGTTTAATAAAAAAGCAAACCCAAAGGAGCAAAGAAGGTTCACCAGTGAGAACATGCAACCAATAAAAAAGTAAGGCGGAGAGAACAGAATTCTGTCGCACTTGCCAAGAGACTTCAAATAACTTTAACTAGTAGGGGCCATAAAGAGACCTTCAGTTAGCAATCAGACACAACTGTGAGGATCGTATGTAAAAAACAAAATTGAATAAGAGATGCTGTTTTTTATAGGTTAAACAGACTTTCCAGACCTAGTACAACAATGCAACAGTAACATTAAATAAAAACATTACGTTTAAATTAAAGCAGTTGGAAAAAAAAAAAATTTGAAGTTGCATGTTTTTATCATGAGCTTTAAAAGTGAGAAACTGTAATGTTAAAATTCTTAAAATTAGGAAATTAAAATCATTTATTTGTTGTGCATACATGTTGGGACGGTACTGTTCCCTACTTGGTAAAGGGATGTGTTCCCATGCCATGAGTAAATAACAACGTGTGAAACTTGCATCCTGATTATTTGTTAGACCCCAGAGTTGCACTAATCTAGCATTTGTCAGAGGCTCAGGCTTATCGCTGGTCATACGAATTCAAGGACCTGTTCTGCAACGTGGAGGGGCACAGCAAATATAACCTCATAGTAGCCCTAGGTATTTCTGTTCATGGCAGGGTTGCGACACACAAAGCGTTTGTGAATCTGTATTGCTACCAGACCTTTTTCTCTGTGTCAAGAAGATGTGAGCCAACTGGTTCCTCTTGTCTAAAGAAAGGACTGTAAAGTTCCACTGTTATTTGAAACCCAGAATCTTGCACTGACATCCCATGTGCATTTTGAGTGTGTGTGTGTGTGTGTGTGTGGTGCAGAGAATGTTTAGTACATCCATTGTAGTAGAACGCTGTGTGTTGTATGTCTCTGAATACTAGGTCAAATGGCATCCATTTTAGATGCCCCTGGTTTAGCACGGCACAAAATGGAGAATGGGGACAGCTTCCGCAGACAGTGGAAGTTGATTGCCTGCATTCCTGTGGCTGATGACAACGAGGACCACGCACACTATTCAGCGAAGACATCGCAGACTTCATCAGCCCGCACGCCATGCCCTCCGCCGACTACATCCTCCTAGGGGACCTCAACTTCCACCTGGAGAACAACAACGACAGAAACACCACCGCCCTGCTGGACAACCTCGCCAACCTCGGACTCAAGCAACTGGTGAACACGCCCACCCACTACGCCGGCCACACGCTTGACCCCGTCTTCTCTTCCAGCAAGCACATCTCCTTCAGCCACGCCACCGGACTCCACTGGACCGACCACAGCTGCGTCCACTTCAGCTTCAGAAAGACTGCGACCCACCACCACCCGCAACAGGCTCCCCGCCGGAGCTGGAGCAAGATCACCGCCGAGCAGCTCACCGCCTCCCTCAGCCAGAACACACCCACCAACACAACGGACCCAAACGAAGCAGCCAGCAACCTCGCCAAGTGGCTGACCGCCTGCGCCGACGACCTCGCACCACTAAAAACCCTCCCAGCAGACCCGGAAGCAAGAAAACCCCTTGGTTCACCAACGAACTCAAGGAATCCAAGAAGAACTGCCGCACTCTCGAGAAAACCTGGCGACTCGACCAGACCACAGACAACAGGCCCGCCCTCAAGCACGCCACCCGCAAACACCACCAGCTGATCCGTGCCACCAAGAAGTCGGCACTCAAAGAACGACTGGACAACAACGCCCACGACAGCAAGGAACTTTTCAGCATCGTCAAAGAGTTCTCCAACCCCAGCGCCGGAAACAACGACATCACCCCTCGCAAGACCTCTGCAACTCACTCGCCGCGTTCTTCCACCGCAAGATCACCGACATACATAACAGCTTCGACGCACAAACCACGCACCCTACCGCCGAACCAACGCCCGCCACCACCACCCTCTGCAACTGGACCCCGATCAGCACCGAAGACACCACCCGCACGATGAACTCCATCCACTCCGGATCACCAACCGACCCCTGCCCACACCACGTCTTCAACAAAGCCGACGCCACCATCGCACCCCATCTCCGGGACATCATCAACTCCTCCTTCCACACCGCCACCTTCCCGGAGAGCTGGAAGCACGCCGAGCTTACCGCCCTCCTGAAGAAACCAACGGCGGACCCCAACGACCTCAAGAACTACCGTCCCATCTCGCTCCTTCCGTTTCCGGCCAAAGTCATCGAGAAGACCGTCAACAGACAGCTTGCCGCCTTCCTCGAGACGAATGGATCCCTCGACCCCTCGCAGTCCGGGTTTCGGGCCAACCACAGCACCGAGACCGCCCTCATCGCAGCCACCGACGACATCAGAACCCTAAACGACAACGGGAAACAGCAGCCCTCATCCTCTTGGACCTCTCCGCGGCGTTCGACACCGTCTGCCACCGCACCCTAGTGAAGCACCTCAGCAACATCGGAATCCGAGAGAAAGCACTGGAATGGATCATCTCGTTCCTCGCCGGAAGAACCCAGAGAGTCCGCCTCCCCCGTTCAGATCCGAGGCCACTGAAGTCATCTGCGGCGTTCCACAAGGATCTTCACTCAGTCCAACCCTCTTCAACGTCTACATGAGCCCCCTCGCAGCCATCGCACGCCAACACAACCTCAACATCATCTCCTACGCCGACGACACCCAGCTGATCCTCTCCCTCACCAACGACCCCACCACCGCCAGAGCCAACCTACACGACGGGATGAAAGACGTCGCCGACTGGATGAGGAACAGCCGCCTTAAACTGAACTCAGACAAGACGGAAGTCCTCATCCTGGGCTCATCACCCTCCGCCTGGGATGACTCCTGGTGGCCCCCGGCCCTGGGCACCGCGCCCAAGCCAACGGACCACGCACGAAACCTGGGCTTCATCCTGGACTCCTCCCTGTCGATGACCAGACAAGTCAACGCCGCCTCATCTTCGTGCTTCAACACCCTGCGCATGCTCCGCAAGATCTTCAGATGGATCCCCACTGAAACCAGGAAGACCGTCACCCAGGCACTCGTCACCAGCCGACTGGACTATGGGAACACCCTCTACGCCGGAACCACAGCCAAACTTCAAAAAAGACTCCAGCGCATCCAGAACGCCTCCGAACGACTCATCCTGGACATCCCCCGACACAGCCACATCACCGGACACCTGAAAGACCTGCACTGGCTCCCCGTCAGCAAGAGAATCACATTCAGACTCCTCATCCACGCACACAAGGCCCTCCACGACCTGGGCCCAAAGTACCTCAACGACCGCATGACCTTCTACACGCCCACCCGCCAGCTACGATCAACCAGCCACGCCCTCGCCACCGTACCACGCATCCGCAGAACCACCGCCGGAGGAAGATCCTTCTCCTACCTGGCAGCCAAGACCTGGAACTCCCTCCCCACTCACCTTCGGCGAACCCAGGACCATCTCTCCTTCAGGAAGCAGCTCAAGACCTGGCTGTTCGAGCAGTAACTTACCCCCTCCCCCAGCGCCTTGAGACCCTCCCGGGTGAGTAGCGCGCTCTATAAATGCTGTGATTGATTGATTGATTGATTGAGGATGGAGACATGCTTCCCCTTAGAAATTAAATGAAGGTGTTGTTACCAAAGGTCTACTGATGAGGTCTTCCTGAACACTGCCATTTAGCAGATAGTAGGAATGATGGATGGGAGGGTAGTTTCTGTTGCTCAAGGTAAGGAGGTTGCTAGGTAGGGCCTACCCTTTTGTCTGTCTCTGATTGGGTTTCAGGAAGGATGATGACAGCCAGGTGGAGAGGAGCTCTCACACTTCATTGTGGGCATGTTTTTGATTTTCCTGCTTGGAGCCAGCACCATTACTGCCTGATGTGGGAATCATCACTTTAGACAAGGACTATGTCTGAAGAACAGACTGAAATGACATTTGAAAGAGAACCAACAAAAACTGATTCAGAAACATTAAGCACTTGTTCCACATCCCCTGTCTGCGAAATGTGTATAAAAGTGGGATCCAAACGCCTCCCTTTGTTCCAGTTCCTAGTTTTTCTCGACCTAGAAAGGGAATGCTCCACAGAGTACTCAAAGGGCTGCAGTGTTACTATGTTTGTCATTCTCCCAGAGGTGAGGGGACATTAAATGAAGTCTGCTAACATGCCAAGAAACCTATCTGCCTTCTGGGAGAGGAATGGAGTGTGCCTGATCCTGCAGGAGGAGAGACCCTCCAGGAGGAGAAACCCAGTCTCTATTCGATGTAGAGAGCACCCTGAGAAAGTAGGCTACCACAGAGAACAAACCCACAAGAGATACATGTTGTGAAGACCTCCCCTGGTCTGTCTGGTTCCTGTGTGACCTGCGCCAAGACTTTTGCAAGAACTAGCATTGTCATGTTCACTGGCAATCCACTACGAACCTAAGTGACTAGTGCTGTCAATGTCAGGGAGAGGAGCCAGATCATAGCTGAAGCAGAAAATCTTCATCAGCCTGGAGGGTGTAAATGCAATAGCTGAGCACCTTATCTGTGCCCTGCGGAGGGGACTGCCTCTACCAAAAACAAGTGCTGATGCACAGCCCTGCCATGCTGACTTCTTCCAGTAGTCCGTGTTCCGACACAATGTTGCTACATTAGGGCCCGCAGAGCAGTCAGGCTTAAATTGGAGGCAATGTTTAAGTTTTTGTGCACCTCCTCAAAGAGTAATAAATGGATACACCACACAAAAACGATTCTACGCTGGACTAGAAAGAGGTATTTTTAATAAATTGAACAAGGTCAAAACAACAAAAATTCAGCCGATGGAACTGGAGATATGCAATTTTAAAGATTTCAGTAAGAATAGAGGCAAAAAAAGCTCCAACTATGGATATTGTGTCGTGCTGGACCGGTACAAAGTCACAAGTTTAGGCTGACAGCGATGGAGCGCTGGCCACCTACAAGGACCCAGGTAGGTCCGGTGAACAAAGCACCTTAAATCCTGGTCTGTGAAACGTGACAAGGTTCTGAATTGAAGATGCGTCACACAGCCGAAGCGATGTGTCGGTTCTGAGATGTGGAGAGGCTGTGATGCAATGGCATGCATCGTTGTCAAGGAACCCTTCGACTGGTACTTGTGATGCGAAGTACGGCATCATGGATGCATCATGCAGTCAGGGCGATGTGTCAGTTCTGTGGAGCTGTGACGCTGTGATGTGCAGCAGCGGTTCCAAGGAGGCTTGCTATGCGAAGACCCATGCAGCAGTGGTGATGCGTCGGTTTTACTCTGGGTTGTGCCACACAGCAGAGGAGATGCACCGGTTCCACTGGATCCACAGAGGCTGGCTGAACCCCTTAGACCACCAAGGTTCTAGGACTGGGGTGGCACCCATTGGCAGGATAGACTCACAGATGACAGAGTCCAAGTGCTGATGTTGAGGTTGCTGGAGCCTTCTGTCACTGCAGCTCATATCAGGAGGCCAGCCAACAAGCCCTTGGAATCACCCTGGGGTCCTGAGTCTAACAGATGCAAGTACAGTCCTTCTCACCCAGTCAGGAGGGCAGCAGGCCACAGATCACCACAGCAGGGCATCAGCCTTTCATAGCAGCAGTCCAGCAGAGTGGCAACCCTTTCAGCAGTACAACAGTCCTCCTTCTTGGCAGAGTATCCACATGTCCTGATGTGTACTGAAGAGTTGGTGTCTGAAGTCCAATATGTATTCCCAGTTTTGCCTTTGAACTGGGAGAAGCTTCTAGAGGCTTGCCTTTGAAGTGCACAAGTGCCCTGACCCCTTTGCCCGGGCTCCAGACTAACGACAGGGGTATGCAGTTCTTTGTGTGGAAGAAGGACACAGCCTATTCAAGTGTAATTGGGGCTGTGCCTATCTCATCGCTCCCCACCTACCAGTGTGGCCCATCCAGGCACACCTAAACTCCATATTGTGTGTGGCTGCCTAAGGGGAATACACAAAGCTCAACTATCAACTACACCCAATCATGTCACCCAGTCAGGCTTCATTGAAGTATTGCTAACAAAGACTGCTGCACAAAGCAGGTGTTTAGCGCCTGCTTTTACCTTTTTTTCTGAAAAATAAAAAATAAATCTAACAGGTGAATCCAAATTTCTCCACTTGCTAAAGTCTTTTTGTGAAGTATATGCGCTCTAGTGGTACTAGGTTGTTCCAGGCTTCACATCACAAAAAAAACATTTATAAAGTACACTGCCACACTTAGACAATAAAACCTTCTGGTAAAGTATATATGCTCAGACCGTACTAGATTATTCCAGGAGTTACCATTACAGAAAAAACAGTTTCTAAGATGCGTTACCACGACTGATCCGACAGTAAATCCAACTGATAAAGTGAGTGGGCTCTGGTAGTACTACATGTTTCCAGGTATTACGATCACTGAAAACAAATATACTACCATAGTTACTCAAACAGTAAAACCTTATTATGAAGTGCATACGATCAAACAGTACTAAATTATTCCGGACTTTCCAATCACAAAAAAGAAAGTATGCTACTATGGTGGATTGGGCAGTAAAGTGCAAGTGCTCTAACAATCCCAAAGACCGATTCATAAAGTGTGCTACCATTGTACATTAGCCTATGCCACAAAATCCAGTCCTCAATTCTGTATTTACGCTCCACCCAGCCTGCTACCGGAGCCCAGATCACAACTCCCCGTTTCCTTGCCCTCTTGCCCTTACACCTATATAAGATTTTTTCAAGGTTTTACATATTGAAGAGTCGTGAAAGCTACTGCTGAGCTGTAGATGGCCCAGGATTGAGCCAATACAATAGAGCATCTCCTTATTACCCTGCATATTACTATCAATCCCAAATAATATCAGGGGGGATATAATTTCTATTTTTACCCCAAGTGCCTCCTCCAAAAAAATCAAATCCTCAGCTCCTAAGGATTGCAATTTCCTGCATTTATCATAACATGTGAGCCATATCCGCTGGACCCTCCCCAGACCTGGGACAATGATCGTCAGGCCTCTTATTCCAACTGAACATCTTGGTCAGTGTATAATACAAGTTAAACACTGTCATATAATGTTGACGTTTTAAGGATGCAGTTAGTAACACTTCTAAACTGAGATCCATTGATTTTTTTAGATTGATATTCGTGACCGCAGTCTATTCTCTCATCTTTCTGTTTGATGCTGTATATCATCTGATCCTGTATCGATCAAAGCCTTATATACTTCTCCAATCCTTGCCACCTTGACTCCCTTTATAGAATCCAATAACGAGATTCTAACAACCGATAGATAGCTTCATGAGGAAGTCCCTAATTTGAAGATATTTAAAAAATATTGCCTTGGCAATTTAAATTTCAATTGGAGATTAGCAAATTAATAAAATATATCATTATTAAAGAGGTCGCCGAGCTGTTCAACTCCTGCCGGCTCCCATGCCCTACAAACTCCATCATGAAATATAGAAGGGACCATAGATGATCTCCATACCGGAGTGTATTTATCATACTTGAGAATTCCTATATTTGCCTCCAGTGGTTTCCAGATGTTAAAGGCTGCCATGATCGTTTTAAATTTAACAGTCTTGTAATAACTACACTCTAAATTCTGAGCAAAACATCCCCTGGCCTCTTCACCTAAGGCCAAATCGTAAATTTATGGTACCTCAGATGGGGCTACTGCAAACAGAATCCCCATATGTTGTAAAAGAGATGTCCAGTAATAATATCTATAATTCGGCCTTGCAGACCACCTGTACTGCCGGGGAGCACCAAGTAGCTTAAGAAGCGCCACACTCTATAATATCACACAAAAAAGTTAGAGCAGATTTGTTAGAAATGGGATTTCTGGTTAGCTAGGGCATGCGCCTAAGCCAAGCAGAAACCACCACTCTAGTCAGGGCAAGGGAGTTACACACTGAAGATAACCCCTGCTCACCCCCTTGGTAGCTTGGCAGAGCAGTCAGGCTTATCCCAGAGGCAATGTGTAAAGCGTGTGCGCAACACACTCACACAGCAGCGACACACTAATCACACCACAAAAAAAACTCCACAAAAGGTTATGTAAAAAATAGCCTTTGTATTATGCATAAAACACATTAGAACATATCACATATATTCACTGTGCCACCAGGCACTTGTCATGTATTTACAGGTAATACATAAATCACCAGGCCAATCGGGCCACTGTCATAATCATCACATCACCAGTTAATACTGACAGGATTGCACTTAGCACAAAGCATGAGGCATGAACATCATAACCGTACTCAGCCTAGCACGTTATGCAGAGCATCAGCCCCAGGGCACCATAGTACACCCCTACAGCCGGGCATACATCATAATTACACCTTTATGCCCACAGTCACTGACTCCCCTTGCATAGGTTCCCGGGCAATCTGCCCACCTACCGCAGGGAATACGGGGCGAGGCTAATCAGGGGCCTCCGTCGAGGTCTCCCCCCGAGCTGCCCAAAAACACAGTACCCTCGAATAGCAGTTAGGGATGCAGCTGCCTGCGACAATGCGGCGCAGCTGCAAAGATGCCGGAAATGCCCAACAAGGCTGAGCCGGGGCCTCCCACCCTGGCTCCTTGTACCGTGGCTGCCAGCACCCACGCGGTGCAGCCGCTCATCCGTGAAACGTTGAAAACGGACAGCAGGGCATGGAGCAAAGCCTCAGTTGGCCCCACCCACAACCAGGCTTTCTTCTGCCTGACTTCCGCTCATGGCCAAAGGTTCTGCCCACAACCAGGCTTGGCGGCCTGGCACTGCCGGGCGTCCAGCGGTACTCCTTGCCCCCGCCAGAGTCAACCGCAACATCTCCCTGCAAGACAGGAGCAGGACCCGGAGCGAAGTCTTCTGCGACTGTGCTTTCTGATGGCAGCCCCGCCCGCAACCAGGCTTCACCTCTGCCTGGCTTCCGGGTGCTTCGTGGGCTTCCGGTTAGGCGGCCTCTCCTTCCACGTAACCAGGGCAATGCCTGGCCGGGATTCCGTGCTGCTTGTGCACTCTTTCCGCAGCCCGGAGCCACATAGCAGAGCCCCGGCTGCAGAATCAAATATTTGGCCATGGAGGAGAGTGCAGCACTGTCCCCCCTTTCTATAGGGCAGAAAGCGCTCTTCTCGTTTAGCACTAAGTGAGCCCCCTCCTGGGGCACTCGACCTCACAGGGCTCTCAAAGCGTGCTCTGCCCCCTAAAAAAGATGAAACTGTCAGCGCTTGTCCACAGGAGCAGTTGAAGAGGACATGAAGCACAATGGTTTTCCCTGCACAGGGGCAGAGAACTAGGGCACAGGCAGGCCAGCACACAGGGTCCCTCAGCAGAGGGGAAGTCCTTTCAGCACCCCCAAGCGGGCGGCAGGTTAGTCCCAAGTGGCGGCTCCTCCTGGCACACTGCAGTCAGCGCAGTGTGATCTCCCAAGTTCCAGAAGTTCAACAGACATGGGGTCACAGCCCCAATATTTATACTACACAATGTCTTTGTTCTGACCTGGTACAGGGCCCTGGACCCAGTCCAACCCAATTCTGGGGGGCACTTGTCAAGTCCGCAACACTCCCCATTGTAAGGGCAGGCTCTGGGCCCAGTCACACCACAGGGGGGCGGAGCCATCATTGTGGCAGACAGGCACACCTCTACTCCTCCCACCACTCCAATTGCAGATCAGGCCTATTCAGCCTAGCGCTGACTCACTCAAACTCTCTGGAGCCACTGCACCTCCCCAGCCCTTGTCACTCCAAGGCCAGACAGTCAATACACAACAGGCAGGCACAAAGACACATAGCACACAGAAATGCCTACTTCTAAAAGTGGCATTTCTAAAATAGTGATAATAAATCTGTGAACACCAGTACGCAGCGTTTATCACCATTATTCCAAACATACTAAACTTGATCACGCTACTTCTCTCATGTCTGGAATTACCACTGAAGCACATATCAGGGAATCCCCAATGCATTCCTATGAGATGGCAGCCTCACAGCAGTGAGAAACCAAATAGGCTGTTTGTCACTACCAGGACATGCCACACAGTTAAGGCACATGTCCTACCTTTTACCTTCACCGCACCCTGCCCATTGGGCTAGCTAGGGCCTACCTTAGGGGGGACAGATATGTAGTAAAAGGGGAGTCACGGACATGGCAAACACTTTATGTACCACGTCACAGCGGCAGTAAACTGTGCGTGCAGGCCCTGCAGTGGCAGAGGCCTGAGACAGGTTTGAAAGGCTACTTTGGTGGGTGGCGCAAGCAGTGCTGCAAGCCCACAAGTAGCATTTAATTTACTGGCCCTGGGTATATGAGATACCACTGTACAAGGGACTGACAGGTAAATTAAAATATGCCAAACAGGTGCTGACCAATCTTACCAAGTTTACTATAGAGAGCACATGCACTTTAGCACTGAACAGCAGTGATAAAGTTCCCAGAGTCCTAAAACCACCACCAACAGGTCAGAAAAAATACGGGAGGAAGGCAAAAAGTTCTGGGATGAACCTGCAAAAAGGGCCAAGTCCAACAAGATTGCTTCGATCTTCTTAGGCCAATGCGTTTCTAACTCAAGTGGTATTACCCTGAATAGGTACAGTATTTTCAGCCATATAATCATTTTAACCACATTGCACCTGCACACTAATGTTAAATATAAATTATTTATTCTACTTAGATCTTGCTTTATTTTGGTCAAAATTGGTGAATAATTAATAACTATCACCTCGTCCGTTTTTGCTGTAATACTGATTCCTAAATATGTTGCACATTCCACTCTCCTGCTATTTCTAAAAGTGATTTCCTTCATCCAAACTACCTGGGTCTTCCCTTTATTAAGGAGATAACCGAAAAAAGCCCCAAATAATTCAGCTTCCTATTTTCCTCATGGCACTCGCCAGATCTGGAGTAAGTGCTGCGATGTCGTCAGCATATGCCAGAATGTTAGTATCTCTTCCTTCATTCTTATTTGTCTTATTAAAGCATTACCCTCCAGTCTTTTAATAAAGGGATCTATATATGCAAAAAGAAGGGAGAACACGGACATCCCTGTCGGGTCCCCCTCAGATTCATAATTTAATCCGATCGTCCCCCCATCAGCTCCAGTCTAGCCGTTGGCTTATGATATAGTGTCTTTACCACTCTAATCAAGTCTGGGTCAAGCGAAGCCCCTTATGTTTGAGTATTTCCCATAGGTATTCCCAGGACACTCTATTGAAGGCTTTCTCTGCATCCATCAGGATCATTGCCATTGATTCCCCCATCACCTCTGCTACATCAAACAGGGTAATTGTTCATCTTATGTGGTCTGTCGTAACCCGCCCAGGGAAAAAACCATGCTGCCAAAGGAACACCATCTTGCCTATGACTTTGCTCAAGCGTGATGCCAAGATCGTTGAATATAGCTTGGCGTCGCTGTTAATTAGCAAAATTGGTCTATAAGAGCTGGGATTCAAAGGGGGTTTTCCCTTCTTCAGGAAGACAACAATATTGGTGCAATCCCATAAAGCTGGTGGACCCTCACTCCACTGCATGCCCAAAAAGATATCAGTCATATCTTTACCTAATTCCAAGAAAAAAGGTCTTTATAATTCTGTAGGGATTTTATCTGGCCCGACCGCTTTACCAGGTGCCGATGAAAATAGTGCAGTTTTAATTTCACCAATAGTTATACCTTTATCTAGGGATTTGCGGTCTTCCGTTCCCAGCCCCAATAATAAACCTTAATCAAGAAAGACTGTCATCTAATCTATTGGGGAGCTACATCCTCTTGGTAAAAGTCTTGATAGTAGTCCTGAAATACTTTAGCAATTGCTACCGGTGTACTAACCTGTGTCCTGTCCCTATCTATCTAGTACAGCTTCTATACCCCTATTTGATGCCATCTGCTGTGTGCGAAGGGCCAATAGTCTTCCCACATTCTCCCCATATTCAGAAGTTTCAGCTCTATGAGTCTGACATTTTTCAGCGAGAGACCTTCTATGATAGGAATTAATCCTGCCTTAACCACAATCATTTTTTGCTGGAATTCATGATCGTCCTTTTTCTCTGTGATCTATCTCATGTTTTGCACTTCGAGTTCAGTGAGCTCCAGATAGAGTCCACTGATTTCATGAGCTTGCTATCCTTCAGCCGCGGTCCGTGCAGGTAACAGCCGTGGGGCGGTGGGTGGTGGGCCGGGTAAGGGTATTTGAGGACGATGCAGAGGAAAATTAAATAAATAATTAATTTTCCCTCTGCATCGTTCCTCGAAATCCCTCCTTACCCGGCCCCACCGCCCCACCGCTGTTACCTGCATGGACCGCGGCTGCTGTCCTTGGTTATGAAATCCAAAACTCATGGTCTCCCCTCCAATTCATGTCTATAACAAGTCCCACACTACCCCCTGAGCAGAACTATATCTGTTAATTGGGTTTAAGTCAGCTAGCCATCCCCTCTTGTACTCCACATAACTGGTATTCAGGATTATTTTCCTATCAAAAGTCCTAAGACCCTTGGGAGTCTCATAATACCTGAATTACCAACTAAAGCTGCTGAAATTTAAAAATAGTCTAGTCGTACATATTTCTTGCACGAATGGGAGAAATATGTATAACCCAAATCTGGGTATTTGAGCCAAACCCAAGCATCGACCTGCCCATGATCCTCCAGCAGCTGACAGATGGCCCCACATACCTGGGGTTTTGTTCCATAATAAGACCCTGGCTGCACAGAGTTCTTAGTGACTTCAATGTGGATCTTCAAATCCCCACAGACAACTAGAGGGGTTGGCCATGACGCCTACTCTAAGACCAAACTATCTATAACTTTCACTTCATCTATATTAGAGCCGTAGATAGAGCATATAGGGCCATATGTAGGTAGCTAAATACCGGTCGGTAACGGCCGAAATTCGGTAAATCTCCCGTTACCGACCGGTATTTAGGCGATTGAGATGTAGGAGGCCAAAAAGAAGGAATCGGTAATTATGAATCGGTAAATACCGATTCATCATTACTGAATTCAAAAATACCCATTCGGAAATCATCGAATCCTTATTTACCGAATCGGTAAATAAGAATCGGTAAAAACGAAAAAAGAGATGTAGGTAAATTCGGTAATACCGAATTACATGAAATTCGGTATTTAAGAGTCGGTAATTAACACTGACTGAAAGCAGGTGGTAATCATCTACAGCGAATATAAGCAATCCCAAAATGCAACAGTGTGATCACTATGGCGGCATTCTATGTGATTGCAAGGCGGCTACGTCTACAGGCAGCAGGAGTGAGGATCTGGAGAAGGGAGGAGCGCATTTACAGACAGCGCATCACAATCTTCCAACAAACTGAGGCTGAGATCCATGAAAGGTACAGGCTACACCCCCACACCATCCTGGACTTGATAAGGGACTTGCACCCACTCCTGGAGCACCCAACACCAAGGGCGCACACCATACCACCACATGTGCAGGTGCTCTGTAGCCTACATCTACTCGCATCTGGCAGTTACCAGGGGGTGATAGCTGCGGTAGGCGGGGTGTCTCAGAGTTGCCTGTCCCGCTTCTTCAGAAAGTTCCTGGATGCCATGATGCAGAGAATGCACCACTACATTAGCTTCCCAAACACACATGCGGAACTGCTCAAAACCAAGACAGACTTTTACCAGATGGCACAGTTCCCGCATGTCATAGGCTGTATTGATGGCACACACATTCCAATCTGCCCACCAGCAGCCACTGAGCATATCTACAGGAACAGAAAGTCCACCCACTCCATAAATGTGCAGGTAATCTGCGATGCTGCCAACATTATCACTGACATCGTGGCCAAATTTCCTGGGAGCACCCACGACTCATACATCTTCCAGAACAGTGGGATCTACACACGCCTGGCTGCGGGAGAATTTGCAGAAGGATACCTGCTAGGTAAATCACTGTGACACTCACCCATACTTACTGCCGATCAATGTGTATTGGTGTATGTGACTAATGGCACTCTCTTCCTCACCTAGGCGATAGTGCATATGCCGTCCGGTCATTTATCCTCACTCCCTACCTAAACCCATCAACCCTGAGTGAGAGACGATACAATGTGGCACACAAATCAACACGCAACGTTGTGGAGCGCACGTTTGGACTATTGAAAAGCAGGTTCCGCTGCCTCCACAAAAACGGAGGCGCACGTCAGTACACACCCATCATCTGCTGCAAAATCATTGCAACTTGTGCAATGCGGCACAACCTTGCCACAAAGAAAGGTACAGAAGTGGAATTAACTGATTTTGAGGACAATGATGATGAATTAGCACAGCCAGAGCCCAACGCAGCAGGAGTGCCACCAGCAACAGATGGGAGACAGAGACGGGCAGAGATCACATGCAACTATTTTTAAGTAAGTAAGGAGACACAGCCAGTTGTTGTATGTAATGACGTAGTTTTAATTTCTGGGCACTACGCCACAACACAAACGGCCAAACTTGGCATTCCAATTTCTGACATCCATAGTAGGGAGTCATGGGTTACTTCACCCAATTCTGTCCTGTTAGTGTGGGCTGCATCAGCGTCTGCGGCCACGCACAACAGTACTGGATGCCATTAAGTGACTGTCCTCACTGGCTGTGGAACCAGTGGCAGCCCCATGCCGTCTGCTGCTCCTCCGGGTGTCTGTTACAGGGGGGTAATGCTGCTCCGACTGGTCGTGTCCTCGCTGTCCCCAACTTCCACAGCACCAGTAGTGGCAGACTGACTTGTCAGCAGCACCTCAAGAGCAGTGGTCACCTTTACCAGCCCCCTAGTGACATCAGTGCTGCAGTGCGCCAGGCCCTCCTGCATGGCCACGGAGCGCCTGCAGAGCAGAGAAGTGGCAGTTGCTAGGCGGTTCACTGCCCTTGTATGTTGCTCCATTTTCTGCCTCTCCCTGCGCCGTGTAACTCTGTCCTCATCCATTTTGCTGCACAGCAGCATCACAGACTGGGACATGTCCCGCATGCCTGCAGCCATCTCCTTCATGCCCTCAGCCATTGTGCCTATGCCCTTGTCAATGTTGGTCATGTTGTCATTGAGGCGCCTCATTTGTCGCTGGACTGACTGTATTGCCTTTCCTTGTAGGCGCTGCACCTTCACCATGCTTGCCTCCAGCCCTCCGAAGACACCATGGCTCTCACCCTGTGGAGGTGGACTGCTCACACGAGCCCTGCGGCGGCGTCTGGCACCTGTGTGTGCTCCCTCAGTGGTGGACAGCACTCCAGCATTGCTACCATCCACTGGCACAGTGGATGTTTCCCCCCTCGAGTCTTCTGAGGAGGACTCAAACTCCATCAGTCTGGCAACAGCACGCCTCCTAGGTCTCAGCACTGCAGGTGGTGTTGATGCTGGTGAGGCTAGCAGTAGTGGCGAGGCTAGCTGTGGTGGTGAGGCTAGCAGTAGTGGCGAGGCTAGCTGTGGTGGTGAGGCTGACTGTGGTGGTGTTGTGTGCCCTGCACTCGTACTGGCCTTCTCAGTGATGTCCTTCCGGGTGCCCTCTCTCCCTTGTCCTGAGGAGTCCTGCGCGATGTCTCGCCTGTGGACAGAAATTGTACATTAGCTCAGTGTACCTGCAGCCCTGCATAGCAAGAATAAATATACATTTCTGCCACACTATCTCATTGTCTTCTGCCTGCTTATCGCTGATGTGTGTCACATGCCTTGTTGTTCAGTGCGATTCCTGTCATGATAGGGGTTTCACTGACTACATCTCCCATAATGCATTGCTGGTTTGCACTGAAATCGGTTCTGGAGTGGGATTCACAGAGCCCAATTGGGGATTTGGGATAGGGGAAGGGGGGGCACAATGCAGTGCATGCTTCTTACCTTGTTTGGAAGCAGCCCTGGCAGAGCTGTCTGCATCCCCGATCCCACAGACACTTTCTGGCTCTATTGTGGACTCCACGAGCCGCTCAAGTTCAGTCAGGGCAGGTGCCCTGTTCCTTCCTCCTCCTGTCAGCCTGGCTTGTTTCTTGAGATCTGCCATCTTCTTCTTGGTGATGCTCCTGATGTCATACCACCGCTTCTTGAGCACATCAATGTCCCGGGGGGTCACTCCAATGGCATTCACCTGTGACTGGATTTCAAGCCAGATTCTCCTTTTCACTGACTCTGCAACTTGCAGGGACTGCTTTCCAAACAGCTTTGCATTTTGCTTCACTACCTCCTCCAGAAGGACCTGCAGTTCCCTCTGACTGAATTTCAGTTTCCTCTTCCTTTCCCCTCCTTCTCTTTCTGTGTCCTGGGTGTCCATTGTGCAAGGTTTGCAGGCGAGGTTCAGGCAGTGGCTCTGTTGCTCTCCTCTGCACTCCCAGCCTCTTCAGAAGGTTCTGATTGTGTGCACCTGCCTGGGTGTGGCCACTTCCTGGTTGGGAGGGGTGGTGGTTGCACAGGATTGGCTGATTCCTCAATTGCTGTTTTTTTGAATTACCGAATCTGTATTTACCGATTCGGTATTTACCGATTCGGTATTTACCGATTCGGAAAAACCGATCGGTATTGTGGATTCGGTAAATATTTACCGATTTTTACCGATTCGGTATTATTTACCGAATATTTACGTACATCGGGAATACCGATTCATAAATACCGATTCGGTAAAATTCGGTAATTAGGAATCGGTATTTCCAGATTACCTACATATGGCCCCAAGTGAGGCTTACCACCCCAATTTGACATTCCATGATCGCACATCTGCCTAGCTTATCTGCAAGGGACCATTTGACTACTGCCAGGTTATTTTTGGCCAGGATTTCAACCCCTTGTGTGGCAGAGCCCTGTGATGTACAAGTCAAAAGAGTATATCCCTTTATGCCTAGCCAAGCTTTCTTGTCCCACAATATGTGTGTCTCTTGGTCACATATAATATCAGCCGTAAAGGTTTTGAATACCTCAGCAATAATCTGTCTTTTAGACCAGTCATTCAGCCCACAGACTTTAGAAGTGCATATAGATATTTTCTTAGCTTGCATCATTAATCATTTTGCCTAAAGTACTAGTCCATAAGTCTTGTTGTTCGATAATACCAATGGGGTAATCCAGTCACGTGCAGAACCTTGGGATAAGTACGTTAAACGAGCAGTGGTTCTGCCACAAAACGAAATTTAAACCATTTCTTATTTTGTCCTCACAAAAGGTAGGACCCCAATTAATGGTACAGTAAGTCACAACACTGATTCTTTGAAAAACAAACAACTCCACCAAATTCAATGTGGTCAATTGTTATATTGGTAAATCATATTTGTATAAGGATTAGTGATACAACCCAGGACATATACACAAAAAACATAACTACCAAACGTAGTTTATCACAATGGTGAAACACAGGGGAAGTGAATACAATAGTGTTTTACACTTATATCACAATACAAAATATACATAACCAATAATACATGTACAACATAGATAGTTAGCACAGCGTAGTGTCATCAATGGAAAAACCCCTAACAAGACCTAGGATCTATCCTCTTAATTGTGCTGGTCTGGTTGGGCAGCAACGCTTGTTATATATACATCGACGTTTCGACCCCTTAAAAACGTGTGAGTTTGAAAAGCATCACCGTGGGGTCTTCATCAGGACTAAAGAACAATATTTGTGTATAGCCTTCTTAAAATTGTCTCAGTGAAATGCCAAATTGGTTGACCTCGCCGTCGGTACAAGGTGACCTGTATCGCCAGGTACAGGTGTTAATCCGTAGTAAGCAGCCAAATTATGGCCGTCCAGTTTGGATTAAAAACAGTCTTGGCAATTTGTATATCGTAGGAGTTAGGAGAACTAATGAACTCCTTCTTGTGTAGTCCTTTCTCTCAACAAGTCCTTAGAACCACACCCTTCTGATTTGTCCTGTATTATCCTTAATAAGGGGCAACGCATGCTCCCTTGGGACCTCCGGCGACTTGCGCTCGGAGCAAAGTGGTTGTATGTAATCCCACGATCTCGGTGGGCTCAGGACTTGATTAGAAAAACTTCTTAAGTAGACTCCGTGCGCGAGACGCCGGAGGTTTCAAGGAAGCAAGTTTGCTCCTGGTACCTGGCCCCGCTTTTCTAATCAAAGGCAGAACTCCTGCGTAAGAAAGTCTTCCCCATTTATGGCCCCAAAAATGGTGGCCACTTCAAAGCCATAGAGTGGATGACTCCCTTGGTGGTAGTTGGGACTGGCCTTGTTAGTGTCCCCAGCAGCGAGCGGGGAAAACCAGCGGACAACGGCCAACGAGGGGCCCCAGCAAGTGCAAAGATGGAGAGAAATAACAAGAGGGGGAAGATGGAATTGGTGTCTTACCCTCCCCCAGCCTTACATGGAGCCTCCATATTAAACTTTCTAAATAAACCAGTGGAGGAGCAGAGACTTGTGGCTCATGGCCAGAGGGAGTAGTCTCGACCTTCAGCATTACAACTTGTGGATATAAAGGAAGCAAAGGGTGCTTCAGAAGAGATGGGACAGGCGGCTCCTCATTAGGAGTATTAACAAAAGTTGGAAGGCGTAATGTTTGATGGTGCAATGCCACCCCCCCAGGTACTGATTTTGTTATATCCTCCCATTTCTTGACTGGTAATGGTCCTCCCATCGGGTCTACTCCCCAACAGGTTACAAAGGAGGTAGAGTTCTTTCAACCTGTTGTTAAGGGGGCAGAGAAGCCCAGAAAGTGGACCCTTTGACAGAATCCAACCTCCTTGGAGCGGGACTATGCTATTCCTGTAAATGGGGGGTGTAATACCAAGAAGAGAGATGTTGGTGCCTGGAATGGGGGGGTCAGCCCTAGAGACGTCAGTTCATTTTTTTCTCTATTGAACAAGTAGGAGTGGTCAACCGATGAAAGGGACTCCTCCTTGGATGACATCAGCGATAGCTCAGTTAGCAACATAAGTGGAACCCTGGTAAACAGTGCCCAGCTAACAATCAGAAAGGCAGGTGTCAAAGGTGGTAAAAGCGCAAAGAATGAAACCCATGTGGGGGAGCTGAAAGCCGACTACACAGGCACACAGAACTTAGGGGGTAGTGTAGATCCCCAAGACACGCCAGCACATGGCCTGACCACTGAGGCATGCACTCTTGAAGCAATTTAACAGGGCATAATGGCACACAGAGATGAGACGCGAGCTGATGGTTGCAAGACTCGGCCGCAACTAGGAATCTGCAGGGACAACCTGAAAATTAACCAAGACTTTTTCTGTGTTATCAGAAAGGAAGACCACTGTGGAAGATAGGGTAATGACTGCAGAAGTCAATGTGGCAACCGTCATGGGGCAAGCAGAGGCCCATGAGGCACAGCACTGGAGGACTTAAAAAACCAGCAACAGTGTAATAACTTGAGAGTGCTGGGGATTGATGAAGGCCTGGAGGGGAATGATGCGAGGAAGTTAACAATAAATTTGTTCCGGAAATCCCTTCTGGAACTTGAGGGCTGGAAGTGGTAATGGGAAATTCAGAGGACTCATAGATTTCCATCAATGAGAAAGCAAAGTGATCATGGAAGGGATCAACCCAGAGCAACCCTGGTCTTTTTTATAAACATTCTAATAAGGCAGGCTGTGTTCAAGAAGGCCCAGCCAGATTCTAAATGCTGTGCCGATGGCTGCTTTTTCTTTGTTAGACCTGACTCCTGCCAAGTGATGTAGAGAAACATTGGAGGCTTAGACAGCTGATTAAGCAGGTTCAAGATAAGGGAGCACAAGCTTACTTGATAAACCCAGCAAGGATTAAAATCATCAAAAATGATAAGATCCATGTGTTTAACTCTGAAGTCAAGGCTGAAGAATTTCTGGGGGAAATGATTTGAGGGCTACTGGAACAGAAATGCTTGAATGATTTGGGAAATATGAAGTAGAGCCTGGGTAATTTCTTAGATCAATGAGTTTTGAATAATTCAATGTTTATGTACAGGCCTCCGAGTGTTGATGGTGCCGGGGCTAGGGTTCTCTCACTTCTTATTTTCTCTTCCTATTTTTGCAATTTGGATAATTTGATCTGCCATGTGGTCAAGGAGATCTCATGCAATTGTTAATAGTAAAATTCGGCTCGAGCTGGAGGGTAAGGGTGCACAAAACATCTACAGGACCAACACCGGTTCGATAGTTTAACTAGGGTGGGTGGTGTGTTAGGGGGCAGGACGGATGGGGGAGACTGGCAGGGTGAGGAAAAGTGGGGGGAAGTGGAGTGGAAGGGGAAGGGGGAGTGTTTTCTGTAATAAGGTAACTCCAATGTTATCCAATGGGAGTGGTAGGCCTTGCAGTAGTGAAAAACAAAAATAAGAGTTTTTCACTATCAGGACATGTAAAACTAAAACGTACATGTCTCTATTTTTAAGTACATTGCACCCTGTCCTCTGGGCTGTCCAGGGAGTACCCTAGGAGTGAATTACATATATTAACAAGCATTGGCATAGCCAATAGGTCTCGCCTTTGGGACCTTATAAGTGTTTAGCCATGCAACAATTCTGCTGCATAACTGACACCTGGTTAAACACATATACGGTCCCAAAGGCGAGACCTATTAGCCAATAGGTCTCGCCTTTGGGGCCTTATAAGTGTTTAGGCAGAGCTGTTGGTTTTGCCAATGTTTTTAAGAGCATTGTGGCTGCTGTGCAGCATGTTGAAAAGTTATAATAAAAAAGACTTATAAGCATTTTTGTTACTTTATATATAACTAAGACTGAGTTGCCTCCAGCTGAATGCAGGGAAGACAGAGGTGTTGGTTGTGGGAAAACAGCCCTCTTTCTGGTCACAGCATTGGTGGCCTGAGGAACTGGGACCTTGCCCGGTGCCGAAAGCTAAGGTGAAAAATTTGGGGGTGTGGTTCGACGAAGCACTTTCCTTTACTCAGCAAATTTCTGCTGTGGCCGGAACCTGCTTTGGCATCCTGAAAATGCTGCGGAAGATTCTGGACCTTCTCCCCCTGGATGCTAAAAGAACTATTGTACAGGCTTTGGTCACGTCTCGTCTTGACTACTGCAATGTTCTGTATCTAGGGGTGACCGCTAAAAATCTGAACATCTTGCAGAAGGTCCAAAATGCCGCAGCTAGGCTTATCCTGAATATTCCCAGGAGGGCCCCGGTAGGAGAAACTTTAAAAAAACTTCACTGGCTCCCAATACAGGCTAGAGTTACATTTAAGGCTCTCTGTATCAGCCATAGGATCCTTAGGAAAAAAGGGCCGCGCTTTCTGACTCCCTTTGACGGTTTACCAACCTTCTCGGAATTTGAGATCTCTTGGCAGTATGAGAATGACTGTGCCTAAGGTGCGGAGGGCCAGGGTGGGTGGAAGATCTTTTGGTTTCCTGGCAGCTAAGGCCTGGAATAAGCTTCCTGTGGACTTGAGGATATCTGAGTCAGAACCTTGGTTCCGTAAGAAATTGAAAACCTGGCTCTTCCGTGACTCAGGGGCGGTCGTCAATAACTCTGCTGCCTTCCTTGCTTAGAGGTTATGTAGGTAGTCGATTAGTGTGGCATGGGTTTGGGGTTCTCAGTTGTCCTAGCGCGGGGACACTCCGTTGGGAGTAACCATTGCGCTTTACAAACTTCCTAATAATAATAATAAGATGACATTATGTACAACTGAATGACCCAATTAAAAAAGAATAAACATAAGAAAGGTCTTGTCGTTTATTTTGTCGTTGCAATGTTGGCAAATTCTTCCTGCCTATTCTAATGTTGAGGTGGTGCTTAGTGATGCTGAGGTGGTGTTGAGTGATGTTGAGGTGGTGCTTAGTGATGCTGAGGTGGTGCTGAGTGGTGTTGAGGTGGTGCTTAGTGATGCTGAGGTGGTGCTGTGGTGGTGCTGAGTGATGCTGTGGTGGTGCTGAGTGATGCTGTGGTGGTGCTGAGTGATGCTGGGGTGGTGCTGTGGTGGTGCTGAGTGGTGGTGTGGTGGTGCTGTGGTGATGCTGAGTGATGCTGTTGTGGTGCTGAGTGGTGCTGTGGTGGTGCTGTGATGCTGTGGTGGTGCTGTGATGCTGTGGTGGTGCTGAGTGATGCTGTGGTGGTGCTGAGTGGTGTTGTGGTGGTGCTTAGTGATGCTGTTGTGGTGCTTAGTGGTGCTGAGTGGTGGTGTGGTGGTGCTGAGTGGGGCTGTGGTGATGCTGAGTGATGCTGTGGTGGTGCTGAGTGGTGCTGTGGTGGTGCTGAGTGATGCTGTGGTGGTGCTGTGCTGGTGCTGAGTGATGCTGTGGTGATGCTGTGGTGGTGCTGAGTGATGCTGTGGTGATGCTGAGTGATGCTGTGGTAGTGCTGAGTGATGCTGTGGTGGTGCTGAGTGATGCTGTGGTGGTGCTTAGTGATGCTGTTGTGGTGCTTAGTGATGCTGTGGTGGTGCTGAGTGATGCTGTGGTGGTGCTGAGTGGTGCTGTGGTGGTGCTGAGTGATGCTGTGGTGATGCTGAGTGATGCTGTGGTGGTGCTGAGTGGTGCTGTGGTGGTGCTGTTGTGGTGCTGAGTGATGCTGTGGTGGTGCTGAGTGATGCTGTGGTGGTGCTGAGTGATGCTGTGGTGGTGCTGAGTGATGCTGTGGTTTTGCTGAGTGATGCTGTTGTTGTGCAGAGTGATGCTGTGGTGGTGCAGAGTGATGCTGTGGTGGTGCAGAGTGATGCTGTGGTGGTGCAGAGTGATGCTGTGGTGGTGCAGAGTGATGCTGTGGTGGTGCTGAGTAATGCTGTGGTAGTGCTGAGTGGTGTTGTGATGGTGCTTAGTGATGCTGTTGTGGTGCTTAGTGATGCTGTGGTGGTGCCGAGTGATGCTGTGATGGTGCTGTGGTTGTGCTGTGGTTGTGCTGAGTGGGGCTGTGGTGATGCTGAGTGATGCTGTGGTGGTGCTGAGTGCTGCTGTGGTGGTGCTGAGTGATGCTGTGGTGGTGCTGTGCTGAGTGATGCTGTGGTGGTGCTGAGTGGTGGTGTGGTGGTGCTGAGTGATGCTGTGGTGATGCTGAGTGATGTTGTGGTGGTGCTGAGTGGTGCCGTGGTGGTGCTGAGTGGTGCTGTTGTGGTGCTGTGGTGGTGCTGAGTGATGCTGTGGTGGTGCTGAGTGGTGCTGTGGTGGTGCTGAGTGATGCTGTGGTGGTGCTGAGTGATGCTGTGGTGGTGCTGAGTGATGCTGTGGTGGTGCTGAGTGATGCTGTGGTGATGCTGAGTGATGCTGTGGTGGTGTTGAGTGGTGGTGTGGTGGTGCTGAGTGGTGCTGTGGTGGTGCTGAGAGATGCTGTGGTGGTGCTGAGTGGTGGTGCTGAGTGATGCTGTGGTGGTGCTGAGTGGTGTTGTGTTGGTGCTGAGTGATGCTGTGCTGGCTCTGATTGATGCTGTGGTTGCGCTGAGTGATGCTGTGGTGTTGCCGAGTGAGAGATAGAGTGAAGATATAATGCCCAATTAGAGAGGGTGGTGAGAGAGAAAGAGAGAGAGAGAAAGGGTGTACATAGAATAAAGAGTGGAGCGGGATAGAGAGAGCGAAAGAAGGGGAGAGAGAGTGAATGAAGGAGTTTGAAAGAGAAACAGATAAAGGGGTGAGAGAGAATGAAAGGCTAAAAAAGATAGAGAGGGGAGAGTTAATTAAGTAGAGAGAGAATTAGAGAGGGGAGAGAGAAGGAGAGAGACAATAAGAGTGGGGGTTGTGGAGTTTAAATAGAGTGAAGAAGTGACGCGGAAAAAGTAACCTTAAATATAGCTTTGTGCTTTGCGCGAATAAATATAAAAAAAAACAGTGAGACACAAAAATACTGGTAATTAGGCTGTGACTCCCAATATAAAACAAATAGCGATATAAGGTGAAATCAACCCACCGAAGCAATATTTCTAACTAGACAAAAAAAGCTTGCATTTCAATGCTAATCGCTGTTGTTTTTCATGTGACTGTAGTCCAGGGCCCTCAGTTGGTAATGTGAGCTGCTGCTGCGATTGAAACATCAGAGTCCAGAGAGTTAATGAGCCATGACGAGGAAATGAGGAAGAGATAGGAAACAACAGATGGCAGCTGCGCGTGCACGCCATCGTGAACTCAAGCTGGTCGCCAGCCGAAAGCCAGTGTTTGCACTTCCAAAACCCGCTTACTAAAACTCTCGGCCAGACCAGCGCAAGCGCTGGTGCAGGCCGAGACCTAAAAAGGAATATTTGGGCCAGGCAAAAAGGATTATTTTGCCAAGTGGAAATGGCAGTTTAAAACTGCATACACAGACAGCAATGGCAGGTCTGAGATATGTTTAAAGTGCTACCTAAGTGGGTGGCACAATCAGTGCTGCAGGCCCACTAGTAGCATT
Source organism: Calotriton arnoldi (assembly GCA_963921515.1). Lineage (NCBI taxonomy): Eukaryota > Metazoa > Chordata > Amphibia > Caudata > Salamandridae > Calotriton > Calotriton arnoldi. Next base: position 752,314 of record CAWUFW010006028.1, on the reverse strand, counting down.
TAATTTACAGGTCCTGGGCACAGGTAGTGACATTTTACCAGGGAGTTACTGGTAAATAAAATACTCAAATTGGGTATAGGCCAATATCAAGAAGAGAGCACAAGCACTTTAGCATTGGTTAGCAGTGATAACATGTGCAAAGTCTACAGCCAGCAAAAACAAATTCAACAAACAGGAAGGTTGAAGGCTAAAGGTTAGGGGAAAAACCACACCAAGGATGCCAGGTCTAATGGTAGTGAACAGTGAGGACATCATTGTTGGCGCGAAGAGCTGGCCGCCAATCGGAGGTTTGCAATTGCAGGAAAAGCAGGGCAGTCATGTTGACCCAAAAAGCATTCTCCTAGAGAAATCCAGAGCCTGTAGCAGGGAAGGTGGTTTCAGCAGTTGGATGCAGGTTCTGCATCAGCCTCTGTGACATTCGCTCGTGTTCACAAGCTGAGTAAGGACAGTTCTTTTTCAACAAGAAGTGCACAGGAACTCTGGATTTTCACATGGAGTCCAGTTCTTGCAGTTTTTAGGTTGGAGGAGTACACTCTGACACCAGCCAAGGGCCCAGAACCCAGGAGGGCCCATCTTGGGGTTCAAGACTCACTCCAGCAGAGGGTTGAGGCAGGGCCAGTTGGTTGCAGGGAAGGCCTCTTGAAGCTTGTTGTGTCTCCCTGTAGTTTTAAACATGAGGTCAGCTAACCGATCTTTGTAGTCACTTCTTGGGTCCTGGGTGCAAGGAAAGCTGGTCCAGTCTTCCTTCAGGCTTCAGACTGCAGGGCACTCTTTCTGATTCTCCACAGGTCCAGGAGTGTTCTCATTAGAGGTTCTAAAGGTGCCAGCTTGTGTGTGGGGGTAACCCCCTTTGTCTAACTCTAAACTGGCTCTGGTCAGTTCTTTACTTTTCCCTGGATCTGGTTCAAATCTGTCTAGGGTAACAAAGAGCTGTGCGGCCCTGGTGGGAGCTGTATTTGCCAGTAGAAGGGAGGGCGTCTTCAGAGACAGGGAGTGGCTGGGTACAGCCCTCATGATACCCTCTGAAATTCAGAAAGGGCAGAGTGCAATCCTCAGGCCATCCTGCTCAGGAGAGAAACACTCTTCCCCACACCCAAGGCCCTGTAGTCCACTGTACCAAAGGAATACATATCACACCACAGGAGAACCATTAACAGTCATGTGACCCAGGACACTGGTAGAAAGGCACATTTGGCTTAAGCAGAAAAAGTAGATCTTTCTAAACATGGCATTTTCAGAATAGTAATTTTAAATCCCACTTTACCATTAAAGAGGATTTTAAATTACAATTCAAATGAGTGGAAGTCTTTCTCTATCTGCTCCCAAACTGAGTTTATCACTTATTAAATGCAATAAAGTAACCCAGTGTTAGTCTATGGTGTAACTAGCCTTGCTACAGTGAAAAACGACTTTGGGAGTTTTTTCACTGCTAGGTCTTTAAATCTTAAGTAAACATTGGAGCCATTAGGGCCTACCTTATGAATGATGTATAAGTATTAAAAAGGAAGGGTTCGTTTTTGCAAAGGGTTTATTTTGCCAGGTCGTTATGGAAGTTTAATACTACACTACAGGCTGCAGTCGAATGCCTGAGACATTTAATTTCGAGACCCTTGGCACATGTGATACCATTCACTAGGGACTCATAAGTAAATTAAATGGACCAGTCATGTCTACACCATTTGCCATGAGTAGAAGAGAAAGTACAAGCACTTTACTACTGTTTAGCAGGAGTAAAGTGTGTAGAGCATTAAAAGCCAACATAAACAAGCTACAAAAAGGAAGGCAATACCTATGGTAGCCCTGCAGAAAGATCCAGGTCCAACACTGAGGTTATAGGAAAGCATTGAAGAATTTTACAATGATCCAATCATGCCCATGGTGATATGGAAATATACTAAGTTTTGGTAAAAGTGTTTTAGGTGGTTCATATCTGGAAGGGATCTAGCCAATGTAGATAGCTATTGGGCCTGTGCAGAAAGCTTCTTTTGTTTTATGTCATGATATTAAGGTGAATAATATTGCCCAGCACATAGATTGACTGAACAATATGGACTGTCGACATATCACTAAGGGAAGAGTATATAGAGAATTAAAGGTTTACTATTTTACCTCCCCATCTACTTGCCTTGACAATATTTTGGTAGCTATCATAGAGTCTATCCAAGAGCACGTTGATATTATAATGTACATATTGTGGACACCATTTAGCTCTTGTATGTCTCGTGGAGAAAAATTATTTTAAGCTGAACCTGCTCACAGGCACTAATGATGAATTCTGGCCACCATCCTTGAGAAAGGACTGCGAAAAATATGAAAATGCTCCAGACAATGAAATGTTCTGAGCAAGGCAAAAGAAACATTGCCCGTCACCAGAGCCCTAAGTCACACTCCTAGATGAGATTTATTCTGTTTGGATGTGAGTCTAATTTTTCCAGTCTATAGCTGCCACTTTCAAATGATTTAAATCATTGAGATGCTTCCAAAATACAGCTATGTCACACTTTCTAAAAGGAACTTGCAAAATACACAGGGTCTCCTTATTCATGCTATGCAATTAATCATGAAGATGATCTATTTGAGCTTCAATTTGATGATTGAAATAATAAATCTTTTCTTCATGAGTGGCTCTCGTGTGTACATGTCTTACTCTAATGGACTTTCAAAAAGACAGATTTGCCATATTGGACATGTATGCATTGATTGCTAGAAAATTGTACCCCTCATTATGCAGATATTTTTCCACATATTTATTTTGAATTATTGTGTATCATACATTTTTGAAGTAATGAACATTCTTGTATACTAAATATTGTTGTTTGTACACCTTTTTCTGAAGTGATACATCCGTACACACAATTGGGAGTTGGATGTGTGATTCTCACCATCCTATGTTTAAAGAATTGAACAAATGTTTTTTGAAGTGTTTCTTAAATGAGTCTCTTGTCTGGCTTTTACTTTTTTGCTCAGATAAGGTGTTCCCTCAGATACTTGGCTGTTTAACATTCAGTATTTTTAACCTGTGTCATGGCCCAAGGTCTAAAAACAAGGCCTCAGCTAAAATATGCTCCATAAAATTAGAGTCCCTTTGCTCGCTGCCCCTGAGGTTAGTGTCTGTTTTGATACTTTGTTTGGTAATTATGCTGATGCCATAAGGTGCCAAATATTAACTTAAAGTTGGTAGTACTGGACAGGAACAACCATGTCAGGCCAGATGTCTACTTAGATTGTAAGAATATGTATTTCCTTAATAACTAAATGTGTCACATGTTTCCCTTACATGCATCACAAAAAAACTGGGATGCCTCAGTCTGCAGCTGACTCTCTTCTAAATTAAAATGTTTAACAATCTACTAATATCTCTGGTTGGTGTTGGCTAGCACTCTAAAATTCATAAGATTTACAGAGTTGATCCAAAACCTCTACATCTGAAATCACATTTCAGCTAAGTCAGGTGACAACTACGTAAATGGACCACATCTTTTTATCCAACCAGGAAGTGATGTAATGGCTTAATCCTACCGTAGGGCTGGGGAGAGAAACTCACTTACCTCTCCAGATATTTGTCTGCTATCTAGATTGAAAGGTTTTCTACTCATCAGTGAGAAAAGACTTTCTAATCTTGTATTGAACATGTGAAAGAGGCCTGCACAGAATGTGAAGTCTTTCCTTGTGCAAAGTAGGATCCTGTCTGAACTACAAATGGCATCATCCCTATTTTTAAAAGGGTGAGTGGAGCAGCTTTGTAGTTCATAATTGTATTACAAATGTGCCAATGTACTATCGGTAACATCTAAGAATTATTTTTTGTACATAAAATTGCTTTTTATCCTGTTCTCTTCACAAAGCAATTGCTGGATCTAATGATGCTTGGCTTGAGCCTAAAGAAGAAAGGGGTCACATGATTCCATGTTTCACCTGCGTGAGAAAATCCTAGGAAAGTTGGCCACGCCTGCATTTGACTTTTGTACTTGAAGAATCTATTCTCAGGCTACTGAAGCCAGCCCCTTATTTAATTTCCAGTTGGAATAAAGTCTCCTCTTTTGGAAGCCTGCCAGCTATCTTGAGATCAGCCGTACGTGCCTCCTGTATGATAAAAAAACATACATCAGAGGAACCCTAGTACCCAGCCATGTCTGATGTGCTGGATTTGCTGAAGTCAATACTGAAGATCTTCAAGAAACCAGCTTTACTAATTTGCCTTTATCCTTATGTTACAATTAGTTACTATTTTATCACCTGCTGAAATTCCTAATCATTTTGAACCTTCCACTGGAGGACCAAGAGAACATTTACCAATTATCAGGAACATTCATGTGTTCTCTGGATGTGAGAAGCATCCTGCCTAATTTGTTTGATTTTAATTTCTGCATAACCTGTTCAGAAAGATTTTTGAAGAATTATAGGCCCATCTAGGGGAGCCCATATCAGATAAAACTCATCAGTATTGATCAAAGGACCTAAAAAGCTTCAGGATCCTCACTGGAAAAAATACAACCGAAGGAAGGCTCATGAATTATTTGACAAACTTCAAGAGCATTTCTCACTGAGAGGTATCCCCCAGCTTGAAAAATTTCTTTTTAATATGCCCATCTCACAAATCCTTCAAATTATTAATCTCTGATTTTCACATTACACCACTGATAGCTCCCTAGTGTGAAGCTATGGAGAGTTTCTCTTCTTGGGAGGGTTACACGTTAGCTTGTTGTTAAAGCAGAAAGTCCTGCAAAGGATGTAGGGACAGCCAGCACTGGTCCATCAAAGAGAGTGTAACATATTAATACTTTTAATCCTTTAATGAGAAGATATGCAGCAGCTCACTGCACGCTTTGTGGTGAAACTAAGGAAGAGTTCAGGGTGTGGATAAGTAGGATGTTGCTATAGTTCATTTAGGGAAGGTACATGGCCGGGTGGTTCCTACATTCAACGTAGGGTGGTTCCGACATGCAAATCAGGGTTTGGTTTTATTCTTTACAGATTTTATAAATTCTTTACCTTAATGGTGTTCAACCTGAAAGTGACATTGCTGTAATGATGCATTTGGATGATTGTCTGGTGAGAGCTGATATGGGAATATTTACATTCTTGCATTTGAACTTGTTTGGGGCTGTTACCAATGGGGGTGCATTTAGTCTTTGAGTGGCCCTGTTTGTGGCAGCTATTTGAGATTTAGAATTTGCTGAAGACACATCAGTTGTATATGGTTAGGGAGATGAGAGGAGAGCTAGTATATGATTGTGTCATGAAATCATTTACTTATTTACAGGAAGTTGATCAGGGCTTGAAGGACAGTGGAATCAAAAATAGACAAGAAGTCAGGTAGGAGTAGGAGGCAGGGATTGCCATTCTTTTGTTTTAAAGAATGGCACCACCCACAGCATGGAGAATTCTTTCTTAGTCCTGGGGCATGGTCTGAAGTTGGACTGGTGAAACAGATAAGGAGATAACATTGTCCTATCCTGAAACCTTCGTAGCTGTCTGAACAAACTGTTTTTAAAAGGGGGTAATACAGCGCTTAATTTGAGCTGGTGGTTACTGGTAGGGCCCACTGACACTAATTTGTGGAGACCAGCACTTATTTTTCCTCAACATACTTTAATCTAGAGTAAGAGAGACAAAAAACACAAATGAGAGAAACAGTGACAAAGAGAAGAAGCAGCAATGAAAAGGAACCTGCAAGAATGAGAAAAAGAGGCAGGGAATGTGTGATGGTGGATTAAAGAGGCATGAGTTGGAATCAAGACAGCACAGCCTAGGAATTCAACACCCTGACCTTCGGTAGCGCTGGCCACGGGCTTCTGAGCAAAACTTTGGGTCTCTGATGTTTTCTTCAGCAAATAAAAAAGAAGGTGAAATCGTAGCAAAATATAATTTCACCTTTGATCATAAATTTGAAGTGTTTGACAGTGAATATCAAAGATTTACCTTTAAATGTACCTGCTAGATGCCATGACAGAAGAGGTTAAATTAATGGATTCAAAAATAATTTCTGTTATAGGTGATCCTCTCCAACTCATTTAATGAGTGAGTGGTCTTGCAAGCCTACTGAAAATTGAAATTCCTCTACTCTCCTTTGCATCCAAGTGGAAAGAAAAAGTTACAATCACGCTCGTCTTAAGGCAAAACAGGCAAAAAACAAAGTACATAATGTCCTGCTGCAGGTTTGTCTCACCGAGAGCATCTGGGTCCATTCATTCTTCTCGTTGTGAAAGAAAAGATAAGTAGAGATGGATGTTTTACATTTCATTCAATTTGGTTGAGTGGGCAGACCATAAAGCAATGCTGGCAGGCTTAAAGTACACATAAGTACCACTTGGAAATGTCTGCAAGTACAAACCCTAATGTAAGTTATGATAATCAGACGTATTACAATGATAGATAGCTGACACTGTTTCTCGAATGCATTGTAACATGAACACAGACTTTGCATACATTCATATATCGAAAAAATAGCAATGGCATACAGTAAACAGCCATTACAACGAGGCTGTTACCACGCAAATCATTATATCGCATGCGCTTTTAAAACGCATGCGATGTAATGGTTATCCACATCGTTGTGAGAAAACTGGGCTGTTCCGTTTCCTCACAATGACGTGCACCGCCCCTCTGTCGACGCTGGAACCAGGAGAGAGGAATCACGAGGAGAGAGAGGTAAGGGGGATTGTGCTTGGGGTGGGGGTTACTTTTTAAGGGTTTAGGGTATTGTCGAAGTAGTGTAGTAATGTTTGTGTAGTGTAGGGTTGCGTGTAGGGGGAGGGTCGTGCTGGGGTAGTGTTTTAGGGTTTAGGGTAGTGTTGTGGTGTTTGTGTAGTGTAGGGAAGTGTTTTTGGGTTTAGGGTAGTGTTGAGGGGGTCGTGCAGGGTAGTGTTAGAGTGTAGGGGCCGGACTGGGGGTCGTGCGGGGGGTAGTGTTTTAGGGTTTAGGGTAGTGTTGTGGTGTTTGTGTAGTGTAGGGTAGTGTTTTAGGGTTTAGGGTAGTGTTGTGGTGTTTGTGTAGGGTAGTGGTTTAGGATTTAGGGTAGTGTCGGGGGTCATGCAGGGTAGTGTTTGAGTGTAGGAACGGACTGGGGGTAGGGGGAGGGTCGTGCAGGGTATAGAGTTTTAGGGTTTAGGGTAGTGTTGTGGTGTTTGTGTAGTGTAGGGTAGTGTTTTAGGGTTTAGGGTAGTGTTGTGGTGTTTGTGTAGGGTAGTGGTTTAGGATTCAGGGTAGTGTCGGGGGTCATGCAGGGTAGTGTTTGAGTGTAGGAACGGACTGGGGGTAAGGGGAGGGTCGTGCGGGGGATAGTATTTTAGGGTTTAGGGTAGTGTTGTGTTTGTGTAGTGTAGGGTAGTGATTTAGGGTTTAGGGTTGTGTAGGGGGGTCGTGCAGGGTAGTGTTAGAGTGTAGGGACAGGACTGGAGGGAAGGGGGAGGGTCATGCTGGGGGTAGCGTGTTTGGGTTTAGGGTAGTGTTGTGGTGTTTGTGTAGTGTAGGGTAGTGTTTTAGGGTTTAGGGTAGTGTCGGGGGTCGTGCAGGGTAGTGTTAGAGTGTAGGGACAGGACTGGGGGTAGGGGGAGGGTCATGCAGGGTGTACAGTTTTAGGGTTTAGGGTAGTGTTATTGTGTTTGTGTAGTGTAGGGTAGTGTTTTAGGAATTAGTGTAGTGTCGGAGGGTTGTGCAGGGTAGTGTAATGTTATTGTAGGGAGAGGACTGGGGGTCGGGGGAGGGTCGGGGAATTAGTGTAGTGTCGGGGTTGTGCAAACGTTTACCATGAGTATACCTTTACCACGCATGCCTTGGCGTTGAAATGGCATGCGTGGTAAAGGTATAATCGTGGTAAAATTTTGCGTTGTAATGGTACTCGTTGTAATTGACATCGCGTAGTAATACCCGCGTTGTAAAGGCATGCGTGGTATTTCTATGCGATGTAACGAGTGCTATTCATGGCATACACGTTTTATCACTCAAATTCATAAAACAAAATCCTTAGCAGGTTAAAACGAATCAGGTTTCTTGTATACTAATATAACTCTGCAAATGAGTATTTTATTTCTCTTTTCTTCACAACCTAACATTCTTTAAATGTTTTCTGGGCTAGTCCAGGGCACAAAAACAATGGCAGCCTAATGGATGACCTATCACTTTTCTGTTGGTTTAAAACCTTACTGATCTAAAGTGCTTATTTTATCCGTGGTGCATTAAAATATGCAATATTTCCTAAATTGCAGATGGTTTGCAAAAAATCCAATTCAGATAAGGAGACCACCATATTCACAAGGGAATCGTCCAAGGTGGAGCTAGTATGGCCTAATTTACACTGATAACATCCTTGTGCCTCTCAGTTTGACGTCTTGTTCATATATATAGATAACATACACTTGGTGTGGCTCAATCAGTCTGGGCTGGTTGTTAAATCAGGCACATACCACTAATCATTGTTAGAACATTGGAGTGTTGGGAGATCCATTTAAAACAATGGAGTGCTCCAAGCCTCTAATGGCCGGTAGAAGCCTGGAGCTCCAACATTCCAATGTTGTCGTTCACAGCTGTTGCTGTGAACAAACCCCCCACGGAGCCCGAGGGGATTAGAATCCCCTCGGGCAACGGGGGGACTTTGTTTTATTTATTAGAACATTATGCCCAATAGTGGCGGAATGTTCTAATAGCGTAATAGCCCTCGGTAGCTGGGCTATACGAGCATTAAAGCCCCGCTCCCTTGTTAAAGGCCCTTGCCTTCGGCTTGGGCCTTAAACGCTGGAGCAGGTCTTTATATTATATCATCTTTAACAGTACATATCCACAACATAGTAAAAAATATTTAGTTGTTCAACAATGTATTTCATATCAAAAGGTGTTTAAAAGGGAAAACAGGCATTTCATGGAGCTAATGAATATATGCGAAAATTATGTTCTATTTGTTCATGGGCAAGTGACCAAATCATATATGCACATAAGAATATGCCAGGGGGCTAAAGAACTGGCTGGAGTATAAATAATCCCAAAATTCTACTCTCCTAAAGTAGATATTAATTTAGCATTTTTTATTCTAGTACAGTTCAATGTCTCTTTTCTCTTACATGTAGATGTTTAGGGTTTCCAACAAATCATGAGTCTCCTCCATCGGCACAGCATGTTTTCTAAATCCAATCAAGGCTAGACACAAGGCGCAAACAATTCAAACTATTCATTTTGTTCAGAAAATAAGCATAAAGTTTAATTTACTTCTTCTTATGCTCCCGAATCATCTATCCATTTTTTTATACCGGTTGCGTTTTTCATTTAACAAGTATCAGGGATAACCAAATGCTCCATTTGATATATTGACAGTTCGTGCCTTATACAATAATCACGTCATCATCATCATAACAGAGGGTCGTTCCCCAACTGCCATTGTGAGTGGCCCTATTTCTTAATTATATATAATGCCTCAGCTTACTCGTACAAACTACATCTTCATTCAAGTTTCCTCGGGACAGTGTCCCTCACAGTAGAATAAAAAGATACATTTGATCAAACTAAAAAATAAAAAGTGACAGTTAATCCTTCTCTAGAAGTGATGTCATTTCCATAGCCGGGACTTTAGGGGTCCCACCCTGGAAATGAAGTCACTTCTGGGTCATTTGACCGTAATTAGTCATGTGGCCGTCTCAGGTCATGTGACTGGGGGTTGTGATGTCACCATGGTCAGATGACCGAGAGTGATCCAGTGACCAGGACTTTTATGTCACAAGTGAATCCTGACCCCTAGAAGACCATGTGACCACGGTGTGACAGATTTAGGCCAGAAGCAACCCCCTTTTGTATGACAACACTGCAGCCTAGGCACGAGGGTTCAGCTCAGCAAAGTAAAGGTTGAAGGGGTTTTATTCCAACCCTATACGACAAAGTGTAAAAAGGGCTGTTGTAGGTGCCTGAATGCATTAAGCTGCTTGAAGGCCTAGAACACCACTCAATGCTGCAGCCACAGCTAGGGTTGCGACCTGACCAGTTTTCTACCGCCTCCACTGGTATTTTAATATCCAGGTCGGTACAAAAATAAATAAAGTCAAATAAAGCTAGTATTTTTAGGCCTTATCTGTACATACAAACAGCAAATATACATAAAAAGTGCATTTAAATATATTCTAGCGCAGCGTTAATGACCTCTGTCTAATAATTAAAGTAACAAAGGCAGAACAGTCATGTTACAAATGAATACATGTGATTTTGTTTAAAATTCCAATTTGGTATTGTTGTAAAGTGGATTATTAGTACTGGTAAATATGCATCTACCACTGGCAATAAGGCCACTAACAGAGTCTAGGGCTCAGAATAGGTCTGAGAAAATTATTCCCATGCTCAACCCTTGGTAGCTTGGCTGTGAGCTGGAAGGCTTAACTTCAAAGACAGGTATTTAAAGCATTTAAAAACACCAATTCAGTGAATAGTTAAGACACAACACACAATAAAAATCCAACACCAATTTATAATAATAGGAAATAGTCTCATTAAAATGACACCAAAAAAAAGCCTATGTAGAGAACGGGAGATATGAATTTTTAAAGATTTAGCACTGCATAGCACATAGAAACCTATAGCGCCTATTGGGACATCTGGTCGGCTACACCGGGACAAAGGAAAGTTACAGGTCTACTGTGATGGAGCCCTGCACAGCTAACCCTCGCAGTAGGCCTCAGTCAAAGTTTTTATCTTCTGACTTAGAAACGTTTCTGGAACTTTTCTTCCCAGGGTCCCTCAAAGCTTTCAGCCACACCAGATTCGGCGAAGGTTCGCTGATTTGCCTATCGATGAACTCCCAGTCAAACCTACGGAAGTCAGACCTCCAAAGCTTTCCAGCGGGATGAACCAGCGATCCAGGCCGGTTCGCGGTTGAAGGTGGGCGGCTTGACTCCCGCAGTTGGTCCCGATCACCTTTTCTACGTTTGGAAACGTTTACGGAGCTTTTTCTCCTGGGATCCCTTGATGCTCTTCGCCAGGCCGGATTCAGTGAGGGTTCACTGGCTTGGGTTTCGACTAGCTCCCAGTCAAACTTTGGAAGTCGGACCTCCAGAGCTTTTCAGTGGGACGAACCTGGAGGGCAGGCCGGTTTGCGGTTGAGGGTTGCCGGCTTGGCTGGCCAGGTTGAGTCAGTCCACATATGGAGCTTTTTTTCAAAGTTCCCCAAACTTCTGGAACTTCTTCCTGCAGTTCCTTTAAGGGACCCGACGTGCCCACATCTTACTCCAAGGGTCTGGAAGCTCCAAGATGGCCCTTGAAAGTTTGGGACTTCAATTCCCACAATCCACTTGGACAAAACCCTTATAAATCCACTGGAGTCACTCCAGGCTGGGGATTCTTGGTGGTGATGATCCAGGTGAGCTCTGTTAACCTGTAGCTTGCAGGGAGTCCACTCTTTAGTTTCCTTGAAGCAAGTTAGGTCCACAGGACTGTAGTTCCAGATTGTGCAGCAGTCACAGTCTTCCAGAGTGCATGGCCTGGTTGGGGCAATCAAAATTCCAGCATGGACCCTTCTTCTTTCCTTTGTTTTAAGCAGCAGATCTGAGAACCACTGCTCTTCTCAGATACTTATTTAGTGTGCTCTGGGGTCACACAGGAGGGCACTCCTGTCCAATGAGGCGCAGGGCAACACCCCAGAGCATGACCATTTCCTCCAAAGTGTGGCACAATGGCCTCCCAGAAAGCATTATTTCTCCTAAATTTAATATGGCTGAAGTCTCAGCAGAGATGCAAGAGCTGGCTTAACCAACCTTCAGGATGGCTCATCTCCATATTCTCCCTCGCCATGGCATCTGCACATTCCTTCCTCAAGCCTGCCATCTATCTGGGTTAAAAGGGTAGGGGTGTAAATGAAACTGGCTTCTTCTGCCTGTCCCACCCTTCCTTTGGAGATCAATGTTCACGACCCCTACTCCTTGCTCTGGCATTTCTGTGCAGCAGAACTCTCTCCTCCTAAAATGGCTCTTCACCCCAGGTACCTCTTATCACTTCATCAAAGCAGCATGGCTAATCTACTTGACTCTGACCAACCAAGGCAGATCCCTTGTAGGGTGAATTTTGCCTTTCAGACAAGAAAGTCTTATAACTTCTTGCCTGTACATTTTAGGATAATTCAACAATAGCATATTATTGGATTTATCTATACCATTCTACTAAGTCCTTTAATTATATTTTCCTATATCTGCTAGCTGGATTTATTATTTAATATCTGAATGCCATGTTAACCAATGTGACTGGGGATTTGCAATGGGGAAACTGAACAGGACAATTTCTCCAACACAAGGGTTTATAAAACATATTTTGCCTATATCTACAAGACCCCCCACCCCTGGAACACCAAAGATGAGACTTTAGGGGTTCTGAATATATAAAAATATTGCAGATCCTCACTCCACAGTGCTCCTAGCTCAAAATAATTCGATTTGGGAAGCACTTTGCTAAAATGTGGGAAGTGAAATGTGCAATTTCACTATCACCAAGGCATATAAAACCTCTTTTGTAAGGATCCTCCTTATAAGTACCTGACCCCCCACCACTGGGACACCTAGGGGAGACGCTGGGGGTACCTAATATGCCAAAATATTGTGTTTTATAAACTTCAAAGTCGGTCGAGTTTGGGCACAATTTACCTTTTTAAAGTAGTCCTGCAACACAGGGCTGCTTTTAAACTGACCTCAGGCCTCAGCAGTCCACACATGCAAGTGCAGAAAGGGCTACTTGCCTCTAAACTGCCATGCCCTATTAAATACAAGCGGCGTAAAGGTAGTTTTGATCCCCCTGCCCTATTATGTACTAGGGCCTTATAGGGAGGTCATGCCAATCATAGGGGTACCCTAACCAATCATGTACCCAAGTGTATGTAGGTGTTATCACTGTATTCTAAGTGTGTTTTCAGCATAGCTCTGGCCCTGGGCCTGGTTAGGCGGCAGAGCACAGGGACAGTCAGAGTCAGTCGCCACCAGTACCGTTCAGCAAACAAATGGTGGTCCCTAGGGCACAAGGATGACTTTGCAACAAGTATCATGTCCGGTCCTTTGCAGACTCTTAAAACAACACCAAAAGGTTGGTATTTTTCTCTTAGAAAGATGGCAGCCCTAGCCACAGCACTATCTGCATCCTTACAAGGTGCACAATGTAGGTCTTTATATCACCCTTGTGTTGCCTTGCGCAGCAAGTGTGGTGGAAGGAACTGAGTGTTGCAGGTTTTAAATATGTGTTTGAACATCCCCGGACCTGTTTTGCTAGTGGGTCATCAAATTATTATGCAACGGCTAGCTAGGTGAGGCTTGACAAATATGATCAAAATAATGTGTTATATGAATGTTGTTAGAAATTATATTCCTGGTTGGCTGAGTTATGTACCCAGGCCAGGCAGGAACCACCACTCTAGTCAGAGTAAGCTAGATACACACTAAAAGCTAACCTGTGCTCACCCACTGGTAGCTTGGCACAGAGCCGCCAGGCTTATCTAAAGAGGCAATGTGTAAAGTATTTGTGCAACACACAGTAACACAATGAATACACCAAAATAGACTCCACACAGTTTTTTAAATAAAACAGATTATTATATTCTGAGCAAAACGACAAAAATCGAATGTATAGAAGTTGAGATATTGAATTTTAACAGAATAAATGCAGTAAAGCTCTTAGATGCAAGTAGCGCTAAAAAGGTTTTCTTTAGGTCACGCTGGACTGGGGCAAAGTCAAAGTTCGGGCCAACTTCGTGGAAGTGCAAGCCGGCTACAGGACCCACACAGGCCCCACTGAACAAAGTACCTTTCTTGGTCGCAAGCAACTAGATGCGTCGATCCCATCCAGCAGTGAAGGAGATGCGTTGGTTCCAAAGAATGGTGCGGGAGTCAAGAGGCGTTGTGCGATGCGCCGTATTCTGCCACACAGTTGGGGGAATGCGTCAATCTCACCAAGCTGCAGCGATACGTTGTCCGATGTGTCGATCTCTGGAGGCAAAGCGCTGGTTCCAATGCGATGCGCCAATTTTACTCCCACAACCGGCTTGATGCACCAGTTCTTCTACAGAGATTGGCCTTTGTAGGTTCCCGGATGTGCGACCAAGTCAAAGGCCTTACTCAACCGAAAACACTATTGCGCCAGAAGGCATCCTAGAGGATTGGAATAGTTTCTGTATTCCTCTGCAGAACTGAAAATTCCTTCTACAATTATAGGGTAATGCTAAACACTAACAACACCTTGAAAACTTGAAAGATCCTGCATTTATTTCTTCAAAGACTCTACTACTTGTTTTTCATCCATTCTCCAACCTCCAACAACTATCAGCCGAGAGGAGTGCTAAGTATCTTCCTCAGTAAGCTAAGCAGAAATGATTAAAAATGAAGAAGTGGCTTCTTGTACAGTGTTTTTTCATACGCTGTTTTATATAACTGAATTTTTAAATTACACATGTTTGTTTCAATTAGAATTTTACATTTTCATTTCTTTAGTACATTTTATTTGAGTGCCGCTTGCACTGTGAAAACTGTTTTGGTAATAAAATGATTTATCTTTTCATCACTTTTCCAGCATCTTTTAAAACATCTTACGTTACAGGTTAAATATGCATAATTAAGTATAAATAAATGATGCAGACCTGGTATTCAGATTTAACAATTTTATTTTACACATACAGCTTTAACAAGAGTTCACTTTACACAGCTCTAAACGTTTGATAAACTGTGTAATTAGTTTTAGCCATGCTTGTTGTAGAGCGTAAATGTTCTTTTAGATATTTCATAACAAGACAATAGTTGTTCACGAGGATGTTCGAATACAGTTTTAAGAAATTTCTAAACCTTATACTCGCTGACATTTTATTAAAAAAATATATACAATGCTCATCGGAGTGATGCAGAGAGTGTCCTAGACCTGTATTTTATTACACGCTATTTACTTTTAACAGCTTTTTAAAATATGCAAATATAGGTTTTTATAGATGCAGTGTGTGGGGAATGATTAAGCACTGGCAAACACTGTAACCTTGTTTTTACCTGGGAACAGCACAGCTCAGAGAAATCTTTCCATATAGTGCGGATCTGTCTTAAAAAACAAGAGTGAACTGTCTTTCTATCCTGATTTAAATAAGCAGTGTGTCTATTGAAAACAACTAAAAAGTAGTTTTGGTGTATTTATGTTTGCTTATGAGTGTCCTTTTTTTTTTTTACACTATTTTAAAGATAATCAAACAAAATCTGCGTGTCGTGATTGATTTGGATGAGATTGTCAAACACAGAGAATCTAACCATAATCACATTTGCCACCAGGAGTTGTGTAAAATATATTTCAGCTTTTGGATTTCAGTTATTGATCAAGTTATAGTGGTTGCCAACTTCCATATCAGAATTCGAATCAAATGCAAAAATTTGCACCCTTTCCCATATTCTTCTCCTGATATTCCCCATCAAAATAACCAACTTAAAACCTGGGTCTGTATGGTTTTACAGGAATCACAGCCTCTTTGTGGAACAGCGCTATGTAGGTGATGTCATAATTTTTTTAATTGAACGCATTTGAGGTATACAGATTGCAAAAAGCCAAGTTATAGGCAAAGCCAATGATAATAAGTTTCAGTAGTTGACCTAAAAATAAATGTTGTTGTTGAGGTAATCTTGTCCTGAAGGGTATGCTAAATATCTTCAGAGCAACTCCTTCAATGGTGTACTTAGTGTTTGACTGTTGTAAATCTTCACTGTGTGCCAGATAAATGGCACTTTCACTCTCTTTACAAATATACTGGCAGACAGTGTCACCCGTTTTTATTGTTGAGCATCACTGCTGATGAGCAGAATGCATCTTTGTTTCAAGTAGGCTTGATCTTAAGGTCAATACAGCTGATGAGTAGTTCATTTTAGAAAAATAGATCCGAATGTATATGGCCAAGGAGGTCAAACTGTTTATTTCCGGATGCTAAGCTTGCTCTCTCTACAAAGCCTTTATTGTCACCTCCCAGCTCCTTGCCTTCAAAATATAAGAAGATGTCCTTGTAGAAGTGCCCATCTGAAAGGTGGGTGTCCATGTTGTTGTTGCTGTAATTGACAATATTCTTGATATAGGCTCTGTAGGTATGCATGTTATCATTCTCCATGATGAGGTGGTCACTGAGGGTAATGTCCATATGATTAAAAATGGTTGCTGTGGAGTAAGCAAGAGTTGAAACTTTAGATTTTGTGACTTTAGAGACCAGATGCAATACAGTATTGTTGAGAATCAGGTACATGTTTGTGGGCTTGACCCAAAAAGCTGTCTACAGGTGGAAATAAAGCATCTAGAGGCAAAACTTCTTTGCAAAAGCTACTTTCAGTGCTGGTCTGTGTGGGTTTTAGTTAAAACAAATATACCTCCATTTGATACATTCTCTGGATATGCAATGCAGAAAGTGCATGGTTACTATTGCGTTTAAAAAATATTTACTTGTGCTGTGGTTTTCTTGTTCTTTGAGACTCTCTTCTGATTTGCAGATTTTCTTTTGTGAGTGACTTATGAAGTATGCTCTCTTGTTCAGATTTCTTTTCCACCTTGAGGCCTTTTGGTTCCTTTTAGTACCTGTGGGTTGCCTGTACACAAGCCCCACTTCCTCTTGGGGCTGCTTGTTCATTCCTTCAGCCACTGTTGATGCCACAGATCCCACCACAATCTGGGCGATGTTTGCAGTGGCTGCTGTAACATGGGGTTTGCAATTTCATATCCTCTTTTCAAGAAGGGCATAGCTCCTCTAAACAAAGTACCTCTCAGTCATGTGCCGTACATAACAGGACACATCATATAACGGGGGCCCGCCATATCTGGCCTGGTGAGCATAATATTCCCTGTACATGGTGGGGCTGCAATATGTTTTTATGAACTCCATGATGACTTTGTTAATATTTGCTACAAATTGTGGTCTTAAATGAAGCTTGACAATCAGTTTTCTGTACTAAAGGTCACTCTCTCGGACTGGTTGTCGAATATCATTATGACCATGGTGTCAAAGTGGTTTTTCTAAATTGGCACGTAGTCGGGTTTAGTATATTGGATATTAACAATTATATTATTTTTCCTCATTACCTGTCCCCATCTAACAAAGTGAAAGAGATATTCCTGATCTTCTACAGCTCTAAAATATCACTATATGTATAGAGAGTATAGAACTCAGTGTTATGATTAGGACTCGTAGGATCTGGTGGGACAGTGCATTTTAGTCCCTAAACCCTACTTAATTTACCAATTCAGAAAAACTCAGGATCAAGTCCAAAAGTTCAAAAAAATACCCTTCTGCCAGTTTCGTAATAACAATAGAAATTTGATTTTCAAGGAATATATCCTTTGGTGTTTTGTAAGTCAATGTGATATAAAATAATATTGTTTACATATTTTTGGTTCTTCTTCAAAGAACTCTATACTCGCACATCCTTTAGACAGCTGGCCAGCACCCAACTGGTACATTTCTTAGGCCAGCCCCTCCGTTTGACTAATGGCAGTTTATTTGCCCATCTAACTTTTCATTTCAGAATCTTTTTGAGGTCAGTAGACCCTGTGTAAATTGGCATACACCTTTTTTAACTGTGAATTGTAAAAGCTACCCATGACCTCTTCACCATTGATAGATCTGTCATCCTTAGGGGGTCTTCCCCTAGACGTTTTGTCTTTTGCCTCCACGTTATTCTGATTCATTTTGTTGGCCATAGGACACTGAGCACTTTACCACTGCTAACCAGTGCTAAAGTGCATGTGCCTCTCTCCTAAACAGGCTGACATTGGTTTATACCTGATTGGCATATTTGTGTACTGGTGATTCCTCTGTAAAGTGGTATACCATATATCCGTGGCCTGTACTTCAAATGCTACTAGCGGGCTGCAGCACTAATTGTGCCACCCAGAGAAGTAGCCTTTCAAAACCTGTCTCACGTCTGCCACTGCAGTGCCCATGTGTTCAGTTTACTGCCACTTCAACTTGGCATTTAAAGCTACTTTCCAAGCCAAAAACTCCCCTTTTATTACATATATGTCACTCCTAAGATAGGCCCTAAGTAACCCTAAGGGCAGGGTGCTATGTAAGTAAAGGGTAGGACGTGTTCCTTTATGTCTTGTATGTCCTGGTAGTGACAAACAGCTCATTTAATTTTTTACTACTGTAAGGCCTACTCCTCTCTAGCTAGCATTGTGAATTCCTTAATACACGTTTAAGGTGTGATTCCTGATCAGAGAGGAGTGGCTTTTTCATGTTTCATATGTTTGGAATGGCAAATCTTCCTTATTTGTGAAGTTGGATTTAACATTACTGTTTCAGAAACACCACTTTTAGAAAGTGGACATGTCTCTGCACATATTGCTCTGTGTGTCTGACAGCCTGTCTCCAATACACATCTGGGGTGGGTTACAGCTACACTTTGTGCATTTCCTCTTAACATCCACAACACAGGAAAGATAGGTGTGCCTGAGTACTCATCTATCTATGTCTGAATTCTGATTACCTTGCCTGAGCAGGATGGAAGGGAGGGGCAAACACTTCACTTGAATAGGATGTTTTCTGTCCCTACACAAAAGACTGATTACACTCCACAGATAGCCTGGCTGACAGGACTGGGTTGAAAGGGGGACTTGTGCACTTCAGAGAGCTGCTTTGAGGTCACCCCTCATCAAAGGCACTTTTTGGGTATAAGTACTGGGTCTCTGACCCCCTAAAATCAGACACTACTGAACTTGCAACCGAAGCTCTGCCAGAAGAACTACTGTGCTTTTTTTTTGTATACGTCTTTATTAGTGTAATGAGCAACAGCATAATTGACAACAATGAATAAAGTCATGTATTTGGCCAGTTCAGTTGAAAAAATCTGTACATACGTTGAAGGGATTTCATTATATTCATTGTACATAGATTGCATACATTTCTGCAATATACATATGTTGCAATATCATTGACAATCACAAATATAAAACATAATTCGAAACAACCTGAGAACAGTTCAAATTGTAGTAAAATAATTGTGTGACTACTTGTGACATCATAGCAGTGTATCGGGAGGGGCAGAAAGGAGGAGAGGGGGCCGATCCCCCAGGGCACTCTGTTGAGTGCACTGTGCCTCTGTGAATAGGAGAATTGGACCTGGTAAGTGGGGGTGGGGTCCCGGCGCAGCCCAGCCACAGGTCTCTCGGCCAAATAAGTGCCACAAATATTTTCAGGGCGAAGTGCCAGCAGATTTAAACTCCAATTTGGGGGTGAAATGTGGGTCTCTGTATTCTGCAGTGCTGCTTGTTCTCCCATGATGCCAGCATGCAGATTGGATAGCCTCAATCTAATGGAGGGGGACACAGCTGATTTCCACCACATTGCTATTCTTTGTTTAGCAAAGACCAGTGCTAGATCAATACATTTGTTGTTGGCTTTATGCGCTTCAGAGCAGGAGGTTATTCCTAAGATATAATGGAGGCCATCGGTATGGAGTGGGGCATCAAGGGCCTTGGAGAGTATTTTGGTTATCTCATCCCAGTAGGTAATCAGCAGGGGACATGTACATACCATGTAGTTAAAATTGGACTTTGTGCCTTGGCAGCGGGGGCAGGAGTCCGAAGCTCCCGTGTACATACATGCCAATCTCTCGGGTGAGGTAAGAGTGTTGAAGATAATTTAATTGAGTATATTTTAGTCTGGTGTTCAAGGAGATTCACTTTGGGACCCCTAGACATTGTGTCCATTGCTTTTCTGTGAGTGTAATGGACGAAATAGGTGCAGATAATAGGGAGTGACATTCTCCTATCAGCACGCAGGGAACTGTATAATATTGTGACAGTGTGGAGACCATCCCTGTGTGTGAGCACTACCTGGAAGAGTTTGGATATTTCTGATTCATCATGTGCTCTATGCCAGACCATGTGTAAGTGTCTTGTTAGCGAGGCATAGAGGAGGAAAGACCCTGGCAGCACACCGTAATCATCTACCAAGCTCTCAAACTTGCAAAGGATTTTGTCAGTAAAAAGGTCATCCCAGGTTGTGAGACTAGATTCCATTCATGCAGTTGCCTCCGGTCTGGAACCCAAGCTAATACAGCCCAGAATCGCCCAGAGAGATAGTTTAAGAGCATATGGGGGATGAGGAGGCTTCTCAATCAGGTACGTGGTCCAGCACAAGCTGGCCATTCGCATAAGAATATTTCCAGGCAGTATAATAGGAAGAGCTGAGAAAAAGTATAGCAGTCTGGGAAGAAGAAGCACTTTTGAGATAACTATGCGTACCATAGGAGAGAGTGGTAATGCAGTCCAGAATGGAAGGGAGGATTTTGCATGGGATGGCCTTACCGATGTTTCTATCTACTAGATCCCTGTCAGAGTGATCCTGGATCCCTAAATATTTAAATGTATCATAGGCCCAAGGGCGTATGGTGTTTGAGAGCACCCGTTGTTGCTCTGGGGAAAGGAATGTCAGTGGGAACAGCTGGGATTTATCCCAGTTTACCCTTAGTCCAGCGGCGTCACCAAACTGCCTTAGTAGCTCCATGAGTCTCTGGAGCACCATGGCATCCTCATGAAGATACACCAGGGTGTCGTCTGCATACATAGATATCATATGCCAATGGCTGTATGCCTGTATCCCCCAACTCGTGGCTTGTCTTCATAGTGCTCAAGCAAGTGGTTCCATTGCAAGTGCGAAGATAATTAGGGATAGGGGGCAACCCTGGTGGATGCCTCGTCTGAAGCTGAAAGAATCAGAGAATGTGGAGCCAGTTTTCACATGAGCAATAGGCAAATTATATAATAATGAGATCCACTTGAGGAATTTGGGGCCTATCCCAAACCTGCCAAGGACCTCCATCAGATAACCCTCTGTGAGGGTATCGAATGCCTTTTCAATTTCAAGGCACAAGACCCAAGGATGTTCGCCAGTCTCACGAGCCCAGTCCATCAACATGAAAAGCTGGCGCAGGTTCAGGAACATATTCCTGCCAGGTATGAACCTATTTTGGTCGTGGTGCACTACATGCTGCACTATAGGGATCAACCGGTTGGCTACCACCTTACCAAGAATCTTGTAGTCAGAGTTTAGTAAGGAAAGTGGACGGTATGACCCGACGAGCAATGGGTCTCTGTCTGGTTTGGGCAGTACTACCAGCACCGCTGCCCTAAGGGTGGGATGGAGTATGCCTTCAGTGTAAGCTACGATATAGACTCTGAGCATGTGTGGGACGAGTTGTGACTTGAATGTGGAGTAAAACTCCAGTGGCCAACAATCTGCCCTAGGGGAATTGCCACGTGCCATTTGTTTAATTGCATCAGAGATTTCCGTTTCCATAAGGGGAGATTCTAAATCCGCTTGCTGGGGTTCTGTATTGTGCGGGAGAGTCACTCCATCCGGGAAGGACTGAATCAATACCGGGTGCACCCTTTGTGGGGCTCTATATAGATTAGCATAGTATGCATGGAAAGCTG
This sequence comes from Calotriton arnoldi, assembly GCA_963921515.1. Taxonomy (NCBI): domain Eukaryota; kingdom Metazoa; phylum Chordata; class Amphibia; order Caudata; family Salamandridae; genus Calotriton; species Calotriton arnoldi. The sequence goes on along the minus strand of CAWUFW010006028.1, from coordinate 730,927 downwards.
CATTAATATCTTCCTGAGAGTTAAGAATAATACCTGTTTTGTCTCTTACAGCAGTGATCAAGCCACTAGGTGAGTCCGAGTGGAGAAGCCACGCCAAGAGCCAACCTGCCTTATCTCTCTCTGTGTGCTTCCTTGCCAAGTATTCCCTGTAGTCCAAAGCACCTAGCTTTTCCAAAGTGGATCTGTGCGTGAGTCTGGCCTGCACTAGCAGGGTCATGACCGTCTGATCCATGGGAGATATCTGTTTGTGGCGCTGTATACTTGTTTTTAAAGAATAGAGTTCTCTGCAGAGGGTTAGCTTGGCCCAGACTACAGCCTTGATTGTGTGGGACACAGAGTACATCCTTGAATGCATCCCACTTGACACCAACCCCTTAGGCTGAACCCTCGTTGTCTTGAAAATACGATGTGATATTACCTAACGGGGTGGAGTGAAATGCGGCATCTCGTAATGCCCGCGAGGGAAGGCGCCAGGTGGATATTCTTGGTCGACCTCTGCCCCAACACAACTGTCGCTGCAAGGGACAGTGGTCCGAAAAAGGTCCGAGGTATTCAGCTCAACTTACTTCCGAAAGAGCATCCTGGCTGCAGTCAAAGAGATCAATCCTGGTGTGCAGGTTATGTAGACCTGATTAGAAGGAATACTCCCTGGACATGGGTTCAGGCTGCACCAGGCATCCTGCACCTGAGTGTTGGTGGCCCACCTTGTTGAATGTTGAGCGAGGGAGATCGTTTGAGCCCCATGTATTGTGGAGCGAGCACGGTCACAATCTAGGTCCGGGGTACAGTTAAAGTCCCTACCCCAGTAACTGGACTCCAAAGCATTATATGGTAGTGCCAGGTTAAGGAATGCAGAAAAGGAGCCTGATTGGTGTTGTGCACATAGAGCGATATAAGGGACAGTGGGAGACCATCCAATAGCCCTTCCAAAATCACATAACTCCTTTCTGTGTCAATTCTGGTATGCAACACCTCAAGGGGCACTCCCGGTGCCACCCAGATAATTGGCTCCCATGGCATATCTAGAGTATGTGGTCCCCATCAGTGTGCCCCTCCAGCACATGCACATAGACACTAGGTCAGGGGCAGTCAGATGTGTCTCCTGAAGGAGCGCTTCTTGAATTCTGCGTCTGCGTAGATATTGATAAACACAGTATAATTTTGTGTAGCCAGCCAGCCCACACACATTCCAGGCCAATAGCAGGAATTGCACCCAGCCATTGCAATGTTGGGAGCCATTGTAATGTGTGCGAGTTGCCCACCCCAATAGCACCACCCCACCAGAACCCACCTCCCCCCCCACCCCACCTAGCATGCCACCCTGTACACAAGAACAAAATGAAGATCCATGGAAGTAATAATGAAACAAATCTGCAATAAACACACAACGCCCATTCCCAGGCCAGTACACCGACGGGCAATCAGCCATTAGCACTGTAATGCAAAATGTACAAAGTAATGTAACAATCTATATCAGTAGTATTATACAAGTGAGGGGTAGTGGTTAGGCGTTGTCAGCTGTAATTTAGAGTAAGTGTGTCTGCAACCCTCAGCCACTGTATCAACTGTACATCTGCTTACATAGTCTACAGCTGCCCAAAATTGAAAGACATTTAAAACAATAGTATTACTATCTCTGGAACTGAGGCCTATATTATGTCCTCGACTGACGGAGGTGTAACGAATGGGCCGCCATCTAGTATTGCATCAGCGAGTCAGTCACCTTCGGTGAACCATGAAGCTGTCTCTTAGTTTCTGATCCTGGGGGAAGAGGCCGCCACCTGCTGCTCCATATCAAACACTGCCCAAGCCCTCTTTTTAGCAACCTACTTCTTAGATGGACCACTGATTCAGTTCCTGGTTCATGATTTACAGCGTCTCTACACTTCTGTTTGGGGGGGAGGATCTGTCCACATGGTAAAAGAGGATGATATGCCTCTATGTTCCAACCAAGACCAGGCATCCTCGGGTGTCAAGCAAAAGGAGCATCATGAATGATCCGGAGTGTGGCAGGCAATTGTAGTGCGTATTTAATGGCGTGATCCCGAAGTCACTTTTTTACTGTTATGAATGAGGACATGCGGTGCTGAACCTCCAAGATAATTGCTGTGCTGCTTAAAGTACTCAGCTGCACTGCTGATCTGGGAGGCCTGCTTTTCTGTTTGTTGCCCTGCTGCCTGCTGCTCTGTGACTCTGTATAAGATTAGCTGGACTCTGTCTTCCCGCCGAGTGATATCCAAAGGGTTGCTAGCTTGGCTCATGTTTTCTGAAGTCTCAGGGACACAAAAGACTTCTTGCAATTCTGCTACTACTGAACTCTGCCATCTGTGAGTCCTGCCCTTGCCTGAGTTGCCCGCTCCAGTTCTGGGCCTCAGAAGTGGGTTCTGCAGCTGTTTTGCTACAAAATCGATGCATTGCCACCCCTGTGCTGATCGAAACCGATGCAGTGCCCTTCAATGCAGACGCAGCGCCAATCTGGAGACAGCCCTACGTGACTTGACAACAATATGGGACCTGACTTTGAAGTTCGACAACACTGCAGTGCCGATCCGAGGTTCTGACCGTGATGCTTGACTGCGATGCATCGACCGGCGTGAATTGGAACCAATACATTGCCTTCCCTGCATGGAGAAGATTGGAGCATTTAGTTGCTTTTGACCAGGAAAGGTACTTTGTTCACTGGGGCCTACATGGGTCCTATAGCTGGCCTGTGCTTCCACGAAGTCGACCTGAACTTTGACTTTGTCTCGGTCCAGCGCGACTTAAAGTAAACTTTTTAGCACTACTTGCTTCTAAGTGCTTTATCTCATTTATTCCTTTAAAATTCAATATGTCGACTTCTACTTATTGGATTTTTGTCATTTTAATCTTATTTTACTCGGATAAATATTCTCTATTTTTCTAAACCTGTGTGGAGTCTTTTTGTGGTGTATCCATTGGGTTACTCTGTGTGTGTGTGTGTGTGTGTTGCACAAATACTGTACACATTGCCTCTTTAGATAAGCCTGACTGCTCTGTGCCAAGCTACGCAAGTGTGAGCACAGGTTATCTTTTAGTGTGTATCTAGCTTACCCTGACTAGAGTGGTGGTTTCTGCCTGGCCTGGGTGCATACCTCAGCCAACAAGGAATCCCATTTCTAACAACCATCATAGTTTTTTAAGTGATAAATAAATATACCTTCTTTACGGTTACATTTGCTGCTATAAATATTTTGTTGCTAAAACTCTGTTGGTAGCCTTTTTTAAAGTTCTGTTACAGCTTAGACATACTAACATGATGTGACCACGCAGAGGACGCGCGCAGCGGGCATGCCGCTGGCGTGCTGAAGGCGCGGCAAAGGCAAGACCGTCTGCGCCCGTGCGCGCTTGGAACAGGCTCAGGGCCAGCCCGATGGTTTTCAGAAGCCAGAATTCCTGACCTACTCAAGGGATGGCCTTCTCGCCATGAATCCTAAAGGTAAGGACATTGCCTGTCCGTGCCCAACACTTCAGGCAACTCCAAGCAATCTGTCAGGAACGTGTCCTAGCTGTAACCTAACTCTCCCCCAAATTCTATTTCACCCTATCAAACCGCCAGAACCAAAGGAAGGGGCAATTAAAAAGAGACCTGAAGTCTACCCACTGCGTTGCCTTCTGCTAAACGCCAGATCACTGGTCAAACACATTACGGAGTGTGCACTACTCATAGAAGAGCACAACATAAAACTTGCATTCATCACTGAGTCCTAGTCAGATAAGGCCTCAGGGCCGGATCTGGCTAAGGCTACACCCCCTGGGTTTCTGTGTTATACACAAGACAGACCTCTTAGGAGAGGGGGAGGATTGACAGTTATATATCATAACTCCCTGCATCCCTCCTTCCTGACAGCATCCAACTCGGCTTGTGAAGCACTTTCTTTTAATTTCTACACAACCTATCATAACTCTTTTAAGGGCATCCTTCTTTACCGACCTCCGGGCCCAAGAAGTGCCTTCCTAGGGTCTGTCGGGACTCTGTTAGAGGACGGGCTCTGCTCCGACTCATTTACGATCCTTGGGGATTTCAACTTTCCTTTGGAAGCACTTTATGACCCGGAAACAATTAGTCTGGGTGAGGTGATGAACAGTGGAGAATTAAGGCAACTCGTAGAGGGTCCCACTCATATTGCAGGGCACACCTTAGATGGGATCTTCTCCAACAACCCACAACTGACTTGCACGGAGGTGCTGCCACTTGCCTGGACAGATCATGCTGCTATTCAGTTCGAGTTAACACCTCCCAACCCTTACCATAGTAAGGAAGTTTCCAAAAAGGAGATATAAACAAGAGCCTGGAAGAAAATTAAGAGCTCGGAGTTAGAAGATTTTCTCAGGGCAACAGCCCGCTCTCTTCCCATCGCAGTGGAAGACGCCACAACCTGCTATACAGAGTGGATAGATACAGCATGCAACAAATTAGCCCCGGTGAAACTATGGGCCCCCTAGCGTTCCCAGCCTTCAGCCCCCTGGTATTCCGAGGAACTAAGGAAGCAAAAACATGCCTGTAAGCGCTTAGAACGCAACTGGAGGAGAGGCTATAATGATGCAGAAAAAGAGTCCTACAAACAGAGCCTTACTCTTTATAAAAAGCTACTGTTTAATACCAAAAGGGCTTTTTTCACAGATCAAATCATACAGGCGAAATCCTCATCCAAAGAACTCTTAAGGACAGTACACCAAACTGGCCGCCCCTTGTAATCCAAAAACTCAGAGTAGTCCGGAACTATGTGAGGAAATCGCCGCCTTCTTTTTACAGAAGATGGAAGCCATTTTTTCCTCATTCAGACTCTCCCAGATAGAAGAAATAGGTGAACCAGCCATGTTGGTAAGCAGTACAACTGATTCACAACCAACTCTAGACATATTCTCACCACTGGAGAAGCATAATACTATAAATCTCCTGGTCTCCATCAGATCGGGATCCCCTTATCATCCTTGCCCAGCTTCCGTGATTAAACAAGTTCCTGAGCTCAGTGGCCCAGCACTCACCCCCTTATTTAAGACCATGTTTGAGTCTGGGCAGTTTCTCAAGAGATGGAAAACTACGTCCATTCTCCCGTTGCTTAAAAAACTAAATCTTGACCCCAAGGACCCTAATAATTACAGGCCAATCTCTCATCTCCCCTTTCCGGTAAAATTGGTTGAAAAAAACATGAATACTCAACTCAGCACGTTCCTCCAAGCAAATAACATCCTAGACCCAACTCAATACGGATTTAGGGCAGGACACAGCACAGAGTCGTTCCTGATAAAATCCACAGAAGATCTAAGAGAAGCCCTGGACTAAGGAGGCAACGCAGCACTGATAATGCTTGACCTCTTCGCTGCCTTCGACACGGTCCACCATCATGTTCTGATGGACCGTTTGTCGGCCTGCGGGGTGCAAGGCAATGCCTGGAACCTCCTGAAATCTTTCCTTACAGAAAGAATTCAAACTGTGGACTTAGATAAAGCCCGTTCAAAACCTTTCTCCCTTCCCTGTGGAGTACCACAGGGCTCCTCCCTTAGTCCCACACTTTTTAATGTCTATGTGGCACCTCTGGCGGCTTTGATCAGATCCTTTGGATTTCAGCTGACATCATACGCGGATTACACGCAAATAGTGGTGTCTCTATGACCTGGACAGGAGGTTGAGAAAGGGAAAAGTTTCCAAGATTGCATGAAAGCGAACTTTCTGAAGTTAAACTCCAGTAAAACGGAGGTCCTCATTTTTGGCAACAATGCCAACTTTTGGACGCCAGATTGGTGGCCAGAAGAACTAGGGACTCTCCTGGAGGCATCTAGGAAAGCAAAAAACCTGGGGGTCGTAGTTGACAATAAACTTACCTTCAGGGACCAGGTAAATGCGGTTGCCTCTGCTAGTTTCTATCTTCTTAGAATGGTAAGGAAAATAATGTAATTCTTACCGGCAGACAGTCAAAGGATAGTGATAACATCTCTAATCTTGTCGCGTGTGGACTACTGTAATAGCCTCTACCTAAATATCCAAAGGAAACACCTAAGCAAGCTCCAACTCGTGCAAAATGCGGCAGCCAGACTACTGACTGGGACACCCCAGTTAAACAACGGATTCAATTCAAATCCCTGTGTACGGTTTTCAAGGCCCTTCAAGGAATAGGCCCGGACCACCTGAAACGGCATTTTCAATGGTAGATCCCCAGAAGAGCCCTTCGCTCCTCTGGAGCCAAAGGGGTGGTTATGCCCCCAGGTAAAAAAGCCAACTGGGGTAGTAGTAGCTTCGTCACATGTGTCGCCAGGGCATGGAATGAGCTTCCTTTCCATTTTAGGAATGCCACTGAGCTGATGACATTTAGGAATGGACTGAAAACCTGACTTTTTGCCACATAGGTCATTACACACTTAATGATCGGAATGCAGAAGCTAGCCCCAGGACACCCTCGGGTAACCGTTGCGCTTAAGAAATTAAATTAACATAACATAACATGATCACCTTATTTTACAAGGGATTTCTTTACTTTGAATGCAAACCAGTTACGATACATGATTCTTCACATTAAATGCTAAAGATTTATGCAGTGTTACTGCTATTGGTGCTGTTTTGATGGTTCTACGGTTACCTGCCCTATAAGCATTTGTAAACTATTCTAATACATCCACATAGCAGTATGTGTTTTGAGCCGTGAAATATCTCTACATCTTAGATTTGAAAGTGCTGTCAAAATATTCTATCACTGCAGCTTTGATCTCAATATGCGTAATACAATGATGAATTCAATTTCTGAAATGTCTTATTTAAAAATAAATTCCAAAGTTGGTTTGTAGTTTAGAGGCATTTGTCCACTACAGGCTATAAAATTAAAGGCAGCTGTGATGCTATGACCTGTATTATCACTTAGCATTTCTGCAAAGGCGTATTTGGACAATCCATCTATGGGAATCAATATGTACTGCGCTCAGTTAATATGGTTGGCTAGATCATAAAGACTGATTACGTCTGCCTGCCATTGATAATCTATGCACACATTAACAATGGCTTGTCTAATCTTAGCAGTTTATGGAGTGAATACCCCAGATAACCATGCCTTCACCAGCGTTTTGTTTACCAGCTCTTTTTCAACCTGGGCCCTTCCAAAAAGACCTTCTGTACTTTCAAACTTTTAACCCTGCTTTCATCCTAATAAATCTTCCTTAACACATCATCAGTCAAGTTGCCTGTAAGTGTAGCCCATGATATGAAAGGCAACTGTTTTGTCTACAGTACTTGTTATTAAACAAATAAGCTAATAAACACAAATACCAAATAATTTTTACAGCATTTTGGTATAAGGGTTGTTGTTGTTGGAGATGATGTGGGTATTCACTTTGTATACAGAGTATGACATGCGCTACAGACATCACTTTGGTGGTGCAGATACCTTTCCACAGAGTCATAATTTCTGACATATTTTCAGCTGCAAAGTCAATGGCTTAAATAGGTCTTCTCTATCACCCAACCTATAACTTTGTACAGAGGGGTTACCTGCAGCACTCAAATCATCATACAATTCTCTACATTACCTTTATTACTGAAATAATCTTCAGTCAAAAGCTCTACGGCGATTTGCAAGCTGATCGCTAGAGGTGGTATTAATCCCCTCTTACTGTACTTGTACGCATTCCAAAATTCCTCCTTTATAGGTAACCACATGTTGACACACCAGTTAGTTATGCATGTATGACTATCACACTGAGGCAACTCTGGCAGAGCACAAACCTTCAAATAGCAGGATGTATTTTTGCTATTCTTTCTATAAGCAGCACATGTATCAATTTTGCTGTACAGTAGTATCCGGGTCGTATCTCAGAATCAGATTGCACACCAACATCCTCTTGTTTGTCCTAAAAGTAAATCAGTATTTAACATTACAGAATGCTATAATGCAGACTCAACATTTTTTAAAACAGCTTTAGGGGGACTAATGTGCATCCATGTTGCCTAATTTTTAAATAAATATTGCACACATTTTTTTCTATAGCTCTTTTGGCTATCCTTCTAAAAAATGTCAAAGATTGCTCTTACATGTGCACAGATTTTTTTTTTACGTGTGTGCCATGCACATTGGATCTCTCTGAAGGTGCTTGATATCATGATAAACATTGTTTCCCCTGTCAAATGACACAGTAGCCATAAAAGTCTATATACCTTGTGCAAGTCTAACAAAAAAACACATGACGGATAGTTCTTGATATGTATGAGGCAAGAAGACACTTGTGAGCCTCTTGCTCTGGATCATTGATTTTATGACCGTAAAAAAAGAGTATAAAAGGTATAATTGGGACAGGCACTCACAACACCTGATACAAAACAATGAACAAGCTATATGTCCTCTAAGAGGTCAGTCAGGGCATCCTTTTCAAAACTGCCAATATTATCAATATCTGAAAGAAACAGTTAGTTATAGATTCCTTACCTTAGAATCTCCCCCCAGGCGTAAGACTGGATCCGGAAAGTTTTTTCGTCAGCAGTACCCCTGCGCGTCTGAAGGTGGCATCGGTCGACTCCGAGTCCATCGTCGGCGTCGTGGTCGCCGGGATCACATTGCGGAAGTTACTTAGACGCCACCCTCGCACGCTGACGTCAGTTCTGTACACGACTTTCCACACCAGAAGCGCAGAGCCATGCAAGACACTGACCACTGGTGTACAAAACTAGGGCCCTGAAAGGATGTCCTTAACCCTAGAAGTCAGTTCGCAGAACGGGGAGGATGGGTGGGGCGGTAAGGAATCTATAACTAACCTATGTTTCTTACAGATATATCGTTACCGAAGGTAAGTATCTTGTTCATCTGAAAGAAACAGTTAGTTATAGATTCCTTACCTTAGAATAGATACCCCAGCAATATCAACCCCGCAGGTGGGTCTGCGAACCAAGTTCACACCAGAAAGTCCTGGAGAACAGAACGGCCAAAGAAGCCGTCTCTCCGGACTTGATTGTCCAGGCAGTAGTGTCTCGTAAACGTGTGCAACGATGCCCACGTAGCTGCCTGACAGATGTCTTTCAGGGAGACTCCTCGTCCCAAAGCAGTAGTAGCTGCCGTCGCCCTGGTGGAATGGGCGCGCAGCCCCACTGGAGGCTCCTTCTTAGCCAAAGAATAGCAGGCTTTTATGCACAGAACGACCCACCTGGAGATGGTCCGTTTGTGCACGGCCCGACCTTTTTTTAGCGCCCACGTACCCAACAAAGAGCTGGTCATCCAACGGGAATTGTTTTGCGCGATCCAAGTAGAAAGAAAGCGCACGTTTTGGATACAGACGGTGGATCCTCTCTTCCTCTTTCGAAGGATGCGGAGGCGGAAAGAAGGTGGGCAAAGTGATGGTTTGGCCAATGTGGAAAAAAGTAACCACCTTGGGAAGGAAGGAAGGTCTGGTTCTCAGGACGACCTTGTCCGGATGGATAGCCAGAAACGAAGGCTTAGAAGAAAGAGTTTGGAGCTCACTCACCCTGCGAGCAGAGGTGATGGCCACCAGAAAGGCAGTTTTCAGAGTTAGGAGCCTGAGAGGGCTATTATGAAGCGGCTCAAAGGGAGCGCACATAAGAACCAAGTTCAAGTCCCACTGGGGCATTACGAAGGGAACAGGAGGAAAAAGATGAGTAATGCCCTTAAGAAATCTATTTACAACAGGGGACTTGAAAAGAGAAGGCTGATCAGGAAGCCTAAGAAAGGCTGAAATGGCCGAGAAATGGCCGAGAGGCAGCCCTTGATAGTGCCCAGAGCAGAGCCCTGCTGGGCCAAAGAAAGGAGGAACATGAGAACCTCAGAAAGAGGGGCAGAGAGGGGATCCACAGTCTTTGCTGTGCACCATGCCACAAACTTATTCCATCTGCAGGCGTATACCGTCTTAGTGGAGGGACGCCTGGCTGCCAAGATTACATCACAGACTTCAAGAGGCAAGTCAAACGACGTCAACTGCAGCCGCTCAATCTCCTGGACAGGTTCGAGTGGAGGACCGTCCCCTGCGGCTGCGACAGAAGATCCTCCCAAAGAGGCAGTCTGATCGGAGGATCGATGGCCATGTTGAGCAGCTCGGAATACCAGACTCTTCGTGCCCAATCCGGAGCCACAAGAATGACTTGGGCCCGGTCGTGCCTGATCTTCTTCAGCACTCTGGGCAGAAGTGGTATAGGCGGAAAGGCATATAGAAGACCGCAACTCAACTCGCGACGAAAAGCGTCACCTAGCGAGTGCCGCCTTGGAAATTCCAACGCGCAGAACTGCTGACATTGCGCGTTCTCTTTGGTGGCGAATAGATCTAACCAAGGCTCTCCCCACTGCTGAAAGAGACCTTGCACCACCTCCAAGTGAAGACACCATTCGTGATCCATCATGCGCCTGCGGCTGAGTTCGTCCGCCCTGGCGTTCAGTGAACCTGCCAGGTGTTGAACCACCAGAGATATGCCCTGATGTTCCAGCCATGTCCAGAGGCGCAGGGCCTCTTGACATAGGGTCCATGACCCCACCCGCCTTGTTTGTTGCAGTACCACATGGCGGTGGTGTTGTCCGTGAACACCTGCACTACTCTTCCCCGTACAGAGGGAAGGAATGCCTTGAGTGCAAGACGGATCGCCCAAAGCTCCAGAAGGTTGATGTGGAGCCCGGACTCCGCCGGAGACCAGAGGACTCTGATCTCCACCTCTCCCATGTGGCCGCCCCATCCCAGAAGGGATGCGTCTGTCACCACTGTATGATCTGGATGGGGAAGGGAGAGGGATCTGCCGTTGACCCAATCCTGGTTCGTGAGCCACCCCTGCAATTGTCGTGCAGTGCCCTCCGAGATCTGGACGTAATCGGACAGATTCCCCTGATGCTGCGCCCACTGGATCTTCATGTCCCACTGCAGAGCCCACATATGCCACCTGGCATGATCGACCTGCAGGATGCAGGAGGCCATGAGGCCCAGCAGCCTCAGGGTCATCCGAACCGAAACCCGGGATAGGGGCTGAAAGATCGGAATCATAGCCCGAATATCCCGGACTCGCTCTTCGGGAGGATAAACCTGAAACCGCGTCATGTCCAGAACCGCTCCGATGAAGAGGAGCTTCTGAGAGGGAATCAGGTGTGACTTCGGCACATTGATGGAGAACCCCAGCAAATGCAGGAGGTCGGCGGTAGTCTGGAGGTGGGAGACGACAGCCTGGGGCGAGCCCGCCTTCAACAGCCAGTCGTCTAGATAGGGGAAGACTGGAACCCCTGATCTGCGCAGATGAGCTGCGACCACCGCCATCACTTTCGTGAACACCCGAGGGGCGCTGGTAAGGCCAAAGGGGAGCACGGTAAACTGAAAATGCCTGTGGCCTACCGTGAACCGCAGGTAACGCTGGAAGGCCGGCAGGACGGGGATGTGAAAGTAAGCGTCCTGCAAGTCCAACGCTACCATCCAGTCTCCAGGGTCGAGGGCAGACAAGACTTGAGCGAGCGTCAACATTTTGAACTTCTCCTTCCGGAGGAAGCGGTTGACGTTCCTGAGATCCAAGATAGGACGCAGGCCTTTGTCCTTCTTGGGCACCAGAAAGTAATGAGAATAACAACCACGACCTACTTCTGGGACAGGAATGCGCTCGATGGCACCCTTGGCCAAGAGTGCCGAAACTTCCTGTTGGAGAAGGGCCGGGTGATCCTCCGACATGCGATGGTACTGAGGTGGCATGGAGGGAGGGGTAGTCTCGAAGGGGAGGGAGTAGCCCCTTCAGACTATTTGCAAAACTCACCTGTCCGACGTGATGGTGCGCCAGTGGGGGAGGTGATGGCGGATCCTGCCGCCCACTGGTGTTTGGTGGCCCTGAAATGTCGGACTAGGAAGGTTTGGAGGCTGCTGCAGAGGGGTGGTGGTGGACTGGCCCGCTCGCTGGCCCCCAGAACCACGCCGGTGGTTCCCACGTCCCCGGCCGCGCTGAGACTGTACAGCTTGCGCCGGCCTGTGGCCCTGGGAGGGACGTAGTGGGGCACCCCTTCCGTAGCCACGAAAGGGGCGAAAGGCAGACTGCGCAGGGCGGGTGGTGGAGAGGCCCAAAGACCTGGCCGTAGCCTGTGAGTCCTTAAAGCACTCCAGCGTGTTGTCTGCCTTGTCGCCGAAAAGGCGACGGCCATCAAAGGGCATGTCCATAAGGGTGGATTGGAAATCCCCTGAAAAACCAGTCGAACGCAACCAGGCGTAGCGTTGAAGGGCTACTGACGTTGAAATCGTCCTGCCAAGTGCGTCGGCGGTATCCAGCCCACAGCGGATGGTAAACTTCGCTGCGTCTCTCCCCTCGCAACGGCACGGGAGAGCACGGCCCGGGCCTCCTCCAGGCACTGAGGCAGCACCTGCATCACCGTATCCCACAGAGAGTGGGTATAACGGCCCAACAGACATGCAGTGTTTACCGACCGCAGTCCCAAGCTGGCGGAAGAAAACATTTTCTTTCCAAGGTGATCCAGCTTTTTGGATTCCCTTTCTGGAGGTGCGGTAGGGAAGGAGCCCTTGGACGTAGAGGCTTGGACTACCAAACTCTCAGGGGTGGGGTGTTGGGAGAGGAAAGTGGGGTCGCCCGGAGCCGGGCTGTTGCGTTGGGCAATAATCCTGTCCACAGGAGCCCCTGTGTTGGGCCTGGACCAAGTGCCCAAAAGGATGTCCGTAAGGGCTTCATTGAACAGGAGCAGGGGCTCCAAAGAGCTCACTGTCGACTGAAGCACCTCTGTCAGGAGGTTAGTCCTGACTGCCACCGTAGGAAGCTCGAGGTTGAGAGCCTCGGCTGCCCTACGCAACATCACTGCGTATGACGCTCCCTCCTCCGTAGCCACGGTAGGAGGAGACAACATGCCTAGGTCTGGGGAGGTATCCAAACCACTGGCCTCTCCCAGTTCCTCTCTCCAGTCCGCATTGTAGTCCAACTGGTCAGTCAAAGGTTCACCAGACCCCTCCCAGTCTTCCTCACCCTCTTCTGGCTGCCAATCTGGTTGAAAATAGCCAGGGTGGAACACAGCGATAAAAGTACCCGTCGACGTCGGATCCGGCGTCGGCCGACACCGGTCCGGCTCCGTGTCCACGTCGAAGTGGGAGCTGGGGTCGATGCCAGCTGGGGGTCCAGTCGGCGTCGGCTGCGGATGTGGTGCCGGTGGAGTTGGCGCCGGTGGAGGTGTAACGAGGTCAACCGGCGCTGATCCGGATCCAGGCCTGGATCCAAGGGGGCCCTGCGGTGCCGAGGCCAAAGCCGCCGGCGTCAAATGCCTAGGGCCCCCAACCGAGTCCGCGGGGCCCGAAGGCACGCCAGCGGAATCGGGCTGCCCAAGATGGCGTGCATCGCTTCGTAAAATTGACAAAACTGGACAGGGGTCGGTCCCGGGAAGGGAGGGAAGCCCGGAGTCGACCCTGAAGCCTCCGCACGTGGAGCCGCGGAAGTGGCACCACCCGCACCCTGTGTCGCGTCGGCCGACGGACGAGGGGAAGTCGAAGAGCGGCGGTGCTTCTTTGACTTCTTCTTGTGCTTCGACTTACCTGACCCCGAGGGCGAAGACTTAGAAGAGGAGTGATGATGACTCCGCGATCGGTCCCTTGACCTCCAACGTGACCGGGACCTTGCATGACGCGGAGCCGACTGCCGGGCCTCGAGGAGCTTTCGGGACCGCTCCCGCAAAGACTTCGGGCCATGGTTCAACAGTTGGAGCACGACTTGGGGTCATGGTCGTGCTCCAGGCAGAAGAGGCACACGCGGTGCGGATCCATCACCGACATCATCCGGGAACAGGAACTGCAGGCCTTGAAACCGGGCATCCCTTGTGCACCAGGAGTCGGATAATGACTCGAAACGAAGTCGACAAAAGTCGCAAAAACTCAGTAAAAAATGACTGGGGGTACCGCTCTTCCCGGATCTGCGTGAAAAAAGAAAGAACTGACGTCAGCGTGCGAAGGCGGCGTCTTAGTAACTTCCGCGAAGTCATCCAGGCGACCACGGCACCGACAACGGACGCGGAGTCGATCAACGCCACCTTCAGACGCGCAGGGGTACTGCTGACGAAAAAACTTTCCGGATCCAGTCTGACGCCTGGGGGGAGATTCTAAGGTAAGGAATCTATAACTAACCTATGTTTCTTACAGATATATTGTTACCGAAGGTAAGTAACTTATTCATTAGTACATTTCTTACGCTACTCTCTGTTTTCGATTGATCAACTTTCAATCTGTTTCGAACAGCATAAGAAGTACAAATTAACCCCATTACCCATTGGTGGTGTGCCCTCTACCCAGCCGATTTTTACTGATTCTTTTAGTGGTTCGAAAAAGAGTCTTCCGAATTTTTCAGATCCATCATTACATAACACACATCGGTATTTGTGCTCCGCTCTGGCATGAAGACCACATGAGAAGCTGGTTTGTTACAAAACCCTATATTTTCATACACTAATAAGTTAGGAGCTGTTATAGATTCTTCTACATCTTCCATTTCAACTAAATTGCTTTCAGCCAAAGTTTTGTTGCTGCAGGCGTTTCTGCTGTTAAAGCCCTTAATAGGGGATATCAGCTGCATCAAATCAATGAGGCTGAGTTGATAACCTCTGTCAGACTCCTCCATAAAACTGGTGACATTATGACCCAAATCTTTAGAACCACTCTGCTGAGAGGTCTGCACCATCGATGTAGGTTTCATGTTAGGGTAATATTTATCAATAACGCGTAGGGTCATCATTTTAGCAATAATAATGATGGCAGGATCTCTTTCCTGTAGAGTTTGGTGTCAGCTGTATTGGGACCACTTTATATGTTTCTGCTACACAAAAAGAGGGCATACTACTCTATGTCATATCCTGGTCACATGTCCTTTAGGGCTCAGGGTTTGGATGTGACCTCACAACCCCGGTCACATAAACGTCCACGGTCAGGGTTCACGGGTGACATCACAACCAGGGTCAAGTGATCTTTTGGGTTCAGGGTTCAAAGGTAGCATTACAACCTGGGGAGAAGATGTGGTCTAAAGGTTAGGGCGGTCAACCTCAAATCTGGGGAACCAGGTTCGAGTCTCGGCAATGACGCTCAACATCCTGTGATTCTGGGCAAATCACTTAATCTCCCTGTGCCTAACAAAAATGAATGTGTTCTTGTATAATGCAACTGGTGCTCATGTAAAGCGCTCTGATACCTGATACCTTTGAGTCAAGTTTGCGCTATATAAAACTCTGAAAAATAAAAATAAACCTGTGTCACATGATCTTCTGGGGTCAGAGTTCGTGGGTGACATCACAACCCCAGTCATGTTACCAGCCTGAGCCACCTGACCATGGTGACATCACAGTCACCAGTCACGTGACTTCCGGATGATCACATGCCCCCATGGCAGTTACATGACCAACCACACTCATAGGCCCTGGAAGTGACATCACTTCTGAGGTAGAATAACTGTCGCTTTTTAGTTTGATCGCAGGTATCTTTGAATTCTACTTTCCCCCATCTGATGCCTGACACCCACACACATGCCACTACCCCTAGAGTGTTGTGTATCAATGGGGTTACCCGAAATGTTACCAGACCCGGGTCAGAATTGCAGTGCAATAAACAATTGGTCACAGTAGCAACATTTTTTCAAAACAAAGAAATATAAAATCTGGAAAGCAGCATTCACAATACCAATGTAGGTTAGTCCGCAGTAAATGCAATTTATTTTCAAAGCAGATAATTACTTCAATTACGGCAACGCAGTTGCTCTACCATTTAGAGTCAATTCAAGTATTTTATAAAGTAGGGTGCTCTAGTGTTGGGGGAGGAAAGGGCGGAGTGTTAGAGTGAATAAGTGAGAGTGGTGACAAGGAAAAGGTGATGTGACATATATACATCAGATTCATATAGTGAGACCAATCCGACCTGACACAGGTCAATTGTTCCAGTTAAGCCACATAGCATTACATAGACACCGATAATGAATTTCAGTCGTCGTGGATTGTGCAGTAGAAATGGTCATTTCTACTGCACAAGCCACGATGACTGAAGTAATTATCTGCTTTGAAAATAAATTGCATTTACTGCGGACTAACCTACATTGGTATTGTGAATGCTGCTTTCCAGATTTTTTATTTCTTTGTTTTGAAAAAATGTTGCTACTGTGACCAATTGTTTATTGCACTACTCCTAGAAGCACTTATGAATTATTCAAGAGATGAAATAATACATAAGTGTCATGTGGTGAGACTAGCAGTTTGTTTGTTTGTGCTTGTCTGGCCATGGGTAAAAATTTGCATTATCTGTGTGTCTTTGTGTGCATATGTGTCTGTTTCTGTTATGTGCATGTGGGCCTTTATGTTTTGCCTTTGTTTGAATGTATACGAATATGCATGGTGTCTATAGCGTTGTTCTGTTGTCTGTGAATGCACATGCGCCATTATGTAAGTTGACTATGTGTGAATGTGCGCCTGCATGTTTTTACAGTGTGTGTCTGTATCTATGTTGTCTCTGAGTATACTTGTGCGTATTATTGAGCACCTGCAAGTATTCATACACCATAAAAGAGTCACACCAATGTTGAACACCATTGGATAACGGTAAACTGTTCGTATTGTTCCAGCGGGGTAGGAAAGCTAAATGTCATGCTACCTTTTTCAGTGTCTACAACAAAATATTTAACTTTTTTACTCATACAGAAGTATATTTGTTGATTAATCTGCAGTATTTTTTATATGATGAAATGTTTGCATCAGAGAAGAGATTACTGAACACAGTTTACATTCATGAGCTATGTGATGTGTACTGTATGAACTGTATAACAATAGTCTCATTTACAGACCTCTATTAATATATTTATGTTTCGGTAGTACTGTCATAGTCAAATGTTAAAATATTTTAGCCAAAAGCATTTCTAATGCTTTTAGGGTATTTTGTAACTTTCGGTGTATTTTGCACTGCTTTAAAGCAGATTCGTGACAGATGGAACTTAATTATTCATCAGTTCACTTTTTTGTTGCTTTGCCTCCATAAAACACAAACATAGTTTCTTATGAAAAACATTCTCAAAAATACCCAAATAAATGTTGCCTAGAGGCATTTTCTCTGCTTTAAGTATGGATCCCAGATTTTTAATGATTCTGGTCTTGAACATGCTTTTGAACTCTATCAAGGTCGAAGGCATTGCACCAAAATGTAGAACTCGTCGATGTCAAAAAGATACTGTTTAGCATGAAAATGTTCTGCATATTTTGATGTTTTATTTTCAGTTTAATAAAGCTATCGTTCATTCAAGGACCACATCAATATTTTCTACACAGATTGTAAATATCTTACTATACATTTTTTTTATCCCGGAATAATTATTAACACCACAATTATGAAAGATTCAAACTTTTCGCAGAAATAATTTTGGAACTTACTCTTGCTCTGAACGTGTCGGACCAGTGACTGCCGAGTAAAAGGTGATCTAGAAAGTTGCTGTTTGCCACTTAGGTATCTCTTGTGATGCCTCAAACAAATACAGCGAAAACCAGGCTCAATATAGCTAGAGAGCTCCCAACTTGCTTTCTGCCAACTTTGAGTGAAAACCTAGCTTGAAGTGTACATTACATATGGGATATATTTGTCTTCCTCTAAGATTTGCCATACTTCTCCGTAAATATCAAGATCATACCTGAAGCCACACACCAACTGTTGGGCAAAGCGTTCTGACCTATAAGTACCAAAAACATGATGAAATATTCAAAGCAATATCTTGGCTAGCCATCTTCAGGTATGGCTGACCAGGGACGTATCTGTCCGCGGTGCAGCAGATGCAGTGGCACCAGGGTCCACAAAATTTAGGGGACCACTGAATATCAGTTATGACTGAATTTTACTACCGTCCTAGCTGACTGTGGGGTCCATTTTAGTTGCTTGTACCGGGCCCATGGCTCGCTTGCTATGCCACTCAGACTGAGCCTCGGCCTTATCATTGAGTATCCACTGGTAGCTGGATCTCAGTTATCTGTGTGTTTTTAAATATTCGATTGAGGGTGCTACCAATGGTGTTGGGGATATAGCCAAGACTCCAGATATTTTTGAGGCCAGGTGGCCAGATATGAGCTATTTCTTTCAGTGTATACTTTTTAAGCACAGGGAAGGCGCGCTGGACACCAGATATATGTTTTAGTCATGCATAGGACGGGGAAAGGGCTGAGGACATGAGAGAAAGTGAGGAAAGCCACCTTGTGCCTGGCTCACCCATAACTCATCTCCTACAACACAGCTCCTACACGGATCGACTTACAGTGGGCATGAGGGGGTCATATACATCAAACAACTGCACTTTATTGATAGCTATCACTGGATAGCTATCAATAAAGTGCAGATTCCCTCCTCTGGTTTCCAAGTGACACCATAGACAGCTCAAGCTTGGTTCTCATGATCATCTGTATCACTTGGAAGGGCTCCGTGGAAAACAACATAATTTTACAGCAACTATTCCTCCATATTTCTAAATATCTTGGGTAGAAGGGAGAAAATGCATGCTTTCAACAGTTGACAGTACTTCCACTAGCTGTACTGAAGAAAATTTGGATGAGCTCAAAGAAACAATTCTGACATCTTATAGTAGTCATATCAGAGCCAAGAATGTCCCTTCTCAGGCACATTTCTCAATGACATGACAACTTCTGCACAAATTCAACCTTTGTTGCCATTTTGTGATAGGTCTGACTGTCCATCAGTGCACCTTGAGGCATCAGTGTGTAATTTATTTCTTACATTAGATCTGGTAGATTGATTATAACTCATCATACATCATTTGATGCACTTGACTTGAGGCATCAGTTGTAGATTGACTCTTTCCGCTACTGAGAATTTCCATTACATTTTGATCTCCATCAGATTGATGTGTTATTGGAAGAGAATGGCTTCACTGATGATTATTGTTTGTTAATGCAAACTGAGAAGTCAATGCTGAAATGTGATGTTACTTTAACCATCCAGTGACTTAAAAGCTATTTGTGGAATCGTAGCGGCATGGAACCTTGGGGTGGAATGGGAATACAGATTGGTTTGATGATTCTAATGAGGGCAGTTGGCCCAGGATTTTCTCTGAGAGAAAAGCAAATTGCTTTTGGTGCGATGAAGCTGCCTTACCTGTACCGTCGTTGGTTGTACTCTTTACCAAAGAGGAGGATCCCATCCTCATTCCAATATTGATTCATGAGAGGTGAATGGTTGGAGTTGGGTGGGGGTATGTGTTTTTTCCAAGTGTTTTCTGTTGTAATAGGATAATACCATATCGAATTACATTTAAAATTGTACAGTATTTATATGATTTTTTGTTCATTGATAAGCTACATTTTAGAATTTATTTTCATGTGCATAATATACAATATGTTCTATACCAACTAAACAATGTAAAATAAATAATATATAATTATTGCAAATGTATAGATTAAATTGGAAACCAGTGCTGTAAAAAAAAAAGCAGACCAGTATTCATCTCTTACATTGTCTGAGCCCACTTTTTGGTTTAGACTGTGGAGTAGAATGGATAGAGATAGCTGTTCTATAGTGAGTATTTAGCAGTGCAATAGATAAATATACATCCATATTGTTTTCCTGATCAGCAAAAGATTCAGGACCGAATTCAGAAAGCCATTTGTGTGTGGGTTTATCCTAAATGGGAAGACGTTTCTACGAGTGCAAAATCAAGTTTAAGTTTAAGAAAAAGATTCTTCACACTTTTTAATTAGTTAAGCCAAACACACGTTTTCCTGTTAGCAAATCGAGTGCCATAGACGGGTAGTTGGTGTCCCAGAGTAATATTGCACCCCACAAATGTACTCCCTAATTCTACTCACAAAGATTTTCGCATTCCATTCCCACCCTTGAATTAAGGAGAGATTTACTCCTTTGAAGGCGGAAGTCGATCCCTTACCATAGCATAAGCAAGGAGCACCACCAAAATTGTTGGGGTTGTAAAGAAGGGATTACTCCCTGAAGAAACATTTTTGCTTCTTAGATAGAATGATAGTAGCTTATGATATTTTAGTGGGAAAACTTACACCTGTATGTTGGCTCATCTAAAAATTAAATCAATCAAGAAATCAGGAATACTCCTTGGAAAACTACAACATTCACAGATTCACAAGCATTTGGGATTTCCCAAAAAATCATGCTCGAAATGTATAAAGAAAACCGTAGGGCTAGATTTCCTATTGTTATGTGAATTTGGAGCAGCACTTTTTAGGGGGGTGGCAGAGAAATAGGCGGAAATTTTCCTTTAATGTATTTTTTTAAGTGCAATTTGCATTCGTGTTCTGCACAGAAAGGTACAACTCACACTGTGTTCTGGCTCTCGCAGTTGGTATGGTGCGGTCACAACATAATTGTAATCATTTTACTGCAGAATACTGATGTAGAGTTCTTACTGTACGTGAGTAGCAACGCCACAACTAGAAAGTAATAAAATTAGACAGATATGTATAAAGGGTTTGCAGCCTGGCATCAAAGTCTGAAAGAGTCATCTCACACTTCCGGTGACATTTACAAACCACATATGTTCATCCTCAGCTACTTTTTAAATAATTTTTTCAAGTGTGGGCCACACCATAGGCATAGTAGTGCTTTATGACAACTCACAATCACACAGAAAATAAAAAATAAATATAAAACAACAATGTAATAAAAACATAAACAAGACAGTAAAGTTTCTAAAGAGAGATATACAGTGCAGCAGAAATTGAGAAAACCGTTGGAATTAGTGGGCCTGAGATTTAGAGTTTGGCAGATGGATTAATTCCTCACAAACCCCATCGGCCATTTTACAAGTCCTTTATATCCTATGGTGATTGTAATACACCGGACCGGATATCTGTCCATTTGTTACAGAGTAACCAGTCCGCCAAAATCTAAATAAGGCCCCGTGTGTCTTCCTGAAACACCATTCATCAGCAATGGCTTCAATAACCAGTGCAATGGAACTGCAAATGGAAGAAGGCACTCCTGTACATAAATAGCTGGAATGAATTCTGTAGTTCTGCGACCTTTAACCTTTCCACATGAAGGTGCACTGTGTGAAATATGACAGATTGTCAAATTAGAGGCAAGCTATTGAGGAAGAATGGGAAGAATTACTTCATTGGCCCCCACGTCAATGTTAAAAAGTAGTCTGGTCTCTAAAGCAGGCGCGGTCCGTGCAGGTAACATTGGTGGGGCCTCGTGGGGGGGTATTTCGAGGGACAATGCAGAGGGAAAATGAATTATTTATTTAATTTTCCCTCAGCATTGTCCCTCGGAATTTCCCCCCCACCCTCCTCCACGTGGCGCCACCGCATCACCGCTGTTACCTGCACGGACCGCGGCTGCTCAAACGGAACCAATGAAGAAGGCAGAGAATAGGAGTTATGTGATAAAATGCTTACTCTTCAATTATCAAGTCTGAATGCAGAGAGTTAATAGAATCCTAAGTTATTAGGAAGGACCAATGTGTTCCCACCATATGGTCCTGATAATATAAGGCCTTGGACAATCGATGTAACCGAAACAGTGATGGCCAATATACTTGATATCAACCTGCGCAGTTAATTTAGAATGCAGAAGGCACCCTTTACCTTCCAGCCAAGTCACAGGACTCATAAGAGGAGGAGGGCGTGTTAAGAACGACCTTGATGTAATCCCTGCCTTGTCATTTCTTAACCATCGACCAACAATGCTAATTTTGTTTGCAATGGAAATGTGGTACAATGACAGAGCAACATTTTCAGCTCTCCATGTTCGTTCAAGCCCGGGCAATTCCAGCAGCTCAGGTGATGGTCATTTCCTTAAGATCTGTCTCTCCTTTGACAGATCTCTGCTGCTTTCCAACCTAGCTTCTGCCCGGGTCACTCATTCTAGTGATTGATATGAATTGGCAGCCCTGGTTGCCAAGTCTATCAGACTGTGACATAGAGCGTTCGGCAGGGAGCCCACGCCACGCTATGTAGGCCGATCTCATTAAAAGCCAGACAAGGCTGCGAGCTGCAGGAGATCCCAGAGAGCCCCTCCCCGATGTACAGGAGGAATTACAGGAACGAAATTCATCACAGGAAGAAGGCGTCTCCTTTGTTGTATGCGTCTCGCTGCCTGTGATATTGACAACGGAAGCTTATAAAAGCCTGATTACATTTATAAATACACAGAAAGCGGGCACAAGGGCATATAGCTAAAATACATAAATACATATTAATTTAATTACAGTTCGGAAGGAAAGCGCTCGTGCGAGAGATTCAGCTGGATTTTGGTATTTAAATGTGTTGGTTGGACAAAGTGGTTGATTGAATTAGATAATACTGCAAACAAATGATGGACGGAATGCTGACAATGCAATCATTCTCCCCCAGTCGAAAGATCTGGGTTAAATCCATCGTTCGTTTGCCCACTACGCCACCCCAGTTTGGACCCAGCCATATGCAAATCAGTCTTGACCCTGTGCCCCATGGGAACAGTCCAGACCGAACTGCCAGGCCAGGTCCTCCCTGGACCGGAAACAAGCATCCTGGGACCGGTTTCAGGGTATGTCACCCTTCTTCAGCCAGGCTAGCTTGAATCCAGTGGCACAGTGAGCAAGGGACCCACGTGGGCTGGGTTCAAACTGGAATGGCATGGTGAGCAAAAAAACGATGGATTTAGGCCCAGATCTCTGTACGGGGGTGAATGTATGACATTGTTCTGCATTCTGTCCATCAACTGTTGTTTTTGCATGAATTAGATCATAAACAATTACATACTTGAATAGTCTAATAACAATTCGGGGGAAGAAATGATGTTCTTTTGCTAACTTTGCTTTATCCACATGAGTGGTTAATGCAGTATGGAAGGAGGAAAAAATGGGTATATGACTGTCCTTCCACTGTCATCTCCCTAAAAAGGGAAACGTTTCGTGCAATACTCCAGCTGGAAGTGCATCTACGGGTCTCTTTAACACCCATGTAAGAGCTGTGAGATGTCTCCATGATCGCCATCTGTAACTCCTGGCATAGCACAGAAATCTTATTCCTGTAAAGAAATGTGAACCACATTAGAAGAAGAACACAGTGTCAGTGATGGACTATCATTTCTGAACCTCCAGGACACTCAGAATGCAAGAAGAACCTTGCCTGTTTTCAATGACCACAAGCCCAGCTCTCAGTGACAAGCTGGGTTTTAATGCGGAAAACCATTGCTTACTCTGTAGCTGGCCTGAGTGAGAAAACAAACCTCTGAGAAAGTGCACATTGGTAGGTTTCCTCGCAGACTAAAAATACAACAATACAGTACAGAATAAAAATGTTAAATGTTAATACTTTACCTACAAAGTTTAGGCTATCTCATTAAATGGATAATTTGGAAATCAAGTAAAACAGAGAAGGCTCCATTAGTATAGTCAAAAGGCACAAGAGACAAAATATGGGACTTTCAAAATTGGTGACATATCAAAAACAATGAAAAATATGACATTAAAAATAAAGTTAAAAAGTGTTACCTTAAGGTCCCATACAAAAACAAAAAATGTTGAAATATTTCTCGAATTAAAAATTAATGGTATCACTGTAAACATATATGGAAAATACAATATCTGAAAGATCATCGAGGAAAACGAGGGAAAATATTGCAAAAAATCAAGAGAAAAAAATTTGAAACAAATATTGCAAACGAAAAAATTAATTTCCATAAAGTTGACCAGAACCAACCTGGGGGCTCAGCATGAAATGGGCTGTACGAGATAAAGTGGCACTATTAGAGCACTGCGTTTCATTTCAGAGATACATGAAAAACTGTTCCAAAGTGTACAAATACATATTCCAGGCTCCATGGACCTTGGATACATTCACCCGCAGGCATCTGGCATAACAATTTTGAAAACAGATCTTGATAAAATCAAGGCACTCAGCAGTCATTCAGTTAATGTATCCATTTGCAGAAAACAGGGGTATGGTTTCTTGCACAATAACACAGCCCCCACCGTGTCAGTTCCCCCCACAGTTTGGTCCAGACCACTTCAAGATTCCAGCCCTCCCAGTTTACTGGATGGTTAACTGGACCTTTTGCAAGTGGCAGCTTCAGATGCCAAAAGCCTCAAGTGGGCTCCACAACCTTTCAAGCAGACTCAGGGGCATTTTTACAAGATTGTCACGCAGTACAGCACGGCGCAGCAAGTCAACTTGCTGCGCTGCAGCGTGACAGGGAAAGTGGAGGAATACACTGTATTTAAGGCAATACGGCGCATTCCAACGTTTTCCCCTGCGTTGGCACCCTTTTGACTGCCTAGCGGCAACGCAGGCATCCTTGCACCATGGTTGAAGGGTGCCTGCGTTGTAAGGAGGATTGTTTTTGTACATGAAGGGACACCTTTCTGCACAAAAACAATCCCCTGAGATTTTTTTCCTCTTTCTATGTGTGCTGCAGAATACACCACACATAGAAACAGGAAACAAAGAGGAGAAATAAAGATATTTCTCCTCGTTATGCCTCACCTGGGCAGGTGTCAATGTTTGGTGCATTCCCAGGTCTACCACTACTCTTAAATCCGGGAGTGTGCCAAAATCCATGGTTGTTGTGTTGGAACACCCATGCAATGCCCATGGAAATGCCTCCCTGGCGCAGAGTAATGTAACACAGTGATTTGCGCTGCGTTGCATTACTTGAGATTTATGAAGCCACGCAGGGCCAAACATCTCATTTTGAAGTTGCCTCACTTTTGCACATACGTTGCGAAGTGCAAGAGTGACACAAAGGGGCTTGTAAATATGCCTCTTAACCTTTATGATATTAGAGATCAGCCAAGAGACTGATAGAGGCCTATCTCCACTAGAAGAAATCGGGTGCCAGACCGGAGAAGCAACTCAAATATGTCCTGCACAGGCAGTGGCGTAGCTAGGGACTCTGCCGCCCGTGGCGGTCCCTGCCTTTTGCCGCCGAGCGCTGAAGAGAGGGGGGGGGCTGGCGATTAATTTAGCCGCCACCCCCAAACCTCGTGCCGCCCAGGGCGTACCGCCCCCTCCGCCCCCCCCTTGCTACGCCAGTGTGCACAGGGTAAGAGGTAGTCCAGTGCAGCTTCTGGGTAAAAAGCATGACTAGTGAACACGTGGAATGCAATAGATTTTGGACAAATTCGTCCCATGCACTGAATTACGAAAACTAATAAATTAACAGATTATTCAACACAAAGTACACCTCTCTTACCACACTATCCTGTTCTGGGGATTGATTTACAGCGCATCAAATCACAGACCGGTTCTGCAAACAATGGCTCATGAGTCAGAACCCTCTCAAAGCTAACCTTGTCTTCACAAATCAGATAATTCCTGCCACTAAGAACCAAGAGTCGTATTATTTCTATTAAAGAAAGTGAAGTTCCCACAGCCAGCAGTTCTCCCTTGAGCTACCAACTGAAAATGTTTCTGTAAAGGGATCATTCATATTTACTGGACAGAAAGACAATGTTTCGTTGACTCTTCTGCCTTTTGTTTCTTTTAGCTAATTGACGTTTTACGATTCCAAAACGATTATTATAGGTATGAATTTCTGCATTTGTAAAAGTTCATTTCACAACTCTTTTTAAGATGAAAGGTAATATTAAAATCCGTTTGTAGAATTATAGGGCCTGATTCACAGAACTAACTTACGTCAAAAACGTAAAGTTAGTACTTTTTGGTATTCACAGAATACACCTACTCATTTTGGTATTCACAGAATGAACTTACTCATTTCGGTATTCACAGAAGTTAGTAGTCCTAACTTTAGGACTCGTAAATGCCTTCTGTGAATACCGAAAGTCTTAAAGTTAGGATTTTTACTCAGTTTAGGGGTAGTAAAGTTAGGACTCCTAACTTTACTACTCCTAAACTGAGAAAAATCCTAACTTTAAGACTTTCGGTATTCACAGAAGGCAGTTAGGAGTCCTAAAGTTAGGACTACTAACTTCTGTGAATACCGAAATGAGTAAGTGTATTCTGTGAATACCAAAAAGTACTAACTTTACGTTTTTGACGTAAGTTAGTTCTGTGAATCAGGCCCATACATTTCATGTTAATCGGTGGAGACTTTATTAAAATCATGTCTTCACTACCACAAGACTTCGGTAAATTATGTATGATGATTTAACATTTTCAAATAAATTAAACTGCACCTGAAACAGACTGCCTACAAACCTTACAAAGGATTACAGGAATAAAATGTATCCTGAGGTACAGACCCTTAATTTATTATATCTGTACCTCGGCAAGCCTCAGGGACAAACACAATTAAGTACATCCAATAGTACTAACTTTGATGCCAGTCATATGACATAATCCAGTCCACCCAGTCTCAAAATATCCGTGCTTCATAAAGGTGCCATTTCAAACATGCTAGGAAAGGGCTGCACCTCTGCAGCAAGATCCCCCAGGCCAGAACACGGGAACCTGTTATTTTTCTATGACAGGTAGAGTTTCTCCGAAAAATGCCTATTGTAAATGAATCAACCCTTCAAGGCTCAGATTTGATTAAATAGCAAAAACCCTCCAGCCATGTTACCTGAACCTATTCTGGTTCTTCTCTTAGTGTGGTTGAGTCAATAAGCTGTGCTTTACTTGAGTTAACAATGAGGGAAGGTATGAGTAAGGGAGAGATGAGTGAGTCATTCTTTTATACAGCATTGGGGTCCCAACTGATAACATTATTGCAAATCACACTAAATACACGATTCAATAATTGTATTGCTTAGTAATGAAATAGCCCTTGCAACCAATGATTTTTTAGTTTCACAGTGCTTTAATACCGCTCTTATTAACACCCACCTCGGGGGCATATGTATAATGGCTTATCGCCACCAGAAGGTCACTTTTAGTGATGGTCTGGTGGCAATAAGTCCTTTGCCTTATTTACATGGCGGCTTTTAGTCACTTAATCCTCTTTCACGCAGCACTTAGCGTGAAAGGGGTGGGCATGGAAGTTGCGGTGGGCGTTCCACCGCAACACCCATTGCTTTTTGACGCTGCTCCCTACTTACTAGGGTGGCGTAAATATGGGGCAGCACCAAAAATAAGACCAGGGAAAACCTGGTCTTAACTTTGCGAAATGAGGAGAAAGGATTCATTTCGCGCCAGGGCTAGAGGAAACGCAGAGGTGTGCCTCATTCTTGAAAATACAGCGCATCCCTGCATTTGGAAACTGTCGGAGTGCGGCGTTAGCAATCTTGGCTTAGCATCGTGCTCCAACAGTTTCCTGGCACATATGCCCCTCAATCTTACCTAGTGTATTGCTCTTCATTAGACAGGATGCTTTAAGCACCACCTTAGCCAGGGTAAAACCATGAGGCTGCAAACTGCACAACGGGGCAGGTGAGTCAGCCACTCAGCTATTTCACTTGGTACTTGTTGATGGGACACAGGATTTATTTCAAGATTTCTGTTCATCAGTAAGTTGAATTGAGCAAAGGATTGTTGCTGGCAAGTGCTAACAGGCCGTTGGTTCAACACAGTGCACCCACCAAGAAAGAGCTCCCTGGCCCATTATTTGAAGACTTAATCTGGAAATGGTTGACAGAGAAGTGCCCTGGGAGCCCACAGCCTAATAGGGAGTGCATAATACACCCTGCCAGACAGATCAGGGCTGTGGTTGGAAATGGGCAGAGGTGCAGCCAGTAGCACGCGCCAAAGTGCTTCATTGATGAAGGTGAGATTAAAAGGCAAGTGCAAAAAACTCTCGATGGCCGCTACAGTGAGAAAATCTTGTTTTGTCGATCACACTGCCAAATCCGCAGCGAACAGTCACAGCAATGTGTAATACACACGCCTCACTTACTTTCATGGCTTAGCATGACTGCACTAAACAACGCAGGATCATGGCGACACACAGAGAGGAAAGGCATGACATCGAAGCAATTAAATGAAGAACAGGTTCATTTAAATTGAACAGGAACACAATCAACACAGGAACCTAAGAGCGTTGCTCGAATCCACACATTATAGTTAAAAAGACTGCACTATTGTAGTGCAGCATCCATTAGCGGCATTATACTAAATCCATATTCTATATACTGCATAGTGATGAACACTGCCCCACTGCATACTTTGTTCATAACAAATACCTGGACTGTTATATGAGGCAACAGGATTTAGAAACTTGCATGTTTCCGGACCTGACATTTATGAGTGGAATGGAGCACAATTTTCCTAATGAATTCGACTTAATCATAAGTTGGCATTTGTTCCTGCACCTGGATTTATTGAATACAGGAAGAAGGCACCCGGTTTTCCTAGGTGGTTAATCCGACCCGTGAGATTGCTTTCGTAATAGGCTGCATTGTAGGCTGGACCCGTTTTCCTTCCTTAGCCTGACTCTCAGCGATGGCACAGTAGGGACATGTAATGGTTCCCTCTGCCGTGCTACTATCCCCAGGGCACAAGTCCTAAAAAAAGAAGTGGGGGACTGACCAAGTTAGGCAGTATGCAAGTGACATCATGTCGCATGCCATCACAGCACATGATGTCACGACCTGTGACATTCCACATGGCATCACAGTAAGTGACCTCACTGGAAATGACATCACAAGAAGTGACATCAGATACTAAGATCTCACACATATGTTTATCAGGTGTATGATGACTATACTTAAGTGCATTATGATATTTAACAAATAAGATTTGAAGTTGGGGCTGTGCCAAAAAAGTGGTGCAATCCTGACAAAATCTGGGCCTCAACTAATAATTTTTTTTAAAACCCTGCTACAAAGAAATTGGCAACAAGGAAAAGCATGGTAGTAGATCTGTTCTGCTTAATTGGTTGCAAAGTCTGCATTTTTAAATATTTTATGGGGTTAAGGCATCTGCTGCAGAGGTGCCCAGTAAATCTCAGGGAATAATAATAATGGTGAGATAACTCTGGAGATTAACGCATTTGTTGGAGAGATCTGTGTTTTGTGTAGTCCCAAATTTGTGTCAAAGTAGTATAGAAGATTAAGTTGTCTCCTGCAAAACATAATCACCCACTGTTCTTGGGGGGGGCATTTGGGGATTGTTGAACCTCTAGTTTGTTGCTACCTTCTTCGGGTTTGTTATTTATGATATCGCAACGCACATGGTGTGCATCTTATATAATGTTGTGAGCATAAATGTACCACTTAACTACACAATAGTGCTCTGATATGTGTATGTTATAACATATGACAACTGAAGATGCAATAAAATATGTTTTTTTTAAAACAGTTGTCTCCTGCAAAGCACATCATGTAACATGCAGATCCCAGATAAGGTAAGTGGATTACTGCTTTGAACAGAGATCCTTTTGTTGCTTGTAGTTCATAAATTGTAATCCTTCTAGTAGACCACAGTGAGCTATGAAAGGCATTAGACTCCTTCACCTTGTAACCCTACCTGTCTCATGTAACACATCTTGTACGTTGATTTGCACACTTACATGATTTATTTTGAATGGATAATGTGTATTGTATGTAAAGCGCTCTAATACTACATTGGGATGAGTAGCGCTATAAAAGAAATAAAATAGTGCTATTTAAATTGTTATTTGTGGAAATACTGGGACAGACAAACACATCTGACATTATTACAGTGCATGCACTTATAAACAGGGACTGAACAAAGAAAAAAGCATGCATCTCTTAAGAACCTGTGAAGAGATAACAAGCTGTGTGCTTTTGTTTCCTCACCATTGCATTTGCATGTAAGTGTGAGGTTCCAGGCCACCTCCAGTCCGATACTCGATCAAAAGGAGGACTGATGGCCCCTTAATTTCTGCCTTTATCTTTGGCCCAGCTGGAGGTGAAAAAGAAGCCCCCTCGCTGCCTGAACGTTGCTGCTGGGAATGGAAAGCAGACAATGTGCAGGAGCTGAAGTACGTGTCCCAGTGTCTGAAAATTACACTGGGACAAGTTTAACATATTTCTGTGGGGCCCAACTTCTTGGCAGGGTGGACGGTGTCCACCCTGTGAAAATAGTGGGTGGACGCCGTCTACCCGCGTGTACCCCCGACTCGTGCCCTGACTATCTCCCATGAAAAAAACTGGTAAATGTGAGTCATAATCCCCACTGAAAAGAGAATATGCCTGGTACAATTGGGTCCACACTGATATTCCTCAATCAAGGGGGACAAAATCATGATTGTATGGTGCTACTGAGATGTTACAGCATTGGACCAGTTTTTCCTATTCCTTGCCAGAATTGGCAATAAAAGGAGCCGTTTATCCCGTTCAACACTTTATCAGGCCATTCCCACCTGTTGTTCTGAAGAAGTGGGTATGAGACCGATGAAGAAATAAACACTGTGGGAAGAGAAGAAAACCATAATAGAGAGATACCATAATAATAACAACCACAACAACAATAATAACAATAATAATAAATGAAAAATTAATACACAGGAAAATTATGACTATTTTGAGTTATAAATGTGATTTGATGTAAAAAGAATTAAGTGCAAAGGTAGTGGTAGATGAGATAGTAGTGATAGTAGTGGTAGGTGAAGGTGCAGAGGTAAGAGTAGAAATAGGTGTAAAGGTAGTGGTAGAGGTAGATATACAGATAGAACTAAGTGTAGGGGTGAAGGTAAGTAAAGGAGTATGTGCAGATGTACTGATAAAGATGGCAGTCGATGGAGAGGAAGAGGTAGGTATAGCAGAAGATTTTGGTGTAGCATTAGAGGTAGGTGAAAAGGTAGAGGTAGTTTTAAGATTTTTGCATATGTAAAGACAGGAGAAGAATTATATGTGCATGTAGGTGAAAAGGAAGGTGTAGATGTAGAAGTAGATGCACTGTTATGCTCACGAGAAGGGTTAAGGTCTTATTTTTCTCATAATGGCATTCTTTATTACCTTTTTGTTATTTCTAGCCTAACATAAAATTAAACATCTGACTTTGCGATTTGTTCATTTTGAATTCCTCATTCTATTACCTCATTATTGCCTTCTTCGTTTCAAACTAGATCTGGGAAGAGGACTGTTCAGTGCTCCCAATCAGGACCGGCTTTAGGGTGGTGTGACTGGTGCAGCTGTACTTGGCACTCTGACCTTGGGAGGTGCTTTCTTTAGAAGTAACTTATGGGACTACAAGCACCTGCTGCAGAGTTTCCTGTGTGTCCAGTAGATTTCAGCCAAAAATAAAAATGTCAAGAAAACTCTGGTGATTGATATTCCTGCTGAAGAGAGATAGAGTTTTGTCTAGTGGAAGTTTACTTATCGTAATGTGGCAGAGACAAACGTGTACTATGCAGATCAGAACTGTATTTTATGTGGATAGCTCAGTGAGTAACTGCATTTGCCACAAAGATCCTTTTGTTACTTGCAGTTCATAAATTACATTGCTAATATTACACAGTAACTCATAAACTGTCTCCAAAGAGCTGCATGAAAACTGCATAGTACAGGTTTGGACTTTATGTTTTTCCCAGTCTTTCATTATCTACATCTAATGTTACTGAAAAGGGTTAGGTTGGGTAGAAATATATTCATTTTAGTAAAGTCACTCCTAACAAGCGCTTTAAAATAAATGAAATGTATGTGAGAGAGTGGCTATGGAGAATGAGCGACACTGATGGTTTGTGGTGGTGGAGGAATCCATAGAGAAGGAGGCCATGGGGGGGAAACGCCAAATAAAGTGTTGCACTGGCACCACCAACGCTAAAGCCAGCCCTGCTCCAATACCCCATGAATTAGTTCTCCTACACTGCCCCCCCCATAAGGGTGACAGTGGTTCCTCTTTCTCTACCTCTTTCACAACAACAACAGAGCCCTGCAAGCAACTGACAAGACTTAGGGCCAGATGTACAACGGTATTTAGCATGTGCAAACGGGTTTGCAACCCGTTTGCGCATGCTAAAAAAACCTGTGGCCAATGTACAAACACTATTTTGCGAGTACCCACTAAATTGCGACTCGCAAAATAGTGTTTAGCGACTCGCTTTTAGGAAGGGGCGTTCCCTTTCTAATAGCGACCGCAAAGCCATGTACGAATGTTTTGCGACTGCAATTGCGGTCGCAAAGCACTCGCAATTTACCGCCCTCTTCAAAAGGGTGTTAATGCATTCACAAAGGGGAAGGGGTCCCCTTCACAAAAGGGAAGGGGTCCCACCCCTTCCCCTTTGCAAATGCAGGTGAAAATATTTTTTAGGGGTAGGCAGTGGTCCCAGGGACCACTACCTGCCCTTAAAAAATGAAACGAAAACATGTCATTTTTCTTTTTTAAAATGCATCCCGTTTTCCTTTAAGGGTAACAGGCTGCATTAAAAAAAAAAAACTGCTTTATTTAAAAGCAGTCCCAGACATGGTGGTCTGCTGAGCCCAGCAGGCCACCATACCTGGGAGGGCCTGCCATTCCCAATGGGGTCGCAAATTGCGCATGCCTCATTAATATTCATGAGGCATGCATTTTGCGACGCCATTGGGAATCGCTAACAGTGTCTGAGACACTGTTGTACATTCCCATTAGCGAGTCTTAAATTGCAAGTCGCTATTTCTCGCAATTTGCGACTCGCTAATGGGAATGGTCGTACATCTGGCCCTAAGAGTAGGACATTACTTGCATTACTCTGAGTAGCTTTCATCCTGCCACAGTAAAAACTGTAGCTCCAAAATGCATCCCAGTGTGTCGCAAAGTGGTCCACATTTTAAAGTGGCATGCATTCCTGTAAATGGGATCCAAAGCAGTATAAAGACTTGAGTAGCGCACTCTATTGGTTTCCAGCCAGTGCAAAACCCATTTCTGTTCTTTTCACTATTCCATAATGGACAGAAGGACACCACAGACAAGAAAAGCAGCATTTCCCAAATAGCATCTCCTGCCTGTTTACCAAAGGGCCAAAATATAATCCTAGAACATTTCATGAACACTGGCTGACAGGACTAGCTAAAGCATGACTAAAAATGCTGTGGGTCTATCATTACCACTGTGTGAGTGATCTGTGGTACAACTTCATATTCTGTCCTCATGAGTGTTGATAAGTAGTGAGAGTTGATACTGAATTTGGCATAGATTGTGAAGGGCAATTGAGCTGGAACTATAGGTGCATGAGGTGCAGCAGCAGCCTCGTAAAATTGGAAAGATTTTAGATGGGTAATAAAATTTATAGGGGCCCTTCAAATATTTTTCTCTGGTAGCATTTGCTGTGCTTGCAAAGAAACACTGCCACACATCCACTAAGCCTTTAGTCAGGGTATATCACTGGGCAGCACACCCACTATAAAAATGATTCCAGCAGTACTTGTGTAGGGTTAATGGAAAGTGCTGCATTGTACCTTGCCATGTGTTGACCACTCATACCTGTTGCCTATTTTTGTGCATTGGTTAGGACTGAAAATCTGACATCGATGAGTTGCTGCAAATCTACCTTAAAAGATTCAATTTCAATTTTTTCCAGATTAGATGGACTTCATGGCAGTGGTGGTTTCGTCAGCAGTGATGGCAGGCCACTTGTCAGGGTTTGTTCTTTGGCCGCAATAGGAAGTTGAGTTCTGAGGGTGGCAGAGTCTGCTAGAGGGCGAAGTTGCCGTATATGAAGGTGATTTTGTTACAAAAGAATTCAGAGTTTGTTGCAGAAATCTTGAAAGGAGGTGCTGTTGCTGGAAGTGTGGCAAAGTCTTTAATGTTGGTGAATATATCCTTACTTCTGTTAGTGCCGGCGCCAATGCAGTCTTGGACAACTGTGTGATTGATGTTGTGAATGTGTTGATGTTAGTGTCTTAGGGCAGATTTGAAGATGTTTTTGTCTGCAGTGTCATGGCTCATTCTCCACTTGTGCCCCAGTTGCTTGCAGTGACATTTCGTCAGCCTGAGTTCCTCTGTGTACAAACTGGCATGTGATCAGACTCTTGCCAGACAGTTGTACTTGAGGGGAGCCAGGGTGTCAGTGCATGCAGTGATTCAGCTGCTGAAATGTTTGATGGCTATTGGCAAGTTACTGGTGTGGTCAAGGGAGTGCGAGGAGAGGGCATACTTGAACACATTGCACAGAATTAGATCCGGAGGCTGGGCCTTCTCTTACATTGTTCCTAAAACGGGAAATGATCTCGCACTCTGCAACAGAGCCACCTCCTCTCTTCTTGAATTCTGCAAGAAGATGAAGATCTTGCTATTCAATTAAACACCCTGCACTAGGAAAGGCTAGACACACACTCCTGCTCAGCACGCACCAGGATACCCTTGATGGTATTAGCTTGCTTTAGGAATATTCATATTATAACATATTTGTAAGACCTGACATCCTAGGCCTGGTATTCCCTCAAACCTTTTGCCTTCACTACTCCTGTTTTGCTCAATTCATTTCTGTTGGCTTTAGGACTCTGCACACTTCACCACTGCTACCCAGTGCTAAAGTGTATGCGCTACCACCTACAAACAAGTTAAAACTGGCCTACATCTAATTGGCACATTTAATTTACTTGTAAGTCCCTAGTAGTTGATATAACAGGTACCTAGGACCTGTAAATGAAATGCAACTAATGGACCTGCAGCACTTATTGTGCTACCCTCTAAAGCAGCCTTTTAAAACATGTCTCAGGTCAGCCTCTGCAGCCTTTAAACTGCCATATTGACCTAGCAAAATAAAACCTTTTTGCCAGGTCTAAACCTTCCTTTATAGTACTTATAAGTCAGCCCCAAGTTAGGCCCTAAAGGCTCAAAGTTTAGGGTGCATTGCATATAAAAGGTAGACACGAGTACTTAAGTTTTACATGTCCAGGCAGTTAAAGTCATAAAGTCATTTTTCACTGTAGTAAGGCCTATCTTTCTCATTGACTAACACTGGATTACCTTATTACATTTAATACATGCTAACTTTGGATTGGGTGAAGATAAAGGTATGCTGTTTACTATTGGTGGGCGAACCTCATGAAGTTTCACTCTGCAGAATTCCTTGGAGTTAAAATAAAAACTCTGCGAGATTCCGTGGAGTTCAACGAGCAGGCTGAATTCGGCACGTCGTGTTGCTCGCATGGATTTTTAGCTCTGGGAACTTGTTCCACGCTGCAAAATCAGCACAAACGACACCACATGGCGTGCCAGAGGGTGCTGCTTCTTTGCTGCAGCTTGAGTAGATTTTACTCGAGCTGCAGCTTTCTCACTGCGAACGGTCGCGACCTAATGCGACCGCCTGCATTGAGAAAATCTCACCAGGTGCCATTCTAGCGCCTGAAAATCAGGCTACGAGATGCAAATTCTCGCTCGCACTTGCCAACATAACGTTGGCGAGCCACTTGCGAGACAAAACTCTGCCATACAGTTGTACCAGAACTCTGCGTTGTGTTTAAATTCCTCTTAATACTAAAGTTTGGTTTTAAATCACAGTCCTGAAAATGCCACTTTTAGAAAGTGCAAAAAGAACAATTGATGGATGGAATGCTGAACAATGTCAAACATTTACCCCCAGTACAGAGATCTGGGCCTAAATGCATCTTTTTTTTGCACTCCATGCCATTCCAGTTTAAACCCAGCCATATGCAAATCAGTCTTGACCCTGCTACCCATGGGAACAGTCCAGCCCGAACTGCCAGGCCAGGTCCTCCCTGGACCTGAAACAAGCATCCTGGGATCGGTTTTGAGGTATCACCACTCATCAGCCAGGCTAGCTTGACTCCAGCGGTATGTTGAGCATGGGACCCAGGTCTGGGCATACCCTTCCCACTTAGGGAAACAAATGCAAAATGAACAATTGATGGACAGAATGCTGAACAATGTCAGACTTTCACCCCTAGTACAGAGATCTGGTCCTAAATCCATCGCTTTTTTGCATACCATACCAATCCAGTTTAGACCCACCCATATGCAAATCAGTCTTGACCCTGCTCCCCATTGGAACAGCCCAGCCTAAACTGCAAGGCCAGCTCCTCCCTGGATGAGAAACAGGCATCCTGGGACAGGCTTAGGGATATCACCCCTCATCAGCCAGGCTAGCTTGACTCCAGCGGTATGTTGAGCATGGGACCCAGGTCTGGGCATACCCTTCCCGCTTAGGGCAACAAATGAAAAATGAACAATTGATGGACAGAATGCTGAACAATGTGAGACTTTCACCCCTAGTACAGAGATCTGGTCTTAAATCCATTGCTTTTTTGCACACCAATCCATTCCAGTTTAGACTTACTCATATGCAAATCAGGCTTGACCCTGCTCACCATTGGAACAGTCCAACCCAAACTGCCAGGCCAGGTCCTCCCTGGATGAGAAACAGGCACCCTGGGACAGGTTTCAGAGTATCAC
The DNA here is from genome assembly GCA_963921515.1 of Calotriton arnoldi. Lineage (NCBI taxonomy): Eukaryota > Metazoa > Chordata > Amphibia > Caudata > Salamandridae > Calotriton > Calotriton arnoldi. The sequence goes on along the minus strand of CAWUFW010006028.1, from coordinate 694,805 downwards.
CCCTCATCTGCCAGGCTAGCTTGACTCCAGTGTCATGGTGAGCATGGGACCCACGTCTGGGCATACCCTTCCCACTTAGGGTGACAAATGCAAAAAGAACAATTGATGGACGGAATGCAGAAAAATGTCAAACATTCACCCCCAGTACAGAGATCTGGGCCTAATTCCATCATTTTTTTGCACACCATTCCATTCGAGTCCAGACCCAGCCATATGCAAATCAGTCTTGAATCTGCTCCCCATGGCAACAGTCCAACCCGAACTGCCAGGCCAGGTACTCCCTGTTTGGAAACGAGCATCCTGGGACCAGTTTCAGATTCCCTGTTCTCCAAGAGGTGCCTCCCCAGGTCCTGGACCCTTGGCTGGCATCAGAGTGTACTCGTTCTAAAGACAAGGTATATATCCTGAAGTTTGGGCTCCTTAATATTGCAAACAGGCCAGTTTGCACCGAGACTCTACTGCATGTGCCGACCACCAACACGAAGTTCTTGTGAGACCAACTCTTCACACCAACAATGAATCTATGCGGAGACTGGCAACGTGAGACCTGCATTTCATGCTACAGCAATGACAACTCCCAAGAACTACAAACACTAAGCTATAGCATTGACTGTCATGACACTTGACCTGCTCTTCATGCTGCAGTAATGACAGTCCATGACACCCTACAGGTTTTTCACGCTACAGCAATGACCTTTTGTGACGCTCAGTCTATTCTGATCAGCCTCCTCCAACGCAAACTGAACTCTTTACGATGGACTTAGAAGGAAACTTTGCAGTGGGACTAACCTGATCCCTGTATCCGTACCACTCTCCGACGTGGTCAACATGAACTTGTGACTTTCCCCCGTTCTAGCGCGAACAAATGACCGTGAGTGGTGCTTTGTTCTTTTAGGCACTATATTCACTAAAGCATCTGAAATTGAATATCTCCTGTTCCTCATTGGATTTTTGTCATTCTGGTATCATTTTATATATTTCATTTACTTTGTTTTCTAAGTAGGTTTGGGATATATTTTGCTTGTGTTTTCACTTTATTACTGTTTGTGTGCTGCATAAATACTTCACACATTGTCTCTAAATTAAACCTGACTGCTTTTGTGCCAAGCTACCAGAGAGTTAAGCACAGGTTGATATAGTGACACTTGTGGTTCACCCTGACAAGGATAGTGTTTTTTTCAGTGCGACTTTCACGCCGTTCAACCAATAACCCAATTTCTTACAATATGCATTTTAGATGATGAACAGTTAAAATTGTCCTCAGCTGATGATAGAAATACTGATGGATTACATGGAGAGAATATGTTAGCCATAAATTGATTATTTAATATTATTTTTACACAATAAGACTTATTATTACGATTGGGCCACGAATCTTATTTTGGGCACAAGGTCCATTTTCCACCCATACTGGGATTATAAATCACGTGCAATCTCAGGAGTATGTCCCTGTGTTTAGCACCAGAGAAACCCTGCCACAGATCAAAAGAGCACTTTGCACGAAATGTACTTTTTAACACTAGGTAATAGGTGGAAGTATGTGCACAACTCCACATTCCTAGATATGCTAACCTTAATCAGATACAAATTTTGCACCCTTATTACAAGTTTGATGCAATGAGGCAGGCTATTTACTAGATGCAATAAATACTCCTACTCCAGGTTTTCTGCATGAAAATGAGACATAATATGGCGAACTGGTTTTAAACACAACAAATTCCTCATGTTTAGCCTTTTTTGGGAGTCATTTTGCTCTGATACATTTTGACAATTTTAATGTTCGGGAATCTATCACGGGACAGCTGTACAGGTGTGATATGAAACTCGTAATTTCGATCCTTGTGCAAACACTTGTTAACACAGGGTTCAGAATTTAGCCCAAAGCTTTTAAGGAGTACCGAAGTATATTTGATTCCCTTAATGTTTTACAAATTACCACCCTGTCAAACAATATAGAATATGCCTTGAACAGTTGCAGATGCCATCTAGTCAAAGTCCCAACCTACGAAATATTTTTGAGTCAACTTTTTTATTTGTATGACATTACTTGTCATGTGTCGAACAATCTCTCACATAGGTTTAGGTTTAGCACAGAGAGAGATGATACTCTTATTCACGAGGGGGCCCCCAATAGATGCTTTTTTAAGTTGTTGGGTAACTGTACAAAAAGGTGCAATCTGGCTGTGGGATGGCAGTGTGTAACAAGGTACATTTACACTTGCCAGCTGAGCAGAAGAGGAACATAGCGATCAAATGCAAAATGGTCAGCAGTCTTGTGACTTAATCCACTTGAATCCGTATGTAGTGGAGGGCAAGACCCTTTGAATCCCTCTGTGCCATATTTACTGCCTCAGTAGATTAGCCTCACCCTTCATTGAAACTGAACGTATAGCCAAAAGGGGAATTGACCAATAAATAGGTTCCAGGAAAACTGATGACAGCGAGATCAATAGGTGCAGAGGTCTTGAAGTCAAGTGATGTGAATTAAATTCCCTGGAAAGCAAAATGACAATAAGGCATGAAAGCCAGGATGGAGAGAGGAAATAAAAAATATTGTGCTATAAAACCACCCTTCGGCAGACAATTAAGTTAACGCACTCTTTCGTGTCTACAAAGAACATAGGGGCTGATTTACAAGCCCCTCGCTCCGCTGGTGACGTCCCGGCGGCGCTAGGGGCTTGTAAATAAGCCCCGTAGCTGTCTACACGCGCTTCTAAGCTGCCAATGCCTTCTATGAATGTACACATGGTCTGATATAATTATTATCATGTGCAGTATAGTATCCGTGATGCTAGTGGTATACACTGAGACCTAGATGCTCGTATCATTAAAACTCGATTCAAATGTTCGCTGAGAAAGAAAGAAAAGATGCATGGCATAAAGTACCGCCACAAAACAAGGCACACACTGAAATCACAAAGGAACTCCTTCAAAAGCTCACACAGCTTTTAAGATCCTCCCATGAAAAGAATTTTTCCTGGTGCACGAGTGTAGCATGACTGTGGGACCTGTCTATGGAAACAAAACCAAGCAAGAAACATCATTCTACTTTAAAGTGAGTTTTTTTTACAAGTCAAGGTCAATCAAACATCTTTCGTTTGGCTGTGAAATCCAGCAGCGTGCTAAGTATTAAAAAAAAGAGATTTTTATCAATAAATGTTTCCTTGGTTAATGAGTGGGAGCTTTCACTAAAAGTGATATTATGCATTGTGGAACTCGTTTTCAAAGACACACGTTGAGTATTTTGTGCTGTAGTGACAAATACTTTGTAACATCGGGAACTCAAGTACAAGAAGGTGTTGCAAGCCGCTCCTGTTCTAACAATAGCCTGATGTAATACATGGATGTTGGAAAGTGGATTATTGGTAAGAGCAAATGTATATCTGCCACTGGCAATAAGGCCACTAACGCAGTATAGGGCTCAGAATAGGACTTGGAAAATTATTCCTATGCTCAAACCTCGGTAGCTTGGCTGCGAGCAGGCAGGCTTAACTTCAAAAACTGGTATGTAAAGCATTTAAAAACACCAATTCAGTAAATAATTAAAACACAATGCATAATAAAAATCCAACACCAATTTATATAAATAGGAAATATTTTTATCTTTAAAATGACACCAAAACGACAAAAATCCAATGTAGGAAACGGGAGATATAAATTTTCAAAGAATTAGCAATTTCTAACACATAGAAACCTATAGCACCTTATCGGGACATCTGGTCGCGATAGACCGGGTCAAAGTCAAAGTTTCAGGCCGACCGCGATGGAGCCCTGCTCGGCTACCACTCGCTGTAGGTCTCGGTCACAGTTTTTACCTTTAAACTTAGAAACTTTTCTGGAGCTTTTCTTCGCAGGGTCCCTCGAGGCTCTTCACCAGGCCGAATTCGGTGAGGGTTCGCCAGCCTCGGATTTTGCCTACTCCCGGTCAAACTCTGGAAGTAGGACCTACGGAGCTTTTCAGCGGGACGAACCTGGACGGCAGGCCGGCTCGCAGTGAAGGCAGGCAGCTTGGCTGGCCAGGTTGAGTCGTCCCCTTATGAAGCTTTTTTCCAAAGTTGCTCCAAAGTTCTCCACACTCCTGGAACTTCTTCCTGAAGTTCTCCAAAGGTTCCCAAAGTGTCTCAAACTCACTCCAAGGGTCTGGAATCTCCAAGATGGTCCTTAAAAGTTGAGGACTTCAGTTCTCACAATCCACTTGGACAAAACCCTTACAAATCCACTGGTAGTTCTCCAGGTTGAGGATCCTTGGTGGTGATGTTCCAGGTGAGCTCTGTTAACCTGTAGCTTGCAGGGAGTCCACTCTTTAGTCCTTTTACAGCAAGGTAATCCACAGGCTGTAGTTTCAGATGGTGCAGAAGGTGCAATCTTCAGAGTCCGGGCCTTTGGAAATGCACATCAAACTTCTCAGCATGGCCTGTCTTGCTTTCTTAGGTTTCAAGCAGCAGATCTGAGGGGTTCTGCCCTTCTCAGATACTTTTTCCAACCTCTCTGGGTCAAGCAGGAGGTCACTCCTGTCCAATGGGCTGCAGGGTACCACCCAAAGGTCTGACCACTTCCTGCGGAGTGTGGCACTATTTTGTCCCAGAGTGCACCAATTCTTCCAAATTCATAATGGCTGATTTTCCAGCAGGGAGAGAAGAGCTGGCTAAACACACCCCTAGGATGGCTAATCTCCATAGTCTCTCCCCCTTGCATCTGCTCATTCCTTCCTTAATCCTAGCATCTGGCTGGGGTTCACAATGGTAAAGTTGTAAATGACACTGGGGTCCTCCCCTTCCCATGAAGTCCATTGTTTACGCCTTCTCCCCCTGCTCTGGCATTCCTGTGCAACAGGACTCTGCCCTCCCAGCAGAGCTGGTCAACCCCAGGGGCTCTTTATCACCTCTTCAAAGAAGCCTGGCTAATCCACTTAACTCTGACCAGTCAGGACAGTCCACGGGAAGGTTGAAACTGGACTTACAAACAAGAAAGTCTTATAACCTCTTGTATGTACCTTTTAGGAGAAATTCAAAAATATTCTATTGTTGGATTTATTAATACCATTCTGGGAAGTCGTTGAATGGTACTTTTAGCCTTCTCCTATCAAGAGTTATTAGTTCATAACTTTCTGCCATGTTAACCTATGTGGCAGGGGATTTGAAATGGGAAAAATGACTTGGGCCATTTTTCCAGCACCAGGGCTTATAAAAACATATTTTATAAGTACTCTTATAAGTTTTCCAGAGTCAGCACACAGTGTAAAGGGCAGGTAACTTAGATAAATGAAAATGCCACTTTAAAAGTTAAAGGGATAATTTAACACGTTACCAAATCCGCAGCTGGTTTTGAGGCATCAATAAACTGTTTAAAATGAGTGTTTATGGTATCTTAAAAGCGTTCATCGATGTGTTAATTTTCAAAGTAAGGATTGCTTATTTATTTAATTTTTTCTTTTGTAATCAAAGGAGCTCTTTCAGAGAAGTAGTAAGAGGTGAAAGATGTAAAAAAGGGTTGCTGGAAATGTGATGGAGCAATCATGAACTATAAGCTTTAAATGGCTATGCCTTATTTTCAAAGGATATTGCAAGTCACCTCAGAATCTGTTACCTTATAAGATAATTTATCCTTCCACCTTGTTCCTCCACGGGTGAAGGAACTCCTTGATAACGTGCAATACTCTTACTATACTTGGTAGAGTATACCCTCTTCCACATACAATGAAAATTTGAGCAATACGTTGAACAATATGTTTGTTTATATTACATAACAACGTCATAATCATAATTGCCTTAACTTTAAAAAGGAACACTGCATACAGTAATGAAGCACAATTTTACAAAATAATACAGCGAACACTCAGAAGGTAATTACAACACTTGAAAAAGTAGTAATCAGAAACAAAAATGATTTTATGATGAGGGTATTTCAAATTATTGAGGGGTGTGTGAAATGTTGGTATCCTATTGCACGCCACTTCACAAATTTTGTTTAAAATTCATCACCTTTGTGGCATGCAGAGGTGGAGCAGGTTAAAAGACACAGTAATGTTAGCAACCCTCTTCAGCAGTGGGAACCCCTTTTCATGCCACGAGGAGCAGGGGCTGACCCTCTGCCAGCCACAAACCACCCCTACTCAGAGTGTCTACCCCTGGCTCTTCCCTTGCTCCAGCCCCACATAGCCCCCTGCTGTGAGTCCTCCTTCCTGTCCCTACTTGGAAAAGTTCCCTTGTTTACTTTCTCCATAACTTTAAACCCCCTATGCCATTGTCCAAGCCGCAGAATGTCCCATTCTTAACAGTTGGGACATCCTATGGCATTTATCAACCAAATGGGCTTAAACTGTTTCTGCTTTGTTGACACATGCTGGAACAATTTTCAGAGTGGGGGGTGCTGCGATCAGTGTTAAATCACTGAATTCATAGGGATTGTGAAAAATCTAAGCGCTTGTGAAGAACAAGTGCAGCAAATGAGACACACCCATTTAACACGAGTGGTAAGGCTGTAGTATGTAGCCAGTGGTGCATTTTGGAGCACAGTGTCACAGCTTGCACATTCTTCTTTGAAATGGTCGGTAATTTTGCAGAGACATACAGTTTTACTGATAAAACTCTACAGTGCAGAAACGATCAGGTTTCATTGAACACTTATCATTTGCGCATCACCAAGTAAAGTGTCTTGATTTGTTTTGAGGCAATTAAAATCTTTGATTCCATCACACATCAGAAATACTCCAAGAAATCTTCATTTGTGCTTTTCTGACTATTGATATATTTTGAAATAGTTGTAAAGTTTATTTATAGGTTTTTAAATTTTGTTGTGAGTTGATATCCTACAACCTTTTCTTTCACTCCAGGAAGATTGCCACAAAGTTTCACTTTAAAAAATCCTCTCACTTTGCAGTTAGAAAAAAAAAAGTAAACCCCACCGCTTTATGTTGAAAGAATAAGCAGCATTTTGTAAGAGGACATAGCCTGACATTTGACCTCTGTCTTTGAATGCACCGCAAATGTGACGAGATATAAACAAATTGTAAAGGTATCTTTATTGCTCATTCACCTTCTGAAATACAGCATGTTTATTTTGGGGGTGCTGCAGCATCCTCACGCCTCTACTTTCAGCGCCTATGCATTTTTGCCTTCATGTGCCCCTTATTTTAAGGTTTCAATGCTGGGATGCTTTATTCTGAATTATATGGTAACGCCTTTTACTTACCCTTGCAGTCCCAACCAGTAGACAGCATCTATTTCTACACCACGTCTTCTATTTCTACACAATTTCCAAAGGTCTCACAACAGCTGGTAAGGTAGCTGTGTGAGTTGAGTAGAAATCTCAGTAAGTCCTGTACGCCAGAGGTTGGCATCCAGACACTATTGGCTCAGACTTTCATGTTTTAAAGCTCAGGAATTTGGTGTTTACTCTAGTTACACAGAGAACCTGGAGGTCACATTTTTGTTAAGGCAGAGCTGAACCACCTTTCTCATTCGAAGAAGGGTATAAAAATAGAACATGTGAGTTTGGTCATATTGATAAACATGACACCTAACACAGTTTCCATTTTTAAACAAGCATTGGAAATGCAATAGGTCTCGCATTTTTTTAAGTTAGAGCTATTGGCATTGTAAATGGCAATGTCTGTTACCTACTAAGGGAGGATGGAGGGAGCAGTTGGTGTCGGAGTGCCAAAATGCTCTGTTGGAGAGTGACTGGCCAAAAGTAAACCAAACAAGCAGCGACTTTAAAAAAAGAAAGCATGTGTGGACCGTGTAAGTGTGTAGCCATGAAGCATATTTTTAACAACTAAGCTTGGGGAATACTTGGATATTACTTTGTGCCAGGAAACAAAACAGAGCCCGATAGAGACCCGTTTCAAGGCCCCCTTTTAAAAACTGCCGGTGCTCAGCACCGGTGAGACCCGGCCCACTTAAAGCCCTGGGTTTTGCACTGAAATTGTTGAAATAATCATAGGTATTGGTGCTTGGGTACCAACTCATGCACGTTTTCCATCCTAACCAGGTGGTTTTCCCATTAAATGATTCCTCCTTGGGAAATGTGAATAGGAAAGAAGGATGGCAGCACAATTCAAACACACTACTGCAATTCCGGTGAAAACAGGTTTTTCTACCCACAATGGTATCATGAAAAAGCCCGGAAGACGGGCCCTTCAAGTATATGCCCAAATGGTTGTGCAGTGGTTGCCTCTCAGACAGTGTGTTCTGGACTTGTAAAGTCTAAGTTGGGCAAAAGGCTTATCCTCTTCCCCAGCAGACACTGCTTTCCATTTGTAACAGTGTTTTTTTTTGTAAAGGAAGAAACTCCCCCCACCCGCAACTATTGTACTGCAGTGTCCTTACTATATATTTTTCCTTGGCTTACCATAGCTCCCTCTCACTTGAAATTTTGTAACCAAGGATGTGACCTGATCTATGTTCTTGCTATCAATATTTTCAATAAAAATATACAAAAAAATTAAAAATAAATCACTCTGTTTTTGCCTGTAAAGTTTAGGACATGACTATAGTCTCCAACAGGGACCCGCTTCAATGCCCGTTTTAACTTCTTCCGGGTCTGAGACCCAGACGGACCCAGCCCACTTAAAGCCCTGACGATTGATATTAGGTAGGTTCAGACGCCTTTAGGTATAAACTGTGCAAATAAACTTGGGATTCTGAGAGCGAACAATGTCTAGTGATGAATATGTAATGTCAAGTTTAACAATTTCGCTATGACATTTAATTTTTACATGTAAATTTATGTGGGGAATTTTTTCATGTAACATTTGTATTGTGCTGTTTTGTTAAAACATTAATCACGTAACTATATATATATATTATTTTTACATTTATTTCTAGGTTGAACCAAATGCACTGTATCCATAACTTCATTAAAATTAATTAGAAAGGTACATTGTATTTTATTGCATTAGTACTTATTTCGTTATTTAGCACTTAACATACTCTTTGCAAGGCCTACAGCGTTCATTAGACTTCGAAACATTGCAGAAAAAAGTATTAGATACATTTAGAAAGTAAAGTTTTTTGCGTGGTTAAGGTTTTCACAAAACAGCACAATACAAATGTTACAAGAAAATCCATATAATAAAAAAATATATTTATATTATTTTTATTTATTTAAAGGTTGAACCAAATGCACTGTATCCATAACTTCATTACAATTAATTAGAAAGGTACATTGTATATACACACGCACACACATCCCCACATTTTAGTTTTCCATTAAGAAGAAATAAAAAAGTATGAGCAATGTACACAGGAACAAACTTGCATTGTATTGTAATTGCATTTATATAGCGCTTACTACCCCTGATGAGGCGTCAAAGCACTTTTTCGGCGAGTAGCACGCTACTCCGGGACACAAAGAGGATTAGTGTTGAATTAGTATAGTGAAACATGCAAGTAAATTTTAAGTGGTGGATAGGTTACTCAGTTATTTGGATTCGGAAGGATAGCAGAAAGATAGAAGAGGAAAAAAAGGTTTGTATTTATATAGCGCTTGTTACCCCTGATGGGGTGTTGAAGCACGCTACTCCGGAAACCCATAAAGGATTTGTGGTGAATTAGTATAGTGAAATATGAAAGTAATTTGAGTGGTGGATATTAGTCAGTTATTTGGAGTGAGAAGGATAGCGGAGGGATAGAAGGGGAAGAAAGGTTTGCATTCATATAGCACTTGTTACCCCTGATGGGTGTTGAAGCACTTTTCTGGTGAGTAGCACGCTATTCCGGAACCCATAAAAGGATTAGTGTTAGTGTACACACAGTCTCTCACATACATTCACAATGCACACACACACCTGTAAACACACACTCAGCCTTTCACATTCATTCATACCTTCACATAGACGCACACCAAATACACACCTGTACACACACAGCCTCTCAAATACACTCACACCTGCGCACACACCAGTAAATAGAAACACACACCTGCTCGCGCCCAGCATCTCACATACATTTACGCAGACACTAGTACATACACACACCTGTAAAAACATACTCAGCCTTTCACATTCATTCACACCTGCACACAGACGCACACCAGTACATACAAACACACACCAAATACACACCTGTACACACACAGCCTCTCAAATACACTCACACGTGCGCACACACCAGTACATACAAACACACACCTGCTCGCGCCCAGCATCTCACATACATTCACACAGGCAGACACTAGTATATACACACACCTGTAAAAACACACTCAGCCTTTCACATTCATTCACACCTGCACACAGACGCAAACCAGTACATACAAACACACACCAAATACAGACAGCATCTCAAATACACTCACACGTGCGCACACACCAGTACATACAAACACACACCTGCTCGCACCCAGCATCTCACATACATTCACACAGACGGACACTAGTACATACACACACCTGTAAAAACACACTCAGGTATGAGCGATAAGGAGGCAGATGGCATTATGTGTGAGGGAGAGTCATTCTGGACTGTGCCTGAGGTATGAATGATAGAGGTGACTGACATTGTGTGTAAGTGATGGCCAGTGCAGACTGTGCGTGAGGTATGAGCGATAAGGAGGCAGATGGCATTATGTATGAGTGACGGGCTGCGGGGACTGTGTCTGAGGTATGAGTGATAAAGGTGGCTGACATTATGTGTGAGGAAGAGTCATTCTGGACTGTGCCTGAGGTATGAATGATAAAGGTGACTGACATTGTGTGTAAGTGATGGCCACTGTGGACTGTGCGTGAGGTATGAGTGATAAGGGGGCAGATGGCATTATGTGTGAGGGAGAGTCATTCTGGACTGTGCCTGAGGTATATCCGATGAGGGGGTCTGTCATTCTACATGCGTGATGGTCTATGGGGAGTGTGTTTGAGGTAAGAGTGAAAAGGTGGTAGGCGTGTGAGTGACGCACTCTGGACTGTGTCTGAGGTATATGTGATGAGGGGGGGTGAAATTATGTGTGAGAGATGTGCACTGTGTCTGAGGTATGTGTGATGAGGGGGTCTGACGTGTGAGTGATAGGCACTGTGGACTGTGTCTGAGGTGTGTGCATGTGAGTCTGAGGTGTGAGAGATGGGCACTGTGGACTGTGTCTGAGATGTGTGTGATGAGGGGGTCTGACTTGTGAATGATGGGCAGAAGTATTTGCAATGAGGGGGCTGGCATTGTGTGTAAGATCGATTTGCGGTATTGAGTGTGTCTGACTGGTATGAGTAATAAGGAGGGAGTTGGCAGTATGCTAGAGTGATGAGCTGTGGGGACTGTGTCTGAGGTACGAGTGATAAGGAGGTGACATTGTGCGTCAGCGATGAGAAGAGGAGAGATAGATTCACCCATCTACTGCCAGTGCAGTGAGGAGAGGGGAGCACGGAAGGAGTACAGGAGACAAAAGCGGAAGTGTTCAAGACGAGAGGTGACAAAACTGCGAGAGTCGAGGCGCTCATACGTACCTGTGTGATCGGAGCGCAGAGGGGATGGCTGGACGTGTGGAAGAAAGAGTCAGCCTGTGCTGCGGACAAGCCACGCAGCCCAGAGGCCCCCCTTCAACTTCAAAGCCAGATGCCAGGCTATGCCACGTTCCCTGCCGACATCTGCACCATGTCACGCGGCCTTCAGAGAACAGTGAACACGCTCTAGAGGCTATCAACTCACAGCGCAGCGCTTTGGGAGTTGTGTGGTGGGAGTGTTATGTACGCCGCGTGGTTCCTCCACAGACCTGGAACGGGGCTGCAGGGGTTGTCGGACTTAGCTCTCCTTACCCGAGGTTCCCAGTACCGGCGTACGCTCCTCGCGCTGCCCGCTGCCCTCTCAGCAACGGCGCAGTCCTGCTCCATCTTGTGGTTACAGCCGGCGCCACTCTGACGGATTCTTAAGCAAACTCCAGCGTTTTTTACGCAGTAACCGGCTCATGTTAAGCGCTCCAATACATTCGGGTCGAGCTCGCTCTATATAAAACTGCAGGAGAAACCAGTGGTGCGCGTGCACCACAGAGGAGCGGGGGGAGGGAGCCCGGCAGCGAGACGAACGCGCGCTGCTGCGCGTGCTGGCCACCAACGGGAATGGGCGGAGCAAAGGCGGGACATGCGCCTGCCTTTGCCCAATTGCGTGCTGGATTTTTTTTTAAAAAGCATGCGAAAGCCAATGGCAGCCGCGCAAAGCAAAACCACACGCACGAGCGTGTGGTTAGCTTTCTAAAGCCCTTTCTAGAGGTCTAGCGCTGCGCACTGCAACGCTAAGCGCGAGACCTAAAAAACGAATTGGTAGCCATTTTTCAGTTATTTGTTTTTACATCTCACACAGAATCAGTCATTGTATAAAGAAGAATTAATTGTGCCAGTCGAACAACCGTAATAATAATAATAATAATAATAATAATAATAACAATAATAATAATAATAATAATAATAATAATAATAATAATGATAATAATAATAATAATAATAATGCATTTTGTTGATATGATTGTTGTTATTATTATTATTACTATTATCTTTCTTAACCCCTTTACCGCGGCCGAAATTTCGCCGCGGTGCGGCGGCTTTGAAGAGTGGGCGGGGCCGCGTCGGCCAACGGACGTGCGCAGCACTACGGAGGTAGTGCTCGCGACGGCCGTTGGCCGACAGAAGCAGCGAAAGGGTTAATGCCTGTAATAATTCCGTTCCTAAATCCAGACTTGCATTTTCCTGCTTCTCATCATTTCCTCCTCTTCCCGGGGCCTTGGTGGAGAGGTGTTAACTGAGGTCACGCTAGTCACTTCCATACGAGGAATCATATGTGCCTTATTTCCACTAATTTCCCCTGTTTCTATCACCTCCTCGCGCTCATGTGATTGTGAGTAATGAACTATTGGGAATTCCCATGAGAATGTGTTGTATGCTGACATCGCTGTATCTCTCCATGCTACTAGGTAAAAATGAAGCATTTTGGGAACATAAACTTCCCTTGCGCGTGTTTTGGATCACTCACTCGCTTTGCACGTATTTTGGTGCAATTAATCCTATTTCTGTGCATTTTGAGGGGAGCTATTTACTTATTCTCCTTTTATTGTTTTTCAACGATGGCCCCAATTTCGACCTTCACCACTTAGCAGGGCCACTGGAATTATGTGGCAGGGGAGGGCCAAATTATGCTTCAGGGCTGAGTAAATTATGCATACTGAGGCATAATGTGGCACATTTTATAATAGTATTACCTCATTATTTTGTCATTTTTAGACTTGTTAACACTGGTTGCATCTCCTTAGTGCCAGAATAGCCCCCAAATATAGCAATGAGCAACAGAAAGGTGGCCAGGCAAACATTTCAAACGGCCTTCCACTGCACAGCAACATTTCACTGCGTTTTATGTAACTTCTGAACTTTTTGAGCTCGAAACATTTTGTTTTGTTTGTTAGAATCTGCAGATTATGCAGCAGATAATGGATTATGTGGTAAATGCAACAACTCTATAATTATGCGAAAAGCGAAGCAGACACAGAACCGCATTGTCCCAGTGGCCCTGCCATTTAGTTCCTATTTGTATCACCACTAATGCTTGTGGTGCAACAGCGAGCACTTCTTCCTGAGGTGCTTGAGGCACAGCTTTTGGTAATTGCCCTGATGGTGCTATGATAAGTTTTTGGTACATATCTTTAAATGGCCCTCTATTTCACATTTTCATTTCCATTGCACTTCCTGCATTGTGCTTAGCAAAATTATACTCATACATATTTTATACTATGGCTTTTGTTCTATACAAGGGCATTCGTGGCCGAAATTACATGTTACAACTGCGTCAAATATCAACAAACGTTTACTTCTGATAAATCTATGCTTTACGCCAGTGGCGTAGCAAGGAGGGGGTGGGGGGGCAGTTCGCCACGGTGGCACGAGTTTTGGGGGTGGGGGCCCCGCCCCGCTGTTACCTGCGGCCGTCGTGGGGCTGCAAATGCAGGAATGGCTAGCCCCCTCCCACCCCCCACTCTTACCTGCAGCTGTCGCGGGGCGGCAAAAGCAGGAATCGCCAGCACCCCCTCTGCTCTTACCTGCAGCCATTGCGGGGCGGCAAATGCATGGACCGCCACCGGTGGCAAATGGCCAAACTACACCACTACTTTACATACTGCTGTTTTGTAAAGAAATAATTACAGACACTACTGAAGGAAACCCTCAGTTATTGTGTTATTGTCATGTGCCATTTGCAGTCTTTGAAAAGTATCCATAATCTATTGACTTCACATCAATATCCGACTAAAAGTGTATCAGACATGTGCTAAATAATGAGCTTGCAAGACAACCCTTGTAGTAATGTTCTCTTAAAAAAATAATACATATGTTTATGTCAAGCAAAATATAAGTTGTCATGCTAACTGTACAGGTGGTAGAAATAATCCCACATGGTTTGCTGGTTGTGGGAAATGGTCTTTTGACCAGTAGCGGCCCGTGGTGGGAGTGCTGCCGGGTGCTGACGTGGGGCGGGGAAGGGGCATAGTAAACTATGGATTACGGCCGATTAGAGGTAAGTAAACATATAAATAAATAAAACGAATTTCGTTGCGCGCGCTGCATGGCCAAATGCGATGCAGCGCGTGCAACGAAATTCGTTTTATTTATTTATATGTTTACTTACCTCTAATCGGTCGTAATCCGTAGTTTACTACCCCCCGCCCCATGTCAGCGCCCGGCAGCACTCCCACCACGGGCCGCTACTGCTTTTGACTCACCGCTATTAACTAATTGGTTATTGTTAGAAATGGGGGTCATTAGTTGGCAGAGGTGGGTACCTTTCTCCAAATAGGGACCCTTGCTTCTAGTCAGGGTAAGGGGATACACACTTTAGATAACCCCTGCTCACCCCCTGGGTAGCTTGGCACGAGCAGACAGGCTTATCCTAAAGGCAATGTGTAAAGTATTTGTACTCAAAACACACAATAATACAGTGATAACACCACAAATGGACAACACACCAGTTTAGAAAAATAAAGTATCTTTATCTAAACTCAGCAAGACCAAAACGACAAAAATCCAACATATAGGTAATAAGATATGACTTTAGAACAGTTATTGCAAAAATAAAGCTTGTTGAAAACAAATAGCTCCACCTGGGGCTATTGCGACGTTGTGACAGCAATATATCCAAAGTACGGCACCGACCGCAAGGAGCACGGTTTCGGGCACGAAGTCACACGGACTCCCAAACAAACAGTACCTTGGAAACGAAGTCTATAACAATGCACGGCATCGTGGAGGTGAGGCATCGTTGCTGAGGTCAAAGCCGGCTCCCTGGTTGCCACGGGGGAGGAGTAGCGTTGTGTCCACGAGGAGGCAGCGTGTCGTGTCCAGGACAGGAGAAGACAGTTGCGTCAGCGGTGAGGCATCGGTTCCAGTGATGTTGCGAAGTCGGCGAGTTCATGGAGTCACCCTTGGCGGTTATCGGTGCCGCGATAACAGGATGCAGGCAGTGGCGATGACGGAGTCTGTGCGAGCGTTGGCGTCAGGAAATGCTGATAACTTCAGGCGTCGGCAGGCATTGAAAGGTGTTGGAGCTGCGGTGCAGGCCTGGCGGTGCATCGTTCACTTCACGAGCGGTGCCCCGGGCCTCGGTGCAGGTAGCGGCATCACACCGACGTCGCTGACGGCATCATAGACAGGTTTTCTTACTTCTTTCAAGTTGCTTCCAGCTCCCAACAGCAGGAACAACCTCCAGAGGCCCAAAATCTGGCAGGTCAGAACTCTCAGCAATAGAGTTCAGGGGAGCTGGGGGTGAAGTGTTTGTGGCCCTGAGACTTCAGAACAGGAGGCCAGCACACTCATGCCCCTGGAGAGTCTTCTTCAAGCAGGTTCACAGCAAAGTTCCAGTCTTTGTCCTGTCCTTGGCGGAAGCAGCAACTGCAGGCCAACCCAACACAACACACAGCAAAGAGACAGTACTCCTCCTCACATCTCTTCAGCTCTTCTCCTTGGCAAAGGTTGTTCTTGAGTCCAGAAGTGATCTGAAGTTCTGGTGTTTTAGGTCTAATACTTATACCCCAAAATGTCTTTGTTCTCTTTGTCCAAGGGTCTCTGAGCCCAGTCCAAACCTGTCCTCACTGGTGCAGCATGACGGGAAACAGCGTTTACAACGCTGTCATTACATTGCGTGCTATTACAATGCGGTCGTTACAACGACCGCGTTGTTAGTACGCGATGTAATGACATCGCAAGTCATTACAACGACTTCCAGTAGGGGGGGCTCAGGTATTGGAAATTAATTCCAACACCTTCACTACTGTTGCGCAAACTGGAGTAGGAATAGTAAATAATACTATTCCTAAGTCCAGCGCGCCCCCTACTGGAAGTCGTTGTAAAGACTTGCAATGTAATACATCGCGTACTAACAACGCGGTCGTTGTAATTGCTGCGTAAACGCAGAAACTGCCCAAAGGGCAGGCCATCCTTGAGGGCCTGAGGATGGTGGCTGTTATATTGTAACAGTGTATTTCTCGCAGTGTGCTTCGTGTACAAGGTGGTGTAGAGGAAATTGTAAGTGTCTACTCTGATGGTGATTTCTAAGAAGTTCATGCTGTTTGTGTCTGATTCAAGTGTGAACTTTAAATGTGAATTCCTGGAGTTAAGCCATTCGCGAAAGACCAGGAGTAGGTCCTTACTGCCCCTCCAAATTAAAAACACGTCATCTATATATCTTACTGCAGTTGCACTTCCCCACTGGGAAGTGTCCCTCAATGTGCACTGCCTAAATCCAAAAGTGGCAAGTTTGCTCAAATAATCTTCAGGGGGTAAATTCCTAAAGAGACAAGAAGGAACGAAATGAGACGACATAATTCTTGAAGACAGTAAAAATGGAACTGAGAAGTGAAAATAAAATGAAATAAAGAATGCAAGGTGAACTCTTAGTGGTCGGTTGCAGCCACAACTGATGCTGTCATGGGCGGTTTATCTGCCCGAAATGCATTGGGGCTAATGCAAATGTACTCACAGCAGTATGGATAATGATTAATGGATCTACAAACATCATTGAATTGCTCATGAAGTGAATGAGCATAAACCATTGCAACCCACATTAAAGAATGTGTTGATACGCAACTTTTGGATTATTTTGGATTATTTGAGCAAACTTGCCACTTTTGGATTTAGGCAGTGCACATTGAGGGACACTTCTCAGTGGGGAAGTGCAACTGCAGTTATTTCCACACGCCCAGGTTTAGGGGACGATACCTCAGTGCACGCCCTCTAACTTGATTAATCACTAAATCACGCTTGTGTAATTTGAATACCACGGAGTGCGTGATTCAATAACTTTTGATATACTTTATATCTATATATCTTAACCAACTAATGATGTTAGATGAAACAGGGTTGGTGACATCATAGATAAACTGTTTTTCGATGGTTGAGACATAGATGTTAGCTATATCTGGGGCATAGACTGCACCCATGGCTACGCCCTTCTGTTGTTGATAGAACGTGTTCTCAAAAAGAAAGAAGTTTTCACCAAAGTGAAATTCTCACACATTCAATAATGAAAGAGGTGGGGACATTTTGTGGTCTTGGTCTTCCCTCTAGTAGTTGCTCGAGAATCAGTAAAACCTCTTTTTGTGGAATGTTAGTGTATAGGCTTTCGATGTCCATGGACACTAATAGCTCATGGACAGGGTCAAAAGGATGATTCTCAACAATATTTATAACCGCTGTCGTGTCTCTGATGTACGTAGCTGATTCTGTTGCAAAAGGACGAATAAAGAAATCAGCATATTGAGCTAATGGTTTCAAGATAGAATTGCAACCGGAAACGATTGGTCTTCGGGTGGTGTTGTTTGGTTTTTATGTACCTTAGGTAAAATGTATATTAACGGTACCATAGGAGATTTGTTAATGAGAAAGGAAGCCTCCTTCTCGCTGAGCCAGCCTCCCTCATGGTCCTCGCGGCTTAAGGTAGAAATGACATTGGCCAATTTGCTTGTGGGTTTACTGGCTAGTTTCTTATAGTGCTCTTCCACAGAAAGTTGTTTGACCAGTTCAGATCTATATGCATCTTTATCCAGAAGGATTATGCCTCCACCCTTGTCTGCTGGCTTTATAATAGTTTTGGAGAGGGTCTGTAGATGTTGTAATGCCAGTTATTCATTTCTCATGAGATTATATTGAACAAATCTGGTTTTCTTAAACAGATTGTCTATTTCAGTCATGATTGCTTTCTCAAATGTGACAATCTCTTTAGCAACCATCATATTTGTTGGAAAGAAAGTTAATGGATTGAGGAGACCTGTAGTATCTACTGAAGTGATTGATATGTTGTTGGCAAAGAAGTTCTTGAGTCTGACAGACCGGAAGAACCTATAGAGTTCCAGTTTAGTTTGGAACAAATCATTCCTACAGGCTGGTACAGATGAAAGACCAGTCGAAAGAACAGAAATTTCTGATTCTGACAGTGTATGTTTTGACAAATTGAAAATGGGAATCGTTTGTTTGGTGTCTACCACTCGTAATACTGGTTCCTCGTCTGTCTGAACCCTGGTGTATATTGGTTCAGGTACCATCCTTGTTTGGCTGCCCGTTGTCGCCGAGGTGGTCCCGACCCTCTCCGATCCTGTCCTAAAAAAGCCTGTCAAGATGTGGATGGCTGTTGATCATACTGCTGACAATAGGAATTCTCAGTGGTTTGATCGCTGCCTGTGTCAGAATTGGTGTCAGACAAAGTTGCTCTTTTGCAAGATGGTTGATTAGGACCTTGGGGAAGATAGAAGTCCTTATTCAAATAGGGATAAGTTCTTTCTTTACTATATCTTTTTGTAATTTATCAGTTTTCTTATGGGCGTTGAATTCTTCAAACTCCTTAATTGTTAGTGAAATTTTGTCTAAAAGGAGCTTGGTATTTGTGATACTAGAGTCTGTATTTATTTTTTTCTCCAGATTCTCAATTTCTTTAGAAAGTAACTTGTTAGGTTTTAAGGCAGTTTCAATACTTAGGACCATCCAAGTGCGTGAGCACTTGTTGGCTGAGTAACTGAATCCTATCTTAAAGTCTTCATCCTCTCAGGCATTGCAGCACTGGCCCAACGAGGAGGAAAGCTGTATGGGTGTGTGAGGCCCTACTCCCTTCGGGGCCTTCTTCTATGACCTGATATTTTCCCTCCTTCCTCCCCCCCCAGGAACTGCATACACTTAATTGTTAGGATTTATCTTGGAGCACGTATGCTGGACCTACAAGCACTCCTGGTCCCTCCACTTCTTTTTATAGAGAATCTGCAATGCAACAAAGTCAGATGCCATTCCACATCTAATTGTTGAGTCGTTCAGATAGTCTTCAGGATATTGGCGGGGCTCCATCCAAGCTTTCAAAACCCTTCGTTTGACTAAAAGAGCAAGCACTGCCATAAATCCCCTAGTTGGTTTAAAAAAGGCTTCAACATACTCCAGGATCATTATTTTAGGTGTACACTGGACAGAGATATGTACAATTTGGCTAAGTGTCTGAATAATATAATTCCAGTAAGTAGACGTCAGGGGCATTCCTCTGCTAGATGGAAAAAAACTAGCTGGGTTGCAGTAGTTGCATGGGGAGGCGGAAAGCCTGTCTTGACTATTTTATGGAGAAAAACAGGAGAACAGTACAAAATTAAACCTTCATCAGCTTGTGTCAGTAGTTGATGGATACACTTGGCCTGGCCACAGCAAACCTTCCACACTGCCTTGCTAATGCCTTCCCACATGTTGTGTTCCCATCTCTCATGAGTTCTGCTATCGGTGTTACAACAAGATTCAGTATATGGCTTATAAATTCTGGAGATCCAGCCACTACCTTCAGGATTTGGAAGCATTTGAGTAATGGGGGCAAACTTAGTCAGGGAACAGTGGGCAGCCAGTGGACACAGTGTGAAAGATTCCAGGGTAGTCAAACGCCTTGTTATAAGTGCATTATATCCTAGCAAAGAAGGATCTGCTAAGGGGGATTGGTGTATTTTGAATAGGTAAATGAATCTAGGTAGTTATAACATTTTTAATAGAGCAGCATGGCCAGCCATGGGGAGGGGCAGAGTGATCCAGCTTTCCACTTGCTCATTAAGTTTTTCCAAAGCTGGGCCTTAATTGTTCTACAGTATTGTTGGTTTATCTCTATTAATGAGAATTCCTAGATATTTGACCAATGTTTCACACCAATGCAGTCGGTGGTTAATTTAGGGTTTCAAAGATGCAGCAGTGAGAGGGAACATTTCAGACTTCCCCTAGTTGATTTTTATGCCAGATACTGTCCCGAATTTCATAACTTAAGTGATAATATGAGTTAGATTGGTCTCCAGGTCTTTGACAAAGAGCTTAATGTCTTCTACGTAAAGTGACAGCAGGATATGCTTGTGTGGGAGTGCACTGCCTCTGTGAATTAAGGACTTTCTCAACCATGTTGCCAGTAGTTCTACGGCAAGGGTGAAAAGTAAGGGCGAGAGGAAGTATCCTTGCTAATGCTCCTGTATACCAGAAATGCCTGTGAAGTACATCCATTAACACGTACTCTCACTGCTACTATTGTGCACAGCAGTCTTATGAGACTCATAATGTTGAACTTATTCCCAGATTGCCCAGCACCACAAACTTAGAAAGCTGCTACAAGGAGTTAAAAGCCTTCTTGCTGTCCACAAATACTGAATGTGTGCTGACCTCCGGGCATATCTGGTGGATGAGGGTTAATAGTGTTCTCAGGTTATTAAACACGGACCTGCCAGAAACAAAGTGCAACTGCTCTGGCACCATCAAGTCCTTCATCAGTTAGATAAGTTGGTTTACAACTATCCTAACCAGTATTTTATTATCACGATTAATGAATGACAGAGGTCTGTACAAGCCGATTCACACCCGTCCTTGGCAGATTTTAGAATAACAGATATCAGCGTCTCTCTGGCCGAGGAAGGAGCTTTCTCATCTCCATCGCTTCCTGATATAGGTTAGTAAGTCAGGTGCAAGTATCATTTTAAACACTTTCTAAAATTCAGCCATCAGGGAGTTGGAGTCCTGGGCCCTAACGCCATCCAAACTCCCAATGGACAATGTGATCTCCTGTTCATTTATCAGTTCTTGTAAGTATGACTTTACTGCACCCTCGATCCAAGCTAAGACTATATCATCAAGATAAGCAGTCAATAGTAATTGTAATTGCATTGATTTTTCTTTTTCTACAGTCGGAGTAAAGTAATAAATATATGGATATATAACTACATAAACAGAGATGCATTTATATGGAAAATAATAAAGAGATATAAAGTCATATTATATAAAGTCCGATATGTATAAGTATGAATAAATATTTTGAAACACAGACTTTCAAGTGTTGCTGTACATAAAGCATATTTATTTATTTTTATAAATTTTTTACATTTATTTAAATTTTTGCCTGTTCACCTCATCATTTTGCAGTGCAACTCGCCTTTCTTGATGTCTGCTTGAGTCGAGCCAGAAGCTGTCATCTTCTCTGCTGCATTGAAGCATGTTTCCTGGGGTCGAAACATTGACAAACCCTCCCTCTTGGTTGTTATATGTAATTTAATTTCAAGGAATTCCGCATTGACATATGCAAGCCCTATGATTTTTATAAATGTATGAATACAACCATTGGGAATTGTACAGTGCCTTTTATCTCTGTTCTTTGTAAATATAATCAACTTTGGAGCACTGCATCGTCTCCACCATGATCACTTATTGTGTTAATTGTTACACTTGATTGGGGTCAAAACATTGCAAGATGCAAACAAAATCAGTCCTGTGTTTTGTCTTCTTTGTAATTAATTTTGGTCCGATGAATAAGTCTGAGTAACTCTAGCTTCCTTCTTAGACACAAAAGAAGGGACCACATTTGAATGACTCTCATGGGACAATTGTTATATTAATGCATACCTAACCTCATTCACGTGGGCAGATAGGGTTTTCCTTTTTTATTAAAACAATGGCACAACCAGGGCTGTTAAAATGGATCACACTTTGCTTTTCTAATTAATATTTTGAGTCAAAATTTAGGGGTGAACATTAGAAGACCTCTGCTCCAGCATTTGTAGGATTTCCTTTTCAATATTTGCATTATTCACCCTGAATATTCTCTCACACTGCTATGATCAAGAGGTTTCTACTTCCTTCGAGCACAGTCTAAAGCTCTTGATATTTCCCTAAATATGATTAAAGCCATTGATTTATGCTTCCAAACACTGAGCTGATTAGCTATTCTTAGTAAAATGGTTGTCTAGAGGTAGCCTAGCAGTGGACAGACTGTTCACTTGATTCTAGTGCCTATCAGAATGGCATAAAGCACTATCTCACATGGAAATAATGTTGTTTCTTCCATATTTTTGCATCCTCAGATTGCACACTCTCTCCAAAAGCCTAATCTAAAAACCTAAAACCCTTAGAGATGACCTAGACCGAAACCTTCCAATTGTCATCTCTCCTTTCTTCTTTGAATAAGCTTCTCCTTCTCTTCTATCCTTTGCTTGCCTCCTCTCTCTGAGCCCCCTAAATCACATGCATGACTGCCTTAATCTATATTATTGTCTAGCTCCAAATTCTCTCCAACTCATTTCAAAGATCACAACCTCTCATTCTTGAAAGTTATACCCCTCCAATTCAACAATACTTAATCTCCTCTAGCTCTTTTAATAATCCACTAATTATTTCATGAACTCACCAACACCCTCACTAATTATCACACCTAAAGCCTATGAATTCAATCTTCCACAAATAACTTTTAGTAAATGCATGGTATGGTTACCTCGAGGGCACAAGAGTAATTCCAATAACCAACAACAAACAATAAGTATTGGATCAACCACTAACCTTGCTTCTAGAACAGCAAGCTGCCTGGTAATGTGCTCCAATGCCTGGTCAGCTGTAGTAAGTGGTATATAAATGCAATTACAATACAGTATATTATTTAAAACAAAGGCTCAACACTTCACTTAGTATCACAGAAATTAGTAAGGAGGTTTCAAGTTTTAAAACTGGCTATGTTGAAAAAAAGGCCCACTGTGCATACTGTACTGGTACTAAACTGGGTAACCCCTTGTGCTCCTAGTTCATTGTACCCAGTACTCACTTAGTGCAATCTGTTTTTATAGCCACATAACTAGTTAGGCCTTGAGCTATTCCTCAAAGCCTGGATAGGAAGGTGGGAAAATGAAATTATTTTGAAAAAAACAACTTTCCTGTACATTGTTTTAGAACCCTTTTTACAAATTACTTAATATTCTTTGACCAGCTTTCCGACTTTGAATGCCTTTTAAGCACACAATTTACTCCACTATTAATATGTTTCAATTAGCAACAGAAAATAAATAGTTGCACAACTTTACACAGCTTCAAACATATCAAAACAACAATTCTAATTTCACAGCTCAGTGCTGACATCGAAGGCATTACCATTTTCAAATAATTATCTCTTAAATACTTTAAATTCATTGAAAATGTATGCAGCAGTCTTTGAATGTACGTGCAGAGGAGCTAAACAATAGAGACGCAACTATTATTATATATTTTAACAAAAATACAATCCAGACGTGAAGTCGCCAAAATGAGTGGGAGAATTTGTCGAAAAGGAACACTGAATATACGAAATGCATGCCAATATCTGCTTAAGGAGGAGTAAGAACTGTCCAGTTCTGTTTTTAAATCAAAACATATACATTCTATTTAACATGTGCACACGTTTTTACCCTTTCCCAAACGCGTGGAGTAAACGTATATCTCTCTTATTTAATTTTGCAACATTGAGAAAAAAATAATTCAACCGAGATTGTGCCATTTTTTTCTATGAAGTATATGCCAGGTTCAAATTTTTAGACATAGAGAAGGGGTTTTGGAATGTACATTCATGAAATAAGACACTGATATTTTTACTGAGGCTTCTTAAAAAAGTTTAGACCGTTTCTGAAAATGTTCTTAAGAATACTAGGAAACACTAGGACGTAATAGTTAATAATTCTAACTTGAGTAAAACTCAGTCATATGTTTTTAGAACTACTCCAACATTACAAAAACACTTTATATTGTTTACTCATTAGAAAAATAAATACATATTTTTTATGCTGATAAAACTTTAAAAGTGTATAACTATTAATTCCAGCCTTAAGTAAATCCTGAGCAACTTGAAAAGAATTCATTAAAAGAATTAAAAACATAAACAACTATCCAACATTGACTTGTTAATCTACCCAAGAATTTTTTAACCTGCAGGAATTTTTCATATTTTTTTACATTTATTCCATGCTTTGCCCAATAAGTCAAATATTTTAAGATTCTCAATTTTAATGAATCTCGTATGTATTTTCTTATATAATTCCAACTGATTAGTAATATGTTTTACGTTATAAAAGTGTAATCAACATTCTCAAATTAAAAAGTCCTAAACATGTATTTATCTAATAACGTCAGCATGAGAGGGGGGCATGGCTTGACGCGCAACCAAGATGGCCGCGCGTCTCTGAGCTCCGTCGGACCTCCGGTGCGGGCGCTCTTGAAACATGCTGTACGGGTAATTTTTTTTTCACCACGTAGCAGCTCCAGGCGACGGAACAGTTTGGGAGGTATTGAGGACAATTTCCAGGCGTTTTGGTCCGCTTCTTCCACGACTTTTTCTACGAAGATTTTCTCCTCAGGCTGGAGCTAAGATGGCGGCAGGAAGAGAAACTTTGCCGATACAAGGACTGATCAAGTAAAGCTGCTGGAACTGCATTTTGGGCTTCGGAGTGCTTTTTTCTTGATAAATGAGGTATTGTTTCTTTGATCTTTTTATACCTCTGTATGTTATGCGCTGCCTATGTTTGAAAGACATCATTCTGAGGAGATAAGCTCTGCTACAAAATGGCGGCCGCTGACAGAACTTTTACTGGAAATTCTTAATGCCTTATTTGCGGCCTAATACTCAGTTGGCTTTACGTCAGTGGGGGTGATTTATCCCATGTCCAACGATTACTCTGCAATTTAAACTTCTGAAGAGCATTTTGTTTCTTGTTGGCTGTGCGGACTCCATTCAGCACCAATATTTGAATCAAGTGCATGCTCACCAGTTTCTAGTTGGTCATATGTTTGTGGAAGTTTATTAGCATCTCTCAGGATATAATCAGTTGAATACGAAGGTGCTTTTCTTAGCGCTTGACCTGCTCAGTCATATTGTGTATTTTCTGTGCATCTTTCCAATGGCAGAAGGCATGGGTGTCACCCCCAAGGATAGAGATTCTAAAGGGAATCTGAAGAGATCTAAGCAAAATTCTCCCACCCCAGATATCTCAGCGAAAGGCAATATGGACTCTGCTTCAACATTAGACACTATTTTACTCAAACTTAATTCAGTCCATGACATTGCACAAAGTACCAAAACGAATACTGATTTGCTTCAAATCGAGGTTGCAGCAATCCGAAGTGATCTCAAAAATCTCTCATTACGTGTTTCCAATGCAGAAACATGAATAAGCACGGTTGAAGACTTCACGAATAAGCAAGCTAAACATGTTCTAGGTCTGGAACGTTCTCTGGCTTCTTTAAGGAGAGACTTGACTGAGCAAGAGGATAGGAATCGTAGAAGTAACCTGCAAATTTTTGGTTTACCAGAGGATTGTGAGAAATCTGCCTCTTCAGTAATTGATTTTTTGTATACATGGATCCCTTCTGTTCTGAACATTTCATTTCAAAAAGACTTTGAGATTGAACGTGCTCATAGAGTACCCACCTTTAAGTCTAAATCTTTGTCTGCTCCGAGACCAATGATTTTTAAACCCCTGTGTCACCAACACACTGAGCAAATTCTGGCGCAAATGAGGAAGATTAAAACATTACAGTGGGAAGGCCACAGAATATCTATATCACAAGATTTTGCCAGAGACACTCATTCGTCGTAAGGGTTTCTTGAATTTGCGAAGAAGGCTCATGGATATGAACATTCCATTCTCCTTTGCGGGTCCCTCACGTTTCAGAATAACTTACAGAGGTCGTCCACAGATTTTTTATGAGCTTTCAGATCTTTCCAATTTTTGGGATAATCAGTCTGAATCACAGATGGACTCTGAGTCCCTTCCTGGCACGTCTCATCTTTAGCATATCTCAGTGTTTGATAACTTGGGTCCATATTTTTCTGTGTTTTGCCTTAAGTATGTGTTTATAATGCTTTTTTGTGCTCTCTGTTGATATGCTAATTATACAGTGGTAAAGTTAATTCATAATAGTGGTTATTCTCTCTTAACTGTCTCATCTTTAATGTCTCTCTGTGTTGATAAGTGTATTACATGCTTTAGGTGCCTTGCAATAAGAATAGGGTTATTTCTGTGCCTCTATGCTCCTTTTTGATATGATAGCTATGCACTGTTAAATTGGTGCTATATTTTCGTTATTATCTCTTAACTGGTTTCTTCCTTCACAGGTTGTATGGTTTACCATATTTGTACGTACGCTTTTCCTGTAATTACATTCAATATGTTGGTACTTTTTCGGTGCTTTCTTGTTCACTATTGGATGTCACTATGTTTCTATCTACCTCTTTCTTTTTTCTTTCTTCATATCTTTTTATATCTCTGACCTTTTTACTACACTGCTTCTGCTTTTTACTTTTTACTTGTTGCTTCTTTCTCTTTTGGGCTTTTTCCTTATTTTATGATGATGAAATCTCTCTTGCCATATAATTTTAGATAAATGTTTTTCTCTGGATTCTTTCTTTCTTAATATTTTTTATGACAAAGTAAATATCTCTTTTCCTACTTTCCATATTCCTTCTCTCTTTTCTCTTCTTATTTTCTTATTTTTATACTATAGTATTGTTTCCTAGACAATGTCTAGTTTGTAGTGGTTGTCGCGCTTTTGGGTTGAGACTTATTATATTGTATATTGCTTTTTTATTAGCTTAAATTGTCATTAATTTCACCTCTCTTTAGTATTTATTATACCTTAGGCAGTTATTTATACTGTCTAATATTACTATTTATATTGCCTTAAGTAGCTATTTCTTTACAATTTTTTACTTAAGATATGAGAATAGGTTGGTTACTCATCAAATATGATATATTTATAATGTTTTGTATAGTATTTATATCATCCTATACTGTTATTTTTTATCACACTAATTTTTAGTATGTCATTTATTTAATGCTGATATTTATAAGGCTCTTATTTGTTATTTATTTGGTATTTTTGTCACATATTTCTATTCAATTTATGAGAATATGTTGGTCATTCTTTTTTAATGATGAAATGAATATTGGTTTGGTTCATGCAGTATTTATTCCTATTGACTGATTTATTGTATAACACACATTAACTTATATATATTTTGTTCCGTCGCTTCATGTAATATTTATTGTTGAGCGGTCAGCATTGTGTTTATTGGCCTCTGTGGTTGCTCCTCCACGTTTTTTTTTTCCCCCCATGCAAAGTGTCTATTATAGACTTCCCCTGGTGGGGCTTCTCTTTTTTTATGCTCCTTTTTTCTTTGGAGTTCTTTTGCTCTTTCTTTTCTTTTTCTAATCTTTTCCTTCCCTCTTCCTATCTTTCTTCCTTTGGGGACTCCTGGTTTGATATATTTTTATCCTCCTTTTACCCCTATATTTGATGACCTGTTGAAATTTCGTCTTTTTTTTCTTTATCAGATATCCTTATTGATGTTGTTCTATGTGTCCCTATTAGTGGCTTAAATGTAATCTCTCTTAATGTTCGTGGATTGAACCACCCTGTTAAGAGGGCCAAGATCCTTGATTATTGCAAAAGTTTGTCTGGTGATATTGTTCTACTTCAGGAGACCAAGATAGCCTTTAAGGAAGCTTTGCTTTTACGGAAGGAGTGGGTTCTTGATGTCACTTGTTCTGAAGCCTTTGGTAAAAAGAATGGGGTTGCGACTTTGATTTCTAAAAATTCAGGTCTGTCTATTGTTACTGCTGAGCATGATACTAATGGGAGATGGTTGCTTTCTCGTCTGTGTAATGGTTCAGATGATTTATATGTCATGGATATATATGCCCCTAACGCTGACGATCCTTCTTTTTGGAGTTCTGTAAATAGGAAGCTCTCTGAACTTCCTCAGAATGCCAGAACTATTGTCGGCGGTGATTTTAATTTGCCCTTAGACCCTATTCTAGATAGACAGTCTGCTTTTAAATTTTGTCCTCCTAGGTCACATAAACATTTGCTCAGTATGTGCTCTGCTCACCACCTTATTGACACATGGCGAATGCATAATCCTACGGGTAGCGATTTCACTTTTCTTTCCTCTCCACATTCTAGCTTTTCTCGTATTGATTATCTCCTTTTTGATGCTGCCCTTTTAAAACATACCACTAATGTCACGATTCATCCAACAGTTATTTCTGATCATGCTGCGGTCTCCATGTCTCTCTTTAATTTTACTGATACGAGAGGTCCTCGCTCTTGGCGCCTTAATACAGAGATTTTAGATGATAAGGATGAAGTTAAAGAACTTATTGAGGAAATTGATAACTTCTTTCAAGATAATGTAGCTTCAGTGAACGCTCCAATAGTTTTATGGGATGCATTTAAATGTACTATTCGGGGTCATATTATCAAAAAAATGTCAAAAAGAAATAGCGATATTAGGAAATCACTGCAGTCTTTGGGAGATGAGATTAAACGTAAAGAGGTGTTACATAGAGGTTTGAATGATAAGTCTCTCCTACAGGATATTAAGAATCTAAAATACTCTTTCAATTCGATAGTTACTAAAAGAGCTTATATCGGTACATGCTCAGAAATCTCGACATTTGTTACTACGTAATAGAGCCGGGAAACTGTTGGCTACTACTTTAAAATACCAGAATACAAATGTCAGACCTGTCCAGATTTCTTATATTAATGACAAGCATGGTTCTAAGAAATTTCATACTCTAGAAATACTTGAAGTTTTTCGAGACTATTATGAGAAGCTTTACACTCCCAAGGATCAATGCAACATATCTGTATGTCAGCAGTTTCTAAAATTGATTCCTACGAACACTATTTCCCATTCTGATATGATTGATTTGGGGAAACCGATCGACTCTGAAGAGATAATCCAGGCCATTAAAGCTACTCGGTCAGGGAAGGCTCCGGGACCTGATGGCTTCCCGATTTCTTTTTATAAAACCTTTTCTTCCTCAATAATTAAATATCTTCAACAGGTTTTTGATATTTTTACCCTCTCTGGCAAGGTATCTGGTTCAGCAGCTGAGGCCACTATTGTTGTAATTCCGAAAGTGGGCAAGGATCATTCTGATCCTAAATATTTTCGCACAATTTCACTATTAAATATGGAAGCAAAAATGTTTGCCAAAATCCTGGCTAAACGATTAGAGGGTCATATTCCTAATCTTATTCATGATTCCCAGACTGGTTTTGGGAAAGGGAGACTTGCCAGAGATAATATTCGAACCTTTTGTCATATTTTGGAATAAGCAAAGCTTTCTATTTTTCCATCGGCTGCAGTTGCCCTTGATGCCGAAAAGGCTTTTGACAAGGTTTTCTGGTCTTTTTTACAAGCTGCACTTCAATCGCATAATTTAGGGGATTCTTTTATTAACATGGTAATGTCTCTATATGCACAACCTAAAGCTAATATAAGAATCAATGGGGCTACGTCTTCTTTTTTTAATCTTCGTCAGGGCACTAGACAAGGGTGCCCGTTATCACCCCTTCTTTTTCTACTATCAATAGACCTGCTCCTTCGTTTACTCAACTTAAATTTGGATATTAAAGGCTTCCAATTCGGTTCACATACGCTTAAAACTGCTGCTTATGCAGATGATGTTCTTATTTTTCAGAGGATATTGCTGCTGCGCTCCCTGCTATCTCCAATACCATTAAAGAGTTTTCGTTTGTTTCAGGTTATACTCTGAATAAAGATAAGACGGAAATATTTCCTCTTAACTCGTTGTGTTTTCCTTCCCACATGGGTGATTCCGGCTTTAAATGGCAATCGACTTGTATTAAATACTTAGGAATTTGGTTTTGTAAAGATCTCTTAGATACTATTTCCTATAACGAATTAATAGTCATAACTAAAGTTAAAGATCTTTTGTCCTCCTGGTCCCCGAAATATATCTCCTGGTGGGGAAGATTTCAAACTCTTAAGATGATGATAACCCCGATTATTAATTTTTTATCCTCCATGCTGCCTTTAAAGCTTTCCTCGTCCTTTTTCCATGAAATTGATTTACTCACTTCGAAATTTTTGTGGAATGATAAATGTCCTAGAATTGCGTATAAATATCTTAGAAAGCCTTCAGTTCTGGGTGGATGTAATCTTCCAGATTGGAACTTGTATCAAACTGCCTTCTTAGCTTCTCAAGGTGCTCTTTGGTTCTTACCAGATTCCCAACATTCTCCCCCGTGGCTTTATATTGAGCGTGAGTTATGTACTCCTCTCTCCACTTCCTCTTTTCTTACTGCTTCTAAACTTGTTCCTGGTCATTCCCATCGTATTATATTAGACACGATTAATGCACTGAAATATATAGATAAAAAAAGTATCCAAACCCATTTATAATTCGAGATGGTCCTCGATATGGTATAATCCTAAAATTGTTGTTGATATTGATTCTGCTATGATTTCCTCCTTGGCTACTAGAGGTCTTAGTGGAGAGGTGTGGTGCAGCGGCCAGGGCAGCTGACTTCGGAGCACAGGGTTCACGGTTCGATCTCCGGCGGCAGCTCAGCTCAGCACCATGTGACTCTGGGCAATAGCTCACTTAATTTCCACTACGGCCCCCAGCGCCTTGAGACCCGTAAGGGTGAGTAGCTGCGCTATATAAAAACGAACTTACATTTTTTACATTGGTTAAAGATCTTTATGACTCTAACCATGACCCTCTTCCCTTTTCTTCTTTGGCTAGAAAATATAACCTCAATGATATGGATTTCTATTCCTTTTTTAAATTGAAGGTGGCTCTTTCTAAAATATCCCTCTCTACAGATTCGGCTACTATTTCACTTCTTTCTATGTGGGTTCGTGCAGGACATACTGCTTCGAGAATATATAAGTTCTTATCTGCTCCACTTCCTTCACAACCTACAATTACACAAGTTAAGTGGTCTCGGCATTTTGAAGAAGATATTCTTAATCATATTTCGCAGGAGAATTGGCAGTTGATTGGGAAGTTTTCTTTACGTAATAAAATTGCTCCTTCTCTTATTCAATCTAAATTTTTTACATTGAATCTCCTGCATTGGACCCCTGCCCGCTTACACAAATTGAAGCTTAGAGATAATGATCTCTGTTGGAATTGTAATTTGGTTTCAGGCACTCACCAGCATATGTTTTTTGAATGTTCATTATTGCAACCCTTTTGGAGTTTAGTACGAAAACATATCTCGATAATCTTTAATCTTTCGTTGGAGCTATCCATTCCTATGATTTTATTAGGTCCATGGGCTGCAGCAACTCCTTTACCCCTTGATACTATGGATATGCAATTATTAGATTTGCTTATTTCCATTGCTGTTAAAGTTATACTGACTGACTGGAAATCTTTTAATCTTTTGTCTTATCATACTTGGTGGGCATGGGTATCGTATCTGCGTGGGGCACATACTTTTGTTGAAGAGAAACATTATACCCCTTTCATTTCTAGTAGGATTTGGAGTGCATTAGATAATTATATGAACTTGTCCTCTCAGGGGTTGGTAGCTCAGTATCCCTTTGATTCTATTATTTAAGGTGTTTTCCCTCGTTGAAGCAGGTGTCGCCCTCTCCTTCTTTCTTCCTCTCTTTCTTCTTTCTCTACTTTTCTTCTCTATCTTTTCTTCTTTCCTCATATTCTCTTTTGTCATACAATTTCTTTTATCGGAGCAATACGACTATGTGTTCATATAAAAGTGGTATGTACTGTTGATTTTTCATTTTTCCTTTATCCGGACTATTTTGTTTTAATTCAATTCATAATATATAATAGATGTAACTTATGTATTCTGCTTTCTTGTAGGTCATTATTCCTTGATATGAATTCTGTTTGCGACTCTGTATTTATTCCACTTTAACTTATAGTATATCTCATAAGTTATGTTGTATTGCATTATATTATTAATGTATTAACTTCCTTTTTAAATAACAATAAAATATTGGAACAAAAAAATAATATCAGCATGAGAAATCATTAAAAACTGTGGGGCTGATTTATGAGAAACTAAAGCAGCCTCGTGCCGCAAGTTAATTTGCTGCGCCACGCTGCGTTACTTTTGAGGCACAGGGATCCAACATATTTACTGCGACATGTCGCATCACTGTGCCTTTCCCTGCAGTGGTGCACAAACTGCTGCCATGCACCGGCGCAGGCACCTTTGCACCATGGTGCAAGGATGCCTGCGTTATGGGGGGATTGTTTTTGTGCAGGAAGGGACATCTTCCTGAACAAAAACAATCACTTGAGGTGATTTCCTCTTCCAATGCATGCTGTAGAGTGCAGCACGCATTGAAAGAGGAAAAAACAAGGAGAAATGAAAACATTTCTCCTCCTTGTGCCTCACCCCTGGGGGTGGTGTAGCATTTGATGCATTTCCAGGTTTACGATTGCTTGTAAATCTGGAAATGCATCAGTGGACATGGGTGTTGTGTGGGAACACCTACAGCAACACCCATGTCACGCCCCTAAGACGCAACGTGTTGCGTGAAATGGGGCGATATTTACAAGCACGAGTAAAGCCAAGCAGGGTGGCTTTACGTGTGCTTGTAAATTTCACGCAGCAAGATGTGCCGCCAGTGCGTCACGCAACATGACGCACCAACGGCGCAAGGGGCTCATAAATAAGCCCCTGTAAAACTATTAAAGGAATCCGAAAACTGCTTAATCAATAATGCAAGTATTTTAAAGCTGTATATTTGTTTTTTATTTTTATACATGAGCACCCTGACATTTCGATCCAAAGCATCGTAAATAAGGGCAGAAGTGGGACATAGCATGAAATGAAGTTACTGTGGGGAACACAAACCTAACTAGATGCTTGAGGCATGGTACAAAGATGCTGCTTTGTGAAAAGTAAATAGAGTAACACATATGACACAGAGACAGGTCATGTGGTATAGTTTCAAAATAAAATTATACAAAAAGTGATGGATGGAATGTTTAAATTAATCTCAGCCACTGGTAATTACTAAGGCCACATCCAACTACATGGTTATTTTGCACACCAGCCACCTCAGTTTGGATCCAGTCATATGCAAATCAGTCTTGCCCTGTTCCAATAGGAACCTTCCAGCCTGAACTTGCATGCCAGGGCCTCCCTGAACCAGAACACAAAAAAAACAAGACCGATTTCATCCTTATTAGGACTCATCAGTCGGGTATAGCTTGGTTCCAGTGGTACAGCATGTACTGGACCAAAATCTGGGCATAACCTTGCCACTTGGAGCACTACATGAAACACACAAAAGGTGATGGGGGGAATGTGTACAACAGTTGTGCCTCTGAAGTGGGATAGAACTTCTATCCCACATCAGAGGCACAACTGGGTATACATACTGGACCTCAGACACCACCACTTCAGTACACTTCTGGATCTGTGGAAACTCTGTCGGGAAGAAGGGCTGCTGTGCTGCTCAAGGACTGCAACTCTACTGCACTGCACTCTGCTAGACTCTTGCTTTGCTGTGCTGACCTGCTGCCCTCTTGCCTGTGTTAAAAGTACTGGACTTGCATCTCTTGAACCCAGAACCCAGAGTGACTCCAATGGCTAGCTGGCTGGCCTCCTCATCTGAAACTTCAGGGACATAAGAGGCTTCCACCAACCTTGCATCTACACCTGGACTCTGCCATCTGTGAGTCTCCCATGCCAAGTGGTGCCACTCCAGTCCTAGACTCTTGGAGGTGGGCTTAAGGTGATTTGCCAGCCTCTGCTGATCAAGCGTAACTGACACCTCTCCTCTGCTATGCAGAGCAACCCCGAGCAGAACCGATGCATATCCACTGCTGCATTTATTGGACCTTTCACAAAGACTTGATGCAGCTGCTGCCCACATCGCCTTTGGTACCGCCACTACAGCATGCATCCTAGGTGCAGGGCCTTGTATCTCTCGTCAGTGACAGCCTCGACGACGATGACGGATTCCTCATTGCAGACTCACAGCTCCTCAGGACCAACACAATGCCCTGACTGTTCAACCCATCTCCGACTCTGGACTTCACATCACAAACCCTTGTCAGCGGGATCCTCGACGTTGATTCCACAGGTCATTCTACCACACCCTCGCCGCATCTCGGAATCTACTCATCACTTCGACTGTGTGACACATCTTCGACGTGGATCCACGCAATGCTCAGCAAACCAGGATTTAAGGTATGCTATTCAGTGGGCCTAACTGGGTCCATGTAGCCAGCTCATGCTCCATCACGGTCAGCCTGAACCTGTGACTTTGTTCCAGTCTGGCACAACCAGATATCTACCGTTGGCGCATTACCTACCCCACCCTCCCTTAGCGCTATTTTCTTTAAAAACTATAAAAATTAATATCTCCGGTTCTACTAATTGGATTTTTGTCATTTTGGTCTTGTCTCATTTTTTGATAATCACTCAATTTTTTCAATACTGTGGTGGGCTCCTTTTGTGGTGTGTTTTCACTGTGTTACTGTTTGAATTGTTGCATAAATATTTTGCACATTGCCTCTGAGCTAAATTGACTGCTCTGTGTCAAGAAACCTGAGAGTTGAGTGCAGGTTATGTTAGGGTCTGCTTGTAGCTTCACCCTGGTTTCTCCCCCCTCAACCTGTAGCCCAATTTCTTACATTCCACTTTTAAATACTATGGACTCTATCTTGTGGGCTGTAAGGCCTTTGTAGGACTGATGGCATGTTTTCCGTAAAAGCCTAGTGGATGGCACAATGTGTGCAGCAGTCCACAGGTAACATTTAGCTTCCATGCCATGAGTGTATTATCTCTATTATATTCAAAGTAATTTCTGGGAAGTTAAATATGCTATTTGGGGATTGGCCAATTTTCACCATGTTTCGGGGAAAGAGCACAAACACTGGGGTCTGGACAGCAGTGTCCCAGTGTGCAGAGTTTAAAAACAGCAGCATCAGTGCACAAAAATTTAGGGTGATCATACAAAAATTACATTTTCTCACAATACTTAAACAGCTTGATCTACTTTTTAAAAGCTAAGCATAGGAAGCATGAAGAAGAGGCACATGATAAAGTCTGCTGACATAATGTTGTAAGTAATTGTTAACAAAGTGATTGTGAGCTGCATGGTATATTCAAACATTGTAAAAGCTATGCTACGTCTTCCACAGAACTCAGGAAGATGGAATGTGGGGATAGGCTTCTCATGATTCAAACTTGTGACATGCAGATCACATCATATCTCACTGGTGTGTGTTTAACTCCCTTGGCAACTCTACTAACCTTTGATGAGACTGACTTCCAGAAACTTTGCATATGCCTCTCAATGGCAAGCAGCCTATTGTAATGTGTGCTAAGGTTAGAAGGCAGTGCATGTTCGAGTTGGGCCATTTAGTAATTTTTTAATTAAACCTATGCACCATTTGAACGATAGCCACTATGGTAGATAATGGGCCTGAGTAAAGTCTTACTAACGTTTAGTTTTATGTTACTATTATTTCTTACTTCGTTATAGTGTTTTGCAGTTCCTGGGGGCAGCACCTTACTGCTTGAGAGTATGGTTTATATATAACAAACCACAGTCATCAAGGTACCTCTTGATAAGCATACTAACAGTGTGTGTTTTATCTATGAGGCAAACAGAAACGTTTTCTTGAATAATATTTAATATCGTAGTCAACATTTGTTCTTGAATATTATTTCATAATATAGTCAACTTTTTTCCTAGGGAGATTTCAAATAAATGTAATTCTAAGGTTCCTCTGAACTTATTTTTCTTGTCTGTTTATTAAGAGTGAATCATATGTTACGTAATACTTAAAATTACACAAATTCTACTAAAATAAATGCCATCATACAATGCATAAATATAAGTCACATGTGACCTAAACAGCATCATGGGATTGAAAATCAAATAACATTAACTCTAAACAGTCTTTCATTTTTTAAATTTTTTTATTAAGCAGAAGCATAAGGAGAAAAACGACAATCAATAAATAATCAATAAAAACCAGGATATTTTAAGACACAATTTGATCAATATTCAGAAACAATTGAATAAAATAAGTACTATAAAGTGCATAATGGCATATTCCAGCAAAAACCAGATTAAATGCAAAATTTATAAAATTCGAAGATTCATACCCCAACTTGGAATTAAAGTGCAGTGCTAAAGGTGCTAAAGTGCATCCTGTGCAAAAAAATTCTTTCCTTTATCAACCTTAATATTCATCCTATTGTGGTATATTAAAGTGCATTTTTTTTCCCCCCTTTTGAATTTTTTTTATTGGGTTTTTTTTGTAATTAAATATAGGGTTTTTCTTCTGCCTTATTTTCTATCTTCTCCATATATTTCCATACGGCAGTGAATTTTTTAATAGCACCTACTCTGTTAGCATATGCTTCTTCAAATTTCATAACACGTTTCATCTTATTTAGCCATCCCGCATAAGTAGGTATTTTAGCAGATCTCCAGTTCTGTAATATCAGGGAACGTGCTACAAGGGAAGTGATAGCTATAAATGTCTCCTCACCTCTTATCGTTGCTAAGGTCCCCCTTTGTCTAGTAATTCCAAAGAGAGCTACGTCAACTTCGGGAACTAGCCTCTTCTGGATCCCCTGGCTAACAGCTAAGAAGATCCTTTCCCAAAATTGTACTAGCCTTGGGCACATAAAAAAAATATGCAACCAATCACCCCTCCCTTCTGCCTGGCAACGGAAACATCTATTCTCCACTTCTGGATAAATTTTATGGAGCGCTTTGGGACATCCATCCATCTATCGAGACAAAAAGTCCATTCTTTTAAAATTAGCAGCTCTTAAGGCCTTGCTGCCTAGCTGTGAAATGGCCTGCCAATCCCGATCCAAAAACGTACATTGTGTCTCCTGAGTGACTTTTTCCAGAAATGTATTTACCAACATTGAATCTTGCTGGGAGCATAAGAGACGATACCAATTTCCCACCCCTCTTAATTTTGCTCCCAGTAAAGCAGTCACAAATGTAGTGGGACTAGTACTTGAAGGGAGATTGAATCTATTTAAAAAATATACAATCTGTATATATTCAAAAAAATGAGGCTTGCACCTGTCACCACTTCTATTTAGAACCTCTTGCCAAGTAATCACTCTATTTCCTATTATAAAATGTCCCAATTCTTTAATACCACAATTATACCAACTGTTCAGATGGCTAGTCCTGATTTGAAGGCCCAAGCTTTTGCATTCACCTAATTTTAAATAGTGAAACCCTGTAGCGCCTGCTTGCTTATAAAAAATCTGTAATCTATACAAATATTCTTGGGAAGTCTTATACCTAGTTTTTTTAGGGAGTTTTGCTGTTTTTAAAAATATTGGGATCTGTGAGCCAATTTCTTGCATCATTTTGTCCCCCAAAAAATTATCTACTGATCCTTTCAAATCAATTAAACAAACTGTCAAATCTAAAATAGCAGCTTCATAGTATGTCCTAATTTGAGGGAGTGCTAGCCCCCCTGGTTAATATCCAATTGAAGCACCGCGAGTTTAACCCTGGGTACCTTCTTACTCCAGATAAACTTTCTGAAGATTGTTTCTAGTTCTTTAAAATAGGTGTTGTTAATCTTTATAGGTATATTTGTAAAAAGGAAAACCAACAAAGGCAGAATTGACATTTTGATAAGGGCCACACGACCTATCAAAGTGAGAGGTAGTTATGACCAATCATCTAGCAGTTTTTTCACCTTATTCCGCATTGCTTCATAATTTAATTTATATAAATCCTCATATTGATTGGAGACATAAATCCCCAGATAACGAATTGGGTCGGCATTGCGGGCTTGTTGT
This sequence comes from Calotriton arnoldi, assembly GCA_963921515.1. Lineage (NCBI taxonomy): Eukaryota > Metazoa > Chordata > Amphibia > Caudata > Salamandridae > Calotriton > Calotriton arnoldi. The sequence continues at coordinate 656,965 of CAWUFW010006028.1, read as the reverse complement.
CTAAGGATTTCTGGAAGAAAATAACTCTCCGTATTCAGGATTAAGATCTCTGTCTTATTTTGATTAATTTTGTACCCCCGAATCCGTTCAAACTGGGCGATTTCTACTAGCACTTGCTCTATGTTCTGGCTCTCAGGTTTGTAATAAAGAATGATATCATCCGCAAACAACTTTAATTTTGTCATGCCCACTATTGAAGTTTAAATTATCAAATTGTTGCGAATTTTTGTGGCCAAAGGCTCAATAAAAACGGTAAACAAGACAGGTGATAACGGGCACCCTTGTCTAGTCCCCCGGTTCACATTTATTGTCCCTGCTAAGTTGGTATTAATAAAAACCTGAGCCTGTGCCCCCTGATAAATATTCCACAGCATTTTAATGACCTGGGGGGGAACCCCATACCTACCCAGACCATAGAAAAGCGTATCCCAGTTAACCAGATCGAACGCTTTTTCAGCGTCAACCATCATGACAAGCGCAGGGGTTCGATTACTATTAAAGAAGTCGAGAGCTTGAACTAAAAACCCTGTATTGGCCGACATTAGCCTTCCTGCAATAAACCCTGTTTGATCTCTATGGATCACTTCTTATGCTAAAGGGATAAAACGCTGTGCCCAGATTTTCATTAAAATTTTGTAGTCTGTGTTAAGTAGACTGATCGGTCTATAGGCATTAATATCCTTGGGATTTTTCCCCTTCTTCACAAAGCTCGCATTAATGGATTCTTTAAAAGTTTAGGGAATTCAACCGCCTGCCTTTACATAATCAATGTGCACTTGTTATGGTATGATCGCCAGTAAATTCAGGTAATACATTTTTCTTAATGAAAGTCTCGACCCATTGAAGTGGTTGGGACCCTTCACTCCCCTCTGGCACCCCAACTATCCGTAAATTTGCACGCCGGAAATGATTTTTGAGTTCCTCAAGCTTATTCTCAAGGGCAACTTTTTCCTTTTTTGCTTCGCTCGCTCTCTGATGCATCGAAGTCATTTGATCTTCCAACTGCGAGATCCTAGACTCTGCTTCTTGTATTCTCGCTGGAAACCCGGCCACTGCTTCCTCATTTTTTCCGAGGCGCTGGTGAAGGGAGGCTATTTCATTCATTTGAGATATCTTCATTTCTCTTATTTCTTCAAGAATGAGATTCAACATGATCTTTATATCCATTTGATAAGTGCTATCTTTTTCTGGAGCTTGTTCCTGTGGATTATATAGAATTTTCTCATCTTTCTTCCGATTATCCACTTGCGGTCCTAAAATCTCCGATCCTCCTTTATCTGATGACTGAGGCTGAGCCTGCGGCTGACACTGACTCTGCATTACTTGTTGTGGCAGACTTAATTCTTGTGATGCTACCTGGAGCTGGGCCTGGGACTGGGGATGAAAATCCATCTGGATATTCTTTACCTTCAAGAGGGAAGCCTTTAACGCCTTTTCTTCTAGACTAGTTAGATCGCATGAGGGTAATTGCGCATTTTGGATCGGGCTAGCTAATGCTTCCTCCGTACACCCCTCCAGGAGTTCTTGCTGCTTTGCAGGTGGTTTTTCCGGTGTAGACTGAGATGCGTTTCCCTTTGCAAAAACTGGGAAGTCTTTTACTTTTTTCACGCTTGCCTCGGGAGTTGCATTAAAAGCTGATTCTGCCTCGGATCTTATTTGCCCTTCCGGGCCTCGCTCCCATCCCTTCTCTGCACCTAGATCTTCAATTCTTAGACCCTGCTGGAGTTCTGGCAGATCTTCTTCCGAGCTTTCAAAACTTGAATTTATGCCAATTCGCTTTAAATTATGCTCCGCTTTAGCTGCGGACGATAGAGCTTTTGATTGGGCCAATCGTGTTTTGGCTTTAAGTCCTGCTGCAGAGTCCACTTTAGCCGTTAGATTTAATTGTTTTAAATGCTTTCCCATCTTGATTTTTTCCCCCGTGTCAGGGAGTCTCTCCCGGCTATCGCACTTCATATAGCCTTCCAAATCCAGCCTATATTCAGAATGCCTTACCCAGTTGGGTCCGCACTTGTATTGCTAATGGAAAAAGTAGGCTTTTCTCAGCCCAATCCCTTTTTTTTTTCCTTTTTTAAACAAGCAAAAATTGGAGAGAGAAAAAAAACCCAGACCTCAGCACCCCCAGCACAGTCAACCAGGTGCCAGCCCTTCCCTACCAGCAGTGCCTCTCCCTGCAGATACGGAGGTTATCAGGCTCACCTTAACAGCAACAGTCAATGCAGGCATAGGGATTTCCAGAAGGCAGAAAGCAGCCGGTCCGTGCACTCCTCCACTCCTCTCTCACAAAGTCGTATACCTCGTGTTCCCCCTCAGACTCCAGCACTCAGCCCCAGCTTCAGCTTCCTACTGCAGCTCTCAGTCAACACCAATCCGCCACAAAAAAAGCATGAGCTCCTCCAGCAATCCGCCAATCCGCCGTTCACCAAACACTCGGGATAAATTCCGATTCTCAGGAGATAAGTGCAGGTTTTCTTAAAATCGCTGGATTCCGGTTAAACTGTGAGCGAGTGCAGATAACTTTTGCAAACACAAATCTCTTACTGTACACATAAAGGAATCATTGCTAAATGGTTCAGACAGTTAATTCCAATGAAAATTGCCCACGACAGCGGCCGACATCAATCCGCCACAAAAGCACGAGCTCCTCCAAGGCTGAAGACCGCCAGTCCGCAATCAACATTCGCCGAACACTCGGCCCCCAGGACCAGCCTCCAGACATTCCAGGGCCGGTCAAGTCGCGTCTGCTGCCAAGCCACCACAATCTACAGATAAAATTACTCCCGTTTCTCCCGCAGTTTCTCCGGTCCGCTCCACGCTCCGGTCAGTGCAAACTCCATTACAGGGGGAGGGGCATGGGATCACCTGAGACTACGCGTCAGCGGGAATCGCCGTAGCCTCTCATCTCCCTGCTTATGATCTCCCACCAACAGTCTTTCATTTTGAAAACAAATATTATAAAAACTCAGCCCTTAAAAACTTTTATAAGAGAGATTATAGTCTATCTACAATGCTCAGCTGTATCACAATTACAGTTGAGTATCATCATTCATGTTTTGGACCTGCTTTTTATTCATTACTAATCCACGATGAATGATTTCAAGGGAAATGTTTTCTCTCGTAATTAATCCAAATGGTGCAAAAATACTTTAGTATTGTGTGATGAGTCACCATTAAGGTTGAATAAAATCAACAATCTTAAAAAGACCACTGCAAGAATAATGGGACACCTCAATCAACTGTAAGTTTAATTACTTTACCTTCACAAAGTTTTCATTAACACTTGCTTTTGTTTTCCTATGCTGTAATAATAGCAACTGAGGCTGTACCATGACAGGTAATGATAATGAACAAATCGGATTTGGAATCCTTAGGTCATTTTGTGTTAAGTTCATCATAGCCTCTTACTTCCTTTAATTTATATATATATATTTAAACTCCGAGTACCGAAAACAAGGGTGCCTGGAACATAAAGGAAATTATGTACTTGGCTAGGAGTGAAGAACATCTGCCAATCCTTGTTTTATTGGGATTACCATCTTCATTTGATATAGTGTTTCAGTTCTTTTTCTTTGGTGTTTTAAAGTCAGTACCTCTAGCAACTCAATATACCAAACTCCGGTTAGATTAATACACATTACTGAGAGAATTTCTGCTCAAGGCCTGAGAGCTATGGCACATGCAGCAATCAATCCCCAGAGAAGTCTGAGCTGAGTTCAAGCAGTACCAACAACTTCAAAGAGCAATAGCACAACACAATAAAATGCTCAAGTCAATTTAAAAACATAGCAAAAAATTTAATAAACAGAAAAACACCAAAACTATCAAACTAGGTTACGGGGAGTTACAGATATGAATTTTAAAATGTTCAGAGCAAATGAGACAAAAAAGGGCTAATCATTACCATTTGATAACTTTATTTCAGCATTCATGCCATAAACGTTTAGAAAAACCAAAACAAGGTGACAGACTTATTGGATAGCACTGTCACTGTGACTCTGCTCATTTTGAAATAAAAGAAGAAAATTGATGAAATAACAATGGACTATATATGTTGTGTTCGGTGCACCTCCTATTGCTAAAAATGCCATAAAAGTTTACACATCATTGCTGGCCATGTAGTAAAATACAATAAAAATTAAATAGGTAAAACATATACAGTACTCAAATTACATCATCTTATCACTCTCTCGTCACAATTTATTGAATTCAACAATGAAGGAAAAAAAAAGAAAAGGGCTAATCAGAAGTTACTGTTCGCAGTTGACCTGGACCAAGTCATGGTTTCAGGCCAACCACAATGGAGTGGATGGTCGCATACACCAAGCTGGACGTAACAGTCAAAGATTTTACCTTCTGACTTAGTCTGTGAAATGGAAGCAATAAATCTTCCACTAGGTCGAGGTCCAAGGCTGTGGATGGAAAGACTCCCTCGATGTAGGATGTTATTGTTGAACTCTTGCTGGAGAGATTGGTTTTAGTACCAAAAGCTCTGAGCAAGAGAAACCTGAATTTCATGGCCACCAAAGGTGCATTGTTGGTCAGATAGATTTGCCAACTTGTCCCAGTCCTAGGTTTAATCTTTTAACTTAGTCAATGCTCCAACGGAGAAAGGTGTGGAACCAAAGCTGGGCAGGGCTTCATGAGGCCAGATATCTTTGCTGTGATGTCCAGCTGAATCTGTTTTCAGCAAAGCAAAAGCTCTGAGCAGGACTTCTTACCCACCTTGTGTTCAACCTTCTGGACCATCCTCAGTACGTTTCCTGGTCCTCCAGAGATGGAAAACATGAGTTAGTCACAACTTTATCAAAGCTCTGAAAAAGATCCTTGGTTAGTTCTGCAGGCTCCAATTCCTCAGGGCAGGCTTCTGTGCACCTGGTCTCTCTCCAGCTAGGGGTTCTGCAAGGTCTAGTTCTCAGTGATAAGCTTCGACCTCTTGGGATCAGGTGTCTTTCTGCTTTTTGTGTGACTGAAGAAGGAAAACAGAAGCCATCCACTTGACACTTGGAGAGTAGTTCCAGTCCCTGGAGTCCCTATGCGAGTCACTTTCTTCCAGCAGGAATCATGAGACTTCTTTCAGCCAGGGCCTTCTTCTTCAGATGAAGTCATCACTGGTCCAGGAATGTTCAAAATGAAGAGGTGGTATTGATGCTATATCTATCATGAGCTCTAGTCAGTGATAGGAAAAATTCTGCCACCCAATCCTATATAGCAGAACTGGTTTTATGCCAGTTATGGCACTGGCAGCCTAAATTACATTTTTATAAAGATATTTTTCTGCTTAAGATATCAAAAACTTGATTTCATTGTTAAATCAGATTTTTAAAATCAAACATGAAATAACTTTGAAGCTTTTTTCTAGCCTGGGGGGGTTGAGCTTCCCTGAGCCTAAGATGGCGGTGTAAGCCGAGAGCTCCGTCCGTTCATTAATCTATCCTGCAACTATCCGGCATAATTTCTGGCAACTCAGTGTTCTAAAGCATGTGCCCTGGCACTTGGGACTTCCGTGAACGATTTGGGCTGTATTCCAGGGCTGTACAGTGACCCGTGATGAAGAAAAGCGGAGGACAAAATCCTTGCCGGACGCTGTGATCCCGAGGCCGGGCTGGTGACGTTGTCTCCGGCTGCTCTCTGCGCGAGTTCGCAACGGCCTACGTGAACCCGCGAGGCGGGTACTACGGGGCAGAGCTGACGTTCCGAGACCCTGCGAGGTAGCGGCTCAACGCTCGGACCTTTGCGCTCTACGGGGGGGGCGAGCTGCGTCGCCTTGGACCTGCCTTGCTGAGACCGGCAGAGGCGTCTCGGTGCCGCTCATCGTGACCGGGAGAGCGGGGATTACCTGCTGGCTGAGGTGAGCACAAGAGCTTCAGACGTGCCCCTCAGGCTTGCGGGCTTTGATAGCCATGACTCCGGGCTCATTGTTTGAGCTTGCAGCCCACCTATCCTTCCCCCTACCAGCACCAGTGGACGCGCGGTGCGCGGTTAAGAGACTGTGTCTGCCGGTGCTAAGCCTAACGGCGCCATCTTGTCACAGGCTGCAAAGAGGCAAGATATGTTCGTACTGCAGGGACTAAACGATCCTGATTATTAGGGGGCGCCGGGTGGGAGCAAGTTGTCAAACCACCCCCCTCTGGTTCAGCGGCGGATGCCAGGGGCCTGGGAGATATACTGCGGCCCCCTATTTCTCTGTTTCGCGCTTGTTTGGTGCATGCGGCCTGACCAGCCCAGTTGACGTGTCTCCTGTGCGGCTGTTGCACTACCCTTCATATTCAGTTCGCGTGTGGCAGCTGCTGCTGCTTCCGGGCGCTTGGAGAGCGACGGCCCCAGCGTATAATCGACTTAGGCCACATTGCCTGAAACAGGCGGGTCACCCATAGCGCTATTCCTCTATGGCAAACTTTCCTGAGTGCCTGCCCTGGCTAATGTATCAAAACGATTCCACTAAAGCTGCTGTGTGCTCCATTGATTTGCTGCTCGTAGGGTGTGGCGCAGACAGTTATCCTCACGCTCTGTTGGACTAAGGAGTACGCTACCAGGCTCGTAACATGGGAAAGGTCGACAAAAATCAACCCAAGCTTCACTTTGAGCAAAGAAAATCCAGGCTTCGCGATCAGACACCAGAAGAGGACTAGAACACTCAGACTGCAGTGCTCGAACCTGTGGAGGGCGATATTCGTGTCATCTTGGCTGCAATGCCAAACAGTTTAACCTCTATAGATAGCAAGATTGACTCGCTGTCCTACCGAATGGACCGTATGACGGAGCGCATGGACAAGCAGGTGGAGAGGATGGACATGACAGAGCGCAGGGTCACGGAGGTCGAGGAAGCACAGACAGAAATGGACTCAGAACACAAACAGATGGGCAAGCTCCTGCTCACGCTCCAAGAGAAGGCCTTGAAGCCAGGTCCCGCAGAAGTAGCATCCGAATTACCGGTCTGCCGGAATCCACGGCTGTAGGAAATATGGAGCTCTTTGTTGAACAGCTTGTGACGAAAATGCTGGGCTGAGACACGTTCTCTTCCATGTTTGTGGTGGAGAGATCACATCGCTCGTTGGGCCCCAAACCGCCGCCTGGGGCTGCGCCTAGGCCAATCATTGCCAAACTGTTAAATTATAGGGACAGAGATGCTGCACTGAAGGCGGCCCGGGCGAAACAAACATTGCACTAAGAAGGGGCGTCCATTTCTCTCTACCCAGACTTTACAGTTCGTGTGCAGGAGGCACGCAGACAATTTTCTCCCTTAAAGAAACAACTCAGAGAACAAAATCTCGATTACGCCATGTTGTACCCGGCACGACTTCGGGTGAACCGCCAGGGCAGATCTCGCATCTTCACGGATCCAAAGTCTCTGCAGAAAGCTCTGAAGGAATGGTCTAAAGAAAAGTCACCTGACATGGTGTCACCCACCCTTGAAGGCGCAACGGGCGGCAGCCTCGACGACCAGGACTGATACCAAAGACTCCCTATATCGCAGATAAGAATTTTTTCTTTGTATGAGACACTACGGGGACTGTAGTGTATTGTGGCCTTTGACCTGTTGCTATCGTTGATGGGGCGGGAGAGAGACTGTGCTAGTTGCAGTATTATGGACGCTATGCAGAAGTACTGCTCTGATTTGATCTACACGGGATCAATTACATAGCGATTTGCATGCTGATATTGTGTTCTGATGTTACATGACCTAACTTCAAGATTTCCTACAATACAGATAAGACACTATATTCACGTGGGATTCTGCGGGTACTGTTGTTTATTGTGGCCCTGCACTTATAGTTTAGATAGAGGGGGCGGGGGTTAGCTTGTTATACTAGCAGTTCTTTGGGCGCTATGCAGAAGTACTGCATGGTTTCGATGTAAAACAGTGGTCAATTTTATAGTGATTTGCATGCTATTGTTGAATTCAGATATGTTCTGATTTTGCTGATTTGTCTGATTGATGCACACTATGTGCTAGTTGGCGGACGGAGGGGATGTTTTACTAGTTGAGAAACTATAGGTAGCGGGCTTGGGCAACATCTGCCCATGTGTGAATCCCACAACCTGGAATCGTTTCGATTTTGTTATTAGTTGGAGATTGTTTTGCTTTTTGTATTTTTTTTGTTTATAATGGGGATGACAGGGTACAGGGTACAGGGTGGCCATTGCAAAGTTGGGGCATGTATGGCGTGGGTGGGGGGCTGCAGAGACCTACCGGGGGCCTTGATATTCTTTTGGTACGAATAGCTTACAATGTGCATAGCTGCTATGGTAGACGCTGGGTACGGAGTGCCCTGCATGCAATGACCTTGATTGTTGTTCGACAAACTTATCTACCTACATGGCACATACACAAGTGCGTAAGCTAAAGGTATTGACCTGGAATGTCCGCGGACTAAATGACTTCAGGAAGCTTAGAAAGGTTCTTTCATACCTTAGCAGGCATGCGGTAGATATTGCTTTACTGCAGGAATCGCATTTACCCCTCACCAGTCGAATGCTTAACTGCAGAGGATTTCAGGGGAACACACATGTTGCGGGGTTTACATCACATGCTCGAGGTGTCATCACCTGGGTCAATCCGAAGACGGGTATCAAGCTGGTCCCAATCGACACTGACTCCGATGGGAGGTTCGCCATATCACGATGCAGTGGGAAAGGGCTTGATCTAATACTGGTCAATGTATATGGCCCGAACTATGACAACCCTCAGTTCTTCCTAGCCTTGCTTGATAAACTGCGCTGCTATTGGGGTACTCACTTGCTATGGGGAGGAGACTTTAATTGTGTGTTAAATCCGCAGCTTGATAGATTGGGGTCCGGCGACTCACAGCTTCAGCGCGTTCTATAATAGATGTGGGGACACAGCTTGAGTTATGTGATGTGTGGAGAACCCGATCCCAAGGTAAAGGAGGATTCACACATTATTCAGCCTACCACGATTTGCACACTCGAATTGACTACTGGTTCGCTTCTAGGGACTTGTTCCACTTAATCCGAGATTGTTCGGTGCTACCTCGCACCTTCTCGGATCATTCGGCGATATTGCTAGTACTGGATTGCCCACATACACAAATTCCCCCATTCACGTGGTGCTTCCCTCCATATTCACTTCTTGACACAGTCTTTAAGTCAGAGCTGCTGGAAGCGATAGAAACTTTTTTCGATCATAATATAGGCTTGGTGGACACCTTCTCGACTGTTTGGGAAACTTTTAAAGTATACATTAGGGGTATAACTATGGCCAAGCACTCTGGAGTCCTTAGGTCGCTTCGTAGACGGCTCTCAGACCTGGAGAAGAAACTGCAGGAGATGGAGCGTGGCCTCCTCAATGGCATTGATGCCCATAGGACGGAGGAGTTTAAAGATCTCCTAAAAGAATACCATGAGACAGCCGACTCGGAGCTCAAGCTTATGGGCAAATATACGACGGCTCGTACTTATGGAGAGAGTGAGCGTCCTGGCTCGGTACTGGCCTCCTCATTAAGGAAGCGCAGGGAGAATACTGGAGTGGGAGTCATTAATGACGACCAGGGAATCCCCTTGAAGGAATTGTCAGCTGTAGCTAATAGATTTATGCAATATTATACACAGCTATATGCCTCTAAGGCAGGGTCTCTAGATGCTGAAATGCTTGATTATTTGGCACACATTAAATTCCCTTGGCTGACGAATGCCCATAGGGAATTTCTTATGCGTCCCTTAGACGCGGAAGAGATTACATCGGCCCTGATGGGGATGAAATCTGGTAGCGCCCCTGGGGTGGACGGCCTTACGGTCTCGTTCTACAAGGAGTTCAAAGACGTTCTCATTCCACACCTAAGTACGTTGTTCGAGGAGATTATTGCCAAAGGCCAGATGCCACCCTCGATGAGGGAAGCTCTCATTGTCGCGATCTTGAAGCCCGATAAGTTGCCAACTGAGTGCGCCTCGTTTCGCCCCTTGTCACTTTTGAACGTGGATACCAAGCTATATGCTAAGATCTTGGCGAACCGACTGGCCCCGCTTGTGCCGCTGCTTGTGGTGCCGGAACAGGCCGGGTTCGTCCCGAGCAGGAATCTGACTTATAATATACGTACGGTATTTGGTGCAATCCAACATATGAGGCAGGATGTTCAGGCTGTTGTGGTATTCCTTGATATGGAAAAGGCATTTGACTCGGTCGAATGGAAATTTATGTGTCAAGTGCTGACAAGAATGGGGCTGGGAGGCATCTTCTTGCAGATGGTGGGGGTTTTATATAATGATCCGTCGGCTAGGATAAAACTTGGTGATATGGTCACTGACAAAATTCATATATCCAGAGGCACGCGGCAGGGATGCTCGCTCTCTACGATTCTGTATGCGCTTGTCGCGGAGCCTCTGGCTTGCGCACTTAGGGAATATCATAGATACCGGGGAATTCGTTTCCCGGGATATCAATTGATTATTTCCACCTACGCTGACGACACGTTATTATATATTCGAGATCCAGAAACTAACCTCTCCCCAGTTTTGCGCGAGGTGGTCAAATTTGGTGCTATGTCCGGCCTACGGGTCAACTGGACTAAGTCGTTTATTTTCCCACTTACCCCCATCACAGTCTTCTTCACTCCTGATTTCCCGCTGCAATGGACAACGGAGCCGGTACGATATCTTAGTATTAAGGATGTATAACAAACAAGGGAACCCAAAAAGAATAGGTCAGGGACCTTGGGAGCTAGATTAGTACAAAGGACAGTGGTCCCTGAGTAGGAAATCTCATTAAACAATGAATATAGTCTCAATCAGTACTATATTTGAGCGCATGTTCAGCCGACAGAGGCAAGTTTAATATACACAGTAGTTTGAATAAAATTGAAGAAATGTGAGAGAAATAACAGTGGGATACAAGCCTGTATCCAGAGTCTCACAGATCAAAACACACAAACAACATAGAAAAGCTCAGGCAGTTTACATGTGTTTCAATGAATTTGCACGGATAATGAAACAACAATCATAAAGGTCACCTTTACACATATTACAAATTAACATTCAGTGTATAAGGTTGACAACTGTATCGACGACGTTTCGATCCTTATCAGTGAGATATTGGATCATCTTCAGGACTGTGGATTAAGTGCCTGAGAGCATATGCCTGCAGAAGCGCTTAAGGATGGAAAGCTGGCACGTCCAGAATGGGGAGAGGGGACATAATGGACCCGGGTTAGAAGTGGAGGCTCCGTTATCCACAATGGGAAGACAAGGCGGATGAGTCCTGCGCATCAAGGGTTAAATAAAAGGGATTGCGAGCCTATTTCAGGGTCGGATAAACTCTATGCAATTTGGATGTTTAGCGATGAGCCTGGTGTAGTGCCAGTGGAACATGCAGGCAAAAGAGGTGGCGCGTTCACCTCTTTTGCCTGCATGTTCCACTGGCACTACACCAGGCTCATCGCTAAACATCCAAATTGCATAGAGTTTATCCGACCCTGAAATAGGCTCGCAATCCCTTTTATTTAACCCTTGATGCGCAGGACTCATCCGCCTTGTCTTCCCATTGTGGATAACGGAGCCTCCACTTTCTAACCCGGGTCCATTATGTCCCTCTCCTCCCATTCTGGACGTGCCAGCTTTCCATCCTTAAGCGCTTCTGCAGGCATATGCTCTCAGGCACTTTAATCCACAGTCCTGAAGATGATCCAATATCTCACTGATAAGGATCGAAACGTCGTCGACACAGTTGTCAACCTTATACACTGAATGTTAATTTGTAATATGTGTAAAGGTGACCTTTATGATTGTTGTTTCATTATCCGTGCAAATTCATTGAAACACATGTAAACTGCCTGAGCTTTTCTATGTTGTTTGTGTGTTTTGATCTGTGAGACTCTGGATACAGGCTTGTATCCCACTGTTATTTCTCTCACATTTCTTCAATTTTATTCAAACTACTGTGTATATTAAACTTGCCTCTGTCCGGCTGGACATGCGCTCAAATATAGTACTGATTGAGACTATATTCATTGTTTAATGAGATTTCCTTACTCAGGGACCACTGTCCTTTGTACTTATCTTAGTATTAAGGTGCACACCAACTCGGAGGTGGTGCTCAAGGAGAACTATGGAGCCGCTATCAGTAAGCTGGAAGATGACGTTGAGCGCTGGATCCGATTGCCATTGTCCCTAGCGGGTAGAGTATCAATTATGAAAATGGTTGGGCTACCACGGTTTCTGTTTCTGTTTACTAATATTCCGATGGTCCTCCCTAGTTCCTTTTTTAAAACACTCACATCCTTATTAATCAGACTCGCCTGGGCGGGGAAGACTGCCCATGTCAAATGGGATATACTTACGTTACCATATCACATGGGGGGCCTTGGTGCCCCAGATTTGGATCTATACTATAGGGTGGCCCAAAGCACACATGCGCACTATTGGATACACGGCCCGGCTGATACTCCGCACATACAGATCGAGAGAGTTGTTGCCACACCACTCACTTTGCAAGCGCTCTTGTTTAATCCGCCTGACCGTAGGACTGGTATCTTAGATTCCATTAACTCGACAGTGCACGCCTGGCAGCATCTCTTGAAGCTACAAGCGGGAGTCATCTTGTATCCCCCCTACACTCCATTGGAGTGGTGCCTCTGGCTCCCTGCGTGCTCCGATAGAGGGGTGACGCGGGCGTTGAATGCTCTTCATATCAAGATGATAGGTGACATGTTCTCTGATGGTATAGTTAGACCATGGGATGATGTAGTCGCAGGGGTTCAGCATCCTACGCCACTTGCCAGGTTTCAGTATCACCGGATGAGGCGGTCATTACTCAAGAACTTGGACAGTGACTTAGCGGAGCCGCCAGATGTGGCTGCCCTCACACACATAATTAGAACTGACACCCCTAATCGTATTATTTCCAAGCTGTACAAGGTGACCCAGGGCTATCGGAGCAACCACGATACGAAGGCGAGATTGGCGTGGCAGACGGACCTGGGTGTAGATATAGACGATGTGATATGGAAATACTGCTGTGAAAGCACGAAGCGTATATCCTTGAATGGGCGGCATAGGCTGATTCACTTCAAGTTCCTCAACAGAGTGTACTACACTCCTGAGAGACTACACAGGTACGGGTTGCGTGACTCCGCTATATGTGAGCATTGTGGTGTTGGTGCAGCGGATTTCTTTCACCTTGCCTGGCTGTGTCCGGGGACTACTAACTTCTGGGCACAGATTTTCAAATCACTAGGGGACATCATTGATATGCCACTGACCCCAGATCCCATGCTTGCCCTGCTTGGATACTCAAAACCTCTGCCCAAAGCTACAAGGAGACTAGTGGATATGGGGCTCCTGATTGCTAGACTTAGGGTTGCTGTTTGCTGGTCCCGTGGCCCACTTCCCACTGTTGCTTGCTGGTCGAAAGATATGGTATATTGTTGCACTCAGACCGAGAACTACAGCGAACTCCTTCCCCCACGCAACCGTCCCAAAGATTTCTGGGAATTATATAGGGTGTACCTAAATGCTAAAGATAATGCAGATGGAAACGAGGGATCCGCTGTGCCCCAGTAAGTTATAGTTAGATAGGAATGCCTGCCGAGAGCCCCTGGTGGAACTTATGGTTTAGGTATTGGGGATATGCCCTAAATTGCTGTGCTGATGCGAAGGCTGCCTGCCTTGGTAGTTAATAATGTTGCTGATATTTTCTGGTATTCTGCTGTAACACTTTGATTTACAGGCTCCTGTGACGCGGATGGTCTGTTGCTGCCTTTGTCATGTCAAATATACACACCATGACGATCTGATGGTATTTTCGTTGTATGCCGCAATATTTTTGTGGCCTGTATTTGGTCTCTGTACTTTATTTCTTTTGTGTTGGTTTTTCTCTTTGTATTTATGAAAATAAACTAAAATAATTTAAAAAAAAAATTACAAAAAGCATTTTTCCTGCCTTTTCCTCAGCCAAAATAGGGACTTAAGATTTGAATCCATCTCAGTTTACTTAAGGAAAGATTTAGCAAGGGCTACACAGTGAAATAGTTTTTGCACTTTTATTTCACAGTGAGGGCATACTAACCCTAATATGTAGTGTGCACTATTTTGATAAAATAGCACACTGCCTAATAGGCCTAAAAGGCACACTTTATGGATGATTTATGAATGTATAAAAATAGACTTTTCCTTCATGGCAAATGCATTTTCCCAACTATCTGTCACTACAGTGCATTCAGACTGCAGCCCAGCTAGAGCACATTGGTGCTCCCGTCAGAGATATATTATTTATGTCTGATGTTAACCAAGACCTTTTGATTTTACTAGAATTATATGTACAATATACTTACATAAAGGGGCTTTCAATCCCCTCTCTTCATCCATTGGATTGTTCTTGTGTAATTAAAATATTGCTTCTGCCCACTACGGCATATTGCATGGAACAATGGGTCAGCCTACTTCAGCCACTAGCTAACTCCACTTTGAGTGACTGCATTTAGTCCTTTCACAAGAAGCACATTGGCACACAAGGCAGCTACCTTCAGTGTCAGTTTTTTTGTTTGTACTGTAATATTACTTTAGTGTTGCCTTTGTTTTTAGAGCCTGATGTAGCAGGATGCCTTCTAAAAGGTGAGAGCACGGGGTACATTTTAGCTTTTTTAGTGCCTGCCTCCTGCCAAGGCTCTTGTAAATTATTTTTGAAGTGGCCTTTGTTTATCAGCCAGCAGCTCCATGACCTCTGAGTGTAAGCTCATGAGGGTGCTCTATCTTTGCAACCCTGTCTGTCATTCCTTATTTCCTTCCTTTTATCTTTCCTTCTTTTCTTTTCTTTTTCTTTCTCGCCCTCCTCTTTCTTTCTTTGTTTTTTTCTGCCTTTCTTTCTATCCCTAAGGCAAGAGGCTGGCAGCCAATGCCAAGTTTTTTAAAGCCTGTGTTAGCCAAGACCTTTTGTTTTTACTAAAATGATGTGTATAATATAGTTATCTATATATGGGTTTTTTGCCAGATTTTGTCCATTTGTCTATGGCTATGTTATTCACTTTATTTCCTCCATCCACTCCAGCTGCATCACGGGGCAATGTGTCAGCCCACTTCAGCCATTGACTGACTTCACTATGAGTTACAACTTGCTCCCCTTTCACAAGGGTTACATCAACACACAAAGTAGATCCCTTCAGTGCCAGGTAGTGCTAAGGCAATGTGTGCATTTTTTAGACCAAAACAACATTTTTGCCCTTAGCCAATGTTTTTATTTAGATTGATTATGGCCGGGCAGCTTCCTGACAATAAAGTTTTGCAAACACTAGGACAAAGTCAGACCTTTGCCAATGTTTGTTGTCATATTTGTGGGTGATTTGAATACACACTTTAGCCCACATATGTCATTTAAATTTCTATGCCATAGGTTCAGTTTAGCAGACATTTGCAATGGACTAGGGAAGGACGTTAAATAGGCCAAATGGTGAGATCCAATGTATAGCAGGCATTTTAGAGGGGACACATGACCTTTACTTCTGTTTAGCAGTGGCAAAATGCCAGGCGTTCTAAAGCTAGCAAAAGTAGGATCAACAAAACGTGAACAATCTCTGTGACCATGAAGAAAGGGTGGATTTGCTGTATTGCTGTTGAGGTTTACAATTAGACATACAAACCACTCCTAATGTTTTGATGCAAAGGAAAGGTTTGGAAAGAGTACAGACGTATCTGCTTGTGAGCACCATTTAATGTGGGGAGTTTAGCATGTGTCTGAGTTTAGGTGACAAAGGAGTTTTGGAGAGTAGTGTGTTAACTGTTTATTAGTAGGGTAAGAAGTAGGTGATTTGTCTTTTTCCCCAAAGATTTCCCCTCATTTTCTCGTTTCTGCTTTTTAGAGATAACTGCTAGGTAAGTATCATGGTGCAACAGTGTGAATCATGGAGTTATATGGTGCTTTTTGCAGTGCTGGTTCACTCACACACTCAAACACTCATTCGCTAACTCACCCACTTGCTAAATCTCTTTTTTTCACTCACTCAAAATATTAGCCCCATCACTCGCCATCCATCAACTCTTTCGAAATGTACCCATCAGATATTTGAAGGGCACTGGGATTGCCATGTGAGGGCGATCGAAAAGAGTGGAATAAATAAATAGATGCATAAAATAGAAGTTATTCTAAAAGTAATAAAGAACAGCAGTGGCAGCTTAAAACCAGCCTTACAACTCTTTAAACACGGGCATGTTTCTCGCTGTAAATCGAATGCTCATTTTGCGCATGCTATGAGCTTCATCGCGGTGTTTAATCTCCAGATGTTTACTAAGACCGCAGCCCAGGCTTCAGGTCGTTCATTTTAAGCGTCCGCTCATTCATACCTTACCTTGTAAGGGCAAAGCCAATGACAATGCCCTCTAATAACTTTAGAGTTGAGTTTAGTTACCACAAAACAAACGAAGCGAAGACCTCCCGAAGACGGTTTCCGGATTAAATCTATCCCGGCTCCGCCGTTTCATGGAGCGTTTTGCTCGATGTGAAACTTTTCAATAAGGGGAAGGGACCACCGACGACTCGACGCGAAAGTGAGTAGATCAATACTGCGAATAATTGCTTATGAGCCTGTGTGGAGGTTATTTTCAATGTTGTACTGAACATCTAAATGGCATCTCTGTGTGTTACACATGTACGCTTATCGGCACTGGTGACGCAGTGGGCTAATGCCTCCACTGCTGGGGGCTCACTTTGACCCCATGGTTACGGGTTCGACTCGGGTCCATTCAGCTTTTCATCCTTCTGATGTAGGTAACAATAAATATACACTGACTGTTTATAGTGCGAAGCCTCCTAGTGGCCTAACGCAGGCCCCTGCTGCGCAGGTGCACCCCCAGCCCTACAGGGGGCCCCAATTATTCAGAAGGCCCCCATTCAGCGCAAGGTCAATTAATATCTGTGAGCAATAGGAGACTCTGGGGGCCCCTCATTACATCCTGCGAGGGGTGGAGAAGGGAATAACCTAGTGTTATGCCCCTGAAGCGCCCCCGCCCCTTGGGCCAATGGCGGATCAAAAAATATGCAGTTTTTGTTAAAACTGGTCAGAATTACAAAAACACTTGGAACGTGTTATTCTGCAAAAAGCAGTGCTTTGGTCTTAGTATCTGTACCTTACTTGGCACCAGTGGCGTAACAACACTTCAGGAGCCCCCCCCCCCCCCCCTTCCAAGTACATGGAGAGGGGCCCCCTCCCCGGACCCAGTCAGGTGCTCTCAGGCCAAGGGCTCGTCGCCTGTGCACAGTGCCAGAGAGGGCCCCCTAAAGCGGAGGTCGTCCCCCCACACCGCGGAGCGTGCGGGGGCTAATGTTACCCTACTGATTGACACAGGGCTCTCTCACTTGATTCTGTGACACAGAGCTGGCATTAGGCGGGCGGCGTACACTCAGTGGGTAACGAGCCTGCCATGGGCCGCCAATAAAGCAAGGCAAATGCCACCCCCAACCCTCTGTTTAGTAGCAAAACTCAGCCCCAATAAGGTAGGGGCTTAGACGACCACATGGTCCGGTGCCACTGCACCTGCTGCGCCATTAATATCTACGCCGCTGTGTCCATGGTGCTCAAGCATTTGTCTATTTTCGAGTATTCGTTTTTCATGACAACGTAAATGAGAATGTTCTGAGAACTACTTTCCAGATAGAGAGCAACTACATCCGTACATTTTCCTGAGTGCAAAGTAAGCACGGTGAAATGGTTGGTTTGTGAGCCCACTTGCAACATGGTAAATATGCAATGCACGCCTTGATATACAGCCTGCACATTAACAGCAGTGGTTTAATAGAAACATTTTCAGAGGCTACGCCACTGTGATCAGGTGCTCTGTAAAAATAGCTGTGCGAAGCCAATGGAAAAGAAGCAAACTGCATTAGTTCAGAGCGCCTCAGGCATGTTGTGTCTAACGCCAAGTAAAAAATAGAAGTGCAGTTATTTTTTCCGCATTACAGTGAAAAACTGTCCCTTACATTCCCATTCCTGTTACAGTGCTCGTTCACTGGAAAGGTTAACAAGTCATTTCACTGGACAACATTTGCTACCAGGATCAGCAAAGTAACCCTTGATATCGCAAAGTGTCTGGTAGTTGTACATCTGACCCCCCATTGAGTGTGGTTTTCCGATGTATGTGGAACTATGTAGCTCACCAGGTTGTGCATTGAGAACAAACCGACCACTTAAAACACACCCGCCCATACAGTGTGTGGTGTGGTTCTGGTGAATATGTTGCAACAGCTGAACCCATTCAACATTAAAGATTCACAGGCTGTGGAGCTGGCAAAGCCAACTCGGCGTTTTATCCTTCACGGAAAAAAGAATGACTGGTTTCAAATTTTAAATAATAGTTAAATACAAGATGTACTATAGGTGCTGAGTAATCCTCGGTATCTGAGAATATCCGCACATTTTTTCATTTATTTGCCACCA
Source organism: Calotriton arnoldi (assembly GCA_963921515.1). NCBI lineage: Eukaryota > Metazoa > Chordata > Amphibia > Caudata > Salamandridae > Calotriton > Calotriton arnoldi. The sequence continues at coordinate 638,591 of CAWUFW010006028.1, read as the reverse complement.
GCATGGATTACCTGAAACATCTTCTGAATTACAGTTGATTACAAATGTGTAGGTTCAACTGATGTGGTCATGATCACAAAGTGATCTAATCTAATGTGTGACTGTAGAAAGTTCACATGTGAATACTTTTGCAGATGTCCATGCTTGCATTTATACTTGTCACCATTAAATATTTGCTGGCCCCAAACCATGTAATATGTGGAATTAAGTATCCCCTGCCTTACATCATAAGGATATTGCAAGTCACAAGGGCTTCGTTTACAAGGTCATAAAACTCTGAGGCGCCTTGCAATATCCTTATAATGTACAGCCGAGGGTACTTTATTCCTTATAATACATGGTCACACCATAACCATTCCCACAAACCACTTAAATACTTGGGGACATGTTTAGGAGTCCCTTTGCATTGCTCCGTGGTGCAAGAGCGATAGAAACAAAAAATGAGATTTATGATGCCACGCAAGGCCACCTTGTGATCTCGAGTAATGTAACACAGAGAAAATCGCTGCATTGCACTACTCTGCACCAGGGAGACATTTCCATGGGTGTTGCGTGGGTATTCTCATGAAACATCCATTAATTTTGATGCATTCCCAGATTTACAAGAACTTGCAAACCTGGGAAAGCACTAAAAAGATACAATTCACCAGGAGAGGCATAATGAGGAGAAATATGCTAATTTCTCCTAGTTTTTTCCTCTTTCTATGTGTGCTGCATTTTGAAGCACTCATAGAAAGAAGAAAGAAGCCTCTCAGGATTGTTTTTGTGCTGGAAGGTGCACCTTCCTGCTCAAAAACAATCCTGCGTGCAACACAGGCACCCTTGCACCATGGTGCAACGAGGGTCCCTGCATTTGAGCTAGGCAGCCCATTGTGCGCCAGCGCAAGGGAAAGTACAGGAATGTGCTGTATTGCCTTAAATATGGGGCATTCCTGCCCTTTTCCAGTGACGCAGCAAAGCGCAGCAAGGTGATTTTTATGTGCTGGGCCCCTTTTTCATAAATATGGTCTACGGTACATTTGCACTTTCATGTTCATAATCATGAAGAATAAAATTTGATCACTCTCCATGACCTGCCTTTCCACTCTGCTCCTGGCAGGCGCTGTGGCATCTGATATCAACTGTAATAAGTTATCACAGTTGAGCGGCTAAGTCATTTTCTTATACAGGGGACTAGATGTACCACAAGTCAGCTGTAATTGTCTGTTATGTATGGCCCTCAAAATCATCTGCCCCTGCTTTCACTGCTATGCAGGGGCAGAGGAGGAATGGGAGAGCTATACGTAATATGGCCTCTCTTCCCTGTTCGAAATAAAATAAAAAATGGCCTCCTCTCACCCACAACCACTCATTTCTGTGACTTCCCTTCCCTCCCATCCAGAAGCTGTACTTTCTGCTTTCCAGCGCTGCTCTACAAGGCTCTCAGAGAACGAAGCTGCTGGGCATTGCTTTATGAAGTAGCAACAGTCGTTAACAAGTTCTGTTTCCCACTGGTGCTACGCCATAGCAGTGAATTATTAGATTTAAAATCCAGTTATTCACGCAAATGGCTCTCTATGATAGCTATACATAACAGAAATTGTCTGTGAAAGCAATGATGTTGATCTCAGCATTTCTGAATGGTATCATTTAAATAAGGGTAGAATATGAAGTTTACTGAGAATGGACTTGGGTTCTCATAAAATTCTTTATCCCAGAAATTATTAGAATCATATTCAAAGATGAAAAAAAATCAAAAAGATATTGTTTTTTTTACTCAGCCTGTATATCAGAAGTGGGTTTTTTTAGACCATTGTTTCCCAAATTTTTGGTCCTGACTCACTGGTGGATAGTGAGCATTGAAAGTCCAAGCAATAAATAAAGATGCCTTTAAATTCTGTATTTATCTTGTCACATTTGCTGTACTTCAAATACAGAGCTCAAATATCAGGCTCTGTCCTCTGACAAATTGTGGCTTATTTTTTTAACATGGGGATTGGTGTTTAGAACTTCTCACTTTGCAGTCAGAGAAAGAAAAGTAAAGTGAATTATGTGACAGTCTTGCTGTGCTAAATTCAGAGCAAAATGAAAGGCTGTAGAATATATTTTTTGTAACATAACAAAATAACTGTAAATGACTATTAATGATATGTACACATTCAATAGTTTGGAAACCAAAAATGTAGCGGTTTTGTTTGTAATTGTGAAGTGTGATGGAAACAAAGATTTTAATAGGATCAAAACAAATCAAGACACTTTACTTGGTGATTCACAAATGATAAATAAAAGCTGAAACCCGATTTCCACACCTAAGGCCCGATTCACAACGGCAAACTAAGAGTAAAGTCTAACTTTAAGACCTTCAGTATTCACATAGGGCATTTACGAGTAGAAATGTTAGATTTTGTCTCAGCTAAACTTAAGTTTTGGTCTGTGTGTGAGTGAGTGTCTTTGAGTGTGTGACTGGGTGAAAGCTTCCTGTTGATGATAGCTTCTGATAGGTGGTTGACTGTAGCAGGTGGCTTTTAGTTCTGACCTCTGACTAGCCCTGACAGGGTTCAGGCCTTCTCTATTCAGCCTAGTTGAGACTGCATATAGTGCAGCAGGTGTGTGCTCTCTTGATTCCAATACAATTCCAATACAAACATCTTCAAATATCAGTTTGCCATTTTCATTAAATGCAAAAATATTTACCCAAATGCTCTAGTTTTGAGTTTAGTAAGTAGGGATTTGTTCCGTAAGCACCAGCTTGCAGTTTTCATACAGCATTCATATTTTATGTTTTTGTAAATAAACAATTGTTTTCCTGAACCTTAAATTTCACCTTTTTAAAATATACTAATGTTCTCTCAAAAATGAGTTTGTCATTTTCCTTTAATTTACTATATTTGTCATTTTCATAACATAGTCTCATTTGCTATTACTCTGCTTAGATAGATGCTGCGTGATTTGCCCATATCTTGATTCAAATGCCGAAGTTCAACTCTCACATGTCCTGTAAAGCTTCACATTCCCATGTGCTGACTTTGGTGAAAAGGACTGCCGTAATCATGCACAGCCTCGTATGACCTAGCACTATTACATTTGGCCATATGCTAACTCATGTGATCATTTAAAATGATCAATACAAGGAACAGCTTTTTAGTGTAGCTTCACATGCTTATACGTGCCTTTTTTCCTTATACTGCTCTATATGATATGTTCCACCTGCTTACACGGTATACTGCGTATACTCTTCGAGTGCCCCCTTTCAGGTTCCCAATTTCATGTACTGCTTCACATATCTATGGACCGGCATCTTATTGCAGAAGCAGCTTAAAATAGCCAGTTTCAGGCTCATAGGTCTAGTTTAGCCTCTCTTACCCATGCAAACACTCATTTGTCTTTGTACAACCATAATATGAAAATTACAGCTTCATATCTGTACCTCCATCATATGCCAGCAGCAACATCATATTCCCAGATTCAACCTAGCAATGCAAGGTACAGCCTGCATTCCAATGTACTGCCTCATGTGGCCATGTATAGACCTATGAGCCTTAATTTAACAACAACAATATGCCCAATCACAACCATGTCTGACTACTGGTGCCTGATGTAACATTAACCTGCTACATTTGCCCTGTCTCACCATAAAATGACAGGAATATGACCACGCTTAGCCTCACATGCGCTCGGGCACCTCCTGTTCAGGACCAGGTGTGCTCCACTACAAGGCAAGGTGGATGCTGGAGGGTCACGTGACCTCAAGCCATCCATTCTATGGACCATGGTATCTGTCCTGTGGGGCTCAGTTTTCAGGCAGTGGCAAGAGAAAGCACCTTCCGAGGCCCTTCCGTACCAGGTAATGAATTGGTCAGATAAACGATGCACTGAATTTACTAATGATTGGTGCAACCTGTTTATCAACTACTTTATTACATATTAAGTATGCAGGTATAATAATAACACATGCTTATATGTGTAGCTTATGTATGTTGTAAATTATTGCAGGCATATACTGTAATAGTACTTCGCAGTATTGAATATACTGCTGTAGTAGGTAAACACAATTGCCCTTTCTGGATTTGCAAATATTTATATCACATCCACAGTGGGGTGACATACACAAGAGCTTTCTCAGTGGTGTAATACAGGTACTGGGATGTGCATATATGTCACAATGCTTGTTGGTTGTTCATAAAGGGACTTAACTGGGATTGCTTTATGCTGAGGGGCAAGTAACGTCTACCTCTTTGAAAGTTAAAGTCTCCCTAGAAATACTGGTAAAACCCACATTCCTTTGCAGTACAATTTAAAAATCGTTTCTTTCTATAGGTTTACATCCACAGATTGCAGGCTATCACAAAAAATCTCCACCTGCTATTTCCTAAAACTCTGTATGAAAAAGTGACCTTGACTTAAAACTTTTAATTTTTCCCTCCCTTATTCATTTTGAATGTCCATCTCCTTCACTTCTACTTCCTGCATGCCTCATGTGTATATATGTTATCTGGATTTATAGAGCACATTACTACCCAAAGGTGTCTAAGCGCTGTCAGTTCCGCTGCAAGTATCAGAGGACTGCAAAGAATTACCAGGACCTGAATAGCCAGGTCTTCACAACTTTTCTAAAAGAGAGAAGACTAGGTGCTGTTTTTATGCAGAGAGGAAGTATATTCCATGTTTTGGATGCTTCAAGTACAATGCTTTTTCCACCCCATCGTACCTGTTTAAATCTAGGCAGTACTAATAGCTTTGCGTTTGCTGAGCGAAGATTTCTGGTAGGGAGATACTGTTTGAAGCTCTGATTCAAAAAGTCAGGACCAAGATCATGAAATGCCTTGTAGGCTAGACAAAGCACCTTAAAGGTAATTCTTTGCCTGTTAGGAAGCCAATGCATTTTTTCCAACTCCTGAGACACGGAGCAAAATGTAGGAATTTTTAACAATAGTCTGGCCGCAGTGTTTTGGAGGACCTGAAGTTTATTTATATTGTACTTGTGACTGCGGGGCGGTGGGGCGGAGCGGGGCGGGGGAGGGGCTGGGTGGGGAGGTAGTGGAGTCGGACATACAACGGGTAGGAGTAAGGTAAGTAAATAAATAAATAACACTATTTACCTTGCGCTCGCTGCATCGCCGAGTTGGCGATGCAGCGAGTGCAAGGTAAATAGTTTTATTTATTTATTTATTTATTTACTTACCTTATTCCTGCTCATCGTATGTCCGACTCCACTACCCCCCCGCGGCACTCCCTCTGCGAGCCGCCACTGGTCAGAAGCAGACTATTACAATAGTCTATTTTGGATAGAATCAGAGAAGTGATTAACGTCTTCTGAGGATTAGCAGGTATAAAAGGCAGAACTTTCTTAATTATTTTCAAAGTGTTAAAAGTGGATGAAGTGAGTTTATTAACGTGATCAGTAAAGTTGAGTTTATTGTCAATGATCACCCCCAGGTTACGAGCCATTTTCACTGGCAAGGGGATAGAGCCCATGATAACTGGCTAGGCTGATGTGCTCCAAAAGGACAATTGTGATTCAAAGAGTAGGACTTCTGTTTTTCCGGCATTTAGCTTAAGGCAGTTATTGTCCATCCATCCATGGACAGCTAACATGCGATCATGAAATCTAATTTCTGTGTCAACATTATTTTTTCTATGGAAACAACAATTTGAGTATTTCAATGTAAATACTTAAGGCAACATATATATAACAGTCATATTACAATCGATATAAAGAGAATAAAAGGAAAGAAAGAACCAACATAGCTGTTTTTCTTAGAAAAATACAAAAATTATTTTATTGATAATCATTTAACAAAGATAAAATGAAACAATTCAATCATCCAATCCATTCATGTCTGCACTCATACACTCTCATACAATCCAAGCTCTATTAAAAACATTGATATTAATGGCAAAGCTGATCATAATCATTGGTATTCGTATGTGATCTCCGTAGACAAAAAATGTGGCACGATTTTAATAAATGCAGTTTCACTTTCCTTTCCTTCACTGCATCATCACTTTATAGGAGCACCTTATCTTTGGAGTAATACAAATGCTGTGCCATATGATTATGGACCGTTCTTACATTATATGAATATGATTAACAAAATAAATGCATTTATCGCTTAAATGAAATAACCTTCAGAAGAGTTGATTTACGTCACTATTGCCGTGGAAGTCCAAGGCTACACTTCCCCCATAGGGACACATTTTCTTTATAATAATTGTCAGGCCCAGGTCCCTGGGTTGCCCCTTTTTATTTAATAACTAACCTCAATGTAGCAGACAACGAGACCGCCTCGCTTCGGTCCTCTTCTCTTGTCGAAACTCTAGCGCGGGCCCCAGCCATCTCCCTTAACCAATCCTGGTGCTGCTCTCATGTTGGTAATCAGCATGAGATAAGTACCAGGATTGGAGGGAGCGGCCTCTCTCGACACTCCCAAGTGCACTGGAGGCCTGTGCTTGCTCTCAACCCAGCTGTCTAAGACAGTTGGGTTGAAAGGCTTAGAGTGCGCCTTTCTGGCTGGTCATCAAAAGACAGTTGTCTAAAGAGACATGTGCACTTTAAACTAGTGCACAAACAGCCCACCACTCCTCCCTGGTGCTGCCACTCAGCAGGCCCACCTCGTCCTGACACTCGGTTCAGGAAAGGTTGATGAAAAATAAAATGGTAATAAATTAACTTTATTACCATTTTATTTTTCATCTCTGGGGGCATTTAAGTTAGTGGGGCATGCTCCTCACTCTAATGGAGGAGCTGCCCCGGAGCTGATCCACAAAATATGCATACTGACATGTGTGGCCCATATCATGAATATCTGAGTTGAAGCAGAGCAAAGGAGTGTGCCTGTTTTTAAGGCACTGGACTTTATACATTTCATACACTATACACATAAAATCTCTGAGCTACGGCATGAGCTGCTTGCAGTGTGTTAGACCTGGTAACATTCGCGTGGTTTCACCAGACTTTTTGCCTTCTGGCCTCCGGTTTTGCTGACTACTTTTTTGCTTGCTTGATGCATACTGGACACTTTACCGTGCTAACAGTGCTAAAGTCTATATGCTCTGTACTCAAACCATGGCAACATTGGCTTTTTCACAATTGGCATATTTAATTTAATTATTGGTCCCAGGTAAAGTGGACTATATGTGCCCAGGGCCTGTAAATCAAATGCTACTAGGAGTCCTGCAGCACTGCTTGTGCCACCCACTTCAGCAGCCCTTTTTGAACATGGCGAAGGCCTGCCACTGCAGAGCCTGTGTGTGCAGTTTAAACTGCCATTTCGACCTGGCAAATAAACCTACTTGCCAGGCACTAATCTTTGATTTTATTACATGTAAGTCACCCCTAAGGTAAGCCCTTGGCAGCCCTATGGGCAGGGTTCAGTGTATTTAAAAGGTAGGGCATGTACTTTTGAGTTTTAAATGTCCTGATATTGAAAATTGTTAAATTTGTTTTTCACTACTGCAAGGCATATCTTGGATTGTCTTAAAACATCTTTTATGTGTAATTTCCTAAGCCTGGCTGAGTCTGTACTGGTGCCTTTGAGCCCCTCTCTGGACTGTGTGGACTGACAAGACACCATACCCATCCGTTGTCTGAGTTTCAAATACCTGGGCATCTGGGTGTCTCTACATCCAGAGCTTGCCTGGGCCCTTAACGTGGAGCCCCTAACTCAGAGGGCCAGGACTTATTTGGACAAGTGGCAATCCCTTCCTTATCACCTGAAGCTCTACTTGTTGGGGTTCTCCAGCATCTTATCCATGTTGTATGGCTCTCCCATTTCTACCTCCATGCCCCTAGTGACCAAGCTGGTCCTACAGGCATGGAGGGCTGCACTACAACACACTCACTGGGATGCCAAAATCACGCAGCAAACACCTCTTTGGCACAGCACCTGGTTGAGGGAGGTGGCATCACTGCAAGGTTTTGGGAGATGGGACCTTATTGGGATCTTACAGCTGGGAGACGTTTGGTCGGAAACCCATGTACGCTCCTACCAAGAACTCCAAACTACATATGCCCTGTCCCACTCACAATTCTACAAGTTTCTCCAGTTGAGACACGCACTTCAATCACATCTCACTCATGACACATCACTTACGTAGTTTAATCCACTGGAGGCTAAGTTGTTAATGGGTAACTTTGGCAAAGAAGGAGTTTCTAAAATATACCGCACTCTGGTAATTAACCCCTGGTAACTTGGACCATCTCAGAGTCTGATGGGAAACATGCATGGGTTCCCTTGAGGACGCTGATTGGCGTGATGCATTGATGGCACCCAGAACAATCACCACTTCCTCTTAGTAACCCTGATCCAAACATACTACTTGTATGGTGCCTATCTTTCCCGGGCCCGGCTCCACCGAGCGGGGTTGGTCCCAGACCCTGCCTGTTTCCAGTGTGATGGTGCTCTCACTGATTTTTACCATGTGGTGTGGTTGTGCCCGGTCATTCAGGGGTTCTGGTCGGCTTTGGTAGCTAAATTGTCTGGGGTGCTGGGATGGAAGGCCCCCCTGCCCCCCCTTGGACTTTTGCTGGGGGTCCTCGAGGGCTGAATGGTACAAGAGCTGACCGAACATTTCTGGGGAAAGCCCTTATGGTCGCGAAGAGGGATATTGCTGCCCAATGGAGGTCTTCCATGCCTCCCACTCTTTCTCAGAGGTGGGTAGACTGGTGCACAATATAGGAGCGGCCTCTCTATGAGACTCGGGGCTGTCCCAGTAAACACAGCTGTGTATGTGGGAAATGGCTGGACTTGTAGATTCGAAGTATGGTTCTAGGACCAGGATATCAGGGTCATTACTGCATTGTATTGGTGTGTTGTACCTATTTCATGCCACTGCTTTTCAATAAATGTAATCTTAATTGAATTGCCATTTGTGTGTCACACTGTAACTTTCCTTCTTGATAAAGAAACAATAACATCTGTTCATTGAAAAGAAAAAAGTGTAATTTCCAATTGGGAAAATATAGAGATTTGAAGTTTGGTGTGTCTGGACTCACAATTTAAAATCACAACTTATTGTGAAGTCGGATTTTAAATTGTAAATCTGAAATTGCCACTTTTAGAAAGTTGTCATTTTCTTACTTTAACCATTCTGTGCATTTGTCTGCCTCTGAATACATGTCTGGGTTTGGTGACAGCTGGGCTTTGTGCATTCCCTCTAGTCAGTCACACAAAGGGAGCTGGGGTGTGACATTTGCATCCCGAGGGCCCATTACCAGGCTGATGAGCCACCTGAGGTAGATTGGGAGAAAGGAGCTGACACTTGCACCTAAATAGGGCTGTGCCTGTCCCCGCACAAATAGCTGCATACCCCCCTGTAGTGAGGCTGGAGCCAGGGCAGGAAAGGCAGGAATATTGTGATCTTCAAAGGCCTCTTTGAAGTCTCCCCCACTTCAAAGGCACATTTGGGTATAAGTACTGGACCCCTGGCACCACCAAATCAGATCTTTGCAGGAACCAAGGACATTCTGCCTGGAAGAAGAGCTGCTGTGCTGTAGGAGGGACTGCCACTTTGACAACTGCATTGCTGTATTGGCCTGCTGCTTCTTGCCTGGGAGTGAGAGGGACTGGACCTGTTCTCTAGATCCTTGAATCCCAGTTTCTACAAAGTCTTACTGCCTCCTGTTCTCTGAAGTCTCAGGGTCATAAAAGACTTCTTGCAATTCTGCTGGTGCTGCTGGACTCTGCCATCTGGGAGTCCTACCCTAGCCTGAGGTACAACCTCAAGTCCTGGGCCTCAGAAGTGAGTTCTGCAGCTATCTTCTGAAATAATCAATGAAGTGACACCCTTGCAAAGATTGGAACCAACGTAGTGCTCTCCGATGCAGTGGCGATTCGACGACGATGCGGGTCCCGACTGTGAGGTTCGACGACGATGCAGCACTGATCCAAAGACTCCGATGTGAGGCTCGACTTTGACACAGAGGCAATCCTTCAACACTGACTGTGAGGCTCGACTTCCACGCATCGCCCCGACTGTGTGAATCGGAACTGATGCATCAAGTTTTCGACACTAATGCTTGCTCCATCCAAGGTACTTTTTCCGAAGTCCCTGCTTGGGTCCTGTAGTCAGCCAGCCCTCTATCGCGGTCAGCCTGTAACTTTGCATTTACTCCAGTCTAGCCTGATCTCAAAGTAACCTTTTAGTGCTGTTGACTTCTAAGCACTATTTTTGGATTTAATCTTTAAAAGTTCATATCTCAAGTTCTACTTATTGGATTGTTGTTGTTTTGGTCTTGTTTAACTCAGATAAATATTCACTATGTTTCTAAACTAGTGTGGAGTCTTTTTGTGGTGTTTTCACTGTGTTACTGTAATTTAAGTGTTGCACAAATACTTTACACATTGCCTCTTAATTTAAGCCTGACTGCTCTGTGCCAAGCTACCAGAAGGTGAGCAACGGTTAGTTTAGGTTGTGTATCTGACTTACCCTGACTAGGATTGTGGTCCCTACTTGGACAGGGCGCAAACCTCTGCCAACTAGAGGCTCAATTTCTAACATAGTGTTTTCTTTGGGATTAATTGTGTTTTGATGAGTGAAGAGGGAACTTCCCCATTACCAAACATTTCATTTGTTCATTCAAAAAAATTTCCCAATGATTTTCATACCCAATTTGCACACTTAACGTTAGAGCACACGCCAGTTTTGTGCATCCATGCACACACAGACCATCACACATACACACAGACCAACACATTTGCAGACAAATATATTCTGTACGACCTATAAACACCATGACCAGACCAAAAAACATAATGGCATCAGTGTACCCATATCATGAGCTATATAGAACACTGAACAGCAGGAGGCTATGGTGATAGGCAGCAGGGGGCACAATGCAATATGTGTGATTGGCACATGGTGACCGCTCAGCCCTCCACAGGGCTTGGTCGCCCCACTCACTGCTGCCGCTCCTGCCTGCCTTGCCGCCTCCTGCCTGGAGATTCCTTCGCTCGCTGCCCGCTGCTCCTGGGACTTTCCCGCTGCTCCTGGGACTTTCCCACTGCCCGCTGCTCCTGGGACTTTCCCACTGCTCCTGGGACTTTCCCGCTGCCCGCTGCTCCTGGGACTTCCCGCCACTGCCTCCCTGCGGCCCCGCCCCCCGTGATTCCATTCGCCGCCCCGCTCCCGCCACCCAGCTGCTCCTCCCTCCCGGCTCCTTACTTAAGGGGACCGTAGGGGACCACAGAGTGTGACCGCTCAGCCCTCCACAGGGCTTTGTCACCCCACTCACTGCTACCGCTCCTGCCTCCCTTGCCGCCTCCTGCCTGGAGATTCCTTCGCTCGCTGCCCGCTGCTCCTGGGACTTTCCCACTGCTCCTGGGACTTTCCCGCTGCCCGCTGCTCCTGGGACTTTCCCACTGCTCCTGGGACTTTCCCGCTGCCCGCTGCTCCTGGGACTTCCCGCCACTGCCTCCCTGCGGCCCCGCCCCCCGTGATTCCATTCGCCGCCCCGCTCCCGCCACCCAGCTGCTCCTCCCTCCAGGCTCCTTACTTATGACGCCCCTGAGCGACCGCGCAGCGGCCGCGCGCAGCGGGAGCACCGACGGAGCGCCGAAGGTGCGCCAAAGGTAAGCCCGTCTGCGCCCGTCCGCGCCTGGCCCGCGCCCAGCGCCAGGACCCCTGGATCCCACCGATGCAACACTACTCGACGGACCTACGACGCCGCCACCCTCACCGCACTCAATGCCGGCCGGAACCCTGCCTGCTACCGAGCCTCACCGAGACGCACCCACGGACCCTTCACCTGCCAAGCCTGCCGATTCACCTGCCCCCGGACGTGCACCACCTCCGCCAAGTCGAGCACCAGCAGCAACCACCTGAAATGCATCCTGTTGAACACCTGCTCCGTCCACAGGCACGCCGTGGAACTCTGGGACCTGCTCGACGCAACAGCACCGGACGTCGCCTTCCTCACCGAAACCTGGATGAACGCCTCCTCAGCGCCCGACATCGCCATAGCCATCCCGGACGGATACAAGATCACCCGGAAGGACCGCGTCAACCAGACGGGAGGAGGCATCGCCATCGTACACAAGAACACCATCCGCATCTCGACTAACTCCGACGAGACCTTCACCGCCGCCGAACACCTACACTTCCAGATACACACTGACCCCAAGACCACCCTCCGAGGCACCCTCATCTACAGACCCCCGGGACCACGCACACTATTCAGCGAAGACATCGCAGACTTCATCAGCCCGCACGCCATGCCCTCCGCCGACTACATCCTCCTAGGGGACCTCAACTTCCACCTGGAGAACAACAACGACAGAAACACCACCGCCCTGCTGGACAACCTCGCCAACCTCGGACTCAAGCAACTGGTGAACACGCCCACCCACTACGCCGGCCACACGCTTGACCCCGTCTTCTCTTCCAGCAAGCACATCTCCTTCAGCCACGCCACCGGACTCCACTGGACCGACCACAGCTGCGTCCACTTCAGCTTCAGAAAGACTGCGACCCACCACCACCCGCAACAGGCTCCCCGCCGGAGCTGGAGCAAGATCACCGCCGAGCAGCTCACCGCCTCCCTCAGCCAGAACACACCCACCAACACAACGGACCCAAACGAAGCAGCCAGCAACCTCGCCAAGTGGCTGACCGCCTGCGCCGACGACCTCGCACCACTAAAAACCCTCCCAGCAGACCCGGAAGCAAGAAAACCCCTTGGTTCACCAACGAACTCAAGGAATCCAAGAAGAACTGCCGCACTCTCGAGAAAGCCTGGCGACTCGACCAGACCACAGACAACAGGACCGCCCTCAAGCACGCCACCCGCAAACACCACCAGCTGATCCGTGCCACCAAGAAGTCGGCACTCAAAGAACGACTGGACAACAACGCCCACGACAGCAAGGAACTTTTCAGCATCGTCAAAGAGTTCTCCAACCCCAGCGCCGGAAACAACGACATCACCCCCTCGCAAGACCTCTGCAACTCACTCGCCTCGTTCTTCCACCGCAAGATCACCGACATACATAACAGCTTCGACGCACAGACCACGCACCCTACCGCCGAACCAACGCCCGCCACCACCACCCTCTGCAACTGGACCCCGATCAGCACCGAAGACACCACCCGCACAATGAACTCCATCCACTCCGGATCACCAACCGACCCCTGCCCACACCACGTCTTCAACAAAGCCGACGCCACCATCGCACCCCATCTCCGGGACATTATCAACTCCTCCTTCCACACCGCCACCTTCCCGGAGAGCTGGAAGCACGCCGAGCTTACCGCCCTCCTGAAGAAACCAACGGCGGACCCCACCGACCTCAAGAACTACCGTCCCATCTCGCTCCTTCCGTTTCCGGCCAAAGTCATCGAGAAGACCGTCAACAGACAGCTTGCCGCCTTCCTCGAGATGAATGGATCCCTCGACCCCTCGCAGTCCGGGTTTCGGGCCAACCACAGCACCGAGACCGCCCTTATCGCAGCCACCGACGACATCAGAACCCTAACCGACAACGGGGAAACAGCAGCCCTCATCCTCTTGGACCTCTCCGCGGCATTCGACACCGTCTGCCACCGCACCCTAGTGAAGCGCCTCAGCAACATCGGAATCTGAGAGAAAGCACTGGAATGGATCATCTCGTTCCTCGCCGGAAGAACCCAGAGAGTCCGCCTCCCCCGTTCAGATCCGAGGCCACCGAAGTCATCTGCGGCGTTCCACAAGGATCTTCACTCAGTCCAACCCTCTTCAACGTCTACATGAGCCCCCTCGCAGCCATCGCACGCCAACACAACCTCAACATCATCTCCTACGCCGACGACACCCAGCTGATCCTCTCCCTCACCAACGACCCCACCACCGCCAGAGCCAACCTACACGATGGGATGAGAGACGTCGCCGACTGGATGAGGAACAGCCACCTTAAACTGAACTCAGACAAGACGGAAGTCCTCATCCTGGGCTCATCACCCTCCGCCTGGGACGACTCTTGGTGGCCCCCGGCCCTGGGCACCGCGCCCAAACCAACGGACCACGCACGCAACCTGGGCTTCATCCTGGACTCCTCCCTGTCGATGACCAGACAAGTCAACGCCGTCTCATCTTCGTGCTTCAACACCATGCGCATGCTCCGCAAGATCTTCAGATGGATCCCCACTGAAACCAGGAAGACCGTCACCCAGGCACTCGTCACCAGCCGACTGGACTATGGGAACACCCTCTACGCCGGAACCACAGCCAAACTTCAAAAAGACTCCAGCGCATCCAGAACGCCTCCGCACGACTCATCCTGGACATCCCCCGACACAGCCACATCACCGGACACCTGAAAGACCTGCACTGGCTCCCCGTCAGCAAGAGAATCATGTTCAGACTCCTCACCCACGCACACAAGGCCCTCCACGACCTGGGCCCCAAGTACCTCAACGACCGCATGACCTTCTACACGCCCACCCGCCAGCTACGATCAACCAGCCACGCCTCGCCACCGTACCACGCATCCGCAGAGCCACCGCCGGAGGAAGATCCTTCTCCTACCTGGCAGCCAAGACCTGGAACTCCCTCCCCACTCACCTTCGGCGAACCCAGGACCATCTCTCCTTCAGGAAGCAGCTCAAGACCTGGCTGTTCGAGCAGTAACTTACCCCCTCCCCCAGCGCCTTGAGACCCTCCCGGGTGAGTAGCGCGCTCTATAAATGCCGTGATTGATTGATTGATTGATGGTCATGTAGAGCAGAGCAAGATAGAGTAATGTACACCAGGATGTACAGAGGGATGAGTAGCAGAGGAACATGTGGGATACACCCCATGGGAGCACTGTGTGATGCATCTCTGGAGGGCATACATTTATGTGCATCTGGAGAACACTGGGGGATACACCGAAGAGGGGCACGTGGTGATATATCTCGCAAGAGTACTTGTTCTGTGTATGTATGTATATATCTTGTAGTCGCTATTCAACATAGACAGTGGCCTGTAAGACTCACACCTTTGAGTCCTTCCCTGGTTTTAATAAGATGCATATTGTCGCTTCTTCCCATGATTTCGGCAATTGCTGCCCCTCTACGAATAACTCGTTAAATAACTCGGTCAGCTGGGGGACAAGCTCTTCTTTTAAGGACTTTTTTTAGCTCTTTTACTACCCCATGACTTCTTCTTCTGTTACTTTGGCATTGAGCTTGGCCATATGATTTTCTGGTAGTGCCTGCTTTATCCAAATCTTAAGGTAGTCTTCTATCTGCTGCTCGTCGGCCCTTATATCCTCAGTATACAAGTTCTCGAAAAAGCTACTAAACGCCCTCCTAATCTCTGCTTCTTCCGTACTTGGATCAACTTGATTTTCCTCCTGTCTGCTTAGGATCTTGTTGTGGCTTTGTTCTGTCTTAGTTTTCCAAGCTAAGATTTTGCCACAACCCTCGCCATCGTGATAGTGGGCAAGTTTTACTAGCCTTCCACTTGTCTTTCATTTTAGTTTCTAGAATGTCAGTGAGCTCATCCTTTAACTTGTTCCTTTCCACTTCTAGCTTTTCTTTTTTATGTGCAATATTCTCCTCATCCAATCTCTTTTCTAAGGCTAGAATTCCCCTTTCTAACTCACTGATCCTGTTCTTAAACTTCTTATGCCTGTAGGCTCCTAGACTGGTTACATTCCCTCTTATTATGGCCTTATATGCATCCCACCGCACCTGCCTTGATGTCTCATTTGTATTTACTGTAAAAAAGGACTTTGTTTCAACTCTCAAATTTTCTACTATCTCGGGTTCTAGAAGCAGAGTTCTGTCCAAAGTCCATCTAGGAATATCTTGTGACTTCTGCAGGCACACCTCCATTAGCACTGCTGAATGGTCGGAAAGATGTGCCGGGAGATGTTCTACCCTCTTCACTTTGCTACATAATGTCTTATCTACTAGAAAGTAATCAATTCTTGACGAGTGACCCAGTTTTTTATTCTTGAATGTAAACTTATGAGTCTTTACTCCCTTTTCTCGCCAAATATCTATCAAGCCTAAGTCTTCTAAATAAAGCTTTAAGCAACTCCTCATTCTAGGCAAGGTTGCGATGTTCCTGACTGGTAGCCTATCTTTCCTAGGATCTATGACCAAATTAAAATCGCCTCCAATTATGACTTGCGCTGAAGCATCCAAAAGATATGCATACAATGCCTGCATTGCGGTAGGGTCGTCCAAATTTGGACCATAGTATCCAGCTATTACGTAACTACCCCCGCTCAGGCGTACTTTTGCTACGGTCCATCTCCCCTTCGAGTCACTACTGGATGATTCTATTGTCGCATTCGCTGATCTCTTAAAAAGAATACTCACTCCCTTAACACAGCAAGCCTGATTTGTGCATGTATATGCATCCACCCACCTTTGCTTCTTCAAAATTTCTTCCCACTCTATTTTTAGGAGGTGTGTTTCTTGAAGAATTATTATATCGCACTTTATGTTTTTTAGGTATTCAAATATTCTTTGCCTTCTACTTCTGACCCTCAAACCATTTACATTCCATGTTAGAATGTTAACTCCCATAACCTACGATAATGTTCTTTACTGTATCTTCTGTTTTTGCACAAGTCGGACCATTTTTTTGTTATTTTTTTCCCCTGTATGCTCCCACACCCTCTGTGAACTTATTCTTATTATTGTGAACCCTTCCCTCCACCTGTCCCTCACCCTCCCATGGAGAAACCTCCCTCTGTCTCTTTGGCGATGTATCTCGCCGATTTGAGCCCTGGGCACTCAAATACTGGCAAGAAGATTGGGCCAGTTAGTCGGCACCTTGAAACATGAGGATCAAAAAGGTTTCATAAGGGGCAGACAGATCCATGAATTAACACACGAACTGGTGGGAGCAATAGATGTGGCTACTAAGGAAAGATCCCCCTTATCTATAATCACATTCGACGCTGCAAAAGCATTCGACAGGGTCAGCTGGGTCTATCTGCACAAAGTACTAGAAAAATACAATCTGGGAAGTAGCTTTATAGGGGCAGTAAAGACCTTATACAAAAACCCCACAGCACATTTATTAGTAAACGGAGCACTCGCAAATAAGATAAATATTGGGAGGGGTACAAGACAGGGGTGCCCCCTCTCCCCACTGCTGTTTGGATTTAATGCAGATCTTTTGACTGGGAGAGAATTTTTGCATTGTCTGCATTCCGTCCATCATTTGTTTGCTGTAACACTTTTCGCCCTAAGTGGGATGGGTATGCCCAGACGTGGGTCCCTTGTTCACTGCGCCACTGGATTCAGGCTGGCCTGGCTGAAGAAGGGTGACATACCCTGAAACCGGTCCCAGGATGCTTGTTTCCGGTCCAGGGAAGACCTGGCCTGGCAGTTCGGTCTGGACTCTTCCCATGGGGAACAGGGTCAAGACTGATTTGCATATGGCTGGGTCCAAACTGGGGTGGCGTAGTGGGCAAAAGAACGATGAATTTAACCCAGATCTTTTGACTTGGGGGAGAATGTTTGCATTGTCAGCATTCCGTTCATCATTTGTTTGCTGTAACACTTTTCGCCCTAAGTGGGATGGGTATGCCCAGACGTGGGTCCTTTGCTCACTGCGCCACTGGATTCGGGCTGGCCTGGCTGAAGAAGGGTGACATACCCTGAAACCGGTCCCAGGATGCTTGTTTCTGGTCCAGGGAAGACCTGGCCTGGCAGTTCGGTCTGGACTGTTCCCATGGGGCACAGGGTCAAGACTGATTTGCATATGGCTGGGTCCAAACTGGGGTAGCGTAGTGGGCAAAAGAACGATGGATTTAACTTTAACCCAGATCTTTTGACTGGGGGAGAATGTTTGCATTGTCAGCATTCTGTCCATCATTTGTTTGCTGTAACACGTTTCGCCCTAAGTGGGATGGGTATGCCCAGACGTGGGTCCCTTGCTCACTGCGCCACTGGATTCGGGCTGGCCTAGCTGAAGAAGGTGACATACCCTGAAACCGGTCCCAGGATGCTTGTTTCCGGTCCAGGGAAGACCTGGCCTGGCAGTTCGGTCTGGACTGTTCCCATGGGGCACAGGGTCAAGACTGATTTGCATATGGCTGGGTCCAAACTGGGGTGGCGTAGTGGGCAAAAGAACGATGGATTTAACGCAGATCTTTTGACTGGGGGAGAATGTTTGCATTGTCAGCATTCCGTCCATCATTTGTTTGCTATAACCTATACATAGAGCCTTTAGCAAATGCATTGAGGCATAATCAGAGGATAACCCCCTTTAGGTACAAAGCATGGGTCAAGAAGGTCGCACTCTATGCAGTTGACCTAATGCTATTTAAGGATGACCTAGCAGGCACACATCCAAGAACAATAGAGGCGCTCAAACTATTTGGGAAATTATCAGGTTATGAGATAAACCAACAGAAAACTGAAGTCATGCAGTGGAACACCCAGAGTAACATACCAATAGTAAAACAACAGATAAGGTACCTGGGGATCCAGGTAGTGGGGGAGATCGGAAAAATAGTTCAAGTAAATTTCAATAGAGTTCTAGCAGAATCCAAGAAACTCTTAAATGCATGGAAAAGCTTACCGCTGTCCTTCTTGGGCCGTTCTAACTTAATAAAGATGATGCTCCTCCCCAAATTCACATACATTTTTAACACCATACCCCTAGAATTTAGGAGAGAGTGGTTCAATAAGATACAGGGAGATATTAGTAGTTTCATCTGGGCCTCAAGAGGAGTTAGAATAGTCTGGAAAAAGATCAGGAGGAGGAAGGAGCACGGAGGGATTGCTAGCCCGGACCTGTATCAGTATTATAGGGCTTTTCACTTTAAGAACATCAGAGTGCTATTTAAAGAACAACAATTATACCCACCCTACCTGCAAGCCATGACAACCTCGGAAGGAAGCCATTTCCTATACAAATTTGGTAATCCAAAATTTTTCAAAAAAGTTAAACTAAAGATACTAGAGTCAGCCGCCAAACTATGGTACCAAGCCAGACATCTATGGAAAATTCCGTACTACAGTGACAATGCCCCAGTCTGGGACTCACCAGGAACGCCAGAATGCTTAGGAGACACGCTATCAACTCCACTGAGAATAGGGGGAGTAGCAAAGTGGGGTCAGATAATAACAGAAAAATCACTAGTCGGATGGGACCAGCTATCGTCGCTGACCAATGGGACACTCTCTAAATTTAAATTTTACCAGCTATCGAGTTGGATAAAGTCTCATAGGAAAGATGGTACAGGAAATTGGGAACTAGAGACAAAAATCCAAGGGGGAGTAATGAAGAAAGAAGTAGAACAGTGGTACTGGTCTTTCATATCAGCAGGAGAGGAAGAGTTCAGCTTACCCACAGAGATCTGGGGGAAAGACCTGGCGACGATGGATGCCCCGAACCTATGGCAAGTATCAATGTCTACATGCTGGAACATAATCAAATCTGCACCCCTCAAAAATAATCATTTATCACAATACATAGAGCCTATTGGACACCGAAGAAGCTGTCCAAGCTGACGAGGGGTGAGGCGAAAAAGTGTCCCAAATGTGGTGAGGAGAGAGCGGATGATGTCCATATGTTCTGGAGGTGCCCTAAACTACAAGCCTTTTGGAAAGGTGTGGGTAAGATTCTCTCAGAAGTACTTCAGCAGAATATAGAGGTAAGCCTGGGGTTGGTCATGTTTGGGGTGAGGAGCATTAATTAACGTTAACGATAACAGGGAAGGACTTAGCCTAAGCAAAAAACAGAATAGTTTACTCTTCCTTTTGATATTACTAGCAAGGCGGTAAATATGCATTAAATGGATTTACCATAACCCGCCAACATTAGCGGAATGGATGGGATCAGTTATCAGGACAAATAAGCTTGAGCGGGCGGGCGGGCACACAAAGTAAAAGGCAAGAATTTTGGGATATTTGGGAAAGCTATAGAGGTAGCCTCACCCCTGAAACATAGTGATGTCCAGGAAACGTGGTCCAATGATTAAGCAAAACAGCAATATGAGTATGGGAAATGCTGGCACAGATATCACTCCCAAAAAGGAAGAGTGGGAAGAGGTGCGGAAGGGGGGCCTATGAGGCTGGTGGGATACCCACATACACCAAATCTTTCAATGGAGGGTGTGTGCCGGGGAGAGGGCCTGGGCGGTACAGGATGGAATTTAAGGCCCCTTAACCGTGAAAAATCCTACTTTCTCAACTCATCCTTTTTTATTGCACAATGAGGACTTAAAAAAAAATGAAAACGAATACTTGTTCTGTTCATCAGAGGAAAACCAGGTCTGCATGGGGTAAGCACTTGGTGTTGTCCAGCAGGAAGCACTGAGTGGTGTAGTGTTCAGGAGTACAAAGCTGGGTGCAGTATGTGGACAGAGGGAAATGTATAACAAGGCACACCTCAATCTCTTGTAGATGGGCAAATTGTGTGAACAGAAATGTCTGAATTTGCACAGTGTCATGGTTGAGAACCTCATCCAGTGCTGCATTTACTATTTGCATTTTGGAACTTGTAATAGTGTTACCATTATAAAGGTAGAACTGAAGGTACCAAAGTTATAGAAAAATGATAGCCCATGGGCCTGATTCTGAGTCAGAAGGAATGGTATCCCCACGTGAGATACCACACTGCCTAACCACAACTGGCCCACAGCTCCCACACCCAGTTTTCCTGAGTGTGGCAACACCAGACCAAATTTGACCAGCTGGTAATCCCTGCTGGCAAAATCGCATTAGACTTGGGTACACATGCATCAAACGAAATACCGGTCGCAAAGGGGCAGATTCTGCGAATCTGCTCCTTTGCGACCGGTATTTTTGCATTTGGGATGCATCATCCCAAATGCAAAAATCGCTAATTAAGGAATCGCAAAATTTGCGATTACTTTAATTGCGATTGCATTTAAGGAATCGCAAATTGCGATTCCTTAAATGCAATGCATTAAAGAAAAAAAATTGCGATTTCGCAATTAAGAATCGCAAATTACCGTCATCTGAAAGGTGATGGTAATTTGCGATTTCATTGAAAAATGCACCAAAGTGCATTTTTCAAGGTCCTCTGTTACACACACACATGCCCTTGGGGCATGTGTGTGCGCAACATGTGGCAAAATTGTAATTTCAGGGGTGCAACAGGGTGTCCCTTTGGCACCCTTGAAATTGCATGCGCAATTTGCGAGTACCTATTGGGTACTCGCAAATTGTGCATGCAATTCCCATTCATTCCTATGGGCCTATAGGCCCATAGGAATGAATGGGAAGCAATTCCTTAATTGCGAGTCGCAATTAAGGAATTTGTAGGAATCGCTAATTTATTAGCGATTCCTACATGCATAGCCAATAGCGAATCCTTAATTGCGATTCCTTAAAAATCGCAATTAAGGATTCGCTATTGGCTACTTTGATGCATGTGCACCATGGGCTGCAGCAGCAGCCGAGCCTCACCCCCCTTCTCTACCCTGAATTTTTTCTTTGGCAAGGGGCAAGTATTCGGTGCTCTCCATTGCCAGAAAAAGGTTTCCCCCTACCTCCCCCATCTTTCCTACCTCTCGCCCTAGACCCCCAAGTCACAAAGAAGCTGCCACATACTTTTCACAGCTCCTCAGAGCAAATGGGAAATGTGTGCAGTCAGCCCCTCAGAAAAGGGAATACCTTACAGAATATTACCTAGTAATTCCATGTTCGCACATGTATTCGAAATTTCAATTGACTTAATTTGTAATTGAACATACTGGTAGGGTGTTACAGCACAGTAATTCTAATTACCTGCGCTGAGTTTTCACCTCCCCAACACTGTACAACCTGTAATCAATGCCCAAATCTGCTACTTATGCCTGACAATTTGTAGGAGAAAGAAAGGTATTATTATCCTTTTTGAAATGCATTTATGGTATTTGCTGGTAGTGACTCAAAGCTACTTGTTGTTAGCGTCAGTATTTAAAACAGTCTGTTTAAAGTAGACAGCCATGTACCACTATAATACAATACGTTAAATATGTGGCCTCGCCCCCCCTTACAATGATAGCACCATTGGCTTACCAGACCCTGAGAGCAATGCTCCAGGCTTCTATGCGGTATGTTTTTTGTTTGGAATATGAAGTTTCAATTGTGGCATTACCAAATTAGATGGTATATTCATTAAAACCTCACGCAGCGTAGTAACCAAAGTCTCTGCTCTGCACTGTGTTGCAGGAGAGCGAGAGAGCAGGAAAGAGCCATATCTACTAAGATAAGGCACTGTCCTGCTCCCTCCCTAGCGCTGGTGCACAAAAAGCCTGCCTAGCACCATGCACTCACCTTTGCACCATAGTTCAAGGGTATGTGTGCAACGTCTAGTACAGGTTCCGGTAACAAATACTATGCCAAGACAAACTTTAAAACTTTTCACACTTTGGATGGGTTCTGTGCAGTACAGCAAAGTCTGAAATGTTTGGAGAAATAAAACCATTTCTTCAAGCTAATTCCGCTATCAAGAAGGTGTTATGTTTTGGGCAAAACCCTGACTACTATTGTTAGTAGATAGGGCTTTGTATCAAAACCCATGGGTGGTTGTATGGGAACTCCCATGCACCATCCATGGAATGCCCTCCTGATGCAAAGTAATTCAAAGCAGTGCAAACTTAAATAAAAAGGTAAATAGCACTTCTTTCTGCTATGCGTAAATCACTTCAATGGATGGGCTTGCATTTGTGCATTGTTGTTTTTCATTATCCACTTAAAGTGTATTAACCTTTCAAAACAAAACGGTAGTTGGGGAGTTGAAGCCAACCATGGACCAAGATGGCAGCTCCATGAATTTTGCTGGTAGCCAGTGTAGCCCTCAGAGCTTTTGGACACTTCCACAGGTGTGCAAGGCTACTCACCATCATTGGGGCTTCTGCAAACTGACGTGCGCCATACATGAGATTGGCCTTTCTGATCCTTAATGCCTACTTTCTCACCATTAGCAAGGCTGACCAGGCTTCGTAGTAGCTTTCCATGAGGCAACTGAATATCCTCCTTGATCAGTATCCTCGCGGGAGCCCTGAGGGAGCAGTTATTACTTGGGGCCCCCACAGAGGAAAATGCAGTCATTTGCCCATATACTACAGCATTGTGTTCCTGCTATGCTGGGGTGATCTGCTGTGTGAAACATGATGAGTGCTGTCTTCTGGCTTCTTGGCTGTCTCTCCACCTTTGAGACATGTCCCAATTCTACCTGAGCTGAATGCTCATCCCATTGGTGGGCCTTGGGGATTTGTGACTATATTTTTGAAAGACCTTCCTGTACCATGCTCTTAACAGACTCCATCTCTCCTCACCACTGGGCTGCCAGGAGCACTCTCATAGATTACTGGGGGCTGCATCTAAGCATAACACTGATGCTCCCAATGTGACGTCCTCACCCACTCTGTCCCCTTGGCTCTCTAATAGGCCATTCTTCCTCCAAGACTTGAGCTGTCTGCGGCATTACAGTTGGCATTCCTGTTGAATGACCGCTCTATACACTGTTGGTAGGCCTGTTGGGTCTGACGTCCGCCATCAGACTTGTTACTCTCTGGCATTCCTATGTCTTTTTCAAAATAAGCCAAATAAATATTATTTTATGAGGCACTGTCTGGTGCCAAGCAGCATGCATGCTCACATCTGCCT
Source organism: Calotriton arnoldi (assembly GCA_963921515.1). Classification (NCBI taxonomy): domain Eukaryota; kingdom Metazoa; phylum Chordata; class Amphibia; order Caudata; family Salamandridae; genus Calotriton; species Calotriton arnoldi. The sequence continues at coordinate 615,065 of CAWUFW010006028.1, read as the reverse complement.
AAAATGCCTAATGTTACCCATGACAGCCTTAATGAAAGAGGCATTGAGTTGGGCAAATCTAACACCACAACGAATGAAATATTCTCAGAAACTAAATCTATGTTATCGGACTTTGCATCCCTGCACAAGCACCTCCATTCCAATGAGAGGAGGTTCGAAGACGTGGAGCAGCAGGTAAGAACCCTGGTATACTGGGGCTCACCACTCTGGCACCTCAGGTGAGAGTTCACAAACCTGTAAGAATGCTCATGGACAGACAATGTCTGCCTGTATAGTGTACCTAAATAGGCCATGAAAGGAGATATGATCTCATTCTTCAAAGAATTCAGTCCTTGCATACTGGTTTTACAATTTCCTGAACCAATTGAATTTCAGATGTTGCATAGACCCAGGTCCCACGGCCACAAGAAGTTGGATAGTTCTTGTCTTATAAAAGCTGCTTACGGAGTCTTAAACTTCCTTGTTGCAGATGCAGAGTGTACCCATTTATTCTAAGACCATAAAATCCTTCTTTTGTGCTAATGGCATCCGTATGATCATCATGAATACTAATACCTGCTTTAATGTCCTTAACTGACTCCTTGCAGTTCTCTAGGTATAAGATGAACTGGTAGAAATACATGGTGAAGCCTATGTCCTGTTCTATCAACAGTGCTAGTATTGCTGGCTTCTCCATGAAATGGGTCCAGAAAGGCGTGTGCTACCTGGGTATTGTCTTTAACTGAGGCCTTGCCAAATTGGTTTATGATAACCTACTCCCTTTGATAGCCAGCTCTTGCTCTGGTATTGTTGGGTGGCCCTACTCCAGCTCTCTTTATGGGGTAGAGTGTGATAAACTAAAATTGTGGTGCACTAAGGTACAGTTACATTTTGGGAATCCTATCCCTGGTAGTCCATAAATCGATCCTCTCATTGACTCGGACATTAAGTGTGTTCTTTGGGGTAGTTCAAGATGGAGGTTAAAACCTACAAGACAGAGGTTGAAACACAACAAATTACATGCCCACGTGGTATCGGACCCCCTGTGCATATCCCTCATGGGATCTTATTATCTTGCCAATCACTTCTCCCAGCTCATGCAGATGTTGCCCATGCTTGATCTGCCCCCTTGGGTTAACATAGAGAGGGACACTCAAAATAATGAGAACACTCTTGATGCCATATTTAAATCCAAGTCCCTACCACCTTCTGCCTCCAATCCCATCATAGGAGCCATCCAACCTTGGAAATTGGCATACATACATCTTATAGTGGACTCATGATTTCATGCAACAGCACCATTCTGGCACAAAGTGGGTCTAATAGTGGAGAGGCCCTTCCATGTCTTGGGAAGCCTGGAGCTCATCTGGCATCAACCAGATAGACACACTAATTCTGGATGATATGTTAAAGTCCTTCCAAGACCTAATGTGGGTATTCAGGTTCGGTCCACCCCAACTGAGGAGATATTGTCATATTGTCCATGTATGATCGACAGTATAAGAATCCAATTAACACCCACATCTCTTAGGTGACGTCATACCTTGAGAAATGAAGGTATTTAGGAAGCACTAATTGAGCATAGTTTCTCTGCACTGAGTCTTCTGGCAAACTTCCCTACACCATGACTATATGGCTGATGACCTGGCAGCCTTGCTTGCCTTCCACAGAAAAACTCTGAAGGAGGCCATATTGAAACCCTATTAATATAAAATCTTTAATAATTGGTATTGTTCCCTTCTCCAATTACACAGAAAAGGACTCCTTCATCATTCTGTATGCTGGAAATGTGCCTGGCCTCTGGCCTCATTCACATTCTCTGGCACTGTTCTAGTGTTTCATCATACTGATCAAACATATGTCAATGTTATTCTCTGCATATGGCATTACCTTGACCACTGGTCCACCTGGCAATATTTCATGATATGGTGGACAATGTAGTATCTTCCAACTACAGATGTTGATTGGTGACAACCTCAGTGGTGGTCGGAAAATCCTGCATCCTACAGTACTGGAGGAAACCCATGACTCTGATCCTTGAAGGATGACTGACTGAGATGGTGGTGAGTGTAGCCGCTGGAGAGTGCGCTATCCATAAGATGAATTACTATATGTTTTTCTTTGATCAGATATTGGTACCCTTTTTCATACGAACAACGAATGCAAGCTGATCCGGGTTGTGGATCAGACTCTAAGGCTATGCGGTGATTCTTCTGATAGCTACTAGGTGATACTGGTTCCTGGTCACAGTTGAAAGGAATATTTGTATGTTCCCCTTATGCATTGGTGGGATCGTGATGTAGATCCATTTTCCCCATGTCGTAACTTGGGGAGAATAAAAGGCTTGTACCTTGGATGTGTTAGGGAAATCTTGCATATTTCCTTCTGATGGCATTTATGACACCCGACCTGTTGCTGGGACAAATGTCAACATCCAATAAGTGCTTCTCCTCCTCCTGTTCTCTTCATATAATTGATGGCTGGACGAACCTTATAGTTGCCTTATCATGGCCACAAGAAGTTGCATAGTTCATATCCTATAACAGCTTACCTATTGAGTCATAAATACATCTGCACCATTGTACAAGGTGTCAAGAAAAAGGAAGGTCATTTCCTATATGATGGCTAGATCATACGCATTGCCACTGACTTTTCACACAACTCCTCTATCACAAGGAGAAAATGTCTAACGCTGAGACCCAGAATTCACCATTGAAATGTTAGGTTTAGACTTCTAAATCCTGTTGTCATGAGCATCTCAGTGAACGATAAAAGCAATAGAGTTTTCAGAACCTGACGACCTGGTGGATTTCTTGGACACTATTGCCTTGAGTTACTTGAAGTGACTGCCTCTCAACAAGACAAAGTAACAACAGAGGTCATAACTAATGCTGAAATGTGAGTCCTTAATTGACTCCTTGAAGTTCTCAAGGAATAAGAAGAACTGGTAGAAATGAGAGGTGATGCCTATGTCCTGTTCTACCATCATGGCTAGCATTGCCAGATTCTCCATGAAATGGGTCCAGGAAGGCTTGTGCTACCTGCACATTTTCTTTAACTGGGGCCTTGACAAATTGGCTGATGATAATTTACACCCTTTGATAGCCAACTCTTGCTCTGACATTGGTATGTGGCCCCACTCCACCTCTCTTTATGTGGAAGAGTGCAGCCAACTCAGTTACACTTACATTTTGGGGATGCTACCCGTATTTGTCCATAAATTGATCCCCTCTCTCATTGACTTGTATATTAAGTATTTTCTTTCTGGTGGTTCAAGACCGAGGTTAAAATCCAAAGGACAGAGGTTGAAACCCAACAAATTTCATGTCCGTTCAGATTCAGGCAGCCTGTGCATAACCCTCATTTGATCTTATTATCTCCTGCATATCACTTCTCCCATTTCACGCACATGCTGATGCCCATGTTAGATCCACCACAAAGAGTTACCATAGAGAGAAACACTCTGAATGGGAAGAATACTCTTGATGCCTTATAGGAATTAAATGCCCTGTCACCTTCTGCTTCTGATCCCATCATAGAAGCTATGCTACTACCTTGGAAATTTGCACACAGACGCCTTATGGGGGACTCAAGATTTCATACCACAGCACCATTCTGGCACAATGTGGGTCTGAGAGTGGAGAGGCCCTTCCATGTCTTGAGAGGCCTGGAGCTCAACTGGCATCAAGCAGATAGACACACTAATTCTGGATGATAGGCTAAAGTTCTTCCAAGACCTTATGTCGGTATTCAGGTTTGGTCCATTCCAACTGAGGAGATATTGTGAGATTATCCAAGTGTGGCTGATATGGTAGCAATCCAATTAACACCCACATCTCTCAGGAGAGGTCATACCTTGAGAAATTGAGGCATTCAGGAAGTCATAATTGAACACAGCTACTCTGCCCTGTGAAAACTACTTTCTGGTTCTAATGGCAAACCACCGGACACCATGACTATATGGCTCATGGCCCGGTGGCCTTGCATGCTTTCACAGCAAAATTCTGAAGGAGACCACATTGAAATCTATTAATATTAAATCTTTCATAATTGGTATTGTCCCCTCTCTGATTACACTGGAAAGGACTCCTTCATTATTCCATATTGGGCAAATGTTTCTGGCCGGTGACCTCATTCACATTCTCTGGCACTGTTCTAGTGTTTCATCATACTGATTAAAAATATGTCAACATTATCCTCTGCATACGGCATTACCTTGACACCATTGGCCCGCATGGCAATATTTCTTGATGTGGTGGACAATGTAGTTCCTTCCAACCACAGATGTTGATTGCTGACAACCTCACTGATGGCCACAAATCCGGTATCCTATAGCACTGGAGAAAATCCCCAATTCTGATCCTAGAAGATTGGGTGACTGAACTGGTGAGTGTAGCCACTAGAGAATGTGATACCTATAAGACAAATGACTAGATGTTTGTCTTTGACAAGATATTGGAACCCTTTCTCATACCGCCAAGAGATGCAAGCTGATCCTGATCATGGATTTGACTTTCTGGCCATGCGGTGATTCTTCCGATGGTCACTCTCTGGGTGATCCTGGACATTGTTAGGAGGAGTATTCATATGTTGTCCCAATGAATTAGTGGGATTGTGATGCAGATCCATATTCCCTGGTCTCAGTGACTTAGGGTCAATATGCTTGGACCCTGGATGGGTTAGGGAAATTTTGCATATTTCCTTCAGATGACATTGTTGACACCCGACCTGCGGCTGAGACAAATGTCAACATGCAGTAGTAGGTGCTTCTCCTCTTTCTCCTGCTGCCTTGAAGTAATTGATAACAGGGGGAAGCTGGGAGTGGCCTCGTCAGTGCAGGGTTGTGATCTTGTGTCATTCTTCTGGGGACTGCAAAAATCCGACTAATCAGATGTGTATCCTTGTATGGTTTGTATCTTATTTTGATGCTTCAGATTTTCCTTTGCTAATATTTTACTTGTCCATCTTTCCGGTGCACATTTTTGTTCTGCTTATGAGTCCTATGGGACTATAGTTCTGTCAACATGTTTTTATTCTGAAATGCCAATAAAAAATTACTGCAAAAAATGAAAAAATATGGTATTTGGCGAAGTGATTACATTGGCCCGATAGTGCTATTTTAATTAAGCAGAAAAAACACACGTACATTTCAGTAATGTATATATTTTTGATTTTTTCAAGCAAAAGAATTACAATAAGATCTCAAAAAAGATTAATGTTAGATCAGGTTTAATGAACTTTAAGGAGTTTAATTTATTGGGCGCGTATAGAGCTGTGACAGAAGCCCACAATATGTGTGCAGTTACAGAAAACGAACATTCCTAGGCACTTCAGTGGAAAAATGCATCGTCCAGTTTACACGCATTAATAAAATAAAAAACTGAAAGAGTGTTGGACAGTTTATAGTTTCTACCATTGCTAGTAAGTAGTGGCAGAGTTGCTATTCAGGTTTGCATCGGCATCCTGGTCGCATTCAGATTTAACTGCAGCAAGCAAGAGTAAGCAGGATGCATTCGGTGCATTTAAGGTTAAATAAAGGGCATGCCACTAAATGAAGCACAGGAGACTGTGTGGGGGAAGTGTGTACAACATAAACGCGGTGTATTGAGTCTGAATTGATTATTGAACGCAAATGTGTCCAAAAAGACCCAGTTATGCAAACCTGACAATCGATTGATCGTATTTCAAAGAAAAGCGGAGTTGCAAAGAGACTCGGTGAGTTAGGTCCCTCCTGGGACACCATAGTCTTTGGTGTCAGCTAAAAGAAGACTAACTGCATTACTGCACTGCTAATTAGAGAGCTTTTTAAATGTCTCGCTTCGGTTTTTGATGTCGCTAAAGCTCCCACAGTCAGACAAGTGCGAAGGAAAGGGACGCTCCTCCTGAAACAATACTCTCAGCCAGGATTGGAGAGGCCACATTTCATGGCCACAATGGAGTTTCTTAAAGGAAGGCTGAATTGGCCTATCTGCAAAAAATGGATAGTAATAATAACAATGCATAGTAAAAAAAAGGGTGTTTTAAAGCATTTCTGCTGCTTCTAACCGCTACAAATAACAGGTGTAATTATCACCCAATTTAACGGTGATCAGACCTATAACACATGCACACACATTTGCAGGGGCAGGTACAATCATTACATTTATTTTATAACGGTATAGGTAATTTTATATATTTTCTTTAGGCAGTTGTTAATTCATCTGAAATTCTGATAGTGCTAAAGAGGTCTGCTCCCTTAAATGTATATTTTACCAGCTAGTTGTTCTTTATTCAGCACCTAACCTGAAAAATGCACTTGTAATAAATAACAGTGTTTTTTTTCTATAGGGCGGTATACCACAGTTCTGCCGTTTATAAGCTCGCTATATAACAGCTGTAATAATTAATTTTTTCAAAGGTGCAGAATTTACCAGCCAAAGAAGGCTGGAGCGCAGCAATATAATCTTGTGACCTTCACATGACCACCTATCCCAACAGCGATTATTTAAATCTCAGAGTCATTGTACAGCTTCTTCAGTACCAATGTATGTGAAAAAATAACATTCCTGTAAATGAATCACGTGTTCATGACAGTAGCTCATAGTCTTAAAATGCTAAACCCGATGTGTTTTCTGTTACCAAATCTTAACATTTCCCCTCAATGCACAGAACACAATATGCTCCATTCTCGAGCAGTGGCAGGCGGTAAACTGAGCAGATGGAGGCAGGTGGGTGGTCCACACATGTACGCACATACATACTCACACTCCTCCATCTACATGCACACTCACTCACACCCATATGCTCACAATTAGGCACACATAAACACACCCCTATTCACAGCGTACACTCACTAATACACATACATTCATACACACACAGACTCAACAAACATTAAAAAAAAATAAAAACTTACTGGCAGCGGTGACCTTGGGTGGTGGGAGGGAAGCCTCCGAGGTTTCTGCAAGGTTATGACTGCCTCCTTCTCTCATTGGCTGACCTGGGGTCCAGTGGCGGCTCGCCGAGGAGTGATGCGGGGCGGAGGGCGGGGAGGGCAAGGTGGGGGTAGAACTCCGGCATACGGCGCAACGGAGTTAAGTAAATAAATAAATACATAAAACAATTTACATTGCGCGCGCTGCAACGCCAACTCGGCGATGCAGCGCGCAATGTAAATTGTTTTATTTATTTATTTACTTAACTCCGTTGCGCCGTATGCCGGAGTTTACTACCCCCCACCCTGCCCCTCCCCCGCCCCGCCTCACCGCCCCGCAGCACTCCCTCGGCGAGCCGCCACTGCTTGGGTCACCGAGTGAGAGGAGGTGACAGTCCCTTATTGGTCATAGAGTGGGATCGGGTGAGTGAGAGTTGCTGACCCCACCCCTCTATGTCACAAGGTGTCACTGATTGATGCTTATCCCTGGGCCCAGGTCCGAGTCTATCTGTGATGCACCCCGTTGTCATGAGGGAAACGACCTCCAGGTGCCTTGCCAGGGTGAGCAGTTCACACCCACTGGGCTGTGAAATCCTCAGCCCAGCAAAAATCAGATCAGGCAGCCAGGCGGCAGCTCATTCAGCGCATGTACAGTGCCTGGATGTCTGACCTGAACATGAAGGGTGTCTGTCAGGCTGACTTTTGATCATCCTGACAGGCATTCCTCATTTCTGGAAAAAACATGGGAAGACGGATTCTGCTTGTTCTCAATCCCGGTGAAGCCCTGTAACTGTCCTCACTTTTTCCCATCTTAGGTACTACAACACCTCCTTTTCCTGGTTCTGCTGGCTCCAGCCCCCATCATCTTACATCAAACAGAGCACTGCATCAATAATATTTCTCTCTTGCTATAAATCTATCTGTACTCCCCTACCTCAGTCCGCCTCTTCCGTCATGAGCATGTCTCAACTAGGCCAGGGCCACTGGAATTATGGAGCAGGGAAGGATCCAATTATGCGGCAGGGTTGACTAAATTATGCAGCAAGAAAGGGCAAATTATGCAGCATAGTGGAGCATATTTTGAAGCAGTACCATTTCACTGTTTTGTCACTTTTACATGTTAACCAGGAATGGGTAAATGTTTCACATCATTAACATCAGTACAGACATCTAAATCCAGCAATCAGCAACTGAAAGGTGGCTTCTCTTTGCATGGCAAAAGACCTACCATTGTGCGGTAACGTGGAAGCATTTTGGTAACTTTTGATCTGTTTTAGCTAAAATTTGTCTTTGTTAAAATCTGCAATTTATGCAGAAGATGATGGATTTTGTGGGGGAAATCCACAATTATATGGAAAACGAGTGTCTGCAGAGTTGCATAATTCCAATGGCCCTGACAGGCATTCATTTAAGGTTATATCGATTTGTATAGCGCACTAATCATCCATGAGGGTATCCAGTCACTTGAGCAGGTGTTTAGGCATGAGGTTACTGCAGAGTTATTAGAGGAGCCAGGTCTTCAGACTTAATGCTTTGTTTTTGTGAATGTAGGGTGTGTGTTCGAGTGAGTGCTGAGCGTAGGTGGCTGGCAGGGTGGTGAAACTGTATGCTGCAGTTCAAGTATGTTTGTCCAGTGTTGTGCAAAGCTTAGTATGTCTGCATGAGGAGTTTGAATTGACTGCATTTGTAGATGGGGAGCCAGTGGAGTTCTCTGAGGTGGGATAATATGTGGCTGCAGCGTGGGCGGTTAAATATGAGTCTTCCAGCAACGCTCTGGATGGTTTGAAGTCTGTGTAGGAGCTGCTTGGATATTCCGGCATAGAGTGCATTGCCGTTGTCAAGTCTCTTTGCGAGTGCTTGCGTGACGGTTCATCTGGTGTGGAAATCATTTGAGGAACTTTGTAGCATACGAAGGATGTGAGCGCGAGCAGTGCTCACTGCATTGAATTGTCCCTTCATACCGATCTTGTTGTCCAGGGCAATCCCCAGATTTCTAGCGTAGTTGGCGGGTGTTGGTCATAGCTGTGTCGACCACCATGTAGCGTTCCATGGGGTGGTCTTGTTTCCGAAGACCAGTACTTCCATCTTGTCGAAGGTGAGATTCAAGCAGCTGGCAATCTGCGTTCTTACAAAAGTGCCTCTATACAGATGGCAGTTCCTAGAGTGGGGATGTATTGGTGAGCAGCTCACCTATATAGAAGAACCTTTCTGAAATTATAATTTGGGGTAATATCAAGCTATTACGAAGTGCCATGCCAGAGTAAAGCTGGCAAGGAGGGTGCTTTATGATGTCACACAAAGGGAAAGTTACTGGTACACACTCATAGCACTCTTCCAAATACCAGTTGTTCTGTAAAGCTTTGAAATCATACCTCTTCTAAGGCAAATGCTGACTGGCACTGAGAGACATCAATGCATTTCGAGCACATGATATGTGTATTTTGACATACATATATATGTAAAAATATAAAAGCAGAAAGAAATCATTGACTGCTGCTAGCACACTCTCTAAAACCAGTGAGTGGAGCTTTGGAAGAATGCTCCATACTCTGACTTTTATCTATGTTACCTAGAACATGTTCTAGACCTGGGGGAGCTGGTTACCAGACCTTGGACCACAGGGATATCTGACTCTGTCTGAGGTTGCGAAATTGTCTGCAGAAACAAGTCTGGCATAAGGATCTGTGTGACAGGAATCCGCAAACATCCTGGAACCAAAGAGAAGTGTTGACCACTGAGTGATAAACTATTGGAAATCCTTTTCTAAAGATTTGTGAGTTTGGATGTGCAGATTCGTCTTGCTGGCCTGGACGAATTTTTTGTTAACCTCAGGGTGCTGAAAAGGTTGGAGCTAACATGTCTTCTTATATGGTTCCTCCTAAGAATTTCTCATGATGTATGAATCTTGCAAACTCATGCAGAACACCAAAATATTGCAAAACCGGTGAAAACAGTTGAATCTTTTTTATGACGTCCACATTAGAAGAACAATGTGATTGAAATTAAGGTATTTTACTTGTCAACCAGTCAGTCTGGCCTGTTGAAATTTCCCTTGAGTTTGATTCTGCCCCTTCAAGGATCAGCCTCAATGCACTGCTGCCCTTGGTCTTAAGCATTTGTTATATTTTTCACACTTTAAATTTTTTTTTTTTTTTATTTCAATCCATGATAATACCAATACACATCATAATTCATTAACACAGTCTTAGTAAAAGCTGATAAAAGGCAATACAAAAACCATAATTCCTCCGAAAGTTAAAACTAGACAGAAAGGTGATACATACACATGAATAAATACATCATAAATAGTTATTAACAATAGATACTCAATCTTTCATATGTTCGATCATAGGGCCCCATATCTGCATCCCCAACTTCCGCCTACTTGAGCCTTTAAGAGCATATAAACTATATTCAAGATTAAAGATGGTATAAAATCTACCTCTCCACAGCTTGAAGGTAGGGGCATCCTTCTGTAGCCACATAGAAGCAATACAGAGCCTAGCTACAGCCTTGGCCAGGAAAATTATATAGCAAAACTTGTGTGCTGGCTGCCCCACCCTTACATTTTCTTCCATCCCTAAAAGCATAGTAGAGGCTGAGATATTTATGACTGCCCCAGTTATTTCAAAGAGGAACTTCTCAATATGCTCCAGAAGGTTGGTCAAGCACCTGCATGTATAAAAGATATGTACCATGTCTGCTCCATCTGCTCACAGCGAAAACATTTCCCATCGTTTTCCCCTCCCCATTTTAACATTTTAGTGGGGGTGTGGTACAGATTAAACACAGTCTTATAGTGCTGCGACCGCAGGTTAGCAGACAGTAATATTTTCCCTGCCAAATCGATAGATTGCTCAACACGAGTGCCCTGGCACCCTAACCTGTTATCCCACTTGAGATTTTGGGCATCTAAATCATCATTCTGAGTATCGAGCAGCATATTATATAGGGTACCGGTACAGGAGTTATTTCTAATAGCCTCGACGAAGGGATTCAGCTCTATCGTCCGTCGCCTTTCACATAAATAGTCACAAATTTGTAGAAACTTAAAGAATTCAGTCTTAGGCAGCTGATATCTATCAGCTAACATAGCGTAAGATGCCAGGCTCCCATTGATATAAAAATCACCAATGTGTAGGATCCCTTTACTTCTCCATCTGTCGACAGTCCTATCCCAAAAGACCGATGGGAGTAAGCCCAAAGCAGATGTGGGAGTGTAATACGAAACCCCTTCAAATTGATAAAGTTTCCGTATAACCTTCCAAACCTTATAGGCGGTGCTTAACAGCTTGAACCGAGTTTTTTTTTTATAGTAACTGAATTCCAGCATCATGAATAAGTGGCTCTTGGCATCAGCACCCAGCAACATCTGATAAATAGATGGGGATTCAGCAGTATTACAAACCTCTTATCCAGTTAATAAGATTCGCATGTTTTGAAGAATACAGGCATAATAATACAGCGTAAAATCCGGAACTGCCCACCCACCTTTCTCCCGGGGTAGCGTCATAAAACGCATTGCTCTCCGGGATTTCCCTTGGGCCCATAAAACCTAGCACATATCGATGGAAGTAGTTGCAGCTGGAGGCGGGTGAGTTCTAGTGGGACTGATCTGAAGTAATATAAAACCTTAGGTAAAATCATCATTTTAAGAACATTACATCGCCCCACCAGCGACAGGTGCAAGCATTCAAAACGGTCTAGTTGTTGTTTAACTGTCGTTAAAATAGACCCCCAGTTAACCTCCACTAATGCTTTTAAACATGTCCTTAATCTGATACCCAGATATGATACCTCATCCATGTCCCTAGGGTCATTGCTGCAGTCTTCATTTATGCACAAGATCTGTGTTTTAGACATATTGAGTTTGTAGTCTGAGACCAAGCTGTATCTATGAGCCAGCTGCTCTATCTCAGGCATAGCAGTGATAGGGTTAGATGTTACCACCGCTATATCGTCTGCATATGCAAGGACCCGATATTGCTCTTGTCTACAGGTAACAGATTCAATCCTCGGACTCTGCTCTAACATGATTAAAAAGGGATTATTATACAGTGAAAACAACAAAGGGGAGCATGGACATCCCTGTCTTGTCCCTCTGGTGATGCATACAGGTTCAGACTCTAAGCCCATCATACAGATATTAGCAGTAGGGGTTCGATATAAAACCTGAATAGCTTTAACAAAACCGGGGTGAAAGCCAAACCGTTGTAAAACCACCCATAAAAAGTCCCACGCGACCCGGTCGAACTCCTTTTCCGCATCTAGAAGGATCAAAATTTATTACCCTGAGCGTTGGCAGCACCTAGCAAAGTTATCACCCTATTAATATGATTGACTGTGCTCCTCTCGGGTATAAATCCATATTGCCGAATTGACACCAGGGGAGAGATGACTCTAGCCAACCAGGTCGCCAGTATTTTAGCATAAATTTTGCCATCACAATTTAACAATGATATGGGTCGATAGGAACCCGGAAGATCGGGTGGCTTATCTTTTTTTTTTAAAAACGATTATGCTTGCTTCATCCCATGATAGTGGCGCCGCCCCTAACTGTGCTTGTAGAAAAGTAGTCAACATATCCCTTTTTAGCTCTTGAAAAAAAGTTTTGTATACTTCCAGTGGCAGTCTATCGGGTCCTGCCGCTTTACCATTAGCTAGACTGTTGATGGCTGACTCAAGCTCCTCCATAATTATTGGTGACTCCAACATATCTACATCCTGCTGGCTTAGCATTTCACAATTAAGATTATGCAGAAAGATCTCACTTGCCTGTGCAGCCGAGCAGTCTCCAGTGTATAGTCCCCTGAAAAAATCATGAAAGACACTAAGGATCCCGTCAGGGGTATCTACCACATTACCATGCTTATCTGTCATACCCTTAATTCTTTGGGCTGCTTCCTTTGACCGCAGACTTTTTATCAGTTTCATTTTTGCTACAACATTGATTCCCATGATCCAAAAATTGCCATTTTGAAAGTGTTTTGCACACTAAAATGTGCATTTTTATGTAGTTTGGACCCTTTAGATCATTATTTCTTAAGTTTGTTGTTGCTTGATTGTTAGCTAGATTCCCGCACTGTACCAGCTTCAGGTTAATATTTTCTCAGAACACCAATTTTGAGCAAAACGAGGTTTCCTTCCATTCAGTCACATGAAATGCAGTATAAATGATTATTCAGTGATTGGCTGCAGAGCACTCATTGTAGGTCATTAACATTCTTAGGGATAACATTGGGTTACAAATCTTTGAACTACGTTCTAACCCTATTTACAATGACAGTAGATGACATTACAGTAAAAATCATTAAGAGGTAAATTGACAATCCTGGCACATTGTCGATGCAGGTGATGTTAAGCAGGCATAATTAATTGACAATCTCAGTTGAATAACAATTTAGGGACGGATGATTTAGCTAAAATACCCCGATCAATAACATTAATGCAATTTGAGCACAAATTCATATGGATTTCCTCAAATATTCTACTTCAGCTCCAAGTGACTATCTGTCATTGACCTTGTTCATCTCATTTCTAAGCCCTTCTTTGCCATTACACTCCATTGGCAGCTCTTGGACTGAACCACTTCAGTGATAGGTAACCATAACCTCTATTGAAGATGTTTTGTAAGCTGTCAAAATTCAGCAACACCTCTTCTCTTGAGATGTCCTTTAGGAGGAAGCCAGGAAGATGCAAACTATACCTTTGTTATTACGATATTACCATACAAAACACGACTATATATGTCTCATTAGCATATGGCATATTAGTAGTTGTCCAGCTCCAATTGAACAACTTTTTCTCTGCAGATATCTCTTAGATGGATTGACATAAATTGGGCACATTGTAAAAACTGTAAAGGTTTATGAAATGCATGTGTATGACAAAACACATACCAGTATGCAAGAGAATAATCAATAGGTGGATCTAAATGTAGAGAATATACATAAAGCAAGACAGAGCAATGTGAATGCCAGACAAACTATGGGCCTAATCTACAAACTTTTGATGAAGGGCAGCACAGCAGACCTTCTTGCTGCGCTGATATGCATTAAAAGAAAAGGGCAGGAATCCGCCGTATCTACAAGATACGGCCCATTCCTGTCCTTTTCCCCTGCACCGGCGCACAAACAGCAGCCGTATGCCAACGCAGACACCCTTGCGTCATGTTGCAAGAGTGCTTGCGTTGCGGGGATGATTGTTTTTGTGCAGGAAGGGACACCTTCCTGCACAAAAACAATCATTTTTTTTGTAAACAAACTTTATTAGGCATTTACGATATATATTCCAGTACAGTATGAACATTGGATTGAGCTTGTGAGCCATTTAGGATCCTCTGTTAATAGACATGTAGCTTATCATTATTGTATAAACAGCTATAATTAGGCAATAGTTCTTCAGGAGAGTCCTTTACGACAAAGTTCACATCTCACATTGACAAGTAGTGTAATTAACAAAAACTATCCCTCCACCATCTACCAATTGGCAACCCCACCCGCTCTGCCCTCCCCCCTCCCCCAGACGTGCCATGGATAACTATGCTCAGATAACCTTCCTAGGGCCACTCTCCTGTAATCTCCGCCCATCATCGTAGTGTCCGTGGGCTCCAAACAATTGCCGGTTAGGGAACAACCCGCTGCGTCCTCTCGCCCCTCCCATGCATCCATCCGGTGCAATTTATGACCCGCCAACCTGTGGGGCGTCCCCATCGCTCTCATCTGCGATGTCATTTAGCTGCTTAAGTTGTAGCGTCAAAGGCTCCCCAAGCCCCGGCTGCCTCCAGCGTCTTCTCACTCCCATTACGCCGAGCATCTCTTAGCCGTACCGTTCCCTCACAACCTGCCCAACGCTCAAACTCTCTTCTCCATCTGCACATGTTAGGACCTCCCCTTGCCTTCCAATGACTCGTGATATCCCGCTTCGCTAGTATCAGTCCCAGGTCCTGAAATTTACTAGTAACTTTGTTCTTGGCAGTGTGTGGGAATCTGTGGAGTAAGCAGCACCCTGGATTCAAGTGCATCTCTTTCTCAGTAATTTCGGCTAATTGCTCCGTCACCTCTCTCCAGAAATGCCCTATCTGTGGGCAACTCCAAAACATGTGAAGGAATTCTGCACCTATTTCTCCACATCTGGGGCAAGCCGCCATCACCATATTAAAATACTTGTTTAGTCGCCCCGGGGTGAGGTACGCTCTATGGAAAACATAAAAATTAACCAGCTGGAACCTAGCATTCCTGGAGACCTTACTAACCCTCTCCGTAAGTTCTACCCACACTTTATCCTCTATGGGCTCCCCTAGATCTTCTTCCCACTTCTGTTGCAGCCCCTGTAACGGTAGTAGCGTCGCCCTGCTCAGCTTCCCATATAAACAGGTGACCGCTTTAAATGTCTGCACAAAAACAATCATTGATGGCATTTTCCTCTTTCTATGCATGCTGCAGAATGCAGCACACATTGAAAGAGGAAAAAACAAGGAGAAATAAATACATTCTCCTCATTGCGCCACTCCTACTCCTCCCCTGAGGAGGTGTAGGATTCTGATGCATTCCCAGGTTTATGATTCTTCATAAATCTGGGAATGCTTCAGATTCCATGGGTGTTGCGTGGGAACCCCCACAACACCCATGAAACGCCGCTTTCACGCAGTGTTCTGCGTGAAAGGAGCACATATTTACAAGGCCATAAAAAGCCACGTAAAGTGGCTTTACGTGGCGTTGTAAATATGCTGCGGCACATTGCGCCACCGGAGAGTCAAAAAAGTGACGCTCTGGCACGCAAAAGTGCCGCTAGGGCCTCATAAACGAGGCCCCGTGTAGGTAAACAAGGCTGCTAAAGAGATGATGAGCAAGACTTGAATCAGTAAAGAATATGGGAGGAGGGAGATTGAATGGTAGTATAGCAATAGGAAGAGGGTGATGATTGTGAAACTCACACAGCATGACACAAAGCCATGGCAACGCCGACGTTTTATAGTATAAATCTCAAATAGGAAAATGACCTACTCCGTTTGCTTTCCACTGTGTTTGCATAACATCTCAAGGGCACCTCAAAGACGTGGCGCAACAAAGTCAAAATATGTCACGGGTTTCTTTTGTTCCCATTCAAATTGGACTTGCTCAAGCAGTCTCGCCAATTTTAGTGGACACATCACCTGTCTCTGTCTGCTCGCCCATAAGTGCGGAAGCATATTCTGGAACTTGCAGGAACACTGGATGATGATTTAAAAGTTTCAGATTGCTTAACAAACCTGTGTTGAGTTTGGAGCTTCAGAAGGTGGTTGATGTGCTTTGAAGTTACATTTTAGATCCTCTAATTTTGTGACAGAATCTCCGTAGCAAGCGTGAAAGAGACTTAGGGGCATATTTACAAGCCCCTTGCGCCACTTTTGCGCCGCCGTTGCGTCACGCATGTGACGCAGTGGCGACGCAAACCATGCGCCGCGTTGCGCTATATTTACAACGTGACGCATCTAGGGAGATGCGTCACGTAGTAAACCCCTGCGCCACATGAAACCTGCGTCAGGTTTCATGTGGGCGTACCGGCGCAGGGGGCGTTCCGGCGCAGGAACGCCTCGGAAAAGTGACGTAGTGAAATCTACAAGATTTCACGCAGTCACTTTCTCGACGCTGGTGCGTCAAATCCTTACGCCTGCTTCAAGCAGGCGTAAGGATTGACGCACCATGTTAGGGATAGGGAAGGTTGGAACAGTGCTGGAGTTGCGTCGCGCTTGCGACACAACTTCAGCACTGCGCCAACCTTCCGCCGGCAGATGCGTCACGCATCTGCTTATCCCTGCGCCACGATGCGCCGCATTGTAAATGCGGCGCATCGGACGTGGCGCAAGGGTAAACTTGCGTGACGCATTTTCCCTGGCGCATCCCTGCTGATATGCAGGGATGCGCCAGGGAACGTAAATATGCCCCACAGATTCAATTACAGACACAGGAGTGAATATTATCGCTACTTTACTGATCCTTTAAAGTTATTTGTTTCTGAGTTTGAGTGTAATGTGGGTGTTCATGTTCAGATATGCAGCACTTCTCGTGTTTGATTTTGTGGCTGGATGTGCTTTGTTGGATGTTATTCGTGTTCTGATCCTGTAGGTTCCGATCCTCAAGGAGGAGGAAGTGATCTTGTAGGAGCAATGTCGCTATGAAGAAGGCAGTGTGCTAATTGGTAAAAGGAAAAATCCCACCTCTTTAAACTTTAAACTCTAAGGGGGATATTCACAAAGGCAGCATAAAAATAAGTTTACATTATTTTGAGTTAAGTAAACTTATCACATTTTCCCTATACTATACCATAGGGAGCTCTCCACTCTGACTGTGGAGTCCAACCTATAGTACATATGGGGAAAAGTAAAAACGTTTATTGATCTTTACAATAAATATGTAGAAATATTTTTATGTTAAATATTAATTTAAATTAATGTTATATATTTAAACTATGGGGCATATTTACAAGGCAATGGCGAAGCATGGCATTAAGCACAAAATGCTAACACCATGCTCCACCATTCCGAAAACGCAGGGATGAGTAGTATGTACAAAGATACGGCACATCCCTGCGTTTTCCCTAGCACTGACGCTAAATTAAGCTGCCTAGTGCTAATGCAGGCACCCTTGCCCCACAGTGCAAGGGTGTGTGAGTTGAGGGAATGATTGTTTATATGCAGGGAGGTGTCCATTCATGCACATAAACAATCACATAAACAATCATACATGGCGTTTTGCCATTTCTATGTGTGCTGCACCATACAGCACACATGGAAACAGCAAAAACAAGGAGAAATAAAGCATTTATTCTCATTTTGCCATGTTAAGACCAGGTTTTCTGAGGTCTTAATATTGGTGCTGCCTCCTATTTACGCCACCCTTGTAAATAGGGGGCAGCGTTTAATGGATGTTGCGGCAGAATGCCCACCGCAACACCCATTCATTGCCCACTCCTTTCACTCTAAGTATAGCGTGAAAGAGTGCATTATTTACAAGGCAGCGTTAAGCCACGTTAAGTGGTTTAACTCCACCTTGTAAATAAGGCGCTGCCCCTATCACCACAAAAACGCCGTTAAAAGTGACGTTCCGGTGGCGATAGGGGCTTGTAAATAGGCCCCTGAGTGTTTAATTAATTTAAAAATACTAAATGAGAAAAATAATTTTCTTAGGTTTAAATTAAAAAATTAATTCTCACCTAAAGTAAAAAATATTTGTTCTTATTCATTAATAATTATTAAACGTGATGCATAGATTAATAAAAAAAATGAATTATACTTTATTAAAAAAATAATGTTATATTAATTTATATATTCCAAAAATGTTGTTCCGGCCTCAAAAGCAATTCTTAATTTTTTTATCTTGAGATAATCAACTGTCAGGTTTTTGTCCTAGAATGATTGGACTGAGAAGGGAGGAGAGGCTAGTTCTGTATTTAGTCCTAAACAGAATGAATTATTTTTTGTTGTTATTGAGTTTAAAGACATTTTCACTCCTCTTTGTGACTACTCTGCCCAGGATAGTTTGTATGTTGTTGAAAAGTGTATTGAGAGTTGATAAATAATGGAGTGTTGTTGCATATGATTGAAACCCTTACCTGAGAATTATCTAAGATCTTAAATGAGGAGCCTTGTAAACAGAATTTGTGAAATATGGGAGCCCCGTGGAACCCCAGTGGAGGGTGCAGATTCATGTGACACAAAACAGGCTATAGCTTCCCATTGGAGCTGGTGGGGTAGGGAGGTGGTGAACTCTTTTAAAGTGTGTAAGAAATTGGGTAATTGGTTGAGGGGTTGGAAGCACCACTGCGGCAACAATCACAATCCTTGTCAGGTTGAACCACAAAAGTCACTAAATTAACCTATGCTTAACTCTGGTAGCTTGGCACAAAGCAGTGCTTAACTTAGAGGCAATTTATGAAGCACACAATAGTAATAAAGTGAAAACAAAACACAAGAAAAATGTCAAACAAACGTAGAAAAATAGAGTACATTTAAATAAATGAAATGATAAAAGAGCGACAAAAATCCAATCAGTAGAACCAGAGATAAGCA
This sequence comes from Calotriton arnoldi, assembly GCA_963921515.1. Classification (NCBI taxonomy): domain Eukaryota; kingdom Metazoa; phylum Chordata; class Amphibia; order Caudata; family Salamandridae; genus Calotriton; species Calotriton arnoldi. Next base: position 596,124 of record CAWUFW010006028.1, on the reverse strand, counting down.
ATTTCAAAGTTGTGAGTAAATATAGGACTTAAAAGCACAACGCACCACCCACAGTTATCTGTTCGTGCTAGACTAGAGGAAATTCACAAGGTCAGGCCCACCGCAGTGCAGGGTCGGATACATGGACCAGGTCCAGCAGAAACAGATCTGTTTGTGGTGGAGGAGGCCACGAGGAGCAGGAGCGAATCGTGGGTGGTCCCCACTGTAGCATGAAGAGCAGGCCTGGTGCCGCAGACTGTCTTCGCTACAGCACAAAGAGCAAGTCAGGCATCCTGGATGGTCTTTTCTGCAGCTTCATGTTGGTGGTCACCGCGAGCTGTCATGGCTGTAGAGCAAATTGCAGCTCTGGCATTGCCAGTATTCATTGGTGGTCACTGTAGTTCGAAGAGCAGGTCTTCACTAGAGATTTGCCGTGGCCATCATCATCGGTGGCAGAGTTTCAGCACGAAGTGGCCTCTTCGCAATCGTGAAGAGAACAAACTACAGGATTTCACGTTTTCCTCTTGGGAGAAGCTCAGACGGATGCCGGCCAAGGGTCCAGGACCTGGGGGCATCTCTTGTGGATCAAGAACTCACTCCAGCAGAGAACAGAAGGGCTCAGGCAAGTCCAGTTGCAGCAGATCAGCCTGGTAGTTGCAGGGAGGCTTTTGGAGCTTGTATTGTCCGTGTAGCTCAAACCAGAGTTCAGCCAACTGAGCTTGGAATAATTCAGGTTAGCCTGGACTGAAGGTAAGCAGGTCCAGTCTTCCTTCTCATACAGCAAAGCAGCCCTTCCAGCAGCACGGCAGTAATCTGGCAGCAGGGCAGCCCTTCTTCCATATTGTTCACAGATCTAGGAGTGTTTTGAAGAGTGGCTCTCTAAGTCCAATATTTTAACCTGGTGCCAGCATTTATTTGGGGGTGATTCCATATATAACTCCCACATATGGTTCTGGAGTGTTCTTCCCCTTCTACTGTCAAGGCTGCAAACTGTCTGAGGTGACAAAAGGCTGGCGTCAGGATCCTTTGCATGTGCTGGAGGTAAACCCTTTGAAGTGCAAGTGGGGATGGACACAGCTACACCCCCAGCCGTCCTGCCTGGATGGCCCATCCTGCCAACAACTAGTCCTCTTTTGTGTTAGTGTCTGGGAAGAATACACAAATCCTAACAGCAGAGCCATTCTCAGTCACATGACCCACTACACTGGCAAAAGGCACAACTATTTATATGAAAATGTTGCGTGTAAGAAATTGGGTTGTTTGTTGACTGGGGTGTGAGACCTGGTCAAGCAGCAACAACAATCCTTGTCAGGGTAAGGTGCAAGCAAACCCCAAATTAACCTGTGCTCCACCCTCTAGTAGCTTGGCACAGAGCAGTCAGGCTTAACGTAGAGGCAATGTGCAAAGTATTTGTGCAGCACTACAAACAGAAACATAGTGAAATCACACCACAAAAGGAGCCCACAACAGTATTAGAAAAATAGAGTGATATTTGATAAATAAAACATGACCAAAACAACAAAAATCTAATCAGTAGAATCACAGATATTGAATTTGAAGGTATTTAGAGAAAATAGCACCAAAAGGTGTAAACCCCCAACTGTGGATATCTGGTCGTGCCGGACCGGGTCAAAGCCACAAGTACAGGTCGGCCGCAATGGAGCGTGGGCCGGATACAGGGACCCAGTTAGGCCCACTGAACATAGTACCTTAAATCATGGTTTGTGGAGCGTTGTGTGGTTCCAAGTCAAAGATGCTTCGTGCAGCAGAAGCAATGCATCTGTTTCGAGTTGCGGCGAGACTGTGGTGTGAGTTCCTGTTGCTTTGCCATCCAGAATCCCATCGATGAGGGCTTATAATACAAAGCTCCTTGTCAGGGATGTGCAGCGCAGTTGGGGCAGTTGGCTGCGATGCAGAGTAAAGTGTCATCGTCGAGGCTGCTGTCAATGAGAGATGCTTGGGCCTGCGCCGAGGATGAGTTGTGCAGCATCGGTTCCAAGCACCGTAAGCCCACTTCCAAGGGTTCAGGACTGGGGTGGCACCACTTGGCACAGTAGACTTACAGATGGCAGAGTACAGGTGCAGATGCAAGCGTGTTTGAAGGCTGTTATGTCCCTGATGCTTCAGATCAGGAGGCCAGCCAAGTCCTTCTCCCCCAGGCAAGAGGACAGCAGGCAGCAGGACATCAAAGCAGGAGTCAAGCAAAGTGCAGTTCAGCAGAGTGCCAGTCCTTCAGCAGCACATCAGTCCTTCTTCCTAGCAAAGTACCCACAGGTCCAGAAGTGTACTGAAGATCTGGTGTCTGATGTTGAGTATTTATACCCAGTTGTGCCTTTGAAGTGGGGGATAAGCTTCCAGAGTTTCCCTTTGAGGTCCCCAGGTATTATGCCTTTCCTGTCCTAGCTCTAACTGCAAGAGGTATGCAGCCCTTTGTGTGGAGGCAGAATACAGCCTATTCAGGTGTAAACGGGGCTATGCCCAGCTCCTCCCTCCCATCCTGCCAGTGATGGCCCAACCAGACACACCTAATCTCCCTATTGTGTGTGGCTGTCGAGGAGGAATACACAAAGCCCAACTGTCAGCTACACCCGGTCAGGTGACCAGAGACAGGCTACAGGCACTAAATGGATACAGTAGGAAAATGCCAACTTTCTGAAGGTGGCATTTTCAAAATTGCAATTTAAAATCCTACTTCACCATGAGCTAGAATTTTAAATTGTGATTCCAGATAAACCAAACATGAACTGGTTATCTTTTCCCAATTTGAAATGACACTTATAAAATGTAATACGGCAAATTCAATGTTATCATATGGGAGAGATGGGCCTTGCAGTATTGAAAAACGAATATAAGAGTTTTTCACTATCAGGACATGTACAACTTAAAAGTACCCTTTACCATTCTGCACACATATGTTAAGCAGTTTGTAATTGATTAAATAGTATGTGTGTTCACAGGGTGAAACCTGCCTGTCAAGCATTTGGGATTCCAATAAGTTCTCATTTTGTTTCGGTTCCAAAATATTTCATTTGTTTGCCTCAAATCCCTATTCCTATCTCTTCTTTCTTTTTTGCCTTCCCTTTCCTGCCACATAAGTGGAGTTTGAGTAAGTCTTTTAAATGGCACTTATAAATCCGGATTCTGCAAATTTGATTTCTATTCTAGGAGTGATGACGACTTGTTTGCCTTACATTAAGCCTAAGGTCACTAAATGTGAGCTACATCTCCCACACAAGGCTATTACTTTCTATATGATCTTGGTACCAGATGCAAAAAAGTTCTTCTTGTACATCCTCTCAGTCAGAATGTTTTATTCTCTACCATGTACTAATTGAAGGTTCCGGAGTAATATTTTTTTTATTGTATTACACCTACTCCCAGTAAACCGTTATTACGTAGGCTGTCAATTATCAATGATATTCTTTGATCTTAGTTTCTTTATACTTTCTGTCTCCTTTAGAAATAACAACCACACACAATATGAGTGAATGAACACATTCAAAAAATGGCTAAAGCTCAGCTCAGGATGGGAAAAAAGCTCTTCACTGCATATAAGCGGGGCGAGACTCGAGCTATACGCCTGGGACAAGGGATGATCTTATGTTCTGTGATGATGTACCTTATATTTGGATTTACCACACTGGGATCCTATCTCAAGGGGTAAGTTATAGATATGGTATTAGATGTATATCACAAACATAACTCTTAAAAAGATTAATTTCGTTTTTGTATGGATGTTACCTAGGTTGTAACTGTAATATTTGCTAGGTCATAAAAGACATAAAACATGCACAACTTCAAATCAAATTAGCAGAATTAGAATTTTGAAGTGTTACCAGGCAGACTGTCATGTGACATATGAAGAAGATGGAAAGGGACTATTTTGAAAAAATCATTACAACACAACAGAATGTCCCGCAAATAAGTAACACTGCAGGTTACAATATGAGTAGAGCATGAACATTCTCAAAGTGTTATAATTCACATTTAAAGTTGGATAACCTCTCCCTTGGGGATGGTGGATAAAGATTTCCAAGTCCCCTCAGCTGAAGTTTAAGATGGCCACGTCTGTCAACAGTGACAATTTCCATCTGCAGGACGTTCTACAGTTTCGAGAATTGGACAATGCAGGTGCACAGTGGGAAAGGCAAAAAAATGCTGCAAGAGTGAGTTGTAAATCCAGGAAGGAGGATCCTTTTAGGGAACAAAAGGGAAATTTTCCTCAGGTTCTTTCAGGGGAGCCCAGAGCAAGTGACATGGAATAGCTGCCAATCAGGACCTGTCCACCCACTGCTCTGAGCAGCAGTGAAAATGATTTCCCATTGCTGTGTATGACCCCTAAAGCTCACATTCTTTGTAAACTTCAATCTTTGTACTTTGCATAGTAGACAACTTTCCAGATTCTCGCACGGCTAGTTAAATGTGAGGCTGCCACACGCCAAGAGAGTGATTCACAATATATTTTTCTATTTCTAATTCAGACCTATACACAAGCCAGTCTTACATACAGAGATGCTTGGTATGCATGCTTAAATTCCACTCTGACTATGGATATTTCTGCATTTGTATGTGTTGTTAGCAGTCAATGGCAGCACTATATGCAAATAAGTTTATGTACTCTTACGACCAGATGCATAGAGCTGTTATGCAATCGCAGATTCTGAGATTGAGAAAACCACAGTGTTTGTGATCCTAAAATCACAAATTTGTTAGGTATTAAACCCATTTCGGATTCAGAAAAGCCTTTCCGACTTGCAAAATGTGTTTAGCAACCCATAGCAAATCGCAATTAGGAACGGATGTGAAACTAGTGCTCCAAGTTACAGGGGAGGGCTGATACCGCTTGACAAATGGGAATTTCTTGTAAAGAGAAAGCAGCACCAGTTCCTGGAAAACACATGCTGCTTAAAAAAAAAAATCTTAGTTTCCAGATTAGGAATGCGACCACATGCTTCATGGCCACTGTTCTCAGCAGACCACCATCCCTTTGTTTGTAGCTAATCGCAGTGGGTGACTTTATAATTAATATTCATTAGTCATGTTGTTCTGTGATGCTCCTTAGACTAGAGATTTTATGACGTGTCCTATGAGTAGGTAAACTGCATTGCAAAATCAGAGACAAGTTGCAAAAAGCCAGTGCGTCATTCACAACCACTTATTATGACCTGCCTCTTGGTATATCTTAGTATATCTGGCCCACAGATCCATAAATTTGTGGGCATTCACAAACATTTACATTGCATTTAGCCCTTATTGTGCACTTTAAAAATCTACACGTTAATGAATTGTGTGTATATAGAGTATAAATCGTGAAACAAAATATCAGAATAGCCACAAATGTCAAGGCTGTGTGAAGATGGGAGCACTGCATAGGAAAAAAAAAACATGTACGCACCCGGTAAAGCTTGGAACCATGATGAGTTAAGTATCCCACGAAGATACCACGATGTATGAATCATATAGTGGCCCTTAATGTTGACAATTAGGGATGCTCCTTTGAAGCTACAAAAATTATAATCTATACTTGTGCAGGCCTGACAGTATTGAGAATCAAGTGTATAGCCCTAAATCATTGAAAGATCGTTGTAAATCGCACTCAAGAGCGGTGCATAGACATGAACCAAAACCCAAAAGAGTAGAGAAGGTACATTCATAGGGAAGGCGCAACCATCACATATAAATTATGAAAACAGATTGGCATATTTTGTGCATGACTAACTGCAGAAAGCTGATTTGCGCTTGCCCAAATTGCATTGAGTAAATGCAAACACCACTATGATGTAAGGCCAGAGAAGTGGTCAGGGGCAAATACATCCATTATTCATCCAAGATTTACTAAAGAAAATAACATGAATATATATTCTGTTCTTGCCTTTTACAGAACCTGTTAAGCAGTGGCGGCTGGCATCTGCAGGTGGGGGGAGCGCGCGGGCACAAAAAAAATAAAAAATAAAAATTACCAAACATGGCGACCTCCACTCCGGACCTCTTCTTTCGCCCACAGGAACTGAATGCTGCAGCTCCCTTGAACATTCCTGGTGCAGCTGCTAACCAGCTTGAGAGCAGTGCACTGATGGGCGTGAGCGGCCTCACTCGGTGCTCCCCAGTACTCTGGAGGCCTGCACTTTCTCTCAACCAAGCTGTCTTAAGACAGCTGGATTGAGGGATTTAAAGTGTGCATTTCTGGATGACCTTCACAAGACAACTGGCCAAAGAGACATGCACACTTTAAACAGCGCAAAGGCAGACTTCTGCCCACCACTCTTCCCTGCTGTCACTCAGCAGACCCCACCCCCCATCCTGATGCTCGGTTCAGTGCAGGATGATGAAAAATAAAATGGTAATTTGAGCTTTGGGGGGGAATTTAAGTGGGACAACGCTCCTCCGCTCCAACGGAGGAGCCTTCCATGCTGTTAAGACCTGGTTTAAGGAAAGGCACAATGAGCACAGTGGACAAATTGTTCATCTGTGTGCATTGGCCCGGAGTCATACACAAAAGCTCATGATCTGCATATATTTTTATGCACATGATTCTGTTTCTCTCTCCTTATTAACATTGTTAATAAAATCATCGGCACGTCAGAGCGCATGCCTCCAAAGCAGGGCTAGACTGGCTCCCCCTGTGGCACAATCTAGTCATGACCCCCTGCAATCTGGGGACGGTTGAACATCATTGCCAGTGCTGGTTTTAGTTTCCATGCCTGCCCTGCTTTAAAGAAAAGTGCATGAAATACACTCAAGCACCCACATGGGTGGAAATGCAGAACAATGTCATGCTTGTGTTACCATGTCCCCCCCTTTCTACCAATAGATTTCTGGCAACCAATCCATTTCAACATATTAGTTGCCTGCCCAATACTTTACTGTGCATCGGTCAGTAAAGCAGCTGCAATAGTTTGTGTGCATTACCTATGCTGACTGCTGCTTGGTGAATCAAAGCCAGATCAGGCAGGTGGGGAGCAACCATTTGTAAATTAGGAAATCTTGCACTCGACAAAATAATATGCATTAAAAAATTATCATCACAGCAAAGTTACTTTGTTATGTTATATAATTTGTAGAGTGCATGGCTGCCCCAGCAAAGGGGCGTCCCAGCGCTAATCACAGACAGCAAAAGGAAGACCAGTGAAGCCAATGCCCCAATCCATTAATTAGAAAACAGATAGGTTTTTATAGCCTTACGGACAGCTATGTGATCATAAATGCATCTAATGTTCACCGGGAGGGAGTTCCAAGTTTAGGAGCTAAACCCGGCTTTCTTAACCCGCGGTATAACCGCCAGGTATTGATTAAAGGAGTGCAAGAGACGGGATGGCGTGTATGGTGTAAGAAGATCTGCAAGAATTTCTGGGGATTGAGAGTAGAAAATCCAGCATAATACACAGAGTTTTAAAAAGAACACACTTTTCCACAGGGAGCCAATGGAGTCTATTAATGAATTCTGAAATATGGCAAGTCCTGGGAAGCCCAAACAACAGTCGTGCTGCCGCATTCTGTATTCTCTGGAGGCGCTGTGTCTCTGCTCTTTTAACTCCCAGATATAGTGCGCTAGCATAGTCCAGCCTAGACAAAATGGTAGCCTGGATGATGACCTGCCGGATTTTGGGCTCAAAAAAGCCCAACAGAGGTTTCAGACCTCGGAGGAGTCCGAAGCAAACTCCGGCCACAGCCTTCATTTGTGGCTGGAAGGAAAGGGCCGAATCAAACCAGACGCCCACATTTTTAACTGTTTGCTTAAGTGAGGGTGGAGAACCAAGAACAGAAGGCCACTATTGCTCACTCCACAGATGTGTGTTTTTTCCCACCAGCAAGATTTCTGATTTGGTGGCGTTAAGTTGAAGGCAATTTGATGTCATCCAGTTCGCGACCTCTGTTAAATCCTCCCTAAACTTAGCAGCATCCAGGTCGGGGTTATTAGACAGAGCGATCACTAACTGTGTGTCATCTGCGTAGGAGACAACAGTCAGGCCTCTATCTTTTGCCAATGCTGCCAAGGGCCGGATATAAATGTTAAAAAGGGTCGGACTCAGGGCAGAGCCCTGTGGCACACCCTGGCGGACACTGTGCGTCTGAGAGCAGAAAGGAGGGGCGATCACTTGAAAAGATCTTTCCGAAAGGAATGAGGAAAGCCACCCCAGGGCAGTGCCACTGATGCTGATGTCCTCCAAGCGCTGCAGAAGAATCTGGTGAGACACAGTGTCAAATGCGGCACTTAAGTCTAATAAAATTAGAGCAGAAGTGCCTCCAGAATCCAGAGAGTGCCGCAGATGTTCCGTGACCACCAAGATGTGCTGACTCCGTACTATGACACGGACGAAAACCATTCTGAGAAGGGTCCAGCATATTGTGGGTGTCAATGTAACTGGAGAGACTAGAATTGATATAAGCTTCGGTGATTTTGGCCATCAAAGGGAGAAGGGAAATAGGGCGAAAATTAGAGGGCTTGGAGTCGTCCAGTGTGGGTTTCTTGAGGAGAGGGAGCACTTTGGCATGTTTCCGGGCCACGGGAACCGTAGCAGAGGTCAGGGACAGATTTATAAGGTCACAAAACACCGGCAATAACTGTGGTAAAAAAGCCTTGAATTGGTCAGGTTTAAGAGGATCCGCCGGTGATCCCGATTTAAGTTTGTTGCAGATAGACCGCATGGCTTCCTGGGGAAGTGCCGGAAAAACAGAAAGTGATGGACCGGTAGCTACTAAAGGATAGGACCGACCTATACGGGGCACTGTGTGAAGGAAAGTAGTATTGATATCGTCAACCTTTTTAATAAAGAAGGCGGCGAGGATCTCACATTGCTCATTGGAAGTGAGTGGGGATGACGTGGGTTGCCCAGAAGTTTTAAGATCCTTAAGAAGGGAAAATATACATTTAGTGGGGTTACTGCTGTTTTTAATTTCCCTGGAAAAAAAGTCCGCTCTGACCTTCAGGATGGACTTATGATATTGTTTGATGCGTGCTCGATATTGGAGTTTCAAAATGGGATCATACTGTCTTCTCCATGCCCTTTCCAGGGCTTTACACGCCCTCCTAGCTTGGGCTAGTTTGTCGTTAAACCATGGGCAGGATCGGGTTCTGCGGCTGTTAGTCAACTTAGCCGGGATCAGGGTGTCCAATGTGGACGAGAGCCAGTCTGATAGAATATTGTTAGCTCTGTCCGGGTTATTAGGGAGACTATGCCTTTGAGTAATAAGGAGATCGCGGAAGCGATCCGCGTCCAACTTATGCCACGGACGTTTCAGAATAAGTCTCTGCGGAGCTTCTAAGGAAGGGCCTATACCTTGTAGCATCAATGACACCAAATAGTGATCCGTCCAGCTCATCGGGAGGGGTTGGCGGGCTGTGAAAGTCGGTATATTCGAAATAAAAGGGTCTAACAGGTGGCCGGCTGCATGCGTACTATTGGGGACATATTGCCTCAGTTGGAACGCAGCTAGATTCGCTAAAACATTTCTAATCTCTCCATTCTGATTGGCTTCCAGATGGAGATTGAGGTCCCCAACAATATTAAAGTTGGCCGTCCTAGTAGCCAGCAGCCCCACTTTAATAATCAGGGCTTCCATAAAATCTTTAGACGGCCCTGGGGGGCGGTAGATCAGAAGGCCCAAAAGGGTAAAATTGGCGTTGACCCCAATTTTAAAAAGAGCACATTCAGAACCTGTAATGCTTTCTAAGGTCAAAGAACAGGTAAAACCAGTCCTAAAAACAACCCCAATACCCCCACCCGTACCATCTCTGTTAAGAGTTCTAATGGCATATCCCCGAGGAAGTGCTAAGTTGGGCTCTGCCACGGTGTTAGCAGAGAGCCATGTCTCAGTCCAAAAAAGAATGTCAGGGGCCTTATCCAGAATCACGTCAAACACTTCAGCAGAGTGCTTGACCAATGAGCGGCAATTCAGGCTCAGAATTTTAATGGCCGGCAAGGGAGTGCGCGTGTGACTGGTAGGAACCAAAGAATTAATCCCACAGAATTTACATACAAAAGGACCAACCAGCGTGACGTCGAACCGGTGGGTACAGCAGTGGAGGCCCTTCCTGATGTCAATCAAAGTACTCCGTGAATACACCCGCTGTTGGGCGGCAGGACCTGCAGCATGTCTGGCATCTGGCGACGTCCAGGTGCGGACGGGCTTGCCTTAGGCGTGCCTTTGGCGCGCCAGCAGCGCGCCCACTGCGCGCTCACACTACCATGGCCTTAAGTAGGCAGGGGGTCGAAAACAACTAGAGCGCTGCCTGCCCACCCGACTGGAACAGCCTGCCCAGGAAGGGGGAGGGGCGTCGGTCCTCCGCTCTCTGCTCAATCGGCAACTGACGCCGTGGCAGACCGGAGCGGAGGGCTAATCCGAGCCAGAAAAAGAGCTGCCCAGGGGTGAAGCTAAGCAAGTATGGTGCGTTGTCAACACTGCACACACACCATTACAGCACCGTTAAAAACGTGTCATACATGGTCGGGTAAAATCAGTATAGCCGCTGTACAATAAAGCTCAGTGCAACAATGCAATTTTAAAGGTACAAATGACTCTATTAAAAACAAATACCAAAGGCATGCGACGTGCCAAGCGCCAGTGAGCACAATCGGTGTCCGCTGCGCACTACCATGGCCTTAAGTAGGCAGGGGGTCGAAAACAACTAGAGCGCTGCCTGCCCACCCGACCGGAACAGCCTGCACAGGAAGGGGGAGACAAGAGTCACGTTTTAAGACAATATTGCATCCTTATCCAGATAATGATATCACAGGGTTTTAAATTAAAATTTAGTGTCTCATACACAAAAGGGCAACTAGGTGAAGAGAGACAAGAGAAGAAAAAATTTAGTGCACAGAGGGCAACCCTGATTTTCGTCAAATTTTAACACTAAATCCTTGACTTTCTATGATGATCTTGTATTGAAGTCTAAGTACTACTAAGATAATTTCATTTTAGTTATTTGAATTGTAATGATGTCTTGTTTTTCCAGTGTTTGGTCGGAAGAATTAGAGTGCACGCTGCTCCAAGCTACTATAAAGGGCAATGAAACCTGGTCCTCTGACTGCAGCCAGGACTGCTGTAGGACATTGCAGTACCCTTGCTTGCAAGTGTTTGTCAACTTGAGTTCTTCAGGGCAGAGGAAATTTCTTTTTCACACAGAAGACACTCCTGAGACAAACCCAAAGGTAATTGCAAATAAAATATAAAACTATTATATGAAAGAGAGTTTGCTTTTGCTGTCAGAATCACCAAAATAGTTTTATGTTTTGAAGGCATACTTCTTCAAGCTTGTTTTAGTGGTGATGAAATGCAAGAGATCTAGTCCCCATGAATGCAGCACGAATGAGGTGGTTTGTCCCATTAAGTAATTCTTTTTCAGAAGTAAAAAAAAAGGACCAACCTAAATGGCTATATTTACTGTTGGCTCCATGAGGTCAGACGCAATTTGTGAGGGCCCTTAGATATTAATGACCCTCCGAAATGATGGAGGGTAGGTTAACCGGGCAATGCGACCTCTATCACTGAGTCGTTAGTGACGCTAGTGAGCGTCCCACCACTCCAGAGCGGCAGCCCCCCATTACCACCACCACGGTCCCTACTCATGAGGAACCTGGTTGCAGATGGTGTATTCTGGTGAGGGTATGGTTATAAGTTTATACACATTTATACTCACCATCCCTCTTTGAGTAGAAAATTGAGTACTTAGGTCCTGACGAAATGCCACAATCGATATGACAAACAAGGCATGAAACATGTTGACAACTATCCTGATCCATTACTCTTGACGAAACCATTGACAATCTCCCCTAACAAGCACCACAGGTTTTTAATCATAACATGGAACCGGCAAAATAAAGTGAACTCAGCAAGTTCCTATAGTTATTTTTAACTCTATTTACCCCACACTCTACTCACTTTTGTACATACACCACAGATCCCACACACACCCATTTCATCAACGGCAGAACCTGCAGGTAAAAGATCTCCGGCAAAGAGCCCTGTGTGGGGCCCATTGGGCATTGCAGCGTCGGCCCAACAAGGAGCTGCCCTATGATGAAGCATGGTACTTCTCGGGTGTGTGAGGGCCCGTGCTCCTTATGGAGCTATACTCCCCCCTTCTGTACTGACATGCTCGCCCTGCTAGGAACAGCACATCTTGTTATTGATAAATATCTGGGGTAAAGACCTTCAATTGATACAAGCTATGTCCAGTGGTGATGTGGTTAAAAGTGAGAGCCTTTGCAAGAATGTCAAGCTGTGTTCCGGTGTGAATCATGGCTTGAAAGTTTTAAAAACTATCACCAAGTCCATTTAAAACTAGCAACACGCACAGTTATCTGAAAATCCAACACATGCTAGTGCCTCGCTCTGGAATCACAGTACCCTTTTAAATCAACAGCTTCCAGGAGAAAAACATCCCAAGCTAGCCAACAGATCTCTAGCAGTGATGGAGGTTCCAGTAGCCCTGGAGGCCCAGGTCAATACAATCCTGAAGCATGTAATTTCCAGTGTGGTAATATAGAGGAAAGACTTGGGAAGCATCCATGGTTTTAATTTCCATCTGCTCAGCAAGACTTTCTTCATTGGTTCTCCTCTTCTTGTATTGAACACCCAGAAAATGTGTTTTGCGGCACTATTTAAGGAAAAATCATACTCTGCCACATGAGGAAACTATTTATGTATAGCACACTCACTTCCACTCAAAATTATATATGACAAGAACTGTGGGCTTTGCTTTCAAGACAGCTATATCTAGGGCTCCAATGAATGGTAAATATTTTTTACACATTTCTATCTGCAATTATCCATATTTATGTTTGCTCTTTTTGTAGAAACCCTATTTATTTATTGGGAAAAATAAACCTGAGACTAGTAATTCAATTCAATTCAAAATAGTCTTTATTTCGATTTCTCAATCATAAAAGACAAATAACATAGAATTTGACAAGAGAATTCCATCTCTTGGCATGCTTCTAGTTTTGGTAGAGCCATTCATAAACATAAAAATCAACCAGATCAACAATAAAAACAATTAGTAAAAACAATAAATAATTCATCAATTTTAAGAACACATTACTAAAACCAGACTAAAAAACATAAAACCCTTACCCAGAAACTCTTTTCTTGTATATGTTAATCAGGCCCTAGTGCGTTGGCTCGGATAACCCACACCCATCGCAAGAACTTCGCCACAGCGACCACAATTGAGGCCATTGAGTCAAACCTTAAAATCCTGAGGGCCTCCTTAGCTGTTCTTATGCCCAAGTTCTTACACACAGGTTTAATCCATTTGATCCTTGGCAAATTATAACCCGGACAGACAAATAAAATATGTGCTGTGGTCTCAATGTGGTCAGTACAAAAAACACATTTATCTACAGATGGTTGAGACCATCCACTAGTATATATCCACATGTATTTAACTGATAAAAGGTGCCCTTACAATTGGATGCCTCCTGGGTATTAGTGCTATACAAAGCCATATATAATTCAAACCCATATGCAATACACTCATAAAACAATAGCATTTTAGCACACACGCAAATCTGCAACAGATAAAAGCTTCATTAGGAAAACGTTTACTTTTTTAAAAATTCTGCTGGGTGTCAGTCTGCACACCTAAATGCCAGGCAGCTATAATACACAACATCAAAGTTCACTCAAAAAGTTCTATTTTCCAAAATGTTGCCATATGTAAAAATAAATACAGGCAAATTTATAGATAACTTTCTCTTTATCTATATCTGAAAGAATCAGGAAAAACAATCCCACGGAAACATGTGAAAAGTACAAATGACAAGTGGAATCTTTACAGGGAAAAGGCTCTGTTAAAACTTAAAATAACTACTACAGAAGCCAATTATTCTCTCCAAAACTACATGTATTTCTGACGTCACTGGGACCGTCCTCCTTCAACGATTGTCTGGGGACACCTGTTTTGCTAAATGAACTGGGACAACATGGATGATTCACACATTCAAGGCAGAGAAGAGTTTCTCTCTAACAAGGCTTTCCCTCACCCTGATCTTTGTTCCAGACGCCTTTGAACTGCTAGCTGTTGAAACAGTTGTAATCGGGTCCATTGGCACGGTATGTTAATTAATGAATTTATCTCTGGCCTAGAAAATACAGATGTGTCAAGAGTTTGCATTTAATCTCTCAGAAGTAAAACACTAAAACAGGTATTTGAAATCTATTGGGTCATTTCCGATATAAATATCCATATGTTGTGATCGTGAAGTCAGGCATGGTCACTATTAAAAATGTATGAATAAGGGGTGTTAACCAATGCTTAGCTTTGGCATATGAAAGCACACTGATGTAACCTGCATGAGTGGTTTGTTATCCTCTGAACTCCAGAGACATTTCAGGTTTGTAGCAATTTAACAAATGTACTTCAATAAGGCAGTGAGGGTATTAAGGTATAGCTAATTTACACAATGACGTACTTCAATATTATACATTGAGTGCTAGTCTAATGCTCTGACTTCATCTTAGAACATGCCAATGAGAGTAAGTGCTAGTTTGGACATACATGTTATCTAATTTTAGGCAGACCATGTAGAGGCTCAAAACAAACTAGCATGTCCCAGTTGATAACAGAATTAACTTCCTTATAGATGCTTTTCCTTGACTAGAAGTGTATAAATAATACTCAAAATCTTTGGCATGTCTCTGTGCTTCTGAGAGACCATGGATAGCCCATCTGCTCTATTATGGAATCTGACAGATTTTAGATTTCAGAATGTTTCTAAGGGAAAACCTCATGCTTCAACAAACACAATCCATAAAGCCACCCAGATAAAAATAATATTTCTATTCAGGCACCTTAACTGTAAGCTAGAGACTTTTAACATTGTAAAATTTACATGCATTAGTGTAGTGTTGTGGGAGTTAGCAATGATGGAACCCTTTTGGCTCCTGCTGGACTCTGTAGAACTGTGACATAAGCATTAGAGCATAGCAAAGTAAATGCAAGTGTAGAATGTTGAGCTCGCAGTTACAAGCAGAAGAATAAATAAAGACATAAGCTCTGTGTGTGGTGTAGTCATTAGCGGGTACCCAGGTTGGGGAGGATGCTACAACTAGTGATGAGATGGAGATAAGTAACCCGTAGATCAACAGTGCTCTTCCAGAGAGTTTTCCGTGGTCCAGCAAACTGCTTGTGCATGCCATGTGCGCCTCAGTTGAATCGCTGAACCGACATTTGGAATATGTGGAGTCAAAGCGCAACTCCAGCCAGTGTGAAACACTTGACAATAACGAAAGCTTCACTGAGAATTCTACACATCGTTGGCCAAGAACCTGATGGGAAGCCCGTAAAAAGAGTTACAGTGCTACTGTGCAATCTAAGCTATACATCATGCAGAGTGATGACGCTGAAGGCGGATACAGCCAGGTTTTGAAAAAGCCGCAAATAGTGACAGCCAATAGCAAGATAACGCTGAAGTGCTACAAGGCAAAGATCAACCAGGTGTCAGGCAGTACAAAGAGGCGCCTAAAAGCAAAGTGATTCAAATACAAAAAACTATTATCTGCTTACCAGAACTGAGTAAAGAGTGTCATCTTACCACCAAGCTAGGCGAAGTAGCCCCAGAAGAAGGTACCTGGGTTCTGTGTAAGGAGCTGTTCATATTCAAAGTGGCACGCCATCAAAGCTGCTGGGTGGTGGTTCAGAACAACTCCAGAGGTCTCCAGAAAAGTAAAGGGCTCCCTTGGAGACCAAGAGGGAGGTCACCATTCCATGGACTGGCCAAGATTACCCAGAGGCCACAACAGCACAGGGCCTTAGAGATGGTTTAAATGAAGCAGGTTCTAGCGGACAGCAGACAGTGTCCGAGAGACCTCCCCTCTCAGTGTCAGCCAATCACACAAATGGTTAAAATGTTGCCACCTTCCTAATACTAACACCACCATTAAATACTGCCAAAAAGCTGGATATTGGGGACAGATGTACTGCTTGGATAGAGACATTTGATGATTTGCTGGAAGAAACAGATAACAAGAAAATTATCAAATACTTTAAGAATCTAGATGGTGAAGGTGTTAAAGAAGTCATACAGAAAATGCTGCGAGTTGACAAAATGACATACCATCAAATCAAAGGAGCCTTGAATCTCAAGCTCAATCCAATGCCGAATGTAGACCATGAAAGGTACATTTTTCAGTCAAGAATGACATAAAGATGATGAAACCATTGACAAATTTGTTGAAAGACTGGACACGCTCATCAAACACTGTAAGTTTAGTGGATTTAATGATGAGGAGGTCATACGCCACAAAGTCTTTGATGGATGCCTGTCAGATTCTTTGAGATGACGAATGCTGGGAGGAACTTTTAGTCTGAAGTGAGTTCTCAGAGCTGCCAGAGCTGAAGAGCATGCTGATCGGCAAGCTGTTAATATTGAGGCTGGAGGTGCCCAGAGTGAGTCAGTCATGAATGTATAGCACAAAGCAGAGGAACACAGAATGATGTCTTCCCGGAAGAAGAAATTGTGTTTCTGGTGTGGATTTTCATTTCCACATGATGGTAAATGTCCCACCATTGGACAGGTCTCCAAAGGCTGTGAGAAGGAGAACCATTTTGTGACAATCTGTAAAGCAAAGAAAAAAGTAAGCGCAAGACAAAATGGCCTCCCGAACACTTCAGAAGCAACGCTTGATGCACACCGACAAGGCCAAATCGACACCAAACGATCATCTAAATAATCGTCAAATAGTTCTTCAATATCTCATCATGTGAAAGTGGAGACAATGGTTGTGCAATGTCAATGTTTACCTTAAATAAATGTGCACATGTTGGACTTTAAGCATGTGTAGAAAAATACAGGTCAAATCAAAGCCGATATAAAAACGCACCCAAGTCATTCAAACATTGTCCAAAGATTACACTAAAGGTAAATGGTTGCTCACTACCTTTAATATTGACAGTGGTGCGCCGATAAACATAATGCCTGACGAGAAATACAATTAACTATCTCCATTGCCACAACTTAAGCCATCGAAAATTAAAGTGTATACATGGCTGCATCAACGTCATAAAAAAGTCAAGCTTCTTTTGAAGCAATGATGAAACACAAGAAAACGAAAGTGCAAGCACCCATTTATGTACTTCAAGGTATGGCGTCAAGTGCCTGTTTGCTCAGTTTCAGCACAGCTGCTGATATGGGACTGATATGAGTGAACTATAACATGAACGCTCATCACGAAATAGTAAGTCAGTTCCCTTAATTGTTTCATGGGTTAAGAAAACTCAAGACTATGAAAGTATGATTACACACTAATGAGGACATCTGTCCTATTGCTCAAAGACACAGGCTAACTGCATTTCATTTACAGGAAGCTGTAGAAAAGGAACTTGAATCATTGCTCAAACATATCATTGAAAGTTTCAATAGTCCAACGCCCTGGATTTCTCCCATAGTGGTAGTGCCCAAAAAGGACAGTGAAGGAGCAGTACATATCTGCGTTGACATGCGTCACACAAACATGGCAAATAAATAAGAATGACATCCAGGTCCGCACATCACCGACATGATAACCCAATTGAATGGTGTGAAGGTCTTCTCTTGCCTTGATTTGAATATAGGATATCAGCAGTTGGAACTTGAGGAGAGTTGCAGATCATTACAATCTTTTCTACACATATTGGTCTGCTCTGATACAAAAGACTAAGTTTCGGTGTATCATCAGCTGCAGAGCTGTTTCAAGATGTCATCTGACGTATCATACAGCCTGTCATGAATGCGTTTAATTATAGTGATGACATATTGGTTTTCGGAGCTACACAGAAGGAGCATGATAGAGGTGTCATGCAAGTGTGTTGTTTACTTGTGGATGCAGGTTTGACTTTTAATGCCGACAAATGTGAGTTCTATTAGATAAAGCTAAAATTCTTTGGCCATATCTTTTCTGATGGGAGCATGACACCCGATCCAACTAAAGTGCAAGCATTGTCAACTGCCAGTCCCCCACAAGATGCTTCCATGTTACGTTCATTCCTTGGCATGGCCAGCTACTGCTCTAGATATATACATGACTTTGCCACCGTAAGTGCTTCACTGAGAGACTTGACGAAAAAGAATGTTTCATTTCATTGGTCACGTGAGTGCAAGCAAAGCTTCAAGAAGATCAAACAAGCTATTGAGAATGCTACTGAAATGGCATACTTTGATCCAAAGCTTCATACAGAGGTTGTTGTTTATGCTAGCCCAGTCGAGTTAGGTGCAATTCTTGCACAGCAGACACCCAAATTCTCAAAGGCATATTGTGGCATATGCAAGCAGAAGTTTGTCCCAAACTGAACGTGCTTATTCACAACCTGAGATAGTCAATTTGGTAGTGGTGTGGGCTTGTGAACATGTCCAAGTATTCTTATATGGAAAGCTTTTCATGCTTGTGATGGATCATCAAGTGCTGTTGACCATCTTTGGCAATCCAAAGGCTAAGATGACTCCTTGCATTGAACTTTGGGGTCTATGATTACAAGAATACAACTACACAATTGTGCACTGTCCAGGTAAAGATCAAAACCGTGTCGCCTACTTCTCACAAGTGCATCTACAGTGCCGTGGCCCCTCTTCTAAGAGAGCTGAAGCCTACATAAATTTAATTGTGAAATCCAGCACACCATTTCTTGGAACAAATTGTCACTGCCACGAGTCAAGATAGTGACATGTTAAAAATGAAAGACATTATTGTGCATCAGTCTTAGAACCAGCATACTCCACCTCTTACCAGTGACAGTGAATACCAGAAGTTTAAAAATGTCAAAGATAAACTGTCTGTTCCTCAAGAAGTCATTATCCTTAAAATTTCGAGAATTGTTATTCTGAAGAGTCTGCAACAACAGGTAATTGAAGTGGACCATGAAGGACATCGTAGAATCGTTGCCACAAAATGAGCTCACCGAGACCGAGTTTGGTTTCCCCATCTCAATGAGAGAGTTGAAAGAGAATTGAAGGCCTGTCATCTATGCAATTGCCTTTCATTGAAAATCACTCAATGCCCCTTAAACATGTAAGAGTTACCAAAGCATGCATTGGAAAGAGTTGCTATTTGTTGATGAATACTCCCGCTTTCTATTAATAGACCACTCAAGAAAAAGTCATCAAGAGATTAGACCACACTTTCTCGACATGGGTGGGGTTTTTGCAATCCTAAAATGTGACAATGGCCCACCTTTCAACAGTCGAGAATTCAGAGGCTTTCACAGTCATCATAATGTGAAGCATCACAAGAGCACACCTCTTTGGCCCCAGGCTAAAGGCCTTGTCAAACGTTTCATGAGTACTCTTAAGAAAGCTGTTCAGCGTGCTGTACTGGAAAAGCGCGACCTTAAAACTGTCTTGAATTCTACTTTTTGAGCTGATTGTTGGACCCCTCACTCGACCACAGGTGAAAGCCCTGCAACCTTGATGTTCGGGAGAGCCATGACAACCAAGTTACCTCAATGGACCAACAGATGATGAAGTACTGAGTAAGAAACCTGTATAAGAGACTTGGATCATAAAAGAAAAATGAAAGCCTATGCAGATAAGCGCTGACATGCAAAGGATGTTGCGTTCACTAGAAGAGACCGAGTGCTTATCCATCATCCTAGAAAACGGAAATTTGATGCTCCTTTCGATGCTGAGCCATTTCATGTTGTGACCAGCAAAGGACACATGGTGACTGCCCAACGGCCTGGGAAGTCTATCACGCGAGATTACTCACATTTCCGACATGCGCTGATGTCAATGCAAAGACTGGATCTGAAAGGACAATTGGAGAACCCCTGACCACTGTTGTTCCTCCATCACCAAGGTAGATCATGGACACTTCGACTGCCTGTCCACAGTTTCTGAAGACACAGTCTGGATGTGTGATCAGAGCACCATGAAGACTCATTGAGAGGTTATGCCTATATATTTGTAAAAACATTACATTTTTTATTTAACAGAGGGGGGATGTATTGTCATGTAAGATAGCAATGATAAAACCCTTTTTGCTCCTGATGGACTCCGTAGAACTGTTACTTAAGCGTTAGAACATAGTGAAGTAAATGCAAGTTTAGAATGTTGAGTTTGCAGTTACACACAGAAGAATAAAGATGTGCTATACTAAGCTCCGTGTGTGGTATCGTCATTAGCGGGTACCCAGGCTGGGGAGGGCACTACAATCAGGAAGCAACATGCCCAGTGCCAACCAATGACTTGTGGTTCACTTTCCCATCTGCCCCAGATGTCTGCTCACACACAGAAGAGAGATCTAGAAAACAGTTATCTGTCACACACAGCAAAGTCCCTCTGCTGTAATGCATGAGTTGTCAAAGCTGATATTAGCTGGCGTATGCAGCGTAGGTCCTACTTATTCACGCTTTGGTGAATAATCAAGGCATTGATCGTACTAGAGCCCACTTCCCTTTTATGGGTTATAACAATGCTTAATTTGGAAAAGAAAGAGTGCTGGTGCCTGAAACTCTATTCAGAAGCCCACAGCCAGTGCAATTAAAGGTCGCATGGCAAATACCAAGGCTGATTGTCTTAAATCCCCCTCATTCCTTTTTAATCTACTACCAGATAATCCTTCCCCTTTATCCCACTCTTGCATGTGCCTGCTTTCTCTGTGTGTGATGGTTTCTCCATCTTTCTCTTCCTCCGTCGTTCCAATTTGCATGTTTTTCCTCTCTTGCTCTCAGTAATTATCCGATGCAGAATAATATGCGCTGGTCCCCAAAAATAATCGGCAACCACTGGCTCAAATTGAGCCCTGCCTTATAATAAGTCACCAGCTAGTTCTCTGTGTCTGTCCAGACATAGACATATCACTTTGGGGATTATATTTGTAAGCACCAAGAAATCAGTTAAAGGCTCCTGTCTCTAAGCAATCCTTACTGGGTTACTGTAGGACAAGGTCACAGTGAGCATTCTCAACCTCAAGAGAGGCTGACACGCCACTCCTCCACTTACACTTGAGACCACTTTACCCAATAGGCAAGGTTTATTGCAACTTACAATGTGTTGCAAACCCCTAGTTCAGAGCGTTATGGTTCATCACTGCACCAGTGGTGTCAGGAGGGCTGCCAACTTCTTAAAGTATACCAGCTAGCACACTCTTCTGTGTGCCATTTCCTCAGAGGAGCTCCTCTGGACACCATTCTGATCTTCCACTAGAGGCCAAGGCCCACTGCCCCCAGCCATGAGTTGAATAGTCCATCTGAGTCATTTAAGGTGTTCACTGTAGGACAGTCCTGACACCCCCTTAATCTAGACAACTTCTCGCTCCAGTGACTGTCGCTTTAACCATTAATCATCTTCTATACACAGAGATAAATCCATCTGAAATGGCAAAATACACTTCGCCACAAGCAAACTGATACAGGTCATGGCATTGAAATGTTCTACTACCACACTATATCATTTTTGCATATTGCTGCTACTGACCATTAGAAGAAGTCAGTATCTACAAACTCTCAGGTCGTCTTTGCCCTGTTTTGCAATCTACTTGTTTTCTTCAAGTAGAGGGAGGTTGATTTCTGTTACGGTGTGTGGTTGTGTTACTCAAAGTGATAATCACCAATCTCAGTTGATTAGGCAAGTCCAGTGCATTCCTAGAGGAATCCACAGGTGCAACTCACCATATGCTGTCACTCCTGCCATGTTTACACTCCCTGGGATGTGCCATTTTCCCATTACTGGCTGTCTGGCTTGAAATGCATCAATCACCACCCTTACCACGTCCAGATCAATCAAAGGGTCACCCAAATCTGTAAGCAGACAGCTCTCCAGCCAAACTCACCTGCCTCTCAGTATTATTTCAGAGCCTGCCAAGCACCACTATTATTGGATTGCTGTAATTGCAGTGTGGGTCGTGCCGGCAGTAACGTTAACGCTGCATCACAATGGGTGTTTATTTTGGTGATGTAGTATTTGATTATCCGCATTCTTTGAACATGACAACAAATGAGAAAAAACAACCAGACATGCAACAAAGAGATGGGATGGGAACCACACAGGCGGGTATTCAATGAGTGAATGCTTCAGGTAGTGGTGGGACATCAACTACTCATTTCCAAAGGAGGAGCTCTCTGTCAACAGAGCGCATTATTGGGAGGTTTTACTGAAGTTACCCTGGTGGTATAACAAATTGCTGGAGACCTCGTTGTCAGCTGTATTTGTTTATTGGCAACCAAGACCCTTTACACATTTCCGAGCAGTAACTCATTTATCCCGCCTCTTCTGCTGCCAGCTCTGCTGGCTTGGACGCCCTGACGTGCCTGCTGCCCCGTTCTTTCATTTGTGAGAGCTTGCGACGCTGCCGGCTGAATTAACGCGTTTATTGAAGCATAAATATGAAAAACAGTCTCTCGTTAAAACAATCTTCACCTACTTTAGCTGATTCAACTTACTCTAACGTATTCCCTCCCTTCTGTCTTCAGCTGAATCTTTTCGTGGTTTCTTAGTATTACATATTGCAGGCGCGAGTTGTCAAGCTCTTTCCCATTTGGCTTCTTAAATGTATCCGGGTCCACTTTTTCACATTGTAGTAATGCGTCGTACGGTACTCCCAGTAGTGTTACGCCTCATTTTTTAAAATGTTTGCTCCCTGAGGAATCAAATGGAGGCAGTTGCAGCTGTGCTGTGCAGTAAATCCGAGTTTAATCATTATCACTCACTGCTGCCCGGGGACGTCAGCCACACCGCAGGGATCATTAGGGCTTGCTGGATTGTTTGTGTGACGCCCTCCTTGTTCATATCATGCATGCTGCTATGAAAAGAAATCTGGAATTGAATTTTGTATTTTCGCGATATTTTCAATAATTTAACATTTTATATACACTGCTCATCAAATGAACAAATGTACAGATGTGTGAAACCTGAAAGGATAAAATTAGTACGGCACCTGTTTTTGCGTACGGGTTTGTATGCACTTCGTTGTCAACAAAGAAATGCTAGAATGTATAGACAATACAATTGTGATAATTATGTTAATCACTTCATTGCTTTGATAATCTATTTGTACAAGAATAGACTATTTGGTTAGCCTGTGGATTAAGGGAAGAACCAGAAAAATAATACATCCCCACTTTCAACCATGTCCCAAATAGCTCTAGGGGCCGGGTAAAGCAGGTGTACCAGCAGTCATTCAGCTGACTGCTCTCCTGAGGGAATTCTGAAATTCTTAAATTTCCTTCCTTCTCTCTATTCTTCTTTTAGTATTTTGTGCTTCTTTCTATCCATCCTTCTTTCTGTATTTGTTCTTCTCTTTCAATCCTTCTTTCTTTTGCCACCTTGCTTTCCTATCATCTTTCCAATGTTCCTGTACTTTATTTCATCCATCCTTCCTTCCTTCTCTTCATCCTTCTTTGTCTTTTGTCTTTCATATTTTTTAATCCATCATCCACCCTTCCTGTTCACATCCATCCATCATCTTTAATTCGCTCCATCCACCCTTCTGTCAATTTATCACTCTATCCATCTATGCATCCATCTCTCTCCATCCTTCTATCTGCCCCTCCTGGTCATCACTCCCTCCCCTACACTCCCAGACATTGCATTTACGAGCTTCTTGGAGAGCAGAGTTCCCTATCGGAGTCAAAGGAGACCTGTCCAGTGAAAGTACCCTTCCTTTCCATCATTAACTTCAGACTGCAGAGTGGAGTATTTTGTTTAGCAGCAGTATGGGATGCCCAGGGCTGCAATAATCTACATGGATATTTAGGTCTGGCTTGGCAGCGAAGCTGTCGTTCTACCTTATATGATGTGTTCTTCCACAAAAAAGAGCACTTGTATTGTATTTTTGGGATTGCAGAAAAGGTTATACTCAGTACATTCACAAAGTTGGTTATGGTGGCAAGCCAATTATGATGTCTATAGGCCTCATGTGTTTATTATGAAATCTTATGATAAAGGCAGTAGGCCTGACATATTTATTCTGAAAAACATAAGATAAAGTCAATAGACATTTAAGGGTGGATTGTTATTACTCTATATTAAAGCTTACAGATAGGTATTTGTATTTTATTACATGGAATCTCACAGATAGCTGTAGTAGGTTTTGGTGTTGGCTACCCCCATGACTAACTTAAACTGTAAATACAGAGGATTTGCTCTGTGAGAATCCTTGTTGGAGCCCCTTAGGAGAGATAGGAGAGATAGTATTTTGCTTAGACAACTGCAATTCTTTTTTTATACCTATCTAGTTTTATGACTGTGCCCTATGGTTGCTTTGTGGACATGTTTACGCTCAAAACAGCAGGCCTGAGCTGGTTATAGTGAGAAGCCAATGATCACAGCTATAGCCCTGATTAGTGCACAGGGAAATGTTATCCCAGAAGTTATGTCAGGTCTGTTTATTATGAATAGTCATGACAATTGCAGTAAGCCTGGATTTTATGAAAAGCACTCATGAAAGCCAATATGCTTCTAACAGTGAATTGTTATTCCCATCATGTTACAGGCTCTGAAAAGGTATTTTCTTACATGTAATCTCACAGATTATCATAGCAGGCAAGGGTTTGGTGCTGGTCACCCACTCTGAGAAACTCTTGGAGTAGAAGACTTTTACTGTTGTGATTCTTGTTAGGACCTATTAAGACAGGTTGTCTATTGTTTTGCCAACTGCTATTCTGTATATATTTGTAAATGTATAACTCTATTCATGATACTTGTCAATTTAAGTGCACTTCAGTAGGGCTGAGTTGGATATAGTGACAATCCAATGGAAACGGTTATTACCCATGTATTGTTACTGGGAGAGCATGCCTAATTCCTTAGGTTTCATCTGTTTATAATCAAAGGTTATGACAAAACTGTTAGACTAGGCATCTTTGGTGTGGTTTCCCCTGACTTTTTGCCTCTAGCTCCTGTATTTTTGATGCTGTGCTGGATTTTGTTTTTGCTGGTTTAGATGCTTTGGGCACTTTGCCACTGGTGATCAGTGTCAAAGTGCAAGTGCTCCCTGTGTAAATTGTTATTACAATTGGTTCTCCCTGATTGGCACATTTACTTACGGGTAAGCCCCTAGTAAAGTGCACCGAGTGTGCCAGGGCCTCTAAATCAAATGCTACTAGTGGGCCTGCAGCACTGATTGTGCCACCCACGAGTAGCCCTGAAAAGGTATCTCAGACCTGCCACTGCAGAGCCTGCGCACAGTTTTAAACTGCCATGTTGATCTGGCAAGTGGGTTCCGTTTTCTTACATGTAAGACACCCCTCAGGTAGGCCCAAGGTGCCCCAATGGGCAGGGTGCAGTGTATGTAAAAGGTAGGACATGTACTGGTGTGTGCGACATGTCCTGATAGTGAAATACTGCCAATTTTGTTTTTCACTATGGAAAGGCTATCTGTCCCATAGGATAGAATGGGAGATACTTTGTTACATCTTACAAGTATAACTTCCCATTGGGACAAGATAGAAGAATAACGTTTAGGCTCTCTGAACTCAGAATTTAATAACACATCTTTTAGTAAAGATGGTTTCTAAATTGTGTTTTGGAAAATGACTCTTTTAGAAAGTAGGCATTTTCTTGTTTAACCATTCTGTGTGCCTCTGCCTGTTTGTGTATTGACTGTCTGATTTTGGATTGACAGAGGCTGGGGGTGTGCAGTCAAGGTAGACAGGCACTGGGGGGGGGGGGGTTGAGGTGTGCCTCGCCCTTCCTGGATGACTCAGAGCTGAGCTGAATAGACCTTGGCTGCATTTAGAGTTGTGGGAGGAGTTTTCCTTGCATCTGAATAGGGCTTGCCGCACTTGCACAATGCTGTCTCCACCCCCTACAGTCATATTGCACCAATGAGGACAGAACTGGTTTGGACTGGGCTCAGAGACCCTTGCACTATGAAGAACAAAATCAAAATGGGGTATAAGTAGTGGACCTTAAACCCAAGAACTTTAGATCACTTCTGGACTCAAAAGGAACATTTGCCAAGGAGACGAGCTGGAGAGCTGTGAGTAGGAGCACTGCCCCTTTGCTGTGTGCTTTGTGGGGTTGGCCTGCAGTTGCTTTTTTTGCCAAGGAAAGGACAGCGACTGGAACTTTGCTGTGAACCTGCTTGAAGAAGAGTCTCCAAGGGCCTGTGTTTGCTGGCCTCCTGTTCTGAAGTCTCAGGGCGACAAAGACTTCACCCCCTGCTCCCCTGAACTCTACTGCTGAGAGTTCTGACCTGCCAGGAGGTGCCTGTTCCAATTTTGGGGCCTCTGGAGGGTGTTACTGCTGTTGGGAACTGAAAGAAACTGAAGAAAAGCGACACATTGACCTTCTTGCTGCTGTTTTTCCGACGCAGAACCACTGTGTGGGAAGAATCTCCACGCACCGCCACTGCGCCGCTGCAGAGACAACGCAGCGCCTGCAAGAACCGATTCATCTTGGGATCGTGGCTGAAGAAAATGACGCAGCGCCGCTTGCTGCCGCCGCATGCATCACCAGCACATCACGGATTTTCCACGCATCCCACCTGTGCACCAACTTTTCCCGACATCACCCGCGGACCAGACCCGTCTTGGTATCACGGCATCACTTCCCCCTACAGTCCGGAATTGACGCACCACTTCTCCAGCATGCAGCAAAAACTGTTGCATCGCCTCCCCAAGGACTCAGGAACTGACGCATCCCTTTGTTTTTCAACGCTTCCCTTCTCTGCGGCTGTTTGGCCTTATGAATTTTGACGCATCAACAGGAATTTTGTGTAAAATCATGCATCCATATTTTCCTATGGACCAAGTTGCTTGAAACCTTTTAAAAGTCATATTCTTATTACATGTATGTTGGATTTTTGTTGTTTTGGTCTTGTGTTGGTTTAGATAAGAATACTTTATTTTTCTAAACTGGTGTGGTATCCATTTGTGGTGTTCTCACTGTATTACTGTGTGTTTTGAGTACAAATACTTTACACATTGCCTTTGGCATAAGCCTGTCTGCTCATGCCAAGCTACCAGGGAGGTGAGCAGGGGTTATCTAGAGTGTGTAACCCCCTTACCCTGACTAGAAGCAAGGGTCCCCACTTGGACAAAGGTACCTACCTCTGCCAACTAGAGACCCCCATTTCTAACAAAAACAATTAGGACTTAGTTACCTATTGTCAAAAGCATATGTTTAAGGCATTAGACTTTTAAGAGTGGATTGTTACTATACTGTGATAAAGACTGCAAGATATTTTCTAAATGTTAGCTTCCGAACAAGTAAGGCAACAGTATGGTAATTCTAAGGATTGGCCTTATCACCCTTTTTAAAAATCAGAAGGATCAAAATCTAACTTAATCAGTGAATTTTATTTTTAATAAACTTTAAAAATAGTAATTAGATCATTCTGAAAACATGTTTATTATTTTTCTGAAATTTAGTTGTCCTCATAGAGCAACTATAGCCTTGTAAAGTAAAAATAGTTCTGAAGGTGTGTCAATTTAGGTACACACTAACACTAAACTATTGCATGTTTTAATTTTTTAATATTAGGTACCCTAATTTGTGGGAAGAAATGCCTACTTAGGGATGGAATATTTAATGTTCAATATTTCAAAGTAGAGTTCTTTCCTGTCTAAATGGGTTCATTTGACAGGTTCACCAGTAGGTTTAAAAGCTGCAGCAGTCAGGCTACACAGGTAGGCCTGACACCATGTTTTCTTTGTCAATCAAGAGGATGGTACAACATGTGCTGTAGTCCAACGCTGATATTTATTTTTTCCATGCCATTGGTATATTTAGCTGCAACATATCCTATGGCCTTACTGGAAAGTTAAATCTGTTAATTAGGGGTTAGTTAGGTTTACTATGTTTTAGGAGTCAGAACACATACATTGTCACTTACTCACTCTTTCAATTCTAATCTGATTGAATGATTCTCTTAAAAGCAGACATTCCTTTTACTGTTTTCTCTAATCCCTCACAAACTTCAATAACTAACTAATAAGCTCAACTTGAACCCAATAGGTTTTTGGTCTGCCTGTTGTGTGGTCAATGGAGGGAGTAGATTATTAATTGGTCTCTCTTTTTCCCAGGAGTTGCGGACTTATAACATATGTCAGTGTATGATCTAAAAGATTAATTTGCTGAAATACACTCCCTAAACCTTCGATGTTTCTCTTTAACCAGTTTTCGTGATGTAAGATTACTCTTAGTCACATGGGTTCCTTAAGATCCCTTAGTTAAAATTGTACATTTGTCAAAGCACATTTCAGATGGTATCAGTGTAAAGCATTCATACGCCTTTACATATTAGCTAAATGAGTATGCTAGTTATTATTGTGTCTGGTATGCTAAGGTAATTACTTGCCCTATTGTTTAAGACACTTAGGTAAATGTTCTATGTGCATTTTCAATTTTTCTAGTATTCAGAAATGTTTTGTATGGCCAGATAACACTTTAGTCATATATCTATCAGGCACCATTACTTTATCTGATTAGAATCTCCAGTTTCATTAGCTATCAAAAGATGTCCTAATCTTTGACTTTGGTCCTTGGTAGCAAGAGGCATGTCTTGTCTGTCTCTACATGACTTGTGGCCTGATGCTCAAAATTATTTAGCACAGTCAAGTTATTGAATCTCTCTTTGGGGAGTAAAATATGCTCAAACCCCCTACACCATAAAGGGTCTATTTGCAAACAATATCATTCTACTTACCTCAGTAATATTAATTAGGCAGAACTCAGGGTGTGACTCTTTGAGTAAAGTAGCAAATGTTGGGATGGGGGCCTCTGTGGGACAGCAGAACTCCATTTCATCATTTGCATTCACAATGTGTCTGTCTTGCAAACTCTGCCCCTTATTGGGACAGAGGTCACAATGATACACACTGTGAAACATTATGAATGTATATCACAAAAAGTCTTTTGAACACCAAGACCCTAATCTGATAATCACCATTGTGCAGAGACCTGACAAGGTTCAAGTCAATGCTTCTGTTATAATACCTGAATATTTTCGTATCACTACTTTGAATGATGCTTTGAATTATTTCAAAGAAACCCGTCCAAATAGACTCTTAGTTCGAAAAATATTTTTAAAATATGTCCACAAACCCTGATGTTACTACAAAACACAGTAGAAAGAAAAATTGTATTTGAATTTCAAATTCTAAAGTCCGGGTTAACATAAGGGTTTTTAGGTCTGAAATGTCGACAGTGCATGTGCTGTCTGCTAGGAGGGGTATTGTTTACAATAAAGGGCTTGGAGACCACCCATTGCTTACCATTCATTGGCATCATTGTCACTCTTCTTTGCTGCCTCCTAATTGCCCAGCACCTTCCTGGCAGCACTTCCTGTTTTTTTCTGTGGAGCATGGACATTTACAGATTGATTCATCTTGATTAGTGTCCATCCACTGCTAATGCTTTGATTGAGGTACTATTTATTTTTCCCCTCCCACCCCCCTAGTCCATGCTGCTTCTCCACACTCCCACCCACCCGTTCTCCATGTATTCTCATTCAATTTAAAGAATGTAGATACTGTTTTTAAAATGCCCTTGTAAACTCATCCGTCTTGTCTATCTACATGCTTGCTGCTGTGCTCGTGCTCTGCCTTATCCTAAAACTGGTATGGCGCTTCATTAGGAAGCAGACACTGATGTTTCCTTAACATCCGCAGTGAGCAACTCGTATGCTCAGGACGCTGCATTTCATTGCTATAATTTAATCTATGTGCAAACATCCTACATTGTTCAGGACATGCACTGTTTAGCATCTGTAGAAAACACATGCTCTGTGCATTTTAATTACTAATGCTATATGCATATTTTGAACCTTTTTTCATGAGAACCGCACATCCTATCGCAAAGTAAAAAAATACAAATGGATCTGCGAGTCAAGAGCATTGCAACAAGGTTAATACAACCATCTGATCAGCTATGGTGAAATGTGACAGCTGTAGTACAATTTAGACAGAACAAAATAAGGGTGACAGAGATTTGTGTGCATGCCACACAATGCCAAAAAAATTCCACTCCACTCCATGCCACACAATTTCACTCCACTCCATGCCACACAATGTGAACCAGTTCCATTCCATGCCACACAATGCCACACAATTGTGCCAATGCCACTCTATTTCAAGCCACTGAATGACACTTCATGCACCACAATGCCGTTCCATTCAACCCTACACAATGCCACTCCACTCCATGCCACACAATTCCACTCCACTACATGTCACACAATGACACTTCACTCCACACCATTCCAACAAAGCCAATAGATCTCACATATACGAGACCTATTCGCCAATACTTATTCTAAAATAATATTTGGATAATGGCCTACTATAGTATAACCTTTGTTGGTCAAAACTGGTGTTTGCTTTTGGAAAAGGTTCTTGATATCCCAAACGTGGTGGCTCCTCCGCTATGGCGGAGTAGTGTCGCCCCACTGCTTGTAAGCAGTGCCAAGTAGAAACAAAAAATGACAATTACTTAGAGTTATTATCATTTCATGCTTCGTGTCCTGCTGCTTTGTGGGCGGGCGGGTGGGACCGCTCTGCCCTTGGAGCAGGGGAAGAGTGGTTTGCCCACTCCTAAGTGCACAATGACTGTTTGGCCAGCCGCCCAAACCAGTCATGCGCACTTTCCCCATTCTCCTTGCAGGCTGCATTACAGCCTGAATGGAGAACATGCCCACCCCTCCAGCCCCTGGCTGAGTGCCGTGTCACGGTGCTCAGACCAATTACAATGCTGCATTGCAGCGCTGTGATTGGATTAGGGGAGGGAGCCTGGCTGCCTGCTTCCTGTTCCTGGAGTCGGAGGCAGATGAGCAGGAGCGGAGACGCGGGACCCGGCCTCAAGGTAAGTTTATTTTTTAACCTCCCGCGCGCGACCCCGCGACCCCACCCACACGACCCCACCCACACGACCCCACCCACACGACCCCCCCACACGACCTCCGCCACATGACCCCCCCACGCAACCCCCCCACGTGACCCACCCCACGTGACCCACCCTGTAACACCCTCCCGCCACACCCCCCCTCGCCCGCCCCGCCACCCGCGAGCGATGCCGGCCGCCACTGCACTCTGCGTTTGTACTGCAGCAGACAACTTAGATAAAAGATGGCAGGGGTGCATATCTGTTCGGGGTCGGACCAGGTTTTGTTTCCTACAACAGGTGTTTTTTAACTGTGAAAAGAGGTGGTGAATAGGGGCTTGGAGGCTAAAGTAGTAAACAGGTTGGTAGGAAATATTTTCTGTGAGCTTAGTGTTTAATGATAGTTGAATATGAAGCATTCCAAGCTCTTATGTTGCTAAATAGAAACTGGCATATTACTGTGCATTTATCCTACATTAATTTGATGTGTTTTGTTTTGAATTGGCCACAATTTGCTAATGGACTGCTTTGTTAAATGGTTGCATAATTCCTTACTTTTCGCAAGATTTTATTTTGACCCAGCCCTCGCACTTTCTTGCAGTGTTCCTACATCCCCGAATGCTCTCAGAACTATACAGAGGTACAGGAGAAAGTGGAAGAAATTGCAAATAATTTCAGAAGGTATCACCGATTCCCTTGCTATTATAATCGAGAACTGACCCCTGAAACTGTTATCCTCACCAAACTTTATAGCTGGACGTCGCTGCTATGGTCCATGATTTGGCCCACCTTTATGCTAGTTTGTGGGGTTTCAATTATCATGATGGTGAAGATTAGCCGGCATTTCTTTGTGCTTTCTGTTCAGAAAAACTACCCTAACTTGTACTGATTTTAAAGAAATGATCTTCAGATTTGTTTTTTGTTTTTTCTAATAAATGTTTCTCATAACTGTTTAAATCAAGTTTCTATTTACATAGAAATGAAAAAAGCCTTCTTGGCTGTACTTATTTTATTGGTTTTAAAATAAATCAGACAAGGTTATTTGTGTTTGCCCTTATTTCAGATTTAATCTGGTGATTTACACTTTACACGCGCTAATACACAGGTAACTTCCAAGAATTAGCAATACTTTGCAAATTTGCACTTTCTTCACTCTGCCGCAGCACATTGGGGGAGAATATTAAGGAAAGGCTGTATGGTAAAATGTTGATGTTGACATATTGTTCTAAAAATGTGTTTATAACGGAACAGCTGGGGTCAGGAATCAGGAAGTGGGTGGAGAGATGATGACAGAAAGGCTAGTGTCTATTGGAAAGAGAGTGGTACAAGTGGCGTCTCATACTTGTATGTTCTCTGCTGTGCACACGAGTTTTTGTTGATGCATAGCTTGTTTGTCACGTGAGGAAGAGTGCCTGTGGTTAGAACAGTAAGGATAAAGTGATGCACCACTGCTGTCACTGTTGCTTTGACAGGGTACCCATGTGCTGCCCTGCTAGAGTTGTGCGGTGCTTAAAAAACAAAAGACACGAAAGTCCCAAACCATGTACAACCTTTAGCACTGACTTGTGGAGAGAGATATTGAAGCAATTTGGAATTTCTCAAAATCTTCTCAGATTATTTGCCTCTTACAGACGAAATTGGCTACTTGACTTTCTTGTATGGGCATTGCCAATTGGAGCAGGAAGACATCAGTTGCATCGACGTTAAATGTCATATGTAGGCTGTGGTGTATATTTACATCGTCGGGGAAGTAGTAGTAGAGTGAACATCTCTAGGAGGATGGCTAGGGACGCACCTTGAGGCAAGTGTGACTGCAGGGGTCCCTTTACCCTCTTCCCATGGGGCAATTAGGACCCTATTTTGGGGTATAAGGAACTCCAGTTCAGTTAGAGGATGACACAGGTCACCCTAACCTAGTGGTAACATCTGAACCGTATTGGTAAGATAGGAGCCCTATTTTCGTCCTGATGAATGCCACAGACCCACTTGGGCTACTGGCAGGAACATGTCAACAATAAAGGTGGTAATGGGGTAATCGTTCCCCCAATCCCCAACATTTTAGTTTTTAACACCAAGTAGTGCCGAGCAAATAAATGTATTTGGGTTATTACATTGGTTTTTAAAATCACTTATTCACGGGCCCCCACTTAGATCATTAGACGTGCCTCCCTGTCTCCAGGTGTAGGCCCGCTCTCTACCAAACGTGGTTTTCAGAGAGCGAGGACTGCCAATGATGAAGCATGACACCTGGTAGTGTGTGAGGACAGTCATTTACATTTTTGGAGATGCCCAGCACTTTACTGACTTAGGCCTCATTACGATGGCGGGCGGACAAAGTCCGCCCGCCACCGCAACGGCAAACGGAACCGCCCGCAAGAGGTGCAGCGGTCCCGCCATGTCTATTAGGATGCCACCGCCATGGTGGGGGTGGCATCCCGCATCATATACATTGTGGCGGGCGGTGCTGTGAGCAGCACCCGCCGCAATGTGAATGACGCATGTTGCGCATTGGCATGCACAACGTGACAGGCACCGCGCGGTGCCTGCCACCCTGTGCATGCCAATGTGAGGGGTACCATAGGTACCCCCAAGTGCACCCCCACCCCCTCCCCGGGGGCCCGCAATGGGCCCCCATTGCAAAAGACTGTATGCCTTTCCATGGGGGCGTTGCCGCCATGGAAAGGCACATCTCCGCATGCATCATAATATGGATGGCGGTGTCTTGCAGACACCGCCACCATGTTATGCCCCTTTTCTGCCCGGTCGAGGAGTCGACCGGCGGAAAAGCGGCGGACGGTCTTTCCGTCCGCCGGGGTCCCCCCCGCCATCGTAATATGGCGGGGGAAATGGAATGCGGGCGGTGTAAAATAGCGGGCGGATCGCCACCGCCCAACCGGCGGTGGCGATCCGCCCGCTATCATAATGACCCCCTATGTACTTTGTAAGGATATGGTTACATTTTGTTAACAACCAATTTTTCAGGGTAGCTTCTTTTGTGTGTGCAGTATATTTACAACTCCCACATGTATGACTAAAATGTATAACTACAGGGAACACTATTAAGTTCTGGATGGCTGCAGTGAGAGACAAGCAGCGGCAAAGCCAATAAGTCTTACCTTTAAAACCAATCAGTTTTGCCAATGGTTTTTACCTATGCTTAACATCATTCCTCATGCTGTGCATCATAGCTAAAGGATGAAAAACAAAAGCCTTTGACATGGCTGTTCATGTCATTTTATGTGTTCGCGCACAATGCATGCACACCTACCAAATGATGCCAGTGTTTTTTTTCTGTTTAGTTATCAATCTGAGATGGCTTGGTGACTAAAAAGAAAACAAAATGTGTAAAAGCATTTTATTAAGTAGGTAGGGGGAAGCAACATGGAGCTGAAGCAACACAGAGTGCACGGAGGGGTGAAGACACAGGTGAGTGAGGAACATGGAGTGGACGAGGAAGAAGCACCCGGGTGATCAGGCAACTGAGGGAAAAGAAAAAGGTAATAGAAGAGGGTGAGGTTGGCAAGAAGTAAAAACAGATCCCAGGGGTATTGAGGAGAATCAACTGTTGGGAGGCAAAGTGAAGGGGCGGAGAGAAGCACATGAGTGAGAAAGCAACCAGGAAGTACACAGGGTGAGCGCAATATGGAGGGGAGTGGGAAGAACCAAATGAACAACAGAGAGCAACATGGAGTGTAGGAGGAGAGAAGTACATGAGGGAGACAGCTGGAAAGAAAAAACATGTACTCTCAAGGAGTACTTAACTGAAAAGAAAAAAGTAGTTCTTGAAAAGCAAGCACAGAAGCAAGCCATTTAAAATGATGGTAAAGAAACAATGCCCCATTCTGGGGGGACCGATAACAGCACAGGAGATCAGGGTGGCGATTATGGATATGGCTAGGAGCAAAACACTGGGCCCTGATGGCCTACCAGCTGAGTTTTATGCAACTTATGCCGGGACCTTGACCCCGCGGGTGGTGAAGATGTATGCGGACTCGTGGCAGCTCGGCAGCTCGGCACTCGCCCAGAATCTACTGGCGATGCTGTGGTCATCCCTCTCCTCAAGGTCAAGACACAGGAAGCACAGGTTACTGAGTTTCGCCCTCTCTCTATGTTAAACACTGACTTTAAGATCCTTAGCAAGGTCCTGGCCCTCCGCTTGCTTCCTCGTATGTGGCTCCTCATTCATGAAGACCAAAGTGGTTTTATCCCTACCTGTAACACTTCCCAGAACCATAGGCGGCTATACCACGTGATACATCATCCTACATCTATTGAAAACACAGATGCACTGCTGATGTCAGTAGACCTAGAAAAGGCGTTCGACACAGTACGATGGGACTATCTTTTAGAAGTCATGCTCAAGATGGGCCTGGGAGAGAATTGGGTTAAATCTGTCCGGCTGCTGTACACCACCCCCAACTGCCTGGGTCAAAACGGGCACCATGCTCTCCCCGCAATATGCAGTTTGTAGAGGCACGAGGCTGGGATGCCTGCTATCCCCACAGTTGTTTGCCTGGCCATCAAACCCCTGGCAGAACTATTTAGATGAGAATGCAGGGGCTCCGGCATAACAGTTGAGGCGCACGAACATATCATCTCCCACTAAGCAGACAATATCCTTTTATATCTGTGGGATGGAACGCATGATATTATGCACGCTCTGGAATGTCTGAAGAGTTTTGAGACGGTGTCAGGCCTGCGGGTCAATAAGTCAAGATACATGTCTTCCCCATCTCCCCAAGTGTGGCACAGCCCCGGGCCTTTCCCTCGGACTTGATGTGGTCACCCACCTCCTTTCGATACCCGGGGATCCAGATTTTTCACCAACTGGAAGATCTTTGGGAAGTTAATTTGGGGAAGGCCCTCCGTTCTCTGAAGACCTGTGACACCTTTTGGCGGTCACTTGAACTACCTATAATGGCCAGGATCTCGCTCACTAAAATGGTTATGCTCCCAAGGCTACTTTACTTGTTCGCGAATCTACCAGTGGGAGTGCCACTCACATGGTTTAATCACTTGGATGCCCTGGTGCATGATTTGATCTGGGATGGTGGCCGCCTTAGGATGTCCCTGTCTATCTTTCAGCGTCCCCTGGAAGAGGGAGGTTTGGGCGTTACGGACTTCAAACTATATTTTCTGGCTTCCCATCTCCAGTGGATTGCACGGTGGCTTGACTGAGCTGATCGGTGGGGGGTAGGAGTGATTGGGCCCACAACAGATATGGAGACCTTACTGGCTGAGCTGCTTGGTCCGCCGATGATTTTCCAACACCCAGGGGTGCTACTTTCTGTAGCAGTGAAATGCTAGTGCAGATGTGTTTTAAAGACAACAGGAACACAGTTGTATGCACCTGCGGTGCCCTTGGTGGGCCTCCCTCATGGTGAGCCCATTTCATACTTCACAGCTGGACAGATGTCAGCCTGGACAGATGCTGGACTTGTCATGGTGGGTGATTGCTACCACCAGGGTACTTTACTGCCACTAGACAAATTGATGGAGCAATATGACTTGCCGCTGGGCAATTCCTTACATAAGAAGCACTGACACAAACTTTTAGAGACCTATGGGCGGGGGATCAAGACAAGTCTGTGACAAATAATGTTTTACAACTACTGGTCTCAATGGTATCAACTAGACACGGCTCTATTTATCCCTTGCGACAATGGGGCGCAGTCCCCTGGTGGCTCTGTGGGGTAGGTGGGAGAAGATCCTGGAACGAGAGTTATCAGATCTGGAGTGGCGGAGAATTCTAGCCTCCCCACGAAAGATCTCCAGGAATACAAGGTTAAAATGTATACAATTCAATTATATACACATGACGTATATGACACCTCACACACTCCAAGTGGTATATGGGGGTGAAACCCGCCCATGCCCCAGATGTGGTCACCTAGATGCTGATTTTGCAAACATGAAATGGCATTGCCCTAACTTGCGGTCCTATTGGGAGAAAATGCTTAAAGCGCTGAAGAAGACACTTGGGTGGTCCCCTCCCTGCACCTTGGAGGCATGTCTTTTAGGATTGTTCCCAAGACTGGCCTCGCAAAAAGTTGGCATGAGGTTTATAGACCTAGCTTTGGTGTTGGCTAAGAGATGAATAGCCATGCCTTGGAAATCAGCCAGAGGTCCTAGAGCACAGACCTGGAGGAGGATGTCACCCAGTGTGCAAAAGCTGAAGAGAGGGCATTAGCCAGAGAGGAGGCTAGAGGGATATAGGCCCTCCCTATTGCAGACTTATGGACCAAAGTACAGGTGACTTGGGGACACCCGGAGATTGGTCAGGAAGAGGGGTCTGCGGAAGGTAGTGATCAGTCAGAAGGTGAACTAGCCGGGACACCTGGAGTCCAGACGGGGGGGTGGCCTCGGAATGATCCTGGAGACACTTCTTAGGCACTGAGCTCCCTGCACTGCCAGGACAGAGAACAGAGAGGTGGTTATACCCCACTAAACTGTACACTACACAATGGGCATTGGCTGTACAGTACTGAATATTCTTGATGACGTTGGGGGACCCCCCGGGGCCCCTGGCATGCATGCCTATTCTCCTGATACTTGGGGGCCACTGTCCACGGATGTTGAGAACTAGAAATTTGATGCTGATTGATATCTTTCTATGTAGGCAGTCTCCCTGTTTATCTGTATTCTCTTGAGTTGATTACTATCGTTTTTCTGGTTTCCTGTTACATAACTGGCACTTTAGATTTCTCGACATGAAGACCCGTAGTACGACTGTGACACTTGTATGTCCCCCCCTCCGTAAAAGCAAGGGGTTATTTTCCCATGATTTCTTGGATGTAAAATGCTTATACCATCTAAACTTGTTTTGACCACAGTGATGGATGTCAATACTGAGGTCATATGATGCTTCACTATTCTGTAAAACATTGCTGCAACATGTGCAAATATAAATTGACAATAAAAATATAAAAAAAAAAAAAAGAAGCAATGCCCCATAAGAGGGACAAACACAAAATTGACAAGCTGGGAAACGAATTGGAAGCAGGCAAATATAGTATGACAGGAGAGCCAACCAATGGTAAGCAATGGATGAGCTCGATGAGCTCGTATGTTCTTTTTAAGTTTACAAAACGTCTTGCAACAGACAGCACATACGCAGTCTAGATTGCTGGACCTAAAAATGGCAACTCCAAGATTACATTCTAAGGTTGTCCAAACACAGTCTCTTTCTTCCCTCTGGTCTAAAAAACAACAATAAAAAATAATACTTGATGTTTGTGCTATGCTCACCACATCACCATATGGCGGAGAATCAACACTTATCTGTAATCTTGGAAACCTGTTAAAGTGGCTATTACGAATTACCTTGCAATTCCCAAGTTCAAGTACTTTGTGAGCATTATCACTTCACCTGTACATACTTTTAAATAAGCCTGGGCGTAGTTCGCGAAGTAGCGCTACGCGAAGCTACGCAAAGTGCAGTACGCACTACGCGAGCTACGCGTAGCACTACGCGAACTGCGTAGTGCACTGTTCGCAATGATTGCACAGTACCGGATGCTTGTCCGCACTGTGCAATCATTGAAAACGGCATCTTGCACAGTGCGAGCTGTCTTTTACTGCCACTCGAGTAGATTTTTACTCGAGCGGCAGCTTTCTTAACGCGGACTGGTAGTTTCTCATCGCGAGCGGTCGCGAGCATACGCGACCACTCGCAATGAGAAACCTGACCTCCCGCGTTGAGAATCTCGCCGGGAGGTTTATTTTCCACGCTCGCGATCGGCAACATGATGTTGCTGATCGCGAACGAGAAAAAGTCTCGCCGGGATGTCATTTTGCTTGCTCGCGGTCGCCAACTTGACGTTGAGGACCGCGAGCAAGCAAAAAATGACCGCTGCACTACGCTACGCGTGTTTGCACTGTGCTACGTGCAATTCGCGTTGTGCGAAGTAGCGCAAACTTCGCAAACTACTCGAGCGTAGCGTAGTGCTTTGCCCAGGGTTACTTTTAAATCACATCATGTACATAGCCACTACATATCCATGGACCCTGTCATGAAGTTACATACTCAGAAGTTATGCCACCTCATGCTAGGCTGGAGATCGGAGGAACTGAGGACTGTACCAATGTTCACATACATATATATAGATATTGAGGGCAGATGGCAAGGACCATTTAGATCACCCATTCCCCTGCCTTCTGCAGCACCAAATTCTCTCAATAGACCCACACATCCTTCCTCTTACCTTTAAGTACTTGCACTTGGTAGAGAACCAGTGATCAAACTGCTTGTCAGCATGTGTGACTCTGAAAAGCAGAGTAGAACAATTGTGGAAGACAAAACATCATCTAAAAATTATTTCATGGCTGACGTTCAATGAAATGGCAAAACCCCTCTTCGAATGGTGAGTTTTATAAACATTG
Organism: Calotriton arnoldi; assembly: GCA_963921515.1. Taxonomy (NCBI): domain Eukaryota; kingdom Metazoa; phylum Chordata; class Amphibia; order Caudata; family Salamandridae; genus Calotriton; species Calotriton arnoldi. The sequence goes on along the minus strand of CAWUFW010006028.1, from coordinate 557,029 downwards.
TCAAAACGGACCTCTATCAACTCCACCTTTCAACATGTGCTTTCAATTGACAAATGGTCTTCTCTGTTCTCAGTATCTCCCATCCGCCGCCAACACTGACAACACCCAGCCGTATTTTCTTCATGGGATGAAGCTAGTGATGGAGCGTAAATGTTAAATGACAGTCGCCTCTATCAATTCTCACCAGTAAAAGAGATTTATGATCATTAATTCTTGATAAAATCATATAAAATGGTTGAGACGAAAAAGTGATATTTACTACTGCATCATAATAGCATGCAGAAGTGTTTGAAAACATGGAAATGGGAAAACGTAAATAAAGAGAGAAACAATGATTATTTACCTATGCATGTAATCACGTGATATGAGAATTTAAACTTAATTAACATAGACAAATGTGGTGACGATAACTTCAAAAATATGTGTCGAAAATGAATTAATGTCTGCATAATGTATCACCTGAAATGATTAAAATGCTTAATTCAGAAATAACCGATAGTATGAAAACCTACAGTTTATTCTAATAATTCCTACACAGTTAAAGGGGTATTGGGTCCAAACTCCTTACTCACCGCTCTTGATTGGGCTCTCAATTCTTGAGCAGAGAACCTGTCCAGAACAGGGGGAACCCCTAACCCCCTAATTATACAATAGTTCCAAAACAGCGTGTCTGGACAGGTAGTTATGAATTTTCAATTAGTGGCCTTTCTTAGTTGGTGGAGCGATTTGTCTGGTTAATTCCGATAACGAACGAGTCTCCTCCATGCTAACTAGTTACGCGACCCCCAGCCATTGGAATTCTTTTCTCCACTAATTGAAAATTCATAACTACCTGTCCAGACACGCTGTTTTGGAACTAGTTTATTCTAATGTCGTGTGATAGAAACGTGTTTCAGAGTGGCAAGTAAATATTTTGTATTGAAATTATAAACATGCAAATGATTTTTTTAGTAGTGCCTAATATTGACAGATAACCTTTAGAAGAAGAATAATGATTGAAATAATTATGAAAACTTGAAATACAATTATTAATGTGTGTTTTATATTAATCATAATGTGGTAATGAATCAGCTAGTTTTCATGTAGGCCTCAGATGCTTTTCTTTCCTTGCTCGAAAGGCAGAATCTAGCCGAAGTAGTCACTTTAGACGCTGTGAGAACGTTTCATGAAGTTTCTTTTCTGCTTTCTATCACAATGGACTCACTTTTGATTTAGCAAGACTTTTAACAGAAATGTGTCAATATTATTGCAAACCCAGAGAGAGCGCATGGGAACGGACAAACTGTGAGCAAAGTGAACTTTTCTTACTTCCGAAGAAAGGATGGAAATATAAAATAATTGGATTTGATGAATTTGCAAAAGGATTACTTAATGCTTCCAGATTTCTTAGTGAGGTATTGATCACACCATGAGCAGCCCACTGTGGACAACCAATGGAAACCATATGGAATGATGGAAAGTATATTTTGTGGGCGTAAGCCGTAAAATTTGGAAGTATAATTGCCCCTTAGAGGAGGAGTCGGGGGCAGGCTGTCATTTTCTATTTTCCTGCCTGGCATGCTTTCAGACTGAACTCTGATTTCCCTTTAATGCCAAATCATTGAACTGAACTTTCCTGACTGATCTGGAACCTTCACTTTGCCAGCTGGTAAAGTGTGCAGGAAATAACCTTTCGGCTGAAGGGTTGACTGACTCCTTTTCTGTGGCACGCTGTGCTTCATTTCGGCATAATTGGTTTGTATGATCTACATGCTGAATCTCGATTTTTTCTATATTTCTATTCATTTCTTTTTCTAGGCAATCCAGCAAATATTCTTATTGAATCTGTATGGTATTGTGTGGCTAATTGTACTAATTTACTGTTATTAAATGTGATTATGAAATGCTATTTTCCTGTTTCTGACCATTCAAATTGAGGCTTTAGATGAATGTTTTCCATGAGCAACATTATCGCATTTGAGTCTTTCTAGGAGTAAACTTTCTTGTCTTAAGGTTTATGGATTTTGGTGACAAATGTGAAATGATGATGAAATAGATATGTATTTGGCATTTCTTTATTCCATGTCCTCTTAAGGATTTTTCTCACATTCTCTAAATATCCAAGTCCCTGTTAGCTCAACAAAAGATCCATTGGAGGACCAAGGTTTGATAATTAGTATGGTGATAACTTTGTAAAGGAAGAAAAGTGATAAGTTTATGGGCCCAGCAGATGATGATGTTTGAAATTATGAGAGTGAGTTAAAACATTTTGCCCAGCTTTCCGCTGCATCACTAGTTATGCCAATTAGCTTGTTCAGTTCAGCTGCATGCGGCATCAACATTGACAGCCCAATAATGAGAAGCAAAGGTTTTGGTGGTAGCTGGGTTATGTTACCGACTCTAGAGTTCTTTCACTAGGCACTGGCTCAATTCGGCTCCCAAGGCTCACAACCCGGGGTATGGCTCTGGTCCTACATTGTAACCCCAAAAAGTTCCAGCAGAAAGTCTTGCATAGGCAGTCCACTTTCTTGCTAATTCCGAGACACAAAGCAAATGTACATTCATTTGTCGTGTCCAAATAGTTAATTCATTATACACACACACACATACATACATGTCTTAACTGCCAGAAAAAATAAGATTGGCTTAAAAAAAGAAAATGTGCAGAACTGTTAACATCATCACATTAACTCTACATTTCCTGCCGGTGAAATCACAACATTTACTTCAAAGGCATGATCACATATGTAGGCCCAATAATCTTCATATGTAGGCCCTTCCGGCATCTAAAACAACTTTTTACGGCATCTAAAACTACTTTTTACAGAATCTTCTATTTAGAAATGCTGCAGAAACACAACAATTTAGGAAAAACCATCCTGAGATCAGACGTATATCCATGAGTCCATACAGTAAGGTTACACGGGACATTTTCCATGAAACAAGCATCACGTGCTCTACATTAACTTTATTTGAGATGTAACATTGGGTGTTGTGTAATCGTTTTCCAAAGGGGCTTAATTTACAAGTCCCTTGCGCCGCTGGTACGTCACTTTTTTTCCATATTAAAAGTGACGCACCGGCTGCGCAAGAAGCTCCTTATTTTTCAAAAAATGGGGCCTGTTCTCTACCTGTTCTGGTTTCCATTTCCTTATCTTTCTTCCAATGTTCCCAGTCTTTTGATGTGACCTTCTGGGAGCGAAAAAGGGGGGTAAAAATTACTATTTCCACTCCAGTGAGTGCAACAGTAGGGAAAGTGTTGGATAGCGGAGGGGTAAATATTACTATTCCCACTCGAGTCAGTACATCAATAGGGAAAGTGTTGGATTGTGGAGGGGTAAAATTTACTATTCTCACTCCAGTCAGTTCAAAATTAAAAACAAACTAAATATCGTCAACAAAATGAAAATATTTTTTTTAAAAGTAAATACAAAAATATATAAATATGTTAGAAATAAAAATATATTTAATATTATAAATAAAAACATATAATGTTAAATACATATCACAAATATATACAAATATTATATTCAAAAAGATAAAAAAACGAATTTTCAAACAAATAAATATTTGTATTTAGAAATTATATATTAACAAAACATTAGTTATTACATAAATTTAGTCTATTTACTTCGTACCCTATAACACCACACAACTCGCAACCCACATTGAAAAAATAAATGTATTTTCATAATTAACATAATTAATTATCAATTAAACAAATATGATTAATTAAAAAACAAATTAAAACACATAAAATGTAATTAACTTCCCACCCTTTACACCTATAATCCCCACAACACAAACCTAAAATTAAACTGTAAAAATGAATTACACAATTATTTTTCTATTAAATAACTAAAAGTATTTCACAAATAATTATAAAGTAAGTCAAATTAATTTACTCCCCCACCCTCCATTCCCATAAACCCAAAACCCACACACAAAAAAGAAATTAAACAGTTACCCTAATTACCCTAATTAATTATCAATCAATTAATATTAATTATCAACTAATTATTTATTAATTAAAAATAAATTACTTCCCACTTGTTACCCCTAAAAACCCCACAACCCGCAACAAAAATTAATTACACAATTTCCATATTAAATTGCCAATTAATTAACTAATATTAATTAACAAATTTTTAATTAATTAAAAAAATACTTCCCACCCTTTACCTCTTAAACCTCACAACCCGCACCTAAAATTATTTACACAATTACAATAATTACTTATTGATTAATTAAAAATAAATTACTTCCCACCCTTTACCCCTATAAACCACACAACCCACACCTAAATTTTACCCAAAACTTTTTAAAACACAATTAAATATATATTAATAAATACAAAATATTCATTAATTTATTATAATTAAGTTACTTCCCACCGTGTCCCTTATAAACCCACAACCTGCTACGGCACTAAAAAACGCAACTACAAAAGATTTAACACATATATTAAAAAACATAAACAATACTTATACAAAAAATACATCACATACATTTGAAATATATACCAAAATACATAACACTAATTAAAAAATCGATATTTTAAAGAAAAACAACTATATTTTTGCAAACGGTATTAATGACTTCTATATTTTTAAAATCAATATTTCTTACCTTAAAGTCGATATTCTTGACCACAATATTCTTGCTGTCAATATTTCTGTGTCACGATATTTAAAACTCGATATTAGTGTAAGTCGATATTTCTAACTTGATATTTTGACTGAATAACCACCCAAACATGGGTGATGACACCCCGGAGGAGGGGTGAGGCCAGCCCGTGTGGCAGCCAATGCTGTTTTTGTGCCCCCCATGTTTGGGGTCGTAGCTTGGAGTACGAGGAGGTCCAGTGGTTGACCCTACGGGGATCGCTGCTAGAGGTACCATAGCGCTTCAGTGAGGTGGGTATGTGTTTTGCCAGAGTGTGCTTCCTGAAGGGCTCATCACCGCAGCAGTATATGGAGAGGCTACCGTGATGAGCCTAAAAGAAGCACAAGGGCTTCTGACTTTACATGCTCCAGAGTTGCTGAACTCTAAAACCCGCAGTTATCCCAAAGGAGCTCATTGTGTTACCACAAATACTGTATAAAGTGGTATAGGCGTGCAGGTACTCTATGCCTTATGTGTCCACTGCGATTTATGTGATGACCTTAGCTCTCTTTCCCAAAAATTGCCCATAATAGCAAATGCATTTCAAGTGGTATCTATGAAATGATTAACCTTTAAAATGCATACCTTGGGAAATACATTTGCATTTCCTGCATTTGGGGGACCTACCCTGCAAAGTATTTATGGTGATAACTGATAATTTAAGTGTTTTCCCCCGAACCTAACTGCTGCATTCATTCTCTATTGTCATCATGTATGTCGTTTGGATTCTTGCATTGTGAGGATAACAAATACTACCTCAGTATTTGCATAGTGTGCACAATATTTATGATCCATCTCATTTCGGACTATGTTTTATGTATAATTTACACTATATATAGTCTTATCTAATCCTGTGGGAAGTCTCTTTTGTGGTGTATTCATTGTATATGAGCGCATTGTGCAAACGCTTTACAGATTGCTTCTGATTATAAGCCTGCCTGCTCTGCACCAAGCTACCAGAGGGGGAGGACAGGTTATCTTTGGTGTGTAACTTACTTGCACTGACTAGAGTAGTGGGTTCTGCCTGGCTTAGATGCATACCATAGCCAAACAGAAACCAGTGGCGTAACAATAGCCCCTGCAGCCCTCGCGGTGCAGGGGGACCCGAGCTCCAGGGGAGCCACTCTGGCACTATGAACGGGTGGGCCTGAGAGATCATGACTTGGTAGGGAGGGTGGTTTTGCAAGGGGGGTCACATGAGTTTTTGGTCCTGGGCTTGGCGGCCATCTAGGGAAACCTACCAAACCCACACATTTCTGAAAACTAGACACCTTTGCAGATTTTTTTAAAGTGTGCTCATGATGGAATGGTTCCGTCATGAGCACACTTGCACTTGTGCTCATGACGGAACCATTCCGTCATGAGCATGGAAGGGGTTAAAAAGCACATCTCCTGTTTGCTTAATGCAAAGCACAACAGCGGTATTACATGTTTGGGATGAGCACACTAAAAAGCACTGCTTGTTTAAAAGTCAGTTTATATCCATTCTTGAGAGTAGTGCTGAAAGAACGAATTCGTTTTTCTAATACAGGACAAAAGAGCCAGCTTCAAACAGAGTGTCTTTAGGAAGGATCGGTTTCTTCCAATAAAATGCTGTATGACTGTCTGTTGAAGAAACTTTATTAAGCTATTGGATGCAACATTAGTGGGTGAATCACACAAACCCTTTGTGGAAGAAGGGGCAAAATCAATGGTGGAAGCAACACAGTTGTAGCAGGAACAAGAGTCTGTTTATCCCCATCAGACTGGAATAAAAGAAGATGCATGAGATGCTCTCATTAAGTACAAAAAAATCTGTATTTTCAAGAGAAAGACCCACCCAACTCAAATTGCCATCTCCATGTGAAAGCAGGCTATGCCATGTCCCAGGGCAGGCCAAGATGGAACTGGTATTTGGTGCAGGCTAATATTAACAGCAAACTAAAACACCAGAGTCACAAAAAAGATAAATATAACTGTGGAGATTTACATCTTACATTTTTTTTCAATACACTAATATTCTCATAGGCATGACTAAAAGGCTATGCCAGGTGTAGCTTTTGCTGGTGTACTACTGGGAATGTCATCTGACCTCTGGCTCAGGGTCTGATTTCCCTTGTACTGAAATCTATATAGCATGGATAAAAGCACTGGTGGAATGCAGCCTGCTGGCAGATGCACGTTTTCATTTTATTTTGTTTGCTCTATGGAGACAACATTTTTCCCCATTGATAATATCCTTTCCTTACATCGAAATCAAACCTTAGTGTTGGAGCAGCATAAAATTGCCTCTACCCTCATTATTATTGATTTGACCACATATGTATTTTGAGGCCTTAGGTATTCATGAGATATAATGTAACCCGCAAGAGAAAAGTGCACGTTAAGCCACATATGAAGTGCAAGTGCTATGTAATCACAACATTTATAAATGTATGTGTTTACTAATACTTTGTTTTCAGTAATAACGAGTTATAGTTTATATGTATTTATAAGAAGATATATTGCTTTTTGCTATATAACGGAATGTACATTCATGAGAAATGCATTTACTTTTATTACGTGACTGTTAATTTATTTGCATTTATTTAGTTGTAACGTGTATTGAAGTTTTGAATTTGTTAACTTGACCAAAGGTCTTAATCATTTGGGTTTTGCAATGTCTAACTTTCAATGTGAATGTTTTATCGGATGGAGTGTTATTCTCCCCTCTCCAGGTGCCTGGTGCGATGACCTAAAGAATGAAAAGTAAGCTCTTTTGTGTGAAACAGAGAAGGAAGCGAGAAGGAAGTCAAGGGCAAAAGAAATTACAACTAGAGGGGAGGCTTACTGAGTAGCATAAATTCAAGGTGTGAAACACACATAAAAAAAGAAGGAATTATGACTGTGTTTTGCCAAAGAGAGTATTGATTTAAGGTGGTCTTTAATTGGGTCCATGACAATAATTTAGGAGGGTCTTTGAGAGTATAACTAGTCAATGTTCTGTGGCTTTGAATGCACACTACGCTGAGACTTCTTTAGGATAGTAGAGGTTTAGACCTCTGTGCCTTGCATTTTAGGCTTTATTCTTGTTGTATGGCTTCATGCTATGCAGTACTTTTTTTAGAAGCTTCTACTGACATCTTTCTCTTCATTTTTTGGATCTAATTAAAGTTTAGTTTAGCATTTTTATTATAGTTTAATTCGGAAATTAGAAACCTAAATGCATCATAGGCAGGAAGATCAGGCTTTTCAATCTTCTCATTCTGCCATGTTCCTTTTACTATGTACCATCACTACTGAGGTTCTCATTGGCTATTTACTATAGAGAATTAATTTTGTTTGCAGAGTTGGAAGTCCTTGATAGCTATGTATTTCTATGGAATGTTTCTGAGACTGATTTATATTACGTTGGTTTTGAATTTGTAATAAATCTTTGTTCAACTTTACTTCCTGACTTGGAGCTTTACTGTGAAGCCAAATGGGTTGCACCGTATTGGTGGAATTAAATTGAAACCTAACTTCTTTATTCCTCAAGCTCCCTAAAGAGATCGGAGTCGGAGGGGACAAAAAGGGCCCAAATCCCCTCCGCTGAAGCAGTGTGAAGCATTGCCTTTCCCATGCTAGAAGTGATGTTCCTCCAGCCCTTGGCTGGAGTGCAATTCTGGCAATTTACAGGGAGGGAAGGAGCTGGATACGAATTTGGGAATGCCAAGAAACATAAGTTTGTGAGCATTGCCAAGCTTCCAAGGTAAACCATGCCTTGTAAAGCTGATTTCCCACGCTTTATATGGGATTTAATACTACAGATTTCTCTGCACTCATGGAGTTGAAATCCTCAGCAGTAAATCCATTTATGAATGGCAAGAATCATTTTATGAATTCCTGGCTGGTATAATATAGCTATTTTTGGCCATATAGATAGGTTTATAACTGGAAATACGGTTGGGAATTGAGGTCTACAGCTTCCTGTAGACTTTCCAGGCATAGCCTAGAAAGGAATGCAAGGGGCTCTTTGACCAGACTCAGGCTACCAACAAGTCTAGAATTCTAACAAAGACTTGGCACATAGATTACCCATCAGCTCTAGGAGTGAACAATCCTACCAGAACCAAATAGTTCAAACTAAACCACAGGAACGGTAAATATTAAGAGTCAAAGACAGTATCAGAAGCCTAAGGCCGAAGACTCTGGATGTATTGATATCATTTGAAATTGTGTGATAAATGAATGAAGAATTGCCACAAATTATTGTAAACAATTCTAGAGGAAAAGATGAAGGTTAAAAGTAATATTTTCTCCCAGGTAGACGATCTGCAAAAGATGTTCTGAAAAACAAAATGTAGGCAAGGTTAGATAATAGACCCTGTAATCATAAGTTCACAAGATCTTAGAATTATCCATTGGACATAAACTAAGGCATGGTTTTCAAATTAGAATTTCATTGTCTGGAGGTAGAAATAGGACCTTCAAGGACATTGTAGCTGTCAACAAGAACCTGGTCCAGAATTTCTTTGAGTTGAAAATCATTTCGAACAATCTCTGCTCCAACCTCAGAGACACTGGTGCCCCAAATAGTTGCAATTAGAGGTGGGCGAGCCAGCAAATTAATTAAGAAATCTGAGCCAGAGCTGAGCCAAGGGTCTGGTTTGGCTCTGAAACCTCCATGTACATGCTGGGCCATAAACATGTTTGGCATGTAAATAGTACATCAAACATTGTGTAAAGTTATTAGAGAGTCCTTTCAAAATGAATTTCTTTAACATGAGGAAACATTTCACCTAAATGCATCAAAATATAGCACAACATTACATGGCATTTATGAGAAGTGGTAGATTTTAAACATAATTGAGAAACATTCATGCTCTATCCTGCCCCACCCAGGTGAAGATGACATTAGTGAACCAAGAAGTAGGTTAGTATGTATCCTCCATTTGAAATTGGTTGTTATTATAGAAGGAGAAACATTATAATGTTTTCAACCAAACACAAGAGAGATTTTTGTACAGCAGGCACTTTGAACTCATGTATTTCAAGTTACTCTAACGTGTGGAGATAAAGAAAAAAAAAGCACGATGAAATAAAATAATTGCCAAGTATCAAGCCAGCGAAGCTGTGATTCTTTTGTTTCACATTGTGCAAATAGGCCTCAAGATAGGGATTCCTTTCACTTGTTTTATGTCAAAGGTTAATTCTTTTTATTTAATTCTTGGTTTATGAGGTTAGAGCGTGGTTGGCAGGCAGAAGCCACAAGAAGGTTCAGCTCATTTGGGTCTCGAGGGTCTAAAGGACCGAGTGAATCCAGGCCCGAACATCTTGCTTGAGGCTGGCCCAAGTCTTCAGTGTCTTGCACACATCTTGTTTTAAGTGATCAAAATATTTCAATATGATGTCACTGTTACCCATTTTAAATACAACAATGTTCAGTTGTAATGTATGATTGCACAGATGACCATATAATACGAATTTAAAATTCTTTCTGCTATTACACAATATATGAATCACAAACTATCCTTTTCTGAGATAAAGCAAATATGCCACCCAAAAGATATGGATCATTCTAATCTCAATGTTCTGCATTGGATTGTATCATACCCAGATGTCATTGATGTTCCTGTTAACACTGTATGACCAATGGGGTCATTAAAGTCCTGGTGGGTATCCCAGCAGCCTGCCAGCTGAGCAGATGCTTCCTTGGTGAGGGTCCACCCACCCTATTTAGGCCTGTCGGCCCAGCGGCAGACCAGTGGCTTGGTAAATGGGTTTTACCGGCTGAGCTGGTTGTGGCTCCATTTGTGGCAACTCTGCACTTTGCCAACCTCTAAATGAGGCAGGCAACTGCAAGTTTAGAGAGACTACCGCTACACCAAAATCTAAATGATGCACTAAATCCATTATGTCTGACGTAGTACAAATTGGTGGAGTAACCTTTAAGTTGCTTATAATCTTTATTTAAGTATATCTAAGCAAATCCAGTTAAAATCTTGTAAAGTGTAGAACGCATCATAATTGTTTTAAATTGTACTATGATGATATTTTTTAATTTGACAATGCTCCTTGAGCTGAATTGTGGAAGGTGGTGTAGAAACCCAGACTTGATAAAAAGAAAAATATTTATCTAATAAATACGGCTTAATTCACCAGGTGTACGTGTGATTTATGCTGGAAAAATGGTACATTCTCCATTCAAAACTCAGACCTGGTTCACAAAACCTGAATCATAAGACCTTTATTGGCAGAGATGTTTATTTTCAAGTGATGAAGTTACAGAAAGCTTGCTGATTTTTCTACATATATAAGTGACAGCTAGAGGGTTCTTAGTGAGAGTACCTAGGGGATGAGAGAAACATGCATATTTGCTTGCTTAATTATGCAAAATTTTGCCCAAATTATGCAGGATTACAGTTGATTATAGAAAATCCAATTTTATTATTTTGCACTATATTTTACTCCAAAATGCATCCTTGTGTTAATTATAGATGAGAAGACGCATTTAGCACTAAAGTAAGATTAAAACATAAGCACCACGAACAACAGCTGTTAGAATAATTGTTTTCCTATGCCTCAACGGAAAATATTTATAGTGAATGTTGCATAATTATATGAAGTGGCTTAATGGCGTAATTTCAGAATTTTCACATAAAAAGTGTAATGCAAAATTCCCAAGAAGACTCAGAATACGCTGAGTGTGTATGGGAATGTCAGAGGAGCCTTCAAGCAAGTAAAATGCAAATTAGGTGAATAATCACAAAGTCATTATCTTTTTGCTATTCCTATAGGAATTGTGAGAACGGTGGGGTAAATTGTTAATTTATCCAGGGTTACCTCAATGTGCCTAATAGCACACATAGCTGCGTCTCCATGATGTGACATTTTAAAAGGGGTCCGATTCACGCGTATGAGAAAGTTACATATAATCTGAAATTAATTAATTTAGAATTAGATGTGAGAGTCCTTAATTCGTTTGATTAATTTTGGAAACCTTTCGTGATTTTAGACCACATACTGATAGCAAGATTCTGCTTCTCAGTCAGCTCATATTTTCTCATACAGCCTGTGTTCCTCCTGCAGGAGACACATCAATTGCAATATCTGAATGTGGCAAGTACATGAAGGCAAGCCTAAAGCTTATTTGTTATATTTTAATATATTGGATGTTAAGCAACACATAATTAAGATCAGCATAGCTTAGTATTCTGAACAATCTTTCTTTAATTGACTAACCTTGGTATTTGATATAAAACGACGTCTTTAAGTAAGAATTACAATGCCAAAATTGCCCATGTTTGTTAGTTTGATCTAACCAGCTCCCTAAAGTCCAAAAAAAGCTTTGCATAATGTAGTAGAATATTTGCCTTATAGAAGTATTTGCTGATGACTATGTAGTGAACTCTATACCATTGTATGTTGATTGGTGCTTGAAATTAAATCCAAACCATTATTCAATTATCAATCTCAGTTATAGACTTCACGTTTTGCTTGGCTTTTATTTTGAACATTTGGGGCGGTGAACTATTTTGTGTTGGGTCAGCACTTTTTCCAAATGAATGCCATAATTGTGCTCTCTTTTAGTGAAAATATCTAAGAATTCAAGTAGTTTAAGAACATGAAATTAAGAAATTAACCATTATGTCCTAAATAAGTATGAGGACTGTATCACTTAAGGCCATGGTTACCAGTGCCCCAGAGTTTTACATCTCCTGAACTGTTTGCAGAGGAATCTTAATTACAAAAGGTTTACACCAGCCAATAATTACTAGATGCGTTAAAGTCATCAGCTGTGGAGATCCCCCTTTAACAGTTCCCCATAGACTTCGGCAGGCCAAACTTGCTGAAATGCAATGGTTGAAAAAGGCCTGGTAAATATCAGGACACAGAGACTTTGGAACAGAAAGTATGAAATCCCCGTTATGCCTCATTTTGAAGGTGCTAAACACCTAACCAGCCATAAGTATGGAAGAACAACGTATCAGATTATATCAGGTGGGATAATCACCGCGTAAACATTTGTGCTTCCAAGAATCGGGAATGAAATATGGGTTATGTTTACAATTTCCACTTCTTTTCATACTTTCTAGTTTAACATGTTTTTGTTTGTTTTGAGGTCTGATTTAACCTAATTGATTCAGTATATGATCATTCTCTTACAATTTATTGCAAGGAAGAATGGATGATTAGCACCCAGTATGTAAAAGATACTGGAGTATTATGAAATGAAATTGATTATACATATATGCTTTCAAGTTCAGCTAACAGCAGAAAAGATCAATGTCTATAATGTAAAAACTGCCCATTCCAAGTCTCAAAGTGAATAAATTGTATTGCTTTTATGACGTTGGGAAGATGGCTGCACCTTTTCCTTAGATTTTTTTTAATTTTGTGGCTTTTTGGTAATTGTCCCACCAAAGAACTGTAATACTGCCCAAGTAAGTCATATTAAATTTAATATCTAATATGGGACTATTAGGGGTGTATAAAGAATTTCTTGTTCCATAACACCGGACACAGGAGCGAACAGTCAGATGGGAAACACTACCTTAGCTATAGTTCCCTCTGTTCGTAGCAAAATTGATAGAATTATAGTCCATAACCTTAGAAACCTAATGTATTTAAGACATGTCAAACGTATCCAACAATATTATAACAAACAAACCTGCCAGAAGGCCTGACATTTGTTAAACACCAAAAGCATGTATCAAAAATTGGTCATCCACAAGCCTTGTGCTGTCTTCTTCTGGAGAACTAAATCACAAAACAATGGGGTGACAAAAATACGATAATTTCTTTAAAATAATCTTTTCAAGTGTGGTGTCATACACTTCATAACATGCACTGATTTCTATATTTTATAGTCTAAGATTGCCTTATCATACTATAGAGCAGAGGCAAGATTTGAATATGCTGGCGTCATGTTTAAGTGAATGCTATATAAGAAGGTAAGCGATTAAGCAAAGGATGTATTGCCAAGGGATAGAAAGAAAGAAGTCATTATGTGTTTCACGGATGTTTTCAGAAGGGTGGAGGAAAGCATCGGAAGGAGAAGAAAATAAAAATTGAAATTCTAAATGGCACCTTCTCATCAATATTCACAGATGACATTCTTCGAGGCAAGAAATAATCAATGTGAGAAGCATTTTAAAAACATCATTCAGTGGATAATTACTTTGCAGAAAGAGATTAAGTAAACATCTGAAGGTAATGGGTACAAGTGAAAATTCCTGAACCGTAAGGATTGGACCATGAGCCCCTCAGGAAAAATATGCTCTTATTGCTGAGTTGCTGAAATCAATGTTTTATGAACTGCTCAGGGCAGTTTCAGAAGAGAAGGGGTGGTTTAAGGCAAACATGGTGTCCATTTTAAAGAGAAAGTTCCAAATGTCTGGGAGTAATTATGATTTCTAATAAGAAAAGCTTCTCCAGAAAGTTATTAAAGAGCAGAGTCACAATGTGCCTGTGAAGTAAAAGTTTCAGAGGAATTGTGCAGAGGAATACAACACTTTTTCCCAAATGTTTGACATCAAACTTTAATGCAAATTAAACCAAAAAAACTTGGAAAAGAAATGCAGATTGGAAAGAGAAATTGAATTGTTCAGTTACCACTGCTAAGATACCAGCTTAAATTTCCCAATCTTTTCTTTTGCTGCATGCTTATATTCTTTGGAATCTTCAGTTTATCTATTGAGGTTCTGCCTCTGCCCTTGTGATGTACTTATCAGAGGCTCCCCCAAATCAGGGGGGCCTCATGTATGGTGGGGAGCCAGGCCCCGAACTAGGGTTGCGGTGCCGAAGCGCTGCAGTCTTGGGGGCCAGCCAGGTGTGATTGGCAGGGCAGGTATGACCTCCGGAAGCACTAAAGTGCGTCCTGGTTCGTAATAACCTAGCAAGGATAGCCCACCCCTTAAAAGGCAGTTCGCATGGCGAGTGGGCCTCTTTGGTACTCGCTCACCGCCTCACAGGAATCCTCCTCGCTCCCCACCAATAGCGGCTGCTACCAGACAGGAATGGTGGGGCGGCTAATTAATAAATTAAAAAAAACACTTACCTTAGAACAGCCGGCCTGCTTGCCGGCCGCCACCTCCCCTGCGTCCTCTTCCTTCTTCCTCTGCAATCTGGCCGGCAGCAGGAAGCACCCGGCACACATGCTCCCCTGAGCCAATCACATCGCTGCAATGCAGTGTTGTGATTGGTCTGAGTGCCATGGATCAGTGCTCACACTCGAACAGTAAGCCTGTGCATGTTTCTGACCAGGCTGTGTAATGCAGCCTGGTAGGAACATGCAAGGTGCGCATGAACTGTTTGATCTGCCCAAGAGGGCCGGCCAAACAGTTCATGCGCACTTCGGAAGTGCAAACCACTCCTCCCCTGGCCAGCCCCACCCCGCCCCACTCTGCACATAGGCTGCATGCAATAGGAAAAATAAAATGACAATAACGATAGGTTATTGTCATTTTATTTTTCCTTTTTGTGCAGTGGGGCCATGCTCCTACGCCTTAGCGGAAAGGCCGCCACTGCTCCCCACCCCACCCCACCTGCACAATGCTGAATCAGCACGTTTCGCACTGCAGTAACTGTGTATAACAGCCCCTGCATAGCCCAAGGTGTCCCGGGAACCACACGGGCTTAAGATTTGTCTCATCTGGCCTGAGTGTTTTAATTGCTCGGTGGTGGCTCCGGTGGGCACGTTGGGCCATTAACAGGGCTGTTGAGATAAGCGGGGTTCAGGGGGTGTAGTTAGGCCAATTTTTCAGGCATTTTGCTTTGGCTGGCATTTATTGTAAGGAGTTGTGGGATAATTGGAATCAGTCTGTTTGGCACCAGTAGTAGAGCGGTGCTTGGGCACTGATTGGGTCCTTTTTGGTGTTTTCTTGTGTTTGTCCTAGTGGGGCCTTTGTGTTGTTTGGAAGTTGTGGCCTTCCACTATATTATCCAGTTATTCCTGGCAGCCTGGCTTTTCATTACCAGCTTAGGATGTTTTTGTACTACGGTGTAGGAGCCAGTAGTTTCTTAGGGCTTTTTAATTATCAAGGGAGTGGCCCCTGGCATTATCTTCATTGTTTTTGGTTGGTCATCCCTGCTGATTGCCCAGTCCATAGAATTTATTGAGTGACTTGTTTACTTGCTGTTTGGCAGTGTCACGGTGCGGGGTACGTTCTGGCTGCGAATTGGTGACCTTGAAGGTGTAGGGGGACAGGGCGGGGTGACCAGTGGGATGGTACCAGCTGGTTAAATGATGCAGGCGTCAACAGTGGGTGGTACCTCGATCGCATGCGCTGTGCAGCAGCTGGGACTACACCCCTTCCTCAAGAGACAGCACCAACTGGTACAGTGGCGCTATTGCAGAGCATTGGGTTGGGGGATGTGCATTCCAAACACAATCAGTTGGGCAGGCACATACTGATGGAGGTGACAGAAAAGATTTGGAAGGGTAGTTATATTGATGTGGGCAAGCTGATTGCGGGTAGACCCATCCAAAAAGAGGGTTGAGGAGAAATTGTTGAATTGGATCAAAGGCTTGACGATTTTTCAAGAAATCATGGCAGAGCGTTTCCCAACCTTGGGGGTCACAGTTGGCATGCTACCAGAATAAGATAGTATGTGCTCATGATGAATTTAGCGGCACGGCCCAGAGAGATTATGACAAGGAGTTCAGGGGGATGAAGGCCAGTAGGCCCACACTGGAATGGGATCAGATTGATATTAACAACTGGCTGCGCTTTATGAAGCTGAAAAGGCTGAAGGCTATTCCTAGCCAGCCTTTGGGGCAGGCAGGGGCGAGTAGTAGTCCGGGAGAGGGGGGACAAAGCAGGGGTCCTGTTGGGATTCAATTAAAGATCCTGTTCCAGACCCCCTGGAATTTTCAAGTTCAAAAATTGTTGTTCTGTCTGTGGCCTGCCTTCCCACTCAGAGTCAAAGTGTTTAAAAAACTCAAAGGATAGAGGCCCTAAAAATTAGGAATGATCACTCCTTTCTGGTGAAGGCCCACTCCCCTGTTAACTCGCAGGCAATGATGTCATTGTTCAATGTCTATAACAACTCAGCAGCTGCACAGTCTTTGTATGAGTGTTTTAAAGATGGCGGCAGGATGTGTGGGGGTACCATACTGTAAAAAACAACAATCCCTTAGGACCAACCATAGCGTCACCAGGGCTAAGATACTGAAGGAGAGGAACCTGGGAGGGTGGCTGATCCTTTTGAGTCAGTCCTGCTTGAGAATTTTGTATGTCCCCCATTGGGGGTGGTCCCGAAGAAGGACCCAGGAGAGTACTGCTTGATCCACAAACTATCTGCTCCTAGGGGTCAGTCTGTGAACGAGGCTATTGACGGAGCACTATGCTCAGTCAAATATGCCTCTCAGGATCAGGCAATTGGGATGCTGCAGGAATTGGGACCTGGGATATTGCTAGCGAAGGCAGACATAGAATCCCCGTTTCGGTTGCTACCTGTACACCCAGATGATTTTCATCTACTGAGTTTCCAATTTGAGGGTTGCTCTGTCTCCTGTGCTTATTTCGAGCAGTTCAGCTCCTTCCTGGAGTGGCCATTCAGACAGAGGTCGGGCACTGGTGGGTACTACATTAATTGGGCAAATTCCTTTTTCTGGGTTCCCCCGGTACAGCAGAGTGTGGTGGGGCCTTACAGTCTTTCCAGAAATTTATTGGGATTTTTGGAGTGCCCTTGGTGTGCTCAACAAGACCTGTGGCCCAGCTACAAATTTTGAGTTCCTGGGGATTGAATTGAGTTCTCTGGCGGGAGTCTCTAACCTCCACCCACAAAAATCAGGGCCTTTTTTCAGGCATTGGAGGAGTGCCTTGCAGCCAGGAAGGTAACTTTGCATCAGTTACTAGTGATGGTGGGGCAGTTGAATTTTGCTCTCCTCATCATTTCCATGGGTCGCCCATTTTCCCGGTCAATTGCCCAGGCCATGTCTGGCCTGAGGATGAGACACAGAGTGAGGTCCACCAGGATATGAGAATCTGGCAGGTGTTTTATTGGGATTTCAATGGTACAGTGGTGTGGCCAAACCCGACCAAGACTAATGAGGATATAGGCTTGATTTCATACTCTGCAGGCAGCGTGGGTTTCAGTGCCATTCTGGGTATCTTCTGGTGTGCTCAATGTTGGCCAAAGGAGCAGGTGGAGTCTGGCATGGTGGCAAACATTGGTTTCCTTTAACTCTTTACCATTCTGGTGGCCCTCACGATTTGGCCAGGACAGTTCCGCAATCAGCCCATAATATTCCGATCGGATAACATGACAGTGGTTGAATGTATTAATCAACAGACAGCCAAGTGCAGGATGATCCTGAGGCTACTGAAAGAGATCGTACTTCTGTGTTTGAAATTGAATGTCATTTTAAAGCCAAGCATGTGCCGGGTGTATTGACCAATGCAGCAGATGCTTTGTCACATTTTAAGTTGCAGGCCTTCAGGTTCCACCACCCAGCAGCAGCGGAGTTTGCGACACCATTCCTGGAGCATTTGTGGTGGCCTGGTGCCCCAGTTTACCAGACCTCATGGCTGCCAGCTTAGCACCCAGAATGAGTCGTGCCTATGAGGGGGCATATTGCACATACCGAAAGTTTCATGAGTGTGCTGAGGCCAAGGAGTGGTTTTCGCCCAAGTCGGTATTAGCGCTTCTAGAGTCCTTGAGGGAAGAGGGGCAAATGGTCTCCTACCTCAAGCACCATATTGCAGCAGTATCCTTCTTTGTGAGGATTCTGCGGTATACGCATGGTACAAAAACTTTCCTGGTGCAGAGGTTGCGAAGGGTTGGCAGCATTTGGAGGGAAGCAGGTCAGACTCCAGGCACCCCATAGATGTGATAAAGATAGCTGCCATCATGGCCAGCTTGGTTGGCATTTGTAGGCCACAAGACGAGGTCCGACTGTTCAAGGCAGCTTTTTCCCTAGCATTTCACGGGGCATTTCGGGTGAGGGAGCTAGTGGCCAAGAATAAAGGGGACAAAAGTGGTGGTCTTCAGTGGGCAGCTATTCAGTGGCAAAATGGCTCTCTGGCGCGAGCAACTGCTCGTTCAAAGACCGGTCAGATGGGTAAGGGTGACCATGCTTTATTCCACAGGTCCCAGGCAATATGTGTTGTCCCCTATTGAATTTGGAAGTTTTTCCGGCCCACCAGCCACAAGGAACTATTGGTCCAATTTTGATTCATGAGGACGAGATACCACTCACTAGGTTTCAGTTTTCAAGAGTGCTTATCAGAGCCCAAGGGCTGCAGGTGTGGACCCCATGGAGTACAGCTTCCATTCATTCAGGATTGGGGCAGACTCCATTGTAGTGGGAATGGGGCGCACAGTGCCAGCAGTACAAAGATTAGGCAGGTGGAAGTTTGACTGCTACAAGCGCTACATGAAATTGAACCTCTTGTAGGTGTTATACCACTAATCTCTCATTCCTTTTCTGTATTCTCCTGTTGACGCAGGCGGAAGATGTGAGGAGTGATGCAGCCTCTGAATAATTTATCACCTTCTGTCACCGTCGTAGTGAGGAGTGTTACAGAAGTGTTGGTATTGGGCCACTCATACGTGAGGCATGCAAATATTTTCCAATTTAAAGTTGACTAAGCAGCCAGGGCAAAGGAAGCAGGATATCGGCTGATTTCTGTGGTCTAAGAGGGCTGCGCTTAGCCAACTTGAGGATGGCATTTGACAGACTCTTGCCCTGGGAACTTACGTTCCCAGTAATTATAATTGTGCATCTTGGAGGCAATAATCTGGCATAAGTTGGGAGGAAGGACTTGTTTGAACTAGTTATTTCTGAGATTGGTTGGCTCACCAAAATGTTTCCAGAGACTGATTGCATGGTCCCACAAGGTTCCCAGGGTTGAACTGGAGGGGTTGGTAAGTCTGTCAGAGTCCTCAACAACTCTGTTAAGCGGTTAGCAGGAAGGTTGGTAAGTTACTCAAGACGGCTTGGTTGTCATATATAGCACCTGGGTGCATCAAAGGAGAAAGTTTTTTCTTGCAGGATGGAGTCCACTTGTCTAAGGAAGATAATGCAATGTTTCTTTGGCATGGTTAGTGCAGCGTCCACGGTATGGTGGGGGGCAGATAGTTGGTGAACTATGCTGGCCTGTGGCAGTGAGGTCATGATTGGTGGGGACATTTAGGGTCCATGGATGGCATCCTTTTAGAACAAAAGTTAACAGCAGCGTCACTGGACCATCCAAGGGGTGCTGGCAGCAAGTCAAAAGGAGTTTGCAGTGGTGTGGGAGTTGGAGGCAGTCACTGACACGCGGTCCTTACCTGGCAACCACCCGAGCAGGTACAGTTGGCACAAGCTGGCACAGGCCCTTGTGGGACAAGAAATGTGGGTGTATGGGGTGCCTGAGGTAGGTATCCTAAGGGCAGCCGGACCCCTGCACAGGAACTACTGGTATTGGAGAGCGGTTGGTGGGGTCCTCCCTTAAGGAGGGACCAATCAATTGTCCTTTATGGACAAGGGGGTTTTACATGGAAGGGTCCCTAAATCAGTCGCGATCTCCCTTGGAATGCTTATGGTTTTTCTTGGTGGCACAGGAACAAAGGTTAGGTAACTCCCAATAATGTTTCAAATTGTGCTTCGACTATATTTTTAATAAATACAGCCTTGGGTCTTACGACCCCTATCCCAAAAGAGAGCTGGACTGGGCCTTTTGTCATTGTTATGTTATGTTATGTTATACAAATTTATTAAGCGCACGAATCATCGCTGGGGGGGGATCTCTCAGTGCTTGAGCATCCAACACAGGTCACAGATTATGATAACATTAGAGATCAAACAGCCATGTTTTTTAAGGATTTCTTAAACGAAGGTAGGTCAAGACCGTAGCTGCAGGGGTAGCTGGTTCCAATCTTGAGGGGCCAGGAAAGAGAAGGAGCGGCCCTCATGCCTGGCCGTACGAATACTCCTGGACGTAACAGAAATAATTTGCTGGCTCTAAGGTGGTGCGCCAGAGTGTATGGCTGCAGCTTGTTTTTCAGACAGCATGGGCCATTCCCATGCAAAGATTTAAAAACTATACAGAGGAGTTTAAAGAGGGCATGCTTTTTTACGGGAAGTCAATGAAGGGATTGTAGTATAGGTTCTGATGGAGAGCAAGGAGGAAGGTTGCAGACCAGGCGGGCAGCCATGTTCTGAACAACTTGGAGTTTGACAAAAGGGTGTTCCAGATTCTTGTACAGCACTTACTGACACGCAATAACCTGTCTGTTTAACTCCATTATTTATATGTGTGTGTGTTTGTTTGTTGGTTTTGTGGGCAACTTTTTCTTTCATTCTCCTAACGGTAGCGTAATTATGCATAGGCTATGGTGCAGAGTTAGTTAATTTCTTGTGCCAAATTTGTCTCCACCTCGCCCCCCACCCCCACCCCGTCCCCAACCCCCACACACGTCAACAGCCCCAGCGGCGACGTCAGTATTTATTATGGTGTTTGCTGGTTTTCCCGCCTGTAATGCCCCCGGTAGCTGCGATTAAGTTTTTGACAAGCGCTGGGTAGTTTTTGCTGGTAGTCTGTGCGTTGAATGCCTGCTCTGCCTGAGATGATATTGCCTGTGACTGTTGCAGGGGCGTGTGAGGCTCTGTGATGTTACAGTCTGTGGGTGTTGGGGTGATGATAGTGATTTTCTGTGCGGTTATCACTCTGGGCTCTTCTGTAGTACTGCTACTTTCCATCCCCTTATCTCCAGTTTTTCTTTTTCTCCACATGAGAAATAGTTGAAGTCCATAGGACTTGGGGGGGGGGGTTGCACGCAGTCAAGCTGACAAGTGTTTTGGTGGATAAGCCTGCTGGCCTAAAAAATTGTGTGATCTTGGGCACACTGTGCCTAGCTTCTTTAACTGACAGTACACTCTTTGGTACGCTTAGAGCCATACAAAACTTAATAATTACATTTAAATAAGGGCCGATCCGTCGGTTTCTCCACTACTGTATTGCTTAAACAAGTTCACACTTTTTCTTGGCGTGTAAGCAGATCACACAACTTACTGTTTATGCGGCAGAACGCAGGCTGGTTCGTAGCAATAATATCCACACTGTTGCGGGTGACACAAGGTCTGTGGAACCCCGCCATCTCCCAGTCCCTGACGGTCCGCTCACACCCCTCCCAGCGCTGGTTCCCAGGGCTCTGGAGCTCGCACTAGAGAACCACCATGTTAACTCGTCTGTAAGTTAACATGCATCCTTTTATCCAGTTACCTCACTCTGAGTGCTTAACACCCAATAGAGGACGTGGCGTAAGAGCCAGAGCTGCCAACTTTGCAACTTGGGAACCAGGTTCGAGTCTCGGCGTCAGCTCAACATCCTGTGATTCTGAACAAATCACTTAATATCCCGTAGCCTACAAAAATGAATGTGCCCTTGTGTATTGCAACTGGTGCTCATGTAAAGCACTCCAACACCTGCGGGTCGAGTTTGCGCTATATAAAACGGCAAAACAAACAAAAAAAATATGGGCACACGAAAGTAGGTATAAAACTGCCACGTTTCCATTCCCACCAGCCCCGTTGATGTTTTTGTTTCTGAAGATGTCCAACATTTGGGTGGCAAATGGGAACAAACTGTCCAGGAGACTTGGGGTGGAATTCTTGGCGTCTCCACCTGATCTAATTGCGAGATTTTACTCAATTCACTTGCTAAATCCACTCTCTGTAAAAATAAAATAAAATAAATAAATAGGCGATCTACCTACTGACAGTTAATTCAAGGTTTGAACCGTGTCTGCATAGATAATAATCCGATATTTGTAGAGCGCGAACAAATCACCCCTAAGGGTCTCAAGGCGCTGGGGGCCGTCGGGAAGCTTAAGTGAGCTATTGCCCAGAGTCACATGGTGCTGGCCTGAGCTGCCGCCGGAGCCGGGGATCGAACCGTGAGCCCCGTGCTCCAGAGTCATCCGCCCTGGCCGCTGTGCCACACCTCTCCCTCTACAGACACATCATTAGCACACACATCCATTCAGCAATCCATCCATCTTGGTTGAGTTTTGTCAAATGAGGTGACGGAGGCATGAGGAGTTCACACCGTTTTTGAAGGGGTTGGGGTGGGATTTGAACCCAGGCCTGGTATGCCATCTAGATTGTTACTCTTCGAATCTTTAAATCTACACTTATGTTCAAAGTGTGTATTACCTTCCTCCTATCTGAGCAGCTGCATAGTAACTGGAACTGCATATAAGAGGCACGTACAAGTGACGTGACGTGGCCCTTACTGTGAGCATTGGCAGCCGGCAGATATTGCAAAAGCACAAGGAGAGATGTTGGGTGCTGTGGTTTTTGATCTGTGCTGAAATGCGCGGCACTGGAAGGCAGTGCCTGTACACATACCAGCGCTGGCTAATAGCTGTGTGATCTTGGTCTATGCTCTGTGAGTGGAGCCCAGTATTTGATGCTCACCCCGGCAGAGGCCTGGCACTCGCCCACTCTGCTGTCCGTCACCCCCGCCCTTGTCCCGGCTGGGATAGGGTGGGGGTCAAGGGTCTCTTTGGGATCGATTTGAGATTGGATCCGATGACTAAGGGGCAGTTCGGATCGGGAGTGATAGTTTCGGAATATGTGGGAGTTGTTTCGGAATAGGAAGGGACTGTTTCGTGTGGGTCACAACCTCGGATCTGGCTCCCACAGACGCGGAAGCCAAGGCTCGCCCCACTGATCCCCTGCGCATACTATGCATGTGCTCTCATGCCATCTTTGAGTGATTCTCGTCCCCGCAGCCGCCCCATCCATATTTGAACCCAAGACTGCTCGGCGCTCCCTCTGAAGGGCCAGTCCCAGGACCACAGGGAGTGTTTGCTTTGCCCGTTCCCTCCACTCTGACGGATCGATGGTCTGAGAGCGGTCCTGATTCTGGTGCAGGGGTCCCCAGGGCTCGCGGGGGAGAGCATTAGGTGCGGTGCTCGCAGTCCAACTCTCTAGACCCTTGCTGGGGATCACACTGCATCTGTGCAGGGCTGCCGGGCACATGAAGCACTACAGCGCCTGCTGCCATGGTAAGTTACTTTATGTCTCCATTCGTTCACGGGCTTTCATTGCAGACTACATATAGCTATACAATGCCGATTTACCATACATGCATATATTAATCCTGCTGCAACGTGTCTATATACCTGTATATCAACCTGTACGCCTACCAGTCAATCACCAACAAACACGGCCACCATCTTTCTGTCTGATGCTCTATTATTGTATTTACCTATCTGTATGCATTTCAATTAGAACTTTTCGCTATTCATCCGTCTGTCCCTTCGTCTGTCCGTCCACCAGTTAGTCAGTCTGTCAGTGTGTCTGACCCCCTTACTTAGGATCACCCCATCTATCTATCTATCTATCTATCTATCCGTCCGTCCGTCTATCTATCCATCTATCTTCTGCGTATCTATACGTTGACCGTTCGAACTATCTGCTTATCAATCTGTGCTCTCATCAAACTACATCTACACCTACCTGTCCGTATGCTCAGATATCCTCCCACCCACCCATTACAGCTAGACAGTGGGACACCTTATTTGTGTGCACATATGTAGATACCTGCATATACGTGTATTTATGTTTATATAAAAGTATATGATTCTATGTATTTTAAATGGCTTTATCGATTTATCATCACACCTAAAAAATGGATGCACACATACATATTGAATAAATGGTACTCCTTTATATTTTTGCCTGTATTTACACATCTAACATTTCCTTAACATCTGTACTGACCGTATGGAATTTGTATTTTATTGTGTAACTTTTACATTTTCCTACCTTTTTAGGTCGAGCCTAGGCAGCTAGTTTGCGCTGCTGCAAGACCTGTTGTTATCTGCTCTATCGGCTTTTGGCATGCCCACGAATTGCCATTTGTTCGTTGTTGTGCCATTTAGAAATACAGGGGTTTTCTTTGCGTGCTTGGGTCATGCCCAGGTGATTTCACTCATTGTGTGCTTGTGTTGGCCATCCCAATACGTCCGGTTCCTCCTGGTTGTCCTGATCTGCCCTTTTATTTTGTAGGCTGTCAACATCGTTTTAGGCTTTCAGGCTGTTTCACGAAGCAATGCTCTGTTCAGCACCTGCAAAATGGCAATTTCTGTCCAGGAGCTGTTGAGCTATGCCAATAGCTCTAACTCAAAAAAATGCGAGACCTATTGCATTTCGAATGATTGTTTTTTTACAGGAGTCATTGTGCTTGTTGGATGTCATGTTTAACACCTTTTTTCCTCTTGCAGGTTGTAATGGTATGTTGTATTTATGTGATTGGCGGGTGAGGTCATGATTGGTGGGGACATTTAGGGTCCATGGATGGTATCCTTTTAGACCAAAGTTAACAGCAGCATCACAGGACTCTCCAAGGTGTACTAGCAGCAAGTCGAAAGGAGGTTGCAGTGGCCTGGAGGGTTTGGGGCGGTCACTGAACTGGCAACCACCCGCACAGGTGCAGTTGGCACAAGCTGGCACAGGCCCTTGGGAGACAAGGAATGTGGGTTTAGGGGGTGCCCCAAGGGCAGCCGGGCCCCCTGCGCAGAAACTACCAGTTTTGGAGGGTGGTTGGTGGGGTACTCCCTTATGGAGGGACCAATTCATTGTCCTTTATGGACAAGGGGTTTTAAGAGGAAGGGTCCCTGAACCAGTCTTGATCTCACTCGGAATGCTTATGTTTTTGTCTTGGTTGCACAGGAACAAACCTGGTTATGGTTAGGTAACTCCCATCTACTAGAGTCTCTGTTGAGGCTAGGTCTCAACTCTGTAAACAAGATGTCATTAATGTGGGTTACTGTGCAATAATGTTTGAAATTGTTTTTTGTGTAAATGTTTAATAAATACGGCTGGGGGTCTTACAACCCCTATCCCAAAAGGGGTCATTCAAGTGGGTATGTTGGGGCAGGCGGGGTCTTTGGGGTTCTTCAGGGGACATCGGCGACTACCTGCCATATAAAATATCCCAAAAGGAAAGGTATGAAGGGTATTAGGAAATGTAGCACAACCCAAGTCGAATGGTTTAAGCCTCAAAAAAGAAAATGAGTTCAAGTGGGAATTTAGGCATCATGCCAATATGCTTAATTAGAGGGGACCTTGCCATCTGACTCCCTGGTGTAGAGCATCGCCTACTGTTTTGAGATGTCTATACCTTCCTGGCAGGGATTGCTTTGCTATAAGTGCATTGGCTAATGTGGTGGAAGTACTTTCAGAAAATATGAATGCCAATCACAGTGCCATTGTTTGGTCTTTGTGTCATTTTGTTTCATTTACAGAGACACATGCCAAAGTGGGGGTTGTTTTGGAAAAAGAAAAAAACAATGGTCCTGATGTGCAAGGAGCTCACTCCCATGCAGAGGTGCCATTATTTGTTTTCCCTGCCAGATTCGGCCATGCCTGCGGGAAAAATCCAAAGCATGTAAAACACAAAGCATGTAAAGGATTGGCTGCTGTCTTTGATTGTTTAAATCAAAAAGAACTAGCTCTAGAGTGGGTGCTCCTAGCGTTTGTTTGCATTGAAAAGGAAAACACTTTGGGGCCGATTCCGATCTCGGCCGGTAGGGCTCCGAATCGGATTCGGCTTTACCGGATCCGATTCGGAGCCCTATTTCCCGACCGAATCGTACGTGCGTCCGGGCGAGCGAGTACGATGCGTGCGCTCGCGAAATCTCCGACCGACTCGTTCGCAGGACCCGACTGCTCCGACCGACTCGCACGGGGACGACTCGCACCGCGCAATGGAGACGTTCCCCGGCCGGGTAAGTACAATGCGCACCTCGACCGCTCCGACTGACTCGCGCAGTCCGGCTCCAAGGAGCTGTCGGAGCCGCACTTTGGGGGTCCGTGTCGGACCCCCCTGGAAGCGTAGGCACGCGAGTCGCACACAGGGGGTACCCATGGGTCCCCCCTACACGTGCATGTACGGCGCGACCCGCATCGACGCGAACACGCTGTAGGGGTCGCCCTTGTTCGCGTCGTGCCCATTGAGTCAATGGGAGCCCGTGTACGCGTCGTGCGACTGGCTCCCATTGACTTCAATGGGAGTCCGACCGAATCGAGTCCGATGGCATACGTGCGCATCGTACTCGTTCGGTCGGACTGCCAGAGTCCGATTCGGTCGGGAATCTCTCCGGGTCCGGCTCGGTCGGGGAGATTTCCGGCCTGAATCGGAATCGGCCCCTTTATGTTTTGAAAAAAGCCCTCACTCACCAACCTAGTTGGTGACATGCTTCATCATTGGGCCCCACCCAAGGCGCCGAGTGCACCTCGGGTGTGCTACAACCACTGGATACAGCGGAACAACAACACTATGCCCCTTACTGACAGCGAATTTAGACCACCAATGGCCTGGTGCCTCCAAGTTGCTCTCTACCGGTATATTAAAAAGACCTGTGTAGACACTTTGGGGCCGATTCCGATCTCGGCCGGTAGGGCTCCGAATCGGATTCGGCATAACCGGATCCGATTCGGAGCCCTATTTCCCGACCGATTCGTACGCGCGTCCGGACGAGCGAGTACGATGCGAATTCGCCGACCGACTCGTTCGGGAGTTCCAACCGCTCCGACCGACTTGTTCCCGGGTCTAACCGCACCGACCGACTCGCTCGGACACGACTCGCACCGTGCAATGGAGACGTTCCCCGGCCGGGTAAGTACGATGCGCGCCGCGAGCAGTCCGACCGACATGCGCCGTCCGGCTCGAAAGAGCAGTCGGAGCCGTACTTCGGGGGTCCCCCCTACCTGTGCGTGTACGGCGCAAGTCGCTTCGCCGCGTACCCGCTGTAGGGGGCGCCCTTGTTCGCCTCGCACCCATTGAGGCAATGGGAGCCCGCGTACGCGTTGTATGACCGGCTCCCATTGACTTCAATGGGAGTCCGACCGACTCGTGTACGATAGCATACGGACGCATCGTACTCGTTCGGTCGGGCTGCACGGGTCCGATTCGGTCGGAAATCTCTCCGGGTCCGGCTCGGTCAGAGAGATTTCCGGCCCGAATCGGAATCAGCCCCTATGTCTATACTCCATGGACACACCGTGTATACACACAAACACACTTATGGGTCTACACTACCCAAATGACTGCCAATAACCGGTAACCCAGCCATGGCAGCCATAGGTATCCTGTCCTTGGTGGATTAATCACTGCTGCCATTACATAGACCCCCCAATATTCCCAGCTCATCCAAGACGACAGCTTCCTCTTGGTGAAATTATGGTTATTGACAATACAAAGTCCCTGTATCATACCTAATATTTTAGAGTAGGTTCTATGTGTACCTACTTAAGATACACCCGATACCTAGTCTTTCTTCTTCCTCTTTGTGATATGTTTAAAACCAATAACTTATTTCACCTTCTTCAGCCGCTCACGCTTAAGATATCACAATGCCTATTATTATGCCTCAAACTGACAACAAGTAGTGTCGTAAACATTTTAGATTTTTTCCTCAAATCATACTTTATTTATAAACAGGAACACAAGACACACGAGCAAGGTCGCGTCTTCTCTCTCTGTTTATTTATTTTTCTCACAGATTGCAGCGAAGGTAGAGGTGCAAACCGGCACGTGCAACCAATTAACAAGCCCCCGGCAGTTCCCAATTAACAGGTCTGCGATCACCGGGGAAACCAGCTGTGCTGGTTCCACACCGGCTCCACACATTCAACCACGAAGATCCATGGCGGCCGCAGCAGGTACCGAGCAGGGCTCTAGACCTTGACGAAGTAAGTGGGAAGTTCTCGGGGGGCTTTCTGCAATATTGCTCTTTCACCCGCTGCAGGCAGACGTGCAACGCTGAGCAGGGTGCACAGTCTAAATATCGAGTTTGGAATATCGACCTACAGTAATATCGAGTTCCAAATATCGTAGGGACAGAATATCGAAATCAAGAATATCGACGACCAGAATATCGATCTGAAGGTAAGTAATATCGTTTTTGTTAATATTGAAGTTAGTATTATCGATAGCAAAAAAATCGATGTTACTAATATCGATATTTATATTACTGTTATGTATTTTATTATGTATTTTATATGTATGTGTTATATATTTTTTGTTAAGTATTGTACTGGTTTTTAAATATATGTATACATTTTTTAGAAGTTAGTAATGTTTTTTTAAGTAAATTATGCGTTTTAGTACAGTAGCGGGTTGTGGGTTTATAGGGGAATAGGGTGGGAAGTATTTTAATTGTAATTAAGTAATTATTTATTTTTATTTATTTTTACTGTTAATTAATTTATTGTTAATTATTAATTGGTAATTAATTTTTATTCATTGGTAATTAATTTTCATTAATTGCTTAATTGATAATTATATTAAGTGTATTAATTTATTATTGGAGCGTGTTGTGAGTTTATAGTGAAATAGGGTGGGAAGTAATTTAATTCTAATTAAGTAATTATTAATTTTATTTTTGGGTATTGATAATTAAATTATTGTTAATAAATTATTATTTGGTAATTAATTTTAAATAAATATAATTTTTTGGTATTGTAAATTAATTTATTGTTTAATAATTATTTATTGGTCAATAATTTGTATTAATTATTATTTATTGGTATTTATCATTATTTGTTTGTTAATTAATTATTAATTGGTAATTACTTTTTAATAATTATTATTTGTTGGTATTGAAAATTAATTTATTGTTAATTTTTATTTGGTAATTCATTTTTAATAATTAGTATTTATTGGTATTCATCATTAATTTATTGTTAATTAATTATTAATTGGTAATTATTTTTTTATTACTTATTTATTGGTATTGACAATTAATTTATTGTTATTTAATAATTAAATCTTTATTTATTTATGAAAAATAATTTAATTCTAAGTATGTTAATTTTAACCCCTACGCTATCCAACACTTTCCATACTGTTGCACTCACTGGAGTGGGAATAGTAATTTTTACCCCTACGCTATCCAACACTTTCCCTACTGTTGCACTCTCTGGAGTGGGAATAGTAATTTTTACCCCTACGCTATCCAACACTTTCCCTACTGTTGCACTCTCTGGAGTGGGAATAGTAATTTTTACCGCTACGCTATCCAACACTTTCCTCACTGTTGCACTCACTGGAGTGGGAATAGTAATTTTACCCCTACGCTATCCAACACTTTCCCTACTGTTGCACTCTCTGGAGTGGGAATAGTACATTTTACCCCTACGCTATCCAACACTTTCCCTACTGTTGCACTCTTTGGAGTGGGAATAGTAATTTTACCCCTACGCTATCCAACACTTTCCCTACTGTTGCACTCTTTGGAGTGGGAATAGTAATTTTACCCCTACGCTATCCCACACTTTCCCTACTGTTGCACTCACTGGAGTGGGAATAGTAATTTTTACCCCTGCGCTATCCCACACTTTCCCTACTGTTGCACTCACTGGAGTAGGAATAGTAATTATTACCCCTACGCTATCCAACACTTTCCCTACTGTTGCACTCACTGGAGTGGGAATAGTAATTTTTACCCCTACGCTATCCAACACCTTCTCTACTGTTGCACTCATTGGAGTGGGAATAGTAATTTTAACACCTACGCTATCCAACATTTACCCTACTGTTGCACTGTTTGGAGTTGGAATAGTAATTTTATTCCCTCCACTATCTAATATTTTTTTTATTATTTTACCTAATGTAGTATATAATTAATTTTAAAAATAATTTTTTTTTAAATTTGTTACATATATTTATTTGATTTTTATTTATGTTATTGTTTTATGTGTATAGATGTATTTATAGTTTATAAGATTTTTAAATAATTTATAAGTTATTAAAATAATTATTAAAACATATTAATAAGTAAGTGTATATATTATATATTATATGTATATATGAAATGTATTTATAAATTATATATATTTAATTTATAATTTTTTAACATTTTAAAATATTTTTAACTATGTTTATTTTAATTATATGTATTATTTACTTTATTTTACATTACTTTTTTAACTAAAAAAAACCGATATTTTTAACAACGAAATTTTTGACAACAATATTTTTTTTTGATATTTTTGTACTTACCATAATGTAGATAGGATGTCGATATTCTTGACTTCGATATTCTTGCTGCGATATTTTTGTAGGTCGATATTCTGACCTTTGATATTCTGTCAGTGATTCGCTGAGCAGGCGGTTGATTGTCAAAATCCTTTTGTCTTCTTTCTCTCTGTCACATAGAGTGTGACTACAGGTCGGGCCCCCACATGGAACTCATGGGGCATTTCTCAAAAACTATCTGAGTAAGATTCCATGATTTTATTTACTCATGTACTTTCTATGCACATAATACGCATATTGATTACCACGAGGTAACGCATAAGATCTAGGCGTTAGTTATAACCTTTCACCAAACGCTACTTTCCGTACTCACTCCGCCATTGCCCGCATAAGAGCACGGACACATCGCTTCTTAAAACACGTATCACCATGTACTATATTAGTATTTTAAATGTGTTTCTGTTTGTATGTCTGTTTGTTACTTTCTCCCACAGGAATGCGCCGTTAGAGGAAATACTCCTCTACCACATATCACACCTTACCGCGTGTGTCACATAATTGTCACATAATTGGTTTGGTAGACCACTCACTTTTGCACTACACATAGGTCCTGAAGAAAGCCATACCATTAAAGGGAGCATGGCTGAAACATGTTGACCGACTAGGATATTGGAGTTACCTTAGACCTCCTATAATATCCGCCTCTCGTTTTTACTCACTGCCAAGGGCCCATACATTAAATTAATAATTTTTGCCCTGTGGGACCCTTAGGACAGTCTTTTTAACATCCATCCACCCACTATCACTGCACTCTCATGTTACAATACCCGCTCCGCTGTATCCAGGCGTTGTAGCACACCCAAGGTGCACTCGGCGCTTTGGGTGGGGCCCAATGATGAAGCATGTCCCCAACTAGGTTGGTGAGTGAGGGCTTTTTTCAAAACATAAAGGGGCCGATTCCGATCTGGGTCGGAAAGCTTTCCGACCGATCCGGATTGTTTTCCGACCGAGCCGGACCCCTGCAGTCCGACCGAGCGAGTACGATGCAGCCGTATGTTGCCGGACTCGGTTCGGTCGGACTCCCATTGAAGTCAATGGGAGCCGGTCGTATGACGTGTACATGGGCTCCCATTGACTCAATGGGTACGTTGCGCACAAGGGGGCCCACTGTAGTGGGTACGCGTTGGTGCCATCCGCACCATACACGCATGTATAGGGGGGACCCATGGGTCCCCCCTGTGTCCGACTCGTATGGCTACGGGTGAAGGGGGGTCCGGCACGGACCCCCGAAGTCCGCTTCCGAGAGCTTTTTCGTGTCGGAGGCTCTGACTCGAACCGGCTGTCCGGATCGTGCATCGTACTGGCTCGGTCGTTAAACGTCTCCATTGCGTGGTACGAATCGAGTGCGAACGAGTCGGACGGAGCGGTTCGGACCCGGAAACGAGTCGGTCGGCGATTTCACGTTCAATCGCATCGTACTTGGGCCTCCGGACCTCTGTACGACTCGGTCGGAAACAAAGCCTCCGACTCGGATCCGGTAAAGCCGAATCCGATTCGGTGGCCTACCGACCGAGATCGGAATCGACCCCAAAGTGTTTTCCTTTTCAATGCAAACAAATGCTAGTAGCACCCACTCTAGAGCTAGTTCCTTTTGATTTAAACACACATATGAGGGGAAGTTAATTGGCTCCAGTACCTTTCCTCCCTCTCTTTTTGATACTTACCATGCTGTCTTTGATTGACATCCAGGGTGGCTCCACCATTGGTTGGGTCATTCAGCAGTTGTACCTAAGAGTGGGATGGTGGAACCACCAGTTTGGTGGGGCAGGAAAATCCCGCCAAACTATAAATGCCCTCTCAAATCAAAAGCTAGAATTCAGATTTACATTTCATATTTCTTTCAGGTTTTATGTTTCCTTGCAAGGGAAGAATAAGAACTTCAAAACGTGATCACTATGAGGAATCGACTTTGGAGCTGGAAGACATTATCAAGCAATTTCAGAAGAAGGTGATGCTGCAACCTTAAAAATCAATATATACTTAGTATATTGTCTAGTGATTCATGATACAATTAATATGATCAGTTATTAATGAAGTCTAACCAATCTGAACTGTCTAGTATGGCCTAGTCACCTTTATTTACATACATGTTAGTAGCACTGTTATAATAATTACGCCTTGCCTAGCTGATTAACGATTTGGCCTCCTGGGCCAGTTCCAGATTTTGTTCCAGTATTATCAAATCTGCGTTAACGTTTTTATGCATTTATACTTGCCTGGAGCTCATATCAGAGGTGCACCCTGCATGTCTGAATATGTTGACCTATCTAGCAGGTGTATCTCATAAGCAGTCTAATTCTATGAGACTGTCTCTTTCATGGAATGGATGCCATGAAGTTCAATACATCTTAGACTGTGCCAATAGGTGTTTTCTACTCCCACATTGACCACATATTGTGCATATCAAGTTTATATCATGACTAATAGTGGCTCAATAGTAATGGCAAATCCTATTAGTAAAATTGAGCGTACATATCTAACACTGCTGTGTAGTGTCTTTTGGTCTCACTACGGGGGCTAGTGTATGAATGAATGAATGAGAAATTTATAAAGCGCAAACTCCTGCCCAAGGGCGTCTTGGCCATATCATCCAATTCATTAAGTCAAAGCCGAACCCATTCCTTCTTTTTACTAACTATGATAAACAGTGATTAATTTCAGCTGGTGCTTGCCAGTCGGGTTCCACTGGCACTCATTTTTGGGGACTGGCACTTATTTTCCTCTTTAGACAATTGCCAAGAGCAAGAGAGGGAAAACAAAAAGGGAAAGATGGAGGAAGAGAAAGATGGAAAAATTGTCACAAACGGAGAAAGCAGGAACCTGGAAGAGTGAGATAAAGGGGTAGGGAGTGTAGTGCGTTAAGAAGTTGTTCAAGACTATGCAGCCTTGGTATTTAGCCCCAACATTTAATTGGACTAGCACAGGCTTCGAAGCAGAGCTTTTGGCTTATTCTTTCACAAATTAAGCACTGACTACAAAACTAAGTAGTTGAATTGTCGTTTCCATTTTCAGTGTACCATCTACAAAAGTTGACTGGTCTGAGTACGGTATTGCATTCCATTCATATTTGTAAAGCTCAATTCCTTTTCTTACACATATTATTTCTCTTAGGAAAGCTTTGCAAAGACTATCCTGTAAAAATATGTTTATATTTTCTGACCTACCTAAATCTGAACATGTTTACCAAATATGCATCTTGATAGCACATTGATGAAACTGGTTGATAAAACCGAAGTCGTAATCTTCATATATTTTAGAGCTTTGCTGTAGAAAGCCATAAAAGCAGTGTTCAAAAGCTTTAATGTACCTTGAGAATTACCTAGCAACCGTCAAAGACAATAATGCACCAGACACATATGTATTCTCATAGAGGAGCCTGTCACAATCTGGGCTTCTTGATTCTCTAACAGGAAGAAATTTCCTTCACCTCTCGCTAGAAAAAAAAACTTTCATAGTTAGGAAGAAAGCCCTTCAAGCAGATGTAATGTTGTGATACAATAGACAGTTTGGTTTTCTGTATCTGGCTATCTCCCATGTACAGCGATACATGTAACAAATCCCTATGAGCACTTTTGTAGGGTTTTCATTTGTAGGACTAGAATCCAAGAAGAGAAACACTTCTTCACATCAGGAGACACATTCAAGACACGTATTGTAACCACGAAATACAAATCGTATGCCAAGTTTAAAGCCATGTGTCGATGGCACCACTAGCTGTTTAAAGCATCTGTACTGGTGCATACTAGTTGCTATTTTCCCAGTCCTACAAATGAACAATCTTGAGTTGTTTGGTAGTCCACTCTGCATAAACAATACCTTCATATCTCGTTTTGTGGGCCTGCAAAATAGTAAGGAAGAAACAATTAACATCATTCTTGCATTGCTGCCTTACTCGTTCATAATGGCAGCGTCCAGTGGTATGCCACTGCTTTTAAAAGGATGCTTGTCATGTCTACATTTGCCAGGATGAAAGGTTATATCAACTTAATTGTTGATTTAGTATATGCATTTCCGCTTTTCTTTATTCAACTGCATTCTAGTGCTACATAACATGGGGGATATAGAAATATGTATTGACAAATCATATTTTGCTGTCTTTGCTGTACCGCATAATGATTGCTGTTGCCTGTCACTGCATGTGTATGTCAGCTAATTAGAATTTTACTATAACTGGTAAGATTTTGTTCAATATTAACCGATTACCGTATAAATCATAAATATTTGGCCTTTCGCCGTTTGCCTCTTTTTCTCCCTTTCTGAAAAGTGCCCTCCAGGATACGCCAGAGGTCGCAAGGTTCACAACAATATGTTTTTTAAAATCTAAAAATCAGCATCTCCCCCACTCCCTCCACCATTTGTCGAGCACTTTTGCACATACAACCCAGTTAAACCATCGCCAACAACTGGTCAACTGTTTAGCACCTCCATTTACTGTTTGTTAGACAGTTCACCTGTCAGTTGCATACTCGAGTCCAGGTTCTTGTTGTTGATCACCGACTTTTCACTATCGTTTTATTGTCTTTTCCTTTGACATCTATCCAAAACCTGGATTTCACCACTAGGTTACACGAAATGTGTTTCTCTCTCACTTCTTTTTAATTCTATAAAACCTTCTCAATAATGATGGTCCTCCTGAGCAAAATGTGAGCAGAATGAAATCTTAGACCTGCTGCTTTTAATTATTCCCAGCTAACATGCGTCTTTTAGCCTATTAACCATTATCATGAATGCAATTTTGACACCTCATGGTTTCTAGAAAAAGTATGCTGTATTTGTAGATATTCTTATCAGTATCATAGGATTGGATATGATTAATATTTTTAAAAATGTCTGAACCTTACACTATTCTGTACCTTGCATAAGGCTCAAATTGTGCAGCTTGTTCCCTGTCTAGTAGTGAGGGATTCTGCCGTGCCCAATCCATTCACAGTATTTAAAAAAATATATTTTTAATTAGCTTATTTGTAGTTTTACACGTACAGCGTAGTATGTAATCTGTAAACATAACATGCAGTTATCTATACCATTAATCAATACGCACCTATTAATGGCATAGCAGGAATTGCAGAGGCGTGTAGAGCAGTGGTTAATAGAAATGCGCAGACTACAACGTCAGAGTGGAAAAGCCATAAATAAGGTTACTAGAGAAATAAAAAGACAGAACATATCTCAACTTCAAACAAAGGAACTAGCCCACACCTACACAGTGTACAAGGAGAACCGGTGCAATATTAAAGCACGGAAATTCATGTTACTTGTACTGGAGGGGTCGTCACTCAAAAATGAATGTGCCAATCTGGAAAAACGAAGAATCGCGGTTGGGCATAAGGCGTAGGGACTTCAATGAGGGAGAGTATCATCCTTCAAGGAAGACCGTAGCTCAAACAGCAGGGTGTCCCAGGCCAGCTGGCAGAGATAGGGTATTTCCTCAGGCCCCTAATATCCTCCCGGTGTAGGGTGGTGCTCTCAGCCTGAGCACAGGCATCCATGGAATGCACACAGTAAGAGCATGGAGGGGGTGGGTGATTTCTAGCTGCGAGTAATGAAACGCTTAGCTAGCAAAAGAGCCAGGTCCAAGAACTGCTCAGATACCTTGTTCTTTTTGGTACGACGGAACATACGTAGCAAGCACACCTCCTATGTGTGTAGTGAGGGGTTTCCCGGACAGCGGCTAAGATAGTTGAGATACCCAGCCAGTACTGGGGGAGTGCAGGGAACATCCAGAACATATACAGGAAATCAGCGTCTGGCAGGAGGCAGCGGGGGCAAACAGCGTCTGTACGGTGAAAATAGTGGTTTATTTTGTCTGGAGTGAGATAGGCCCTGTGCAATATGTACTAGTGAATTAATTTGAAATGAGCATTACGAGACACCAAGGCAGGGTATGTCAGGATGCTTTGTCACTCTTTGTCTGAACAGGGACGACCCAGCTCACGGTCCCATTGGTGGCATAGTGGTTTAAGAGGCGCTGCAGCGTGTGCATGTAAAGAGGTAGCAAACCATTTTTATTAGATGAGAGTTTGAACCCATGACATGCAAATATTGAATCACTAGATGCATCGTGTGGTGCTGTTGAAATGCACCCCAGTGCACCCCAATGCCCAGGTACAGGAATTGTATAGTAGTAGTTGACCTGGATGAAGCCCGTCATCGGTGATAAGTTCATCCAGTGGGAGGAGAACGCCGTCCTTATAAAGATCACCAAGGCTATAGAGTCCCACTTCATGCCAAAGGCCCATCTCTGCTAGGGAAGTGACTGAGCTACCTCTATGTGTACCAAGCAGGGGGAGCGTCAGAGCATACGGCATCACATCGCAGGTAAGAAAAAGGCTTCTCCGGAAGCAACAACATGCGACCAGCATGAGACAGGAACGGGGTAATATTGTTTGGGAAAAGAGATGAAAAAGGTGTAGTAGACGTGTTAATTCCCATGGGGGAGGCAGTTGCAGTGTCATCCAGCTGGCAGCCTGATAACCAGCTGGCCACCCACTGCAGCTGAGAGGCCAGATAGTAGTGCTCAAAATTTGGGATTCCTAAACCTGCCTGATCAGTCGGAAGGTAAAGCTTAGTGAGTGCAAACCTATGTCGTGTACCATGCCAGATAAGATCCTGTGTCAGTTGTTGGAGTGAGCGAAAGAAGGGCTTAGTGACACAAAGAGGGAGATTACAAAAAAAATACAGTAGGCATGGTAACTTCTCCATTTTAGTGAGGGCTATGCAGCATGCCACTAAAAGCGGTAGGGTCCACCAGAAAGTCATCTGTGCCCTCTATGAGGTCACTGCCCACGTAATATTACCATCTAGGAGGTCCGCAGGGGTGTGATAAGTTCTAATACATAAATAGCGGAACTTGACAGGTTGCCAGTATAAGAGGGTACCATTAATTTTAAGGGCAGGATCGGTCACAGTAGTGGCCAATGGGAAGTGGCATGATTTAGCTCATTTCACTTTGAGACCCAATACACATGCAAACTTACTGAGTGTCAGCGCTATGTCTGATGGAACGTCATGGATGTCCCTAAGGTAGAAAAGCATATCGTCCGTGAAGAGTGAGACTGAATGAGTTGCATTGTCTAACATTATGCCCGATTGTTGTCCCTGCATATGGAGAACATGAGCCAATGGTTCCATTGCTAAAGAAAAATATAATGGGGACAGTGGACACCCCTGACGGGTGCCACTGTAAATCGATATAGGGCCAGAAATAAGACAGCCCGTTTTTACCCTAACAGAAGGTTCAGTATAAAAGAGTTTAATCAGGTGAATGAAGCGGGTTCCCAGACCATATTTCAGAAGCACCTCAAACAAGTAGGTCCACGCCAGTGAATCAAAGGCTTTTTCTAAATCTCATACTAGGGAACCTGCCCGGTGCCAGACAGCAGGGGCAAACTCCAGTATGCGAAAGAAGCTGCCTAATTGAGGGAAGTATTTCTGGCCAGCATAAACCCATTTTGATCTGGATGGAGCAGCTGTGGGACTAGGGCGGGCCATAAGATCTGCAAGGATCTTAGTGAGTATTTTGTAATCTGCATTGATGACTGCAAGTGGTCGATAAGACTCCAATGCAGTGAGATCACTGCCAGGTTTAGGTACAGGGATA
Source organism: Calotriton arnoldi (assembly GCA_963921515.1). Lineage (NCBI taxonomy): Eukaryota > Metazoa > Chordata > Amphibia > Caudata > Salamandridae > Calotriton > Calotriton arnoldi. The sequence goes on along the minus strand of CAWUFW010006028.1, from coordinate 518,803 downwards.
AGAGGAGCTTTGCGAAGTGAGGGTGGAAGACAAGAAACAAGCATGGCCTCGTCCTATAGTGTCTTCGAGCATGGAGCAGGGAGGGAAGCATACATTTTAAAAAATTCAGGTAATCTGTCATTGCCCGGAGTGTTGCCAGATGCAAGCCTGCTTATAGCCTCTTTAGTCTCAAAAAGAGTGAAGTTGCTGTTAAGTTATTCCCTCTGGTCTAGTAGCACCGGGGGGCAAGCACATTACTTAACAAGCATTTGCAATGCAATACGTCTCACATTTATGAGAGTTTGAGCTGCTGGCATTGTAAATGACAATACCTTTTATTTATGTGTTGTTTTTAAAGCAGAGAAATAAAAGGCATGGCCATTTACAATGCCAATAGTTTAAACTATCGCAAATGTGAGACCTATTGCATTGCAAATGTGTGCTATAAAAATTTAAAAAGGAGTTAGGAGAGAGCGTCTCCTGCCTGCAACATCAGGCAAGACATAGCTATTTGAGAAAATAGTGCTGGAAGGCTCTAATTAAAGCCTACTGAGCAACAACACATGTAACGGGGTGTCGCCATGGGAGGTTACAAAATGAGACAAGGCGGTACTAAGAAAGGACTACTAAGCCTTTTGACCAATGAACAGCCACAATTCACAGTGGACAATGACACAAGCCAATGAAAAATGTGGGCAGAGAGTGGGCGGAGCTTCAAGTCCCTACCTCAATACAGCATGCAGAGCAGAGCAGAGCATGCTCTGCCCAGGCTCGACCTAAAAAGGACTCAACCTACTCAGCCGATGCACTGAATGCCAATGTGTATAGGGAAGTTAAATGCCACGTGAATGCAGCATGCATATCCCTCTGCACATGAATGAGATCCCCAGACTCTTCTCATATGGCACACTGTGGCTGATCTGGCCAGAGAAGCCAGGCAAGTAGTGCTCCCTATTTGTCCACCTCAGAGTGTGTCTTCACAGAATGAGCTGCCTAAATAAGGCAACAAAGCCTCTCCAGTAATGCAGCATTTTCAAAATGCACTTGGTTCAGGCACTCCTTGCCCTCTGCAGAAGATTTCTCCAGCATCTCGTAGCTGAGCAGTGCCTTCTCCACTTAGTAGATCTCACTGTCAACCTTTCGGTGCATATTCATGTCACTGCCCAGGCTATGTCCTCTGGTTGGCACCTTGGAGACGTCCTACTCAACCTGTTGCGAGGAAGCAGTGTCATCATTAATTTCAAAGTATTCCGATATGCTATTTCTGTGGGAAGCTCATACAGGAGGATCTTCCAGCGTCGCCACTTGTAAGCAGCACAGTGGAAAAGGTGAAGGGCTGCGATCCCAGCATAAGCACACGTGTTGGGAGTCATGGTCAGAGTAGGTACTTCTGAGGTAATAAATGAAAACGACATAGGGGACTAAATCCGGTGTGCTAACAGTGTGATCTATTCAGACATGGAGTTCATGAGGATGTGAATAGAACAAATAAACCCTTGTTAAGGCATTGCACAATTGCCAGACATCTAAGAGGCTCCAGTTACTTAGCCAGACAGACAGTGTGTGTGCATGTGAAATGGAGGAGTGAAGGAGCAGTCCAATGCAAAGTTCAGGACACTGTTAAAGTCCCCACTAAGTAACCAGGGGAGTCCACTCCAAGGCGACAGTACTCTGGATAGGGTATCCAGGAAGAATGCCTGCTCAGAATTAGGGGCATATATTGCTCCAAGCAAAATATGACAGCCCTCCAATATGCCCTCTATGAAGATGTAACACCCTCCGGGTCTATAACTGTGGCTTCAGCAACGAAGGGGACCCCGGCTCTTATCCACACTAGAACCCCACAAGCATATATGGAATAGTTAATAAAGAATACCTGACCCCTTCAGGGTTTCTGCAAACACACAGCCTCTGCTCTAGTAAGGTGGGATTCTTGTAAAAATGCTATGTGTGTTGCCTGACGGCAGAGATAGGAGTACACAGCATAAGGAGTGTGCATGCCTCAAATGTTCCAGGTAAGTATATCAGTGTCAGCCATTATGATGAGTATCTAAGGAATGGTATCTGGCTCTGAACAATGAAGTTGTGCAAGGCTCACCTAGGAGCCCATGGTTAGGGTTAGGGTAGGTGCGGGCATCAACGGAATACTAATGGAAATCAACAAAGGAAAACTCATACTACCATTGAGAGTAGAGGAATAACAAGTTTCTGTCAAAACTTGTTAACACCTATTGCCAGTGAAACGAACTATGGAGGGGGGTAGGTGGCAGCATTTAGAGTGTACAGAGGTACAAAACACCCAATGCAAGGTGATTAGGAAGCTTCTACCGCTCTCAGTGTGATCTGCAAAGCAAATTCACATGGCCTGGCAGATGTTGCGTAAGAGGGTGTCAAGAAAGCTACATGTGGGAGCCAGCACAGGGATAAAAGAGAAATGCACAATAGTGTCAGAACTCATGCAACACAAAAGGACTAGAAAAGAGAAAGTTCCACCTGCAGCCATGCCAGCAGATGTGTAACAGAGGTCATGCAACACAGCAAAAGCATCCATTGCTAATGTCTGTAAATGCATTGAAGTTCTGTATAAGTACAAGTAGCAGGTGCTAAATTGCATGTAGACCTCCAACTCTAGGGAAGCAATGCAGGACCTGTTGTGAAGATAGTGTACATTACTGCAAGGACATATGATGAGAAAAGATAACATAGAGGTGACCCATCATCAGGAAGAAATTAAAGGATATTGTCTGCCATTTGTGGAGTCACGTTGGGTGGCATGACGGAGCCCAGGGGGGTAAAACAGGATGTCAAGGATCCCTCGTTGCTAGAAGATTTATAGCCATCACAGTCAGAGGTCCGAATATGGAGCAGGGTCTCCTGCAACACCGGCTGCCTCTCTTGTATAGCTTGCTCCAGATTGGGAAAGCATGATGGCTGCAATATTTGCGGGGGCCAGGACTCCCGACTGCGCCAATGGCCTCCTCTGCCAGTGACTGCGACAAGGCGGCGCCTATGGCCCAGAACTGCTCTACCTAGCCCCAGGCCTCCTTTGAATCTGTGAAGAACAGCAATTTACCATCTGCCACAACCTGGAGCCTTGCCAGGAATAGAAGAGAGTATTGAATGTTAGATTCCCAAATTCTGCATTTGACAGCAAGAAAAGAACTCCTCTGGCATTGTACTGTCAATGTATAGTCTGGAAAAACCATCACATAATTGGCAAGCTTGCGTGCCTCTCTCAGGATTCCATCATGGTCCTTGTAGTGTAGCAGATGGGCCATCAGCATTCTAGGCAGGGCACCAGGGAGGGGCCTCCTTGTTGGCACTCGGTGCACCCGTTTGATAGAGAAGAATGACGAGAGGGCGGTGGAGGGAATAAAACTGTGGAACCATGCTTCTAAGTAGGTCACTGCAGCCTGGCCCTCAGCATTCTCAGGGAGGCCCACTTCTTGGATATTGTTTCTGCGGGAGCGCCCTCAACATCCTCTGCCCTCTCCTCCAAGAAGCGAACCTGATCAAATAGTGTGTGCGGCTGGTTCTGTGCATCCTGAGTTTGTGGCTGAAGAGTTGCCAGTGACTGTTCTGTGATAGTGACTTTTTCGTCTAATTTGCAGTGATCATCGCAAAGTAGAGTGAGATCTGTAACCACTGCATCAATTTTGGTCTCTAATGATACTCAGGAATTTTCTATGGCTGCCAGGACAATGTCCAGTTTGTCATCAACAGTAGTAGGCAAGGTTGTGTGTTCTAAAGACACCCACTCTCCGTGATCAAGTGAGGGTGGGGCCGAAGGGTGCGAAGGTGTAGGATGGGCTCAGGACCTAAGACGCCCATGGTTGATGAGGAAGTGCTAGCAAAGCCAGTAAAGGGATAGGCCTTGCCTTCAGAGATGGCCCCACTTGTGAGCACCTAAATATGATGAGGTATTGCACAGCACGAGCAGCCAGCGAGTAGAACAGACCACAGGGATATCGCAGAAAACCACAGGTGAAAGTCCAGGATCTGTGGGACAACGAGCAGTCTCCAAAATGTGGGGCCCAGTTCAGGCAGGTTCATGAGCTCCAGCAAGGCTGAGGGTGAAAGGTCGGCAACTGCTCAGTGAGTAAAGTTGGAGGCAAGGGTAACCTGGAGGGTAATCAAAGAGTATACCAAAGAGGTGCCAAGGAGTGCTCAATAGAGTACACAAGGCAGCTTGGCTCCAATCTAAAGAGTACACTACAACAGTCATTGTGACGTAGTGCCAAGCTTCGAAGAGGTCAGGCCCCTTAATTACACCTGTAAGTATTCAGTCAGTCAAACCACTTTATTCGGTTAATTATAACCATAAAAGTACAACACATACGACATATTGCACTACACAATAAAAACATCTAAAATACAAATCTTCAATAAATATGGGCGACCTAAAAAAAATTACAGAGTCAGATTTCATTGACACATAAAAAACCCGAGTTGCCATTAATACATATATGGTAACAGATAACTAAGATAAAAATTAAAAAATAATTCAAAATTAAAATGCTAGCATTAAAACAGTAATCATTTAGTCAAACGGGTACTCTCGGAACTCTTGTCAGGAAATACCGTTTTCTCCTGAGTCTAACGGCTGTGACTAGGTAACTCGCAATGTTAAATATCTCCCATGGATCATTCAACATCTGAAGATAAAGTAAGGCAGGTCTAACCTGTATAAAACCTTTTCCCCTTAAAATTGGAAGTAAAAACCTGCTACGGAGATGTGAGGGGGCCGCCTCCGCAGCATCCCTGCCCCGCCTTCCTTTTTACCTTATGGAGCAAAGACGATGGAACAACAGTTCACGAAGGCAGGGAAGGAAAGGGTTAATCTCTTCCACTGCCTCTTGCATACAGGGAAGGATTCCCCAGAGAGGAGATGGGAGCCAATAGGAAGAAGGAGAGGCGGAGCCAACGCTGTGTAAAGAGAACGCGGAAGTTCCAGTGGGTCGTCAGGGACCGGAGGAGCAAGGAGAGCAGACCACGAGCAAGGAGGAGAGTAACGTGGGGAAGGAGTACGCACGGAGAGGCGATCGTAGACGTCGACCCCAGCTTCGTCCACGACACCGAAGAAGGAGCGGAGACCTGGTCGGAGGAGTGGTGGACGCCCCTCGAGGATACCTACGAGCCGCCGCAACTCAGGAGAAATGCGGCTGTTGCGGTACGTGAAGCGGGAGGGGGGAGGGAGTAAAGGGAGGGCATCGGGGAATGCGCCACGTTACAGAGCACTGTAGATATTGTTCACTCGTGTGTGATTTCTGCACTACCAATTCCCACACCCTACGCACAAGCCCCCCCTTTTCCCTGAGCACTTCCTACCTCTACTCATGTCCACCATTCTATGTTGCACAGTCAGTATCCTGACGTTAAGGAGACAGCGTGAAGGTGTTTTACCACACCGCCGGTGGCTTCACTTTGTTTCTGAGTTCCCGCTCTTGGGAGCAGCCCCATAGACAAGCGAGTCTCTTGTCCTGCACCACGGGTGTGCCCCGCTCTAGACGGTGGAGGGTTTTTCCACTTATGTTTATGACAACAGACAATCTTACCGCCCTTTCTCTTCTTCTTTCTTGAGCCTCCTGGGCTGCCCTACCGAATCAAGAACCCTGAACTACGTAGAAGGAAGACCGCAACTACAACACCAGAAGGACAGAGAACAGCCTATACATTTCGCTGAACTGACATACTGGTTGAATTTTGCTGCCTTAAATGAAACCCCATCAAAATTGATCCCAGAATTCGGCCTCCTCGTTTTTCCTTCCCCCCAACCCTCTCACAGGATAACACTATAATGATCACAAAACATTATAAAAATGCATAGTGTCCTGGGTTGAAAAGTTATCACATTTGCAAGGGCCTAAATCACACACCCTCCTCCAACCTTGCAAATCGGCTAGTAAAAAATGAATCAAGTTAAAACGGAAACCTAGTTAAAAGCAGGCGATGGAAGGGCTTAGTGACAATTGTCATGTAAGGTTCGATCTGGGGAGAGGTTTTTAGCAAAAAATAGGATTTTACTGAGGGTTTCGTTAGCTTAGTCGCCTCTCTCTCAACCGACAATAAATTCAAACAATTTGTTTTTAACCACACCAGATCCTCTTTTCTTATTTTGCCCGGAAAATCAAAGAGATCTGGACGCCCTAGTTTATATAGGATTTGCTTAACATGTTGTAGCCATGGGATACAGCTAACTCGCTCCATGGAGAGACAATCCCTAATGATCTCATGATTTAGAGTTAATTCTGGATTAATCCAGGTCTTAAGCCAACAAATCACCGGGGCCAGCCTCAGCCAATCTGATACATAACTAACACCTAACTCTTGATGTATTACAAAAGTAGAGGTAGATTGGGGGACAGACAAAAGAGTGCGTAGAAACTTATTTTCGATTGTCTGTAACCCCTCCACCGACTTGTAACCCCAGATGGCAGATCCATACATTGCAATGGCTATACATTTAGACCTATAGATATTAAGCATAGCTGCGATTGGCCTGGCCCCCAATCGCTGAGCAAAACCATGAACAGCAGCCGTAGACCTTGCCATCGCGTTTCATTTGCCTTCTGTTGGGGAACCCACAAGCCCCTCTCGTCAAATAGTACCCCCAGATAGGTGAAAGAGGTCACCCTAGACAGCTCTGTGCCTTCGCAATAGAAAGTTTTTGACTTTCTTGGTCTCTGGCCCATGGTCATTGTATGTGATTTAGCTATGTTAACTACTAGATCCAATGATTTCATAAAGGCCCCAAAGGAGTCCAAATGCCTCTGAAGCCCTACAGCTGTACGGGCCAATAATACAGCATCATCCGCGTATAGGAGCACAGGGGTAACCCTGTCCCCTATTCGCAAAATATCTAAGCTGGCGGAATCTAAAAACTTTCCTAAATTATTTATATATAGAGTAAAAAGCAATAGAGCAAAAAATGCAGCCCTGATGGACGCCTCTTCCGGACCTAAAGTGCTTTGTGCAATTACCTTCTTGGTTGACTCTCACCCTTGCGGAGAGATCCCTATGTAAGTCAGCCAAGTAGTGAACTAAACATTGATCTATTCCCATATCTATCAGAATGGACCATAGCTTCGATCTATTTACCAGATCAAAAGCTGCGGAAAGGTCCATGAAGGCCAACTGTAATGTCCCCGCTTTGGCCAATGTGCATTTCCCTGTTAGTAAGTGTAAATTTAAACACTGATCCAGTGTAGACCTTCGTTGTCTAAAACCATATTGGAGGTTTGTTAAAACACCATTCTCGTTCAACCAGTCCATTAACTTAGTTAAAATCACTCTCCCTAATACTTTTACAGCAGAGTCAATTAAAGATATCGACCTGTAGCAACATGGGTCCCCTCTCTGTCCTTTTTTAAAAACTGGGATGATAATGGAAGATGACCACGATGAAGGGAAACCCTGTTGACTTGACACATTATATACTTTTGTCAAAATTTTGGCCCAAAAAGTTGGGTTTTGTTTATATAAGTCGGCCGGGACACCGTCCGGTCCAGGGGCCTTGTTACTGGTCATTTGCTTTATTGCCAGTTCTACTTCACCTTCATTAAAAACCATTTCAGGGGGGTTCCTTGTATGTTCTAAACTAGCAGGTGAATCCAGAGTGGCAGGGGCCTCATATATAGATTCAAAATGGGAGAACCATTGTGCTTCTGTGATGTTACATTCTAGGGGGGCATTCTCGATTCCAGAAAAAAAAGGTTTATTTACAATAGCCCAGAATCTAGAGCTATCCTTTAGGACCTCTACTGCTAATAATTCATTCCATGCATCCTCTTTGATTTCATTTTTACGGGTATTTAGGGCGGACTTATGCAACTTTCTTAACGAGGCTATATAAACCTTGTCTCGTGGGTCCTGTTTCAACGCGACTATCAACTTACGGTGTGCTTCAGAGCAGTTACTATCGTACCATCTCTCATCAGTTTGTTGCCAAGGCCTAGTGGGCAAGGAGAGGCCTAATGCTACCTGCACGCAAATGCCTTCAAAAGCTGTGAGTACCTCAACCCCCAATTAGATTTGTCAAGACAGAATGCGAGCTTGTCCTCAGCCTTCTCACAGAGATCCTGAAAGAAAAGATCCGGTATTACTTTGGCCCATTTTAGCCTCCGTCCCTGATCAGATGGTTTATACAGGTATCAGTACGTTGCATTTTCTGCTTACCCTTTAGGCCACAACCCCTGCCCAGCACTAGTAGGACTGGGTTGTGGTCACTAAAATGGGACCACCTAGCATTGTAAAAAATTACCTGGGATGATAAAACGGGGGAGATAAATATATAATCTATTATAGTATCCCGCCCTCGAGCTTTAAAAGTGGGTATCCTTGCCTCTATTGCATTAGAGCTGGGTTCAATAAGATCTACTACAGCCAAAAGATCCTCCAGACATTCCCCCTACTGTGTATGCTCAAAATGAGGATTGGAAGAATTCGCCGGCCCTAAAAAGTCTTCAACCTGACAGTTCATATCACACAGATGAGTATTAAAATCGCCCATAATTATAATAGAATAATAAGTGGTTTGCTTCAATCTATACTCCTCTAAAAAACATTTCAAATTACATAAATGTTCATTTAAAAATCTGCACTTACCAGAATTATAAAAATTGACAAACAGCATTTTGGATGTGTTGGTAGAAGTGAATTCAATTACCAAACAATTATGAGAACCAACATCCACCCTACTGTGAGTTCATGACAATTTAAGTGAGATTAACATTAAGAGACCCCCTTTTGCTCTGCCTGACGGGGAAGGCCGTGCGGGCACACCGTAGGATTTGAACCCATCCACCCAAAAATTATTCTCCTGGTCCCAGGCCTCCTGTAAGCTAACTATATCGTATTCTTTTATAAAATCAAGCCACCTGGAATCATCTTTTTACTTCTCAAACCCGCTATATTCCAGCTAATAATCTTACAGTTGGAGTTTTCATTCACACCGGTCCCCTGACCACTAATGGTGTCACTAATTGAGCTCCGATGACAGAGGGAAAGGTCCAGTATTCAATCAGATGTGCACCGGGCAAAGACGCGAAGCTGTAGGGCAGGCAAGGATCTTAAGAGCCGGAGTTGACCCACAGGCATAGAGGCGCTACATTATAGTTCTGCTGCAGTATACAGGCCAGGTGACAGAGTTATTAGTGGCACAAGATATTGCAGGGCAATCCCGACATTGGAAGGAAGTCAGAGCCTGAACAGCGGTCGCGATAATGTAAGTGGGCCTCCATAGTGGGAAGCACAGTCACTCCAGCCCAGGCCGGCTAGAATAGATCCAGAACAGGCAACAGTATCTCTCCGCAGGGTTGCTGTCAGGGTGCCCCAATCACTCAAAGGCCGCCAAGGGATAGACTCCAAAAGACCCAGGAAGGCACATCTCCACTGCAGACCCAGCCAGGTACCTCACAGGCCCCACCTCATACCACAGCCACTTTGCTACTATGAGGGCCTTCTGGTCAACGTCCAAAGCACAGCTGACAGGCAGTTATACAGAGTGTAAAATAGTAGGCCCTGGTGCCTCTCACCAGCCGCTCTTCAAGGGCACACCGCCTCCGCCGTTTCAGGCCCCAAGTCCTTGGAGGCTGGCACGCCGGGACAGGTGATGTCACAGATGGGACCCAGCCAACACTGGCAGCACTGCAGCTGCAAGGACCCACGGGCACCCCTCCAAGTAAAGCCCTGTCCAGTTAGGGCAGAAGGGTAAGGATTTAGTCTCTGGTGGCTGGCCACTGGGCAGCACGATCATGCCGCAAATCACCCTGGAATGCTGGCTTTAGGCCAGGAGCTGCCACGCCCACCACCGCACAGAGTGCCACCGGATCTGGGGGGCCTCCCTGGTGGCCTCACACCACCACCCAACAGTCTCACTCACCAGCACCCCCAGCATGCTGGTCCGCGCACCTCAACACCATAACCAGGGCGGTGCCGCTAGACTCTCCGCTGCACCGCCATCACCAAAGGAGCAGGGGCCGCCATCCCAGCCGACCCTCCAGGAAATGAAGCAGCCTCCCATTCCGCCAGACCTCAGTGTGCCACAAGGCATGGAGGCCAAGACTGCGGTCCCTGCACCCATCTGCAGCCACCCAAAGTACCGCAGACACATCTGTAGCACTGCCACTGCTAGAGGAGAGGTATCCAATAGAGCAGGAGGGCAAATTGTAGCATTAACAGGTATAATTTAGATGGATAACGGGGTTTGGGCGCAGAAGTGCATTAGAGAGCATCTGCTATTTTGGCTCTTCAAGCCACACCTCCCCTCCATTTACAGTATTGATATGTCTTAAGTGTTTTAAGTGTTTCCACTCATGTATTTACATTCACACTTGTTCAAAATTTCATTTGTCTGGTTCACCCTGTAAGCCACTGTGAAAAGGCAGGATGGGTCCAATATGGTTTATCATGACAAGCTACCTGTAAAATTCTACTGCTCGTTCATCTACATAGCAAACACAAGGAGATGATGGACGGAGTGCTGAAACTTTTTAAACACTCACCCCCAGTCACAGATCTGGGTTGAATCCATCATCATTCTTTAACTCACTTTGCCACCCCAGTTCAGTGAGTATGTTATAACACTGTGTGTGTTAAGTTGCGAGTGTGGTTGGATAGGTGGCTGAAAGCGGGTGGGTGAAAGTATATTGAGGCGGGAGCGCATGAAGTTGGTGATTTTAAATGGGGTCGGGTGAATGAGATATTGCGAGGATGAAGGGGAAAGTAGGTTATAGTCCAGTGGGACAGGTGGGTGTAGTAGAATGAATTAATACATAGTGCACGTATGCAAAGTCGAAAGGGTGACACGTAAATACATGAAAGTAGATGGTTGGGTTTAGGAGCCGTGCGGTTGAGAGAAACAACATCACGGGAGAAAGGGTTAGAATCCCGTCAGCTTTCAGTTTTCGGATATATTCTGTTGTCGTAAGCATTTTTTATCAAGCATGTTAAATTACGTTGAGCATTTAAATTAACTGTATATCAATGTATGAATATTGATGTAATGAGAGGTGTAATATGGTAATATTTGCTTTTTTACTTGTCATTGTAGTGACCCCTGACAAAGGGCACCCAGTTGCCCGAAATGCATTGGGTTTTTTAAATAAATAACACTGCCTCAGACGAATTTGCATCATTCGTGGTTTTTGCTAGAGGTTCGGATGGCCCGGCATAATCATCAGAAATTATGAAAATTGGCAAGCACCACTCCGCGTGTGGCGAGAGAAACAATGTTGATAATAAGTTTAGCTACAGTGTCGAACATATGGATAAAGTTGGAATACATGGAGAAATTTGTTTGAAAGAGATGACTGCCTATGGGCGATTTCAGCTGTGCATTTGGTTGCGGCAGAGTCCTGCCCCTATTCGGACTATGTTATCATGACAAGCTACCTGTAAAACTCTACTGCTCGTTCATCTACATAGCAAACACAAGGAGATGATGGACGGAGTGCTGAAACTTTTTAAACACTCACCCCCAGTCACAGATCTGGGTTGAATCCATCATCATTCTTTAGCTCACTTTGCCACCCCAGTTCAGACACAGCTATATGCAAATCAGTCTTGACCCTGTGCCTCATGGGAACAGTCCAGCCCGAACTGCCAAGCAATGTCTTCCCTGGACCGGAAACAAGCATCCTGGGACCGGTTTCGGGCTAACAGCCCTCATCAGCCAGGCTAGCTTGAATCCAGTGGCAAAGTGAGCAAGGGACCCACGTCTGGGCATACCCTGCCAACTTAGGGCGAACAAAACAAACACAAGGAGATGATGGACAGAGTGCTGAAACTTTTTAAACACTCACCCCCAGTCACAGATCTGGGTTGAATCCATCATCATTCTTTATCTCACTTTGCCACCCCAGTTCAGACACAGCTATATGCAAATCAGTCTTGACCCTGTGCCTCATGGGAACAGTCCAGCCCGAACTGCCAAGCCATGTCTTCCCTGGACCGGAAACAAGGATCCTGGGACCGGTTTCGGGGTTTCACCCCTCTTCAGCCAGGATAGCTTGATTCCAGTGGCATGGAGAGCATAGTCAGAAATCTTATCTTCCCATCAAAGACCTCTCATCCCAAAGTTACTGCATGGCACTGTTGAGAGATTTATTAGGTCAGCAATAGCATACCCTACTGCAGGATAGAGAGAGCATGTGTCAGTGCCTGGCTGGAGTGTATATGGATGCATAGGTGCCCTTATTCTACAGATTCTCGATGTTCATCCACCAGTCTCAGCCCATCCCCTTTCCTACTATTAGTGGAGCAGAAGAGTATCTTGAGCCACAACACTTCTCTTTTCTAAGACACTCTTCTAAAGCACGTCTGCCATCTATTATAGATTCTGTAGCATTTTTTTACAGATACCATATTGTTACAAACTACTTCTAAATCTATGTTGCCTCTTTCAATGTATGTACAGGTATGCCATGTAGATGAACGCAAAAACAACAGTTGAAGGACAGAATGCAGAACAATGTCATACATTCACCCCAGTACAGAGATCTGGGCCTAAATCCATTGTTTGATAATTCTCAGATAATTCAACATGAAATGTGAAAGTAATAAGATAATTGGTATAATTTCCTGTGCAATAAATGTAACTGTTTAACTTGGAAACTGAATTGCTCAACCTCCATATTAGTTCTAACTTGAAGAGTTCGAAATATTGGTCTCAAGTACTTATACATTGAGGCATAAGCAAACAATGTGTTTCTTCTATTGAACCACATAATGAACATAGTTCTTTGGTTTGGTCTCTTCCACTTCATGCACCCTCAAACTGTAAGAATGGAATATATATTAATTTGATTTGAGGAAGGTCATTTTCGGTCGTGCTTCAAGAGCACAGGCCAAATAGGATTGATGTTTCGTTGCGCTATGGAATGTGTGTCCCTTTGTCTTCATCTCTGATACTCATGAGATTTGTTGTACCCAAAGCTTTCTCTTGGACTAATGTTAACCGTATTACCTATTGTGCTGTATACCAGTTATTGGAATTGCTCCTGACTGAAATGGTGTAGTTGCTTGAATCTGAAATACTAGAATTTTTTTAAATGCACTGTTACCCCAAGAGAGTCCTATTCCTGAACATGTAGACAGGTGAACAAGTGAAAAAGACTAGCTTAATTAAATTGAACAAAGTCATATTTCCAGCAGATGCAAGCTGATAGGTAAAGAGTTCTAGCACTGAGATGCAATCCATCATTTTTTTTTTTATCTGGGAGTGAATCAGTTCACTGGTAGCTGCTGATCAAAATAATATGGCAGACTGATAAAGCTTAAATTTACATTGTAAATAAGGCAGACCCTTTCAATAGACTGTCCAATGGAATGTGCAAATACCCTTCATGATAGAGTGCGTTAGAAATGGTGTTCCTGGTTGGCTGATGTATGCACCCAGGCCAGGCAGGAACTACCACTCTAGTTAGGGTAAGCTAGATACACAATAATATGCCCTGTGCTCATCCTCTGGTAGCTTGGCACAGAAAAGTTAGGCTTAACAACAAAGGCAATGTGTAAAGTATTTGTGCAATATACACACACAGTAACACAATGAATACACCATATAAATACTCCACACAGGGTTATAAAACAAGACCAAAATGATAACAATCCAATAAGTAGAACCGGAGTTCTGAATTTTTAAAGAATAAACTAAAAACAGTGTTTAGAAGTCAATAGCGCTAAAATGTTACTTTAGGTCACGCTAGACCGGGGTATATCCAAAGTTCAGGCCAACCGCGATGGAGTATGGGTCGTATACAGTTCCAAACAGGTTTTGCTGAAATTTTACCATCTCAATCAGAGCCAAGAGTTCTGCTCGCAGGGCAGACAATCGCCGAGAGCAAGTAGAGCATCGCCAGCCATGATCCTGGGGGCACAAAGAGTCAGCCGGGCGTGGCAGGCAGCAGGCGAGACCTCACAGTCGCGGGCGGTGATGCTTGCTGTGCAAGGAGACGATGCTGCGGGGACTCGCGCTAATCCTCCAAGCGAGCGGCACAGTCCCAGTGTGAACGGTCCCATTCACAGTTGCAAAGAGCCCAAAAGATTGATTTCAGAGGCCCAGGAGTTGTGGGTGATGAAAACAGCTGCAGAAGCCAATTCTGAGACCTAGAGCTTGGGGGGGGGCACCTCAGACAAGGGTAGTACTCACAGAAGGCAGAGTTCAGCAGCACCAGCAGAATTGTAGGAAGTATTTTGTGTCCCTGAGACATTGGAAAACAGGAGCCAAGCCAGCAAACAGTTGGAGATCCCTTGGAGGGAAGGCGGAGTCCAGCTCTCCTTCCAGCAGAGTCAGGGAGCAACAGGCAGCAGAGCAACAAGCAGAAAAGCAGTTCTTCCCGAAAAGTTGTCCAGTTGAGTCCTTTAAGCAGCATTCTGACAGAGGTACAGTTCAAGATCCAGAAGTGTCTGATTTTAGGGGGTCAGAGACTCAGTACTTATACCCAAAAGTGCCTTTGATGTAGGGGTAACTTCAAAGATACTCTCTGAACTGCACAATGATCCCTTTAAGCCCAGTCCTGTCCGCCAGGCTAACCGTGGGAGCTAAATCAGTGCTTTGTGTGAGGACAGGACACAGCCTATTCAGATTTAAGTGTGAGCCACCTCTCCCTCTTCCTGCCCAGGAAGGCTATCAGAATGCAGATTAGTGCAGATGATTCCCCTGTCACATCAAGGCCTTCCTGTGTTTGTGGCTGTCTAGAGGGAATGGACAAAGTGTAGCTGTCACCCAGCCCAGACATGTATTGGAGACAGACTGTCAGTCACAAACAGCAGTAACTACAGAGAAATGCCCACTTTATTAAAGCAGCATTTCTAAAACAGTAATGTTAAATCCAACTTCACAAGTAAGAAGGATTTATCATTGCCATTCCAAACATATCAAACATGAAAAAGCTACTCCTCTCTGATCAGGAATTACAGCTTAAAAGTATATTAAGGAAATCCCAATGCTGGCCTATCAGAGGGGTAGGCCCCACAGTTGTGAACGTCGTCCTACCTTTTACTTACATAGCACCCTGCCCTGAGGGTTACTTAGAGCCTAATTTAGGGGTGACCTATTTGTAATAAAAGAGGAGTTTAAGGCTTGGCAAGTAGTCTTAAATGCCAAGTGGAAGTGGCAGTAAACTGCACACACAGGCACTGCAGTGGCAAGCCTGAGACAGATTTGAAAGGCTACTTCTGTGGGTGGCAAAATCTGTCCGGCAGCCCACTAGTAGCCCACTAGTAGCATTTGAAGTACATGCCCTGGTTATATGGTATTCCACTATGGTATTCCACTTTACAAGGGACTTACCAGTACAGCAAATATGTCACTCAGGTATACACCAATGTCATTTTGCTTAGGGGAGCAGCACATGCACTTTAGCACTGATTAGCAGTGGTAAAGTGCTCAGAGTCCTAAGGCCAACAAAAAGAATCAGCAAACATAAGAGGAAAAAGTTGGGGGAAAGCCTACCCTAAGGATGACACGGGCAAGGAGGGCGACAGATGAGCAGACATATGAGTGTTAGAGTACAGACTTAAAATAAAGCATGCCCATGCATTTGGCGTGAGTCGAAGCTTTCTCATAAGACATTTGGCCATCCCTAAAAAGGGCATTGACATAATCCAACTGAGAAACAATTACAGGTTTCAAAATAGATTTACTGCAATAAATTGGCAGATATGGTAAATTTAGTAAAACATAGATATAGGTCACATAGATAGTAAAAATCTTAAGAGGTAAATTTATTGATCTGTGCGGAGAGAGAAAGAGCTTGATCAAAGGCAAAACCTCAATTGTGTCCTGCTGGGACAAGAGACAGTGTCAGACCCAGTTCGTTTGGCTTCCAAATTGGTGTGTATGTACAAAGGTTGGCCCAGCGGGTATGACAATCTGGGTGCCATCTGCATATGTTATGAATAGATAAACAAAAGCTTTAATCAGGCAGGCTAATAGAGACATGTAAACAGTAAACAGCATTCGGATGAGCAACGAGTACTGAGGCACCGCTTGGTCTAGTTTTCTAAACGATGATTGAACAGATGCTAGTATTAAAGAATGCGAGAGGTCTGCTAAATAGGAATAGACAGTTTAGGGCCCGATTACAAATAACACCATGCAATAAACATCCCAAAAGAAAATTTCATGACACTGTTTCAAAGGCAGAAGATAGATCAAGTAAAATCAAAGCTGTTTCACTCTTTATCCACCATCATTTTCAAATGATCTGAAACTTAAATAAGAGCTGTATCTGTGCAGGGGAGTGCTCCTTGTAAATAAAATACGAAACGAAATTAAGGACAATCTGACAAGTATGGACATCATATTAAAAATGCTTAAGCATTTAAGTCACACCGTGGTTATTTGAGTGACACTCAAATATGTACTAGAAATGCCATGCCATGTGATATTGACACCGTGGTGTATCAAATCATCAGTTCTGTTGGTATTATATTTTCAGCTACACAAGTTTATCTCACACGCGTTCAACGATATGTATTAAGTATTGCCACATAATTTACAGTTGTTGTTTGATTTTAACAAATAATCCACGGTCCCATTATTCCAACTGGGTCACACAGTTTCAGGCTTGTGCTGCTTTGCTTTCTAGCTTGTAGTGGATCTTTGCTGTCTGTCTTTCTTGTGTGTCCCCTGTCTCTGTACACCTTTGATGCCATGTATTCTATAATTGACATATTCTTAGTGTTGTTTGTTGATATTCCTGTGCAGTTCTAGTATTAACATTTTATCCCGAGCAATTAAAACTACAATTTCAAGAGCTATGGTTGTATGTCTTATTGCACACTAGTCCATTAAATATTCACTACATACTCCTTACTGGGAATTTCCTTTATCAGCGTTTGTTAGTGCTTTCTTGTGATACTATTTGGCTGCGGGCTCTGGACAGTTTGAGCTTTCAGTTGTTTTTGCTTGTATCATTTTCTGAAAGGTTAATACTTAATACTGGTAGACATCATGCAAACTTAAATTGTCTGGAAATAAGTTTTAAAAAAAAGCTCAAAAATGTTCTCAAAAGGGGGCACAAAATATTGTTTGCCCAAGGCCCCAAAATTGCTTAAGATGGACATGCAGTGTGCACCTTACAGACAGTGGTTCATGCCCACTGAGACTGTTCTGCAATGGCCGTACTGTAACCTAAAGTGAAAACACCCATGACCGCTCCCAAAATGGGGTGCACACATATGAGCATCGAGGTCTAAGTGGTAAGAAATTGCTTCTGCAACGTATAATACAGCATGCGTTACACTGCAAGCATTGTAGGGAAAGACTGATCGCTGGGAAGAGCAGAAAAAAACACAGTGTGAAATACCTACCTATGTTAGTGCATGTAATGCCACAGACCTGTGCACATGGACACCCATTTCTCATGCAGAGGTAGAGAACAAGGGCAACTTTTGAAGCTATCGCCTGACAGAAAGTGTAAACCAAATTGTTGCAAAGTCATCCTGTGCCCTGGGCACTCCCATTTTTTTTTGCTGACTGGAACTGGTGCTAACTGACTCTGACTGCCCCCGGGCTCTGCCGAACCAGGCCCAGGGCCAGTGCTATACTGAAAACACATTTAAAATACAGTGAAAACACCTACAAACACACTAGGGTACACTAAGGGTTAGGGTACCCCTATTATTGGTATGACCTCCCCAATAAGGCCCTAGTACATAATAGGGCAAAGTGGTTAAAACTATTGTTAAGTCCCAATTATATAATAAGGCATGACAGTTTAGAAGCCAGCAGCCCTTTCTACACTTGCATGTGCACACTTCTGAATCTGAGGTCAGTTTAAAGCAGCCCTGGGTTGCAGGACTACTTTTAAAATGTAAATTGTTCCCAAACTCAACTTTGGTGTTTGGGACACTTAACAATTGATAACCTACAATATTTTGGCATATTAGGTACACCCAGGGTCTTCCCTAGGTGTCCCAAGGGTGGGGGGTCAGGTACTTAAAAGAAGAAGGACCCTTATAAAAGAGGTTTTATATGTCTTGCGGATAGTGATATTGCACATTTCACTTCCATCATTGTAGTAAAGTGCTTCCCAAAATCGACTTTTGTGCTAGGAGCACTGTGGAGTGAGGATCTACATAATGTTTGTATATTCAGAACCCCTAAAGTCTCCCCTAGGTGTTCCAGGGGTGGGGGGTCCTGTAGGTATAGGCAGGATCCTTATAAAAGATTTTATAAGCCCTGGTATTAGAGAAATTGCCCAGTTAATTTCCTCCATTGTAGATCCCCAGACACATAGGTCAAATGGCAATCAGCTATTATTTAATAATTAATGCTAGGCTTTGCAGAAAAATATCATTCAATGACTTAGGAGAATGGTATTGATAAATCCAACAACATACTGTTGTTTAATTTATCCTAAAATATACAGAAAATAAGTTATAAGACTTTCTAGTCTGTAAGCCAAAATTCAGCCATCTAGTGGTCAGACCTGATTGGTCAGAGTTAAGTGGATTAGCCAGGCTGCTTTAATGAAGTGATCGAGGCACTTGGGAGAGGGTTCTGCTGCACAGGAATGCCAGAAATGGTTGTCAACCAGGATCTTCAAAGGAAGGAGGGGACAGGCAGAAGAAGCCAGGTCCAGTTACACCCATCCCCTCTGAACCCAGCCAGATGACAGGCTTAAGGCAGGAATGTGCAGATGCCAGGGGGAGGGAGACTATGGAGCTGAGCCATCCTGGAAGTTGATTTAGCCAGCTCTTGCCTCTCTGCTGAGACTTCAGTCATATTGAATTTTGGAGAAATAGTGCTTTCTGGGAGAGCATTGTGCCACACTTTGGAGGAAATGGTCATGCTCTGAGGTGTTGCCCTGCACCTCAATGGACAGGAGTGCCTTCATGTGTGACCCCAGAGAACACTGAATAAGTATCTGAGAGGGGCACAGCCTCTCATATCTGTTGTTTGAAACAATAGAAGAAGAAGGGTCCATGCTGAAAGTTTCATTTGCACCAACCAGGCCCTGCACTCTGACTGACTGCGCCTGCTGCACAATCCGGAACTACAGCCCTGTGGACCTAACTGGCTTCAAAAGGACTCCCTGCAAGCTACAGGTTAACAGAACTCACCTTGACCATCACCACCAAAAATCCCATGCCTGGAGTGACTCCAATGGATTTGTAAGGATTTTGTCCAAGTGGATTGTGGGAATTGAAGTCTCAAACTTTCAAGGACCATCTTGGAGCTTCAAGACCCTTGGAGTAAGTTTGGACACTTTGGGACCCTGAAAGGAACTTCTGGAAGAAGTTTCAGAAGTTTGGAGCAGCTTTGAATAAAAGCTCCAGAAGTGGACCAACTCAACCTGGCCAGCCAAGTCGGCAACCTTCTACCACGAGCTGGCCAGCCCTCCAGGTTTGTCCCGCTGAGAAGCTCCCGAGGTTGACTTCCAGAGTTTGACTGTGAGCTGGTAAAAACCCAAACCGGCAAACCCTCACCGAATCCAGCCTAGTGAAGAGCATCGAGGGACCCTGGAAGAAAAAGCTCTGTAAAAGTTTCAAAGTCCGAAGGTAACCGACTTGACCGGCCCCAACCGCGAGAGTCAAGTCACCCACCTTCAACCGCGAGCTGGCCTGGATCTTTGGTTCGTCCCACTGGAAAGTTCCAGAGGCTGGCTTCCATAAGTTTGACCGGGAGCTCGTCAGAAGGCAAGCAGGCGAACCCTCACCGAATCCGGACTGGTGGAGAACTTCGAGGGACCCCTACAGAAAAAGCTCCAGAAAACTTTCTAAGTCAGAAGGTAAAACCTTTGACCGAGGCCTACCGCGAAGGGTAGCAGCGCAGGGCTCCATCATGGTCAGCCTGAAACGTTGACTTTGTCCCGGTCTAGCGTGACAAGATGTCCCAATATAGGTGCAGTAGATTTCTATGTGCTATATAGTGCTAAATCGTTAAAAAAAATCATATCTCTGGTTGCCTCTATTGTTTTGTTCTCGTTTTGTTGTCATTTTAAAGAGAAAAATATTTCCTATTTTTTTAGTTGGTGTTGGATTTTTATTGTGTGTTGTGTCTTAACTATTTACTGAATTGGTGTTTTTAAATGCTTTACATATCTGTCTCTGAAGTTAAGCCTGCCTGCTCACAGCCAAGCTACCTATAGTTGAGCATGGGAATAATTTTATAGGACCTATTCTGAGCCCTAGACGGTGTTAGTGGCCATATTTCCAGTGGTAGACATTTATTTACCACTGCTAATAATCCACTTTCCAACAAAAACAAAAAGAGTAAATCATTTGTAGATCTTTAATAAATTCTTGCTTAACCTATCAGTCATTCGAGAAACAAACATGAAAGTAGAATCTGTTGTCTTTTATTTTTGACTAACACTATAACAGTAGCAACATGAATGTCAATTTACCAAAAGGCCAGAAGTAACAGAAGTGACATCACAATCCATTTGACCTTTATGTTCACTTGCACGCATGCTTACACAAACACACACAATAACACACACACACTCTTTCTCACATAAACACACTCTCACCTGCGATGCATGTACACAGGACACATTTAAATGCATTTTTTTACTTACCTCAGCTGTCAGGGAGGGTCATATTCTAGCGAACAGTATTCCATGTTTTATGTACACTGAATACACAGAAATCTTCAATTTCCATGCAAATTTCTTCTTCAGATCGATAAATCTTTACCACCATGTTAGAATGGAGCACAACCCAAATACATTTTCAAAATAATCATCAACTTGCAGCATTTTTATGTTCAGTCAGTGATGAGAAGTTTGTTAAAGTTTCAAAACTTTATTTTCTCATTAAAAGATTAATCTGTATTTTTGGTCTTTTTATTCTGGTTAGTCAGATAAGTCTGTTTACAGAAATATCAAGAAAATATTGGTGAGAGACAGCATGCAAAATAACAGCATGTTCCATAAGATAATTAGTCCCTATCCTAATCTAAAGGACCTAACCTATCCTAGCCAGAACCTATAAAGAGCTCCTTTGGAAAAGAGCAATAGAAATTTGGAGCAATAGGCTAATAGTTATGAGAGGTCAAACTCCCCATAAAGAGTAGTTCTGGAAACTCAGCCAAGTCCCCTAACAACTGCAAAAGCACCTGTTAAAACAAGTAAAAAGAAATAATCACAGCAGTAGCTACGATTGGTATGGAGAAAGTCCCCTAAACGGCACCAGGAAATAGAAAATCACTTTTAACAGTAGCTTCACAGTAATCCGAGCAAGAATAGCACAGTCAAGCGCTAACCAGCATGGCAGAGGAGATGTGCATAGAATGCATTCACCCTCTAACTAGGAACACGTTCTATAAAGAGAGCACATGTTGCAAAGTCAGAATATTGAAATCATCTCTAGCCAACAGGAAATTATCTCCCGATGGTCCATCGTCTTCTCTCTTCATTCCCATGGTACACGTTCTTGTCGACATGTTGTTCATTATAAACATGTGGCAGAGGATACTATTTAACATATGATGAAGTCATATGGTGTGAGGAAGTAAAGAAATACATTGTGCAGCCAACAGCACATTTCACGAAGCTGTCAGGTTCTGCAGTTCCATTATAAGGTTAAATCAACATTTACAAAAAGGCATTTATTTTATTAAGGGAAAGGAAACAATAAATGGAAATATTGAGGCCTAGCAGTGAAAGAACGAAAGAAATGGGAGCTTTCTGCAGAAATCAGCAGCATTTTCTACGTTAATTTTAATGAACATATCTACATTGTCACAAGGCTAATTTATTTTAAAAAAAATTAACTTCTACAATAGTGAATAATATATTATGAACTATCAGTGTATTAAAAAATAACAAAAGCAAGGAGATTGGAGCCCCAACTGATGTCCATAAGGGCGAGCTGCCCCTGTGTTCCTGGCACGTATTTTGCCACCTCTGAGAGCAGTGTCCACAAATGGAGTGCCAGGGGTTGCAAGGGGCAAGCCAGGAGTCGCAGCTTGAATCCCTGGCGACTCCTAAATGACGTCCATGAGTAGCAGCATCTAGCCAACCTTTTACTGGGTAAACCCGCACACTAGCTGTAAATCTCTAATTCAAATTAAACCTCTGGTTGGTGTATTGTTATGCTTACATCGACTTTGCATGCTATATTGCAGGTGTGTCTGTTGTTCACTTCTGCCTTTTATTTTTTTTTGGTGAAGGTTTTAGTGATGTGCGGTTTTTGACTGTTCATTGGCATTGTCTTGTTTATAAATGTGTTGGAGGAAATTATTTCAAAAATGAAAATTCGACTTACAGACCATGTTAGATTTACCCCTTAGTATGCGTTTAAACAGCTGCAGAAATGTTTTATAATAGAAAATGACATAGAAATATGTGCCTGTTTTATAATGTGAAAGAATCATATTCAAACATACTATTAATTATCGTAAATAATTCATAGATTAATCACACGTAGGGAACATGTGTAGCATTTAAATGTTTGCAAAATGATATCCAAGAAATTGTTTTTGTTCCAGGCTATCATTCTTAAATGTGCCTCTTTTGTTAGGCCTAAAAGCCTTTTCTTTTGACTTTGCTCATAGCTTAATAGACGTTTATTTAGAACATTTTGCCTAGCAACAGCACCTTGCTTAAGAATGTGCTGACTCCAAATCCATGTTTCTTTAGCTTCATCACACCATGTTAGGTAACCTATCTTCATACAATGAGTTGCTCTGATTACTTGAATAAATAATGATTTAGATATATTTTATGAATGCTTTGCAGAATATAATTACCAGTTTGCCCCCAACACACCTGAATTACTTTGTGTTCACAATGGACATAGAGCACATCTTATAGCTTAGGTAAGAAGGTTCTCATGAGAACTTTCCTCCATGTAACAAAGTCCTGAAACAATGTTTTACACTATATCAATGAGAATGTTTTCAGTGGGAATTGGGAGAAGAAGCATCGGAAGTTGATAACACCATCAGATGAGCGGTTTCCATTGGACGGGAGGAGCTAACACCTAGCAAGTTTCGATAGATTGTTGTGTGATTTTATAATAATGAGTGTTCCTAGCTAGTTAGTATGGAAGACTCTCTCAGACTCTGATCCAGATCCCCTTTCCTTGCTTTGCAACTCTTCTACTTGAGAGTTGATCCTTTACTTCTGTTACCGACAGCTACTACTAAAGGTGACTTTATTTTTCTTTATCTAAAGACCCTTTTCTAATTATTGCTACTGCACAGATCATTCTATTATTAACAGCTATTACTGCAGCTATGAGGAACTCAGCTGAGTTTCCAGAATTACTTTTTATGGGTAGTGCTTCTTATCTTGCTCTTTTCTGAAAATAACTCTTTGTGGGCTCTATTTAGGGTAGATTAGGCTCCTTAGCTAGTTTAGTGACAATATCTTTTAGGGAACACTCTGCATTGATTTATGCTGTCACTAATCAACGTTTTTATTGATATTTCTGTAAAACGACTAATCTGAATAAAGATGACAAAATCAATACTAATCCTTTAAGATAAATAAAGGTGTTGAAAACTTTATCAACCTCTCATCATTGACTGAACAATAATCCGGCCGTTGATGATGTATGCAATGTTAATGTCTTCATTCTAGCTCCATTCTTCAACGGTGGCAAAGATCCATTGACCTTTTCAAGAGCCATCAGTATTTCTCAAAGGACGAAATCTGTAAGTTGGGTGTTTAGATTTAAATACCATTCTTGGCTAATGCAGTTTCGTCCTTTTGTTTGTACAGTTGGTTTAAATATGGGAGATAAGTTATATCCCGTTTGTATCTTGTTTAGGTCTGTTCCTTCTCTGGGTCGTATGTCTGTCTGTCTCTAAAGAGCTCTAATTTTTTCTATTAATCAGATCACACTTGTCTGAGCTACCATCAGTATTTTAGCCACCGCTGAGACATAATTTATGATATATTCGGTATGTCACTGTTGTCTTCATGTTTCATGTGAGTGAACCTCACCGTGAATTGTCCCAGCCAGACGTTCACCAGTTCTGCATGGAGATTGATGTAACAATCTGCTTTATATGTCAAACAAATATTTGAGGGTTGTGCACCCACGGTTCTGTAGAAGGTAAACAATTATTTTTAGACATATGTATGATATCCTGCAACGATGCGATATTGCTTGTGAGTACTATGGCAAAAACTAAAGTACTGAAAAAAATCATTATTTTTCCTACAGAAACTCACAGCAGTCAATCCAATATAAATTGTATTGTACAGTGCAAAATTTGCATTCTAACCCAAAATTTTCTTTGAGGCAATCCCTTTCTGTAGTATGAGCCCTAACTTGTTACCTGTGTTTAGTGTAGTTTAGTGCTAGTTATAGGTCGATTTTGAAGATTACCTTTTGGTTCATATCCCAGGCCTTTATGCACTCCATTTTGAGGGCTTATCATTTTGGGCGGCTTTGCTTTTTTCAGGGCACTGGCAGACTTACTCTAAATTTATGCCATGTGTGTAGCTTGTCAAAGGTACATTTGATGATCATCTTTATTGTTTCTCTAGTAATTGCAGCCAATTACATGTGGATTTGTTGGTTTGTCATTCTCCACATCAGCTGTTTGTCTCCTTTAACACTTGCCGTTGTTTGTTATACTGACTTCTTGAGTAAACAGGTGTTATTTAGCGCAATTTAATATTCTATTTTGTTATAGCCATAAACCCCATAAAAGGATTGTGCTAATCTTTGCCTCATGAACAACTGACATTCCTCCTAGTGTCATTCTAAGAATTGGTTTCATTTTATGTTTGGCAACACACAGTTTTCGCTGCTGAATGGACTCACGTCATCAGATCTCCAAAAAAGTAGTATTAGACAATATATAGAGAGAGATTGGGCTTTTGTTGAGCACTTGTACAACCGCTAGCTTTCATGTGATTCTCATTGTCTGCCGTTGCTTGGATGTGCTGCTCCACAATTTATAGCATTTTCCTAGTGTTTACATTGATCAGTTTGTGTTGTCACTAGTTTATGGTGATGCAGCATCAAGTAATTATTTTCTTGGGATTGCCGATGAAACATGACTTGTAGCTTGTAAATGAACCAGCACTTGTTCTTTAATGTATGGCACAACACCATTTAATTGCTGATTTATAGATTTATTTCTAGGAAACCAGTGCTTTATAAATTCCTATGGCTTCTCATGAAGATGCAATTTTATTTACTAATTTGCCATTTGAGTTTATGTGTTTCAATCAGCTAACATGATAACATGTTGGATCTACAGCTATTTTGGTATACAAAGTAAATGAGTGTGCACACATAGGCTTTATTAAAGGTGAAACAAAAATACTGGTCCTTTATCAAAAGTGTCTTTTATGTAAAATATTGCTGTGTGTGCCTTTTAAATTAACTACTTACATTCCAACTTCTACCTACTCAGTGCTTTCCATAATACCCTCTGCTTTGAGAATACAGTTAACCTCTTTTAATGCAGCCTGTTCAGCAAACAGAAAGAAAACCCCATGTTGAAACAATATCTTGAGTTACATTAATAGGAAAGCTGGGTTGAGGGTCTCAGACTGATAGGGCAGCACACACAAAGCCACACAAACATTATCAAACACCTCCCCTTACAAAAAGGCAGATCTATTGCCTTTAACATTGCTTATTTAAAGTGCAGTGATATATTTATTTTTCTATGCACACACATCATATACATTTCTGGTTGGAACACTAAAGTTGTGTGGTATATACGGCGGTTACGTAAAAAGTTTATATAACCTGATGTGAAGCTGAACAAAGAGCTCTATTGAGCGAATAAAGCAAATCTGCTCTTTACAGAATGGTAATAGAAAATACGGTACATAGCCACACATTATAAGCACATTGTAAAATATCTGAGTTCAGTAATGCTATGCTGTACCCTTGAGGGTTTGTGAATTAATACATTAAAATATATGCTAAACTGTATTTCTAAGTGTGGTGTAGAGACAGCATTAGTTGTATGCAAGACTTTTTGAGAGAAGCAAAAAGAATACACAATAAGGGCCATAGATCAGCCTCTATTAGTCTTAGGTAGCTGTGCTTGAGCTTCATTCAATCATTGCTTAATGAAAGTGGCACCATCCCACAGGACTATTTTCTAGTTAGTGGTGTGCTTTGTTGTTGACTAGTAGGTTTATTCGTTCTGCAAAGAGAAGGATTTCGTTCTAATACCTGAATGATGAAACATTCATGGACTGCAGTGGAGGTGCAGCCTGTACTTAATTTGAGCCGGTGGATGCTAATGGGGCAGACTGGCACTCATTTTTGAGGGCTGGCACATATTTTTCCTCATTAGACATTTCCCAAGAGGAAGAGTGGAAAAAACATTCTAAGTGAAGGGACGGAGAAAGGAAAAGATGAAAAAAACTGTCACAAAGGCAGAAAACAGTAATGTGCAAGAGTGAGATAAATGGACCAGGAGTGTTTGGAAGTGGATATAAGATGCCTGAGGTGGATTTAGGGCTACACAGCCTTGGAATTCAGTGTTCGGAGAAGTAGAGTAAAATGTAATAAGGTATTTGACATCAAAAAAATACAAATCTAATCAGTAGAACCAAAGATATGCAATTTCACAGATTTAAGGTAAGTATGGTGCCTAAAAGCACAAAGTGCCACTCGTGGTTATCTGTCATGAGAGACCGGGTGAAAGTCACAAGTTCAGGCCGACCATAATGGAGTGCAGGCTGGATACAGGGACCAGGTTGGTCCAACAGAAAAGTTACCTTCTAAAGTCCAGAATGAAGAGTTCTGTTCGTGGTTGGTGGAGGAGGCCACAAGCAGCAGGGAGAGTGTTGCGGATGGTCTATGCTGTAGCGCCAAGAGCAGGCCAGGCATCACGGGCAGTCATCGTTGGAGTGCAAAGATCCGGTCGGGCATTGTGGGTGGTCTTAGCTGGAGATTCTTCATGGCAATCACTGCAGGCTGTCAATGTGTAGCGCAAAGTATAGATCTCAATTTGCAGGTCGTTGCTGGTGGTTGCTGTAGCGCAAAGAATCGGGTTTGAGGGTGCTTTGCATTGAGTGCGGGTAGTAAGATCTTGGCACGAATGGGCCTGTTTGTGGTCGTGAAGAGTCCAAAACTTCAGGATTTCTACTTTTCTTCAAGTAGGAGCTCAACTGATGCCACACCAAGGGAGGCACCTCTCGGGGATCAGGAGCACACTCCAGCAGAGGCCAGCAGGGCTCAGGCAGGTCCAGTTGCAGGTCTATGGAGGTACAGTGCAGCAGGTTTAGCTTGGCAGTTGCAGGGAAGCCTCTGGAGCTTGTTGTGTCCTGTAGCTCAGAAAATGAGGTCAGTTAGCTGACCCTTTAAGTCATTTCAGCCTGGGATGAAGGATGCAGAGACCTGGATCTTACTTCTCAGGCAGATCTAGTGTAGTATGTCAGCCTGGCAGTCCTGCTTCTGCAGTATCCACAGGTCTAGACGTGTGCTGAAGAGTGGGCCTGAGGGTTCCATTTTTAACCTAGTGCCCACTTTAAAGTGGAAGAAGCTTCTGGAGTCTTCCCCATACAAAGAAGTGTATGGAATTTCCTGCCTCCCTGTCCTGGCCCCAGTCTGTCTGCAGGCACAATAGGCTAGTGTGAAGTCCCTTGTGCTTGAGCTGAGACAGTGTCTCTGAAGTGCAAGTGTGACAGGTGACAGCTCCGCCCCCTCATTAAGTCAGGATGGCCCATTCTGCCAACACACAGACCCTCTATTGTGTTGCTGTCTGGGAGGAATACAGAAAGGCCAACTGCCAACTACGCCTAGTCACGTGACCCAGGAACAGGCTGAAGGCACCAAATGGTTAGAGCAAGAAAATGCCAACTTTCTAAAAGTGGCATTTTCAGAACTGTGACTTAAAATCTGACTTTACCATTAAAGAGGGTTTTAAATTACAATACCTCAGGCACCAAACATGAAGTTGCTACCTGCTCCAAAACAAAAGTTATCACTTCATACATGTAATAAGATAACCCAATGTTATCCTATGGCAGAAATAGGCTTTGCAGTGGTGAAAAATGAATTTCAGAGTTTTTTTCTACAAGGATATGTAAAACTTACAAATATATGTCTAACTTTTTATACACAATGCAATCTGCCCTATTGGCTGCTTCACGCCTATCTTAGAGGTGGCTTACATGTTTTAAAAATAAAGATTTGAGTCTGGCAAACAATTTATTTTGCAAGGTCGAAACAGCAGTTTAAAACTACACACACAGGTGCAATGGCAGACCTGAGACATGTTTGAAAAGGCTACTTATGTTGGCGGCACAATTAGTAGCATTTAAATTACAGGCCCTGAGTACATATAGTAGCATTTTACTAGAGACTTACAAGTAAATTAAATGTGCCAATTGGGTGTAAGCCAATGTTAGCATGTTTAAAGGAGAAGGCACAAGCACTTTAGCACTGGGTAGCAGTGGTAAAGTGCAGAGTCTTGAAGCCAACAAAAATTGGTTTAGAAAACAGAAAGCATGAAGGTAAAAAGTTTGAAAGTGACCCTGCAGAGAAGGCCAAGTACAACACCTACCTTTATGCCTATTCCTACTCCACTCCTAGTCTTACTTTTAATTGTTGCCCACGTTACACCTAGTCACAACCTACTTACTCCTACTTTTGATTCTACTCTTACACCTTACTTTTACTCCTACTCCTACCCCATTTTTCTACTCTCTTTTCTAATATTTCTGCTTGTCATTTTTCCTTCATTGACTCTACTACTACACCTATTCCTCAGCACCAGTGTTCTATTACCATCTACTTTATTCCTTTGTTTGCACTTCTATCACATATACCCCTCTCCTCAACACAGTTTATGTACTAGTTGAACTGTTCCTCACTGCATCTGATCAACTATACCTCATTCTGAAATCAGAATGCAGAGTTCAAAGCACACTTATCTACCTTGGCTTGCTTTGAAGACTTGCCACCATCTTATGTACAGGACCCTAGTAGATACCAAAACTTTTATTCCTGATCATTCGGTTTATTCAAGCCCTTAGAACTCTCCTTTAACCTAAACACACTTGCAACACCTACAACTTAAATGTACACTGTTCAACTCACCAAACAAATGCAACAATATGAGGGCATTCAGTCCACTTCCCTTTGCCTACTATACAACACTCCTTCATTTGCTTGAAAGGCTTCCACTCCAATCACACCAACATAAATCACCTTATTAGCATTAAGTGCTCTTGTACATTATTTCATGTACAATCACCAATCTATAACTATCGGTTACTAGTGCTTTAAGGATACATAATCATTCTTGCTGACAGACAAGATAGGTAAATAGTAGAATACTTATCAGAATCTAACACATTCAAGTACATCAAAATTTTCATCCAATTATCCCATTCACCGCTATTTATCTATTTATGATTAACTACATGCGCAACCCCAGAATTAATTTTAATGATTTGTCCTTAGAATATGTGACTTTAAATGATGGCTAACAAAAATATCCACAAAGGGAACTTTTATTGAGTCTGGGGCAATGCAAAGTGCAGATCATATGCCATCCTAGATAATTTGCATTACTCTACAACTTACAACTGCAGTCTACCCTCTACAAAGGCAATATTCTCGCTCTGATCTTCACAGGTCCACATATCATCAAATTCTTCTCCCTCATTTCAATTTACTTTTTAGACAACTTCCTGTTCCCTTTCATATTCTTGAATCCACTTCATCGTTTACCAATTATACCTCTGCCATGAAACTCGGGATTCATCAGTTGAAAACTTGGACCTACCTAGTTCCTACCAAAAATTAAACAACTGGGCCTACTGGCTCACATTAATGATGCTGTCAACCTTTGTGATACCAGTTAAATAGTAGTCAACTCTCCAACCTCTCTATCCTCTCTCCAACAAAAAAGCCATCCATGCCAACAGTAGTTTGTTGAATAACTATGCAACATAAAAAGACAGATAAGAAAAATTGAAAATAAATGGAGAATATTCAAATGTCCTCTACTTCACAACAAACTAAAAAGGCTGAGAAATGACTATATACCATTGTTCAACTTATCCAAGAACAAATCAACAGCTTGCATAACCATACTTTATTACTATCTGACCTCCTCATCAAGAGACCTTCCCCCATGTATATGTTCGAAAGGCTGGATCTCTTTCATTTCCATCAACAACAATAATCTATCCTCTATGATAACATTTCTCAAATCAACAAATTATTCTCTTGTTCATTTGTATACGATTATCGACAAAGAAAACATTCATATGCTTGAAAATACCTGAGACAATCGAATAATCAAATTGCTCATTCAAGAATTTATGCTGAATTTTTTTAATCTGGATACTTTACCTTCAAGTCCAAAAACTGATTGCCAATCTAGACCTATTGCCCAACATTTGTACACTACCCTACATCCCTTGCCTACGGAAAGCCATGAGACAAATGAATTGAATAACTTAGTCAAGAAACATTGACTTACAGGCTAACAGTCTGGTTTCAGCATAGAAACATCCACAGTGAAAATCATGGATGACATGCACCACATTCTGGCCAAAGACACAGTTGATTGTGGCAGGTTTGTCTGACAACCAGAACAGAGGAAGGTGTTGCATGTTCAAATTGTTCAGATTCAGAATTGGTTGTCAATCTTTTTCATCAGCAGACACCCGCTGGAAAACATTAGGAAATGCATCTCTTGAAGGTCTGAAATGGCTTTCAGTCCCCCCCGCAGCTGTGTCTTATTTGATTTGAACTTCTTAGAAGATATTGGTATCTCCTTTAACACCAATATGTGGATGACACTAAAGTCTTCCTAAAAACATTGCTGATTGAGAACATCTCTACTTTCCAAACTTGCCTTGACAGACTGCATATATTGATGAAAGAGTATTTTCTCATGCTCAACCTGTAAAAGAATAAGATCCTTCTCTTCACATGTTCTCATAGGAATTATATTGACCTACTACTACTGGACCTGTTGAGTGGGTAAGTTGTCTCCCACTCCCTGCTCACACACAGTAAAATTGCCTGGCTCCAAACAAGATTCTACACTCAACCTCATAATGCTCATTAACCAGGTAGCCAAATTAATAAACCTTAATGCATTCAACAAATAATCACTTAACCTCTTCATACCAGGTGAAAACAACAGTTCAAGCTCTGATTGTCTCCAGACTAGACTTTGAAAACAAAGTCTAAAGTGCTCCACAGCCCTCACTAGTACCACCCATCATTGCAGGAAAAATGTGAACATATCACCCCATACCTTGTGACCACCACTTGTTGCAGATAAAATCAAGGATCATTTCAAATTATGCATACATACCACATTCACATGGGCTCTCCTTAGCAGGTGACCAAAGAGACTCCAGAAGTGGACATCTCCCACAACTGAAAACAACATTTTTCTGTGCCTCTTTTGTACATAGTCACTCCTTTCCTATAACCACAACTAACATCAGGAATTCTCTGCCTTTTGACATTTAAACAAGTTTCACCCTTCTCATTTTCAGTAAGCACTTAAAACACACCTTTTCCCCTTCTTCTTAAGCTATTGCAACCTTCGATTTCAGACCTACCGCTTATGTACCAACATCTCATTCCAACCTGTGATGCTCTCCACAAGTGCTATGCAAGACCCACACTTCTTCTGTTGTACCTCTTTTTAATTACAACGTTATATGTAATATGATCAATTTATTTTTTAGTAAAATGTCCTAATACTCATTGGTGGAGGAGAGCTTTATAAAACTGTGAATAAAATACATTGTTTTCATTTATGCACACAGAAGAACGTATTGGAAATCTGCTGTTTTCAAGTATGTTTTTGTCAGCCACTGTCCTCCAGCTAAGCTTTGAATGAGCATAAGTTGTCAATCGCAATATACCCGAGCTGGCCCCCATTCCCTCAGAACAACACTTCCTTCCGAGAACAGCCAGATTTCTTTTACTCCCGACTGGCTGCCATATTTTTGAGGGTGCTCGTAAAAGTGACAGGGACACGAGCCATAGCAAACACTCTGCCTTCAGCTTCAGTTTCCTATCTGCAGGTAGCCTTGCTACTGGGACCTGTAAAGCAAAGCTGAAGACAAATAGGACAGTCATATTGACACAGAGAATAGTTTGGTAGTTGTACTACAGCACTTGGGGGAAAATAACTTGATTCTTGTTGGTTTAGTGCAGTGTTTCATTTTTCATGCTCTCCAGATGATTCTATCATTGTTCTGGATACATTCTTAAGAACAATGTTCTGTTTCAATTCTGCTGAAAGCTAAAAAGTGTTTTTTTTATCTTTCCCCGCTTTTACTTTCCACAAATCATAAAGTCCATCAACACTTTCCACAACTGTACATAATTTTGCTAATCGGCACAACCTACGGATTCAGTAGAACCTAAACCACATGATGGAGAGGTCACCTATCATTTTAATAAACAAATGTGTTGTGGTTGCTATATAGCGAGTAAAATACCACAAGTAACTCGGAGCCAAACCATGAGATTTTGCCAGAGTAGAGATATCAAAGCTGAGAATGTGAGGCCACAAACAACAAAGCACAAATGTGGGAGCTGTAGCCATGGATAGCTATGGCATGACAGCACATGCCGTCTCACACAGCTCCGATACCGACCCTGTAGAAGCTGGGGCTGAGACATATGACTTCCGCATATCTTCTCCCCGCTGTCATAGCAGGCTGACAAAGTGTGAGCAGTGTGCTAGAGGGGCCAAACAGCAAGTGTCAGGGTCTTAACATTTTGTCTCATTTAGCATCGCCCTCTTTTGGTGACTTGCACCTAGTGGGCAATGCAGGGTGTCTAAAACAGTGAATTAGGGAGGTCTTTACATTACATTCTATGGCGCCCTATCCCTTCAGTGTTTTCCCTATTCTGTCATGTAAGAAGAGCTCTTTTGGCCCATTTCATGCCGGAGTGCACGCGGCCCTGTGAGATATGAACTCAATCACCTACAATTACAAACACGTCTATAGGTTGAACTATTCAGACACGCGTTCTAATTGACCTGCTCTCAGTCAGGGCGTCGCAATCATGGACTATTATAGAAGGACCACACCCTACCTACAAGCGATCCTAGCTTACCTCTTCCACAAGTATATACTTTGTCTTTTCCTCTAGTGTTCAGAAGTACCTTGATGGTAACAAGTGGCACTTTACAAAACTCTTAAGCAACAAACTAAAAAATACATACATAGGTAAATAAAGTGAACGTCACGATAATTCCTGGCCTCTAAGTCCACCCTACTATATTTTTCAGGAAGTTTATTCTGTCTCACCAAATATAAGTATTATGTGGTCAGCCTATGTTTTACCCCATTCTACATTCTGATCGTGAGCCCTTTATCCCCAGGAAACCCTCTTATTTCTGCTCTTGTTTCCTGCGATAGATATTAACTAAAACAATCTTTTACCCAGATAAACACCAATCTATCAAGAGCTATCATTCATAGCTGTCAATGAGCTCAACCTCCAATGAGCTGCTTAACTAGCCATAGAAGAGCTGCATTGTGACAACCTCTGATCAATTTCTAGCCCAAGGCACCTTTTAGTTCTGAGTAAAGCTATACTTTATTTCATTTGCATTTCACGGTCATTTTTCATTCCCTGCCAATTTTTGGTGGATATTCCTTGCCTTCCTAGGCAGCTACATTTTATTGGGTTTTATGTGTTTATGAGAGCGCACATGAACTAGAGCTCCAACTGCTGTCAATGCAAAGAAAGATGCTGTATTTGGCAAAATTGTGATCTTGCACATGTGCATGGCCTATCCTTTTCCTTGTACAGGGTCTGCTCTTCTGCATGGTGTGCTCTTATCCAAGTCAATGATTTGGTGGTTTCTGTGTCCAGGGACAGGTAGTGTTTGCTCATGTAGACTGTGTGATCTTATGTAACAAAGTCTACTCTTCTATATGAGAAAAAGTGCCTTCTTCCATTTTGTCGCATGATGTTTCTATCTTCCATCCAACCACAACTTCCTGCTTATGAATGTCCACTCTCCCTGAACGCAAAAAAATAAATCAGTGTCAACCCCAAGCAGGTTTATTCCTTCATTCCATTTTTTCTTTACAATTAACAAGAGTTATTAGCACGGCCGGACTGGCAACAGAAACCAGCCCTGGCAATTCCGCTCGACCGGCCCTATGGTGGTGTGTCAGTTCAGAGGCTCCCTGGGGTGGGAGGGCAGGGGTGCTAGTGTCAAGCACCACTGCCGCTTTTGTTACAGGGGGCCGATATGCCAATATTGCAGCACTGCTGCAAAACCGCCCCCTAGTAACAGAACCGGCCCCCACTGGTCAAAAACCGGCCCCAACCTTCAGGCCCGCTGGAAAAATGCATGGTGCCCGCTACGGCCAGTCTGGCCCTGGCTGTTAGCGTGTCTTGAGTATGACAATGAAGCAGCAAGATTCTTGGGTGTCGAAGTTTTTATTAGAGACAGCACCGTACCTGGTCTTCAGAAGTACTTGAAGAGAATAGCTTTTTAAATATCCTGAAAGTTGGGAATTTATAATACTTAGATTTTCAACTTCCAAGAGGTTTATCTGTGAATCAGGCCCGTATATAATCTATATTGGTGTGACCCCACATCCTTTTTAGTTTCTACTTGCAGCCACTGTATTTAATTTAGAGCCATTCTGTTCAGGTTGATTGCTCAACCATTTATCTTTGATGATTTGCTGTGTACCAGGGTCTTTCAGGCAATACACAAAAATTCACATGAATGTGCATTGAAATCTATGTATATAGAATAGATCAATGTGCACTCCTGCCACCCTACACGTACCATGCAAAGTCCATTTTGAGAGACAGCTCTGGGTTGTTTCAGTGTGTATTATTGAATATGCTTCATTTGGCTCGAGGTAAAGTGCTTAAGTGCATGGGCCTGATATTATTGATCTATGTGTCTGTGCTAAACCCAGTCCATGACCTTCTTTCTTTGTGGACATGCAGTGGTGGAGTCAGCAAAGAGCGAATTTCTAAAAAAAAAATAGCATTATCTTTAGCTCTTTCTTGAATTTGTGCTTCTTTTGTTTCTGAAAGTTTTCTACGTTTTGTTCCATTGGTCATCACCTTAAGTTTGTATGGGGCAGATATACTAGGGAATAGATTTACTAATGATTCATGCAATAGAGGGCTGCAAGCAAAGTTGCTCTGCTGCTTCGAAAGAATTGGAGACAGCAGAAATGCGCCATATCAACTAAGGTGTGGCACATATCTGCTGCCTCCTAGCACCGGTGCACTGTGTGCAGCCTAGTGCCAGCACAGGCAGGATTGTTTTTGTGCAGAAAGGTAATCCTTCCTGCATAAATACAATCCTTAATAGCGTATTCCTCTTTCTGCAGCACACGTGGAAAGAGGAAATAACAAGGAGACATAAAAATGCCATGCCTCACTGGGGAAGGTGCAACATTTTGTTGCATTCCAACGCATACAAGCCTTTGTAAATCTAGGAATGCGCCAAAATCCTTGGCTCACCTTCCCAATAAAAGGTAATGGGAGGCAGCCGTTACTTTGTATTTACTAAGCCATGCACAGCGACGCAAAGTGGCTTTGCATGGCTCAGTAAATAACACAAATGATTTTGCATTGGGGCTGTGCCACAAAAGTGACACAACCCCTACATAAATCATAGTAAATTTGCCCTAAAGTTTGCAGCACTGCAGCACAGCAACCAAAGTCACGGTGTTTCATTCTGTAGAAGGGTGAGATAAAAATAGTGCCATATCTACTAAGATATGGCACTGTTTTTCTCCACCCCCAGCGCTGGCGTACCTTAGCCTGGCATACACCACCGTACAGTCGTTCTGTCAAGCCTATGTTTGTGTTCTGTTAAGCTTATGTTTTGTACTGGAAAGGATTCTTACAGTACAAAAACTTTCAAATTCTATCACACCTTATATGTATGCTGTATAGTGCAATATGCATGCAAAGTTGGAAAAGTTGAAGCTTTTTGAAGTGGCATAATTTTTGGGCACAATTCCCTGTCTGCAAATGTTAGTAGATAGAGATCTGTGTCAAAACTGATGGGTGGTTGCATGGGAACTTCCATCAATCACCCATGGTACGCCACCTCGAAGCAAAATTGTGCAGAGTAGTGCAAATTAGCACATAGTGCTCCTTTGCTTTACTTTATGCAGTGTTCCAACACAAATCATGATTTAGTTTGAAAGTAAATCCCACCACAACAGGTTACTCTGGGTTTGCGTCATTTGTGAAGCAAACTTGACACAAAGTAAATTTTTTTCCTCAGTGTTCTTCTTTGTCTGACACACTGACACAGTTTCTGGTGGATTTGGGCCAATTTGCTAGGTCAGAGGCCCCTCATGGTGTCAACGTTGGGCACCACATTCTGTTGGTGGTGGGGGCAGTTTGTGTCAGGAGGCTCTGTGCCAATGCATTTTAATTTAAAAAGGGTGTCTTGATGTCTGAAGTAAATAAATCCACCATGGCAATCCTTTGTAAAATTTTATTGGGCGGTCTTGTTAGCTAATTGTGTAATTTGCAACACTTTTTTTATATGTAGCTACAACCTGCGAACAATGAGAGTTATGCATTATACAGGACATGGATGACAGTACAAACAGCCAGTCCAAAATACCACCTGGAATGCTGTCTAAGCAGGGCTCAGGGAGTCACAAGACAAAAATATCTTTTTTGTCAAACTCAGTGTCAGAACAAATTAAGAATTCATGCTCATAAAATGACTATTGTTCATTAGCAGATTATTTCAATGACCTCTTTCTTCTATTGCACCACATGCATGCATCTGTCAGTTGTCACCTTTGCATCATCTATACACCCACAGTCATCTGCTCAACCACCCCTCTATTTGCACTTATCCTCTTATGCACTGATATAATCATCCTTACTTCCACAGACATTCATTTACTCCTCCACTCACATCTACCCACATTTAAAAAAAATATATATTTTATTGACAATTTCCTTAAAAGTCGCAATACACCAATATGTGTCTGGATAAAACACTCCATTCCTCTGAAAAGAGACTGCAACAGTATAAAACTGAGCAGGAAAAGCATTCCAAGCAAAAGTCACACAGAATAACAAATAAATCAACTTAACCATACTGCTCCCTTGCCCCATAGCTTGGTCTGAAGATCATATCCACCCCATTTGCACAGTGGACCACAACTACCCTTTTGGAAATTTGGGGAACCCCTCCCAGAAGTTTTGTCCAGACTGTTTCCATATTAGGTGTGTTGACATCCGTCTCCCAGCACCAAGGTGAACACTGGTGTTCACACTAATCACTGTATATAAACCAGTGATTACCCAGTGTCTACTCGAGGACGGGCATAGGACATGACAACCCTGCAGGGTGGGTGGGTCTTCCTGGCCCGGTGCCCCCACCGATGCAACAGCACAGTGAGCGCACCATAGAAAAGGAAGTGACCTGCCGATAAGTCATAGCCTCAAAGAAATATATCAGCGGACAGGATATCCGTCACCGTTGTGGTGAAGTAACGTGTCTGCCGAGATCTAAATCAGCCACTTTAAATCAAGACTATGCTAGAAGAACTCACTTCTTTACAAAACGATATCAAGATCTGCCCCAATCCACCTCCCAATCACACAACCATAGCAAACACCGACCCTGCAACAATCAGACTCTGACTCATCACACCTTACCACATGGCAAACTATCCCCTGTACTCATTACCACCTTAAACCCAGATGCACCACAAATGGAATGTCACAGCTGGAAGTTGAAATGCTGAGCCACACAAAGGCTACTGCTTTCAGCCAACCCAGCTACTCCAAAATTCTGGTTAACCTCGGCACTAACAGGAACCGCCCCCCCACTAATCAGCCTCCCAGGCCACTGCCCAAACTCATCTCCATCCAGTTTACTCAATCTGAACCAAAA
This sequence comes from Calotriton arnoldi, assembly GCA_963921515.1. Lineage (NCBI taxonomy): Eukaryota > Metazoa > Chordata > Amphibia > Caudata > Salamandridae > Calotriton > Calotriton arnoldi. Next base: position 481,026 of record CAWUFW010006028.1, on the reverse strand, counting down.
TCATCACCCAAACTAAACTCTATGTCATTAAATTGTAGGTCAGCAGTCAAGCATGCTACTGAAATAGCAGAAACCATCCTACTTCATAAAATCTACATATTTGTTTTCTGTTCACGCATCCCCAATTATCGATCTCCTCACCCCCCCCGGGCTACTCAGTCATTCACTGTGACCGTAAAGATCGTATCGGGGTGGACTAGCAGTGATCTGTGCCTAAAACCCTTTCGCACAGTTGAATATGATGCCTTCGGAAACATAGGTGTCGATCTCTCCTCCAAAGGCTCTAACCGCATCAAATTCCTCGCCATCTATCACCCTCCAGGTGAGAAATTGCAATTCTTTAAGGATTTAACAGACCTAATAATGCTAAACTCCATGAAGGACTCCACTGATGTTATTCTAGGAGACCTAAACCTGCACTTGAACAATGCTGATGATATAACAGTACAAGCCTTATCCTCCCTCCTGGAATCGAAAGGTCTCACTCAACATTGCAGAAATCAAACCCACATCAAAGGCTCTACCCTCAACGCAATCATTTCCAACCATGATATAATTTCCCTTCATCCCATTCTACCCATCGACTGGACTGACCACCACTTAATTAAATTTGATCTCAATGTCAACCAACCTAAGCTCCCCACCCAAACCCATCATTCTAAGCACTGGGCAAGGAATGTGCACCAAATCCCTCAATCAGAGCTAGAATCCCTAATCAGTTTCCAAATTCTCCCTCCACCCAACCTCACTACCACAAATGACCTCACCTTCCACTATAAGTAAAAAATGACAGATCTTCTCAACACTGTCCCCCCCCTAAAACTCGAGAATTCTAGAAGTATCCCTTCCAGATCCTGGCTCAACAAAGACCTTAAAAAGGAGAGACGACAACTGAGACTGACTGAACGAAACTGGAGAAAACAACCCTCACTGATCCATCTCTCCCTTCTCTGTGCTGAACGCCTAAAATACAAAAAGCATATCTATATAGAAAATCTTCCTTCTTCTGAGCCCAACTTGACCCATTCAGAAACAGACCTTTCCATCATAATGAAACACCAAACCTCATCTCTCCCACAACATTTAATTGTCGCCTCTACCAAGTGCTGCGAAGAGTTTGCCAAGTTTTTCTGAGATAAAATAACAAACATCGAACTCTCTCTAGACCCCACCACCTCTTCTCCCGTTTCCAAAGATGGCCCTTCTTCAAAGATGGTCCTCTCCTCTCTACCTCCCCAACGGTCCCTCCATACCCACCCCTTCAGAGAACAGTTACACCAACAGCAACCCCTCACAACTGAAAAACACTGCATCCTGGACCAAGTTTGAAAACATCTCTGAAAAGGAAGTCATTGAAATACTTTCATTCTCTTGTCTTGTCAAAAATCACAGACATATCATGTCCCAACTTGGACTAAAATTAATAACTCATCCTTATCCAGTAGCTCTATGACAGCATCTCTCAAACTTGGCAAAGTCAACCCCTCATCAAAAAGCCAGAACAAGCTTAATAACTACAGACCTATAACCACCCTCCCTTCTTTGCCAAAACTAAAGTAAAATGTGTGCTCTCTGAACTCAACAACCGCTTTGAAAAATTCAACCTACATGACACCTTCCAATCCAGGTTCTGGAAAGGCTGCAGTATGGAGACTGCAATCCTGAACATCACTGATGACTTACACAGATTTCTTGATGATGGTGAGGCCTGTCTCCTAATCCTCTTGGACCTCTCAGCGGCCTTTGATACCTTTAACCACAACGGGCCCGATTCACAAAAGTAATCTGAGACAAAATCCTAACTTTACGACTTTCGGTATTCACAAAAGGCATTTAGGAGTACTAAAGTTAGGATTCCTAACTTTAGTACTCCTAAATGCCTTTTGTGAATACCGAAAGTCGTAAAGTTAGGATTTTTCTCAGTTTAGGAGTAGTAAAGTTAGGAATCCTAACTTTAGTACTCCTAAATGCCTTCTGTGAATACCGAAAGTCGTAAAGTTAGGATTTTGTCTCAGATTACTTTTGTGAATCGGGCCCAACATTTTCCTTAACACCCTCTCACAGGGTGTTGGCATTAACGGAACTGTCCTGCAATGGTTCGCCTCATACCTAAACCAAAGATCCCAAGTACTCAATTTAAACAATTCCACCTCATCAGCAGGATTAGTCCCACAAGGAGTTCCCCAAGGCTTAATCTTGTCCCTTGCCCTGTTCAACCTCTACATGGAAACCCTCGCAGTGATCCTGAAACAGGCCAGAATTGCTTACCATCTCTATGTCGATGACACCCAACTCTACATAAAAATATCATCATCCAAAGACATCCTACACCTCAACAACACTCTCTCCTTGGTACAAACCTGATTGACCAACAACCACCTAGAGCTCACCCCTAACAAAACTGAACTCCTCTACATCCAGCCTAAAGGAAAGTCATATCCTATCCGCAACTGGCTTGACAATCTAAATGCACTAAACTGTAAATTATCTATTTCTGACTCTGTTAAGTCTCTAAGGATTACTCTTGACAACAACTTGAACACAAAATACCACATTAACACCTCAGCTTAAAGTGCCTTTTACACACTGAAACTCCTAAAGAAAATCAAACCATTCATCCCCTTTGACGTTCTAAAAACTGCAGTGCAATCCCTGGTACTCTCCAAGCTGGACTATGGAAACACAACTATCACAGGTTCTCCAAAAATCCACCTTTGCGTATGAAATCCACACTCAGTGCAGTGGCCAGACTTCTCTCTGGGGAAAGGCGATATGACCACATCACTCCCACACTTAAGAAACTCAACTGGCAACCAATTGAAGCAAGAAGCATATTTAAAACTGCTTGTTTTGAGACTGAAGCTGCTTAGCGTAGGACAAATAATTCTAAGGCTAGATGTACAAATAACTGTTAAATAAAAGTGTGTCACAAATTACAAGCAGTATTTATGTAACCATTAAACATTTTTAAGAACTTACTTAAGTACCAATAGGTTGGTTACTAAAAATAGGAATCATAGTGGGTCGCAATCTGACCAACCTCATGAACATTTATGATGAAAGTCGTAAATTGCAGCTCACTATGGTTTGAGGTCATCATAGGGATGGTGGCCTGCTGGGGCCAGCACACCACTATGTCTGTGATTGCCGTTCAAAATAGTAAACTTTTTTTTAATGCAACCAAAAGTTTAGCTTTTTTTGTTTGTTATACAGTTGGTAGTGGCTCATGGAACAGAGATATTTTAAGGCATGTGCAAAGTGGGTATCTGGCCCAGGGCCCCAACCTTTCAGGGGGCCTGATAGAGCCAGCTCTGTTCTGCAGTGAGTCTTGCCCTGATGACCTTCAATAATTCTTAAACAGATTGTTTTAAATACTGTTTTCCTTTACTTTCTTTTTATTGTTTGTGATGCATCAGAGTCTATTACAGATATTATGCAGAGAAATGCTGTGTTTAGATTTCATGCAACATCCATAAAAGAAGTTTCTTTTTGATCAAAACAGAACCTCTCATATGATAAATGGGAGAGTGTCAAAGATATTATTTGCAGTAATACACGTGAGCTGCTGCTGTGTTACAATAGTGTCACCATCCCTGAATATTAGATGTCAACACATTTAGAATTTGGACAAGTGTGCCTGTGCACTGTCAGTGACCTGGCCAAAGAGGGCATGAAAAATCTGAAATTGGATCATAAATTCAAAGCTGTTCCAAGGGGCCCCAAAATACGTCTGGCCCATCCCCCAAAATCCTTAAGATGTCCCTGTCATGGAACACTGCCTTTTTACATTCACAAAACAGAAGGGGTCCCAAGAGGACCACTTCCCTATTACAAACGCATTACCATTCCTTTTAAAATATCAATGTTTTGCGACTGTATTTTAGTCGCAAAACATTGACAAGTTAGCTATCGATTAGGTATTTGGAAAAGACACCTACAAAAAGGACTCTTCCATTGAACATTGAATGGGCATCTATTCACAGTCCCATTTTAGGAGTCGGAAAAACGTTTCCAAAGTCCCGAAAAGGGATTCATATATAAGAAAAAGCATTTTAACTGTTGCAAATGACCAACTGAATTTCAATCGATAATTATCAGCAATTACTGAAAATAGTGGGGCGGCTCTCGAAACACAGTAAGACCTGTAACATATGATTTACTTTAACAATGAAACGTGGGAAAGACAAGAGAAAGCCTTTCACGTCGGGTGTAAATTGTTATTAAAATTCCACAATGACCAAATTACTTTGTCATCGGACTGACATCTAAATTAATCTTTCACATATTATTCCCGACTTTCTCTCAGCATTAATCAGACCCAGGAAATCTACTTTCTTAAGCAACTTGCAAGCTCAGTCCACCAGCACTGCTGGTCTCTCCTTTATCTGTAACTACACTTTGCATCTGCACTGGAGCATTGGGAGATTTATGTTGAGATAAATAAGCAATATTGCCCAATAGTGGAGAAGTCTTTCAAGATAGATGATGACCTTTGAGATGCATTAGAAGGGAAATATTGACATTGTGAACTACTTTTCATGTCTTGGCAGCTCACTTGCATGTTGATGCTACACATCGATACAAAAGGGGATGATGGACGGAACGTTTGAGCCAATCAAACACTCACCCCCAGTCAACTGATCTGGGTTTAATCCATCATCATTCTTTAGCTCACTCCCACCACCCTAGTTCAGACATGGCCATATGCAAATCAGTCTGACCCTGTGCCTCATGGGAACAGTCCAGCCCGAACTGCCAAGCCATGTCTTCCCTGGACCGGAAACAAGCATCCTAGGACCGGTTTCTGGCATTTCAGCCGTCATCAGCCAGGCTTGCTTGAATCCAGTGGCAAAGTGAGCAAGGGACCCACGTCTGGGCATACCCCCGCCAACTTCCCATGAGGCACAGGGTCAGACTGATTTGCATATGGCCATGTCTGAACTGGGGTGGTGGAGTGAGCTAAAGAATGATGATGGATTAAACCCAGATCAGTTGACTGGGGGTGAGTGTTTGATTGGCTCAAACGTTCTGTCCATCATCCCCTTTTGTATCGCTTTGTTCGCCCTAAGTTGGTGGGGGTATGCCCAGACGTGGGTCCCTTGTTCACTTTCCCACTGGATTCAAGCAAGCCTGGCTGATGACGGCTGGAATGCCAGAAACCGGTCCTAGGATGCTTGTTTCCGGTCCAGGGAAGACATGGCTTGGCAGTTCGGGCTGGACTGTTCCCATGAGGCACAGGGTCAGACTGATTTGCATATGGCCATGTCTGAACTGGGGTGGTGGAGTGAGCTAAAGAATGATGATGGATTAAACCCAGATCAGTTGACTGGGGTTGAGTGTTTGATTGGCTCAAACGTTCTGTCCATCATCGCCTTTTGTGATGCTACACATCAGCCTGTCCATAAAAGCAATGGAAGCTTAAATTGCCCTGCATTTGCACTGCCTCCATTAACTTATAAAAATATTACCAGTCGTGAGTTCCTGGGAAGAACTGGGAAGATGTGCAAACTGTTGTTGTTGGCCTTCCCAGATGCTTTTCATGAGAGACTCCTGGTAGCTCGAGGGACATATCCTAGGACCCCATTTCCACCCCAGACACAGAATTCCAGAATCTGTCGGAAAACATAGCCAGACACCAGGTATCATTTGTAGATTTATAAAAAGTGTTTCTATTCATTACATACCTGACAGGTCTATGCTGTATTTCTTGCCGTTTACAACAAAATTCACTGTTCTCTCTAAATTAAATGTACAAGTAAGGTGCACCATTGTATTACCAGTGCCTTCAGTACTGTACAGAAACATACTCTAAACTACAACAATATTCCTTAGACAGAATTCCGTAATACCCAAGGAGCAAGACCTATGTTGCTGGACAGACCAGAATTCTTCTTCTTTCCCGAAAAGAGATAGAAACATAAGTGAATTAGGGGCTTATGAGTTTGGCAGTCTCGAGACCGCCGAACCTGTGGTGGCTGTCTGACCGCCGTAACCTAGGTGGTTCGACTGACTGATTATGAGTCTGGCAGTTGGACAACCACTAGCCCACCACAACACTGATTGCACTGCCATGATCCTGAAGCCTGCAGTGCTGGCAGTGTTCGGGGTAAGGAGAAATGGAGGCATCCATATTCAGACTTGCCTTTCTGCAAGCCTTTTCATGGCGGTGAAACCGCCATGAAAAAGCTGGCAGAACAGCAAGGACGGCCCCCAAACAGGGCCCCAGGGCGTTGTTGACTGCTTTATGTGATGTGTGGCACATGTTGTGCCCCCCTACGACTGCACTGTCGTGCATGCACTGTGTGGCATGCACGACATGGTGCATGCCAGCAGTGCACGCTCGACAGAGCAGGCACTGTTGGGCTGCTGCATTGATTTCAGGCTCACTCAGTGAGCCAAAGCATGCAGACAGCCAAGACTGCAGCCTGCACACTGCTGGTCCAGCTGTCCAGTCATAATGTGGCAATCTGAAGACCGCAGGCGTGCAGTCTTGTGGTGGATGAGGCTTTGGCAGTCCGGCGGGCGGACCACCGAAGTCATAATATGGCGCTTATGGTTCCATGTAAATTCCAGTGTTGCATTTTTTATAGAAAGAGGTCCCAGTGAAACATGCATGAACATTCCATTCTGGGCTTCTCAAATGTGTCAGGGTAGGCCAGCTATGACGGACAGCTTTCAGTGCCTGACCACTGTGAACTGTACTAATACCCTTAATTCATTGTTAGACTGTCGGTAAGTACTGCCACTGTCACCGTCACCTTGACTGACTTGAATGAATGTGTATTGGCTGGGTATTTTTTTGATCCTGCCCCACACTGGAGTTTCCAAGCTGGCCTATTTGGCAGTGCAGAACTGTCCAAAAAGTCATTTCAATACCACTCTAATTCATGTAAACAGACTTTCGAAGAAAGAAATGTACAGAAGTTATTGAATCAATCTAACTTGGTCATATTTAAAATAGCAACCATTTGGTGAAGATCTCTGCTACGGTTTATGATGTGCCAACTTATATTACAGTATTTGTGTAGCATACATCATCCCATCATTTGACTTGTATTGCTTGAAGCATTTGTTTTTGCGCAATTCTGTAATCTCCTGTTGGATGAGTTCATTATGGCCTGGTGTCATTGTTGATGGTCAGCAAGGATTAGCTTGTTCAAGGTAAAGGGGCAAATTGGTCGTGTGTGGAAAACGGTGTGCGTGGTTCTGAAAGAGATTCTTATTGTGTACTTTCTGTAGGAGAGTGTACCATTCCACCTTTTTTATTGCATTCTGCATGAATGTAATGGATGTGCATTGCTCCGCCTTTAATGCTAGTGCTGTTCTGCCGAGTAGTTTGCTTACTAAATATCTCCGGGGCTGTATTTGAACATGTTTAAGTGTGCTTTAACTAATAAGTATATTAGGTACTATGAAGAATATCTGTGCAAGGATGGAGTCCACAAGATCAAAACAAAACAAATGAAATAAATGCATTTAGTAGGGTGTTTCTCAGGTCAGAGAATTCCTTTGTTGTTATTACTGAGGTTGAAAAGGCAATTTAACCAGCTGACACAAGTGTTCAGGAACTAGAATGTACGTAAAGGGAGGCTTAGTTTGAGAGTTACTGAGGTTTATGGTGTATTTTTGCATCAGTTCTGGCAGGAAAGCTCACGTGAGATCTGTTCATATACTGTTTACATGAACTTAAAGGAAAATTACATTAGGGCATCACCATGAATGATGTGAATTACTATGGTGGCAGGTATACCGTTACAATAAATCCGTCAGAAACATACCTGTGTGGTTAACCCAGATGCAATTATTTAGGACGTAGGGATTTAGTCTGTTTCCCAGTAATATCTTGTGAGGTCAACTCAGATAGGATTTAAAAGAAATGTCAAGATTTCTTGGAAAGTACTCAAGATCAATACAGATGCAATTCAAGAATTTAGTAAACAGTTACAGCTATTTCTTACAGTTTGCTACTCTTTTAGTTTAGTACAGCTTAACTCAGCTTTCATAGCCAATAAAAAAGCATAAAATAGGTAAGCCCACACATTCTTCGCTTTCATTTGTTGATATGCCGTTAAGCCTTTGTGACAAAAAAACAGAGCTCATACCTGGGCAATTGCATCTAAGCATGTTGAAGTTCATAGGAAATTTGATCAGGATATTAGCAGTAGTCATAAAAAATCTTTTAATATTTCCTTATTTAGAGGTTCTGTAACAGCTATAAATATTACAGAGGCACCCGACTAGCCCTAAATGCAATACAAAAGAGCTTGATGAAGGATAGAATTTGAATGTTGACTCAAAGGGAATCAAACTCCAAGAGATGGAAAGGACGAGCTAGGATCAGCATTCTTCTTTGTTGCCTTGCCTACTAGCCCCACCTTGCACAGAATAAGTATAGAGTAACTCAGACCATCTTTGGGTATATATTCTTAAATCCCCCTTCAAAGATGTATGGGAACAAAAATTAAGTTAACATTTTAATTTTTTGGGAGAAAAAGCCATACATTTTGCAAGCGATTACAAAAAGAATATCATGCAGTATACCAGTGCATCAGAGTCTGACACAGTACATGAGTACAGACATGATTGCTCTGAAGAAGCAAATGATGTATGTTACCATTCTATGTAATACCCTAAGTTCTGATTTCAATGTTGAATTAACTGAATATGTCTCCAGCCATCAAACCATGAAAGCTGCTTTGTGTCCTTCAGCTTACCGTTTTCTGTTTCCCTTACTACCAACTTGACAGTGAGCGTGATGCACCCTGATTTGTTCATTTCATTCTGAATTATGACCAGGACATTTAAAAAGGTTGGTACTTGTCTTTTTCAAAGTCATCTACATATTGTTTATTTACACATTATCTTTTAAATTCTTTGCTTACTAAAGCTATTAAACTCTAAAGGAACATAGTATCAGATAAGTGTATCATAGTGTAAAAAAGGACAAAAAGGATAGCACAATAGCAGGTATTTTGTACTTAAAATAAAAAATACATTTTTATGTGAAGTATCAATGAAACCAACTGCACTAATAAGTAAATAAATTGAATGAACACATTCAAAAGGTCTTCCGTGTCTGATTGGCATCAGGCAATAAACCATAAAATTACACTGGTTTCATACAAAAAGGTTATCTTAAAGTCCTAATTTGTGTAAGCAGGACATAAAATAACAAACAATGGCAAAGCTAATACGTCTGGCCTTGTCAAGCCTGAAAAGATTTTTCATTTTTTTAAATTTGTGTGTCTGTGTATTCTTATTATGAATTTTAGGAAAACATGAAAACGTCGAAATAGCGAAAAGGTGCCAGCACATAAGACTAGTCAGTCAGTCAGAAAACTTTATTCGGTTTACTTTTAAACCATAAAAGTTACATCAACATAAAAACAATTTAAATGAAGGTGCATAAGTTAAAATGACAACAATACCACAGTTAAAATTGCACAAATTATATTAAAAAGAAAGCCTGAGGAAACACTCTTTACACATCCATATAACTCCTGGATTTAACAGTGGCTTTTAAAAACCCTACTAAAAAAAATATACAGTCCTCTTTCAATAGTTGCAGAAACACAAGTGCCGGGCGAACCTGTCTAAAATTCATTCTTTTTAAAATAGGAACCAGAAAGCGCTTACGAGGAATTTCATATAATTTACATAAAAACAGGAAGTGCAGCGTATCCTGCGGAGACTGTCCGTCGCAGCCGCAGGGCGCTAGCACTTGACCTCTATTAAAACCCTTGGGTCTGGCGAGCAGAAGGTGAAAAAGGTTCAGCCGCAACCTGGTTAACAAAAAGTTTTCGTGTGTGGGCAAAGACCCCATGAGATAAGGTTCCGTCATGGGGGTTGTCTTAAGCATTATATACGTCCACACACTAGGTTTCAACACCTCCTTGGCTTCTCTTTCCATATTCCTATGTGACAAAAAGGCTGATTTAGTCGATTCCACATCCTTCTTTATAATAACATCAGGGTTAGAAAATAGGTCTCCCCGCCCTAACCCATCAAAGCTTTTTTTAATATATCTTAGCCATGGAATAAGGGCCGAGTTGTCAAGAGACATACAATCTCTTAGGATCAGGTGGGTTAGAATTAAATCTTTATTCAACCAACATTTTAGCCAGAAGATCAGGGTCGCAGAGCAAGAGCATCACTTAAATAGGGAACCCCCAGTTCCTCGTGGACCACTAAATTAGATGTACCACGGGGAACGCATAATAAAGCGTTTCAAAAAATCATTTTCTGCTATCTGGAGGGTTTCTGCAGCAGTGTATCCCCAGATATCACTGCCATAAGAAGCTATGGCCAGGCTTTTAGCCCGATACACTTGTAGCATAGCTCCTGTTGGTTTCTTCCTATTTTAGATGCAAAATTAAAAATTGCTGAGTTAACCCTGACCAGATCCCCTTTTTTTCTGTAATAGGGGGCCCCATTTGAGCTGGTCATCAAAGAGGACCCCTAAGTAGGAAAATACATTCGTACAGGGGATCTTGGAATCACCTACACTAAAATGAAAACTCTTTTTCCCCGATTGTCCCACTTGCATGACATAAGACTTGGAATTATTAATTGCCAAGTCCCGATCAGTCATGAATCTGGAGAAGGTGGTTAAAAGCGATTGCAAACCCAGTTCAGTCCTGGATATGAGGACGGCGTCGTCCGCATATAACAGGACAGGAATCCTCGCCGTCCTACACGTGGGAAATCAACCCCGATGACCTCAATGCGCTATCCAGTTCATTAATATAAAAATTAAATAAAAATGGGGCCAAAATACAGCCTTGCCGGACTCCCTTCTTGATATCAAAATTCCTTGTGACCTGCAGGTCCTGTGAGAACCTGACATTGGCTTTAGTTGACATATGCAGGTCCTCAAGAAAATTGACAATACTGTTCTCCACTCCCATTGCCCTCATGGACTGCCATAGCTTGTTCCTGTTAACACAGTCAAACGCAGATGACAAGTCCATGAAGGCAAGGTGAATAGTCTCAGAGCGAGCAACAGTATATTTGCTCAATATCATAAATAAATTACGACACTGAGCAACAGTGGTACGTCCCGGGCAAAAACCATACTGGACTTCCGACAAGATCTTATTGTCCTCCGCCCAAGTCGATAATCTCTGTAAGAGGACCCGTCCCACCACTTTTACCACTGAGTCAATAAGCGAAATTGGTCTATAGCAGTGGGTACTATTTCTGTCACCCTTTTTAAAAACAGGAACTATAGTAGAGATTGCCCAGGACTGGGGACAACCATTCTTTGCTGCAACATTAAAAACTGCCTCCAGTATCGGCACCCAAAAAGAAGGGTCTAACTTAAATAAGTCTGGGGGGATCCCGTCAGGTCCAGGCGCTTTACCAATAGATAATCCAATGATACCTTCCAGGATCTCGCCCTTCTCAAATATTATTTCTGGGTCCTTCCTGTCCTGGGGCTTCCTATAATTATGCTCAAGCGGGCAGTCAAACATAGATTTAAAATGAAGTACCCACTCCTCCTCAGTGATATGTGAATCAAGGGAACCCCACCCTTCATGATGAAACAAGGGCCTATTCACAACACTCCAGAACCTCGAGCTGTTTCTGAGAGTGCTGGAATCGATCAGCTCCTTCCAAGCTTCTTCCTTCATTACTCCCTTCCGATTGGCAAGGGCTTCCTTGTATTCCCTACGACAGATAGAGACTTCAGATTGAATTCTAGGTTTTGCTGACAATACCTCCCTCAACCTCTTGGCTGCCTTGGAGCATTGAGAATCAAACCATCTAGGACCAGACAAGGTTTGTCCTCTGGCTGGAGCATGAAGCAGTTTGGCCACTTTCTGTGAAATAGACTCGAATGCACCAAGGATCTCTTTTGGAGGGGACAACTCCATTATACATAATAATAGTTCATCAGCACAGGCTATTTTAACCTTGTTATAAAATGCTTCTGGAGATACCTGAGACCATTTTAATCTACGCTTCCCATCTGTTGGTCTCAAAACGCCCTTACTTGGAGCATCCCCAAATTTTACTGACAGTGGACCTGTCATATGAAGTGTTAAGGGATTATGGTCACTAAAATCACTTTCTGCGATATTAAAATTATTGATAAAAAATTGTAAAGAGGACGAAATTAGAATAAAATCAATAAAAGATCCCCTCCCGTGCCCTTAAAAAGTAGGCACCGGAAAATTAGTGCACGGGTCAGTTAGGGACATTGTAGCCACCATATCTAGTTCATTTATCATAGAATTCAGCAACTCCCCTTGAGCATGGTGTTCAAAATGAAAACCCTCCATACGGGGGCAACCCAGCTCAGAAATACACGATGTTGTTGGCTTACCGCAAGGATGTATATTAAAATCGCCAGAAACCAAAAGGTTATGAAGACTTGGGCCCAGGGATTGTTTTATGGTTACTCCCAGGGCAGTTATGTTACTAGCCTCCTGCGGGAGATAAATGAGTTATAGAAATTAACAATTCCCCAGCTAATATCCCCCTTCTGGCCGACAGTGCCAGAATTCCTGGGTGTGTAGTTGGTATCACCTGCAACTTACAATCAATAGCCACAGAAATATATGTGACTAGTCCACCCTTTGGTCTTCCACTCACAGATGGTACGGCTGGGACAAAAAAGGCCTTATAGCCTTCCAGGAATAGGTCGCAATCCACCGACCACGTTTCCTGGAGGCTGATTACCATAAATTGCTTGACATAGCACACCCACCGTGGATCCTGAAGCTTAGTTGCCAGCCCTGCTATATTCCAGGATAGAAAATTATTCGATCTCAACACTGGGAGCCCTACAACTATCTCCCCTGGAGCCTGAGGAGATGCGATCGTCACGGACCCTGGGAATACAAGGCCCCGCAGTCAATCGCACTCCTCCATATCTGTTAAGGCAGCAAATCTATTATTTGACGCCTCTATATTGCCGATACCAGATTGTCTATCTGGATCTAGCAATGATTGAACCATGGAAATGGACTGGTGTCTCAGAAGTGGTCTTGTTAAGCAGCCCCCTCGGTGGGATACCCCAGGGCCCTCTGCAGACATATCCCCATAGGGGAATGGTCTGTAGAAATAGCCCAAAGGTAATGCCTTGATAACAGATCCCACTAAGGGGGTGAGGCTACAATCCCTAGAAAGAATACGGCCTGCAGTAAAGGGGTTGTCAAAATTTATAATAACACAGTCACCTGTCCCTTGTTTACGTGAGCACCCAATCCAATTAACCCTTCGTACCATGAGTATGTTTTTAGATGCATGAGCACCAAGGGTAGTATTGTATGTGAACCAGTGGTTTATTTTATTTAACAACTGCCCATAATCTTCACTCTTCCCGTAGAGAGGGAGGGAACACTCCCCAAAATCACAACATATGGAGTGGATTCGGGTGGAAGATCAATGGTTTGAAGATTCATCGCCTGGGGGCCCTGCCCTCTGGTCTCCTGTCCCTCTGAGGCACAGGGGGACCTGTTCTAGAAGATAACTGCTGTATAGGAACTGGAGTATCTCCACTGGTGGGCCTCGTAATATTAGAGCTATTCTTATCTAGTGCCTCGCTATTTACTATTGGCCTAACACTCGGGACTACCCCTACTCCATTCTGTCCCTCTCTTTCCCGTTCCGTTACAATTTGAGCTTTGGGCGTGTTTATACTTGCTGTCTGAATAACCGGCAGAGTATGAACCATCACCCTTTCTAATTTAAATAGCCTGTCTTCTACTAAACTTATTTTTTGAAATATGGGGTCTAATAAGGTGGTCAGCATGGTCTCAAACCTGCCCCAGAAGTCCCCCTCCAGCGTATTATCGATTGGTAGCCCTGCCTTGATCTGATTCGAGGAGGTCAGATTTCCATCACTACCAACACTTGTGGTTGGAACAACTAACTCTTTTCTCCCAAGTGTACCCTTTACGGATTTATTTGATTTCGTTGTTCCCCGGCTCTTCCTTATTACAGCGGGGGATTCGTTAATACGGTTTGATTTTGTTTTTGCTTTCTGCCCTCTAGTTATCGCTTTCGATTTGACAGGACTAGGTTCCTGCACCAAGGATGTGCAGGAAACAGAATTAGTCAGAGTTACTGGGACATCGTGTAGTGACTGGCTCAGCCGTAAAGGAGATACATCCTGATTGGGAACCGACAGAGCATCAGAGAAAACAGGAGTCAAGGAGAGCCTACCTTGCAAAGGGTAAGGCTCAAGAGATAGCCTACGTTCTGTCGTTTTAATTTCATTAATGAGGACAGATTCGGCCCTCATTAAAAAGCGTCTAGAGTTCCAGCCACACTTTTCCCCAGATTTAATTTCCGCTTATTCATATTTGGCAGCTATGGGCATACAGGGTTATTTACTCAGGTCCCTTATAAAATACAATTTTACTTGTAAAGATAAAGTGACTAGTGCAATATGCAGTGTGCAAAATACAAAAGAATGTTAAAACACAAACCGCTCAAATAACAAATTATAAAAACTCCTCAAGGCTTTAAAAAAGTGCTAAATACTTATGCAGTAAATGATTATCATATTAAAAAACAATTAATCACAGTCGGAGCGCTAAAATACAATGTACAATACGGGATCCTGGCTCGTAGGATAGAGTCTTAGCCAAATTTAATGTAAGTACTATAAGTACTCCTTGACCATCAGGGTAAAATACTTTGAAAATGTCCAAATGACACTACAATCCTTGAGCTTGCGGCCGTCTGAGGAAAAGAAAGCAATTATATCCCGGGCCCAACAGTACCTGCACACGAGCTCCAGAGCCTACACAAGGGGCCTCAATTGCAGATGAAAGGGGGGTGGCCCTGCCCTGCCTCTACCTGTCAATGATGGGCGCAGGACGGGCCCGCCCTTGGCCGGGCTTCGCCCGCACGCGTCCCGCGCTGCGGGAGGCTGGCTGCGCTTTAACACGCCTCCAGGTGCGGGAGAAAGCGTCGCGGCCGGCGCCGCGGCAAGGGCTACTGGGATGTGTAGTTGGCCGTTCCCCTCACGGCGGGCGGGCAGCTGGTTGAGTTATGGCCGTTCCCCTCACTGCAAATGAAGGTTAAATGGCCGGTCCCCTCACGGCGCGACAGGAAACAGATTCTTAAGACACTTAAGACTATAAATACCTATAAATGCAGTCACTGATACATATTTAGTTTCAATTAATCATTCATTTGCCAAGTATTAAATTGCTGCAACACTTTTTAAAAATGTCCCTTATAGCTCATATGTAAAGTTTACGCAACTGTTACTCTAAACATCCCTTAAGATGAATTCATTTAGATTTATTGCTTGGTGGCTGATTCGTTTAAATGGGTGACTGAAGACACATCACAAGCGCAAGCATCTGAAGCTATTTTCCATAAACATTCAACTACATATGTTTTGGTGTTGTCTTTATCACTTTCTATATTAATTTAAGGCAACTTGCATTCTTCTACTAAGTTAATTAAACTCGCGAATCCCACTTGTTGACATGCCATCCACTTTTTGGCACAGTAGGGATATCCAACTCTGGAACAGAATGTATCGAGTTTCCATGTCAGAAACAACTTATTTGGTGTTTTTCAAACGTGCACGTCATGAAGACATGCACAAAGTAGAAAAAAATCCACATTTGGGGGCAGATTTACAAACCCCTTGCGCCGTCGGTGCCTCACGTTGCATGATGCACCAGCGGCAAAACCTGCTGCGTGATATTTACAAGCACATGTAAAGCCAACCTGAGTGGCTTTACCTGTGCTTGTAAATATCGCCCCTTTTCACGCAACACTTTGCGTGTTAGGGGCGTGACTGGGGTGTTGCTGTGGATGTTCCCACGCAACACCCATGTCCACTGATGCATTTCCAGATTTACGAGCAATCGTAAATCTGGAAATGCGTCAGAATGCTAAGTCACCCTAGGGGTGACGTAGCGAGGTGCAAAGAGGAGAAATGTTTTCATTTCTCCTCGTTTTTTTCCTCTTTCAATGCGTGCTGCATTTTACAGCAAGCATTGGAAGAGAAAATCACCTCAATTGATTGTTTTTGTGCAGGAAGGTGTCCCTTCCTGCACAAAAACAATCTCCTCACGACGCAGGCATCCTTGCACCATGGTGCAAGGGTGCCGACGCATGGCAGCAGTTTGTGCGCCAGCGTAGGGGGAAGCACAGAGATGCAACATATTGTTGTAACTATGTTGCATCCCTGTGCTTTGAAACTAAAGCAGCGCGGCGCAGCAAAATGACTTGCAGCACCGTGGTGTGTTAATTTCTTGAAAATCTGCCCCTCGAAGTCCACACTGTAGCAGCCTCACTTGTCTTCAATGCGAATGGCTATTTCATACGCAAAAGGGTGGCTTCACTCAAGAAAGGGACTCTTGTATTTTTAGTTTGCACTTATTCTGAATGCTGTACTTCGTGCAGACACTTGTTAAAAAATATAGGGGCTCATTACGATGGAAGAACGATCGCCACCGCCGGGCCGGCGGTGGCGATCGTTCCGCCATCAAATAGAGAATTACCCACCACCATATTAGGATGGCAGTGGGTATCGCGGCGGACGCAAAGTCCGTCCACCGCTTTTCCACCGGTGGCAATCGCACCGATTGCCTGGCGGGCGCGGAGCAGGGCCACTAATATGGAAGCCCGCCATTTAAAGGATGTGGGTTCTAGGAGGCCATCGCCGCCATGGAAAGGCTGGCGGGGAGGCGGGGATTGGGTTTAGGGGCTCGTTGCGGGCCCCCCATTTGGGGGGGGTGTTGCTGCACTGGGGGGTACCCATGGCACCCCCCTGCATTTCCATGCACCAAGTGGCATGCACCGCGTGGTGCCTGCCACGTGGTGCAAGCACCTTTTACATTGCAGATGCTGCTGCAGCCAGCAGCACCACCGCAATGTTAAAGGCCCAGGATGCGCCCGCCAGTATGGCGCTCGCATCCTAATTGCAGTGGTGGAACCGCCGCATGTCTGGTGGCAGCCCCATAGTTTTTAGTAACACGAGCATATGTAAAGACATTTTTCTAGCCCCTTTCTGCATGTTCATGACCGCATCTGCTGGCCAAACAGCCGGATGAGGGCAGGCTGGCGTTCACTACAGTTCTTTTACGGAACAGATGTTCGTGGCACCTTGTTCAGCGTTGGCTGGGACTTTGCTAGAGTGCGTCTTGGAATGTAGCTGGAGGATGCCTTTTAACCTCCAAGATATAGGGAATAAGCCATCAATAGCAGCCCAGAAAAGACCACGGGTGCTGCTGGAGCCCGTATTTTACTTGCAGACACACACTGCTATCAGGGCCGGACTGGGAACAGAAACCGGCCCTGGCAAACTGCTCAGCCGGCCCCCCCTGGGGTGAGGGAGAGTGCAGCCGAGCAGTTTGCGAGGGCCGGTTTCGGCCGATTTTGTTACAGGGGGCCGATATTGCCGACCCCCGGTAACAAAAACGGCCCCCCAGGGCCCAAAACCAGCCCCCACCCTAGCGGCCTACCGGGGAAACGCCCGGTGCCCGCTATGGCCAGTCTGGCCCTGACTGCTATCAAGTGCAGCAGGTGAGATGGAACAGTAACAGCTGCTCCTCATATCCATGCTGCAATGAACATGTGTGTACGGGGATTGAGGGGCATGTGAAGGCTGCCGGGAATGTGCTCAAGCAAAATGCTGTAACTCACACAGCTCCACAGCACTGACAGGTAGCTTCTGGGCCCTCTCCAAAACATAACAAAACAGCATTGGCAAAGCAAGAGGTCTTGCCTATGTGAGATTTATTGTCTTTGCTAATGTTTTTTAGCTATGTTGCAAATGGCTGAAAGTAATATAAAAAAAATTGTATGACACAGCCAGCATTGTCCGCATTATAGTGCATCTTTTTTTTACAACTAAGCCGCACTGAAGCTAGCGCTGCAGTATAATATGGCTAAAAAACAGTGACAAAGCCAATAGATCGTGCATAGGCTAGACCTATTGGCTTTGCAGATGCTTAGTATGGAATGCCATATGGTAAGGTATAAGCGTACATATAGTGTTTACAATGGCTGAAATGCTAATGTTATAGAATGGAGAATGCCCTTGCCAAGATGTTAGTGCGTTCAGATTCAGAAGCATTTTAGGGCCATATAAGAACTGTGAAAGGGTGTCATATAAATGCGCTGAATGTAACATAAGTTGCAGGTAGACAGAAAAGTCCAATAGGTTACAGCTTTTATTACAGTGATGCTTTAGGTTATGTGTTACTTTGGGTGCAATGGTTAAAACAGAACCAAAAAAGTACCCCTGATTGCTTGTTTAGTAGTAAAATATAGCAATAATCGGTGTTCAGTGGGTTTCCAAGACATTTTGGACCATGTGCCACTGCACCTGCTGCACCATTCAAATCATTACTCTAGTGCCTGCAAGTTAACTGCATTTTTGACTGCCTTAGTAGTAATATATAGCAATATTCAATGTTCAGTGGATTTCCTAACCTTTGACTGCCATGCCACTGCACCTGCTACACCATTCAAATAATGACCCTAGTGCCTGCAAGGTAACTGCACTTGTGACTGCCTGTTTAGTAGTAACATCTAGTAGAAATTGGTGTTCAGTGGGTTCCCTAGACCTTTTGGCCCCCGTGCTACTGCACAGGCTGTACCATTCCAATTATGGTCCTTTGGCCTGCAAGGTAACTGCACGTGTGACTGCTTGTTTAGTCGTAAAATATAGCAGTAATTGCTGTTCAGTGGGCTTCCTAGACATTTTGGTCCCTGTGCCACTGCACCTGATGCGCCATCCAAATCATGGCCCTGGTGCCTGCAAGGCAACTGCACTTGTGACTGCTTGTTGAGTAGTAAAATATAGCAGTAATCAGTGTTTAGTGGTTTTCTTAGAGCTTTGGCCCAAGTGCCACTGCAACTGCTGCCCCTTTCAAATCATGGTCCTAGTGCCTGCAAGGAAAATGCACTTTACTGCTTGTTTAGTAGTAAAATAGAGTAATAATTGGTGTTCAGTGGGTTTCCTAGAACTTTTGGCCCCTGTGCCACTGCACCTGCTGCACCATTCAATTCATGTCCCTTGTACCTGCAAGGTAACTGCACTTGTGACTACTTGTTTCGGAGTAACATGTAGAAATAATTGGTGTTCAGTGGGTTTGCTAGACTTTTTGGCCCCTGTGCCGCTGCACCGGCTGCATCATTCAAATCAAGGCCCTACTGCCTGAAAGGTAACTGCACTTGTGACTGCATGTTTGGTAGCAAAATATAGCAATAAGAGGTGTGCAGTGGGTTTCCTAGAGCTTTTAGCTCTTGTGCCACTGCACCTGCTGCACCATTTAAATCAAAGCCTTAGTGCCTGAAAGGTAACTGTGTTTGTGACTGCGTGTTTATTAGTAAAATATAGCAATAATTGGTGTTCAGTCTGTTGTCGAAGAAAGAAAGAGACGACTTCTGTTGGCAATATAGTAGAGAGTTTATAAAATATGCGAGGGAGGTCAGTCAGCTCAATGGAACTGAAAACTGAACTCAGATTTATTATGTAACAGGCAATTTCTTTTATAGTGTAAAAACCACATTACATTTAATTAGCAAATGACATCAATCACTTGCTTTAGTGCATCGTTATCCATTATCATTACAGCTAGAAGCAATAGTTTCTACAAAAACATCTACCCACATGTTTATGGATTCCGACCCAAGTGCACGTCTTAGTGTAACATTTTCATGCTCTTTGCACTACCGGTTGTCCTTGACTGTCTCGTGCATTGAAGCCTAGCAACGCCTTTCCTCCCTGCGTATCTACTGTTCTGTAATGCCTAACCTACTTATCTTGTTCCTTTGTGTCTACTTTATCTACATATTTTTTCAGAGACATGTCCTTGCAAGGCATGTCTGCGGTGCATGATTGGGACTTTCTATTTATGCTGTGTTTACTAATTATATTTCTCTATTCGAGTAAAACACATCTCTGCCCCCCCACCTAGGAACCCACTCTGTTCTTGCTCTCCACTCTACTATTGTAAATAGCTTAGGCCTGTACTTTTCCTGCACCATGTACATTTCTACACGTCTTTCTGCTGATGCTTGCATTGACATGAGTAGGCCGTCTTCCTTTTCTACATTCACCATAACAAGTCGGTTTCGTAGAGCTTTTGGCCCCAGTGCCACTGCACCTCTTGCACCATTCAGATCATGGTCCAAGTGCCTGCAAGGTAACTTCATTTGTGACTGCTTGTTTAGTAGAAACATATAGCAATAATCGATATTCAGTCGGTTTCCTAGAGCTTTTGCCCCCTGTGTCACTCCACCTGCTGCACCATTCAGTTCTTGGCCCGAGTGTCTGCAAGGTAACTGCACTTGTGACTGCTTGTTTAGTAGCATCATATAGCAATAATGGGTGTTCAGTGGCTTTCATAGACCTTTGGCGCCTTTGCCACTTCACCTGCTGAACCATTCAAATCATGTCCCTAGCGCATTTCTCCATAACTGCAGTTGTGATTGTGTGTTTAGCAGTAAAATAAATATCATAATAATACATGCTCAGTGAGTTTCCGAAACCTTTTGCCGCCTGTGCCACTGCAACTGCTGCTCCATTGAAATCATGACCCTAGTGCCTGCAAGGACAAATGAGGAAATCATTTATATCCAGTACTGTATGTCTTCCAAAAAAGGTACAGTTTCAGTCAGAATACATAATTGTTGTGTATCGAAACATAAACACAAAAGCTTTCATGAAAAGTTACTCTCCAAATGAGTTGCCACAGATTTCATAAATAAAGCAAATGGTTTACACATCAAAGTGAAAACCAAGCATTGTTAAATTGTGTTACAATGTGGCTGGCTCTTTCCTGTGAAAAGATCTAATCCTGTGCCTAAACGTGAATGGACCATAAACAGTATAAATTGCTCAAGATCAACATGTGTTAGACTGACGCTGAGACTGAAATGTGGTTTTGTACTTTGTTCTTAAAAAGGCAGCTTCACAGATTAAATTGACTCACCAGACAACAGGAATGTTGCAAAGAATGTGCAAATGTTTTGTGTAGATGAAGAACTAAATACTTTTTGAGATGGCTATGTCTGAAGTAAAAACAAGCATTTGCAATGCAATAGGTCTCGTATTTACGAGAGTTTAAGCAACTGACATTGTAAATGACAATGCCTTTTATTTATGTTTTAAAAAACAAAAACAAATAAAAGGCATTGTCATTTACAATGCCAATAGCTCAAACTCGTGTAAATGCGAGATCTATTGCATTGCAAATGCTTGTTATAAGTGTTTAGGATTTTCTGGCCGATGACAGAGCTGTGCCAAAGTACTTATGTATTCCATTGATTAGTGCTCCTGGCATTCCTCAATGACAAACAAGGAAGCAGGCCTTCCTCCTTCTTCCTCTTGCCAGATACTGGAGGGAGTACTTGCCGAGCTAACAGATTGAAAGAGGGCAGGGACAGAGTTAGGGTGGAACTTCCTCTTTCACCAGGCATGAAGATCTTCTCAAAGAGGTCTAGATATATGGCCACTGCTGCTCTGAACTATACCCAACCTCCATGATGCATGAGAGCTCCACTTGATATTGCTGTATGAGCTGGGCCAATAGGGACATATATATATATATATATTACAACTGACCCACTCATTACGATTCACAACAATACAGCTGCCAAAGCCATAAAAGTAACAGTTCAGAATATTTGTTCCCCTTACAGACGACCCGGGCTCCAAAAACACCATCCCCACAGTGGAAAATTAAGACATGAAAGGACAGATCAGAAAGGTGCCTTAAACACCAGATGTCATGAATGAACTGACTCCGCACGAGGCTCGATACAATCTGCTTGTCATTCAATATGTTGTCAGTCAGCGCCCAAGAGACAGGACTTTGCTCCTGCACAACTTACATTAGTGCAGAATCAACACTTGACTGCACACAAGGCATTCCTAGCGCTAAGTCGGAGAAAAGGGGACCAACATTGAAAACTAGTGCATAATTACATTAAAAAACAGCAATAAGTGGTGCAAATATATATTCTCTTGAGCCACTGCATAAAGTGGCAACAGACAACAATTTTTGAACGCTTCAGTTGCCAAGCGACGTTTACAGCAGATCAGGCTGCAGTGAAGTCAGAGAACCTAAGATAGTAGCTCTTGCAATGAGCTAGACATCAGCACTACAATTCGTACATCTTAAGACTATCCTCAGCTCCCAAGATGGTTTCCACAGAAGACCAATTGTCTGCAGAGTTGCAGCTGGCCCTCCTAGACACAAAATCAACCCTGACAAAAATGTTCAATCCAACCCCACACTGCAAGAGGCCGTGACCAGACTGGGGCAGTGGGTGTATGGTTGGGTCGTGCCAGCTCAACCTGCTCAGAAAGCAGCAGCAGTGGGCGTATGGTTGGGCCATGTCAGCTCAACCTGCTTAGAATCCAGCAGTCAGCCTTCAATCTACGCGTGAAATACCAGCCACTCCAGCCTTGGTCTATAATCCAAGGCAGTCTAAATAAACTCCCAGGTCGGTCTGTCACTCACAAGATCTGCCCTGATCTTACTTACACAGCAGCACCTCGAGGACAGGCTATGTAACCCGAGCTCTAATGGCAACTTAATGTGGTTCACATTTTATAAAAACAAATAAAAAAACCTCCTCTCAGTCAGGGATTACTAACTATCAGCCTTGTTAGTCAAGTTCTGGTCAAACACATAGTTATGATTACACGTGAGCACCTCAAATGCTACCACCCCTACTTTTGCTGAGTTCTTTCTACCTGCTACACGCAATATTAGTAATTCGAGAATCTGGTCTGTAACAAACAGGCATTAGCACTCAAAAAGTGGAAAATACCATAGCACGTCCAGATTCTCAGATGGTATTGGATGTTAACTTAATCAAAGATCATGAATACATTTATCCGAAAATGATGTACGCAAAGCACCCAAGAGTTTCATTAGTCGAGCAGTAGGGGGTTTGGATGGAAGAACGGTGATCTGTGAGCACAGGCTACAGTAATCTGATCCTGGGTTGTGTGACACAGTACTCTCAGTGCGGGGTCACCACAAGGGACTTGGAGCTGTGAATGTCTGAGCCTGGTTACTAGCAGATGGTGGTATCGTAGAAGGGGGACATGGCCAAGGGTGTCTGGGTAGAGGCTGAAGCTGGACACGAGGAGGGTGTCTTTTCTGGTGCGACAGCAGTCAGCTAGGAATGAGGTTGCGCGTGGAAAAGATTTTACTCACCGAACCCCAGGAAACACATGAGTCCCATCACGATGAGCCTGAGTCCGAAGGTACTGGGGTCGCTGCCACCCAGCATATTTCTCCGGCCTCCCACATTGCCAATCTTTCTAGGAGCTCCGTCCAGCAGAGGCTCCCAAACCTCTTCTTCCACCATTCCTGAGGATCGACTCAGGCTGAATGGTCATGTGAGACAGAACGAATTTAGTCTTGCGAATGGAAGAGTACAAACAAGTTTAGCAACAGGAGGCACTTAGGGGAGGTGGCTTCCATTGTGGACGCCATATTGGACTACCTCAGTTTTGGTTCATTTTAGAAAACTGAAATAGGCTAACCATCGGTGCCTTACCAATGAAGCAAAGAGAAAAGAATGATCAACCTGGTATTTTATTTGAGCTATGTAGAGTTTATTTTTATGATCGTGAATAGAATTAACTTTCTGTATAAAATATGATAAATATTACCTGCACGGTTCTAGCTTGGTTGTCAATAAGAAATCTGTATTTACAAGTCTAGGACTAAGCTTTTATTTTCTGTTTTTCTCATTCCATACTAAACGAAAAATGTAAAGGATAATACATTTAACATAGTGAACAGCCTGAATAAGTATGGACGGGTTGTTTCCTGTTAGAAAGGGTCAATCAATCAATCAATCACGGCATTTATAGAGCGCGCTACTCACCCGGGAGGGTCTCAAGGCGCTGGGGGAGGGGGTAAGTTACTGCTCGAACAGCCAGGTCTTGAGCTGCTTCCTGAAGGAGAGATGGTCCTGGGTTCGCCGAAGGTGAGTGGGGAGGAGTTCCAGGTCTTGGCTGCCAGGTAGGAGAAGGATCTTCCTCCGGCGGTGGCTCTGCGGATGCGTGGTACGGTGGCGAGGGCGTGGCTGGTTGATCGTAGCTGGCGGGTGGGCGTGTAGAAGGTCATGCGGTCGTTGAGGTACTTGGGGCCCAGGTCGTGGAGGGCCTTGTGTGCGTGGGTGAGGAGTCTGAACGTGATTCTCTTGCTGACGGGGAGCCAGTGCAGGTCTTTCAGGTGTCCGGTGATGTGGCTGTGTCGGGGGATGTCCAGGATGAGTCGTGCGGAGGCGTTCTGGATGCGCTGGAGTCTTTTTTGAAGTTTGGCTGTGGTTCCGGCGTAGAGGGTGTTCCCATAGTCCAGTCGGCTGGTGACGAGTGCCTGGGTGACGGTCTTCCTGGTTTCAGTGGGGATCCATCTGAAGATCTTGCGGAGCATGCGCAGGGTGTTGAAGCACGAAGATGAGACGGCGTTGACTTGTCTGGTCATCGACAGGGAGGAGTCCAGGATGAAGCCCAGGTTGCGTGCGTGGTCCGCTGGCTTGGGCGCGGTGCCCAGGGCCGGGGCCACCAAGAGTCGTCCCAGGCGGAGGGTGATGAGCCCAGGATGAGGACTTCCGTCTTGTCTGAGTTCAGTTTAAGGTGGCTGTTCCTCATCCAGTCGGCGACGTCTCTCATCCCGTCGTGTAGGTTGGCTCTGGCGGTGGTGGGGTCGTTGGTGAGGGAGAGGATCAGCTGGGTGTCGTTGGCGTAGGAGATGATGTTGAGGTTGTGTTGGCGTGCGATGGCTGCGAGGGGCTCATGTAGACGTTGAAGAGGGTTGGACTGAGTGAAGATCCTTGTGGAACGCCGCAGATGACTTCGGTGGCCTCGGATCTGAACCGGGGGAGGCGGACTCTCTGGGTTCTTCCGGCGAGGAACGAGATGATCCATTCCAGTGCTTTCTCTCGGATTCGATGTTGCTGAGGCGCTTCACTAGGGTGCGGTGGCAGACGGTGTCGAACGCCGCGGAGAGGTCCAAGAGGATGAGGGCTGCTGTTTCCCCGTTGTCGGTTAGGGTTCTGATGTCGTCGGTGGCTGCGATAAGGGCGGTCTCGGTGCTGTGGTTGGCCCGAAACCCGGACTGCGAGGGGTCGAGGGATCCATTCGTCTCGAGGAAGGCGGCAAGCTGTCTGTTGACGGTCTTCTCGATGACTTTGGCCGGAAACGGAAGGAGCGAGATGGGACGGTAGTTCTTGAGGTCGGTGGGGTCCGCCGTTGGTTTCTTCAGGAGGGCGGTAAGCTCGGCGTGCTTCCAGCTCTCCGGGAAGGTGGCGGTGTGGAAGGAGGAGTTGATGATGTCCCGGAGATGGGGTGCGATGGTGGCGTCGGCTTTGTTGAAGACGTGGTGTGGGCAGGGGTCGGTTGGTGATCCGGAGTGGATGGAGTTCATCGTGCGGGTGGTGTCTTCGGTGCTGATCGGGGTCCAGTTGCAGAGGGTGGTGGTGGCGGGCGTTGGTTCGGCGGTAGGGTGCGTGGTCTGTGCGTCGAAGCTGTTATGTATGTCGGTGATCTTGCGGTGGAAGAACGCGGCGAGTGAGTTGCAGAGGTCTTGCGAGGGGGTGATGTCGTTGTTTCCCGGCGCTGGGGTTGGAGAACTCTTTGACGATGCTGAAAAGTTCCTTGCTGTCGTGGGCGTTGTTGTCCAGTCGTTCTTTGAGTGCCGACTTCTTGGTGGCACGGATCAGCTGGTGGTGTTTGCGGGTGGCGTGCTTGAGGGCGGTCCTGTTGTCTGTGGTCTGGTCGAGTCGCCAGGCTTTCTCGAAGTGCGGCAGTTCTTCTTGGATTCCTTGAGTTCGTTGGTGAACCAAGGGGTTTTCTTGCTTCCGGGTCTGCTGGGAGGGTTTTTTAGTGGTGCGAGGTCGTCGGCGCAGGCGGGCAGCCACTTGGCGAGGTTGCTGGCTGCTTCGTTTGGGTCCGTTGTGTTGGTGGGTGTGTTCTGGCTGAGGGAGGCGGTGAGCTGCTCGGCGGTGATCTTGCTCCAGCTCCGGCGGGGAGCCTGTTGCGGGTGGTGGTGGGTCGCAGTCTTTCTGAAGCTGAAGTGGACGCAGCTGTGGTCGGTCCAGTGGAGTCCGGTGGCGTGGCTGAAGGAGATGTGCTTGCTGGAAGAGAAGACGGGGTCAAGCGTGTGGCCGGCGTAGTGGGTGGGCGTGTTCACCAGTTGCTTGAGTCCGAGGTTGGCGAGGTTGTCCAGCAGGGCGGTGGTGTTTCTGTCGTTGTTGTTCTCCAGGTGGAAGTTGAGGTCCCCTAGGAGGATGTAGTCGGCGGAGGGCATGGCGTGCGGGCTGATGAAGTCTGCGATGTCTTCGCTGAATAGTGTGCGTGGTCCCGGGGGTCTGTAGATGAGGGTGCCTCGGAGGGTGGTCTTGGGGTCAGTGTGTATCTGGAAGTGTAGGTGTTCGAGCGGCGGTGAAGGTCTCGTCGGAGTTAGTCGAGATGCGGATGGTGTTCTTGTGTACGATGGCGATGCCTCCTCCCGTCTGGTTGACGCGGTCCTTCCGGGTGATCTTGTATCCGTCCGGGATGGCTATGGCGATGTCGGGCGCTGAGGAGGCGTTCATCCAGGTTTCGGTGAGGAAGGCGACGTCCGGTGCTGTTGCGTCGAGCAGGTCCCAGAGTTCCACGGCGTGCCTGTGGACGGAGCGGGTGTTCAACAGGATGCATTTCAGGTGGTTGCTGCTGGTGCTCGACTTGGCGGAGGTGGTGCACGTCCGGGGGCAGGTGAATCGGCAGGCTTGGCAGGTGAAGGGTCCGTGGGTGCGTCTCGGTGAGGCTCGGTAGCAGGCAGGGTTCCGGCCGGCATTGAGTGCGGTGAGGGTGGCGGCGTCGTAGGTCCGTCGAGTAGTGTTGCATCGGTGGGATCCAGGGGTCCTGGCGCTGGGCGCGGGCCAGGCGCGGACGGGCGCAGACGGGCTTACCTTTGGCGCACCTTCGGCGCTCCGTCGGTGCTCCCACTGCGCGCGGCCGCTGCGCGGTCGCTCAGGGGGCGTCATAAGTAAGGAGCCTGGAGGGAGGAGCAGCTGGGTGGCGGGAGCGGGCGGCGAATGGAATCACGGGGGGGCGGGGCCGCAGGGAGGCAGTGGCGGGAAGTCCCAGGAGCAGCGGGCAGCGGGAAAGTCCCAGGAGCAGCGGGAAAGTCCCAGGAGCAGCAGGCAGCGGGAAAGTCCCAGGAGCAGCGGGCAGCGAGCGAAGGAATCTCCAGGCAGGAGGCGGCAAGGCAGGCAGGAGCGGCAGCAGTGAGTGGGGCGACCAAGCCCTGTGGAGGGTTATATGCAAGTCCTCCTACTATGTCTAAGACATGGGAGATTATGCTTCGACTATAAGATGGTACAAACTTGCGATCCGCAGTTTACTGTCTGATAAAGTCACAGTAATGTATGCTGTCTGCCTAAAGGAAACTCAGAAATAATCCCTAATTCATTATATGAGAGACTTTGAAGCTGGGGAACCATGTTAGAGTCTGGCGGGAGGCTCAAAAAACATCCTGTGATTTTGGGCAAATCATTTACTCTCCCGTGCCTAAAAATATTTGCAATGCAATAGGTCTTGCATTTAAATGCGAGACCTATTGCATTTCGAAGAAGCGGCCGTCATTGTCCCTGCTGCTTCAAAAGAGAAAGCGTCATGGAGCGCTGAACGTAAGTAAAGCACGTCATGCTTGCAGCAAGAGAAACTCAATAAGGAAAATAGTACTTACACACTTGAGAACACGTACCGTGTAACAACCGAAGTAAAGGGACCAGTCACCATGGGAGGTTACAGATGAAGACAAGGCAGTAGTAAGGAGGGACTAAGAAGCCTCGTTACAAATCAGACAACAGCATTTAAGAAGGACACTGACACAAGCCAATGACAAAAATGGGCGGAGAGGGGCAGGGCTTCTCTTCCATACTCCACTTCAGTCTCGCTGAGCTGCGCATGCTTGCTGACTCAGGGTTGACCTAAAAATGTAAAAGGGCACAAGCAGGCTGCATTCCTCTTTCCTATGAATGCTCACTTTAAAGTCAGCCAAAAGCAAAATAAACACCAGGGTCCCACAAAAACACAGCTTGACATTAGTCTTTGACTGCCTGGCAAATGTCACAAGATCAGAACTAGTTAAAAGCCTGTTTACTACAGAAAACTAGTTAGTGGAAGAATACTTTAAAAACAGCTTTAGCATGGGGAGGTACGAACACAAACTGCACATCCTAAAGCAAATAAAGCCAGCAAATCGAAAGTCAGAATCGTGAGTTACAACCCCCCAAGCCAATAGCACACCATGGGCGGATAGTTTTCCCAGGCCAACTTTCTAAAAGTCCCCAAGTTGTGGTTCGCATACCAGACGGCTGTGCTGTTTGGTAGGTGGCAAACTAAAAATGAAAGAAAGAAAGATTTAATTGTTTTTTGTTTACAGTTGAAATAAAGAAAAATATGCGCAATTCCAGTCGCTTCTGGCACTGAAGGGGCCTACATTATTTGTGTGCATGCACATTGTGCAAGTACAGAATGCCGTCATTCACAGTAAAGTAAGCCAGCGTCTGAAGTAGGCTTTCTCTATATACCATGCCATATACTGTGGTGAATGACAGAACAAGAAACCAATGGATGGAGAGGACTTGCTGAAAATCCCTGTAACTAAGTGTGTTATATAAATTATTCTACTGAAATAAAAAAAGACCTGGATAACGCTAGACCTAAAATACTGATTTTACCTATTAAGTACTATAGAAAACTCGGTCATACATTTTATGAGTAAATTCTAAAAGTTTTATGTCTTTTGCCATTGTCACTTTGATGACAGATCAACATGTCAATACAAATGATTGTGTGTTTCTCAAAATTCAATGTAAAAAGGGAACAGATACAACCTGAGACCTAAAAAAATGGTAGGATTTTATAACAAAGCAATAAGTGGAAAAGGAACATGTACCCCACATAAAGACAATGGAAGGTTAACCCACTCAAAAATAAAGCAGGAGGGAAAGGCAAGGTGTAGCGCATTTGTGTTTGATGTTGAGACTCGAGTGGTGACCAACAAGAGTATCTATCCATTCGACTTTTTAAGAAGCTTAGGGGGATATGTACAATAGAAGTGGTGGAGCGTGTGTTAGCCTCCTGGGTTTAACGACACACTCCGCCACTTCGGAAACGCAAGGCTGCACCATATTTACAAGAATGTGGTGCAGCTTTGCGTTTCCCCCTGCGATGGCGCTAAGTTTAACAACTTAGCGCCAACGCAGGCACCCTGCACCAGAGTGCAAGGGTGTCTGTGTGCAGGGAGGATTGGTTATGTGTAGGAAGGTGTCCTTGCTGCACATAAACAATCCTAAAATGCCATGTTGTAACTTTCATGTGTGCTGCTTCATGCAGCACACATTAAAGTTACAAAATGGCATTTTTTAAAAAGGTTTGTTTATGTACTGGAAGGGACACCTTCCTGTACATAAACAAACCATGGCATTTTGCTTTTTTCATGTGTGCTGCACAAAGCAGCTTTTTTATGTGCCCCTCCTGATCAGTTATCTGATTGCTGATGGTTTGCGACAGGGCCGGACTGGCCATAGCGGGCACCGGGCATTTCCCCGGTGGGCCGCCAGGGTGGGGGCTGGTTTTAGGCCCCTGCGGAGCCGTTTTTGTTACCAGGGGCATGCAATATCGGTCCCCGGTAACAAAATCGGACGAAACCGGCCCTAACAAACAGCTCGGCTGCACCCCCCACCTCCCCCCCAGGGGGGCTGGCCGAGCAGTTTTCCAGGGCCGGTTTCGATTCCCAGTCCGGCCCTGGTTTGTGAACTCGCTTATTTATTTTTCTCACAGTTTTTTGACTTGTGTGTTTGATTTTACGCACTCTCCATCTCCGATTGCACATTTGGTACCCCGACCTCTTTTGTGTTGCCCCTCATTTACTTCTGGAGTCTGGTGCGGATTTCCCCTTATGGTTGCTCTGCCTTCGCTGGCTCTTTGCTGTTTATTTCAGATGCTTTAGTATTGTTTAAAGTTTATTTGTTATTAGATAAGCATCACTGAAAATCAAGTAACCCACAATTAAATTAAAAACCAGCTTTTGCATTTTGGCAATTTCCATTTAGATCTCTTAGAAATCTCTTGTTCCCTATGTTGTGTCCTTCCAGGCTATCCGATTTTTCACTCCTTGCCAGGGTTCTGATTCACTTCCTTGTAATCTTATTAACTACAATGTTTCCCAGTGAGTGCCTCGAGATGTAGCCAGTGACCACGTTCGATAAATAAACTTGTAATTACATGTAAATGTAGTTAAGATGAACTTCAAAAGATAAAAATGTAATAACATCTAGTAGATACTACTGAGTGCATACGCGCATTAGACATAAGTTTGTTTTAGAATGCTTATATTCTGAATTCTAATCTTATTACCCTTCAGCAAGAGATCTAATTTAGTTAATTGTATACATCCATGTGTCATCATAAGCACAATCGAAAAACAACTGACATTCTAATTGACCAGAAGCATACTATTTTTTAATTAAGAATCAGTCAAATGCGATGAACAAAAAAGAAAGAACAGTTGTCGAAAGATTATGAAAAATACTTTTAATGTGTACCCACTTGATTTGTCAAAAGAAAGTTTTAGCTTTTGATCCTAACCTAATTACCTGTGCCATAATTATACAAACTAGACCTCCCCTTCACTTAACAGAGATAAAAAGCTGTGCAAAAACATACCCTTCTGTTTCAGATTTTACATACTCTCCTGTGCTCTCTGGTGCATTTCCTATGAGAGAACATGCCCTTGCAGACCAGAGGATGGTGTCCCTTCACACAGAGATGTGGAAGAGGTGCCTAAATAAGGGCCCCTTAGATTTCCGGTCTTCTTAACTGAGAAGTTGTAGTCATGGACTAACCACCTGACATGATGGTCCTTTCTGGACCCAAGGCAAACACAGACTTTCACGCTGGAACAGAACACTCAGATGATGCTCCTAAACTGAGCTTTGGTGAAAGAGAACATGCCTACTGATAGTGTAACTCCTTCCCGAACGACCAGAGTAGGGTTTATAAAAATGCAACAAGCAATATTGCTAAACATTCGCTGAGCCCAAAGAATCCCACACCTAGTAAGCTAACTTAAAAACTTGATACAGGTAGCCATCTTGTCCTGTGTGCCCGGGGCCCTGCACCTTTGTATTCCCCTCAGACACCCTGAGGTGGGGGTACCTCCTGGTTCCATGTAAATGTACGTCTGACCTACGGGACACCATTTACACTGTAGCTACATTTTTGGTGATTTTTATCTTTGCTTTTTTTTAGATATTTGTGAGACTTTAAAGTCACAAAACGTAATTTGCAATCTTTCGGTTAGCTAAGGTATCCTTTTAAATCTTCACAATATTAGCTGATTGTGAACCTTGTGCCATGGTACTGCATTGTGTTGGTTTCATGTTGTTCTCATTCTAAGTATGCTGTGGGCTTCGTGAAAATTGGAGCTTCCTAAACAAAACACATTTTCGTTTGGATTGCATTGCTGAATACTGGAAAAACCATCTGACATATCAGACTCTGTATTTAAGTGTGAGATTACCATCCTAATGTTAAGATTGCAAGTTTCATTATGCAATTACAGTGATACATTTGTGTATTGCGTTTTCATGCTTTTCATTTCTGACAATATTTAAAGTATATGTATCATATAATTAATAGAGTTGTGTAACACTGTTGTCATTGAGTTGCACTATGCCTATTTCTGTTGCGAACTTGGGGGCATATTAACTAGGGCTTTATCTCCGCTTTTTTGGCTTAAAAAGCCAAAAAAGCAGAGATAAAACTATTGCCCTATTTACAAGAGGGTGCTAACATGCATAATCGCATGTTAATGAGATGCAAAGTGGGCGTCACTGGGCGTACCCCGGATGGACTACCTTGTAAAACATCGCTGATGTTCACATCGCGATATTTATAAGGCAGCCCACAGGATTTTAGCACACGTTAGATTTTGACGAAAACGGCGGTTTTCGCCAAAAACTAACGTCTGCTAAAATCCTGACTTACCTATGCGTAACATAGGGGTGGATTATGCTGATACGACCACAGGAGTCGTATCAGCAAGGTTATCGCCGTTTTGCAGGGAACATCGCTGGAAAACCAGCGATGTTCCCTGCAAAGCGGCGATTTCCCGCTATCTCTGGAATTTTCATCGCCCTGGAGAAACGCGTTGTTAATAACGCGCTACCAGGGCGATAAATTCCAGAGATAGACGGCTTTGCGTTATTTATCCCTGTCCGTTGTTAATATGCCCCTTGGACAGTAATGAACTGGACTATTTGGTAATAAAGCCTGAGATTCACAAAATCACAGGCTTTGCATCCAAGTCTAAAACAACAATGTATAACAAAGGCACATTGCAGTTCACCAATATCTTTGCAAGTAACAATGTACACATTATGAGTTGTTAAAATAGGTGACTTGAAATGGGTGCCCTTCATTCCTAACAATATACTATGGAAAGTAGCAATGGTTTGTGACCTCATTCGTGGTTACAAACCCTTGATTCTATATAGACAACCGAAAGAGGGTGGTGTCTATTTGCGAAGTGTAAGCAGCCACATTTATTTCTGAATGTGGGCTACTAACACTTGGGAAACTCACTGGGATTCGGGGGCTGCTGTATAATCCCATCAAATGTGGATTTTTGCAGACGATTTGGTCGGATTTGCTGACAGAATCCTCCCACATTAATTTTAATGGGGTAGAATTGCTTGACTCCTACAGAAAGTACATTTTGCAGTGTAATGGATCATTACATCTTTCATGGCACAACATAAGCCCCAGGTTGCAGACATGTCCCTGTGTAAACACTGCTTTGCGACCCGGGCTTTGTAACCCAGGTGCTTGATATCCTGAGCACTTGTCACCAGGGAAAATATGTGTTCTCACTTTTGGAGACTCTAATGGCTCTGTGTGTGTATGTTCCAGAGAAGCCAACATTACAGCCTCACTCAATGGTCCACCCAGTATCCCTCTTGCCTCCCTTCCCCCTCACTGGAAAAAGTGGATTGAGCTGGTGGTCATGGCCAGGCTCAAGATGGGGGCGGCAACAATAGCTGCCCTTAGCCCCTCCTGTAGCCCCATCGACCAGCTTAATCCTTGATAGATCTGGGAGAGACTCTGACATCTATCACAAGTCCATTGATAGGTCTTCTATGCCATTCATGATGTCACAAACATATCAGCGAGGTGGCCTGCAATTGAACACTGGATCACCTCATTTGGTAGATTGAAAGTGCTCAGGCAGGTCTGGGCGCTGACAAACTCTCTCCACAGAAGCTCAGGCAATACAGTAGAATGTGACTCTTCAGGGGGACCAGAAATTGTTTTTCAAAATTGGCGCAGTCATGAAAGGCATCTAGGTGACTTGTTTTCATGATGTATATGTACATATCATAAGGGCAATGAAAGCATTTCAAAACTTGCTCTGTTGTAGGTTTCAGTGTAGAGTATAAAATCGGATACTCTCTATCTGCAATAACAACATTGTGCAAAAGAAGGAAAAGACTGAGTATATGGCTTGAATGTAAATATTGGCGGCAATTAGAAACAAGCATTTGCAATGCAATCGGTCTCGCCTTTGGGACCTTATATGTATTTAGCTATGCAGCACATTAGCCTGGGTGCTGAAACATCTACTATTCTTTAACATGGAGGGAAAGTAAGAACCAAACTGTGTGACACGCCAGTGATGGGAACACATGGAGAGAATTATTGCCTTTCAGCGGGAAATGATATAGTCCAAAGCTCTGTTTTTAATATAAAATCAGGGCCTTCGGTGGTCATATCACTGAAAATACAACATTTGAAAACAATATTATTGTCTACGGGTGCCCGTGGAAGACAATTTCTATGGACTGGAATCTAAATAATGCTAAAGTGATTCTGGTATTTTACTGACCTCTACTGGTTGTTTTCTATCAAGAAAGTTAAATAGAGGCAGTTGCCAGAAAAATACAAAAAAGAAAGTCCCTAAGCAGAAAGCAATTCTGGTATTTTACTGACCTCTACTGGTTGTTTTCTATCAAGACAGTTAAATAGAGGCAGTTAAACAGAAAAAAAAGTCCCTAAGCGGAAGCAGACAAGTCCTAGGGCAGATCTCCAGAGCCCACAAAGTACATACACATATAAGTATATACTAAAGTATATACAAGAGGTCTCGAATGCTCGACCTAAAAATGGGGGGTGGGAGGGAGTAACAACTTGAATTTTTGCAGTCTGACTGTAAACTCAACATTCATCATTGTTGCTCTGTCACCAGAATTTAGCTCTTTGTTTATGCTTCAATCTATAGTTTAAAAATAGTAAATCACTACATTCCATGTTGTGCTTTTTTGGGAAACACTCTAGAAGCCTATGATTTTACGAGGTATCCTAATCATTTGCTATTGTTAGCTCTACAGGACTAGATACACTTCTTGTGCGTTTGAGAAATTGGAAGTGTTTATGGTTCTATGAAGGTTGTTGTTAATTGCAGGCAGCAGAGTGCTGTAGGCAGTGCCACTTCTGGTATAGCTGCTCTATTGCCAACAGAGCATAGCTAACAGTGATGTTTTGTGTGAGGCATAACACTATCATTGTTACTACAGTAAGCAAACTCTTCATCAGAGTACATTGTACCCTTACTCATATTCACCCCTACACAAGATTTACAGTAAGGAAACTGTGCGTTTCAGAAATGTCAGCTCTGCAAAAGAGCATGAATAATAAAGAAATCCATTTTAAATACTACATACATGGGTTTCAGCCTGGGGGAAGATGACAGGAAGCCCAAACAGGGCTATACAACTATAGGAGACAGAATCCTCAACTCTTCATACATGGGACCATGAATCAAATATTTTACCTTTTTCACGACTAAGCAGCAACTAATTTTCCTGAGCCTGGACCCTAGCTAAATTGTTTCTTAAGTACTTCTCTACATCTTTAATTCCTGCAATTAAAATAGACGCAATTTACTCACACTAGGACAACGTGCTTTCTCTTGCCAATAAGCAAATTACTTTTATATCATCATTGTGACAGCCATGTCAGTGATTCTTGATCATCTCCTTACTCTGCACTATTTGTGAATATAAATCAGCAAGATTCACTACAACACTGAACAAGTCATATTTTCATTACTAATCCAGGCTATCCCTAAATGAGGTCTATTCATATACAAGAGTTGCCCTAATATAAGTATGTATCCTTATCGTGAGGTACATGTTCATGCACAACCATGGACCACATGGTCATTACAGCTTCCCAAAGAAAAAAAAGCCTGTTACAGGGTGTCCCTAAATTACGTCTTTTGGAGCTGGAAGGAAATGGAAAAGCCACTTTGAAGGGTTACAATTGCCACTGCTATAACTCAGGAATTAGGACGTACATTTTCTGCTTTAGGTGAAACGATTTTTTCAGCTTGGATGGTGTTTCCATTGCCCCCCTGAGCCCTTGACTCCTACTCAGCATAGAACAATTTGCTTTGTTTTTAAAGTTTAAAGCGTTTTATTCATTTTCACACAAAAATACTTACAGTTGACAGCACCCTTTTAACACTGGTTATTTAAAGGGAGTAAAAAGGGCAACTTGCATATTGAGAGATCCTTGATGGAAGTACAACACAAAAGAAAAATCATGAGACCACACCTTGCTTCAGTGTGCTCCCCACAGCGCTCTCTATAAACCACTTGAAACAAAGCTAGAGGGCGGTGCAGCCATCCAACTCGACCCTCCAGGTTTCTCTCTGCTTGGACAAACTGTAAAATCTTACACCTATTGTTTGTTATGGAACCAGCCATTCGCAGAATCACTCATTTTGCAAGACAGTGCCATCTTAGCATCAGGCATGCGTATGCCCACTAAGTGGATCATGTCTCAGCATATGTAGTCACCCTCCGGCTAGCAAAGCAGTGAAGCAGTGCCATCGGAGACATAGGCTTTTGGCTACAAAATACTATGGCAGGAAGTGTGCTGGCTAAGACTTTCGCATCCAAAGTTCACACGTAGCTACAAAACGTAGAAGAAAATGGCACACAAGGCTCACATTGCAAAAGACCTAGCCCCAAATTTACAAACATTTCACAAAACACAGTGTTGCATTGTGTGAAACGGAGAAAGCAGAACTGCGCCATTTCTCCCTGTGTTGGTGCACTGTGGGCTGTCTAGCATCAACGCAGGCTCCCTGGCGCCATAGTGCAAGGGTACCTGCATTATGGTCAGGATTGCTTTTATGCAGGAAGAGCTGCCTTCCTGCACAAAAACTATCCTTGGGGGCTTTTTCCTATTTGTATTGGTGCTCTAGAATGCAGCACATATGTAAAGAGAAACAAATGAAGAGAAATAAACATATTTCTCCTGGTTACGCCAGTGCACCATTTTTGAGCAAACTCATGTCTTCAACTCTTTGCAAATATATGTTTGTGTCAAAATCAATGGGTGGTTGCATAAGAACGCCCATGCATTAAACATATAGCACCTCCCTGATACAAAGTAACACAAGCAGTGCAATGCCTTCCTTTGCATTACTTTTTTTTAAACTAAGCAACACAAACCAACATTTGTATTGCTTAGTAAATACCAAAATCAACTTTGTGGCGAGTCTGCATCAAAAATGCGATGCAAACCGGATGCAAAACCTTTGTAAATCTGGACCCTGGAGTTTTCTTGCGATCATGTTAAGTCCATGCAGCTGCTTGTCATGTCTCAGCAGCTCTGCTCAACCCATGGCCATTCAAGCAAAGAAGAGCTGCTGAGTTTCCTCTGCATCTCTACATTATGGGAAGGAGCTGTCATGGGGGGCAGCCTGTAAATAAAACGTTTGGAAAATATTCTGAGCCACAGTGCCACAGAAGGACTAGTTAACAAATCATAAATGCACAAAACACAGCAACAGAGCACAAAATAGGATAGTGTTACTGTTGGACTTGGCCCTTTTTGCAGGGTCATCCCTGAACTTTTTGCCTTCCTCCTGTACTTTTTCTGACCTGTATTTGTTGGTTTTATGACTCTGGGCACTTTACCACTGCTGATCAGTGCTAAAGTGCATATGCTCTCTGTTATAAATTGATATATGGAAAAGTGACTCCATGTTTGGCATATTTGATTCACTGTCAGACCCTAGTACAGTGCACTGTTTGTGCCCAGGGCCTGTGAAGCAAATGTTGCTGGTGGGCTTGCAGCACTGGTTGTGCCACCCACAAGAGCAGCTTGGAAAGTGTGTCTCAGGCCTGCTATTGCAGAGCCTGTGTGCAGTCTGGTACTGCCATGTCGACTTGGTAAGTGCACCCACTTACCAGTCCCCAAACCTTGCTTTTCCTGAATATTAGTCACCCCTAAGGAGGGCAGGGTGAATTTTATGTGTAAGGTAGGACATGCCCTGGTGTGTGTGGCATGTCCTGATAGTGAATTACAGCCAATTTCGTTTTTCACTATTGCAAGGCTACCTGTTCCCATAGGCGAGAATGGGCAGTTTGTTTATAACATCTTATAATCCTAACTGACCCAGGGAACATGGTAGAAAAACTAATTTAGTATGCCTGAACTCAGAATGATAAAATACATCTTTTAGTGAAGTTGATTTTAACATTCTGTGTTTGAAAATACCACTTTTAGAAAGTAGGTATTTTCTTGCCTAACCATCCAGCCTGCCTCTGCTAGCTTGTGTATTGTGTGTCTAGGTTTGTGAGTGACAGGGGCTGGGGGACTCCAGGAGACAGGGTGAGTCAGCACTAGGCTGAATAGACCTAACTGCATGGGGAGTGGTGGGAGGAGTAGCACCTGGGCCTGAATAAGGCTGTGCCTGCTTTCCACAATGCTGACTCCACCTATTGTGGTGCGTCTGATGTCCCTGCCCACACTGACAAAGGAAGAAGTTGTGCACTGGCAGAATGCACCCAGAACTGGTTTGGACTAGGTACAGGACCCTCTGCCTTCAGAGGACAAAGGATTTGCTAGTATAAATATTGGGACCCAGACCCCAAGATTTTAGACCACTTCTGGGAAACAAGAAGAACCTTTGCTGAGGAGAGGAACCAGAGAATCTGAAGGAGGAGACTAACCCTATGCTGTGCGCTGTTTGAGGGATTGGCCTGCAGTGGTTGCCTGATTGCCAAAGAAAGGAGAAAGGAACTTTGTGCTTACTTTCATCATCTTGCAGAAAATCTCCAAGGGCTTGAAGATTGAGCTTGCCTCCTGCTGAAGTCTCAGGGACACAAGACTTCACCAACCAGCTCCCCTGAATTCCCTTGCTGGGAATTTGAAGTGCCTACTGTTGTGTTGGGCCTTCTGAGAGACTGCGTGTCGCTGGGAGCTGGAAGCGCGACTCACGAAGAAGAAGCGTGTCGCCGCCGCAGCAGTTGTCGTCGCATCGTCAAGAAAGCGTGCCGCCGCTGCCGCTGTCGCCATCGCATCACCGAAGCGCCTCGCATCACCGGAGAAGAGTGTCGCCGTCACAGCAGACGCCGTCGCATCATCGGAGAAGCGTGTCGCAGGGCCTGTCGCGGCTCCAAAGATTCACTGAGTCACCGCACGGCCGTCGGGCGTGCACGCATCGCCCCTTCGTTGTCGCATCGAGAAGAAGACGCCATTTTGTTTCATTGCACCGGGTCGTCATCGCATCGAGGCGCTGCTGGTCGCATCGCCACAGAGGCGCAGTAAGAAACCAATGCATCACCTCCCCACGCAGTGAAGAACCGACGCATCACCTCCTCTCCGGTAAGGAACCGACGCATCATCGTCCCCTACGCAGCAGTAGGGAACCGACGCATCACCTCCCCCGGAGCAGGGAACCGACGCATCACCGTTCTTGCGTGTAAGGAACCGACGCATCATCTTCCCTGCAACTCTTTTGTTTGTATCGTGTTACGCATCCAAAGGTACATTGAACGTAGAGTGTCGCATTTATCACCTGCATTTGAACTGAACTATTCTCTACCATTGACAGTCATATTTTTCATAGTGTATTGTGGATTTTTGTCATTTTGGGTCTTGTGTTAAGTCTATATAAAAATACTTATTTTTATAATACAACCTGTGTGGTGTCCATCTGTAGTGTTGTCACTGTGTTACTGTATGTGTTCACAAATGCTTTACACACTGCCTCTGAGATAAGCCTGCCTGCTCGTGCCAAGCTACCAAGGGGGTGAGCAGGGGTTATTTTAGTAGTGTATCCCCCTTACCCTGACTAGAAGCAAGGGTCCCTATTTAGACAAAGGTACCTACCTATGCCAACTATAGACCCCCAGTTCTAACATTGGTGGTCAGCGGTGAGGATTCTGGACTTGCATTTGTGATTCATGTACAGTGATTGGTGTACACTACTAGTGAGTGCAGACCAAACGCAACCACTTACATCTTGGTAGATTATTTTTTTTCCTGGGATTTCTATTGTTTCCAAGAACTGTCAAGTTTCAACATGAGCAACAGCGCCCATCACATCTGTTGATTTAGATTTTGAAGAAGAGAAATTAGAAAGTTACACTGTAAAACAGCTGAAACACTTCTGCAGGAGATTTAAAGTTGCTATGACCGGTCTCTCTAACAAGGATGAGTTCCAAAAGGCGCTGAGGGCCTGGGTGGAAGCAAGGAATAACCCTGAGCATGAGGAGGGGGCTGAGGATGCAGGAGGGCAACTAGATGGGCTATTGGGTCCAGGGGGGAGGAAAGCACCTTCCCCAACAGGTAGCAGTGTTTCTTCCAAGGGCCTGTCCCCAGGAGAGCTGGAGGACAGGGAGAGAAGTAGGATGCATGAAATGGAGCTGACCAAGCTTAAGATGGGTGGGCAGTTGGAATTGGAAATTAAGAAATTGGCCCTAGAGGAAAAGAGAATGAGATTGGAACATGAGTTGAGAATGAGAGAGCTTGAGTTGGAGCTTGAGAGGCTTGAGGCCATGAGGGTCTCAGCCCAGCAACAAGAAAATTGTGTAGCTCAGGAAGTGAGCTTTGCTGAGTTGGAGGTGGAATCCAGCTCAGATGGTGGCAGCAATATTGAGTTATCTCGTGCTGAGGGGGTAGTACACACACCCAGAGATGTGGCGCCTGACTTGGAGGGGGTTAACATACACCAGGAGGTTCAAGGATATGAGGTAGCTCCAGTGGTGCACAGTGTCCCTGAGATATATTGGGGAACTGGCCCACGGGTTCATGGTCCTAGTGGTGGGAGGGACACTCCACTGACTCTAGATGAGAGGAGCAGGGAGAGGGGTTCCCCCATGGTTGAAGTCCTGGTGTGTGAGTGTGGAGACCGCCAAGAAGAGTGTGGGTTGAGTGACAGAGACAGTCAGATACTCTCTTGCCAGTCTCAGGAGAGTGGTACGGGGTACGTGTGCAAGGCACTGGATGGTGAGGTGAAGGATAGGTTGGTGGGACTGTGTGATCCAATTGAGGGAAGGCATATTGTAAGTACCTATTTTCCAGAGCTATGCCAACACCTGGTGGAGTGTGAGTTCTCTGACCACAGGGAGCTCACAATGGAGGCAGACCTTTTGGTGGATTCCAGAGGGTCTGAAGAGGCATTGGGGAGTGACCCTAAGAGGAGTGGCTCAGGTGTCTTCCAACCCAGAGTGGTGGGAGAGGTTCAGTGTAGCCCAGCTAGGTCCCAGTGTAGTGGGAGGGGTGTAGGGGCTCACGTCCTGTCTCTGCGGAGAAGGAGTGAGTGTGGGACTGCGAGTCCCAAGGTGCCCGAAACCCAGTCTCAGGACCTGGAGTGTTCCCTAAGGGAACACCAGGTTGGGGGCCTAGATTGTACTGGTAGGCCATTTGAGGGGGATCTCCCAGGGTCTAGAGAACCTGGAGCGTCTATAAATGGAGCTCCAGTGGTTCTGGTGTCTGGCGGTGCCGCTCCAGTTGGGAGGGTGCAGAAGTCCAGATTGAGGGGTGAGAGGGGGATGTGTTCCCCAGTGGGAGAGCCAGTGGGTCAGGGGGCAGCCAGAAGGGCTGAGCCTCCTAGGAGTGACCATGGTGACACCACTTCTGTTTTGGGGGGTCTTCACGCACTGTCAGGTGGACAGAGGTCGGGAGATCAGCGCCAGGCAGACTGTCACACAACACAAGAGAGATGTGTTACCCTCTGGGGGGGCATGCTTGCTCCCCAGGAAGTCCTGGTGCGACAGGCAGATTCTTACACAACTCTAGAGGAGTGTGTTTCCCTTGGGGGGGGTTGGTGTACCCTCCCAGAAGTCCTGGGTTGCCAGGCACAGGTCCAGCCTAAGGGTACAGACCCTGGGTTGGAGGGCCAGGTTCAGGGTGTCCCCCCTGACCTGGAGGAAGGGGCAGCTGCTAACAGTGCCCCTACCAGTTCGTCTTTTGAGGGCACCACTCCAGGAGGGAGGGTGCAGGGCCCCAGTAAGGGGGGCGGGGAGAGGACAGCCTCACCCCTGGCCTCTGCCCAGTCTAAGGGTACAGACCCTATGCTGGGATCCCAGTTGCAGGATAGAACCCCTGAACTGGTGGTCGAATTGTGCAGGACGCCTGCCACAGGTGCCCTGACAATTCTGGAAGGGGGTACCGCTCCAGGTGGGAGGGTGCAGAGCCCCGAGGAGAAGGACCGGGTGTGGGAAAGCCCACCCCAGTCTCCGGTCCAGCCGCCGGGTACAGGCCTGGGGCTGGTGGGTCAGTGCCAGAATGTCATACCTGACCTGACAGGAGGGAGAGTGGACAAAGGGTGCCGGGCACCTGGGGCTACTGCCCCCCGCTCCATGACGCCCCAGAGGTTTGAGAGCCCTGAGAGGCATAAGGCCCGGGTCTCATCACTGACAGCTGTTAGTGACCACTGTGGCTTGCTGTCCTGGTGGACAGAGTGTTCCCTGGAGGGGGGACAGGAGTCGCACCCCAGGGGTGGACTGGGCCACACCTCTTTGTTGGCCATGAGCTTTCTGTCTGTTGGGACACACCTGTGAGCAAGCTAAGGCTAGGTGCTGCACAGATGGTGTTCCCAGATGAGGAGAAGGGTTCCCCATGGGTTAGCTTGGTGGGCCCTGAGAGTATGGACAGAGGGATCCAGATAGGTTCAGATTGGCGTAGAACTGGAATATGCCCCTGCTGTTGTGGGCCAGGGTCCAGGTTCTATCGCCCAAAGCAGGGAAGCCCATCAAGGTAGTGATTGGTCTACCCTGCGTTTTTGGATGGAAGGGGGTTGTGTTGGACTTGGCCCTTTTTGCAGGGTCATCCCTGAACTTTTTGCCTTCCTCCTGTACTTTTCTGACCCGTTTTTGTTGGTTTTATGACTCTGGGCACTTTACCACTGCTGATCAGTGCTAAAGTGCATATGCTCTCTGTTATAAATTGATGTATGGATTAGTGACTCCATGTTTGGCCTATTTGATTCACTGTCAGACCCTAGTACAGTGCACTGTTTGTGCCCAGGGCCTGTGAAGCAAATGCTGCTGGTGGGCTTGCAGCACTGGTTGTGCCACCCACAAGAGCAGCTTGGACAGTGTGTCTCAGGCCTGCCATTGCAGAGCCTGTGTGCAGTCTGGTACTGCCATGTCGACTTGGTAAGTGCACCCACTTACCAGTCCCCAAACCTTCCCTTTCCTTCATATTAGTCACCCCTAAAGTAGGCCCAAGGGCAGGGTGCATTGTATGTGTAAGGTAGGACATGCCCTGGTGTGTGTGGCATGTCCTGATAGTGAATTACAGCCAATTTCGTTTTTCACTATTGCAAGGCTACCTGTTCCCATAGGCCAGAATGGGCAGTTTGTTTATAACATCTTATAATCCTAACTGACCCAGGGAACATGGTAGAAAAATTAATTTAGTATGCTTGAACTCAGAATGATAAAATACATCTTTTAGTGAAGTTGGTTTTAACATTCTGTGTTTGAAAATACCACTTTTAGAAAGTAGGTATTTTCTTGCCTAACCGTCCAGCCTGCCTCTGCTAGCTTGTGTATTGTGTGTCTGGGTTTGTGAGTGACAGGGGCTGGGGGACTCCAGGAGACAGGGTGAGTCAGCACTAGGCTGAATAGACCTATCTGCATGAGGAGTGGTGGGAGGAGTAGCACCCGGGCCTGCATAGGGCTGTGCCTGCCTGACTATCCCTATGCTGTGTGCTGTTTGAGGGATTGGCCTGCAGTGGTTGCCTGATTGCCAAAGAAAGGAGAAAGGAACTTTGTGCTTACTTTCATCATCTTG
Source organism: Calotriton arnoldi (assembly GCA_963921515.1). Taxonomy (NCBI): domain Eukaryota; kingdom Metazoa; phylum Chordata; class Amphibia; order Caudata; family Salamandridae; genus Calotriton; species Calotriton arnoldi. The sequence continues at coordinate 437,918 of CAWUFW010006028.1, read as the reverse complement.
CAGAAAATCTCCAAGGGCTTGAAGATTGAGCTTGCCTCCTGCTGAAGTCTCAGGGACACAAGACTTCACCAACCAGCTCCCCTGAATTCCCTTGCTGGGAATTTGAAGTGCCTACTGTTGTGTTGGGCGTTCTGAGAGACTGCGTGTCGCTGGGAGCTGGAAGCTCGACTCACGAAGAAGAAGCGTGTCGCCGCCGCAGCAGTTGTCGTCGCATCGCCGAGAAAGCGTGCCGCCGCTGCCGCTGTCGCCATTGCATCACCGAAGCGCCTCGCATCACTGGAGAAGAGTGTCGCCGTCGCAGCAGACGCCGTCGCATCATCGGAGAAACATGTCGCAGGGCCTGTCGTGGCTCCAAAGATTCACTGAGTCGCCGCACGGCCGTCGGGCGTGCACGCATCGCCCCTTCGTTGTCGCATCGAGAAGAAGACGCCATTTTGTTTCATTGCGCCGGGTCGTCATCGAGGCGCTGCTGGTCGCATCGCCACAGAAGCACAGTAAGAAACCGATGCATCACCTCCCCACGCGGTGAAGAACCGACGCATCACCTCCTGTCCAGTAAGTATCCGACGCATCACCGTCCCCTACGCAGCAGTAGGGAACCGACGCATCACCTCCCCCGGAGCAACGAACCGACGCATCACCGTTCTTGCGTGTAAGGAACTGACGCATCACCTTCCCTGCAACTCTTTTGTTTGTATCGCGTTATGCATCCAAAGGTACATTGAACGTAGAGTGTCGCATTTATCACCTGCATTTGAACTGAACTATTCTCTACCATTGACAGTCATATTTTTCATAGTGTATTGTGGATTTTTGTCGTTTTGGGTCTTGTGTTAAGTCTATATAAAAATACTTATTTTTATAATACAACCTGTGTGGTGTCCATCTGTAGTGTTGTCACTGTGTTACTGTATGTGTTCACAAATGCTTTACACACTGCCTCTGAGATAAGCCTGCCTGCTCGTGCCAAGCTACCAAGGGGGTGAGCAGGGGTTATTTTAGTAGTGTATCCCCCTTACCCTGACTAGAAGCAAGGGTCACTATTTGGACAAAGGTACCTACCTCTGCCTACTAGAGACCCCCCAGTTCTAACAGTTACAATAAGGTTCAGAAAAAACAACTGTGGTTTGTGTAACAGCAAAGCTACATTTTACTGCTCAGAAACACTTAATAGAAGTGCATTGTTCCTACAGCCAACATGTGTCTCTTTCTACTGGAGTTTTTCAACGCCTATGTAGAAAACTGTAGTTTAATTCAATACGGTTTAACACACAACACACAAAAGTGCGTCTAGGAAAATATAGGAGTGGTGAAAACAAGCAAAATCGTAGTCCTTATAATTCAGGTCAAAACTGATGTAGCTCGTGTTAGGGTGGAAGAGTTTATTGTGCCATGTTGCCAAAGTCAAAGTAAAAATGTAGACATACGCCAAGTATCATGGCGTTTGCTTCTTAAGGCCAAGTAGTGTATGCCAGAAGAGGAGTGGGGCTATGATAAGCCCATACCATCTGAGTGTACATGCAACGCCTCATCTTGTTTGCAACCCTTACTTAAGAAACCAATCAACAATGCAAAAAATGAAGAGAGACAATAACAACAGCAAAATGTCAGAAGTGAACCAAAACGTGCCAGACACAATGATCAAGTCAGTGACTGAAGGAGCTAACCTAAAGTCCCTTTTTTGTAAATTGTTTGTTTGTTGTATTATTGTTATTGTGTTGCCATGAGCTCTGGTAACAGGAAACTTTCAAATCAAACCTAATATGAGGCCAGTCCTGAAGGTTTAGGGTAACCCTGGGCAAAGCACTACGCTACGCTCGCGTAGTTTGCGAAGTTTGCGCTACTTCGCACAACGCGAATTGCACGTAGCACAGTGCAAACACGCGTAGCGTAGCGTAGCGTAGTGCAGCGGTCATTTTTTGCTTGCTCGCGGTCCTCAACGTCAAGTTGGCGACCGCGAGCAAGCAAAATGACATCCCGGCGAGATTCTCCAACGCAGGGAGGTCAGGTTTCTCATTGCGAGTGGTCGCGTATGCTCGCGACCGCTCGCGATGAGAAACTACCAGTTCGCGTTGAGAAAGCTGCCGCTCGAGTAAAAATCTACTCGGCGGCAGTAAGACAGCTCGCACTGTGCAAGATGCCGTTTTCAATGATTGCACAGTGCGGACAAGCATCCGGCACTGTGCAATCATTGCGAACAGTGCACTACGCAGTTCGCGTAGTGCTACGCGTAGTTCGCGTAGTGCGAACTGCACTTTGCGTAGCTTCGCGTAGCGCTACTTCGCGAACTACGCCCAGGCTTAGTTTAGGGACAGCGTGAGGGTTGGGAGGGGGTAGGGGTATTTGGACCTCAGGGCGGGGAGGGGTAGGGGGGAGCTTTTAGCTTAGGGTGGGGGAGGGGGGTCACGACCACAGCCACGCATACCCCTTTACCATTCATGCCTTTGCCACGAAATTGCGTGGTAAAGGCACGCGTGGTAAAGGAATCCATGGTTAAGACGCATTTGTTGTTTAGGTTGCGTGGTAGAGGCATACATGGTTTATCCACTCGTGGTTCTATCATACAACCCTTTAATCCACCACCACAAACTCCCTGCATTCTTATCTTACTCTTTTGGGTTCTTTTTCATCCTTGCTTTCTCCTTTGTTGTTTTTTCCTGTCTTTCTTATGCTCCTTTTTTTTAGTTTCAGCCTTTCCTCTCCTATTCTAGTGATGAAAAATAAGTCCTGGTCCCCAAAAATGAGTCCAGATGAGAACCACCTCCTGCCACCAGCTCAATTTAAAACTGCCTGGTACTTCAGGCAGTGCAGAAAGGAGAAGGGTCCAAATCTCTGTGGTCTGATATCCTACACTTGTGGGTGGGGTGTGAAATGCAGCTGCAGGGACTGATGGGGCTAAGCTAATTAGGACTGACATGGCCATATTTGGGAATCTTCATTAAGTATGAAATTACTCAAATGCGCTTGACTATGTTGGATTAATTAAAAACTGGAGCACACCAATATATAAAACATGCATAAAACTAAGTAATTCAGTTTTTACGCCTTTTACACATTTACACGTCATCAATTTTCTACAAAGCCAGACCTCGTGGCTTTGTCAATAATTCTTGTTCTAAAAGTGAGTTCTCAACAGAAAAAACGAAATATGAGTGGTGGACCTGGCCCTTTTTGCAGGCTACTTCCCAACATTTTTGCCTGCCTATTTTTCTGGCTTCGTTTTTGCTGGTTTTAGAACTCTGAGCACTTTACCACTGCTTACCAGTGCTAAAGTGCGAGTTCTCCCTGTGTAAATTGTACTGGTGATTGATTTATCTATGATTGATGTACTTGATTTACTTATAAGTCCACTCCTTAGTAAAGTGCACCAGGTGTGCCCTAGGCCTGTAAATCAAATGCTAGTAGTGGGCCTGCAGCACTGATTCTGCCACCCACATGAGTAGCAATGCAAACATGTCTCAGATCTGCCACTGTAGTGTCTGTGAGTACAGCCTTAAACTGCCATTTCGACCTGGCAAGTGCACCCACTTGCCCGGCCCAAACCTTCCCATTTACTACATGTAGTCACCCTTGAGGTAGTCCCAAGGCAGCACCATGGGCAGGGTGCAGTGTATTTGAAAGGTAGGACATGTACTGATGTGTTTAACATGTCCTGATAGTGAAATACTGCAAATTTCATTTTTAGGTCTCGCCTGGCGTTGCAGCGCGCATGCGCTGCTCGCTCTGCGAGGGCTTCTTGTAATCAATACACTTTCAGAAGTGGTGTTTCGACTCTGCCCGTTATTTTGATTGGTTTGCGTAATTCGTTATGGTAAACAGTGTCTTTTGATTGTAACTGAGGCTTTTTAGTCCCTCCTGATTACCACCCTGTCCTCTTTTAGCCCCGCCCACCTGGACTGGATCTTTTACTGGCGGCGTGAGACGGTCTGTTTTATAATTACTGGCTCGGCACTTTTTTGTTTACCACTACTGGCATGTGGGTTGTGCGTTTAGCATTGTGTTACGTTTCTCTAACATTTATTTTCTGTCGAACGACTTTTTGTCCTTGTGTATATATTGCAAACGCACAGTCATTTTTTCCACCGTACTCCTTTGTTTTTACTCTGCGCCGCTCACCCACCTCTATTTATTTACTATAATAACATTCTGGGTAATTCTGGGCAGTGTATCTTTAAACATGGCGGCCGCGCCATGCGCGCACTCGCCCACCTCTATTTAATTCAGTGACATTTATGCAGCTGTTGGTTTACTCTGCGCCGCTCACCCACCTCTATTTATTTACTGTAATAACATTCTGGGTAATTTTGGGCAGTGTATCTTTTAAACATGGCGGACGCGCCTTGTGCGCACTCGCCCACCTCTATTTAATTCAGTAACATTTATGCAGCTGTTGGTTGTAGACGCTGTTCAATAGCTGTCGTGTTTTTGGCAGTAATGCAGCACAAGTATAAACATAACAGGCGGTCACAGGAAATGATTTCGCATCCCTCAACTTATTTCACCAGGGAGTGCGAGGAGCAGGGAGGCTGCATTGTTTATTATGCTGACGGGCTGGACTTCTCCTGGTGGCAGACCCGCCCTGGAGGTCTCTCTTCGCCCGATACCGGGTGATGCGTGGCCGCACATCAGGGAGAGCTGCGCTCGCCATGGTGCTCCACGGTGAGTGCCTGGGGCAGGGAGGCTGCATAGTTTATGCTGACATGAGATAGACTTCGCTTGGTGGCAGCCGTCCATGGAGCACTCTCTACACCCGATACCGGGTGATACGCGGCCAGGGAGCGGGGAGAGCTGAGCTCGCCATGGAGCTCTGCGGGTTCCTGCTGCTGGGCCATTGTGGCTGCTGCCCCAGGTAAAAAAATCTAGGCCCTTGCTCTCCTCTTACTTCTTTTCCGGTCGAAAAACTCCCTATACTCTTTTTTTTTTTATCCCCCTGGGATTACGTACATTATTTGTTTCTGTTTTACGGCAATAGCCCTGTGCCCCTTTCTCGTCATCGGAGACTCTAATGTGGGGAAAACCTGCCTGACTTACTGCTTGTAAAGAGATGTTTGTTTTAAATGTAATACCGAGCGCGGCGCCTGCTTCAGGAACACCGCGCTTGTTTTTTTTTTTTTTTTTAATGTAATACTGAGCACAACGCCAGCTTCTGGGACACTGCACTCTTTCTTTTTTTTTTTTTTAAACTTACACCAGAGGGTTTACGGGGAAGCTCCTTTCAGGCTCCGTATATTTCCGACGGCCCCTTTAAAGGGCGCTCCCAGACACCCTTACTCACCCTCGGGCCAGACCCGGAACCGGAAGGTTCTTTCTGCTATGGCTCACAGTGAGAAATCACATAAGGCACAATCACTGACTAACTGACCATGACCCGACCCAAGCTGCTGCTGCTCCCCTGCCATGGGCTTCTGCCGGGTTGTACTTCATGGAGGGGCAGCACTGCTACAAGCCGACAAACAGGAGGCACCCGGGAGTGACGTATGGCAGCGGGGGGCATTCAGCTCAGGGGTGATGAACAGTGCTGGTTTTACTAGTTACCTCTTCCAGCTCTGCTTTTTGCTGCAAACTGAAGCTAACAAACGTTATTATACTCTTCCAGTTTCATTTTCCTTTCGAATCTGGTCTTCCTGGCCTATGCACGTTCTCCTCACTGAGCTCTCTTCTTTTTGTAAAGCGCCGCTAAGAAGTAAAATAGACCCCGCTGGCATATATTATGGGTGGAATCCGTTTGTTTGGCCCGGTTATTATGCTTGGTCATCATGGCAACGTGATTTACAGGCACTGAACCAATCTTAAAGTTGTCGGCTCCTAACACACATCTAGACTCAGCTCACATCAATGGGCAGCTCATGGGATTGCCACAACAACCACCAACCGGGCTCATCGCAATTTTAATAACTTTTATTACATATTTATTCAAGTCTGTAAGCAACGTTAAATGCAATTTTTAATAAAATAAATATAAATAAAATGTGAGATTCAAATAATAACATACATACAGTCCATAACACATGGGTACAAAACATTGCCATTTACAACGCCAAAAGCTCTAAATCAAACAAATGCGAGACCTATTGCATTTCCAATGCTTGTTCATTATTGCAGGGACTATCTCTCCCATATGGTAACTCGGGGATTACCTTGAAATATATTTTAGGTGTAATTTCCCATTGGGAGCTGGTAGAGATTTGGGGTTTGGGGTCTCTGAACTCACAATTTCAATATGCATCTTTTGGTGAAGCTGGTTTGTAAATTGCATGTCTGAAAATGCAACTTTTAGAAAGTGGGCATTTTCTTGCTTAACCATTCTGTGAAAACACTACAAAAGAACACCACACCAGTTTAAAAAAATAACCAATATTTATCTGAATAAAACAAGACAAAATGACAAAAATCTGACATACACAAATCAAGATATCACTTTAAAACCTTTCACTGCCAGGCATTTTCCTCCCCTGGTCACGCCCTTTTTTGGCTTTTAGGGGTAGTTCGCACTTAGGCCGACATAAGATTTTGTCCACATAAGGTATCCACGCCAAATTTGCATCCTTTTCTCCCAACATCCTGAGGATTCTAAAGGTATCCAGGGTTTGTGGATTCCCCTGGAGGAGACCGAGAAATTAGGCAAAATACAGCTACATTTTGAGTTTTTGGGGAAAAATGGGAACAAAGTGCTGCAGAAGAAAGGGTCTGGTTTTTTCCCTGCAAATGGTATCAACAAAGAGGTTGTGGGGCTAAAATCACCATCTTCCCAGCTTTCAGGAGCAGGCAGACTTTTGTCAGAAAACCAACATTTTCTACACAGTTTTGGCATTTTACTGGAAAATAGCCTACTTTTTCTATTTTTGTGTGCTTTCATCCTCCTTCCCGTAAGCGGTAGAAATTGGTGTGAGACCAATTATGGATCCCGGAGAGCTATATATTTCTGAAAAGTAGACAAATTTCTGAATTCAGCAAGGGGTCATTTTTATAGATCCTTCAAGGTTTTCCTATAGAAAATAACAGTTGAAATAAAACAAATATTGAAATTGAGAAGAAAAAAAAAGAGCAGCCATTTTTGACTACCTTTTCACCTGTAACTTCTTCTAACTATGGTAGATTTTTGAAAGCAATATACTGTTACGTCTGCAGGACCCTTCTGGTTGTGAGGATATATAGGGCTTGTAGGTTCACCAAGAACCTGAGGTACCCAGAGCCAATAACTGAGCTGCACCTTGCAATGGTTTTTCACTGTGTACCGGGTATTCAGCAATTCATTTGGTAAAATATAAAGAGTGAAAAATACGTATCAAGGAAATCTATGTATTTCTGAAATGGGAACAAGATATGGAGTTTAGAAGCTGTGTTTATTTGTGCATCTCTGAATTTATGGGTACACATCTTAGCATGTAAATTGGAGGGCATTTTTCAAAATTATTTCTTTTTTACACACTGTCTTACATTTGGAAGGCAGAAATGCATAGAAAGACACTTGTGTGCCCGCAACAGAAAACGGCCCAAAACGCAACTTGGACAGCACATTTTTCCAGTGAAAACTGACCCTTTTTTTGCAGTGTGCCTACCTGTGGATTTTGAGCCCTAGCTCAGCCGACACCTATGGAAACCTAGCAAACCTGTATATTTTTGAAAACTAGATACCCAGGGAAATCCAAGATGGGGTGACTTGTGTGGCTCTCACTAGGTTCTGTTACCCAGAATCCCTTGCAAACCTCCAACTTTGTAAAAAAAAAAAACATTTTCCTCATATTTCTGCGATGGAAAGTTCTGCAATCTGTGGGGAGCCACAAACTTCCACCCACCCAGCATTCCCCCAAGTCTCCTAATAAAAAAAGTACCTCACTTGTGTGGGTGGGCCTAGTGCCCGCGACAGGAAATGTCCCAAAACTTATTGTGGAGACATCAAAATTAACTATCACAAAGCAACCTAGTTTTGCAAGGGAGTCACCGGAGTTTTTGGTCCCCGGCTTGACGGCCATCTAGGGAAACCTACCAAACCCAGTCATTTCTTAAAACTAGACACCTGGGGGAGTCCAAGGAGTTGTGCCTTGGGTGGATCCCCCAAGGTTTTCCTACCCAGAATCCCCTGCAAACCTCAAATTTAGCTAAAAAACAATCACATTTTCCTCACAAATCTGTGTGGGAAAGTTGTGAGATCACAGGGCCGACACAAATTTCCTACCACCCAGCGTTCCTCCAGGACTCCTGATAAAAATGGTACCTTACATGTGTGGGTGGGCCAAGTACACGCGACAGGGAAGGGCCTAAAACATATTGTGGAGACATCAAAATAATCTATCATAAAACGACCTTGTTTTGCCTGGGGTGCACCTTGGTTTTTGGTCCTGGGCTCAGTGGCCATCTAAGGAAACCTACCAATCAATCAATCAATCACGGCATTTATAGAGCGCGCTACTCACCCGGGAGGGTCTCAAGGCGCTGGGGAGGGGGTAAGTTACTGCTCGAACAGCCAGGTCTTGAGCTGCTTCCTGAAGGCGAGATGGTCCTGGGTTCGCCGAAGGTGAGTGGGGAGGGAGTTCCAGGTCTTGGCCGCCAGGTAGGAGAAGGATCTTCCTCCGGCGGTGGTTCTGCGGATGCGTGGTACGGTGGCGAGGGCGTGGCTGGTTGATCGTAGCTGGCGTGTGGGCGTGTAGAAGGACATGCGGTCGTTGAGGTACTTTGGGCCCAGGTCGTGGAGGGCCTTGTGTGCGTGGGTGAGGAGTCTGAACGTGATTCTCTTGCTGACGGGGAGCCAGTGCAGGTCTTTCAGGTGTACGGTGATGTGGCTGTGTCGGGGGATGTCCAGGATGAGTCGTGCGGAGGCGTTCTGGATGCGCTGGAGTCTCTTTTGAAGTTTGGCTGTGGTTCCGGCGTAGAGGGTGTTCCCATAGTCCAGTCGGCTGGTGACGAGTGCCTGGGTGACGGTCTTCCTGGTTTCAGTGGGGATCCATCTGAAGATCTTGCGGAGCATGCGCAGGGTGTTGAAGCATGAAGATGAGACGGCGTTGACTTGTCTGGTCATCGATAGGGAGGAGTCCAGGATAAAGCCCAGGTTGCGTGCGTGGTCCGTTGGCTTGGGTGCGGTGCCCAGGGCCGGGGGCCACCAGGAGTCGTCCCAGGCGGAGGGTGATGAGCCCAGGATGAGGACTTCCGTCTTGTCTGAGTTCAGTTTAAGGCGGCTGTTCCTCATCCAGTCGGCGACGTCTCTCATCCCGTCGTGCAGGTTGGCTCTGGCGGTGGTGGGGTCGTTGGTGAGGGAGAGGATCAGCTGGGTGTCGTCGGCGTAGGAGATGATGTTGAGGTTGTGTCGGCGTGCGATGGCTGCGAGGGGCTCATGTAGACGTTGAAGAGGGTCGGGCTGAGTGAGGATCCTTGTGGAACGCCGCAGATGACTTCGGTGGCTTCGGATCTGAACGGGGAGAGGCGGACTCTCTGGGTTCTTCCGGCGAGGAACGAGATGATCCATTCCAGTGCTTTCTCTCGGATTCCGATGTTGCTGAGGCGCTTCACTAGGGTGCGGTGGCAGACGGTGTCGAACGCCGCGGAGAGGTCCAGGAGGATGAGGGCAGCTGTTTCCCCGTTGTCGGTTAGGGTTCTGATGTCGTCGGTGGCTGCGATAAGGGCGGTCTCGGTGCTGTGGTTGGCCCGAAACCCGGACTGCGAGGGGTCGAGGGATCCATTCGTCTCGAGGAAGGCGGCAAGCTGTCTGTTGACGGTCTTCTCGATGACTTTGGCCGGAAACGGAAGGAGCGAGATGGGGCGGTAGTTCTTGAGGTCGGTGGGGTCCGCCGTTGGTTTCTTCAGGAGGGCGGTAAGCTCGGCGTGCTTCCAGCTCTCCGGGAAGGTGGCGGTGTGGAAGGAGGAGTTGATGATGTCCCGGAGATGGGGTGCGATGGTGGCGTCGGCTTTGTTGAAGACGTGGTGTGGGCAGGGGTCGGTTGGTGATCCGGAGTGGATGGAGTTCATCGTGCGGGTGGTGTCTTCGGTGTTGATCGGGGTCCAGTTGCAGAGGGTGGTGGTGGCGGGCATTGGTTCGGCGGTAGGGTGCGTTGTTTGTGCGTCGAAGCTGTTGTGTATGTCGGTGATCTTGCGGTGGAAGAACGCGGAGAGTGAGTTGCAGAGGTCTTGCGAGGGGGTGATGTCGTTGTTTCCGGCGCTGGGGTTGGAGAACTCTTTGACGATGCTGAAAAGTTCCTTGCTGTCATGGGCGTTGTTGTCCAGTCGTTCTTTGAGTGCCGACTTCTTGGTGGCACGGATCAGCTGGTGGTGTTTGCGGGTGGCGTGCTTGAGGGCGGTCCTGTTGTCTGTGGTCTGGACGAGTCGCCAGGTTTTCTCGAGAGTGCGGCAGTTCTTCTTGGATTCCTTGAGTTCGTTGGTGAACCAAGGGGTTTTCTTGCTTCCGGGTCTGCTGGGAGGGTTTTTAGTGGTGCGAGGTCGTCGGCGCAGGCGGTCAGCCACTTGGCGAGGTTGCTGGCTGCTTCGTTTGGGTCCGTTGTGTCGGTGGGTGTGTTCTGGCTGAGGGAGGCGGTGAGCTGCTCGGCGGTGATCTTGCTCCAGCTCCGGCGGGGAGCCTGTTGCGGGTGGTGGTGGGTCGCAGTCTTTCTGAAGCTGAAGTGGACGCAGCTGTGGTCGGTCCAGTGGAGTCCGGTGGCGTGGCTGAAGGAGATGTGCTTGCTGGACGAGAAGACGGGGTCAAGCGTGTGGCCGGCGTAGTGGGTGGGCGTGTTCACCAGTTGCTTGAGTCCGAGGTTGGCGAGGTTGTCCAGCAGGGCGGTGGTGTTTCTGTCGTTGTTGTTCTCCAGGTGGAAGTTGAGGTCCCCTAGGAGGATGTAGTCGGCGGAGGGCATGGCGTGCGGGCTGATGAAGTCTGCGATGTCTTCGCTGAATAGTGTGCGTGGTCCCGGGGGTCTGTAGATGAGGGTGCCTCGGAGGGTGGTCTTGGGGTCAGTGTGTATCTGGAAGTGTAGGTGTTCGGCGGCGGTGAAGGTCTCGTCGGAGTTAGTCGAGATGCGGATGGTGTTCTTGTGTACGATGGCGATGCCTCCTCCCGTCTGGTTGACGCGGTCCCTCCGGGTGATCTTGTATCCATCCGGGATGGCTATGGCGATGTCAGGCGCTGAGGAGGCGTTCATCCAGGTTTCGGTGAGGAAGGCGATGTCCGGTGCTGTTGCGTCGAGCAGGTCCCAGAGTTCCACGGCGTGCCTGTGGACGGAGCGGGTGTTCAGCAGGATGCATTTCAGGTGGTTGCTGCTGTTGCTCGACTTGGCGGAGGTGGTGCACGTCAGGGGGCAGGTGAATCGGCAGGTTTGGCAGGTGAAGGGTCCGTGGGTGCGTCTCGGTGAGGCTCGGTAGCAGGCAGGGTTCCGGCCGGCATTGAGTGCGGTGAGTGTGGCGGCGTCGTAGGTCCGTCGAGTGGTGTTGCATCGGTGGGATCCAGGGGTTCTGGCGCTGGGCGCGGTCCAGTCGCGGACGGGCGCAGACGGGCTTGCCTTGGCGCGCCTTCGGCGCGCCAGCGGCGCGCCCGCTGCGCACGTCCGCTGCGCGGCCGTGCAGCGGCCGCCATTTATGGGGAGGTGGGAGGGAGGAGCAGCTGGGAGGCGGGAGGCAGGGGCAGCGAATGGGCAGTCAGGGGGCGGGGCCGCAGGGAGCGCAGCGGCGGGAATGGCGATAGGCAGCGAGGGGCACAGAAAGGAAAAAACGGGGGAGAGCAGGCAAATCACGGGCACAACAACAGTGGGGCAGCGAGGGGCACAGAAAGGAAAAAAACGGGGGGAGAGCAGGCAAATCACGGGCACAACAACAGTGGGGCAGCGAGGGGCACAGAAAGGAAAAAACGGGGGGAGAGCAGGCAAATCACGGGCACAACAACAGTGGGGCAGCGAGGGGCACAGAAAGGAAAAAACGGGGGGAGAGCAGGCAAATCACGGGCACAACAACAGTGGGGCAGCGAGGGGCACAGAAAGGAAAAAAACGGGGGAGAGCAGGCAAATCACGGGCACAACAACAGTGGGGCAGCGAGGGGCACAGAAAGGAAAAAAACGGGGGAGAGCAGGCAAATCACGGGCACAACAACAGTGGGGCAGCGAGGGGCACAGAAAGGAAAAAACGGGGGAGAGCAGGCAAATCACGGGCACAACAACAGTGGGGCAGCGAGGGGCACAGAAAGGAAAAAAACGGGGGGAGAGCAGGCAAATCACGGGCACAACAACAGTGGGGCAGCGAGGGGCACAGAAAGGAAAAAAACGGGGGAGAGCAGGCAAATCACGGGCACAACAACAGTGGGGCAGCGAGGGGCACAGAAAGGAAAAAACGGGGGAGAGCAGGCAAATCACGGGCACAACAACAGTGGGGCAGCGAGGGGCACAGAAGGAAAAACGGGGGAGAGCAGGCAAATCACGGGCACAACAACAGTGGGGCAGCGAAGGGCACAGAAGGAAAAACGGGGGGAGAGCAGGCAAATCACGGGCACAACAACAGTGGGGCAGCGAGGGGCACAGAAAGGAAAAGGGGAGACAAGCAGACAAAACTGGCACCGGGGCCACAAGCGGAGGGCGATCTTACCTACAGGAGCAGCGGGCAGACAGCACAGGCGGAGCTGTGTGGTGGGGGAGCGACCTACCTGGCAAGGTCAAGGGTCGCTCTCCTCACCGTGCAGCGGCCGCCATTTATGGGGAGGTGGGAGGGAGGAGCAGCTGGGAGGCGGGAGGCAGGGGCAGCGAATGGGCAGTCAGGGGGCGGGGCCGCAGGGGACGCAGCGGCGGGAATGGCGATAGGCAGCGAGGGCACAGAAGGAAAAACGGGGGGAGAGCAGGCAAATCACGGGTAAACAACAGTGGGGCAGCGAGGGGCACAGAAGGAAAAACGGGGGGAGAGCAGGCAAATCACGGGCACAACAACAGTGGGGCAGCGAGGGGCACAGAAAGGAAAAAAACGGGGGAGAGCAGGCAAATCACGGGTAAACAACAGTGGGGCAGCGAGGGCACAGAAGGAAAAACGGGGGAGAGCAGGCAAATCACGGGCACAACAACAGTGGGGCAGCGAGGGGCACAGAAGGAAAAACGGGGGAGAGCAGGCAAATCACGGGCACAACAACAGTGGGGCAGCGAGGGGCACAGAAAGGAAAAAACGGGGGGAGAGCAGGCAAATCACGGGCACAACAACAGTGGGGCAGCGAGGGGCACAGAAGGAAAAACGGGGGGAGAGCAGGCAAATCACGGGCACAACAACAGTGGGGCAGCGAGGGGCACAGAAAGGAAAAAACGGGGGAGAGCAGGCAAATCACGGGCACAACAACAGTGGGGCAGCGAGGGGCACAGAAAGGAAAAAAACGGGGGAGAGCAGGCAAATCACGGGTAAACAACAGTGGGGCAGCGAAGGGCACAGAAGGAAAAACGGGGGAGAGCAGGCAAATCACGGGCACAACAACAGTGGGGCAGCGAGGGGCACAGAAAGGAAAAGGGGAGACAAGCAGACAAAACTGGCACCGGGGCCACAAGCGGAGGGCGATCTTACCTACAGGAGCAGCGGGCAGACAGCACAGGCTGAGCTGTGTGGTGGGGAGCGACCTACCTGGCAAGGTCAAGGGTCGCTCTCCTCACCGTGCAGCGGCCGCCATTTATGGGGAGGTGGGAGGGAGGAGCAGCTGGGAGGCGGGAGGCAGGGGCAGCGAATGGGCAGTCAGGGGGCGGGGCCGCAGGGGACGCAGCGGCGGGAATGGCGATAGGCAGCGAGGGGCACAGAAGGAAAAACGGGGGAGAGCAGGCAAATCACGGGCACAACAACAGTGGGGCAGCGAGGGGCACAGAAAGGAAAAAACGGGGGGAGAGCAGGCAAATCACGGGCACAACAACAGTGGGGCAGCGAGGGGCACAGAAAGGAAAAAACGGGGGGAGAGCAGGCAAATCACGGGTAAACAACAGTGGGGCAGCGAGGGGCACAGAAGGAAAAACGGGGGAGAGCAGGCAAATCACGGGCACAACAACAGTGGGGCAGCGAGGGGCACAGAAAGGAAAAAAACGGGGGGAGAGCAGGCAAATCACGGGTAAACAACAGTGGGGCAGCGAGGGGCACAGAAGGAAAAACGGGGGAGGGCAGGCAAATCACGGGCACAACAACAGTGGGGCAGCGAGGGGCACAGAAGGAAAAACGGGGGAGAGCAGGCAAATCACGGGCACAACAACAGTGGGGCAGCGAGGGGCACAGAAAGGAAAAAAACGGGGGAGAGCAGGCAAATCACGGGCACAACAACAGTGGGGCAGCGAGGGCACAGAAGGAAAAACGGGGGAGAGCAGGCAAATCACGGGCACAACAACAGTGGGGCAGCGAGGGGCACAGAAAGGAAAAAACGGGGGAGAGCAGGCAAATCACGGGCACAACAACAGTGGGGCAGCGAGGGGCACAGAAAGGAAAAAAACGGGGGAGAGCAGGCAAATCACGGGTAAACAACAGTGGGGCAGCGAAGGGCACAGAAGGAAAAACGGGGGAGAGCAGGCAAATCACGGGCACAACAACAGTGGGGCAGCGAGGGGCACAGAAAGGAAAAGGGGAGACAAGCAGACAAAACTGGCACCGGGGCCACAAGCGGAGGGCGATCTTACCTACAGGAGCAGCGGGCAGACAGCACAGGCTGAGCTGTGTGGTGGGGGAGCGACCTACCTGGCACCAAACCAGTACATGTCATACCTTTCAAATACACTGCACCCTGCCCATGGGCTACCTTGGGCCTGCCTTAGGGGTGCTTTACATGTAGTAAAAGGAAAAGTTTGGGACTGGCAAGTGTGTGCCTCACCTCCCCTGCGCCTGTTTTGTCTTTGTATTTGACGCATCCAAGTTACTTTGTGCTAAAAAAAACACATCCATTGATTTTTATATAGTAAACTGGTTTAACCTCTGAAAAGTGATATCTTTAGTTGTGTATGTTGTATTTTTCGTCATTTTGGTCTTGTTTTATTTAGATAAATGTTGGCTATTTTTCTAAACTGGTGTGGACTCATTTTGTAGTGTTTTCACTGTGTTACTTTGTGTGTATGTACAAATGCTTTAAACATTGCCTCTGAGATAAGCCTGACTGCTCGTGCCAAGCTACCAAGGGGGTGAGCAATGGTTATCTTAGCTGTCTGACTCCCTTACCCTGACTAGAGTGAGGGTCCCTACTTGGATAGGGCGCAAACCACTGCCAACTAGAGATCCCATTTCTAACAATGAGCTTGTTTGAGCCTTGTAGTTATTTACAACCTGATAAAGTGGAATGTGAGCGGAATTCACAGGGCACTGATTTGAGTAAAAAATATTTATTGGAAGAAAGTGGTTGATATCAGGAAAAACAATAAATTCAATCGGAGGTCCTCTTGGTGGGAGACCTCGCTCAGGCGTGAGAATCCGAGGAAATCTAAAAATAATGAAAAGACACGACAGCTCTTGTCATGTGAACGGATGAGCTTTTAGAGCACATTTGCGGCTGCACGGCAGAAGGCAGAACGATTTTGAGTAATAGCTGCCTGGAAAAGAGCATTCATTAACTTTTAATAAATCATTCCTCAACAAGCGGGGTGTGCTCTGCAGCGTGCAGCAAATTACTGTCTTTCTCTCACACTGAAACAAAGTGCTGAGGCGCTGGACCCGGAGGAGTTATTTGATTGGAACGCATGTATTTCTGGGATCTTGTGGCTGACGTTATAGAAACATTGGCGATGTTGGCGCTCCCTAAGGGATTCCATCGGGAAGCCCTGGTAATCGAAGAATATACGGAATATAACCAGGATCAATGAGGTGAAGGTAAACACAGAGTTAAGAACTAGTTCACACAGCCGTATTCGGATGAACCCCTATGAGAGCAGCATAGATAGCATTCCCATTCCATGCCGGGCCTCTCTGCTAAAACTGAATGTCAGACGACAATTGTGATATGACATCAATCGGCTGTCATAAAGCTTTACAAGGCATTTCAACCAGATTATGAAACGTGCTGACTACCAGACTATAAAGGCTGCGGAGCTCCAGTGCTTCAGGACTGTGATAGCACTATGTGCAAATATTAGTCTGTAATATATCACATTCTATAGCATTACTATTTATCTTTACCAAAATTATACTTTTTCGCTCGATCAAAAATGTGTTCCAGTGTTAAAGGAATTTAGCGTTTAGATTTCTTTGAGAATTACCCGTGGGGAACAGATGCATGGAAAGGTGCATGACACTTTCTATGTGTTGGTGCTGTCATTTCAGCATGTCGGCTCCAGTAAGTGTGCAGGTTCTCTTGGGTCTCTTTGGTTCTTCTTCCCCCCCCCCCCAATATTAGTGAATGTGCAGATGCAGCTTGCATTATTATACAAAGATGCACATTCAGTCACATAATTGGTTAGCAACTCTTAAGGCAGATGGCGTTTCCCCTTCTCTATTATCATATATAAAACACATTTTTTAAATGTGTTGTTACGTTAATTTTGTAGACTTTTTTTATGGCCTGATATTTTAAATTATAGGACATTCTGTTCTGTTGCTTGTGTTTTCTTTCATGGTTACTGAGGAAGTGGAACTGTCGCCCCAGGGTTTAGTGGCAATTTGTAATTGCATATTTTCTAACACACAAGACACTGTTAAACTCTCAGCAGAGCAAATCCAACCTTGATGCCTTTCCTAAACTTCAAAAGTTGAAATGTTTGTGTCAAGCTCTCTAGGAGTTCCTGCACCTGGTAGTACAGTCACTAGATCTAGCATGTTTGAAAAAAGGCACCTTCAGCTTGGAGTAAACTGAGGAATGAATGAAGCTGCGATAAACCTTTTTGGACTCATTCTACTGAACACTATATCGACCAATAACATCACATACCAGACCGCATTCAGACCTTGGAATGGTTGTTCTTAAACATTACACACTGCACAGTGCTATCACCAACGCTCGCACCACACGAGAAAACCACACCGTTGGCTGGCTGACAAAATCACCGGCACTGTCACGCTCACATCAACAACCTAGAGCCGAAAAAAAGACTAGCAAAACTACAACACCAAATCATAGGCACATAAACAACAAGATGCGATCTAGACTGAAACAATAAATAGAAAACACTAGGCACATTGCGATTAATGGACAACGATCCACATGCCGAAGAGGCAGAAAAGTTCCCCAAGGCATCCATCCATACACATAAAACCCAACTTTAGTCTTTCAAGATGGAACAGTTTGAAACTAAACACCGAACAAAGTATGCACTAAGAAAACTAAACACAAACAAATACTACAAATGCATTGACAGGAATAGGATAAAAATCAATTCAATGCCAAATTGAGAGGTAGATGTTGAAGAAAAAACAAAATGAATGGAGGAAACGCATGCTGAGAAAAGCAAAGTGATTGCATTGGGTCCAATAATGAAGGAATAGTTGAAAAGAGAGCGAGAGATGGAGAAAGAAAGGGAGGGAGAGAATTCAATTGAGAGCGAGAGAGAGAACGAAAGAAAGAGAGGGGGTGGGCTCTGAAAGTCAGTCAGATAAAAGTGCTCCCAGTG
Organism: Calotriton arnoldi; assembly: GCA_963921515.1. Taxonomy (NCBI): domain Eukaryota; kingdom Metazoa; phylum Chordata; class Amphibia; order Caudata; family Salamandridae; genus Calotriton; species Calotriton arnoldi. The sequence goes on along the minus strand of CAWUFW010006028.1, from coordinate 420,417 downwards.
CAGTGATTACTCTTGAGACTTTCGTAATTTTTATGATGTATTAGCTTTTCTCTGGAAATGACATGCTGGTCTCCGTTCAATTTACACGTTAATACAGTTCATTTTTAAGATTCCAAAAGGGCATTGCTTGCATTGCTCTTTAAGCCCACTTGAGACAGGATGGCAGAGAAAATCGGTAGAATGTTTCTAGCGCTGCAGGAAACATTCCGGATGCACACCTTTCATTCATCCACACAAATACTCTTATGTCCTTTTTATCAATGCCTGCCTGATGGAAACCCGCAGCATGTCTTAAAGACATTGAAAGTGATAACAAGTAAATATAAAACCAATGTATTGATTTTAAAATACAAATTTATAATAAACAATTTCTAAAAAGCACAGTCCAGTATTGTTGCTGGAAAGCATTTGTTGGAGGCAACTAGGAGCGGGCAGAAGGATCAGGCAAAGGAAAATAACTTACCAATATCTCAGAATCTGTCTTTCTCTTCTCACTCCTTACTGGGTGAGCTAAGCACCCTCACAAGTGCCATTAACGGTAGCACCATTACTACCACCACCCTTACCAATACCACCACCATTGCCACTACTACAGCAACAATTACTATACCTGTCATCTACAACACTATTAGTGTCATTACCACCACTATTAGCATCAACAATATAGTTACCATTACCACATTACCACCACCACCTCCACCCTTACCACCACCTCGTCATTACCACCATCAGCAATATTACCATCACAACCTCTATAAATACCATTATTACTATTTCAATTACTTTACCATCATCATTACCACCATTGACGTACCATCACCATTTCCATTACCCTAGCCATTAAAACAACCTTCACCAATACTACCATTACAAATTTAACCAACACTATCATTAACACTACGACCATTGCCTATATGGCCACCGCCATTTCCACCATGATCATTAATGGCAACAAAATTATTGCCACCTCCACTACCTTCACTACCATACTTAAATCCACCATCACCAACCCCACCCATACTATTACCGCCAGTACAACCACTCGTACCATTATTACAACCACAATTATTACCACTGTTATTCTCATTATTATCATTAGCAACATTGCCACTTTTGCCATCACCACTGCATTTACCACCATCATTACATTCACGACTAAAACCGGTGCATCCTTTGCTACCACCATTTCCATTCCCATCATCACTACCACTATCATTACTTTTACCATTGCCATATGTAATGCAATCATCACCACAATTAGCCCAAATAGTACAATTGTTACCTCTACCACTTTTAGCACCAACATACTCCATTATTGCCAACCCCATTAACATTGCCACCTCCTCTATTGCTAACCACAATTAACACCATCATAACCACCACCATTGCCAGTGCTACTGTTATCACCACTGCCATTACCACACAATAAGTATTCACACAACAATTACCTATATAACTATAATTTCCACTATAACTCCCTCTTACACCACCGTTATTAACACTATCACCACCTTCTTCACCCTTGCCACCACTATTACAATTGAACCACTAACACCATTCCAACCAACATAATTACCACATCCACTACCACCATCCTCACCACCACTATCAACACTACCACTACTATCACCACCTCCACTATTGCCACCGTCATTATAACCATAACTATCACAAACAGCACTATTACCATCCCACAACCATCACCACTAGCACCACAACCACTGCCAATAACATCACCACACCACCAATATCACTATCACCATGACCACTAACTCTATCACCAACAACATCACCATCATTATCAACAACATAGCCACTATCATCACTACCACAATTGCCACTAAAAACACCTCCACTATCACCAATATCACCAGAATGAATACTGCTTCTAACACCATCACCACTACTACTACCTTTACCTCCTCTATGTAGGTATGTATTTATAAAGTATTACTACAGCACAAACCTCACTAAAGCATTGGAGTTCTGTACATGGTCAAAGGCAAGCGTAAAGTCAATTAGTAGTAGGAGCGGAGGCTGGCTCGTTAAAGCATTGTGATGTAGTGTTTTTAAAGAGGTAAGTCTTCAACTCTTTCCTAAACAAGAGCAGCGCTGGGCCTGAACAACTGAAAAATATACAGCATTGAACAATGTAATCATAATCACCACCACTAGCACCACTATCACCACTACAACCGCTACCACATAATCACTCGTACAAAAATCCCCAACACTTCTACCATCATCACCCCCACTATCAACATTACACACATCATGATGATCTCTTATGTGTGTGTGTGTAAAAGCATTGCGTGTTTGGCAGTGGTATATGTGTGTTAAAGAAAGGGCGACATGAACAAGTGTATGAGAGAAATTGAGTGTTTGCTATCAGTAATAAAAAAGGCTAGCTCTATTGGCTTTTCTGATGTTTGCTTTTTAGCAGTTTCAATATAACATCTCAATGCACCTCACGGAGGAAGTCCACAAAGCTGAAACCTGCGGGGATTGCTTGTATTCCTCTTCAGTGGGGATGTGGCCTTGTACTGCAGACTGGACTGCTTCTACTGAAGTGTGACCAAGACTGAATTTCGTATGGTTGCTCCCCATGAGAATACATACTACAGGTAGAATAAGTATGCACTGGGATGTGCATATCTGGACCTGGACCTGGGCGTCCTTATCGATAATACCTTATCCATGCAGGACCATGTGCGGGTCCTATGTGGAAGAAGCTTCGCAACTCTGAAGCTCCTAAAAAGGCTTTTTACTTGGATTCCATTGGAATGCAGAAGAACAATTACACAAGCCCTACTTATTAGCAAGCTAGATTATGGAAACGCACTGTTTGTAGGGATGGTGGATTACCTCTTCACACGCCTGCAGGTGATACAAAACGCAGCTGCTAAACTGGTGTGCAATAAAAGTAGATTTAGCTCAGCGTCCGAGTGCATGAAACAGCTCCATTGGCTGCCCATGCGCCAAAGAGCGAGATTCAAGCTGCTCAGCCATGCACACAAGGCACTGCACCAATGCGGCCCCACAATTCTTCAGAACAAAATCGAATTCTACGCCCCGACGAGGTGCCTGAGGTCACGCCATCAGGCGCAAGCCAGGACAAAAGTATAAAGAAAGCTAAGGCAGGAGGTCGTTCCTTCTCATATCTGGCGGCTAAGCATTGGAATGAATTACCACAGGATCTACGTCTCACTGTTGACTACATAGCATTCAGAAAGAAACTCAAAACTCACCTGTTCCCCAAGGCCTAATATCAGACATCCTAGCAGCACCCAGCACCCACTATCACCTCTACCATGAGACCTCGCTACTTTAGCGCCGTGATATCCTCTTGGATGAATGTTGCGCTCTATAAATAAAATAAATAAATAAATGTGTGCAGAAGAGTTTCCAGTGGCCTAAAGCTTTTGGGGAAACCACTCACCACCTATTTTGTTTTAATAATGGGATGCAGATCTAATTTGAATTATTTCCACCAAATACAATTGGCAATGAAAGACACTATGGGGCACATGCATCAAAGCTTTTTGCGATCGCAAACGGTGCGATTCGCAAAAATCGTCCGTTTGCGATCGCAAAATGGGCTTTTGCGATGCATTAAACAATTTGGCATGCGTAATTTCGGTAATCGCAATATTTTGCGATTTCCCAAATTGCGATTGCATTTAAGGAATCGCAATTTGCGATTCCTTACATGTAATGCAAGAAGCACTTTAAAATAGCGATTTCGCTCTTTGGGGCCGCAATTTACCGTAAAATAAAACAAAACGGTATTTTGCAAAAACTTTGAAAAATGCACTAAAGTGCATTTTTCAAAGTTTCATGTCACACACACACAAATGCCCTTGGGGCATGTGTGTGCGCAACATGGGTGCACAGGACAATTTCAGGGGTTCAACAGGGTGTCCTTTTGACACCCTTGCACCCTTGAAATTGCATGCGCAATTTGCGAGTACCAATTGGGACTCGCAATTTGCGCATGCAATTTCCCATTCATTCCTATGGGCCTGTAGGCCCATAGGAATGAATGGGAAGCCATTCCTTAATTGTGACTCGCAATTTGCGAGTCGCAATTAAGGAATGTATAGGAATCGCTATTTTTATAGCGATTCCTACATGCATAGGCTTTTGCGAGTCCTTAATTGCGATTCCTTAATAATCGCAATTAGGGACTCGCAAAATCCTACCTTGATGCATGTGCCTGTATATCATTAAGATCAAGTCTTAGTTTAATAGGAATCCTAGTTTATTATAGAAATGCAGAGTGTATATAAGTTAAAAAAATGTGTGCAAAGCTGATTACCTATGTCCTCAGTTAGAGTATGGTGCACACTGCACCAATCCACGTAGGTCAGTGGAGAGATGCCCTCAGTGACCTGGTGAACCACCGCTCACCACACTTACATATATCCACCAGGCTGCTGGGAGTCTCTGGTCCTTCAGCTGAGCAACAGCAACTATGGTTACACTTTTCTGAGTGGGCGCCATGTTTAATGCATCCATTCAGCAAAGTGCTTTTAAGAATAAACTTCCAAAGTGACAGATTGTTATTGAAGAGCAACATAAAAATGTCTATGACACACTGGGAGGTTTTTCCAAGCATGTGAGAGGTTAATTTCATTTGCTACCTGTTATGGACCACCAGCCTTTCACTGGCAGTCTCGTTAAGGAAAGCATGTATACCATAACATCTGCTATAATTATGATGAACAATTTGAATACATTAACTGATTTCCTAAAGGCAGATGGGCTACCAGTCAAAGGTTTCCACTAAGTTTGAGCTGAATTTCAATTAAGGCAGAGTAATTAAAGAAATCTCGGTAATTTTGCGTTACTCTTTGACACAGAATTACTGATTGTTAGAACTGGAATTTCTGGTTGGCTGAGGTATGCCCCCAGGCCAGGCAGGAACCACCACTCTAATCAGGGTAAGCTAAGTACACACTAATAAATAGCCTGTGCTCACCCTCTGGTAGCTTGGCACAGAACAGTCAGGCTTATCTAAAGAGTCAATGTGTAAAGTTTTTGTGCAACACACACAGTAACACAATGAATACACCACAAAACGACTCCACACAAGTTTAGAAAAATAGATTATTAGATTCTGAACAAAATGAGACCAAAACGACAAAAGTGCAATGTATAGAAGTTGAGATATTGAATTTCAAAGAACAAGTGAAAAATAGCACCTAGAATCAAACAGCGCTTACGGGGTTACTTGCGATGCACTGGACCCGGGCAAAGTCAAAGTTTGGGCAAACCACGATGAAGCGCCGGCTGGCTACAGGACCCACATAGGCCCAGGTGGAAAAAAGTACCTTTCTTGTTCGCAACTGCAAGATGCGTCGGGAGATGCGTTGATGTCGATCCCGCAGCTCGAGGATGTGTTGATTCTTCTCCATGGAGTGATGGCAATGCGTTGGTTCTGAAGGTGAGAAGATGGGCCGAGATGCATTGGCTCTGTAGAGCAATGCTCCGGGTTTCTCCACGCAGTTGAGGGATGCGTTGATCTCTCCGAGCTGCTGCGACGGCGATGCATGATTCCGATGCGTCAGGCTCTCGAAGCGCTGCGTTGTTTCCCATAGCAAAGTACCGATTTTACTCCTGCAACAGGGTCGATGCGCTGGTTCTGCTACATGCAGACAGGAGATGCATCAATGTCTGTGTTGCAAGTATCTGGTCCACTTCCACTGAACCAGGCGCAGGAGTGGAGACTCTGCTACACCTGAGTTTCAAGCAACAGATGGCAAGCCAACAAGCCCTTGAAGCACACTTGAAGAAAACGCAGAGTTCAACTCTCCTTCAGCAAAGTCAGAGAGCAGCAGACTGCAGGGCAACAAAAAACAGGGCTTCCAGATCAGCAGTCCAGTTGGGTCCTTTAAGCAGCACAGCAGTTCTTCTGGCAGAGCTTCAGTTACAAGCCCAGTAGCGTCTGATTTTAGGGGATCATAGACACAGTACTTATACCCAAATGTGCCTATGAAGTGGGGGCGACATCAAAGAATGGTATTTGATGTGCACAAGTATCGTTTAAAATCCAGCCTTGTCTGTCAGGTTATCTGTGGGTGGGGGGAATCAGCTCTTTGTGTGGGGACAGGACACTACCTATTGAGGGAAGCCCCTCCCTTCAATCCTGCCCAGGCAGGGCCATCAGAATGCATATGTATGTAGATGGGTCTTAGACACACCTAGTCTTCCTGTGTTTTTGACTGTCTAGAGGGAATGCACAAAGTGTAGCTGTCACCCACCCCAGACATGTATTGGAGACAGGCTGCAAGGCACATTGAGCAGTAAGTGCAGAGAAATGCCCACTTTCTGAAAGTAAAAAGAACAATTGATGGATTGAATGCTGAACAATGTCTCACCTCCAGTCAGAGATCTGGGCCTAAATCCATAATTTCTTTGCTCACCACACCATTCCAGTTTGACCCGGCCATGTGCAAATCAGTCTAGACCCTGCTCCCAATGGGAACAGTCCAGCCAGAACTGCCAGGCTAGGTTCTTCCGGGACAGAAAATAAGCATCCTAGGACCAGTTTTGGGGTTTCACCTCTCATCAGCCAGGATAGTCTGAATCCAGTGGCATGGTGAGCATGGGACCCAAGTCAGGGCATACCCATCCCACTCAGGGTGATAGATGCAAAAAAAGAAACAATTGATGGTGGAAGGCTGAACAATGTGAAACAGTCATCCCCTGTCATAGGGCTTGGCCTAAATCCATCATTGTTTTGCTCACCATGCCTTTCCAGTTTTGACCCAGCCATATGCAAATCAGTCTTGACTGTGCTCCCCATGGGAACAGTCCAGCACAAACTGCCAGGTCAGGTCTTTCTTGGACTGAAAACAAGCATCCTAGGATGGGTTTCAGGGTATCACCCCTCATCAGCCAGGATAGCCTGAATCTAGTGGCATGGCAAGTACAGAACCCACATCCAGGCATACCCGTCCTAGACGTGTATCGGAGAAAGGTTGCAAGGCACACAGAGCAGTAAGAGCAGAGAAATGCCCACTTTCTAAAAGTGGCATTTCTAAAACGGTAATGTTGAATCCACTTCACCAGTAAGGAGGATTTATCATAACCATTCCAAAGATATAAAACATGATCTGCTACTCCTCTCTGATCAGGAATTACAGTTTAAAAGTGTATTAAGGAATTACCCATGTTAACCTGTGAGAGGGATATGCCTTACAGTAGTGAAAAACGAATTTAGCTGTTTGTCACTACTAGGAGATGCAAAACATAAAACTACATGTCCTACCTTTTACTTACACAACTCCCTGCCCTTAGGGCTACCTAGGGCCTACTTTAGGGGTGGTTTATGTGTAAGAAAAGGGCATTTTAGGGCTTGTCAAGTAGTTTTAAATGCCAAGTTGAAGTGGCAGTAAACTGCACACACAGGCACTGCAGTGACAGGCCTGAGAAAGGTATGAAAGGCTACTTATGTGGGTGGCACAATGAGTGCTACAAGCCCACTAGTAGTATTAACTTAACAGCCTTGAGATTATGGTATACCACTTTACAAGGGACTTACAGGTAAATTAAATATGCTAATCATGTATACACCATTACACACATGTTTAGGTAAGAAGCTCAGGCACTTTAGCACTGGTCAGCAGCGGTAAAGTGCTCAAAGTCCTAAGGCTAACAAAAAGATTCAGCAAAACGTGGAGACAAAAAGCAAAAGGTTTGGGGGAAGACCACCCTAAGATTGACAGGTCTAACACCGATTATGATGAGATCATGCCCGCCCGCAATATTAAGAGTAATTTGAGGGGGGGAAATCCTACTGCAAGAGCACATTTAGCAAGCACGAACCACTGCTTGCTGTCGCTATTCGTGTTCTGTTGCATTTGGTGTCATTTTAGATGTGAGGGTTCATTTTCTGCTAAAAAAATGTTGCTTAATGTCGGGAGTAAGTTAGTTGAGGAGCAATCCTACCCCAAATGCACATTTAGCAAACTTGAGCAGCTGCTTGTGCTTGCAATTCATGTTTTGTTGCATTGAGCACTATTTCTTAATGCAAAATGCATCCTCCCGTCCATTTTGGACGTGCACGGGGAGTTATTGTGTTAGAAAAAAGCAGTAAATGCAGAATTACTCTTCTAGTGGAATTCTGCACAATCAGGCTCCTGAAAACTTAAAAATAAAACTAAAAAAAAAAGTATTAGATCAGAAGCCAATAGAGGGGGGCTACTTGTTTGGCAGTGCGGTTTGTAGACAAGCAAAATACCAGCGCTCAACAGGAAGGGAGCCAATGGCTTTAGGCCAATAGCTTTAGGCAAATGCTATCAGCAGTGTTAGGTGGAAGTAAATTGTGAATGGCATTTCAGAAGACAAGTGGAGGAAGAGGGCTGGCTGAAAACCCATAAAATCAGGTTTATGATACATATGTTTTTTAATTAAAATCAAAAGGTCTATGCTAACGCCAAGACATAAAAGGTGGTTTGTGCTCCCAAAGCCTCTGTTTTTGAGAATAGCAGGCTTTGTGTCAGCAACGCATATTTGTGCTCAGGCTCAGAACATCATTGTCGAAATGCGGTGGTCCTAAGGCAATGCAATCATGTTTCTGAAGTAAGGCAAAGGCTAAATTGTCTTCCAAACAGTAGCGTCACTATGGGGGTGCGGGGGTGCGGTCCGCACCGGGTGACACCATCACATGGGGTGACACCTTTCCCAAATGAGACTATTTACTAAATAGTCTCATTTGGGAAAGGTGTCACCCCATGTGATGGTGTCATGGGGTAAGTCGTGAGGGGGTGACACCATGAGTTACCGCACTGGGTGACACCAACCCTAGTGACGCCGCTGCTTCCAAACAGGACAATAAGTACCCGTTCGATGTACCTTGCAGTGAATAAGAATTTGAGAAATAATGTTCTAAGGAAACATTCTCAAAGCAATCCACTTTAGAGTTCCTTTGCGCTCACTCTGTCCTTTTATTGCATGTTTCCCAGATCAGTCTTGTTCCATTCGGGAGTTGACCAATTAGGCATTTAGGATCTGAATTATGGAATGGAATGACAATCCATCCACACAAAATTCCGACTCACCGATATTTAGAAATGTACTGAAAACGTTCTTGTTTTGCTATCTATGTGTGTGTTCACCTTTTTCTATGTCTTCATTTCAGATGATCTGCTACTTGGCACAAAGACGACTTTTGGGTGCATGTTCACCAATAAGTAAATAAAATTAAAAAACACATTAAGCCAACTGTATCAGGTGGGTTGTTACAGGTTCTCCACAATCATCAGCATTATCAGGCATTGAGGGCCATATTTATAAAAAAAAGTTGTGCAACGCAGCACTCCACCTTTCTGCACTGCGTGACAGGGAAAGGGCAGGAATGCACCGTATTTAACATAATTCCTGTCTTTTCCCTGCACTGGGGCACAATGTGGTGCCTAGCGCAAACACAGGCACACTTGCACAACGGAGCAAGGGTACCTGCGTATTAAGCAGGATTGTTTTTGTGCATGAAAGGACAACTTCCTGCACAAAAAACAATCCCCTGAGGCATTTTCCTCTTTCTATGTGTGCTGCAGAATGCCAGACATAGAAAGGTGGTTTGTGCTCCCAAAGCCTCTGTTTTTGAGAATTGCAGGCTTTGTGCACAGAATGCCACACACACAGAGGAAATATCGAGGAGAAATAAAGATATTTCTCCTTGTTATGGCTCCTCTGGGGATGCATAGCATTTTGTTGCATTCCCATGTCTACCAGTAAGGGTAAGTCTGGGAATGCGCCAAAATACATGAATGTTACGTGGGAACACCCACGCACCACCCATGGAATGCCTTCCTGGGGCAGTGTAATGTAAAACAGCAATTTGTTTCGCATTGCGTTACTCTAGATTTATCAAACCACGCAAAATGGACTTGCGTGGCTTGATAAATCTTACTTAGTAGTTGTGCCACCCTCATGCCCCATTGCGTGGTGCAAGGGTGATGCAACTGCTTGATAAATGTGGCCCTGAGTGTCCTAGGATGCACTCAGTGAATGAATACGACATTTAGCTTTGTTCCATGCAACAACTCACCTCCCTTCTATTACCACTTCTGCTTAGGGGAACTTTTTCCCCTTGCCTTGGAATGTTCTCAAGGTATTAGATCTGTAATAGCCTAACAAACAAGCATTCAGCCAGTGTCTGAATGACCCCACTACTTTATTTCCACAAAGGCATACATGTTGGAAATATTTTGGTAAATGTCAAAGCAACCAGGCAAGTAGTTCAAGTCAGCCTCAAACACATGAAGCATGACACATCCCTCGCCATCCTTCTGAGCTTCTAACTGTAGACTTCCTTACACCGTCTTTTCACAGCTAGGAGCCTCAAACACATGAAGCATGACGCAACCCTCTTCATCCTTCTCAGTTGCTTACTGTAGACTTCCTTACACTTTCCTTTCACAGATAGGGGCCTCAAACACATGAAGAATGACGCAACCCTCATCATCCTTCTCAGCTGTTTACTGTATACTTCCTTACACCTTCCTTTCATGTATAAGAGCCTCAAACACATGAAGCATGACGCACCCTCTTCATCCTTCTCAGTTGCTTACTGCAGACTTCCTTACACCTTCCTTTCACAGATAGGGGCCTCAAACACATGAAGAATGATGCAACCCTCTTCATCCTTCTCAGCTGCTTACTGTAAACTTCCTTACACCTTCCTTTCATGTATAAGAGCCTCAAACACATGAAGCATGACACAACCCTCTCCATCCTTCTCAGCTGCTACTGCAGACCTTCCTTTCATGTATGAGAGCCTCAAACACATGAAGCATGACGCAACCCTCTCCATCTTTCTCAGCTGCTTACTGTAAACTTCCTTACACCTTCCTTTCATGTATAAGAGCCTCAAACACATGAAGCATGATGCAACCCTCTCCATCCCTCTCAGCTCTACTGCAGACTTCCTTATGCCTTCCTTTCACAGATAGGGGCCTCAAACACATGAAGAATGATGCAACCCTCTTCATCCTTCTCAGCTGCTTACTGTAAACTTCCTTACACCTTCCTTTCATGTATAAGAGCCTCAAACACATGAAGCATGACACAACCCTCTCCATCCTTCTCAGCTGCTACTGCAGACCTTCCTTTCATGTATGAGAGCCTCAAACACATGAAGCATGACGCAACCCTCTCCATCTTTCTCAGCTGCTTACTGTAAACTTCCTTACACCTTCCTTTCATGTATAAGAGCCTCAAACACATGAAGCATGATGCAACCCTCTCCATCCCTCTCAGCTCTACTGCAGACTTCCTTATGCCTTCCTTTCACAGACAGGGGCACACTTCCCGTGAGGGAAACATCGGTTACATCGCAGTGTTTACACCGCAATACCTTTACAACGCGGGTATTACAACGCAAGTCATTACAATGACTTGCGCTGGATGGCGCTCTAAGCTAAGGAATAGTATGATTTACTATTCCAACACCTTCCCTACTGTAACGTAGGCTGGAGTTGGAATAGTAAATCATACTATTCCTTAAGTCCAGCGCCCTCCAACGCAAGTCGTTGTAACAACTTGCGTTGTAATGCCTGCGTTGTAAAGGTATCGCGGTGTAAACACCGCGATGTAACGTCGTATCTTCTTCTCATGAATATGACCAAGGCAATCCCATCAACAATCTGAACGATGGCTGCCTGTGCATTGGAGGGGTAATCTTGAAAGGCAAGATCAGTTTAAGTAACACCTGCCCCTATCATGGATCTGAAATCACACATTCTCGGGTTGAGGCTACAACATTTTAAGCTGAAAGTCTTGATGCTGCTCTTGATGAGTCTGAATTTGGCACATAAAAATGTGATGGTCCTTTACCAGTGTTCACGGGTGAGCAGTCACGGCAAGTCAAGCTCCTCTCTGTCTTAGTGACTGAGAAAGCACTAGACATCACTTAATGAAAATGCAAAATTGTATTTTCTTACACTCTTAAACAGGTCATTGTTAAACTGTATTCTCAATACACTTGCATTGACAGCAACTGTCTTTGGCTCCCCACATGCATTATTCTATACCCAGTGGTATGTCCGTCAACTACACAGGTGCTCCAGGCATCAACTACTCTGCTCTTTACACTCTCTCTGAACAGGACAGGTGCTATCTGTCTGCTCCTTCCAAGACAGGCACTAGGGCAGGGCAATTGAACGCACACCCCTTGTGGTTGGGGCGGTTGTCCGATTTCCCCTAGAACAGGTGTGAAGGGGTATTCAGAGTACTAAAACTTTCTCACAACTTTAAAACCGTCTCTGACGAGCATGAACAGTCTCGCAATGCGCGTGGCAAACGTAATTATTTTTAGCTGGAGCGGATGCTGGAGGGACTGAAAAAACCGAATCAGGCTTGGCGACTTCTCCATTTCTCACACACAAAAAGGGATCGGGACTCAGAGCACGGCTCAGGAAAACATAAAGCAAGCGCCTGTTCTCCTACCTCCACTGGGCATCAATTTACAGCGGTGCGAATGTTTATGATTTTTATAATAATCCTATGAAAATGAAATAAAAGCATATTGCTCACTGCTTCAACACTACCATTTATCTCCCCTTTGCAATAATTTATCCTGGAATTGTTTGCATCCCTGGAACCTGTGGTGTCATTTATCTCAAGTGAGCCATCCAATTGTGAATGGTGCCCAATAAAGCCTGAAGATGAATTAATTACCCGTTTCTCTAGAAAACAGATGTGACTTGAACAATCACTTATTATCTTTTGGGGTTTCAAGTATTAGGACATTTCGTGTGATAAATATACAGGGTCTGCATTAATGCCCATATTCTTCCTAGCTCGGCCTGCAATCTCAGCCACTGTTATATCTGTTGGATAAAATTAAAATAAAGGCACAGATTTACTAATGCAAAGCTATCCAAAGCAATGCATTTGTATTAACTTTCCAGCACAAAAGGTATTTTGCCCTGAAAAATTCATGGCAAAAAGCACATTGCACTCTTTTGCCTCTTTTTGAGTCAAGGGGACGTTAATGGGTCATTACGTGGGAGGATCAGCTCAAGCACCCACAGGTTTTGACACAAACCCCAATGCACTAAAATAGCCAGACCGAGTTTTGTATAAAAAAACGAATGCCTCCTTGAAACACACATAGCACACATCCCCGTGCCTAGAGCTTTCTGAAATGTGTCTAGTCATAGGACTTTATACTGAATGGGTGTGCCCCAATACCAGTCCTATGCTAGACAGTGCTCCCTCACCTCTGTGCCATGGTGCGAGGCTGTGTGTCTCTCAAGGCTTCTTAACTAAAGCGCCAGCACAGGGAATGACAGCAACAGCAGGCCAATCTTAGTGGGTTATGGCTTCGCACTGTATTTACCCCTCTGTGCCACACAGTGCTGGAAATGTGGTTGCTGTGCTCCTTGAACAAATAGTAAATCTACCCTCAAAATATCTTCTGATGGAAAAAGTAAAAATGAAATATCCTTAAATCTTCCTGAAGTACGATGATCAGCATTATATCAAAAAGAAACAAATGAACCTTGCATATTGTAACAGTGAACTAAAATGCATAAATGTACCAGGAGTTACGCAAGTTATTACATTATTACCACATGTAACTCTGTCAATTTACAGATCAGTGTATGAATTCACGGATACAAAGGGGCAGATTTATCAATGTTTCATGCAGCGCAGGAAGCCAACTTGCTGCGCTACGTGAAAGGGAAAGGGCAGGAATGCGCCATATTTACCAAGGACATTCCTTTCCTTTCCTAGCGCTGGCGCACTATTTGTTGCCTAGAGTCAATGCCTGCATTGCAGAAAGGATAGTTTGTGTGCAGGAAGGGACACCTTTCTGCGCAAAAAAAATCGTCTGAGGCATTTTAATCTTTCTATGTGTGCTGCAGAATGCAGATGGAGAAATAAAGATATTTCTCCTCGTGATGCCTCACCTGGGAAGGCGCAGCATTTTGACGCATTCCCAGGTCTACCAGTAATGTTAAATGTTGGAATGACGGACTTTATACTTTATGTGTAATGGGTATTAAATACTCCCAGGTAGGGCTGAGTTAAATTGTCCAATCATGCCTACCTATAAGTGTTCCTCATTAAAAATTGTTATCAACCATCCACATTTACTCTCCCATTCACCAAGAAAAAAAGGTGAGAGAAGTCAGAAAGTGCCTCATGTAAGCACCACCCATGGAGCTACTGGTTGGTACTCACCAGTTTGCTTGTTCTGTCATCATTGGCAACTTTCGTGACAGAAAGAAAAAGTGTGTGACCTAATCCTTTAGGCTCATGCGAAGTGGTGAAAGAATAATAGTGACGTGTAAGTGATCGTATCATCTATTGTACATCTAAGCCCCGTAGTGTAAAAAGGTGAAAAAATATCCTTATAAAACTGAGTTATGATCATCTATTCTACACATACTTTATTTCCATAGTGTCCACACTCGGTTAAAAGAAACGGCATGTTATGACCATCTTAGCTTGAACGGCCGACATTTTTCATTGCCCAGACACTTTGCGGCAATTTCATCAGGGCACGGGGATGCATCGCCACCTCACTGATGCTTAAAATCTGTGGTGGTTGATAAAAACAGGAATGATAGTGCCAGAGACAAACAAAAGAAGCCATAAACATAATGATCAATTATGATATGGTGACAAATTTCAAAATGCAACACAGCTCGTGTTTGTGTTTTCACATATTGCCATAATTACCGGGTGGATGCCTGGTGACTCCTCCAGCAATACACCAACAGGGGCTAACAGTCAGCCTCCACTGCAGAATTCGGTACAGCACAGGCGAAAAAGTACCTGCAGGTAGACATACATGTTTATTTTGCCTTTCTCGTTCCAATACCGTACACATAAAGAGTCTCAAGTGCACCTCTAGTATCTGCAAGAATAAAAATCATGAAGTATATTCAGAAGTGCCCGCTATCTATATTCAAATCAAGAACCCACGTACTGTTTTATCGTTAGGGCAACCTTTTGAAAAAAGTGAACAAGTGACCGAAAATGCTGACCAGTCCTTATCGTATCAGGATACTCATTCGTTTCACCCGCTACTGCCATACGAGAACGTCCCGCTTACCTGCTCAAGCACTGCAAGCGCCGTGACACATAGCCGTCCGGACTCGGATGACCTCCCCACTTACTGCTACTCCGGCAGTTCGCGCTCCGATACTCCATACGCGCTGGCGACTTGTGCGCCCCGAGAAGTACCAGCCCGTGACCCGGAAGTCAGGCGGAGGCCCCTCCCAGACTCCGGATGGACAAGGATCTATATCCCAGCCTATTGGGTAATGGAACGAGTCTCCTTGTGATCATTCGGTGACTCCGGAGATAAAATGGAAACCATTTGGGTTCATAGGGACTGTCAGTGTAATAGCATTCGCCCCCATCACATTTTCACGTTCCAGCGGGCGCCATCTTGCAAAGGCTTACTAAATTCTTAATCATATATCACAAGCCACATCAATAGTACTTATCAAACCCCAATTGTGCTGTCTGTTGTTGGATAAAGTCAGCCAATCCTTTCCTCAGCAAAAGTTATGACAACATAGTATACGGGGCACAACCTCCAAGGGCGAGCTGAGATATACATGAACGAGGGAAAAGTGTATCTTTCTCCTATCGATACAAGATGGATATTATTAAATAAAAGGCACTAGTTGGTTTTACAGTGAAGTCATGGCCAAAAGGAGACAATTCTTAAATTTATAGACATATATACAGACCATCCCCAGATGTAAAAAGCACTGATCTGCGCTGCTCGCATTCAAGTTCCACCCCTTTTAGAACTGGTGTACCTCCAGGCCAGCGCCAGGTAAATGACAGCCCTGATTAATGTAATAGATATCTCTCTCTTGTATGTGCACCAACAAGTAGCCTGTAATGGTGGCAACTAAGTCATCTATTCTGTTATGATACTCCAGCCTTTCTATACAAGTCATGTATATATCCCCTCTTGACAGTATGTCACAATAAATGTAACATACATTATTTGCCCACCCTGTTCCATTCAACAGAATCATTCAGGCCCACCTGGTCTACTTTTTTGGAAAAAATCCAGCGAGCCTCTTTTTGGACCAGCCTGGTCTCAATCGTATGTGCCTCCCCTGGTACTTATTCTAAAATTGTCCATTTCAGATCCCTACAGTTATGGTTTACTTCTTGAAAATGGCGCACAAGACGTGTAGTCAGTTCTCCTGAATTAAGAGTGCTGATGTGTTCTTGGACTCACACCTTAATTTTCCTTGAGGTAAGACCGATACAATGTTACCCACAATCACATGTCAAATGCTAGATAACATTAGTGGTATTACAATAGCTGAACTTATTTTGGAACCAGATCCTCCCATCCGCCAAAATGACACTTTTGGACGCTTGAGTCAAATTGCACACTTTACAATTCCCACACGGGAAATGTCCAGATGGAACCCCAGTTTCCTGTTTTCGTGAGAGGTTTTGCCACGTATGAATATGAACCAACCGGTCCCTTAGATTGGTAGCTCTTTTGAAGGCACATCTCGGTTGGGGCATTTTCTTCGATCCTATGTCCAACAGATGCCAGTGTTTCCCAATGATTTGTCTAATCCTAGTAGACAAAGGGTCGAAAGTGGTCACAACGGAGAGGCATTCATCTTTATTTCTTCTACTCCTTTCCAGGCGAGCCTCTTTTGGGGTGTTTAATGCTCTTTTTTGTGCCCTCTTGATCATCTTGGAGGGGTACACTCTTTCCTTGAAACGTTGGGCAAGACAATCAGATTGTACAACAAACGTCTCTGTGTCGGTACAGTTCCTCCGGTATCGGAAAAACTGACCCACCGGGAGACCATCCCGCAAAGCCCTGGGATGAAATGACCGATAGTGCAGTAACAAGTTTCTGTCTGTCAGCTTCTGATGGACAGTGGTGCACACTTTTTTGTCCTTTGCTGTAATATCCAGATCCAGATAAATTGCCGATCGCCTATCTATGGTCCATGTAAAACGTAGGCAACTATCGGCTTCATTCAACCATTGGAGGAAGTCATGTAAACGATCCTCTGGTCCTGTCCAGACACATAACACGTCGTCAATATATCTCTTCCAGAGAGATGTATATTGGGAGAATGGATTGGAAACATGATGTATAAAGTTCTCCTCAAATTGACCGACGTAGATGCATGCCAGGCTAGGTGAAAAGGTTGCCCCCATTGATGTCCCAGAGACCTGAAGGTATAGCTGATTCTTATAACCAAAAAAATCTTTGTGAGAGCTAGTTCAATACAATTAAGAACAAAGGAAGGTGGTGTATCATAGAACCACTCACAGGCCCCAAGTGCATGTGCTGCTGCCACCAGCGTGGCATCTTGGGGAATGCTGGTATACAGAGACTCAATGTCAATGGTAACCAGAAATTGATTAGATGGATCATATTCCAAGAGTTCCAAAATATTCAGGATATCAGTGGTATCCTGCACATAAAACGGTTGATTGATGACAGTCTCCCTCAGAAAGAAATCGGCAAACTGTGATAGGGGTTCCAACAATGATTGGAAACCCGACACAATCAGGCGTCCAGGAGGTGGACGCTGGGCCTTATGAATTTTAGGCAGAATGTAAAATGCAGGAGTTCTTGGTTTAGAATTGAACAGAAACTCTGCTTCCTTGCGAGTTATCCATTTCTTTTCTTTGGCATCTGCAACCATTGCCCTGATTATGTCTTGAAATTCACCCATAGGATCTCTCATAATTGGCATGTAATTTGAACGTACCCCCAGTAGTCTTAGTACCTCATTTCATTTTCATAGTCTTCAAGGTTAAGGACCACAATCCCACCGCCTTTGTCAGCCGGTTTAATTATTATTTTTTCATTCGCCTGTAGAGATTTAATAGCTTCCCAGTCATTTTTGCTCATATTCTGGAAAGTGTGCTGACCATGCGACTCTTCAAAGATGGTGATGTCTTTCAGCACTTGTTGTTCAAAAACAGTAACCTCAGGGCCCAGGGATGAATTCGGGGGACAACAAATTGAGGGACGGTGCAGATTAGTGGAAAATGCTGAGTGGGGGTCCAGTATCTTCTCCTCAAAAAACTTATGGAGACGGATTTTCTGCATCATTTCAAAGAACTCCATCCTAAATTTGAACCGTCATGTTTAGGGATTGGCACATAGCCTAAGCCTTTATTGAGAAGATACAACTCAGAAGGAGTTAGCTGATAATCAGAGAGATTTACTACTATATTGTTTATTGAGGAGCTCTCCCTCCTCCTGATACGATAAGGACTGGTCAGCAATTTCGGTCACTTGTTCCCTTTTTTCAAAAGGTTGCCCTAACGATAAAACAGTACGTGGGTGCTTGATTTGAATATAGATAGCGGGCACTTTTGAATATACTTCGTGATTTTTATTCTTGCAGATACTAGAGGTGCACTTGAGACTCTTGATGTGTACGGTATTGGGACGAGAAAGGCAAAATAAACATGTATGTCTATCTGCAGGTACTTTTTCGCATGTGCTGTACCGAATTCTGCAGTGGAGGCTGACTGTTAGCCCCTGTTGGTGTGTTGCTGGTAGGAGTCACCAGGCAACCACCCGGTAATTATGAAAATATGTGAAAACACAAACACGAGCTGTGTTGCATTTTGAAATTTGTCAACAAATCATAATTGATCATTATGTTTATGGCTTCTTTTGTTTGTCTCTGGCACTATCATTCCTGTTTTTATCAACCACCACAGATTTTAGGCATCAGTGAGGTGGCGATGCATCCCTGTGCCCTGATGAAATTGCGGCAAAGTGTCTGGGCAATGAAACATGTCGGCCGTTCAAGCTAAGATGGTCATAACATGCCGTTTCTTTTAACCGAGTGTGGACACTATGGAAATAAAGTATGTGTAGAATAGATGTTCATAACTCAGTTTTATAAGGAGATTTCTTCACCTTTTTACACTACGGGGCTTAGATGTACAATAGATGATACGATCACTTACATGTCACTATTATTCTTTCACTACTTCGCATGAGCCTAAAGGATTAGGTCACACACTTTTTCTTTCTGTCAAGAAAGATGCCAATGATGACAGAACAAGCAAACTGGTGAGTACCAACCAGTAGATCCATGGGTGGTGCTTATGTGAGGCACTTTCTGACTTTTCACACCTTTTTTTCTTGGTGAATGGGAGAGTAGATATGGATAGTTGATAACAATTTTGAATGAGGAACACTTATAGGTAGGCATGATAGGACAATTTCACATCGCTCTACCGGGGAGTATTTAATACCCATTAAACATAAAGTATAAAGTCCATAGTGTGTTCCGTATGACCAGGTTATTTGTGGTTGAATTCTATGAGTGGAGGGCAACCTGGTCCTAGCCCTTCTCTTGCTCCTTATTTTTTACTAAATCTGGGAATGAGCCAAAATCCATGGGTGGATGCATAGGAACACCCACGATCCACGCACCAAACAACTCCCTGGAGCAGAGTAACACAGAGCAGTGATTTGCGCTGCATTGAGTTACTCTAGATTTATCAAGCCACTATGGGGCCACACAATGTGGCCTTCTGTGGCTTGATAAATCTAACTTTAGAGTTGCATCACCTCTGCACCCTGTTGCATGCCACAAGGTCGATGCAACACTTTGATACATTTTGCCCAAAGTGTGCCAAGATCACACAGAATGAATTTCAAGTGAAGTAAACAGATAAAAACCATAACCCAGAAAGTCAAATTAGGACAGCCATTACTTAAGTAGGCCACGGCAGTTAAAACATTGTGCTTATGGCAGATAACTTATATTCCTAGCTTCAGGCCATCTTATCGGTCTCCATACCTAGCCACAGCAATCACCCCATGATCTGTCCCCATCTGTAGCCACTCCACATATCAAATGTGGATCCTTGACATCTACCCACAAATTTGCTATAGTTTTCAAGAACCAACATTTGAAAATTCCATCCATATGCTGGGAGTTTCTTCGTAGTACATCATTGGCATTTCTCTTTAGTTCCACAACTGTCCACCATGATTTATGTGGCAGTCTGTGAAAGATGTGAGTTGCCAAAAATAGTTGTAGATGAAGCATCTGAAATTGGACATTGTGTTATCTAACCCAGTTTAGAGGGTGGTGGACCTGAAGGGGACTGAAGACACATATACCGTAAAAGCCCTCCTCTAACTAGGCCCTTAGTACTTAGTACTCAGTACACGCTGAGAATTGAGAGGGCAAACCTTCTGTCACAACAAAATTACCATGTGTTGGTCCAATGTGTGAGCAGATATAGTCACTGGCTTGTCAATTAAAGTAATGAAGCTCAAAATTTACATTCATGTTTATCTGTTGAAAAAGACCTTCACATGAAAATTATGTATAGAGATTTCTATGTGGTAGAAACCTGAGGGAGCTGCCCATTTTAATCCATGATGTTGACATTTGATTGGTGTAAGAAATTGGGTTGCTGGTTGAGGGGGGCAAAACCCAACTGAAGAAGAAACCCTAGTGAGGTCACAAACAAACCCGAAATTAACCTGAGCTCAACCCCCTGATAACTTGGCATAGAGGAGTCAGGCTTAACTTAGAAGCAATGTGTAAAGTATTTGTGCAACACTTCAAACAGTAACACAGTAACAACACAACACAAAAGGATCCCACACCAGTTTAGAAAAAGAGAGTAATTTTTAATAAATAAAACAACTAAAAAATAACAAAAATCCAATCAGTAGAACAGGTGATAGGAAGGTTTTAAGATTTAAGTGCAAATAGCACAAAAATCACAAAGCCCCAATGGTGGATTTCTGGTCACGCTGGACTGGGTAGCAAGTTCATGCCGACTGCAATTGAGCGTGAGCCGGATGGATACAGGGACCCAGTTAGGCCTGGTAAACAAAGTACCTCGGGTCCTGGTTGCGGAGCGTTGCAAGGTTCCACTCCGAGGATGAGCCACGCAGTCAAGGCAATGCTTTGTGTCTGAGGTGCTGCAGAGCTGCGATGGGAGGTCTGGCAGTATCGTCGAGGATCCCATCAATGAGGGCTTTAAATGCAAAGGCCAGCAACAAGGATGTGTCACGCAGTTGAGGCAATGCATCAGTTGCGAGGAGCTATGAGGCTGCGATGCGACTACCTGCATCATTGTTGAGGCTGCCTTCAATAAGAGGTGCGAGGGCTTGCGTCTGGGAAGCTTTGCACAGGTGGCCTTTCCGATGCTGACTGTGAGGTAGAATCAGAGTCCTTTGCATTGGGAGAACCCTCACAGCAGAGGCGATATGTTGGGTCTGCTCGGGATTGCGCCGCATAGCAGAGGAGATGCGTTGGTTCCACTGGGCCCACAGATGGGCTGGCAGTTCATCTTCAGGGGCAGGGTAGGACTCACAGATGGCAGAGTGCAGGTGCTGGGCAGAGGTTTGTGCTGTACTTGGGACACCTGGTAGGCAGGGGTAATGTGCAGTTCCTTTAGGCCAAAATAGAGACTATCCTGGTTTGAGAGACCCCAAAAACAGAGGTGAGGGCCTTCCTGGACTCTGCCTTCCCTCCAAGTGATCTCCAAGGGGTTGCTGGCTTGCCTCCTGTTTTCTGAAGTTTCATGGACACAAAACACTTCCTGCAATTTTGCTGGTTCTGCTTTATGTGAGTCCTACCCTTGCCTGAGGTGCCCCCTCCAAGCTCTGGGCCTCAGAAGTAGGTTCTGCAGCTGTTTTCATCAAAACTGCATGAGAAATTCTGCCGCATCGACCTTCAATACCGATGCAGTGGCTGCCCAACAACAGTGGTTGTACAGCCTTGCCTTCACTTCGGCGAAGCTTGACGACGACACAGCAACCCGACTGCATGGAAAAGATTTACGTATCGAGCCCTCAGCATCGACGCTTTGCTCCATCCAAGGAGCTTTCTCAGCAAGCACTGCATGGGTCCTGTAGCCAGCCTGCATTCCAGCACGGTCAGCCTGAACTTTGGATTTGCACCAGTCCCTCGCGACTTCAAGTAACCTTTTGACTGCATGTGACTTCTAAGCATGATTTTTGATTCAATCTTTAAAAATGTATATCTTGACTTCTACTTATTGGATTTTAGTCATTTTTGTCTTATTTTGCTCAGATAAATATTCTCTATTTTTCTAAACCTTTGTGGAGTCTTTTTGTGGTGTATTCATTGTGTTACTGTGTGTGTGTGTGTGTGTTTGTGTGTGTGCTGCACAAATACTTTACACTTTGCCTATGTAGATAAGCCTGACCGCTCTGTACCACACTACCATAAGGTGAGCACAGGTTATCTTATTGGGTATCTAGTTTACCCTGACTAGAGTGGTGGTTCCTGCCTGGCCTGGGTGCATACCTCAGGCAACCAGTAAACCCATTTCTAACACGAATGTTGAGGTATTTAATGAATCTAATAATAATCAGATACGTTAAATAACTCTCAACTCATAATTTCGACCCATGCACAAACAGGAATTTACAAATTTTTCGAAATACATTGTCCCACTCATAAAATGGCCCTAACTGGCCACTGAATAGTTTATTGTGAGAATTTCTGATGTTCACTCTGCTATAAAGCGAAGGGCAATTTCCAAGTGGCTATGGACAGAACTTGATAATCCCACAAATGAATGTTGAGGTTTTTCCAATCAGATGCCAATATCTGGACCATTGACATTTTGGGGGTACCTTAATCATATTAGCATTCTATTATCTTTGCCCAGTGTTTCTACAGGGCTGGGCATTTTATTTACTTATTTAGTTGCCTATTTTTGATGCTTTCCTATCCTCTATTTGCAACATACATACAGACAGCTTGGAGACATCCAAAATATGCCTGGCTGTGACCTGACCCTGCTCCTAGAAGCACTGGGGCATGATGCTGTGGGTCCATCTGCTATTGGATCACCAAGTTCATTGACACCATGAAGAGGAGTGTTTTGTAGGTCTGGTGCCCAGGCAATGTAACTGGGAAAGAAATAGAGGTTGCCCAGTGAAATAGCTATTTAATTTTTGGAGCATATGCCAAGAAAGTAGTAGGAGCTGGAAAATGACAGCAACACCTCTGTCAGTAAAAAAGTACTGTATATTAATTGATGGCACAGTCCCTGAAACCCCTAAGTGCTACTAAGTGGACCCAAGAGCAACAAATCATTTTTGAAACAGTGTGTATCATGACCCAACTCAAAAAGCAAATGAATCAATGAACTGCAAAGGCAGGATATCTTGCAGCTTTTATGTTAAAATACTCCATCGCTCTACCAGGAAACTTTAGTCGAAATAAATAAGGCTTGATTAAACTAAGGTCTATGGATCTAAGATTGAAGCTGCAAAAGTAATCTAAAGAGATCTTTGGAATTGTTAAGTCGATGACATACACCACTGCTGTTAGCCAGAATCTTGTTCACTTTCAAACCCTCTGCGATAACTTGTCTACTTTTTTCATTGCAAAATTACTACAATTCATAGTACTTTTACCTCCCATATGGTTGACTCTTCATATGATTTTACAACTTCTAATGTGTCCTTGAAGAAGCCTGGCTGAGTTCACTCCATCCCTCTGAAGGATATTACAGTCCTTATCAATGGTGGGAAATAAATTAAGTTCTTCTTGGGACCCCTGCCCCCACTATACTAAAAATAGGAGCCCCTAGGGGCACACTCATTCAGTGTGGCCTACTTAACTTCTCTATAATCACATCAATTATTGCTGAAGCCTGGAAACAAGTCCAGGTTACTCCGCTTCTAAAGAAACCTAATATTGATCCTACAGGCTTTGATAATTACCTCCCCATATCTCCGCTCTCAGCCGCTATGAAAGTGCCAAAGAAACACATTAACTTGCAACTGTCCTACTATCTAGAATCAAATACCATTCTGGACTCCTTGCAATTTGGCTCCTGCCGAGACCATAGTACAGAATCCAGCATTCTTACTGCATCTGATCATCTCAAATCCCTTTTGGAAAAGGGTGGTATAGCTGCTCCTGTCCTTCTTGACTTGTTGGCAGAATTCAACACAATATTACATGCTATTCTGATCTAAATATTAAAAAACATAGGAGTCACTGGCACCACCATTGCATGGATCACCAATTTCATCTCTAGCAGCACCCCGATCATTCATCTCTGTCTTATTTCTTCCAAACCTTGGGCACTTCTGTTTGGAGTGCCACAGGGGTTGTCTTTAAGCCAGACACTCTTTAACATCAATATGATTCCCCTAGCAGCACTGATTCAGACCTTCGGATTTGAAGTTCTGTCAATCAATCAATCAATCGGGGGATTGTAAGCGCTCTACTCACCCGTGAGGGTCTCAAGGCGCTGGGGGGGGGGGGGAGGTCCGCAGATCTGTTAGCCGAAGAGCCAGGTCTTGAGAGTCTTCCTGAAGGAGTTCAGGGAGGGGGCGCGTCTGATGTCTTCTGGGACCTCGTTCCAGGTTTTTGCCGCAATGTGAGAGAAGGATCTTCCGCCTGCTCTGGCTCTGTGGATGCACGGGGTTTCGGCCAGTGCGAGGTTGGAAGATCGGAGGTTTCTTTTGGGTACGTGGAAGTTGATTCTGTTGTTGAGGTATTTGGGTCCGGTGTTGTGTAGGCATTTGTAGGCGTGGGTGAGGATTTTGAAGGTGACTCTTTTCTCTACGGGGAGCCAGTGGAGCCTTCGTAGGTGGTGGCTGATGTGTTTGTGCCGGGGGATGCCGAGGACGAGTCTGGCGGCGGTGTTCTGTATCGTCTGGAGTTTGCGGAGTAGCGACTTGTTTATGCCGGCGTAGAGTGCGTTACCATAGTCCAGTCTGCTGGTGATCAGTGCGTGGGTGACTGTCTTCCTTGACTCAGGGGGGATCCATTTGAAAGTCTTGCTGAGGATGCGGAGGGTGTTGAAGCAGGTGGAGGTGACGGCGTTGACCTGTCGGTTCATGGTGAGGGATGAGTCGAGTACGATGCCGAGGTTTTTGGCATGGTCCGAGGGGGTCGGTGGGCTTCTGAGAGCGTTTGGCCACCAGGTGTTGTCCCAAGCTGAAGGGGTGGTTCCAAGGACGAGGACTTCTGTCTTCTCGGAGTTGAGATTTAGGCAGCTGTTGGTCATCCAGACTGCGACGTCTTGCATTCCTTTCTGGAAGTTGAGTCTGGCGGTGGTGGGGTCTTTGGTGAGGGAGAGGATGAGCTGGGTGTCGTCAGCGTAGGATACGATGTTAAGGCCATGTTGTCGGACGATGGCGGCGAAGGTGGCCATGTAGATGTTGAAGAGGGTCGGGCTCAGTGATGACCCCTGTGGGACTCCGCAGGTGATTTTCGTGGGATCTGAGAGGAAGGGCAGTAGTCTGATTCTTTGGCTTCTTCCGGTGAGGAATGATCGGATCCAGTCTAGGGCTGTTCCTTGTATGCCGGCGTCGTGTAGTCTGGCGATGAGTGTGCGTGGGAGACGGTGTCGAAGGCTGCTGATAGGTCGAGTAGGATAAGGGCTGCAGAGTGGCCTTGGTCCAGGAGGGTGCAGATGTCGTCTGTGGCGGCGAGTAGGGCGGTCTCGCTGCTGTGGTTGCTTCGGAATCCAGATTGGGACGGGTCGAGGACGGCGTTGTCTTCGATGAATCTTGTCAGTTCCCTGCTGACTGTTTTCTCTGCAACTTTGGCTGCGAAGGGGAGGAGCGAGATGGTCCGGTAGTTCTTGAGGTCGGTGGGGTCAGCTGTGGGCTTCTTGAGCAGGGGCCTGACTTCTGCGTGTTTCCAGTCGTCTGGGAAGGTGCCTGTTTCGAAGGTGGTGTTGATGGTGCATCGTAGTTCGGGTGCGATGGCGTTGGCAGCGCTGTAGTAGATGTGTGGAGGGCAGGGGTCGGTGGGGGCCCCTGAGTGGATGCCTTTCATGGTTGAGGTGGTGTCTTCAGCTGTGATCGGCGTCCAGGTAGAGATGGTGGGCTAGCTGGTGTGTCTAATGGGTGGGCCAGCTGTGGCGTCTGGTGGATGGTCGACGAAGTTGTCATAGAGATTTTTGATCTTGAGGTACAAGTAGGTTCCAAGCTTGTCGCAGAGGTCTTGGGATGGTGTGATGTCCGTGGCTTCGCTGCGGGGGTTGGTGAATTCCTGAATGACAGTGAAGAGTTCCTTGGAGTTGGTGGAGTTGGCGAGGATTTTGTTGTGGATGAAGGTCCTCTTCGTGGTTCTGATTCGGTTGTGGTAGTCCGTCATGGCGTCCTTGTAGGTGGTGTGGTTTTCGGGTGTCTTGGTGTTTCTCCAGTTCTTCTCCAGGCGTCTGCAGGTGTGTCTGGCTTCTTGGAGATCGGTGGTGAACCAGGCGGCTTTCCTGGGGCGCTGTCTGTCGAGGTTGCGTAGCGCAGCTAGCTCGTCTGCGCAGTTGGAGATCCAAGTGTGGAGTTCTCTAGTTGCGGCGTTGGTGTCGGATGACGAGGTGTGGTTGACTCGGGTGAGGGTGGAGTTGAGTTGCTCGTCGGTGACCTTGCTCCAGTTCCTACGTGGTGGGCGAGGGGCTGGTTTGGGTGCCTTGGGTTTGTTGACGGTGAAATGTACGCAGTGGTGGTCGGTCCATAGGGGTTGCGTTGTGTGGCTGAAGTGAACGCTGTTTCCTGCTGCAAAGATGGGGTCGAGGGTGTGTCCTGCCCTGTGGGTCGGTGTGGTGATGAGTTGTTTAAGTCCGATGTTGGCGAGGTTGTCACGAAGGGTGGTGGAGTTGGGGTCACTGGGGTTGTCGAGATGGAAGTTCAGGTCTCCGATGAGTATGTAGTTCATTGAGGCGATGGCATAGGGTGCGATGAGGTCGGTGATGGCGGCGACGAAGGGGGCCCGGGGGCCGTGGGGTCTGTAGACGAGGGTTCCACGGAGTGTGGAGTTGAGGCTGGTCTGGATCTGGAAGTGTATGTGTTCGGCGGAGGGGAAGGTTTCGCTGGAGGTGGTGAGGAAGAGAGTGTTCTTGTGGGCAATGGCGAGGCCCCCTCCCAGGTGGTTGGGTCTGTCCTTCCTCTGGATCTTGAATCCGTCCGGGATGGCGGTGTTGATATCGGGGCGGAGGAGGCGTTGGTCCAGGTCTCCGTGACGAAGGCGATGTCGGGCGAGAGAGAGTCTAGTAGGTTCCAGATCTCCACAGCGTGTTTGTGCACGGAGGGTACATTGAGGAGGATGCAGCTTAGGGTGTCGCTGGTGTTGGTTTTGGCGAAGTTGGAGGCCGGCGTGGTGGTGAAGGTCTGGCAGCAGTGGAGGCAGGAGAACTGGCCGTGGGTCGTGTTTGGCGTGGCCTTTTGGCAGTCTCTGAGTCTTCCGGGGTTGAATGGTTGGAGGGTGGCTGTGCTGTAGCGGTGGGTGGCTCGAGATACAGGGTCCCTGGCGCTGGTTGGGTCGCAGACGGGCGCAGACGGGCTTGCCTTAGGCGCGCCAGCGACGCGACCGCGCAGCAGCCACCATTAAGAAGGGGAGGGATGAGCAGCTGGGAGGCGGGAAAACGGGCGTGGACAGGGGGGAGGGGCCGCATGGGCAGCAGCGGCGGGGAAAAGCGGAGTGGGTAACAATCAGCGACAAACAGATGCAAAAGAGCAAATGAACCCAACAAAACAACACAATACAGTGAGACAATGCGACAAAAAAACTGTAGAAAACAATACCAAGAACAGTACTGATAATTAAACCCAACGAGGCAATGTAATCAGGCAGGGCAGGAACGGGGCACACAACCTGCAGACAGCGGCCTAGAACACCTCACAGGAGGAGGCTGTAGGCTCAGCGGCAGAGACGGTGGAGCAGAGCTGCTGGGGACAGAGTAGGCCTGAGACCGAGGGTCCGATTGTTGTATTCCTCTTAGGGTGTCCATACACGGGCTTTCCTGTATCATGTCCTTATATAGGCACAATTCGCCCTGCCCTTATATAGGCATAAAATCCCAGTCCTTATTTAGGCATTAAACCGTGCACTCCAAATACAGACATGGTCTCCGACATCCGTCCACCCTAACGTCACAACAAGTTCTTGAAGAACAGACCCTTAGGCTTCGGGAGTTTCCCTAGCACAGGACTATTGATTTCTTCAAGGACTCATCTATTATGCATGAACCGTTATACCGTAGGGGTTCATTCATGACGTCTTCCGCTGTCCGATTCACGTCAATGCTAACATTCTGAGGTACCTCTCAGGTATAAATACACCTTCCCTAGCCCTTGTAAACTAGAGGAGACCTCGACTTCAGAGGAGCCCATTTCCCGGCCTGACGCACTGAGAAGACGCTGTCATCCCTGCACGCAGAGAGTCCAGCTTCCAGTGATCTGACTTCCCTCGCGGGGTGTTGGAGTTCGAGTCTGGCAAGAGATTCCCACCTCTCTCATTCTTAAGGTATGGAGATGACTAGAACCTAGAGGGACTCTTGGCATACTTGGCATACTAGGCATACTAGACTTAACATACTCTTAGTATACCACAGTAAGGAATACTTCACCTACTTCATACTTCTCCCTACACCTAGGACAGGTTAGGTACATTGGGGTAGAACTATCTTAGAGACGCATCGTATGAGTACTCGCATTTTTAGTCTGTGTTATTTATGTGAACGAATATCTACTAAGGATCATGCTAGCGCAGTATTATTTATTTCTACTGCTTACGCTGTACATTATTTATCTTGCATACTGTCTTGTGATCATAACAGCACATTTAACTTACACCAGAAACAAGACTGTTCAATAAATCTTTTATTGAAACGCCCGTCTATTCTTTCTGTGTAACTTTGAGGAAAACTAAGTATGCACGATTGAGCTGAGTGAAATAGTTATCTATTGTTTCTACGACTCTGGGACACGTTCTGATTCTAAAGGGAAACAAAGTTGTCATGTCTTGCGGCTGCCAGAAACTACTCCCTTCTTGTTTATCAAGGAGTTTCTAGTGGCCTCTGAGCTAGCTGGCACAAGTAATTAAGTTTAATATACTCGATAGGGACATACTGAACTTAGTCCTATGTCAAACCTATAGGGGATATTATTCCAATGCGCAGAGCCTATTAGGGAAATAGGAGCTACACTACATGGCGCCCAACGGTTTGGTAAGGCGGTAATTTAACGCTAGATACTGAGTAACTCAGCCATGCTTTTTCTCTCAGAGACTTCTACCCATATACTCCAAAAGACGTCTGGAGTGGGCAGGGTTAAGTATCCGCCACGGCTACATAGGGAAGCACCCTATATATTAGCTGCTTGGTTTGCTCAACGTTGAAGGATACAGTATTCCAAAATATTGTGCACCTTATCTTTGTTTCCTTGAAACTTGTTCTACATTTTTCAAATAACAAAATGTCCATAACAGAGGACGAAGCCACCGGAAACGGTGGAGCTGTGGCTGATCCAGCCCAAGCAGCAGTTTTTAACTTTACCGGTTTAAATGAAACCGAGGAGGGTGTCATAGACATCCATCCAAACTTAAGAAGAGCCATCACTCTAAAACTTATAAAACACGGCCTACCACCAAGAGGCGGTAGAGCAGTTTTCGTGATAGAGGCACACGAATCCTTTCAGACAGAGGTATTCTATTCATGGGTAATATTTCCTGAATCAAATTCAGTAACTAAACTGTTTCACTTCTACAAAGAAGATGATTCACCAGAGGAATACATTCCTTTCGAGGATATAGAAATTCCATTAACATACCAAGAGCATCAGCTCTGGTTTAAAGGCGCCCTAAAACATCACAGAAACATTACCAGGCTCAGTCCACTAGGTAGACCAGGAGCAACATGGCAGATTCTAGCCGGCTACACACCTCATCCTGAACTGGATATAATGTCAGATGAGGAACTACTTACTCAACTTGCAGAGTTAATAAAAATATACAGACAATTGGTCCAATATGTCATGCGGACTTTCACAGTCCAACCACCATTGACACTTCCAAATCAAACTCCTCAACAGGGGAATACACTAAAAATTACACCACAGACTATACGCAGTCATGGGTAAAATGCCCACAAAACGTGAACAAATTCCATTCTGGATAGCTCAAAAAATTACTCAAATCGAAGCAGTATTTCCAAATACTAGCCCGTATGAGAAACACAGAATCCTAATGATCAGTTTACCGATGGGGATCACACCACAACTGGAAGACTGCACCACTTGGGGCTCAGTCTTTGCTGCCATCTATACTAAAACACATGGCATTCCGTCAATTGCGGTAATACCTGATGTCCTAAAACAAATTCAAAACGAATACGGGGCAGAGCCTGCTCTAAATTTAGGTATGAAATTACTGAAAAATTTCGACCAGGTCTCAACAATAATATTATCTAATATTAAAGGGGAGGCAGCAGCAGTGGCAATCCGCCAAAAATTAAGGGAATTCGATGTTACAGAACATCAAACAAAACTACCCAGAATTATAGAACAATCTTATGCAGAATTAGGCAGAGATAGTTTGGGTGGAAGACCAGTGAAGCCGAAACTATCTGAAAGTCCTGAGAAGGACACAATAAAACAAACTCCTACATCTTCTAAAAAGAAGTGGGAGACTAATAAACAAAATTCAAACGAGAAACGTTCTCAATCCCGAGGTAGGTCTCCTCAAAAGGAGCCCTCTGAAAGGAGCTATAACCTCAGGAATAGGGATCATTTGAGAAAACCTGACAGGTATCAAGATACTGATACACGTTCCTCTCGTCCCTTTCAGATCTCATCACAGACTTCGGAAAGAAGAGGACGGTCAGAACATAGAGAAGAACGCGTGAAATCAAAAGACGACAAACACGCTCCGAAAAATAAAACAAAACCTCAATTCTCCAAAAAGAAAGTAGCAGGTCTGAAGATCAGACATGCCGAGAATACTGAGAACACAACTCAAGAACGGAGAATGTGCTCAGATAATGCTGGACAGTGCAGCAAAAGTCACAATAGCTCACCAGAACCTGAAGGAACTTCTGGAGATAGTGGACTTGAATGAATACATTACAGTTGAGACTGTAGACACCAGGGTTAGTACTCCACAAAAGTTATATGAAATAACACTCCGGATGGAGGGAGACATACCTAGACAGGTGAAAGCACTTTTTGGGAAAGACTATCAAGGGGCTATGACATACTTCTAGCAGAAAAAGACTGGCCACCACAATTTGTCAGGGAGTGCCCACACGGCGAGGACATTATTATGCCTGCCTTCTCCAACCATATTCCAATTCACCTAAAATATACATATGCCAGGAAATGGGCAGTAGCCCAGGCCCCAGCATTATATAAAAATCATGTAGGATGGGATGAGGACTCACCTCAACATAAAATACATCTGAAACATGACTTAACTGCACAAAGGCAGTATCCAATAAAGCAAGAAGCTAAAAAACAGGTCAGGGAGATCTTAGATCAACTTGAATACCAAGGGGTGATTGAAACATGCACTTCCTCAATGAACAATCCTTTGTTTCCTGTCTCCAAACCAGACAATACATATCGTCTAGTTTTGGATTACAGACACCTAAACACTTGTTCTAAAACCTTTGCAGTGCAAAATGCACATAGCACAGCATTAATGAATAACATTGTGCGTGAAAAATACAAAACAACATTAGACATCTCAAATGGTTTCTTTTGTCAAAACATAGCACCTGAAAGCAGGTACTTAACAGCATTCTCCATAATGGGGACCCAGCGTCACTTTTGTCGACTCCCACAAGGGTTCAAGAACAGCCCAGGTTTATTCTCAGCGAGGGTAACGGAGTTACTACAAATTTATGACAATGAGGCATTGTCCTATGTCGATGACATCTATCTGACAGACGATGACCTGGAAAAATACTTGAACAGGGTGAGTACCATTATACTGGGCTTCGCCTCTGAGGGCTACAAGTTCAACTTTAAAAAGTCCAGAATTGCCCATCTCAATGTCCTATTTCTAGGACAAGAGCTTTCAAGTGAAGGCTAGAGCTTGGCAGCTAACTTTCTAGAAAAGTGTGCGCTGCTCCAACCTCCAAAAACGCAAAAAAACTTACAATCCATCCTGAGTTTCCTAAATTTTGGAAGAACATACATTCTAAATTACGCAGAAAGGGTTAAACCTCTCTACGCATTAATCAAACCTGATTTTTCAATCAAAAATTGGACAAACGAACACACAGAAATCTTGCGTTCACTCCAGGCTAACATGTTAGCAACAAATCACTTACAAACACGCGTAAGTCAACGCAACCTGGTGATCCGAATAATTTCGGGTCAATGCGGATTCACCTACTTAACATTTAATGAGGGTGAAAAAATACCAATCGCATACAAATCTCATTTGTATACACAAGCGGAAATGCGCTTCACTTCAACTGAAAAAATTCTGACAGCAGTTCAAACCACTGTAGCAAAAGAAAGAGCCTTAGCCCAAGGGAAACGCATTATTGTCGTAACCCCAGTACCAGCTTTAGAAGCGGTCACAAAAGCAAGCATTCCAAATGCTAAAGCATTACATCCAAGATGGATACAATGGGTTAATTCTCTTGCTGCAACAGATGTTGAATATGTTTTTGATTCCGATTTAAAAACACAAGCATTCCTGCAATATGAACAAGAATGTCCTCTGCCCACTGAGATTCTGCCTCTCGATCAGTACGAATTCATAATTTACACTGACGGATCCACACAGCCCGCAACAGGGAGTAAGCAAGCTTACAGTGCAGCATGTGCAATCGTTAAAGGTCGCATGCGAGATGGCATCTTCAGACCTATGGTCACAAAAACCCAGTCTCTAGGAGATTGTACAGCTCAGCGAGCTGAACTACAAGCATTCAAACTGGCACTTGAAAGTACAGATCGAGAATTTCCCACACTGATAGTGTGCGATTCCTTTTACTGTGTTCAGTCGTATAATGAATATATACAAAACTGGCTTGAAAATGGTTTCAAAGATGCGAAAGGTGGCACAATAAACCACAAAATGCTTTGGGAACAAGTAGTTCAGTTAAAAAACGAACTACCAAAGGCTCACATGATCCACACACTGAGTCATCAACGTGATGGCGTTCACGTTGCAGGGAATTCATTGGCTGACGAAGCCGCAAAGGGGGCTGTTCAGACGGCTTCCGTAGCTGCGATCACTCATTCAAAAACGAAAATAGACGGTGAGATAATGTTGGCTGTCAATGCTTCAAGCAAGGGCAGCAGTGCAGCGTTACCAAAAAAGTTTCCACTCAAGTACTCTTATGTAATTGTTGCGAACAACGTTCCTTTTGCTCACATCCCTGGAGTGGGGGATAGGGTAATTCCAAACATGGAACGTAGAGCGCCTTGATTTATGAAACACATTTGGGGGAGGGTCTGTCACATCAATGGATCTCTAAAACAATTTTGACGTTAAAAGAGATGTACTGGTGGCCTGGAATGAATACAGAAATACACATATTCATCAATAACTGCTTAGACTGTAAATTACAGCGAGAAAGCCACCAGACACCATGCTACGAATGTAGCCGCCCATTACAGACACCATTGTTAGTCAGCATTAGACTATCTACTCGCCTGCGTCCTACTGGACAAGTGCGATCCCACAAATACTGAATCAAGGTTCCTATGGATATGGCCTCAGCGCTCGGCTGACGCTCGAACTGTTATAAAAGATTTGCGAGTCTTTATCGGCACATACGCAATAGGCACGCTACATTCTGACCAGGGCCCTGCGTTTAGCTCTCTGGCTTACAAAGAAGCCATGGCCAGTCTGGGCGTTGCATTGCGGTACTCCTCTCCATTCCATCCTGAGGGAAATTCGGTTGTGGAAAGGAAAAACCGGGACATAAAGCAGTCTATAACAGCTAGGGTATTAGGTTCGGGTGATGGGTGGGTCAAACATCTTTATGGGGTCCAACGCTCATTGAACAACCTGCCAAGAAGTTCTCTAGGGGGTCACTCCATATGAGGTCCTATTTGGGACAAGAATGTGGGTACCAGATCTCGATCACGTAGGCACAGTGGTGGAAAATAAAACGTTTGATATCAAAGATCGTTTGGCTGTTTTACAGGAACTGAATGAGTTAAGAACGAAACAAAGCAACGTATTCCTACAGCCAACCACCACTGGGGAAAAACCGGCGGTCCCAGCAAGGCCTGTCTGGATTCCAAAAGTTGGGGATCTAGTCAGAGAAAAAATTGCGGACAAGAAGGAATTTGGACCTTCTAACAGACAACCAGTACCTGTCCTAGCAGTTCAAGGAACAAGAACAGTACTTCTCCCGCCCCTTGCTGGAAGAAAGGAGAAAAGATTTGTGTCCATCGACCTCATCAAACCACAGTATGTGGCCAATACTAAATAGTAGGCCTCGTGGACTCCGACCTAGTAGCAGATGCACTCCTCTCGCTACTATCCAAGAGGTTCAGACTGAAAGACTGATAACCATCGAGAATTCAGCTGTAACAGATGAAGGACTAAGCAACAATGCAATGGAACTCATCCCTCTTGAAAACCAAGTAACAGTTCGTCCAAATACACCTGTCTACACCAATGTAGCGAGTGATCAACTGGTTCCAGCGATTTCTACAAATCCTGATGCAATTCCAACAATTGACAGAACTGCTTCTGGCTATTTCATTAACTTTGATACGTTCTCAGAAGATCCGAGTGAACCTGAAACGACGCCAGCATCATTCAAACTCAAGCAGCAAGTACAAGACTTTCTTCACTTTATGAAAAAGACTTATCTGGTTTCACCATGGATTGAACTCTGGATTACATCTGGACTATTTGTTTTCCTGCTCTGGCTAGCTTTGGTTACAACTGTGAGCATGCTTATAAGTGGCAGATACATCCATGTGAATACTGAAGGAAAAGACGTGAACGTACTTTTGAAACCTCATAAATATTCCCATCGTGAAGCAAGAGACTTGTCATCAGTGAACATCACAGCCGTTCCTATACAGGATGGTATAGTGTGGGACAAAACAGATTTTGATATCTTCGGCCCGACGGAACAATTGAACATTCCACATTTGTTTAAAATTTCACTAAGTGATCTAATTTCGTCCAGTACCTATTCTGATGATTGGGACTTTGAGACTGTAACGACATAATGTTTGACCTAGAAAAATCTGCTGCATTTTCTAAAAATGAATATTTAGAGGGTTCATCAGACTATGAACAGCTGTATTGCTATAACCACTATGGTCATCATTATTTGCATAAATCTGCATACCCTAGAAATGTGTTTATGTTTAACCAATGGGAGCATTGTCCTACACCACCACAAGGTAGTTCAAAAACATTTGCTAACAAGTTTCCATATTTTTCAGGTTACAATACATCTGATCCAGAAACGTTTTACTATAAAAATGTAAACAAAACAGGACTGAAAATTATGTTAACTAATACAAAACAGATTTACTCTGCAGCATTTATTGCCCAACTGTCTAGACAGGGTTTCGACTTATGGAAAGACACAGTAGACACAAAAACTGTCTGGGGTACTAAAGATTGGCAAGTGCAGGGAATAGAAGCTTTGTTTAGAGCCTGTATCATCCCTGAACAAATAATGTTTTTGAATGAAACTGTCCAACAAACATCTTGTCTTGGACTAGCCAAGATCAAAGAGATGAAAACACCTTCTGTACCAACACCTGCCGGTGATAACGAAACACAGGCAGCGGTTACAGTTGACCAAATACTACAACTCAACAGATCTAATCCTGGTTGGAGAAAATGGTTGATCTGGCCCACAGACACGAACAACTGTCAGGAAAGATTCCTGAATAAAACTCAGGGCTTTACTATTCATAGGCCAGACCCAAGATACGTCCAAAGGCAGCATCCGGGGGTAGTAACAACATACAGTGTAGGTAAATTATGCCTCGATTGGCCTCAGAAATCTACACTACAGGATGTGAAACAACACTTATCCTTACTTAAAGACGACGCAGACCTTAGGGAATTCTTGCTTGGACCAAGAAAATCGCGTCAAAAACGTTTCATATATGCCGGCATTTATGCTGCCTATAATGAAGCATGGAAAGTGTCACAGATGGAGGCCGCAGAACGAATACGTGAACTTGATCGTATTAATTTAGAGAAAACCCTCTCTGTGGTCGACAATGGGTTAACAACTTTGTCCTCCAGAATATATTCATTGGATGGCATTGTATCCTCTGCTATCGACATACTAGAACAAGATTTGGCGATGTTACAGCAAGGCCAGTCTCAATTACGTTCTATTGTGTTATTAAGCTGGACGGTGCAATCTTTGCGTGCGGGCTATGTGCCTTGGCGTTTTATCAACACGTCAGCTCTGTTTGCAGAATACAATCTAACTGATAAACAGATCGAACTGGCACAAAGAGGAGCAAAGTATACAGTGCTGAGCACTGAAAAACTGGAAAAGTTACCATTCACAGTGGCAGAAAAACCAGCTACAGAATGGCTCATTCATGGCAAAATCACATTACCTGTGACTACTTTTCAGTTTCAGTATTGCCTCAGACAAATGCAAGCAGGCAAATATGAAAGGTTGGGTAAGGAATACATTAAGACATCTTGGGATTTACCGTATACATATAGATGTTGGAGTGGGGATCGTGAAGTGTTTTTGAGCGGTACACACTGTAAACGTGCACTGAGCGGTTCACTTATATGTCAGGACATTTCTTTACACGGGGCTTGTAATGGTTCTGTGGCAAATTTGTCTTGCCATCAGCAGGGTACACCAGCTGCTAAGATTAATCCAACGTTTGGACAACTTTCTAATGGGAGTTACCTCATGTTGAATGATCAGAGTTGCTGTGGCATGTTGCCAGGCATCCCATATCTAGTAACGGTCAACTCCAGGGTCACTTGCTGTATGCAAGTATTGTTTGCCCCAATAGACACAGTCAGGGAGTCACCTCTATGGCCTTCGCTGAACGTCTCTTTTATAAGATTTGATACTTTGAGCAGAATGAAAGCCATGCTTTTACAGCAAACAGTGCCTTTGACCTCGGCCAAAGAAACCTATGATCTACAAGTAGCAAGGACTTCGGCTGAGATACAGACTTTAATACGTACAAACTGCCCTATACATTTCGTGGAAATGATAGGACGTATCTTTAACATGTCTGATACAACCGGAATTGTACATGTATTTAAGAGCATCTGCTCCGGTCTGTTAACACCTTTCCAGGCAATACTCTGAATCATCCCGAACTTTGCACATTCGGTGTTTGGTGGCATACCATTAATTCTAGCACTTGTTGCCGGAATTCTATTTCTCTTCCTGCTATTACGCTATGGCCAGCCTATTCGCAGACATCACTCCGAGCGAAATGGAGAAAGCTCTCCTTGAACGAAAGTGCCGTGAGCGAATAGTACAGCTTTTGGGCATGACTCGTCTACGGGACCTTAATACCACGTGGTTCCTGTCATTCAGACCAATCTGGCAAGATTGCATCTTACCTGTTCTACGATGCCTGC
This sequence comes from Calotriton arnoldi, assembly GCA_963921515.1. NCBI lineage: Eukaryota > Metazoa > Chordata > Amphibia > Caudata > Salamandridae > Calotriton > Calotriton arnoldi. Next base: position 383,104 of record CAWUFW010006028.1, on the reverse strand, counting down.
TATGCGGTGAAGAATGCGTGTTGGACACCTGTCTAACATTTCCATCAGCAACGCCAACGGATGTCGATACTCTGCTGGTCCCGATAACGGCCCATGCTCTGTGTTGTCCCCAGAGGCTACCAATCCTGATGTCTGCATTCATTGAGATCTCACAGACGCTTCCGGCTGCTGCTGAGGTACGAGAAAGATCTACAGGCACACAGGTAACAACGGACGTGAACATTGCTGCGGCAACCTATGCTGAAAGCGATGCTTCACATCTCTGTGCAATTAATCTACTACACGAGGTGTTCCAACTGACACCAACTTCAGTGGACGATGTTTTGTCTACAGAAATAGATGATCTCATGTTTACACCAGACCCGTAAACTGACTCTGATTCAACCCACAGTGTTCCAGAGCTGCAGTACCGATTTGGCCTTCATATTTCAAAAACTTGGAATTCTTCCCAATTTGAACTTTTTTCCCATTTTTCGAACTAAAATGGCAATTCAATCTGCTTAAAGTAGAACTAGCCTTATAGTACAGACTTCGCGGTACTTCCTCTGACACTTTGTCATCTTATTTTGTCTATAAAGTTCATTAATTTTCATGACATGAAATGACTTTGATTTTTAACAACTTATCGATCATTTTTTTTTGTCACATGTAAATATTACAGCTTATTTCATTCATATTGCATTTTATTTTAAATATATGCCTGAAATGAAAAGCAATGCTTAAAATGTACAGTACCTTTTGCATTCGAATTGTTTTTTTAAATGCCTTTTAAATGGTTTTATGAAATATTTTAGCGATATGTGGTACTCCATTTAATGTTTAGCATTTTAAATGTTTAGCATTTTAGTATTATCGTACACACGAAAGTGGAGTGGGTGTTGTATTCCTCTTAGGGTGTCCATACACGGGCTTTCCTGTATCATGTCCTTATATAGGCACAATTCGCCCTGCCCTTATATAGGCATAAAATCCCAGTCCTTATTTAGGCATTAAACCGTGCACTCCAAATACAGACATGGTCTCCGACATCCGTCCACCCTAACGTCACAACGAGTTCTTGAAGAACAGACCCTTAGGCTTCGGGAGTTTCCTAGCACAGGACTATTGATTTCTTCAAGGACTCATCTATTATGCATGAACCGTTATACCTTAGGGGTTCATTCATGACGTCTTCCGCTGTCCGATTCACGTCAATGCTAACATTCTGAGGTACCTCTCAGGTATAAATACACCTTCCCTAGCCCTTGTAAACTAGAGGAGACCTCGACTTCAGAGGAGCCCGTTTCCTGGCCTGACGCACTGAGAAGACGCTGTCATCCCTGCACGCAGAGAGTCCAGCTTCCAGTTATCTGACTTCCCTCGCGGGGTGTTGGAGTTCGAGTCTGACAAGACATTCCCACCTCTCTCATTCTTAAGGTATGGAGATGACTAGAACCTAGAGGGACTCTTGGCATACTTGGCATACTAGACTTAACATACTCTTAGTATACCATAGTAAGGAATACTTCACCTACTTCATACCTCTCCCTACACCTAGGACAGGTTAGGTACATTGGGGTAGAACTAGCTTAGAGATGCATCGTATGAGTACTCGCATTTTTAGTCTGTGTTATTTATGTAAATGAATATCTACTAAAGATCATGCTAGCGCAGTATTATTTATTTCTACTGCTTACGCTGTACATTATTTATCTTGCATACTGTCTTGTGATCATAACAGCACATTTAACTTACACCAGAAACAAGACTGTTCAATAAATCTTTTATTGAAACGCCTGTCTATTCTTTCTGTGTAACTTTGAGGAAAACTAAGTATGCACGATTGAGCTGAGTGAAATAGTTATCTATTGTTTCTACGACTCTGGGACACGTTCTGATTCTAAAGGGAAACAAAGTTGTCATGTTTTGCGGCTGCCAGAAACTACTCCCTTCTTGTTTATCAAGGAGTTTCTAGTGGCCGCTGAGCTAGCTGGCACAAGTAATTAAGTTTAATATACTCGATAGGGACATACTGACCTTAGTCCTATGTCAAACCTATAGGGGATATTATTCCAATGCGCAGAGCCTATTAGGGAAATAGGAGCTACACTACACGATGGTCTTTCCGCTAATCTTACAAGGAGATTTCATCTGGTCCAACATGCTAGGGGCAGGCTATTATTTATTTTTCCTAAATTTAGCTCCATCTCTACTAAACTATGCATTGGCTACCGATCGACAAAAAGGTAAAACTTAAAACACTATATTTTATTCAAAGTGCCTAGATATTTATTACTACCACCCCAAGAAGTCTAAGATCTGCCACCTCTGGCTGACTGCTCCCTGCCAAATACCGGCTCAATCATAGAAGAGGTTGATCCTTTGCAGTTCTTGCAACTATAATATGGAACTAGCTTCATTCAAGATTGCATGCTATTCCAAACCATACTCAATTTCTGACCTGGCTTTTCTTGTCTCCTTAGCGTTTCTGGAAGCAGCTTAATTTATTTTTCAGGCTGGCTTTTACAAATTAGAACCCCATTTATTGGATATTAGCCATGCTTTATAAAATCTCCATTACATTACATTACAGTCTCAAACATATTCAGAATGGGCTCCCCTTGAACATGTATGAAGTAACTGAGCGTGCTTTGGTCTTGTCTACAACCAGTTGCTGCTTGAATGAAGTTAGGTTTGGAATAAAACTTTTAAAGTTGGCCGAAGTAACAACTTCGGCAGTCTAAGGGGTTCCATCCTCGCACAGCCTCAAGCAGCTGGTATATCTATTCTGAGGATCTCGTTAATCTTTCTGTACAGCGATCCCAAGCTCCCACCAGCCGGGTCGGAATATGTAGATCCTTCTGTCAACAATGCATGCCTCCAGTTTGTGCTAGAGTGATTCTTATTCCAGAGAGGTGTCAGATAGAGAAATAAATTGTATCAATCTCCTGCGATCTTGTATATGTGACTGTGATTCCTCTATGTCCTCCGACATCTCCAGAATATGAAAGTGGGATATGACTTTTGGTCATGGTACCGTAGATCATGCAGCCAAGAAATGCAATTGCGGAAAGTCAGAAAGTCTAAATAGAATCACAAAAAACATCAGTAAATTTAAAAGGTTGGAGCTGCAGTCACAGGAGCTCAATCTAATCTGTACTTTAGAAATCATCCAATTTATGCCCACAGAAAACAAGACATTAACAATTAGAACAAAAATAGTAAGCTCCAACCTGTCATGAATGCTTTTATAGCATGGCATAGAGAACAATGCTGATAAGCTTTAATGTGCCCTAAATGCTGCAATATGTTTGGCCCATGACATCTAGAGCAATGGTGATGAGAACTTTGTGTCCTCAAAGCTATTAAAAATTAGGTCTACAACATATAGAACAATGGTGATAAGGTCCAACATGCCCTCAATGCTACTATACGTTTGGTCTATGGCATCAAGAGAAGAGAACACATTACAAACATTCTGCATAGGTTGCTTGTAAAGACGTCTACTATCATTACAGTTGATGAAAGCTTGCTGTCAACATAGGCCAATGGTGAATTTGATGCCCCTTAACCTGGTCCTAAGGTGACATTGGTACTTTATGCGAAATCAGTCCCTTTGCTGATGACACCCTACTTGGATGCCTAGGATGGCCTTGCTCTAGAACCGACCCACGTGCCGTCAGTTACACTCTGTCTGAAGTCACACTTATGAATGTGCTTTGTTTGACAAAGAAGAATTTGCTGGCAGAGATCCTAGTTCTGAAACTCCCCCAGAAAGGTTTTTAAATATTTCCATTCTCCCAACATTCAAGAAAGCATTGTTCTGATAGCATCTGGGTTCTCTTGACACTGGGTTGTACAACGTTTACAGGTAGTACACCAATAATGCCCAGCATACAAATGTGAGTAACCAGAGTCAGATTAACATTAGATTATTTAGGCCCTCATTACGAGTGTGCTTCATAGCGATACTGTGGGGTATGTTATTTATAGGGTGCAATAAATAGCACTGCATACAAGCTTTTCTCCTGAAATGCAGCATAACATGCAGATTTATGTGATAACCGCACCAAAATCCACATGTCCTGGTATTTTTTGGTCCCTTTTCCTCCCTGTAACTCTAGCACGCTTAAGCGGCTTATTTAATGTGTTTTATCGCAGCCACTATGTGCCAGGTGTCATAAACACCACAAAACTCATAATTCCAGAACATTGCGGTAAAAAGAGTTACCCCACATACTGGATATTATTGGGCCACTAGTAATGATGGCCCTACAAATGAAAGGGAGCAGTTAAAAGTGCAAACCACAACAGAAAGGCCTTTGAATATGAAGGGTCAATATTACCAGTTGTACAGTTTATCACACCTGGTAATTACTGGGTACCATAAAATATGCACCCTTTGGTAACCCTTTGATAAATTTTGGCAGGTCAAGTGAGGGGAAAAGAGTACAGTATTTCCAGTGATATGCAAATTTTGGTGCAGTAAACACCAAGAACCAGATGAAAAGGTCAAATTTAACCTTTGCGCATGCAAAATGCCTTTTTGTAAATGTACGAAACCCAAATTGCGAATCTGTAACCTATTACTGAACAGCAATTTGGGTATCACACAAAATATAGAATTGGTATTTGAAAGGGTCATGCAAAGGGCATCCTTTCTAAATACCGATTCCTTAACTTATGTATTAATGTTTTGCGATCGAAATCCATCACAAAATGTACATTTTACCACCAAATCCAAATTGTTGGAAACCATTCACAAAGCAGAAGGGGCCCATAAGGGGCCCATTGTTAATGTGGACAGGACAAAAACATTTCTTTAGGAACAGGCAGAGGTAGGTAGAGGCACTTAGGGCAAGATGGTGCCTGTGTAGGACGCAGGTCCATGTCGCTCCCGCTCGTGAAACTCCCCAGCGGCCAAAAAAAGGAGAAAGAGAACTTTGCTCCGGAGTATGATCTCCGGACCTTACCTGTACGAGCAGCTTAGGTGTGGTGCACCGGGAGCCGTGGTGTGGACCAAGCGGAGACCACAGACGCCGGCCAGCTACACCTCCGAGGCTGCGTGGCTGTTCACGTTAGTTACGCAGCTCCGGCGCTCTCTGCTATGGTGTTGCAGTGGAGCTCCCATACCACACAGAATGCCCGGCCGTGGGTCTCGGAAAACCGGCCCGACTGCTGTATTGCCAGGTGGACTTCCTCCCTCCTCTCAGGACTGTGGTAAGGGGGCGAGGGGAAGGAAAAATCAAGAAGGGGCAATGGAGAAAGGGAATTCCAAGCCAAGCGCTCTGGAGAGCGGAGCTAGGACCCGACTGGGGAAATCTAGTGCACCCGGTGACGGTAAGGGGGGGGATCAACCCCTAATTTCTACTTTGTTTTCTGGAAACAGTAAGGCTGCATCTGTGGACAAGAAATCAAGCAAGAGGGAAGGGGTATTCTTGGCCAGCAGACAGGCTGACGGAAAAGCGGAGGGAAAGGCAGTTGCCCCCTCCCCAGGAGAACAAAAGGACATGGTGACACTGAACAACTCCAGTCCACCTCAGAGCGAGACACCACCCCCAATTGACGATCCTCGAACTGACCCCATAATCAGTGTAGGGGCGTCTGTAAATACAGCTCCAAACTCGGCGACCCAAGAAGGCATTAGGAGAGATGGCCCCAATAAGGAGAACAACAACAGGGGCCATGGTCAGGACAGGGGCAAACAGAAGCAATCAAGTGAGGGGTACACGGAAGCTCGAAGCTTGACCCAGCCTGCAACTACAGTTCATCAAACGGCTCACACCGAAGACATTACAGGGCTTTCCTTGGAGGTGGTTCGAGATCTGGGGAGGGTTGCAAACAAGTTCCCTCCAATATGTACAGCTAGGTCTCCTGACGCCAGAGACAAATTTTTTTCACTGACGGATGAGTCAGATCTCTCTAATATTGGGGAGACATCATCTTCCCTAACCGACGATCCAGTCTCAGATTCTTCCTCCAGTGATGACCCGGAAGAAACCACCTGTGCAACCCAACGTAAATTGTCTGGGAGAGGCTCTCGGGGGAAGAAGAAGAGGGACAAGAAAAGGGGAGCAGGTGGAGAAGCCTCTAAAGTCAGCGGGGGGATGGCTCCTTGGGCAATCTTCACTGGGACTATTCTGCATCTTGGCTGGCGTTCACCGGCGAGGAACCTGAAAGATCCTCAAAAGAAGGCATTATGGAAACATCTGCTATGCATCCACAATCTTCCTCTGTAGAGGGATCTCTGGCGACAATTCTCCAAACAATAAGGCAGGTTCAAGATGAAGCCAGGAGCTCGAGTCATCGGGCGAGGCTTGCTACCAAAAAATTGCACGGGACCGTGAAAAAAATAAATAAAACCTGCTCAGACATTGCCGGCAGAATGACTATGGTTGAGGAACGAACTGATTATTTGGAATCCGATGTCAAGGCCTTAAAACTGCAAGAAGCATCACAGGCAGCAACGATGGTCGATGTCCTTTGGAAGCTTGAAGAGTACGAAAATAGACAGAGGTGTAACAATTTGAGAGTCCTGGGGATACCCGAGGGAGTGGACGGCTCTGATGTACGTGCAAACATTATATCTCTCTTCAAGGGTGCCTTCCCTGAGAAAACCAATTGGGACTGGAGCGCAGAGATACAACGTGCCCACAGGTTCCCCCTAATGATGAAGAAATCTCGATCCAACAAAGCTGAAAGACCTAGGGCGATCCTGATTTATTTCGGGAATTTCCTGTTGCGCCAAGAAATTTATGATCAAGCACGTCCCAACGCAAAGAAGGATTTCGGGGTATCTCGTTTTTGTAAGACCTGATTTTTCCCATGCCACAGTAGAGAGGCGATGGCGGATGCAGCAACTTGGAGCAGAAGTTTATCTCCTAAATCCTCCCCGCCTAAAAGTGACTTATAAAGGGAAAACACGTAGTTTTACTTCGGAAATTGTAGCTCAGGAGTACCTGAAAGAAATCGGTGAAGGAAAAGTAGATAAAATATGGTGCATTAAAATATTTAGTGGTCATTGTTCCTTGTCACCGGGTTAAATAATAGGTGGTAAAATGTCAGCTAGTTGGAATCACTTTTGGGGTTCGAAGTATAGTCTAGTCCTAATATATTTGGGCTGGCATGGGGTATTTAGTCCAAGGGTTTTTGCAGTTTTTTAGGTCTCACCTACGCAGCGTGCATGCGCTGCATAGGAGGAGACCTTTAGAAATCGATTCGGTTTTTGTGCCAAAAACGTGCACGCGTTGCATTGCTTTCAATGGCAACGCATGGACGTTTGGCGATTCCCTTGCCGGAGAGAGCTTTGGCAACATCTGTTTGTAATTAACTTCCAAACAGATGGTGCCCAAGGCTCGCTCCCACAAGGGAATCGCTGTGTGTGCTCTCGGCGCACTCCCCCCACCCCTCCCACTTGTTTATAGAAACGTGCCGAAGGGTGATTAAAGGGCTCACTGGTTTACTTTATTGGAGAGCGCGGCACCCACTTCATGGACACCGAGCTCTGGCTTATTCCACATGTGCTCCTCGTCCTAATCTGCTTTATTGTTCCCCTCACAACTCAGTAAACTGAAGCGCAGGGACAGAGATACTTGTCCTGGATCACACCGGCTGTCACGGGTGGTCAGGGAGGGCAGCCGTACCTTGACTTCACTATTGAATGGGGCTGCAACACCTTCTCCTACGTGAGGAGAGAACGGGTGTCTATAGTCCCTTTTCTACCACCACCGGCGGGAAAGCTTCACGGATACCATAGTGCCTCGAGAACCCCCATACTCATGAACATTTGCCAGTATGTACTTCGAGCTGAGAGTACAAACTGCCCGTGGTGCAGTGGACAAAAACAGTACAACACACTGTGTAAATCAGTTCAGTCCACAACATGCATTTTAACTTCATATTTTATCCTGTATATTAATGTTGCATAGATCGTCACCACTTCATTCCTGGGTCCACTTTTCATTATAAATGTGCTGGCATTTGACCATTCAAAGATGGCGATTGTTTTGCTGCGATCACAGCCAGTCAGGTTCTTTGTTATTGATCTGAAGCAGCCAATCAGATTTGCCGCACCGGAACTAATTATCGAGTCTGAGCGCGTGTATTCCTGCCAGGGTTGATTGTTGTTATCCTAATTCCTTACAGGTAAGCTACCCCATAAGTTTTCTTAATGGCATAAAAGGGCCGTCTCAAGCCACCGGCCATTCAGTTTCACAGAGTAGGGATCGCGAGTGCTTTATATTAGGTGGAGAATGTGGAAGGTTGTGAGACTGGGAACAGCAGAAAGGACGTGTGCTCAGGCGTGGGGTAGAGACAGGGGTCAAGCCAGCTGAAGGTGGCCCGAGGGAATGGCAGACGGGGTAGTGTGCGGATAAACATTTTTTGAGAAGACGTTTTCACTAGTTGCAAGGGATCGGACATAAAAGATTGCTTGCTTGGTCGAGGAAGGAAGAGGGGTCCTGGCGGTAGGTAACTGTAATTGTAGAGTGAGGGCTCAGCTACGCCTTCCGTTGTCGCCAGGATTGGGTGAGTAGAAGTCCCGGATTTCCACGGACAGTACTGGGTTTTTGTGGTCTGTCCCGGCAGTTTTAATTAAAACTAACAAATGTCCCGCTTTGGGGGAGAGGGACGGTGAAATACCGTCAGGGCTTTAAGGGGGATGAAAAAACTGGAGGGTCTCTCAAAGGGGCCTGGCCAATGTAATTAAGGGCGTGGCTTAAAAACACTTAAAATAAAAAACCTGTGCTTAGCATGGTGTGCCGCCAGACTTGTATTTTGCTGTTTCGGTCATTGCATCAAGATATATGATACAACAAGTAACATCATACCTACAACAAGTCAGGACTATTGGCTTTGTCAATGGTTGTTAGTTGCATAAGATAAATTAGCAGCAACTATTGCTTGTATATAATGTTGAAAAAGCTTCCACTTAAAGCCCTGGTGACACCACGACAATGTTGCTGCTCCTGAGTTTCAAAAAGAGAAGGGAAATCCAGAGAGAAAATGACTCTCTTTAAAGGATTTCCCTTCCCTACAACGCTCACCTAGCATGACGTCATGCAGTAACTGCTCCACTAGTGAGAAGTGATCAGTGTACATCGATGTGCCTGCGGTCACTGCATGGACCGCCTGTGCCAGGGCACAAAACAGAGCCCTGCGTTAAGGGATTTCTTTTTGCCTACAAAAATAACACTTTAAGGAAAAATGACACAACAGTCCAAGCCATCTGAACGCCCCGATGGCCCTGTGTCTGCAGACCCTATGGCTCCCGGCAAATCCTCGTGCCTAAGATCGGCCCGTATTTTCTCGACTCTCAAAAATAAGTGGTACTTCACTGACTGAAAGGGCAAAGTTCGTGACCTTCATCAATAAAGCTGATCCTTATGTAGCAAAGCTGCCATGGAGTGATCAGCAGAATCCGGATAGCCAATAGGTCTCGCCTTTGGGACCTTATAAGTGCTTAGCCATGCAACAGTTGATGTTGTTGCACCAAGGATATTGTGCTGCATAACTAAATACTAATAAGGTCCCAAAAGCGAGACCTATTGGCTATGCCAAGGCTTGTTTTCTTTAGGGGGGTCACGGGTTGGGAGCGACTGGAGATGCACACTTGCACAGGCACCATCACTCAGGCTTTTTGCCTGATTGCTTATTTGGTGGAGGGGGGAGGGAGGGGTTAATGGGAGGGGGTCTGGTGGGGGACTGGGAGGGTGCTACACGGGAGGATAAATGGACACAAGAAATCACAAGAAGAGATAGTGGAGCCAAGGACAGGAAGATATTATTGGGCGGCTAGGTGCAAGTTGTTAAACGTGAGATATGTAACAGAAAATTTAGGAAATTGGGCCAATGAGTAAACTAAGAGTTGCCTCGGTGAACATCTGTGGTCTTAACGGCAAGAAAAAGAGAGCTAATGTAACTTTGGAATTGCAAGCTTTAGAGGCGGATATAAAATGCCTTCAAGAGACCCACATAGAGGGAGCGCAGCTGTCCTTGTTGGACACTCTGGGTTTTAAATTGGTTGCGGGTACATGTCAAAACACGCAGACTTGTGGGGTTGCAGTCCTGGCTAAAAGGGACCTGATTCCGTTTTTTCTCACATGTTCGCACCAACAGTCTGGGGAGATGGGTTATTCTGGAATTTCGGTCAAATGTTTGTACTTTTACAGTGTGTTCTATATATGGACCAATTCTAGATGATGCTGGGCTGTATGATTGGTTGAATAATGAACTGTTGTCCTGGCTGGCTCCCATTGTTCTATGCGGAGACCTAAACATTAATTTAGCTAATAGTTGGTCTTGTGAGGAGCAGTACAAATACTACGGCAGGAAACCCAGGGTATTCCAGTCTCTGAAAAGTCTCTGTAATGATCATACCCTGATGGATGTGTGGCAGATTAGGAGACCAACCGAACATGGTTTTACCTTTTTCTCTTCACCGCACCAGTCACATGCCCGTCTTGACTTTTTTTTTGTTTCACATTCTATAATCCAAGTCTGCGATATCGAAATTTTCCCCCGGGTCATGTCTGACCATTACCCTCTAGTCTTGGTAATCAAGGAGGGTGGGCCCCGTAGAAAGGGCAGTCAATGGAGCTTCGAGCGGGCATTATTGGTAAATGACGATTATCTAACCCACATGAGAACCTGAATAGCAAAGTTCCCTAGCGAAAACCTTGGTAGCACTTCCCTCGAAATAGTTTGGGATACACTAAAAGCTGGGATTCGGGGGAAAACTCTCCAGTTCTCGCTAACTAGGGTAAGGAAGGAAAAGCAAAAGATGTGAGAGCTATATGCCTTATTAGCCCTGGAAGAAGAGAAATTAAGAACCGCTACACAACAGGGGGGCGATAGTAAAGAAGTGCAGATAGGGGTTATGATTGCTAAAGCAACTATAAATGACATCACGATAACAAAGACAGCAGCGAAATTTTTAGTTCATAGAGAGCAAGCCTACGAATATGGAGAACAAGTTGGGCGTACACTCGCTATAAGGACCAGGCAAAAGATCGGCCAGAATGAAGTTAGGGAGATAAGGGATCCAGCACTGGGCATGATTTCTTATCCAGATGGTATAAGATCAGCGTTTAAAAGATTCTACCAGACATTGTATCTGGAAACTGGTACGGGGGATCAGGATGACATCTCTAATTATCTAAATTTAACTGTAACTACGAAATTTGATGAAGAAGAGCAGGCAGGTTTGGAAGGGACCCCCCGTGGGAAGAGATTCTAACAGCTATCTCCTCATTGGCGACCGGGAAGGCCGCTGGTGAAGACGGCATTCCGACAGAATTCTATAGAACATTTGCACCAGAACTTAGGGACTGCCTAGTGAGACTGTTTACACATATTTTTTAAGGCAATAAACCTCCCCCTTCATGGTCTCAAGCAAAGATCGTGGTCTTCCCTAAAAAGAGCAAATCTGTAAGGGAGCTCGGGTCCTATAGGCCGATTACGCTCATTAATGGGGATTCTAAAATATATTCTAAAATCTTAGCTTCCCGTCTGTCCCCTATCATTAGTAAGGTAGTAAGTGGATGGCAACATGGATTTATACCCGGGAAAGGCACTATGGACCACATTAGGCGGGTAATCATATTGTTCAATGCCGCCCAGGTAGCAGGAGACCCTATGGCCTTAATTTTGTTGAATGCCGAGAAGGCATTTGATAGGGTCTTATGGGGCTACCTGTGGAAAGTGCTTAAACAAGTAAACATAGGGCCCGAATTCCGGGCGAGCACTTAAGGCGCTATATTACAATCCAGAGGCCAGGGTGTTTGTTGCTGGGGAACTCTCTGAGTCATTTACAATCTTAAGAGTGACTAGGCAAGGTTGCCCCTGCTTCCCATTACTGTTCTCCCTCTATATCGACCCTTTTATTCGCAGGCTAGAGTCCAATGTGAAGATCTCCCCTATGACATAGAACGGTTGGGATACCAAAATGCTTGCCTACGCTGATGACATCGCCGTAGTTACGCCCGAGCCTGCTACCACAAGTGTGGAGATTGAGAAAGAAGCAGGGGAATTTGGACGTATCGCGGGCTATTCTTTAAATAGGGATAAAACTGTAATTCTGGTAAAAAATAAGTTATCTTGGCAGGATTCACGGGTAGCCACGAGTGCGACATACTTGGGAGTTGCTATCACGCCCGATGTGGATCGTATTATTGGGGATAATTTTGATCCTTTGATTGAAAAATCCAAGAAAGATCTGCAAAGGTTAAATAATCTGCATTTATCCCTGGCGGGTCGATGCAACATTATTAAAATTATCTTTTTCCCAAAAATTCTTTATTTTTTTGTGCCATTCCTTTAGGGATAGGGAATTTGTGGTTCAGAGAGTTAAATGAAATAATTTCCCGATTTGTGTGGGCCTGTGCCAAACCCAGACGAGCTATGACATTTTTGACGCTCCCTAAAGACCGTGGAGGGTGGGGACTCCCAAATCTAAAGCTGTATTATTGGGCTACGGTCCTACAGAATCTTGGGCCCTTATTACAATAGAAAATATTGTGGCAAGTAGGAGCTGATTATTTTCCTTCTCCTTATGAGTTACTGATGGGTGAAGGGGAGTGGGGGAATCTATGGAGGCAAATTGAGCTAAGCTACTTCAAGCGTGTTCGTTTTAAGACCTTACGGAACGTTTTTGAAACTTGGTCTACAGTGCATAAATTGATGGGTCTGGGTCGACTTAATTTCTACACTCCTCTGAATGACAACATAAACCTCCCAGGAATTTGTTTGGATCAATATATGTCACGCTGGGTTAACACTGGCTTAAACAAGGTGGGCCTTTTCTTTTCCATTAGAGGGATAAAATAATTTCAAGAGATTAGAGATGAATTTGGTTTTAGCCATAAGGATTTTTTTAAGTTTCTACAAGTGAGGGATTTTCTTTTTCACAAAGCCGGAGGGGCGATTGGATTCCAACAGTGCAATCTGGTTGATGCTTTGTTAATTGAACGCACACCCTCAATTGGATTTATCTATTCCCTCCTTAACAAACACATGAAGGATGACTTAGACAAACATTCGCAGAGATCTTTTCGAAGGAGAAGGAGCAGAAGATTTCAAGCCACGTATCACGGTGGTACACCTTGTTATTTGGAGTACATCTCCATCACTGGGAGCACATCCTCCCTTGACCCCAACCCAGACGGTTCATTTGCACGCACCCGATATAAGGTGGAAGATTGTTTGGCGTATTGAGATCACTACCTCACCACTAAGAATTATCACTTCTCAGACATAGGAACAAGAACGAAAGATTTGTATTCTGACCTTAAAGCCCTGATGAAGTTCCAAAGGCTTGTACTTTAGAGGAACGATATGCATTGGCTGTCTTTTATGATCGTATATTGATGTCAAAATAAAGGAAGAAAATAAAGATAATACAAATAGACTTAAATGTGCTTTGTTCGGTGCACCTCCTTTTGTGAAAAATGGCAAGAACAACTGGCCATCTCAGACGCCTGCTTCCAGGAATCCTTTTCTCTTGCTCAGGCATCATTCATATCATCCAAATTACACGTTCAATATTATAAAACATGTTTTAATTTATTTTATACTCCTAGTAGGATTAGTAAATGAGGGGATGGTAAAGGCACTCGATGCCCTAGATGTCAACTCAGGGGTGCTGATATCGTGCATATTTTTGCCACTTGTCCGTACTTATTTCTCATTAAGACCCAGATAACTGATTTTTTTCAAACAAGTTGAATATTCAGGTAACTCTATCCCCTGCTGTGATCCTCCTGGGAATATCTGAATATGAGAGACCGGTAAGAGGTAGAGAGTTGGTCTTTATCGCAATGACCATCTTTCGTTTATGTACCGCCTCAGCCTGGTTAGACAGCAATCCACCGGTGTTTCAACAATGGCTAGCCAGGGTGCTGGCCACCTGTAATTTAGAAAAGGCAATCTTCCTAAGGAAGGGGATTCGTAATAAAAGGAAGGGCCTGAGGAGGTGGGGTCCGCTATTAGATTGGATAGAAGCAAGGAGTTGCCGAGGTTAGACACGATGCACTCTAATCTAGCGTTTATACAAGGCCCCCGGCACCTTGTTTGTCCTTAATGGATCTGCTCATATCTTCCTTTTTTTTTTCTTCTTTTTTTTTTTCTTCTTTCTCTCTGTTTATCTTGGTATTAACTTGTATGAATTTGAATGAATTTGTTATGAAATATGGTATTGCACCAGTGATTAAAGATTCTGGTATTTAATTGTGTAGCGGGGGTGGGTGGGTGTTTTACTGGGGTAAAATTGATGGTTTCTTTCTCTTTGTATCATGTACTATGTGTTTGCAATGGATAATAAAGAAATATAAAAAAAAAAAAAGGAACAGGCAGAGGTCCATGAAACCACTACATGCTCTAAAAAATGTTTGTCAAATTATTAATTTTCTTTTTTCAAACTTTTCCTGTTTTCCTTTTAGAGAAACAGGGTGCATTTTGAAAAAAGATTGCTACATTTAAAAGCAATCACAGACATGGCTGTGACTCTAACCACTCTTAGTGGTTCTCATTTTGCAACCTACCTCATGCATATTAATGCGGTAGGTCGAATTGAGACCCACTATGAATAAGTATTTTGTGAATTAAGTTTACAAAGCACAAATGCATTTGGTAGATGTCGGTGTGCAAACTGCACCCACTTCCACAGAATCCATATTTGTATATTCCTAAAAAGAAATCACAATTTACAATTCGTTATTTGATGCAATTTATTATTTCTCATTAGGAACCATTGTACGCCAGGCCATAAAATCCTTACGTTATTCTCAAAAAACTTGCAATAGGTGCAATTTATTTAATAAAGGCGAAGAATGAGGAGTCTGATTTGATGGGACAGAATAAACAGCGCCTATTCCTCCTGGTCATCCACTATAAGGGCCCAAGTAAAATCCTAATTCATTAAGGTGATGTATGCCGTTATTATATATGCTAAGGGTACTGTTTTCAGAACTGAACTGTCATGTTTTCACTTTATAGATTAACAAAGATTGTTGGTGCTATTCGCACCCCCTTCCATTCCAATCAGTCATATGGCATTACATTAAAATGCATAATTGCTGCAGTGGTGGACTTATTTTATTTTTCTATGTATTTCTATGTTTTTTTATTTCTCAGTTATTTGGTTATTATTGAATCCCTACACAATATCAATTACTCAAGTCTCAAAGGCCACCCTTACAAGAGTTGTGGCAAACCTGAAACAGTAATTTCACACAACAAAATACACAAGAACAGCTGGTACTGGCCAATACTGGAATGAGAATTACATCCCACTTACAAATGTGACCTGGATTGTTCCCTGATAAATTGTGAAATACAGTGATATTCAGGAAGTCCATACTCAACTCCAAAAGTAGTATTTTTCCTGGTTTACCACCCAGAAATCTCACCAGGTTTTACCTAGAAAATGTCTAGGGTGAGAAACAGTGGCATTTAGGAATTCCACAGGAGCTGAAATCTCACTCGGCTGATTACTCCTGGGTTCAGCCAAAGTGTGATTAAAGGAAAACTTGTAACAGAGGCCTTGTTTTCTGTTTCGATAACATGCAGTTGCATACAATAAACGTAGTGGTGACAATATGAGCTTTATCCAACTGCCCGATAATGGACTGAATAGAATTATCTGAGAAAATGTAAATGTTAAATTGGAAATAGAATCCAAATATATGCAGCCCTGGGTATTCAATTATCTCTGTGATCAGTTTTGCCTGCTCCCCATTAAATTCATATAGACGACAAGCGCTGAGCGAGAGGTCCAACAAGAGCAACATTTGCATTGATTTTAGAAAGATCTTTACCATGAGAGTTAGCTAAGCAGAGGCTTGGTATTTGCGACAGACCCTTAAATCTGTTTCCATCACCTAAGCCCTTCCATGTTGTGCACATTGTCTCAGTGGAAGACAAATTATGATGTTGACTTCAATCAGAAAAACTAAGTTATGGTTCCGGCTAAAACACACAAAACTATTGAAATTTGCCAGTTATGCTATGCAACGCACGACATAATTCACATCTCCTGCCCTGTTTTGCTCTTTGTGATCAGTCTTTTTTCCTGTGCCATTTTGAAATGGGAGTTTTGTCCTTCTGTTTTTTTTCCTGTGCCTTTAAAATGGGAGTTTTCTGTTATCTACATGGTAGGTGAAGTTTGTGTTATTTTGGGCCTACTTTCCAGCATAAATCCAGATTTGTACTGGAAAGTAATTCCAAAATCAACACTAGGCACTGGTTTGCCTTGCTTTTGTGACGCACATGCAGCACAACAAAGGGCTGATGAAGTTGGCCGCAGATGTAAAAAAAAATTACTTCCACCCTTCACTATTTTCAAATGTATGTTGATAAGTGCATAAAATACAACATGTTCAGGGACAAATATAACTTATTTAAAATGTTGTAAACATTCATCCAACACCAATCATCTACAAAAGCCAGATATGTTGCCTTTGTCATTTGGAAACGTGTCAAATTATTAGTTTATTTTTTTCCTTGCCACTCATTTTGTAGTAACTCTCTATTCATAGACATTCTGTAAATCTGTGGAGTGCATTCTTATCATGAAATATAAATGATAGAAGGATATCAAACTGTAGACAAAAGTGCAGCCTGTCATGTATAACTTATTTCTGACACAGAGAATTGGAATTAAGAATGCTTATTGCTTAGTTAGAAGAGTCTACTGATCAATATCCGTCATCACTATGACATATTCACTATTTAACAACCAGTCAATATATCATCATTGACTCAAAGAGTGAGGTTGATAGTTGTAGGATGCAGGTTTTCTCTATTAACATAATAAATCCTTAAATGGATTGCTTATATGAGCTAAAAAGAAAATGTGAGATAGTAGTACAATGAAAGAAATTGTAGTTGAATTAATATATGGATACAAATGTTTGTTTTTCTATTTTATACTCAGTACAAAGAATGGATACTTTGAAAAAACACTAGTGAAATGAAGGAATGTGTAGATCTTGAGTGGCATTTGGCTTTCTGTAGTTCAAATCCTTAATACAAAGTCTTTAATAATTGATAGGGATTTTTTGTGTCATTACGGACTTATGTGCAGAATTCAACAGGGATATTCAAAAACCTGTTTCTCTGCACCTCAGGGTGCCATTTTAAAGGGCAGCAGTTCCTTCAGAGCTGCAGTCCAGCAAAGTGGCACACAGCAGTCCTCCTTCCTGGCAGAGTATCCACAGGTCCAGAAGTGTACTGAAGAGCTGGTGTCTGGGGTCTTTCTTTTATACCCTGGTGCCCTGGTTCTGGAAGGTGGGAGAAGCTTCTAGACAGTGGCTTTGAAGTGCACAGATGCCCTGCCCTCCCTGCCCTGGATCCAGGCAAGCTGAAGTGACAATGTTGGGTCGTTAGACCCTTTGTGTTAATGCAGGACACAGCCTATTCAAGTGTAAGTGAGGCATGGCCCAGGTCCTCCCTCCCTCCCATACTGCCAGTAATGCTCTACAAGTTACACCTAAGCTACCATTGTGTGTGGCTGTCTAGGAGGAATACACCAATCCCAACTGCCAACTACACCCAATCTTGTGACCAGAGACGGGATGCAGATACAAAATGGCTGACGTAAGAAAATGTGAAAGTGCCATTTTCAGAATTTGTAATTTAAAATCCGACTTCGCCATAAGTAAGTATTTTACATTAGGATTTCAGAAACATCACACTTGAATGGGTAATCTCTTCCCGTTTGGAAATTGCACTTATAAAATGTAATAAGGTAACTCCAATGCTCCCCCGTGGGAGAGAAAGGCCTAGCAGCGGTGAAAAATTAATTTAAGAGTTTTTCACTACCAGGACATTTAAAACCTATAGAGTACATGTCCAACTTTTTAAATACATTGCACCCTGCCATCTGGGCTGTCCAGGACATACCCTAGCCTTCAAGCTCTTCATTGATGCAGTGGGAGACAGGATACAGAGTCCTGATACCTGATATGAAGGGACTTATGAAGCATGTGGACCTGCCACTACTGACAATCTCCATACCAGTAAAAGTATGGTATTTATTTATTATTTTGCGCACAAGTAGAGCAGAGTGACATAGAGAATGGTCCTGAGGAATGCCAAGAACCTTTTGGTCTATAGTGGCAGAAACATGTTGACCTGATTCCAATAAGGAAATATCCATAACCCTATTTTCACTTAGCTTATTTTAATCTATCCACTGGGGGTATCAATAAAGATTAATCTTACACACCAGGAGATAGTTTTAATTCACCCTGATTTACGTTTTGTTTTGCACTCTGTCCCTCACTCATAGCCCTAGATTGGATGACGTAAAAACACCTTGCACTCCTCTCCTACGGGGGAGTTGTAGCCCGCACTGGGTACCTTGCGGTCCCAGTGTAAAGAGGGAACCCAATGATGAAGTATGTCACCCTAGGGTGATTGAGGGTTCTCGTCTTAACACATGAGTGCTTTTTCCCCTCCCTCTACCTTTGGTTATGTTCACAATATACCATCCGATTACCTTTTTCTGAGATAGATAACAATTACTCCCCTTTAGAACCCTTACTGTGAGATACAAATGATTTATTTTGCCAGGTCGAAATCGCAGTTTAACCTCTACACACAGGCTTTGCAAAGGCAGGCCAAAGACATGTTTAAAGGGCTACTTAAGTGGGTGGAACAACAGTGCTACAGGCCCATTAGTAGCATTTAATTTACAGACCCTGGGTACATAAAGTATCACTTTACTAGGGACTTATAAGTAAATTAAATATGCCAATTGGGTATAAGCCAAAATGACATTGTTTAGAGGAGAGAGCACATGCACTTTAGCAGTGGTTAGCAGTGGTAAAGTGTTCATAGTCCTAAGGCCAGCAAAAATTAGATCAGAAAAATGGAGGAGGAAGGTAAACAGTTGGGGGGAAGACCACCCTAAGGCTGTCAGGCTGAAAAGGGATACATGTTATGGTTAAGGATTAGGGATTTGGTTAAGGGGCTAAGGTGTGGGGTTTAGTGTATAGGGTCCATGGGTTAGGGGAAAAGAGTTAAATGTAAAGTTTTAAATGTTTGGTATATTACAATAGGGTCAAAGGATAAGTATAGTGTTAGTTGTTAAGATTAGGAGTTAATGGAATAGAGTGGGTGTGGGTTTTGGGTTAAAGGTTATGAATTTGGGGTGTGGGGTAAAGGTATTATTGATTAAGAGGTAGGGATAGAGACATGTTGGAAATGGTCCTTTTTAGGGTGGTTTCTATCAACTCTTTCCTTTTGTTCCTCCTGGTTTTCTGCTGATCTATGTACTAGCCTTAGGACTTTGAGCGCTTTTGGCACTGCCATTCAGTGCCAAAGCGTTGAGGTTGTCATATACATACTGGTGATTGATGTATACATGATTGGGTGATTTGAGTTAGCTGTAAGTCCCTTGTCTAGGGGTAAGACATATACCTAGGGCATGTAACTCAAATGCTCCTCCGTGGGCCTGCAGCACTGATTGTGCTACCCACGGCGGTAGCTCTTCAAACGTGCCACAGGTTTGCTTTGGCAGGGACTGTGGATGCAGGTTAATGTTACTCGGCTTGGCATTTAAAAAGCTACTTACCAAGGTTATGCATATCTCTCTTGCTACATCGGAGTACTCCTTGGGGGCATGGTGTGGTGTGGGGAAGAGGTTAGGCGTGTGTGCGTGTGCACTACAAGTACTGGTAGTGAATGGCACCAGATGGTGTGTTCGGTATGGTGGGATCTGCTTCTCACATTGATTAACATGGGGGATGAGCGGAAAGGCTATTGAGCAGTATTTCTTATGTGTAGAAGAGTAGCAGTTTAGTGTTTGATATCAATGAGTTAGTAATGGCAAATTGTCTCCGGTAGTGCAAGAGGATTCGACATTACAAATGTGGAAATGCCACTTTGGGGAAGTGGGCATTTCTGCTCGTGGCTCTGTGTGACTGTCAGCCTGTCTCCAATCCACATCTGGGAGCTGGGGGGACAACTACATCTGTGCATTCTTGATAGACCATCAGAAAAATAGGGGCTCAAGGGAAACTGCAAACCTCTGACTGTTATGTGCCCGGGTTAGGCCCAAGTAACAGAGCTACACATTTTTCTTACATAGTCCTACTTTTCCACAATAACATTTCTTCTGTGACCTTTTGCACATATTTGCGTGTGTGACAATGTTGGATTAGTTGCTCTGAACCGACTTGATTTACACAGCTAGCTTTGCATAACATTATCACGATGCCTTGAACACCATGTTCAAGGCCTCTTGATGCTCTATGTACAAATGTCGTTCTATCTTCATCCATGGGGCGACAGGGCTATCTACATATCCATAACATCGCTAATCTATACGCACATCACAAGGATGCTTTCTGTTATAAATAATGAGCATCCCAAAAGATTAGCACAGAATGCACTTCAGCTGACACCGAAGGTCCCTGCATGCTGAGGCTTCACCACACAGCGGTCTGACATCTCTGTGAGGGGTGTCCAGTTTGTGACCAAGATGGGGTCCTACATTCTCTCCCTCCAGGTAATGGGGATGGATCATCCTTTGGGGGGATTCTTGGCTTCACACCTACACACACTCTAGGTACACTCAGAGTAGGGTTCACATAGCAGGAGTACGCCAGATTACTGCCTTGTTTATATGCCTGCATATATACACTGTTTCAGCACCATGGTAGAACTGTATCTACTATTTACTCTGTTGGTGCTTGTAAGAACTTTCATCTGCTTCTGTCTACTGATTATTACAGCATATGTATTCTATACAAGAATAACGTTGGTTCAATAAATATATTGAAAATGTCCCAGTGTGTATTCTCTATATATTTCTCAGAGCACAAGAAGGCTCAGTGACTGAGCAAAAGGTTCTGATCTGTTTCCACGATCTGTAAGGGGTCACGGTTGTCATGTTCAGTGGTTGCCAGAAACCATTCGCTCCCAGGTAAGGTTAGGGGGGCTTATGGTGGCACTGTGAGCTAGCTAGTCTCTAGGCCAACATATAGGCCAACATATCCTGCTGGGGTGCCCAGAATCAGTCTAGGCACCTCATCCAAAGTTTATGTTGTCCAACAAACCCACAGGTCCTACGGATTAGTGGGAACTACACAACATGACTCTGATGGGCCTTCCTGGGATGGGTACGAGGGGGTGGAATTGGCACCTGCATTCCAAGAGACAGAGGCCTGTAACCACTTAAGATATTGATCAAGCCTCCCAGGGTAGGATGGCAGACAGGACAAAATGTAGAGAGGGCCTGTGCATTTCAAAGGTGGCCTTTTGAACTGATCTCATCTTCAAAGGCCATTGTGGGTATAACTACTGGGACTCTGCCCTCAGGAGTTAGAGACGCTTTTGGGATTGGAACTATACTATGCTTGTTCGATGGCAAAACATCGACAAGAGGAATCATTGGGGCAGGAGGGACTGCAATTGGAATATCCTTAGACTTGTGGTGGCCTGGGGCTTGTTGTGCTCTAGGAAGGGGACTATCACTTTCCCTGGAGGTTGCTGGCCTGCAGCTAATTGGCATCTGTCATGACCCAGATACCTAAGCACTCTCCAAGGGCCGAGGGACAGAAAGGAATTCCATGTTTCCACAAGATCGTAGGAACCATGCAGGTTGCTGCAGAAACGGGTGGAAGTGATCGTTGGTTGGGACAAGGACCGTCCTGACGTACGCCATAATCACACTGTGCAAAGGAATATGCTTGTAAAGATCAGCGGCCCACTTGCGGTGCCAGAACGTGAGGAGTTTGAGGAGTGCTGGGGAAGTTTGCTGAGTCCGAGGGACCCGTGCTTGCACCTGGATACCTGTGCTAGCTCCCACTCCATAGTGTGTAGTGTCTGAGGGGTGTTGGGGGAGGTTTTCAGAGTCCACAGGACCCAAGATGGAAGCCTAGACTGTCTCCAACCTCTAGATCCAGAGGACAGCAGTGCCTGACATTTCGGCCTCTGTCCGAGGCCCCTGGCTCCCTCTCCCCGGACCCACATGACAAGGCACTCTGTTGTTGAGGATATCATGAATGAACCTGAGGGGTCTCGTTGTGCCTTGTGAGCACCCGCGGCTGGCTGCCTGGAGCAACTGCAGCTCGCACCTCTGCCGGAGGGGAAACATTTCTCCACTTTGGACGAATACCAGCTTCTGGTGTCGCAGTCTTTTGTCTACGTGGGGGATGGTGATCCCGCCCCGTGAAGGTGCCACTGGGCGCCTGAAGGCCTAATCTGGAGGGATGAAACCAAGTAACTGTTTCCTTCCACTTTAAGTGGTCCTGACAATTTTAAGGAAGGTTTTGCCAGCGGATGCAACGTGTATTATTGGCTGGTGTCATTTGAGTGGCTGAGGGGATGTGTCATGAAACGTTGTCTAGGCCTGTGATTTGTTGACCATTACAACTGTACAGGGTATGCGATATTGGGAATGTCATGCTTTATGCTAATGTGATAGCGGGAAAGTGGAATACTTCTGAACAGCCTGCATATATGTTTCTGTCGCTTTTGATGTGGGAGGTATTGCTTGGATCGTGAACACCTCGGAGAAGTACACAAATGGGTTCATGTTGTTTACGAGGCTGTAGGGATAACAGGTCAAGGGAATACCTATGAGTAGTGCATATATGTTCATTACATTCAGCTGCTAATGGGAGAATTCGACAATTGCATATAACTGTAAAGTATATATCCAATGTGTATGTCATTTTGATTTCAATGTGTGTGTAATACAAAGACAATTGTTTTATACTTAAGGTGTGGAGTCTTTTTGTAGTGTACTCAGTGTGTTGCAAGGCTGGTGTTGTGCCAATACTTTACACTTTGACCCTGAGGATAAGCCTGACTGCTCTGTGCCAAGCTACCCAAGGGTGAGCATAGGTTATTGGTCAAGTGTATCATACTCATCCTATCTAGGACGGTGGATTCTGTCTGGCTTCGATGTGTCCCAGCCAGCCAGAAACCGCTGGGTCTAACAAGAGGTAAGGTAAATGTAGAGGGCATAACTTATAGAGGTTAAAGCATGGAGTTAAGGGGATTGAGTTTAAGGTTAAGAGCATAGGGTTAAGGATTTGGGGAATAGGGATGATTTTGTGGCATGGCTTAAGGCTATAGGGATTAAATGATAACACTATGGCTGAGATTAATGGTTTTAGGGTAAAGGTTTAAGGATCTAGGGTTTGCGGTATATGGTTAAGGGGAGTAAAGGGTATAGAGTAAGTTTTGGAGTTAAAAGATAGAGGACTGCATTTCTTTAATTTTATCAATGGAAATATGTCTGAGGTGTGTACATTGTTGTGATAAATTATTTTAGTTTATAATAAATAAAAAAAATGATGTGTTGCACTTCACTGTAACACTGAACTTGATTCGTTTCACTGGAATACTGAAAGTGATGCCATTAGAAGTGTCAATACACATTTTTTTATGTTTTGTTTAATAAACTTTCAATATTTTTGAATATTAATTTTAAGTAAAATACATAAGGACTATGACAATAGAAAAATTAAACAGATAGTACAATGATGTTATAGATATGCATGAAAATATATTTTGCACTTTTTACTTGCCATATTTAAACATTTTTGCGAAATTCGATCTCCCCCATATTGTTTGGGTTTAGGACACAGATGGATTTAGCCTTTGCTGTAAATCGAGGCATACACGCTAGGCCTTGTCCATTGTATCCATAGCTAAAATTGTTTTCTTTCAGTCCCAATGCACCCCTTGTTAAGACCTGACCTGATTTAAAACTTTCATCGAATAATGAGCTGAGAGTGGATGATGACACACAATAATCCCTGTCTGCATGGTTGTGTATTTATGTGGCAGAATATATTTCCTATAGCCGAGAATGTGGCCTTTCTTGCAGCTATCCGTGTTTGAATTTATTTATTCTCTTAAATTAATTTCTAAGGACTGATGATGCCTAGTAAAATGATATTTGAATGGTTTATGGACTTTAGAACATAATGTCCAAAGATAAAATGAGGTTCTAATTCTGTCATGTAGTTGACTTATTACCAGGAGAACACATTCTTTGTAGTTTATCCAGCAGGGATTATTAAGGACTAAATTAAGAGCTAACTATGGACTTGCTTTCCTTACTTTAAAATCTTCTGATACAATAGCAGGTGTAAGTGGAAGCTACATTAACGTGCACTCCTCTATCAGAGGCTGAGGCATTGTCTCCAAAAGACCTTAGGTCCAGTGCCGATAAATCCACCAGATTCTGATATCCTACGATACCTAGACACCTGGGGCACTTATAAATGTCAGGATTATACAATCCATGCTCCAGGGAGGAGGTAACACAAGAATGGATGGGAAGCCAGTGGCAGCTAAGCAATCAAAAGACTGCAAATAAGAGTGACAATGAAAACAGCTAATGGAATGCTGTGAGCGGGTTGAAAGCACAGCACAGCGCACGTGCTGTGTAGGTGAAACCTAAAAAGAAGATTCCTGGCTTGTAGAAAACCGTTTCTCTGTACAGAGTACTAAAACAAAGTACACTATGCAGAGAGTGCGAGAGATCCCCAAAAGGTAGGTAGATGTAAAAGTAGATAATACTAACTCTCTTTTTGTGGTAGTGTGGGTGAGCAGCGAGGCTTATCAAAGGGTAGTGTTAAGCATTTGATGGACTCACAGAGGAAATAAATGAGACACACACTCAAGAATAAATCCTAGACCAATTTGTAAAAATAACATCGATTTTTGGAATTTTTTAAGACCATGAACACAGTTCTAAGGTAAGTATTTTTCAAAGTTCCGAAAATACATCACTTCCATGCACAATTACGCATCATAGGAAACAATGGG
This sequence comes from Calotriton arnoldi, assembly GCA_963921515.1. Taxonomy (NCBI): domain Eukaryota; kingdom Metazoa; phylum Chordata; class Amphibia; order Caudata; family Salamandridae; genus Calotriton; species Calotriton arnoldi. Next base: position 358,336 of record CAWUFW010006028.1, on the reverse strand, counting down.
GGAAAAAGCATAAAAAATGCATAGAAATTCAGGCAATGCTTTCACAACGTTCACCTTCTCGTTTTAGGTCGATGTCAGGACCAGGTTCAAAGTTCCAGTAGGAGAAGTTCGGGAGCGCCCCTTATCGGTCAGGACGTCTTGGAAGCTAGTGCACAAAGATGAAGGGGGCCACTTGAAAAAGCACTGTACAAAAGGACTTACAGGTAAGTCCGGTGGGACTCCTTAGAGGAAGGAGGTTGCAAGGACCTGGGGACTGCCTTTGGACCGCAGGGCTGGATGGTCGAAGCTGGGGCCAGTGGGGCCGGGTGCAGAACGGGCAGGTCAGCTGGGCATTGTGCGCCTTGAGGTTCTTATGGTCAGGAGCAGGCAACTTGGAGAGGTGATCTTGGGACAGCTAGACCACTCAGGAAGTGGATCCCAGGTGTCTCAATGTCCCCTGTTGGATGCCTGCTTCTTGTGCTTCAGGTACCCCGGGTATTGGTATGCCGTGACACCTGTAGGTCCTGGTGCCTCCAAACTTGGTGGGGAGGCAGATCTGACCCTCCGGAGCTTTCGTACCTCTTCTTGCTTCGGTGCTGCTCGTAGGGAGCAGTAAGTCAACAAACCGGACTTCGCGGGATCGGTGCCTGAGGTGTGCAGGAGAGTGATACATTCACTCCGAGGAAGCTTCACAGTGGTTTCTTGAAGGTTGTAGGTGCTCTGGGGTTCTTGGAGTCCTTTCAGGTTTCAGGACCACACAGAAGCAGCGTTTGTCAAGTTCTAGGAGCAGCCGGCAGGGTTTGGCGCCTTTTTCTTCTGCAGCAGGGCTTGAGTTCTCGAGCAGCAGGTCAACTTTGTCCTGGTCTTTTCTTGTCCATTGAATCTGCTGTTCAGGTCTCGGTGTGCCACCAAAATACTGATTTTAGGGTTGTTACAAGGGGAGACAGGCAGTAGCCAATGGGCTACTTACATTTAGGGTGTTTACATCTTCTAGTGACTACTTTCTGTAGGAAGAGGCACTACCCTAGCCCTGATTGGAGGTTTCTCCACCATTCCAAGATGGTATAATTTCAGGAGAGGGGTTCACATTGCCTGCCCTGCCCTAGGGGTGTTGTAGACTAAGTGGGGACCCTCCTCCTCATCTAACTAATTTTCCTGCCTTTACACCCACCATAAGTGAGGCAGGAAAGGGAACTTGGCATCCCCCGCATTCTGGAGGTACCAGGGTTGAATTCCAAAGGCAGCATTGCCTTTGAAGCTTCCTGCCCAGGAAGGCCTTCCTATCCTGGAGCAGGCTTTGTCTCTGTGCTCTGAGAGGGCTGACTCCCACCCCATAAGGTCAGAAACATGTCTGGTAGTGGCAGGCTGGCGAAAACAAGTCATGAACCACACCAGTGCTTGGTAGGTTTTCAGGGGACCCTCTAAAAGGGTCTCCTGTGTGAATTTATTAATAAAACCATCACTGGCATCAGTGAGGATTTATTAAGACAAGATATTTGGTACCAAACATCTCAGAAATCAGTGAAGCCATCATGGAGCTTGGAAACTTGTGTTGACCAGTATCCAGTCCATGTACTTTTTATAGATTCCCTGTTCACTTACAACATCCCAGAATAGACTGGTTATTGTAGGGAATATCTGCTCATGCAGGTATGCCCCCACATAGGATATGGTGCACCCTGCCTTAGGACTATAGGCCTGCATTAGGGGTGAATTTAATTATATCTTATGCAGTGCATGGGAGGCATGGCACACAAGGATGTGTGCCATGTTGACTCTTGGATTTTGCTGCACCAAGACACGCAGACTGCAATGGCAGAGAGCCTAGCCTTGGTGAGGGGTCCCTGGGATGGCACAATCAGTACTGCAGCCCCACAGGAATCCTCTTCAGTACCCATGCCCGAGGTACCAGAGATACCATTTATTAGGGACTTACAGGGGGCACTGAAGTTGGGCCAATCGTGGTACAGTTTGGGGAAAAGAGATCTGGCACTGGGCACATGATTAGCAGGGACACAGTGCACTTACAGTTCAATATTACATCAGACATCAGGCAAAGTGGGGGCTAACCGTATCAAAAGAGGCACTTTCCTACATGGCTGTTCACCCAATTCTGTCCAGACCTCAACAGCCTGCCCAAAGCATGCAATCTGTTCAGCTTGCTTAGTCTGCCCACTTGCCTGTAGTGTGTTCCTGGTCACACAGCACTTAAAGTCTTACTTGCACTCTTCATCTGCTCTTCCCTGCAGGTAATTGTGTTCTGTGGGAGGTTGCATTTCTTGTGCCAAGATTTCCCACCCCAGCGTACCCTAGATTGTTAGGAAATGCTGCATAGTATACAAACAGAGGAAAACTCCAGCTACCACATGTAGCACACATTTTGCATTTACTCCAACTGTGCAAGGAGAGTTTCAAAATATGCAACGTAACACTGGAGAGTGTTTATCTTTGCAAATTTCACCCATCCTGAGCTATTAGACTCTTCAGTGGACAGTGAACCTGTAAAACCATGATAAGCATCTCATACGAAAAAACAATAGACGGGAATCAAGCCTCAAAAGCTTGTTGAAACATCTATTTTAGACTATGAATGGATTACTGAACCATCAATTCATCTGGAATTGACTACAAAGCCGACTTGCTCCTTACAACCTCTTGGTTCAACAGGACAGATTCTTAACAAATTCAACGGCCAGTGATAAAATCTTTTAGCAGTTCAAGATCCAAGTTCTGGCCAACCACTTGCACCTGTATGCCAGCCTCAGTTGGATCCTAGGTTCGGCTGAAATACCCATTGACTTACATGGAACAGTTCTATTTCAGTTTTCATTCATTTGAACTGTAACATCTCAAAACTCTTTGAACCATTGTTTTAGTATTTTTCATTTTGCCTGCTACTTTTGTATTTCTTTACTGCAACTGGCTTAAGGCCTGATTTAGATGTTGGCTGACTGGTTACTCCGTCACAACGGTGAAGGATATCCCGTCCGCCGAAATATAAATCCCATAGGATATAATGAGATTTATATTTCGGCGGACAGGATATTCTTCACCGTAACCCATCTGCCAACATCTAAATCAGGCCCTATGTCTTTATGACATTTAATTGTATTATCTCTTTTGTTATTAATTTCATTTGATGCACATCATACTTCAGAAAGTTTTCCCTTGCCTCTCAGGAAAACGTAGGTGCTCAAACTAGATCAAATCCAGATTAATGCCCCTCTCTACCGTAGCTCTGGATTTAATATTGTCTTTGATATATTGATCAGACAAACCTCTGTACAAGGGCTAATGCGCAGAAGTTTGTCTCAGTCCTTTAATATCCACAGTTACATTTCCCAGGTTTGAGGAGTGCCGACAATGACTTAGACATCTGCTATTTAAACAACAGTATACTTTTCACTTAAGTAGCTGTCAAAATAGCTAAACAAGTTAAATGCTCACTACTGATATTTGGTGTTGATTGCAAGTCAGAGCTTTAACCCCAGCACAACTAACTTTGACCTTTATGACATAGAAAGATGCACCTGTTATTTCTATTATTTATTCGTGCCTAGGAATTACACCAACTACAGTTGCAAGGGGATATATAACTGGCAAGTTAATCCAATACTGTATTTGTCCTTTCAGAAGCATTGGTCATAAAAAGTCAGCTTTGCTATTGAAAAATAGTACTTGACACTAAACATTTCATAATGAAGTATGCCAAATGCCTAAAATTTGCTTTTGAGTAATTACTCAAAATTTTTGCACAATTATAGGGGCCGATTCACAGAACTAATCTGAGACAAAATCCTAAACTTACTACTTCTGGTATTGACAGAAGACACTTACGATTTTTGGTATTCACAGAAATCACTTACGACTCCTGGGCCCGATTCACAAAAGTAATCTGAGACAAAATCCTAACTTTACGACTTTCGTTATTCACAAAAGGCATTTAGGAGTACTAAAGTTAGGATTCCTAACTTTAGTACTCCTAAATGCCTTTTGTGAATACCGAAAGTCGTAAAGTTAGGATTTTTGTCAGTTTAGGAGTAGTAAAGTTAGGAATCCTAACTTTAGTACTCCTAAATGCCTTCTGTGAATACCGAAAGTCATAAAGTTAGGATTTTTCTCAGTTTAGGAGTAGTAAAGTTAGGAATCCTAACTTTAGTACTCCTAAATGCCTTCTGTGAATACCGAAAGTCATAAAGTTAGGATTTTGTCTCAGATTACTTTTGTGAATCTGGCCCAGGAGTCGTAAGTGATTTCTTTGAATACCAAAAATCGTAAGTGCTTTCTGTGAATACCAGAAGTAGTAAGTTTAGGATTTTGTCTCAGATTAGTTCTGTGAATCGGCCCCAAAGTGATTACACAGAATGCAAATTCACGATTTTGTGCTAGATTTTAGTCCAAAATGGGTCCTTGCATCAGTTTTTGTCTTAAGGGCGTATTTAACAAAAGCACACTGAACAACAGCCGCTTGTGTTCTGTTGCTCGTGTGTGTTTGTGGTACATTTATACTATGAATGACACGTTCACTGTATGTTTTTAAGGCACATGTCACATAATTTTTCAAAGTTGGGAATTTAGGCCTTCTAATAGGCATACATTATTTCACTGCCAGCAGTGTTCAAAAGCTTTATTCGAAATCGTTGAAATTCATCCATATTCTCTTTAACCTATGTCATTTAAATGATTGTAGTATGGTTTTGTTGCAAGAAACCCGATGCTGGAATTTATTGTTTTATATATGATGCTAGATGGAAATAATGAAAATAATCAAAGACTCCTGAGTTTTTATGGGCTCTGGTTCACAGTGTTGACCGATTTGTGGACCGCCCAAAACACAAATATCCTGCCCAGAAGAATGATTTGAAAATCATCATTCATAGCCAGTTACGGGTTGCTGAGGTAACTTAGAATTATTTATGTTATCAAATGATTAATCGAGTTATAGCTTTGTGTGCAATGCCTCCTTTTACAGTGAGTAGGGGTTCGGCGCTGGGAATGTTCACCAGTTGTAACTCACATCAGTATTGACAATGTTATATATTTGTACAGTTCCTCAATTGATATTGTTATCATAGGGTAACTAACTTGTTAATGCTGTTTAACCTGTTCTGTCTCTAATGCTGAGACATATGTACATTGTACTTTATGCGATGAGGAAAAAACAAGTCTTGCTGCTAATCATTTTAAGATGATTTTACAGCCTTGAATGTCATAATGAGAGAATCAAAAATGCGTAGAAAATGATTGTTTTTCATATCACTGGCATAGTGTTTTAACCCAAATGAGATTCACAAGAGTTCCTGTAAAATAGAATAGTGGTATTTTAATACCTGAAGCTACAACTTTTCTAAAACAAAATAGAGATAGTGTTTCAACTTTTAAATAAGATAAAACAACTTTTTGATAAAAAGTTGACAGAACTGAGTCTAGGGATGCCTCATGCCGCGTTGTACATAAAATACATTGCAATGTTTTTTCATTTAAATAAGAAAATCTGATTTTTCACAGCGACTCAGATAAACACCTGAAAATGAAACAGGAAAAATGTGCACACTGATTTCAAATGCCGCTGAAATAAGACCTGCAAAGCAATGGTATGCCAACAGTTGATAAATGTCAAAGGCAAGAAATCAGAACAGACCATCTTCTGAGAAATATTGCATTGTTCAGATTCTTTTAATCCATTGGAATAAATGAATAGTGGAGACCTTCAATGTAACTCAATAACAATGAAACAAAACATTTGAACAGCTGTCACCTTGACCACATTAATGTAACCCTCCAGTGGGAGAGGCATACATTCGAAAGAACCTTCTACCTGTCTTCATTCCAATATTGATAGCATAAAGATGTTATTCATTTTTGACTTGATGCAGCACAATATAATGCAGTCAGAAGCTCCAAAATTGTTCACTTTAATTTCCTATATATCATATATATCTATATCTCAGTAGCGACTCCTGGTGGGAGTGCTACCGGGCGGTGACGTGGGGCAGGGAGGGGCAGGGTGGGGGGTAGTAAACACCGGAATATGGATGAATGCAGGTAAGTAGACAATTAAACCAATAAAACGAATTTCGTTGCACGCGCTGCATTGCATTTGGCGGTGCAGCGCGCGCAACGAAATTCGTTTTATTGATTTAATTGTCTACTTAAATGCATTCATCCGTATTCCGGTGTTTACTACCCCCCACCCTGCCCCTCCCCCGCCCCACGTCACCGCCCGGTAGCACTCCCACCAGGAGCCGCTACTGCTATATCTATATCTATATATCTATCCCACAAGGACCCCCTGGGCAAAAAAAAGCATTTTTTTTTTTTTTTTAAATCGGCAGGATGCGCTCAGGGTGCGCGGATCCTGCCAAAAAAAAAAAGATCGAAGCGCAGTCTCCCGCGCTTCGATGTTAATTTGCCCCCGGGTGGGCCAAGTCCCGGGGGCATGGTGGGGGGGGTTAAATTTATGTATGGGGGGCCTCTAAGGGCCCCCCAAGCCCCAGGGACCGCCACCCCCGGGGCTTTAACAAAAAATGGTGCGGGAGGGCTCTTTGCCCTCCTGCTGCCCCGGGGACCGCCACCTCCCCGGGGCTTCTGTTTTATTTTTTTTTAACCTGTGTGGGGGGCTCCAGCCCCCCCACAAGCCCCGGGGACCGCCACCTCCCCGGGGCACTAAAAAATAAAAAATGGGGGTCCGTTTTGGACCCCCGAAGCCCCGGGGACCGCCACCCCCCAGGGCCGGCTCCTGCAGTGTCCCGGGGTGCCTACCCCCGGGACACTGCTGTTTGCAATGACAGGACGGGAGCCTCGCGGCTCCCGTCCTGTCATTGCAAACTTGCTTTGGATATTGGAAGAGAGCAGGAAACCTGCTCTCGCTTCCAATATCCAAAGCTGATTGCTTTCCACATGGGGAGCAGCATGTTAGCTGCTCCCCATGTGGAAAGCAATGCCGGCTCGCGCAGGAGGCGGGGAGCCGGCTGGGACTGTGGGGGATTGGGGACCCCCACAGTCCCCAACCAGAGGCCAGGCCCCGGGGATGGGGTCCCCGGGGCCATAGTGGCCAGGGAGGGGGGCCACGCAGCCCCCTCCCCAAATTTTAAAAAAAGAAAAAAAATGAAAAAAAAGTGCAAGGCCGGCCCCGGGGGATGGGGTCCCCGGGGCCTTAAATGGCCTGAGGAGGGGGGCCACGCAGCCCCCCTCCAAATAAAAAAATTAAAAAATCGAGGCCATGCCCCAGGGGATGGGGTCCCTGGGGCCAATACAGGCCCAGGGAAGGGGGGCCACGCGGCCCACTTCCCGTTTTTTTATTTAAAAAAAAAAAAAATGCTCAGGCCCCGGGGGATGGGGTCCCCGGGGCCAAAAGTGGGCTAGGGAAGGGGGCCATGCAGCCCCCGTCCCATGAAAAAAAAATAGAAAAAAAAAAACGACCGGCATCGTGCCGGAGGCCTTGCCCCCTCCCTGCAGTACTCTGCAAACGCGCCCCTGGCGCGTTTGCAGAGGGGAACAATTCCCCTTGAATACTGGGGGTCCCTGGGGGCCAACTAGCCCACCAGGAACCTCCAGTATGCGCCAGGGGCTGCGTTGCAGAGACGTGTACAGAGGCCACGCCCCTTTTACACCTCTCTGCAACGCAGCTCTGTGGCGCTTTTGGAGGTATATGGTGGGCTAGTTGGACTCCAGGGACCCTCAGGATTCAAGGGGACTTAATCCCCCAACTTAAAATGCGCCACGGGGCGCGTTTGCACAGTGGTGAAGGGAGGGGCGGGGCTTCAGGTGACATGTGTGCAAACAGGCCCCGTGGCGCGTTTTAAGATGGGGAATAAATTCCTTTTCAATCCTGAGGGTCCTAGGGCCAACTAGCCCACCAGGTACCTCCAGTAGCGCCACGGAGCTGCGTTGCAGAGTGTTGTAAAAGGGGCATGGCCTCTGAACACCTCTCTGCAACGCAGCCCCTGGCGCATACTGGAGGTACCTGGTGGGCTAGTTGGCCCCTAGGGACCCTCGGGATTGAGGAGGAATTAATTGTCCAACTTAAAACGCGCCACAGGGAGTGTTTGCAGACATGTCACCTTAGGCCCCACCCCTTCCTTCACCATTGTGCAAATATTCCTCTAAAATCAGCCGAACTACGAATTCCGATTTACTCACCTGTTATCAGGAGAGACCTCAGTGCTGCATCTTTGAGCCCAGTACTGATCCTGAAAAGTAATTCTAACCGTACTTACCAGTAACTTGAATTTCCTTCCATAGGATATCATTGCCTGCTTTTTGCTGAAAAAGTTTCTAAGTGTCGATTTTTGAAACATACAAATATTCCTCTAAAATCAGCCGAAATACGAATTTCGATTTACTCACCTGTTATCAGGAGAGACCTCATTGCTGCATCTTTCAGCCCAGTACTGGTCCTGAAAAGTAATTTTAACCGTACTTACCAGTAACTTGAATTTCCTTCCATAGGCTAACATTGACTGGTTTCACTTGGAAATTCTTCTAAGTGTGGAGTTTTGGAACTTTATAATATTCCTCTAAAATCAGCCGAAATACGAATTCCGATTTACTCACCTGTTATCAGGAGAGACCTCAGTGCTGCATCTTTCAGCCCAGTACTGATCCTGAAAAGTAATTTTAACCGTACTTACCAGTAACTTGAATTTCCTTCCATAGGATATCATTGCCTGCTTTTTGCTGAAAAAGTTTGTGTCGATTTTTGAAACATACAAATATTCCTCTAAAATCAGAAGAAATACGAATTCCGATTTACTCACCTGTTATCAGGAGAGAACCCAGTGCTGCATCTTTTAGCCCAGCACTGACCCTGAAAAGTAATTCTAACCGTACTTAACAGTAACTTGAATTTCCTTCCATAGGCTAACATTGACTGGTTTCACTTGGAAATTCTTCTAAGTGTGGAGTTTTGGAACTTTATAATATTTCTCTAAAATCAGCCGAAATACGAATTCCGATTTACTCACCTGTTATCAGGAGAGACCTCAGTGCTGCATCTTTCAGCCCAGCACTGACCCTGAAAAGTAATTCTAACCGTACTTACCAGTAACTTGAATTTCCTTCCATAGGAATCCATTGTCTGGTTTTCAGCAGAAAAGTTTCAAAGTGTCGATTTTCACAAACTACAAATATTCCTTAAAAATCGCATGTGTGACTTAAACACATTCTTTCAACTGTTTACAGGAGATGCACCAGTGCTGGTTCCAGGATCCACCACTGAGTAAGAAAAAGTAACGATAACACTACTTACCTGCTAAGTGAATTTCCTCCCATAGGATAACATTGGTGATTCTATATGAAAAAGTTTCTAAGTGTCAACTTTTAAAATACAATAATATTCCTTAAAAATCACTACTGTAACCAAAACGCTTTTACTCAACTGTTTACAGGAGATGTCCCAGGACTGAATCTAGGATCCAGTCCTGTGGTTAGAAAAGTAATCCATAAAGTAACTAATTGCATTTAACTAGAAATTCACATTGAGCTCAATGTTGCTTTGTTTTTGAAATTGTGTTGCCCATTGCAACAACTGTAACTACTGTACTTAAAAGTCTATTGCCTATTTGCAAAGTATTTAAACTAAAGTAATTCATTCTGAGAAAGTATATTTTGTAATGTAATGTATAATGTAATTACAATGTAATTTAAAAAATAAAATATCTAAAAATAAATAGTTTAAAAAAATTTTGTAAATCAGTATAAAAAAATAAATATAACAATTAATACATTTAAAAATTGTCATTTACAAAACCTTTGAAATTCACTGAAAAAACCATAGGTTTCAGACACGTTATAGTTAGGAATTAGCATTTAAAAAACCTTTGAAATTCACTGAAAAAACCATAGGTTTCAGACACGTTATAGTTAGGAATTAGCATTTAAAAAACATTTGAAATTCACTGAAAAAACCATAGGTTTCAGGCACGTTATAGTTAGAAATTAGCATTTAAAAAACCTTAGAAATTCACTGAAAAAACCATAAGGTTTTAGGGACAGTTATAGTTAGTTGGACATTGCACTCGTACAAAACCCGTGAAATTCCCCCGTTATAGTTAGTTCAGGTAACTATAACTCGCGCCCCCGCAATGCACTGCTGATGACGTCACATATTACATCACTCATGACATGGTCAGTGACATCACTGATGACATCACTGATGACATCTCAAATGACATCACTGATGACATCATCCATGTGAGAATTTAATGCACCTCCTCACACCCTAATATAACCTTTGATACACCCACTCTAAATTACAGACTGCCATTCTCAAAACCATAGACACTCCAACACCAATAACTACATACCCACTCACTGATTCTTAGGTCTACACACACACATCCACTCACTCACCCGTACAGTCACTCATACTTATGGTCACTCAGTACAGGACTATCATATGCACTCATACTCCTATATAGACACTCAAACACCGCCACTCATCCATAGAGGTACTCACACACCTAGTCAGTCATGCAAATAATTAAACACACTGCCATTTACTCACCTATACAGTTATACACACACCAGCTCACTTACTCATACAAATACTAGCACATTCTTACGCTCTTATACAATCACTGATACAAGCACACACTCATCCATACAGTCACTCTCACAATCACACACTCTGCTTATAGCTATTTATATACTCCAACACACATATATACTGCCTTTCACATATGTAGTTACTCACACATGTACCACTGGGACATACATTCACTCACTAACACACTCTTACACACACTTACCCACCCATACAGTCTATCACAGATGCACTCTTGAAACCATCCACCCAGTGAATCACCCACTCACACATCTATGCACAGAGTCGCACACACCCCACCCACACAAACACTCAGGCACCCATACAGATACTCAGAAAACCAATCAATAACTCATATAGACACTCATGTAGCTATTCACAAACCCATGCACCACTTACACAGCAACAGACAGACGGATACAGACATTCACCCAGTTTAGTCACTAACCCATGCATTCAGTAAGATACGTTTAATCACTCACTTATCGAGTTAGTCACGCACCTACTAAATCATACATACAGACACTTATACACCCACTCATTCTTCAATACGCCTTTCCCTATATATATTAAAAATATTTAAACTTTACAGAAACACACAGTCACTGGATGATGTCATCAGTGATGTCATTTGAGATGTCATCAGTGATGTCACTGACCATGTCATGAGTGATGTAATATGTGACGTCATCAGCAGTGCATTGCGGGGCGCGAGTTATAGTTACCTGAACTAACTATTACGGGGGAATTTCACGGGTTTTGTACGAGTGCAATGTCCAACTAACTATAACTGTCCCTAAAACCTTATGGTTTTTTCAGTGAATATATATATATATACCTCTTACAATCTCATTATTATCAACTGTCAATGATTTCAGTAATTTCAGTCATTAAGAGTATATTATTTATTCTAAAGCAATCCTAAAATTTGTGGTGTTGCTAAGTCCACACTAAATAAAATAAAACATGAAATGAATAAATATATTAATAAATCCTGACTACTCCAATATTCTTTTGTATAGCAAACCTGTAGCAGCAAACACTCGGTGACAACATTTCCATATGATTTAAGAAGTTCTTGGCATATACTGCCATCTTTAAACTCCCTTTCAGGAGATAATAATCGGGCATTTTGACATGTCCTTGAATTCCCTGCACTAAAAAACATGCATGGGGGGGCATGAAAGGGGGAAATAGAGGCAGGCTTCCTTTTTACCTAAACCTCACAGATCTTGTCAACGTGTGTTCCTCCCCCCGCTGCGCAGATCTACCTGGTAGTGGTCTGCCCTCTTGAGCCCTAGGTTCTGTGTTCGAGGCCCTCCTCCACCGGCGGGCTTCCTTCTGTGTCTCATCCCTGGTGGCCCAGTGGTGAGCCTGTCTCCTGTTTCTGTTCTGCTGCTGTTTTCCTTTTCATAGCCTTTTTCTGTCTTCAGCCTTTTTCTTCCTTTAATTTTTTTTGTTTTTATTTTATTGCTTTACTTTTAGCCTTTTGCTGTCCTTTTAATTTTGCTCCAGTTCGCTTTTCTTTATTTCTCTCTCCCCTTCTCCGTGTCTCCCCTTTCCACCCTCGCTGCTTCTCGTTTCACGGGGCCAACCCCTTCCAGTGCTGTTTCCCACCTCCCAGCTGACAAGCCCTCCCACCTCCCCAACACTACTAAATGGCAGCCACCACGTGGCCGCGAAGCCGTCCATCCATGTTTCGACCACGCCCAGCGCCAACGACCCTGGTCCTCACAGCCTTCACCGCTACGACGCCAGCACCCTCCACGCACTCAAAACCGGACGTTTCTCCGCCTGACACTTCACATCACCGAAGGACAACCAAGGCCCGTTCACCTGCCACAATTGCACCTTCTCCTGCCTCCGCACCCCAGATTCACTGACTGCACGACTCACAAGAACAGGACCCGACCACCTCAGCTGCATCCTACTCAACACCCGCTCCCTCAACAGACACGCCGTGGAGATCTGGGACCTGCTCGACTCCATCTCCCCCGACGTTGTCTTCTTCACACACTTGACCCCTTCTTCTCCACAGGCAACAACATCCCCGTCAGCCACACCTCCGAATTACATTGGACAGACCACCACTGCATCCACTTCTCCTTCATCAAACCCACCGAACACCACCGCGGCCACTGTGAACAGTGCAGATGCTGGAACAAGATCTCTGAAGGTCAACTCGCAACCTCCCTCAGCAAAACCACACCGCCGACCACCACGGATACCAAAGCCTCAGCACGCAACCTCCACCGTTGGATCTCCAGGTGCACCAACACACTGGCCCCCTCAGGAAACCCTCTGGTAAGCAGCCCTTCAGGGAAGCCAGCTAGTTCTCCCCTGCCCTCCAAGAGTCCAGGCGTGCTTGCAGATGGCTCAAAAAAGAGATGGAGGAGCTGCAAGACCTGGACCCACCCCAACCGCAACTACCGCACCCAAAGGTTCTAGATCCCAGCCGACACTGCTCAACTGGACCATTCTCACCGCTGACGAAACCCTAAGGATCATGAAAAACATCCACTCTGGGGCCCCCTTGGTTCCCTGCCCCCACCACATCCTCAACCGAGCAGGCACCGCCATCAACTGCTCCATCGAATCCGCCACCTTCCTTGAAGACTGGAAACACGCAGAGATAAACCCCTGCTGTAGAAACCTGCTGCCGACCCGACGTACCTCAAGAACTACAGACCCATCTCCCTGCTCCCCTTCCCAGCCAAAGTCATGGAGAAAGCCATCAATGCCCAACTCACAGAATTCATCAAAACAAACCACACCCTGGATCCCTCCCAATCTGGCTTCAGGAGCAACCACTGCACAGAGACTGCACTCCTTGCTGCAACTGACGACATTTGCACTCTCCTCGACTGAGGCGAAACCACAGCCCTCATCTTCCTGGACCTCTCTGCCACCTTCAACACCATCTACCACCACACCCTCTGCACTGGACTCCAAAACACCTGCATCCACAGCAAAGCACTAGTGTGGATCTACTCCTTCCACACCGGCTGAACCCAGAGAGTCAGGCTGCCACTGTTCTCCTCAAAGCCTACAGAAATCAGCTGAGGAGTCCCCCGGGGCTCCTACCTGAGCCCCACCCACTTCAACATCTACATGGCCTCGCTTGCAGCCATCGTCAGAAACCACACACTCAACATCATCTCCTGTGGGGAGGACACACAGCTGATCCTCTCTCTCACCGACAAACCTACAGCCGCTAAGAGCAACTTCCAATATGGGATGAAGGCAGTAGCCGCCTTGATGAAGGAGAGCTGCCAAAAAACTCAACTCTGACAAAACCAAAGTCCTCAATCTGGGCTCCACTCCCTTCGCTTGGGACAACTCCTGGTGGCCAGCAGCACTTGGACCCCCCCCCACACCTACCGACCATGCATGCAACCTCGTCATCATCCGCGACTCCTCGCTCTCTATGAACCGCCAAATCATGCTGTATCGTCCTCCTGCTTCCACATGCTCTGCCTACTCCAAAAGATCTTCAAATGGATCCCCACCGAGTCCAGGAGAACTGTCACCCAGGCGCTTGTCAGCAGCAAGCTCGACTACGGCAATACTTGGCGTAATTTAGGGAATTTCACATTACCCTTATTAAGGGAAATTCCTGAAATTCCATCAAGTTGCCACGCTGATTAATTATGTGCTGTTGACAGTTAAATTTTACAGTAGGAGTGTTGAAATAACATAAATGGCCAGAATGCGAGCACTTGTGCTTTTGTGCTATTTTTTAACGCAAAATGCATTTTGCGCAATTCCAAGTAAATTTGCATAATTTTCCTGAAATTTCATGTAATTACGTAAAAGAAAATGACACACATTTCACACACCCCTGCACCTAGTGCAACTTTTATGGGAGCATTTGAGAATTCCAAGATAGTAAATCTGCGCCCCCTTTCTAGAAATACTAGAAGTGCAGATTTAATTTCTTTCTTTTGAATCGAGCCCATGATGGTTTACCTTCGGAAGCGTGGTGTATAGCCTTATTAGATCTAGTGTATGCTGCCGTATCTTGATTGTTTGCACTACACAAAGACTCATTCCAACACTCTTGAATTAGAGAGCTTAATGCCATCACTAAAAGCAAATTGAATAACACAATGCTAAAGTATTAAGAATTTTGTACGCAGGAATTTTGGCTTTCATCACGCAATCTGCTCTCAATCAATCGCTATCTTTAGAGCAAAATAATACATGAAACCACATTGTGTGAATTCAATGTTGTCATAAAAAGCAACTGTTTCACCAAAAAATATCTCAGTCAGTCAGTCAAAAACAATTCATCCATGGACCACCTCTAAGCTCTTGTTTAAAAATAGAGGTGTGTAAAATTTGCGTAGTTTCCTTTTGCATTATTATGCAAAATTTCATAAAAATAATATATAATTAGGCAAAATTCAAATCGGTCGTTTTGAGGTACATTCTAGCACAAAATACGTCCTTGCAACAATTTTTGAAGCAAGAATGCATTTTGTGCTAAAAATGCAAAAAACCCCAAAAAAAACAACAGCCACTCACGGTCTACTGTTCTTGTGCATTTGTGGTAACTTTTTACCAACAAGTGGGGCGTAACTAAGCAAACTGGCATAATAGCATAATTTTGGGGATACATATAAGCGTAACACAAAATTCCCTAGATTACTTGAATGACTTCTGTGTAATTTAAACTTTGCTGAGGCCGTATAAGAACTTTTTGCTACTTGATCATTTCAGTCTCACTATGGTCAGCAATAATACTCTAAATTCTATTGTACGCTTCTTTTGTTGGTGTTTCTCTCTGCATTCTTGCTGGGTTTAGAACACAATCATTAGTGACTCGATAATATTCCCACACTGCTAATTGGCAGAGGTATTGCTGTAATCTTATTTGATCCCAAAAATCCTTGTTTGATGTTCTCCTTCTTTTCCTGGAAGAAAATCAATATTACTAACTGATGTTGCTACTAATCTTTTCTCAGATTTCATACATGTAGTTTTATCTGAAAAACGCTCTGGAACCAGGCTACAACATTGCTTCAGAAACATCTGATAGGGTTTTCTCTGTCATCAAACCATTGTTACAGTTGTCAGCTGCTTTAAGCTATTAAAATAATGAAACTGTAACAGCTTCATAACAAATCCCCTTTCTTGTGCATTGCATGTATTACCTTCTATTAACAACTTCAGTGGGATTTACAAATGATGGGAAAATTAGCATGACTTAAATTATTTAGCAGTGATGATTCTAAAGAAAAATATTCCATTCATGAAAATAGATTACTGTAGCCAAAGGCGAATAAAACAAGTGGGCTGGCAGGGTGTTGTTTTTGTTTGCTCGCCTCCGGTTCACACGCCAGAATTATTTGCCCTATGACCTTCCTGACGCTGGTGTGAGCAGCACAAGTCGTGCTTGAAGTTCTACTTCTTATAGGATTCATTGGACTGTTGAAATTGCCTGTCATGATGAAACATCAGATGACAGGACTATGGAAAGGATGTGGAAAAAAACTTCATTTCACCGGAGACAGATGAGAAAGGCAATGTGCATTTACTTACTACTTCACGTTCACACTTGGCAACACTTGTCTGACGCGTCATGCCAATAAAGCATTTTGCTTTCTATAGTGATGCAAAGCCTGAAATTTGGTCGAGGTGGTAACAGCTCAAAAACTGCGAGCCCCAGGTCAAATCTATTTACCTAAGGGTGCGGTGGCTGCATTCTCCACCCATCCCATAGGCATACAAAGCATGCGCTCCAGCCCTAGCCAGGCTAACTGAGGAGCATCATAGCAGGAGCGTGGCAAATCTGACTTTCGTATTTTATTGTCCTTGGGACACCATGTATGATGCGAGGGAAATGCAATACTATGATAATCCCGGCCCTGCATGTGCGGGGGAAAAGCACAACGGAGCCTGTGACCATTGAGGGCGGGTGGTGGTCAGTCTACACAGCATAGAGCCCCAGGATACATGAACACCATGCAGGGCGGTGTACACTGAATGACGGGCAAGCTTTACTTTATTATTTCAGCTCACTCTGGGGGGCCCTACACGCTCTCACACACACCCAGTCAGCACACCTGAAAAAGAAACAGCAAAGTGGGCAGTGTCTCTGCAACCACATCAGTACAAGAGATGACCAGCTAAGACGACTCCTTTTCATCAGACCTGCACTGCTTTACTGCCTTCACTGTTTAGGTATTCAGACTTTGCAGTGACCTTATTCCAGTTCCTGCCTTAGTTTACTTCCTCTAAGGAGTTTTGTTCCTTTGATTCTTATTCTTCCCAGCTTTGAACCTTTCGCCTACTCCCATTATTTTCACTCCTGATCCAGTGATCCCTAGAGGCTCCCTCTGACCGGTTACAATGACTTGCACTTTTGCTAGCTTACTACCCTTCTCGAAAGGCATTTATCGCCCTTTCTCTTATGTTGCTGTTGATTATCATCAGCAGTGCATTCTGGATCAGGTAGCACACTTGTAAAGCCTGGCAGTGGGGGGAAGGGAGGCCATTTGCCAATAACATACACTCACATTGGACTATAAGTACATGTTACTCATTATTCTCCTTGTCTAATTTTAGCTTTGTTAGTATTATGGATATTTGTTTCGATACTCCTGGGGCAGACTCCTTGCTGTCTAGCCTGATATATTGGTGAGCAGTGGATGGGACGCCGCCTCTTTGGAGCCACTCCCGAAGGTACATCTGTCTCCAGCTACAAGAATGGGACTGATTGCTGAGACCTCTCTTACACTCATGAGTTGCTATGGACACCTTGGGACAGTGTTTAATAATCTTCATTTGGAAGTAGTTGCATCTGTAACAGGATAATAGCCACAGACGACCATGAAAAGATGGCCACTAGGCTTTGGAAACCTAATAAAACTTTTACTGCCCTCGTGTTCTGCCTCACCTGCTTCATTATCCTTGAACATGTTGCCTCCCGGGGTAGGTACAAAGCTGCCTTCTCCTCCTATGCCCACTAGATTCCAGCACAACCCTTTCAAATTTTATAATTTTCTAGCATAATGTCAAATCCAATTCCTCAACTGGCCTCAAATGTATACCACAGGAAAGGCCAATGTAGCCTTCTTTCTCATGATTTTAGGGGTTAATGACATATCATGGGAAGCCCCATTATTTGAAAACCAGGATCTATGGTTGGAGGGCTATGACATCTTCTTAGTGGAATTTCAGAGTATGCTTAAATAGAACTATGCAAACCCATAGATCTGAAACATGGAACATGTCAATGTTACCTTGTTGTCCATCTTATTATTATTGACTGCGCTGAATGTTTGAAATTATCTAGAAATTATATATTTGTCTGGAAGTGTTTAGACTCTTTGGAAATGTATGGATACTGTTTCGAATAGCCTACGAAAAGTCTCATATGATGTGAATGTCTTGGACATATAAACATAGAAGGGAATAATTATCAGGCTTAATTATGGTTTGATTGAAACTATTTTGAATTATGGGTTTTAGTATGATTTATGAATTATGTCATTATTGCTTGCAATATTAATTTATATTTATTAACTTCATCATTTAATACATTTGATAGCATTCTAATTAGCAATGATAATCTTGACCTTTATAAATCAGAATTGATCACCTGAATATGTTTTATTTGCAACCTGGAGATTGGAGATAAAGTTCAGCCCTGGTCACAAATAGCAACTATATCATGATGATATCACAGTTTATCACACTTTTCCGAATTCCGAAATATTTGTCTTGAAAGGAATTGCAACAAAGCTTAGACACACCACTGAAATGAAAACATAGCTTCATAGTTTAAAAATAATAAGGATTTTAAAACTCCTTCATGTTACCAAAATGCAGAACTTAATCAATTGATACCTAATAAAATAGCACAATTGACAAAACTCACAACCCTAAAACCAATTAGACAATAAATTAACAAAAACAGCACCCCTAAAATTATAGTCTACAATCCTCCTTATGAAATCAGGTCAATATACAACACACGTTTAACACAAATAAAGGCACCTTTGGGAAAGAGATGAAAATTGTTAGCAGAGCCTGATTCACAAAGCTGTTTGCAGTTCCTAGTTCAATTTTCAAACCGTTGAGTAGACGGACATCCACTTTGCAATGAAAGCTTTTAGTCAATGTAAGCTTGGGACTATGGGCCTGATAACGACTACGGTGGTCCATAGGACCGCTGTATTCATGGTGGCGGTCCGACGACTGCTGCACTGCTGGACCACCCGCATATTACAACTGCGGCAGTCGGACCGCCACAAGACCACCAGCAGCACCAGGATCAAGGATCCTGCCCGGCCAACGGTCTTTCCCTGGGAAGAAAATGCTGGTGGCGCTGCAGCTGGCACCACCGAGCATATTTTGAGTTGCCTCACCGCCACCCTTTTAATGGCACTGCGACTGCCATGATAAGGGTGGAAGAGAGGCAACAAAGGGGGCCCTAACATGGCCCCTTGCCGGTCTAGGGCCTGGGGGGGCAATCAAGGGGGCACAACATTTTGAACCCGAGGTGCTACACTGTGCAGCATGCACCACATGGTGCATGTCGCACAATGCAGGAACTTGCAGACAGCGCTGTCACTGCAGCGGCCTGCATGTAAGGCTCTCCAATGAGCCCTACAGACTGCCGCCGTTGCACCGCCACCATGCCACCGCCTGCCACGGATTACAATCGTAATCCGGCTGGCGGTGTTGGAACGGCTTTGGCAGTCCTCCTGCGGGGCGCTGGCATGGCGACCCACTGGAGGACCACCAAAGTCATAATCAAGCCCTAAGATTTGAATGGCAACATGAATAACTTAGTCCAAAAGAGAGAAGAATTATTGAGAAAGGCCCACGAGCATCTGCTGCAATAATCCAATTTACTCAATTCAAGTAAATTGACTAATGCCTTGGCACAGTAGATTAGGAGAAATTGGAGCATTTTTCATAAATTAAGAACTTCTTGGAGCACAAGAGAGGCAGGGGTAATAATTTACGATTCTTTATGCACTGAGGCACAGAATAGCACTCTGAGAATTTCTTGCTGAGGAGAAAGTCTAGGGGCCATATTATCAAGAACGGCAATAACATTATCGCCGCTTTAGCAGCAGGAAACTGCCGATAAAGCGGCGATAAGGGGCTTGATAATATGCCCTATAGAATTCCAATAGAAACCCAGGTTTGATGTCCTTCACACCAGAACCTGGGCTTCTATTGGAATTCTATAGGGCATATTATCAAGCCCCTTATCGCCGCTTTAGCTGCAGTTTCCTGCCGCTAAAGCAGCGATAATGTTATCGCCGTTCTTCATAATATGGCCCCTTGGTGTTCAGGAAGTGCTTGGAACTGGGTGAAGGGATAGGTGCAGTTAATACAGGAACCACAGAACTTTGGTTTTTGAGGACCTTAACTCCAGTAAACTCTGGTTCCATTTTATTTTTGCAGTTTCCTCCTCCTCCTTCTTCCTCTAAAGTTGCAACTTCTTTTCAAGGCACTTCTGCTCTTTATCACCATGACTGATTTCCATAAGGTGATGTGCTGCCAACTCTAGACAGAGTCAAGTTCATTTTAAAGCCAATAATTTTACTTTATTATTTTTTAAATGTGGTGACAAAGGTAGTAGGCGGTTACATTGTGAATGACTTGGCAATGCCTGTAGACCTAACCTTGCTTATCATGATTGTTTTATGTGAGGCAAAAGGCCCATGGAGAGGGATTGCTAGTTTTTAAGGTTGGAGCCTTTTGGTATGCACATGGTCACCTGGTACCACACAAATAACAGATTAGATTTACACGGTTAGTTGCCATCCGTAATATTTCTGTAGGGTGTTTGATTTGTGCCCACGATTCTGTGATGCACTTTTAAGAGGGGTTTTAATTTGCAATTCTAGTTGAAATCTTGTACTTCTGTAATTTTGTGAATAATATTTCGTTTTTGGGTTTATTACAGTACTTTTTAAAAGAAGCATTGGCTGGACATTGATTTATAGGTATTTTTAGGTGCTGCTGTGCCTTGATTTTCTAGCCCACTCCACCTCCCTGAGTTAGCCTTGGATTGCTTTGTCTCACTACCCTGAAATTCAAGTGCTAACAGGGGTACTTGATTCCCAGTTTGAGCAAGGGATTTACAGAGACTCTAAAGCGCCAAAGGAGAAAGACCACCATTGACAGTAACTACCAACTGCCCAGGGAATCCAGAACTGGATTTCTAAAATCCAATAGGAAGGTATTTTGCATTGTGGGCTACCTAGCAAACACAATAGGAAGGTGTATATTTTAAAGTCTGTGGCAAATATAATAGGAATAGTGGTTATGTTGTAAACTCTCTGACAAATGTAATGCAAAGTGGGTTGTCAATTCTGGCAAGTATGAAAGGGAGAGGTTTTTCAATATGAACTCTCTAACAACTTCAATATTCTGGCAGATACAAAATGAATGGGCTTTACATTGTCAACTCTAGTACAGGCAACATAGGAAAGGGTTTAACATTTTTAACTGTCTGGCAAATACAACAGGAAAGGGTTTTACATTCTGAGCTCTATGACAAATGCAATAAAAAGGAGTTTAATACATGTGTTTGTTTACTTGATATGGCACTAGAAAATGTTTGAGATCTGCAGCAAGATATTATAGTTAATGTCAATGTTTACTATGAGGCTTCCTAAAATGTTTGATGATGCTCTCTAGGCAGAGATCATTATGTGGTCATGTTTACTTATTGCCATGCTTAATTTACTGATTACTTTTGAATGGCTCAACAAAGATTGTTGGCTCAATCATTTTGATTGTGAACAGCCTCTTGTTTTTCAGTAGTAGCATTGCTGTTTATTAGGATTAAAGCCTGTTGGAGTCAAATCACCATATGATGCCTCCCAGATATTGGGTATTACGCTCTTTCGGTGGAATCCTTTACTTGCTTCTCTTTTATCTGGTGCAGCTTTAAACTCTTTTAAAAAACATTCTAGGTAAGCCTGCAACTTTGGTGGAGCTAACCCCTTTTTCCATCGGCTTTTTTATGTCTTCAACTTTGAAGATGTTTGTGAATGATGTACTTGTCATTATTTACACTAATAGTTTACTTGCCTTCCTTTGTCTCGTTTAGGATTAAAATTGTATCATTGTTTTTGTGACACATTATCCTGATGATTGCCATGATCAAGTTTACCTTTCGGCTGAAACGTCTACCTGTACTTATGGAATATGGACTGTCGAATGATTGGGTAGATTCACATACTCTTCAATTCCATTTCTATTGCCAAAATCAATGAATGGTTCTCATATGCTTGAATTACTGCAATTAATGGCAGCCAATTGCTCTGTATAGTCCTTATCAGTATTTTTTGTGTTGCTTCCATGCAGAGTCTTTGATTATAATTCTCTTTGTGACTAATTCCTCAATTCTCTGAAGCATATATTTTTAGGTAATGGCTCTTTATTGGTCATATGTTTAGACTAAGGGAATAACAGTGTACTCCTTATACTTTTTGTGTTCGGGATTATAGATGTACGTTGTTTTGGGGTACCTATGCTTTAGGCTTGATTATACTTTTAATTAAAATGTGTTTTGATTTATGTTTATAGCCCCAGCCCTCTTTTGGCTGAGGTTATCCCAAGCAAACCATATTTTTTGTTAATATGTCTCAGATATTGGGAGCAGACTACATTTAAGGGGTTAGTTACCACATGTGATAATGTTTTAGGGTAGTTATTTTCATACTGATGAGTTTGTATAGCAATTTGCAATTCCACTTGAAATCTTGTAATTTTTTGTCATTTTGGGTATAGTATTTAGTTGAGGGCTCATTAAAGTAATTATACTTTTAAAGTTGCATTAATGTATACTTTAGGGTTTATTTTTTTTACTGTGCTGTTCATATTCAATTCCTAATACAATGAAATGGTAGCAACACTGACTTTCCTCTTAAGTTTCAATAATGTCTTGCTTCAGTCATGTTTGATAACCAATAACCTTTTAAAGTTGAATATAAATTATACAGAGGTTCTATGGAATCTTCCTTAGACATTCATCACTCTAGAAGAGCATCAGAAATGTTCTTCATTGCCTCTAAAGGGAGATGATTGGTAATCGAGGCAACTTTGAGGAATACAGTCTTCCTTGGTTTTCCTAAATATCTTATCTGTTGCCTTCAGAATTGCTCAAAAAGCTGCTGACAAATCAGTTACTGATATTACCTCGGCATGCATCTTTTAAATCTCAGTTGGACGTCCTACATAGGCTATCAGAAATTAAACAAATCTTTTAAGGCACTTTCATGTTGCACAAAGCACTTGCTGGCACTTGTTCTGAGGAGCTCTGATCTCCTCTTCAGCCCTAGGTGCCCTTTGACATGCTTTATTTCTCTTCTTATGCACTTTTAACTATGCCCTTGTTCCATGACACCAAAGCAGGCAGAATCTCTTTCTTGAATCTTGCTGCGATTCCCAGTACACTAGAGGGACTTAATTCTGCCTGTGTGTACAGGGTGAGAAATGTGCTTGTGAAAGTGCAAGTGCAGCATATTAAAGTCAGACCTAATGGCATTACCAATATGTCTGTTTATAAGATAGTCATTGTAAAACGTAATACAAATGTAATTTGCTATAAAAAGCAAAGTCTTTCTGTTCAACACTAAAATAAATACAGGAATATTTATGTAGGTATTGTTATTGATTTTGTTGGTATCTATTTCTTTAATATTCATCATTGGTTGGAAAATGGTTTCTAATGCATTTTATTCACACCTGGTTCATGGTATCATACCATAAGTCTTTTAAATTGCAATCAAATGATACCACTCAGATGATTTCAAGACCCATCAATAAGACATTTTTCATGAATATGGACTTTCGATCTGAAATTGCATAAACATGACATACTGGTACAACCTCCACTCACTTTACTGGAAAGGCCCATATTTTGAAGGACTTCATTCAGCTTCCCTTCTCTTCATATCCCCTGCTCATTAATACTCCAGGCCTATATGGCAAGTAAAAGGAACTGTTATGTTGTTTTGCATATATTTATGATTTTCATCTAATACGTTCTGCGGAGCACAAGCTTGGATTAAAGTAGATGGTAAAGGGCTACTGCAACACATAAAGTTCTTGGTCTGCTTTGGGGGTCCTGATATGTTCCTGGGACCGTGGAGAGAGGTATGACACATCTGTATTGTCCATTGGTTAATGCAGTGGCGGCTCCTCCGGTAAGGCAGAGGAGCATCGCCCCACTGCTTTTCGCAGTGGAAAAAAAGGAAAAATAAAATGATAATAACTCGACGTTATCATTTTATTTTGGCCTGCAGCCGCAGCTTTGCGGAACAGGGCGGGCTGCTCTTCTCTCAGAGCAGGCGGAGGAGTGGTGGGCACACTCTGTAAGTGCGCATGAATGTTTGGCCGGCCATCAGTATGCTACATGATGCAATCTGGGAGTGGTAGCATGAACTCTCGGTCAGCTCCTGGTTCTAAAACAAGATCTCCTTATCAACCATCAGTCCCTATAGCCTGTGTCGGGGTAACATCTGCTGCCTTGGGATTGAGTCAGCGCTCATTTCTGCAAGGGAGCTACCGATACACAGGACTTTCTATGAATGCTCCCCAAGGTCAGGTCTGTAATGAGGGGCATGACGGCACCATGATTTTTTTGGCAAGCAAGTTTTGAAGCCCTCCCTGTTACTACCTGTTAATCCCTTGCCTGACCCCAAGATGACTGCCACAATGTTCCCTACCACATCGTGCTACTCCTCTGAGAAAAAAACGGACTTAGACCAGACCTCGGACACATCCCCCATCCGGCCTACCCTACAGGATACCGAATCTTGAACCTATCTCTGACCGTGGAGACCTAGCTTTTTGGCCGATGCCCGGTGGAGCTACTTGATAGCTATAGAGGAGATGGGCTGTGGGCTACCCCTTCGACTGTCACCTACCCAGCCGGACATTGGGCAGACCTTACTTCGTCTCTCCGTCGTACTCTCCCTCCTACCCCTTTACTCCACCCACTTTCTCCTTTACGCTCCATTTATCCCTCCTCTTTGCTCTCTAATTGTTTTCTCATTGAGACCTAGCCGCTTGACTGATGCCCGGTGGAGCTACCCGATAGCTATAGAGGAGATAGGCTGTGGACTTCCCCCTCGGCCATCACCTACCCAGCCGGACTTTGGGCAGACTCTCCTTCGTCTCTCCATCCAACCTATCTCCATCCTTTCTCCCTCCTACACCTTTACCCCACCCCCTTTCCCTTCTAAGCTCCATTTATTTCATCTTCCGACGCTCTTGAAACGTTTTCTTGTAACTGATGTAACTTGTAACTGATGTAATTCTTTAATTTTGTGGATCCTTATGTAAAGTGCTCTGATACCTCCGGGTCTAGCCAGCGCTATATAAAACTCAAATAAATAAAAAATAAATAAAATAAATGCACACTTTGCATGTTCTACACCCGGGCTGCATTACAGCCTGGGTGGAGAACATGCCCAGGCTCCCATTCTTTGCATACCCCATTTCCTGGCTGAGCACCGAACCACGGCATTCAGACCAATCACAACGCTGCACTGTAGTGTTGTGATTGGCTTAGGGGAGCCTGGGTGATTCCTGTTTACGGCCTGACGCAAGGGACGAAGGAGGAGAGACGCAGCGATAAGGTACGTTGATTTATTTTTTTTACACCCCCCGCCCCGCCTTCCCTGATCCGTGCCAGCCGCCAGTGGGTTAATGTGGTCCTTCTAAAGGCTCTCCAAACATAATGGAACACTCATCCTCAAATGATTCTAGCAACACTAATGCAGCAACCACTTTCCCTCTCGTGTTACTAGCGTGGAAATGTAATTTTTACACATATTTGTAAAGGCAAGGTTCTCCGAATCCTGATTTCATGTATTTTTCCTGACACACTATCAATGTTAAATAGCACAAGGCTGCAGATACCATTGAAGGTTGTAGAAAATGCGTACTAAAATCACTATTATCTCTGAGTCATCACAGACACCGCCATCACAGGCATTGCCAACATATTCTCCTGTCATTACCTGTCGTTCTTCTGCGTATTCTCAAGTTCCTTGGGATAGCCAAAATCAATTAACCTCTCATCTTCTAAGCAGGGGTAGGCAAAGCGTTGTGTGGTAAGGGCACTGTGAATTCACAGCCATGAAAGCTAATTAAAGCAATGCACTTTCTTTTATTTTCAAATCAATCACGATAAATGGGTTTCTTTATTCACTCACAGCATATCTTGTGTCCCTGAGAATTTGCAATCCTTCATAAGCAAGTGGTACAGTTTAGTAACAACTCAATTGTTCAAGAAAGATAGAACATAAACCAAAATTGTATACTGTGTACCTGAAGAAAACACAGCAGAATGAAAAGTGCAGCAAACCGAGTAAAGGAAGAGGGCATGACATATTGCCAAATAGATAAGAAGGAAAACATTTAAGGAATTTTAACAATTTGGCACTCCTTAAAACATTGTTTTTTTTTTACCTCAAAGACTTTCCTAGACTCCAGTTGCAAGGTCATTAGTGACTGATTGAAAGCTCTTACTAGCTGACAATTATTAGGGGACATTGTGTATGAAAAATTAGTAGGAGGGTTCAATGTTTAACCAGATGCCATGTTCATATCACATCGCTCCAATACTACAGTAATAGTTTTGAATTCTCACAGAAACTCAAACTTCTAATATTTAAACAAGTATTTTAAATGTCATGTATTTTACAGTTCAGCTTTAAATGCTTGGCCTTGCCATTACTGTTTTTAACGTTTTTATGAGAAGAATATATATATTTGTCAATTACTATATACAAACTTGTGTACCATTTCATTCAAAGTTTAGGCAGAAGATAAAGAGGAGCGGCAGAGAGAAAACATACTTTGACTCACCCCAAATGCCTTGCTGTTTTTAAACAAGCACTGCTAAGAGTGAATGGGCACAGGAATTGCTTCTAAATGAAAGTGCAAGTCCGGCCTATCTGCTTTGGCAATATTTGTTCATATTGCATGCTCGAGCTTACTAACTTCTTCTTTTCATACTCTCCAAAAGCATGAGATCTAAATAAAGAGATAACACAAAAAACCCTCGGCTCAATGTGGCACATGCATACCTCTGGAGTTTTTAAAAGATTAAACTAGCACTGTCCTGGTGCAGGTTCCAGTACCTTAGGCCAAAACTAAGGCACCAAACCATACACAAATCCTTGGTACAGCAGACTACAGGACCTTAGGTTTGTACTAGAGGGCCTTCGAGTCAGGCATCAGCCCTTTATCTAGCAGACTGCACTTCCTTAGGCTTTTGTTAGTTATTAGGCATCCCTCCTTCCACACATACATCCTTGGTATAAGGAGACAGCAGTACCGTTACTCAAGGTCAGAGAGGCATCTACTACACCCCCTTTAATCTCAGGATAGCAGAGAATTATGAACAGGGCAGATGCCCTCATAAGTCTCCTTTTTTCAACATGGAAAGAAAAAATGGCAAAAGCTTGCCTGTGCTTTTATGTCCCACAGAACAAATCATAGAGACTTAGGGATTTATTACAACATTGGCGGTCCATCCGCTGGATCGCCAATGCTGCAGTCGCCAGAACACCGCAAATGCTGCGGTGTTCAGACTGGAGTATTCTGAGTCGACCTCCGGACCGGCGGTCCATAGTTGGTGGTCTCACCACAGCAGCATGGCATGGCCATTAAAAGGGGCACAGCAGATGACGCCGTGGTGCAGCACCTTCTGCACTTCCGTGCACTGTGTGCCATGCACCATGTCATGCATGGCACACATGTGCCCTCATGCACTACTTCCTTGGTTGAAATTGCCCAGGGGCCATGTTTGGGGCCCCTTCCCTTTCTGCCATCCTTTTCATGGCTGGGTTCCTGCCATGAAAAGGCTGTGGAGAAGGGAACTTGTAATACCGATGGCGGTGTCTGCCTCGGCACTGTCACCATTCCCAGCTGCCTTTGTCTCCGCTGCACCGTCAGGATCAAAGATGCTGGTGGTGTCAGTGGTGTAGTAGCGGGCTGGTGGCGGTTTGTATTCTCACGGGTGGTCGGACCACTTAGGTTGTGGCGGTCAACATACACTTAGATATTCACTTTCACAAGCTGAATATTTTTTCTTGTATTCTATGTTTTAGATGAATATGGAAATAATGGGTTTTCTATTTTCAGTTTCTAGCTGTTGTGAATTACAGTGGGGTTTTTGCAGTGTGTCACACTGTTTTGAACAAATGGAAAAATCTGTGGTGATCAGTGCTTGCTCTTTTTTCCTCCTTATAATATCATGGGAATGGTGTATTTCCAATGCTGATCAATACATTTGCTTTTATTTCCGTCCTTTGATTAGTTGTTTTTCCTTTCTATCATGCTTTCATTATTTGAAGCCTTTCATTGAATTTGCACTTCTCTTTCAAGTAACTTTTCATTACATCTCCCACCTCCCTGCCAGTCTCATTTGCCAGTATGCCAATCCCTCTTCCCTACAGTCTAGTCGCACCTGAAGACAAGGATGTACATAGATGAAGATATGTTTGCACGTCATTAGGATTTGATAGAGCAGATAAAAGGTTAATGGTGAGAATTTAACACACATTTTTGTTTCTTTGTTCTTCAGGCAAGTGGCAAAAGTCTTCTGAATTATGATTTTCTGCTTAGGACATGAGATATTGTTCGACTTGGCCCTCTCTGCAGGGTCATCCTCAAACTTTTTGCCTTAACGGTCCTGTTTTCTGAAACTGTTTTTGTTGGCCTTTAGGACTCTGCACTTTACCACTGTTAACCAGTGTTAAAGTGTGTGTGTTCTCTCCTTTAAACATGGTAAAATTGACTTACACCAAATTGGCTTATTTAATTTATTTTTAAGTCCCAAGTGAAGGTGATATACCATATACCCAGGGCTGGTAAATTAAATGCTACTAGTGGATCTGCAGCACTGATTGTGCCTCCCATTTAAGTAGCATTTGAAAACATGTCACAGTCCTTCCCTTGCAGACTGTTTGTGCAGTTTTAAAATGCCTCTTCGACCTGGTGAAATAAAACTTTTTCCAGGCCTAAGCCTTTATTTTTAATACATATCTGTCGCCCGTGGGGTAGGCCCTAAACTGCCCAGAGGGCAGGGTGCATGGATGTTTAAGATGTACATGTCCTGGTAGTGAAAAACTCTAAAATTCATTTTTCACAACTGCAAGGCCCACCTCTCCCATAGAATAACATTGGGTCAAGTTATAACATGTAATAAGTGATAAGGTTTGGGTGGGAGCAGGTAGGTGTCTGAGCATTGTAATTTAAAAACCTCATTAATGGTAAGTTGGATTTTAATCACAATTCTGGAAATGCCACTTCTAGAAAGTATGATCTACTAGAGAGGGTGTTGGCCCTTAATCAGTAAGGCTAGGCCAATAATATCAATGTCAAAACAGAAGGAGTGCCAATACTGATGAACAGTCAAAATTCATTCCATGAGATCCCACGTGAAACTCATTGTGATCAGATAATCATTTATTTTTTATTTTTCCATGTCAGTAAAGAAATCACCTAGTCAATTCTAGAAACAATTTTTCAATGGTCAACACAAAAACATTATAACTCAAATATTTTCATAGCCCACACAAAACCACATATATTCCATAGACAATTATTTACATATGTTAGACATCACACTTATTGGACAACAAAAGACAAGACATAGACAACAAATTATACATTTTCAAAGAATAAACAAGCTAAAGTTCCAAAAATTCAAAGTGAAAAAATACAAAACTGAAAAAACAGGAAAAAGACAGAGCCCAAAGTTTGTTGCTAGTTATTTGAACGAGTGGTCTCTTGACAACCTTAGTCTGGGCAATGACCAAACAGTGTGCTGTCCAGGATAACCAGATAATTTCATCAATCTTTTTACAACCGTTCAATTCAAGATGAAAAAGAAGGTTGGCCTGACAGTCTACTTTTGTGCACTTGAAAGGTCGTACTATGGTCAACGCGTTTTGAACCCAGAAAGTCACTTTGTTGAGTTCTCCTCAGGACCTAGAACTGAAAAGAGCTTGGTCTGAGATCAGCCGATCTCAAGTTTAAGGATAATCCTAAGTATGGTGTTATTCGCCCTGTTTTCAAAGTTTCGGAGCTCCAAAGTGGTGTGGTGTGGACAAGCAGTGCATTGTTTTGAACCGTGGTTAGTTTGGATGTGAAGAGAAGACGCAACAAATGCAAAGACGCTGTACAATTGGGCGGCCTTGTCTTTTTAATCGGTTTTTGAAAGGCGAGAACGGAGTTCAATCATGATACAATCCTTTCCATACTCTTCTTTCGGCTTCCAGCGTCTTCCGTCTTGAATGCTTCCAGGCGAGTCTGGGTTCTCTTCCCGGCTCCGTTTGAATTCCGCGATCACGTGGGGCGTGGAGACGTGTTCGCGTAATTCAAACGTTCATCAGTATTGGCACTCCTTCTTTTTTGACACTTCTAGAAACTAGGCATTTTTTTGTCCTAACCATTTGGTGCCTGCAGCCTGATCCTGGGTCACATGACTAGGTGTAGTTCGAAGTTGGTATCGCGTAGTTCGAAGTTGGCCTTTGTGTATTCCTCCCAGACAGCATTTCAATAGAGTGTCTCAGTGTTGGCAGAATTAGTCACTGTAGCTTGATAGGCAGGCAGAGCTGTCATCTACCACATTTCATTTCAAATGATCTGGCCCAACTCACACACAAAGGACTCCACACTAGCCTATTCTGCCCCAGAGAGACTGGAAGCAGGGCAGGGAGGCAGGAAATTCCAGACACCTCTGTTGTGGGAAAACTTTAAAAGCTTCTCCCACTTCACCAGGTATATAAAAAGGGGACCCTCAGGCCCACTCTTCAGTACACTGCTGGACCTGTGGATACTGCTGGAGGCCTGCCCTGCTTGCTGAGAAGGAAGACTGCTCCTGCATCTTTTATCCCAGGCTGAAGTGAATCAAAGGGTCAGCTAACTGACCTGTTCTGAGCAACAAGGACACAGCAAGCTCCAGAGGACTCCCTGCATTTTCTCAGCTGACCTTGATAGAGCAGAGGTGTTACCTTTTATCTATTTACGTCAAATTTTACACAGAAATGGTTTGTGACACAATTTTATATGAAAATGACAAACTGTGTATTAGGCTTCATGTTTCAAAACTACAGGCAATGAAGTTCTGATTTGGATACTGCATCGTAAAAGCATGCAGAATGTTAGAAATGGTTTTCTGATAACACATAACAGTCAATAAGTAGATGTGAAATCTGACATTTTATTGGCACATGGTGTAATGTTTCGATAAACATGATAAATAAACGATAACACAGAAAACCTCTATGTGAAAATGAAAGGCTTCATGTGTTAGAAATCACATAACAATATTTGAGTGTAGAAATGTGAGCACTAACATTACAAGAAAAGTAGGAGCTACACGAGGTTATGTTATGATTGCATTTCGTAAAGTTTATCATTGATGTGTCTTTAAATCCTGTATGCTGTAATAACATAAAGTGCAAAAGAGATTTACAAAATTATATGTGAAATGATAATGAATATAAAAAAAAATCATGAGTACCCTATACTTACATGATCTAATCGCAATTCATAATGAAGTGAAATTAATATGCTTAATTGAAGAAATTAATGCACTATTTTATGTAATGCGAGATTCATGTTTTAGCACAATTTAATTGTGTATGAGCTGTATTTCATGAAAGCCTCAAATTTTGCTTCCTTTCCTAGTATGAACTTATGAACTGAATAGTCTGAGGCCTATGGAAACCTTCTGTAAAGTTACCACTTGTGTTCTAACACTCAATCGCCTTCTTTGCATTTGTAGCTTGCTTGACTAGACATGCAACAAAAGTGTTACTTCCTAGAGCAAATGCTTGAAAATGGACAGACAAGGGATGACAGTATGAAATTGCCTACTTTCTAAATGCAACAAATAATCGAATGACTAAACTGCAGTGGCTCTAAGGAAATGGCGAGTAATGGATTACTTAATTCTTCCGGATCTGTCAACTTTTACCTACTACATCATCTCATCCTATCTCGAGCAACCAATGGGACAGTGTGGTCCGACAAATTTGGTGATGTCAAGGAGTGTACACCTGGAATTGATGGAGTATAACTGCCTAAATTTTGAACTAAGGGGCGTCAACCCTTTACCAATCTTGCGATAAAGAGACTGACGATTGGGACTTCCAGAAACAACGCGAACTGTGACAAAATACTGCGATTTGCTGGCGGCTGGTATGCTAGCGAAGTGAAACCTTTTCGGCTAAAAGGGTTCACGTGGGAGCAGCTGTGGCATTGATGCTGGAGTGCGGACAGAGGCAGATGATTCTGTACATGAACTGGTACTGGCCATTTGGAATTTACTGAACTTTCTTAATAGGGTTGGTATGAGATACAACTGATTTCCCTACTAAGTCACTTTCCTTAGGATAAAATCTCCCTCGGCTGAGGAAGATAGTTTCCTTCATACCTAGATCTCACAGAGCTTGCAAATGCTTATTAAACCTGATCTATTTTAAATTTAGATTGTATGCTAATTATTTGAATTTAAAATGAAATACCAATTAAGATAATTTACTCTGCTGATTCTGTTTCATTATTTGTTTGTGACTAAGTTCAATTTGATCTGGTGGATAGCTAAACTAGAGGTGAGATTACCAAATCCCAGGGAATTTACACCCAATATTGAATGTTAGCAATTATCTCATTCCAGGTCCTCATATAATAATTGTTCATCCTCTAAGTATTCCAGTCCCTTTCAGCACAGAAAAGATCCATCTGAGACCCTAAGAGGTTCAATATGGTAGATGAGGTTAATTTGGGATGGGAGATAAATAATTAAATTAAATAGTTTATGAAGCCCAACATGTTAACGCTGCAACAACCTGCTGCACTGTACCTGCAACTGGACCTGCCTGAACCCTGCTGGCCTCTGCTGCAGTGAGGTCCCGATCCACAAGAGTGGTCCCTCAGGTCCTGGACCCTTGGTGTGGCATCAGTTGAGCTCTCCTTTGAAGAATAGGAGAAATCCTGAAATATTGGGCTCTTCATGACTGAGAACAGGCCCGTTCACACCAAGATCTTGCCACCCATGCCGACAGCCAACATGAAGCTCCAGTGAACCTGACTCTTTGTGCTACAGCAACCGCTAATGACCATCAGCAACACAAGATCTGTACTTCATGCTAAAGCATCAACAGCCTGCGGTGACTGCCAATGCGAATCTCCAGCAATGACCATCCACAACGCTCAAAAGGATTTTTGCACTACAGCAACAACTGTCAGCGATGCCCGGCCTGCTCTTTGCACTACAGCAACAACCATCTGAAATGCTTTCCCTGCTCCTCACTGCCTCCTGCATCATGAATGAAACTCTTCTCGCCAGAATTTATAAGGTAACTTTTTTTCAGCTAGACTAACCTGGTCCCTGAATCCAGCCCACACTCCATCGCGGTCAGCCTGAATTTGTGACTTTTACCACGATTCACTTGACTAGTGGCATGAAAGTGGCACTTTGTGCTTTTAGGTACTATACATACCTTAAAAATATTGAAATTGTATATCCCCAGTTCCACTGGCTTTCTGTCATTTTGGTGTCAAATAATTTATTCAATTTTACACTATTTTTCTAAATTGGTGTGGGATTTATTTTGTGTTGTGTTTTCACTTTATTACTGTTTGTGTGCCACATAAATACTTTACAGATTGCCTCTAAGTTAAGCCTGACTGCTTTTGTGCCAAATTACCAGAGGGTTATGCACAGGGTATTTTAGTGACTTTTTGTGTTTCACCCTGACAAGGGTTGTAGCTGTTGCTTGAGTAGGGTGCCATCTCTCTCAACCAACAACCCAGTTTCTCACAGATATATATTTTGGGGGATGTTCAGTGATTGGTTACTGCAAACCAGTGACGCCCTGTTCTGTTCTTCCAAGAAAAAACTGGGCTAATAAATGTTTTATTACTGTCTAATCTGGGTCTATTCCTTCTCTACTTAGTCATATAGAGAAGACTGATAAGGAATTAATATGTATACTCTTAGCAATGGGTTCTTTGGAGATACTTTGATGCAGCACAGGGAAGCAGCTGAGCTAATGAAGAAACCTGGTGACCTCCAGGATACCTTTTCCTTCCTGCCTTTGAAGTTTACACCATGAATAGAGTTTATTTTACATTGTAGGTCTGTGCCAATGGGATTTTGCGTCCAACAGAAACAAGGTCCTGTAGGCATTGATTTTTACAGAGCAAGTGGGTGGGTCTTTGTTTATTTGAAAACAGTGCATGGACTGTCCCATGCTGGAAAGTTGTGACAGTTGCAGAAGGCACTTTACCTTTGTGTTCAGTTCGAATTTGCACTGGGACTGTTCTAGTACAGTTTCCATTCTAAGGTGAAGAACAATCACAGCTTAATATGTTTCCATTAAATGTGGTCACATTAGTTTGTATGGGTGACTTTGTCAAAACTCTTTCAACACCATACGCTTCATGATTCATTTAGATATGGAGGTATTAGGAATGAAAGATGAAGTAGACGATTCTGGGGCTGTACCGTGAACACATCGGGCCTGATTCACAGAACTAACTTACGTCAAAAACGTAAAGTTAGTACTTTTTGGTATTCACAGAATGAACTTACTCATTTCGGTATTCACAGAAGTTAGTAGTCCTAACTTTAGGACTCCTAAATGCCTTCTGTGAATACCGAAAAGTCTTAAAGTTAGGATTTTTCTCAGTTTAGGAGTAGTAAAGTTAGGACTCCTAACTTTAGGACTCCTAAATGCCTTCTGTGAATACCGAAAGTCTTAAAGTTAGGATTTTTCTCAGTTTAGGAGTAGTAAAGTTAGGACTCCTAACTTTAGGACTCCTAAATGCCTTCTGTGAATACCGAAAGTCTTGAAATTAGGATTTTTCTCAGTTTAGGAGTAGTAAAGTTAGAACTTTACTACTCCTAAACTGAGAAAAATCTAACTAAGACTTTCGGTATTCACAGAAGGCATTTAGGAGTCCTAAAGTTAGGACTACTAACTTCTGTGAATACCGAAATGAGTAAGTTCATTCTGTGAATACCAAAATGAGTAAGTGTATTCTGTGAATACCAAAAAGTACTAACTTTACGTTCTTGACGTAAGTTAGTTCTGTGAATCAGGCCCACCCTTCATCAGTGCACAGGCTCAGATTGGGTCTAAGCTCCTGTTTGTGCTGAAACTGCACTATCTGCAGCACATTCTGAGCTGTACTGTGCACAGTTCATACACTAACACATACATTTTCTAATTATTATTATATGCTTTGAAAACAATGCTGTTTCACCAAAACCAATGCATAGACTGCTTCTGGGCTTGCACATGGGCGCTGAGGATATATGGTATAGGTATGCTCCTGATGTAAACTAATCAAAAGCAATGTTTGGGGTAGAGTTTTAGAAGAAGACGTTGACTCTGGAGGCATCCGTTTGCACAGTAGTCTTTGTTGCCACATTTCTGATACCTGAGCTTTCAGAATGCAATGTTCTGCCCCCCACAATGAATGAGCATGAAATAATGGAGTTGCCCTTTTTCTTGGACTTATACACCGCTCAAAGTACAGCTGCGAACCTGATGTCCACCACACAGCATCATGCAGTAAACAGTGAGCAGAAGCCATGTGTTAAGGCATGCTACCAAAATTGGAGAGGAAGCAAGCCCTGGGGATCTTCATATTTTGTGGATGGTCACAAAGCCATATTAGGTGGCTTACCATGGACTGAGTGGGTTATGGCAAAAGCATCCATCAAAGAAAGTGCTCAGAAGTAGGGGTTGCACTTATACTTTTTGACACCAAAACAGTAAATCTGAGGCAGAGTTCCCAGTTTCTACTGAAAAGCAAATATTCCTATCATTGGTATTTTACCAGTTGTAATCAGTTTTAATTGAAAACTGGAAGCCCTAGTTATGATGGCCATAGTCAAGGCTCTGAGTGCAACTCCAATACGCTCCGGAAGAAATTGCCCTAAAATAGATAGGTATTTCCAGTCACTTTTGTATAGAAATAAACCTGTTTTCTTCACTGTTTAGAACAACTCTTTAATATGTTACGTTATGTGTATTTGTTGAGTGTACTACCTGATTCTGTGCCAGGATACCTAGATGGGTATCCTGGAACAGAAGCTGGGGGTAATCCCGGCCTGACTTAGTGCTAGGGTAATGGAAGTTTGTTTGAAGAGCCATATCTTCAGCATCTTGGTAATTCGAGAATTGGAGCAGTGGCTCTGATCTGTAGTGGCAGGTCATTCCAGGCTTTAGTAGTGATGTGGGAGAAAGCCCCACCTGCAGATCTGGTTCTGCATATGCATGGGATGTGTGCGAGTAGCAGTCTGGCTAAGTGAAGGTGACTGGTGGTTTTGTGGAATGTGATGCAGTTGTTAAGGTAAGCTGGGCTTATGTTGTGTAGGGCTTTAAAAGTGGGTGTGAGGATTTCATTTGTCTATAGGAAGGCAGTGAAGCTCCGAAGATGTGTGGTGATGATCTTGCAGTATGGTAGGCTGAGTGTGATCCTGGCTGCTAAGTTCTGCATGGTTTAGAGATGTCTGATAAGTTGTGTGCTGATTCCAGCATAGGAGGTGTTTTCATAGTCCATTTTGCTCATGATGAGGGCTTGGGTGATTATTCTACAGGTGCTGGTATGGAGCTATTTGCAGATTTTCTTCAGTATCTTCAGAGTGTGGAAGCAGGAGACGGTGACAACGTTAACTTGGGCAGTCATGATGAGTTGTTTGCTGATGATAATGCTGAGGTTCTTGGTGTAGGTGGTGGGGAGGATGAGGGTCCGAGTTCTGCTGACCATCAAACGGAGTCACTCAGTGAGGAGTTTCTGCTAAAAATTACAACATGTGCCTTTTTGGTGCTCAGTTTGAGACAGTTGGTTTCTATCCAGTCAGTGGCTTCGGTCATAAACTGTGAACTTAGCCTGATTTTTAGGTGTTTTTTCTGAGAGGAAGAGTATCAGCTGCGTGTCCTCAATGTAGGTTAGGACATTGAATCCTTGGGTGCAGATGCTGCAAGCAAGAGGAATCATGAAAGTGTGGAAGAGAGTCAGGCTGAGCAATGTGCCTTGCGGTACTCTTCGATGAGGTTGGGGGCATACGAGCAGCAGGGTGGCAGGCTGAATGACTGGGTTCAGCCAGTCAGGAAAGAGCATTTCCAGTGAAGTGCAGGTCCTTGGATACCAGTTTCATGCCGATGAGGATGGGGTGGTGTACTGTGTAGAAAGTCACAGAGAAGTCCAGAAGGATGAGGGCTGCTGGGTCTCTTCTGTCTATGATCATTCAGATGTTGTTTTATGTGACGAAGAGGGATGTTTCTTTTCTGTGGATAGGTGTAAAACCAGATTAAGTAGTGTGAAGGTGATGGTGTCTGCTGAGGTGGTTGGATAGATGCTTGTTGATCAGCTTCTTGAGTTTGTTGGCCAGTTAGGGTAGCAGGGAGAAGAGTCTGCAGTTGGCTAGCAATAAACTCCAATTAAACAGATCATCCTGTGCATTTCAAGCAAAACATACAGTCAATAAACTTCCTAAATATCACCCAGCCAGGATTCTTCCGGCGGTGCAGCAAGTAAACAGCCAACAACCCATTCATAGTTTATTTGATTTTGTCTACTAGAAGGTATATGATGCAAAATATATCTTTCTGACATTAAATACAATATTACTAAGAATGGTAGAGCTAAGGAGCTGAGAAAAACACAGAAAAATCTGTTTACAGAAGATGATCTGCAGAGCAACAAAGAAGAAAGGAAAGGAATTTTCAAACTCTTCTTTTTGTTGCTGAAAAATAGAAACAACAATCCCTAATTCTGAAGGCAAATGCTACTGATGCAAAGAACAACTTGTTAGGGAGAAAACACAGATTAATAAGGAAGATTGAACATGAGCCACTGGTAACAAATGGACCTATGCAATCTCAAATGAGGTGAGCAATATACTGAACTCTCAAGGTAATGTTCTTGCTCAGTAGGGTCCAGTGAAAGTAACATACATAGCAAGAAAGTGTTTCAGTGTTTGGAGCCTCACAGAAGCCACCATGCTGCATTCTATACCAGCTAAAGAGCACTGTCACAGCAAAACATTAATGACATTGATCCAGCGCAATATTAGCCAACAACATTCATACACCATATACTCACTTGGGCCCATACATTCACACTACACTAATACTTACGCTGGGTGTCAGATGTACTCTTTTATCAAAGTCCCTGCTACCAATTACCTTCTGATTGAAGAGTAATAACTTACCAATGGATCCTTTGCTAATTGGGAAGTTTAAAATGAGTGACATTCATTATAGTACATAATCCTGAAATAACCACTGAGTCAGGAAGTTTTAAAATGTTTATCTAAAGTTTTAGCAGAGTAAAATACAGAAAACACGGTACTTGATTGAAATACCCAAGAAAAAGCATAGAAATGATTTTGCTAATCAATGACGGTGTTTAAGGAAGAGGAGAAGATAGAGACAGCAGCGCAACTAAAGGTTGCAGTATAGTTACCTAAATGCGAGAACCAAGCCCCTTGGCCAAGGAGTTGGAAAAGATAGGACCCAGGAAGGATGAAGAGCAAAGACTTCTTCCAGGATCAGGACAGGACCGGTGACCTCTCTACAACGACACCTGCGCCGTTCCCCTCTCTGATACTCGACTTCTCCTCGATTCTCCCGTTCTAATGGACTCCGTCGCCCCCTCCTCAGGACCTCTTCTGGACAGGGATTCAGTCAGCAACCGATCAGCATGGCAGTCTGGATCTAAGAGCTCTCTCGCAGCATGGACGCCTGTTCTTCGTGAAAGCATGCTCCTTCTAATTAACTAATGCTATATTCTATTATACCCTTCTACGCCCATGTACCTCCCCTTAATGTTGCTAAAATATGGGACCACTACTTCTGATTGGACAGGGACAGGGGGTGGATTCTCGCACCATTTCGATTTGGCCTAAATTGTAAAGCCTATTGTCTTTACGTTCCCGCCCCTTCATATTAATACATTCGCTTTATTTCCCACCCGTCTCACGACAAATGTTATACATTTTACAGGGGAAAAGTATCATTTTGTCCTCCGGAAACATAAAGTACAGCATCTTCGGCCAATGGGTCATGGCCTTGGAAGACGTCCAAGTTGACTTCACTTGGCAGGCACACAGGACACATGCGCAGAACCATCTGTCTCTCGAGTTTCAAGTTACCAACCCAGGCCCAAGTTTACGAATTACTAAAAGTGCAAGAAGAAAATATTAAAATCACAAATAAAAAGTTTCACTGTATACCCACTTTCCCTACTCTATTCCCAATTAATTATAATACTATCCTGCATTAGTAGCATTAAGAAAACGACAATTTAATAATGACATGAGAGCAAGCTGAAGCATGTGAAAACATTTAGCGGCCATTTTAGTGCACACTGCGCAGAAGCAGAAGTTTCCCACCAAGTAAAGAAAGACGTCACACCATGTGATCAGGTTGCGACATGCGCAATGAAGTTCCCGCGCTTTAGCGGACATTTTGGATTACAGACAAGCGTTATTCATTAGTAAAACACATAGGCAAGCTTCTGTCCCTCTTGTGTTTGTGAATGCAAAGGTTAGTTTTGACAATACAAGTTTAATAAATTAATACTATGAGGAGAATTGCATACAAGCAAGTTTCATTTTTGAAACCTTGCTCCATCAATCCCCTCTCTGATGGCGTTTCAGAGCCATCAAAAACACTACCCTCAATCAGATGCCAACTTCTAGCAATTCGTTTCATTCTCATTTTTACATTTTCTGTTTTTCACATCCCCTTTCAACTTTTTGTATAAATCACTTCTCCATTCTTCAAGTTCTATTTCATCTAGTTTTCTCTTCTTTCCTTTTCCTGTCACTTTATATGTTCCATTCTTTCTACAGCATTTGCACCATATTGTTATTGCCAATATTATTATTGTTATCCCTGCTAGGGGTACTAATATTTGACCTATAAGTCCTTTTCCTACATTTGCAAACCAGGTTCCAATTGACGCAATACTATTTGTCAATCTTTCCCATACACTATCAACTTCCAGTGGTTTAAGTTCTTTCTCAAGTTTAGTTATGTTCTGAATATACGTTCCAATTTCTGCACTCTTATCAGGAATATAAGTGCAACAATGTTTTGTCTTCAATAATTTACAGACTCCTCCCTCTTTTGCCAATAGAATGTCAAGAGCAAGTCGATTTTGCATCACCATAGATCTAATCGCAACCATCTCCGTATTAATCATTAGAAAACCTCCAGCAGTATCCGTTGATAAACGATCAACCACTGTAGACAATTTACATATTTTCCTTGAGTTCAGAATTATTCCCACTGAAGGTATCAATGCACCAAATATATCACCTACAATTCCTGAAAAACTTGCTCTTTTACTACGTATTAATTCATTATTGTTTTCATTGCTTCCAGTGTTTCTTTTTACGTGGTATATCTTTGGAAAAACTATTCCAAAATAACAACTTCCATACCACCGTGCAGGAAGCCTAAAGTAAGCCTTATTCCCGCATACATAATAAATTCCAGGAAAAACTGAATCTGTTCCTCCTTTGAGTCCCCAACCTCCAAGAATTAAAAAATTGTGTTCACATTCACTGGTACCGATGAAAACATTGTTATAATCAGTCTTTAACTTATGAAGACAAATTTTCCCTGTCTTTACGAAATCCAGAGCCATTGCAGCTTGAGCTTTACCAGGTGTATAACTCCCTTCTTTCTCCGCCCAAGGTGGCAACTGAGCCTTATGCTCTGAAGCTTTCTTTTGAAAATCATGTCTTCTATCTTCTACTAAATTCAAAAATATCTTTTCTTCTTCTAGTAAAGAACATGTTAGATTGTGTCTATGTGCATGTGTTATGTCTATCGATTTCATTGTTAAGAAAAATTCTCCCATAAACTGTGGGTCTTGACTACTAAGCACTGGGTTCATACTCTTGCGAATCGGAACCTCAGAAAATATCACATCTAAGTTTGATTAATAATACTGTAGCCTACCTGTTCTATAAAATAAACTTGTTAATACACTACATGAGATGCCATATGTCAGTGGTAAATGATGGTATGTTAATCCTTCCGCTACTGATTCAGGTAACTTCATACAGACATAACAATTACTAACTTCCATTGTGTCTACATACTGAAACAATAACTTTGTGAAAACATTTAAACTAGTGTCGTTATCAGCTATTTCATGATGAATTTCTGCCTCATCTTCTGCCATTAATTCTACTCTATTGCCCTTCATGTTTGCTGTCCTCCCTTTAGTTTCATTATTAATCTTCTTATCTATTATCATAAGGTAAGGAACTGCTACAATCAGTACTAACCATACTATAAGCACCAATACTAGACTACATATGCAGATTGCACAGCATCTCCTACAACAATTTCGTTTTGGTCTCCCAGTAACTCTATCGTCAGGCATTTTCGACAAGGAAGATTGTTCTTCTTATCTCTTCTTCTTTTCTTTATAGGATTCTTTTGTTTAGTCAGGGTGGTCTTGTTTCTTCTTCATATGTTAGTTCTGCACTTGTTCCTTCGCCACCACTGTCACTTGACTCTGAGCTTTCAAAATCTTCAAGAATGATATAAGTCCAGTCAGGACCCTTGAATTTGTTATTCACAAGTCTCAGTCTTTTACTTTTTCTTTTTCCTGACTTTTTCTCTTGTTCAGTTTGACTTGTCACTTCAGGTACTTGTTCTGGATCTTCACTTCTGGTTGTTATGTGGTACTTTACTCTTTTAATGACACTTGGCCAATGATCTCCTTTTCTTGTTTTCTTTGTTGGCACTGTTTCTTTGTTTTCGTCTTCAGGGATCTCGTTAATTTAACTTTTTAGCACTGTTTCGTTTTCTTCAATTACTGTGTTTCTTGTTTGCTCCTTTTCAGGTCTAATTTGTTTTTCTTCAGTAGCTCCACAATGTCTTTCAAGATGTTGACTTTGTTCTTTTTTTATTTCTTTATGTTCATTTGTATCAACCCCTTTTTCTTTAGTGAATTCTTCTTGATCTAACTTCTTCTGATCAGGGCTTATTGCACTGTGAACTTCTGCAGCCTGACCGGATTCTTCTAAACCTGTCTTTCCCTGTTCAAAGTCTATTAGGTTTTCACTGTTTTGAGTCCAATTTTCTTTCCCTATCTGACCTTGCCCAGGTTCTCTTATTGTCTTTTCTTCTTGTACCTGAGCTGCTTCTTCTTCACCTATCTGATCTTCTTCTATTTCTTCCAATTTCGCTTGACTTCTTGTTCTGTGGTATACTTCAGGAACTTCTACCACTGGTATCCAATCCTGACTTGTGCTCGGTTGTTCTCCGTCAGCTTCTCTCGAACCTCGATCCTGAGATTCCTCTGCTGGGCAACCTTCAGCTTCTTCAGTGATTGGTGTTGTCTGTGAATTCTCTTCTTCAGGGTCTGGTACTCTCTTTGTGTGGCTTACGTGAATCCAATTAGGAAATCTTGCACACTTCACTGCTGTATTGGTAGTCAATATAACTTGACAAGGTCTGCTCCACCTGGGTGATAAACACGTTTCTCTTGTGTGATTCTTCACTACCACCCAATCACCAGGATTCAGATCATGTTCTAGTTCAGGCTGCCTGGAAACTGCGTCTTCTCCAACCTGATGAGAGACAGAACGCACTAGGTCAGCCAATCCTTTGCAATAATCCA
This sequence comes from Calotriton arnoldi, assembly GCA_963921515.1. Classification (NCBI taxonomy): domain Eukaryota; kingdom Metazoa; phylum Chordata; class Amphibia; order Caudata; family Salamandridae; genus Calotriton; species Calotriton arnoldi. The sequence continues at coordinate 316,140 of CAWUFW010006028.1, read as the reverse complement.
AAACCATATCATCAGATATATTCACTAATTTGTTTGTGGGAACATGTGTTTGTCTCATTGCTCTTCCCATCATTATTTCATGAGGGCTTAATCCTGTCGTTCTGTCAGGTATACTTCTGAGTCCCATCAAGACAAGTGGCAATGCGTCTGGCCACTCTAATGATGTTGATGCACACATTTTTCCCAATCTTGACTTTATAGTGCCATTTAATTGTTCAACCACTCCAGAAGCCTCTGGGCGATATGCACAGTGCAATTTCTGCTTGATTTGAAATGCTTCACAGATTATCTGGATCACTTCGCTATTAAAGTGTTTTCCTCTATCTGATTCCAAAGATACTGGGAAACCAAACCTAGGTATGAGCTCTCGTAACAACAGTTTTGCAACTGTAATACTGTCATTTCTCGTAGTAGGGTAAGCCTCCACCTACTTTGAAAACAGACATACTATGACTAGTACATATTTTAGTCCTCTGCATGGTGGTAACTGTATGAAGTCGAACTGGAGTCTTATAAATGGGCCCTCTGCCTTTCCAATCTTTCCAAACCCAATTATCGTTTTCCTGCCTGGATTATGCATTTGGCAAGTTAGACATCTCTGGCAAAGACTCTCTGCAACAGCCCTGAATTTGGGATTGTACCAATTTTGTCTGAACAGCCTAATCATTGCATCGCTCCCTATGTGTGTGTCTCCATGGTGCATTCTAGCCATTTGTGAGAGTAAACAGTCTGGCATGACTGGTCTGCCATCTGCACTGATCCATACTTCATCTTCTCCTCTTTGGGAGCAACCCACTTTAATCCACACATTTTTCTCACTTTCATCAACCTCATCTTGCAATTTCTTCACCTCATTCCATGTTTCAGGTGGCATATACAGCATAAGTTGGCAGCTGATTCCCATTCTTTCCACCCTCTTATTGACTGACGTTCTGGTTTTGGCACAATGTTGAGCCACCAGGTCTGCATATCTGTTGCCGACTACCACCCAGTCATCTCCTGACTGGTGTGCGGCACATTTCACCACAGCCAATTCTTTTGGTGATTGTATTGCTTCTAGCAATTCCCTTACAAATTGTCCATTTTTAATGGGGGTCCTGAAGAAGTCATAAAATCCCTCTGCATCCACAGTTGGCCAAAATCATGCACAACCCCGTAACCATATTGACTATCTGTAAATATGGTCACTCTCTGATTCCTCCCAATTTTGCAAGCTTTTATCAAAGTAATCAATTCAGCTACTTGTGCAGATTTTACTCCTGGTAAATAGGATGCTTCAACTATTCCAGTTAATTCACATACCGCATAGGCAGCAGTTAGTTTACCATCTTCATGTCTTTGACATGAACCATCGACAAATAGCTCCCTGTCTCGCTTTTTAAGAGGCTGTTCCTCTATGTCTGGGCGTGGTTTTGTACATAATTCTGTAATTTGTACACAATCATGTTCATCTTCTTCGTCATCTTTATTTGTTTCATGATATGGGTCCGGCAATAAAGTTGCTGGATTTATTATTGTACACCTTACCATGGTCACATTTTCAGCACCCATTATTATCCTTTCATATTTAGTCAGCCGACTAGGAGTAAGATGCTGAGTTCGGGTTCTTGTCAACAGAATCACAACTGCATGTGGAACATATACTTTTACAGGATGTCCCATCACAATTGACTCGCTTTGTTCAATGCTCAAACAAGTTGCTGCCACTGCTTTTAAGCATCCTGGCAACGCGGCTGCTACTGGGTCCAATGTAGCAGAAAAGTACGCTATAGGACGTCTGTCTAGTCCATGTCTCTGAGTTAGGACAGAAAGTGCACAATTTTCTCTCTCTTGACAGAATAATGCGAATTCTCTTTTATAATCAGGCATGCCTAAGGCAGGTGCTGAACAAAGTGCGTTTCTCAATTTTACAAAAGCTTCTACACTTTCATCCTCCCACTCAACAGGGTCCTTTGCTTTCTTTTTCGTCATGTTAATTAAGGGCTTAGCTAACATGGAAAAATTTGGTATCCATTGTCGACAGTAGCCTACTATTCCTAGGAACATTCGCACTTGTCTTTGGGTTACAGGCATTTGCATTCTCTTTATTAATTCTACTCTTTCAGAGGTTATTCTTCTTTTTCCCCTCTCAATTTGATGTCCCAGATATTTAACAGCTGTCCTGCAAAACTGTAACTTTTCAGGTGAGACTTTATGCCCTTCCTCAGCCAAAAGATTTAATAATGCTATGGAGTCAACAACACAATCTTCTCTGGTGGTCGACGCCACCAATAAGTCGTCGATATATTGGACTAAGACTGAGCTTCCTGGCATCACTAGTTTTTCCAGGCACTTTTTCAGTATCTGGTTGAAGATGGAAGGACTTTCTGTGTACCCCTGAGGAACACGATTCCACACATAGAACTTGTTCTCAAATTTAAATGAGAAAAGATACTGGCTGTCTGGATGCAATGGTATTGAAAAGAATGCTTGACATAAATCAATTACTGTGAACCATCCTGCATTCCAAGGGATCTGGTATAGAATTACTGCAGGATTTGGTACTATGGGACAACATGGTTCCACAATCTTGTTTATTTTTCGCAGGTCCTGAACAATCCTATATTTTCCACTAGGTTTCTTTAATCCCATGATTGGTGAATTACATGGGCTACTCATTACTTCTTTTAGGATGTTTTGTTCTACCATTCGATTTATTTCTTCAATGACTCCTGCTTTTACTTCTGCACTCATTTTGTACTGTCTGGTATTTGGGAAAATTACACCTTCTTTTACCATAATTTGAACTGGATCTATTTTTGCCATAAGTCCTACTTCTTTTCCGGTGAAATCCCATACTATTGGGTTTACTGTACCTTTTAATTCTTCTGGTAACTCATCTCTTGTTATTAACGAAAACATTTCGTCTATTTCTGTACCTTGTTTTGCAACCATAATTTTATATACATGGTCCTCATCTGGTGTCTGAACTGCCACACCATCTGGCGTGCAGAAAATTGTACAGTTCATTTTGCACAATAAATCCCTACCTAATAAATTCACTGGGCTAGAATCGCACACTACAAATTGGTGCATTTCTCTGAAGTTTCCTATTTTGACTTCCATTGGTTCTGTAAGAGGCGTTCTAATTCTTTGATTAGCTACCCCTACTACTTGGGTATCTTCACCAGAGAGAGGAAGGTCTGGGATATCTGCTGATCTCACCGTAGACCTGGTAGCACCAGTGTCCAAAAGAAAAGTAATAACATTACCTTTCACATTTCCTTCAACATATGGACCAGACTGATCTACCTGTAAGGAAGCGCCAAGTACGCACTCCTTCTTCCCCTCTCCTAGGCACCGTCATGAGTTGAATTCACAGTAATTGTCCTGCAAAAGAAATTGTGATGTCATATAATCATTCTTACCACTCCCTCCTGGGTATCCAATGTCTGTACCGTGCTTTGCTCTGCTTACATTACCCTGAACAGGTGGAGGTGGTAATTGACTCTGGGGATTTACACCCTGCTGTGAGTCATTCTGCGTCTGTGGATTTAAGTTTTGATTTGGGCCATTATTATTCCGAATCTTTTTACATTCGTCCTTCCAATGCCCCAATTTTCCGCATCCATGACAAGGAAATTTCTTTTTAGCTTCTTCTCTACTCATTCGTCCTCTAAATTTTCCACCATTTCCCGTATCACCACTCGTTCCAGAATCTTTTCTTGATTTTCACTCGGATTTTCCAAATTAATTCCATGTTTCTCAGCCATTTTCACCTGTGCCCACATCACTTTTTCCTGCAATTTCTTGAGTCTATCCTCAATATCGTCTCCACAATATTTTGCATACTTCAGAATCTCATCTATGGGCTTTCCCTGCCAACACAGCATGTGTTGTTTAATCATCTGGCAAATCTCTGGCTTCAGACCATAAACAAACCGATACACAAAGTGACTCATGTTTTTGTCTCCAATGTCCTCAAATCCACTATACTGTTTAAACACCTGCAATAGACGCTCATAATAGGAATGTACTGATTCACTGGCTTCTTGGGTGGTTCGATCTATTTTCACCCAATCTGTTTCTTTCGGTGGTATTTTCCCTTTCAGGTATGTTATCACCTGCTGATACTTTTTCATTACATCATTTGACGGGGCACCTGTCTTCGGATCTCTGGGATACTCATCACTTGGCCAATCCACTGTGATCTTACAATCTGTCCATAAATCGGCAGGTACCACTATGTCAAACAGACCATCCAAATCCTTCAACAATACCTTTGACACCTTCACAAACCTTTCAACCTGCTTGTACCATTCAATTGGCTTTTCCCTCAGCTTTGGAAAATCATTCGTAAATGATAAAATATCCTGTCTGCTCCATGGGACATGTACATATCCTCCTCCCGCAACTTCTCGCATTGGATACATCTGGTCTGCTTTTCCTGCTTCCTTCATCACATATTCTGATGCTGTTCTACTTGTTCGTGCTTCTTCCTTTTTCTTGGCCCACCTAGTTTTCCATTTATCTAGGTCTCCCCATTTTTGCAAAACTAACATTAATTCTCTTATTTGCTATCTTCTTCCAGAGGCATTCATATTTTCTAAGTCTTTGTCTGAAAATTCTGCTCTATAGGGTTTCTGTAATACCTTTGATCTCCCTATTTCTATTCCCATCTGTAATGCTAAATTGGACAATTTTTCATGAAATAACCTTACATTTCTGGTGATACTCCTGCATAGGAACAATAATTCTTCTTCATCATAGGTATTTAAGCGTTCTAGTCCTACATTTCCTGCTATTATTTCTTCTAATTTGACTTTTAATTTATGAATGTCCATTATTTTCGGAGGTGTGCACTGTTTAACTGACCCTTGCACCTATCTTTCTAGATCTTCAGGTGTTACTATGGTAGCACTTTTTGCTCCCGATGAAGTTACTAAACTTACATCTTTTGAACCTCCAGGTACATCTTTTCTTGGAGTACTATTTACAGAACCTCGAATAGGCAAGTCCATAAGTGATATTGTGGATTCACAGTCACTAAATTGATCCTCAATTATAACTGGAGCTTCAGGTCTGGGATTACTCACAGGAGTAGGTGCAAGTATGGGTGGAGGACAATTTCCCTGAGTACCATATAATGGGACTACTGGACCAATTGTTACAGGTATGGTCAACGAATCAGGATGTACTTTTATCTGAGTTATTTTCTGTATTAATTCTGCTCTGGTCTTTTCTAGTATTTGCAAAAAACAGCGGTCAAGGTTGAGGCCAAATGGGTCCTCGGGTAGCCAGAGCTACTATTAATTCAAAAGTAGTCTTAGTCTGGGTTTTATTAGTGAACAGAAAGTACCAACAAAATTTTTGAGAACAAAGTATGCAGGGACACAAGGTTGTATGAATGATATCACATTTATTAACATCATAAAGGGAGTATCATTCACATGATAGGAGCTAGTCCTGGTGCTCACACAGAGGGTGAAAAGTGCGTGAAGTGATAAGTGCTGGTGACTTAAAATTTACATCGCATTGACAACACTGTACAAAACTCCATAGTTAATAAGGTATGTTTAAAGGAGTTTCGGTTGTGGAAGTCGACGGCGTTTCGATCTCCTTAGTTAGAGATCATCATCAGGACGAGAAAGCGTGTGAGCAGGTAGGATCTAGATAACAAGAGAAACCATTGGTCCCGGGGACATAAGTCAAATTACTAAAAACAACTAATCACTGTGAGGACGATTAACTACACTGAAAAATAAGGACAGTGGAATACAATTACAAAAATTAACTAGTAGTTAATCAGTTACGAGAAGTAAGGAAGAGGAAAAGAGCTGCTCTTAAAGGAAAGGAGCTATGACAGCAGAGTGTAAGTACAAAGTGAGGTTGAGCAAGTAGGATAACATACATGGTAGGTCAGAGAATTAAATAAATAAATTGCCATGTACAACAATTGGGAGGAACCATGTGAGTGGGCATGTGCAAGGAAATGACGCACGTAATGCCAGCATGCCTTGGTAAGGTTGAGCAAGTTGGACAAATTACACGGTTGGTCAGAGAATTTTATTCAATAAATTGCCATGTGCACTCACATGGTTCCTCCCAATTGTTGTACATGGCAATTTATTTATTTAATTCTCTGACCTACCATGTATGTTATCCTACTTGCTCAACCTCACTTTGTACTTACACTCTGCTGTCATAGCTCCTTTCCTTTAAGAGCAGCTCTTTTCCTCTTCCTTACTTCTCGTAACTGATTAACTACTAGTTAATTTTTGTAATTGTATTCCACTGTCCTTATTTTCAGTGTAGTTAATCGTCCTAATACTAATACTTACGCTGGGTGTCAGATGTACTCTTTTATCAAAGTCCCTGCTACCAATTACCTTCTGATTGAAGAGTAATAACTTACCAATGGATCCTTTGCTAATTGGGAAGTTTAAAATGAGTGACATTCATTATAGTACATAATCCTGAAATAACCACTGAGTCAGGAAGTTTTAAAATGTTTATCTAAAGTTTTAGCAGAGTAAAATACAGAAAACACGGTACTTGATTGAAATACCCAAGAAAAAGCATAGAAACGATTTTGCTAATCAATGACGGTGTTTAAGGAAGAGGAGAAGATAGAGACAGCAGCGCAACTAAAGGTTGCAGTATAGTTACCTAAATGCGAGAACCAAGCCCCTTGGCCAAGGAGTTGGAAAAGATAGGACCCAGGAAGGATGAAGAGCAAAGACTTCTTCCAGGATCAGGACAGGAACGGTGACCTCTCTACAACGACGCCTGCGCCGTTCCCCTCTCTGATACTCGACTTCTCCTCGATTCTCCCGTTCTAATGGACTCCGCCGCCCCCTCCTCAGGACCTCTTCTGGACAGGGATTCAGTCAGCAACCGATCAGCATGGCAGTCTGGATCTAAGAGCTCTCTCGCAGCATGGACGCCTGTTCTTCGTGAAAGCATGCTCCTTCTAATTAACTAATGCTATATTCTATTATACCCTTCTACGCCCATGTACCTCCCCTTAATGTTGCTAAAATATGGGACCACTACTTCTGATTGGACAGGGACAGGGGGTGGATTCTCGCACCATATCGATTTGGCCTAAATTGTAAAGCCTATTGTCTTTACGTTCCCGCCCCTTCAAATTAATACATTCGCTTTATTTCCCACCCGTCTCACGACAAATGTTATACATTTTACAGGGGAAAAGTATCATTTTGTCCTCCGGAAACATAAAGTACAGCATCTTCGGCCAATGGGTCATGGCCTTGGAAGACGTCCAAGTTGACTTCACTTGGCAGGCACACAGGACACATGCGCAGAACCATCTGTCTCTCGAGTTTCAAGTTACCAACCCAGGCCCAAGTTTACGAATTACTAAAAGTGCAAGAAGAAAATATTAAAATCACAAATAAAAAGTTTCACTGTATACCCACTTTCCCTACTCTATTCCCAATTAATTATAATACTATCCTGCATTAGTAGCATTAAGAACACGACAATTTAATAATGACATGAGAGCAAGCTGAAGCATGTGAAAACATTTAGCGGCCATTTTAGTGCACACTGCGCAGAAGCAGAAGTTTCCCACCAAGCAAAGAAAGACGTCACACCATGTGATCAGGTTGCGACATGCGCAATGAAGTTCCCGCGCTTTAGCGGACATTTTGGATTACAGACAAGCGTTATTCATTAGTAAAACACATAGGCAAGCTTCTGTCCCTCTTGTGTTTGTGAATGCAAAGGTTAGTTTTGACAATATAAGTTTAATAAATTAATACTATGAGGAGAATTGCATACAAGCAAGTTTCATTTTTGAAACCTTGCTCCATCAACATGATAGTGTTAACCAGATAATTCTTAAAGTTTGACGGAAACAAGAGTTAAATCTTTCTTAGCATGCATAGATTTAATCAAATCAAGTCAATTTGAGAAACAAGCCCAGATTCTTCATCACTGGTATAGGCAGAAGGAGGGGTTACATTGAGGCAAATCACAAGGCAGACAGCAAAAATGAAGGGGACTTTTGTTTTCTTGCTTATTTTAAGAGAGTTGAGAGTAAGCCAGGAGGTAATAGCAACCATACACAAGCGACCTTCAGATTCCGGTCCTGATGCAGAAGAATCAGAGTGTCACAAACATACATGTAAAAATCAAAATCAAAGAGTGGATGAAGTTGAATAGAGTCTGGAAAGGAGCAGCGAAAATAGCAAGGCTAATGGTTGAGGTTCATGGAGCATCACATGTCAAAGACTGGAATGAAGAAGTGAAGAGAGTCAAAGAGGTATCTTAGCTTCTGACAGAAAACAATATTCACTCTTCCAAAATGCTGCGCCCGCAATGTCTATTCGTGAACGTCAAAGAATAAAGGTGGAGCGGTCAAGGGTGTCAAAAGCCAGACTTAAATCTGTCCTAATGAGAGCTGTGACATAGTCAGCAACTTAAGCCCCCCTGAAGTTATCAATAAGAGCAACAGGATCAATTCACTGCCTATGAAAGGGTGAAAAACAATCTGCATAATGTCAAGGGCACCTGAATTCTCAAGACAAGAGGTACCTGATCATTTTCTTATGTGATTTAGAAAGTATAAACATAACATGTGTATTTGTAAAGCACATGTTCACCCAGAAGGGTACCTTGGCACTGAATAACAGATGTATATTGTTACCCAACTAAATGGTACTCATTTTATCGACCTCAGAAGGATGAAAGGCTGAGCGACTCTACCAGGATTTGAACCTGTGACCATGAGGTCAAACAAAGGCCACTTCAGTGGATACATTAGTCCACTAAGGCACCAGACCTGGCTTAGTATTGGTACAAGCCAAACTGGACAATAGTTCTATGTCATTTTAGGATTAACAGTAGACATTTTTGTATTTGTGTTTTATGTTTGAATTGTTTTTTTAACAGGCAAACCACACCAAAGGGTATCTTGCTTCAAGTTATGCCTTAATGCAATGTGTAACCTAAAGTCAGTAGGCACCACACCAGAGACCGATGGAGGAATAAACAAATCCATGTACAGCTGTTGCAATAATAGGTTTCAAATGTCATATGGCAGACAAAAAACAGAAGGCAAAGCGAGCTGGCTCAGTAGCTCTGACTCAGAAATAAGAACCAACAAGATGAGTAATGAGGAAGAAGGACCACAATGCAGTTTAGAAGTGAACGGTACAATGGAGTCCATGGTCAGTGATAAATGTAATAGCAAAACTACAAATATCAGGACAAATGGCTTCTCCTTTTTGAAATAAGGAGATCTGGAAGTGGTACACAGAGGCTCAGGGATGATGGAATGCCAGTTGCAAGACAACCCTTTGTCTAGTGAAAAATGCTCTGAAATGAGAAGAGGAGCATTCACAAATGTCAGTGAGTGCACTCTTTTATTGAGGTTCAGCATATGTTTGTGAAACCAAAGTTAGACATTGTAGCTAAGCGTAATAGTTGTAAAATAATGTTTTCTTAATATTCTCTCTTGAACTTCAGATGCTCATTTGGTGGCCCTGAGATCATTAGGAAAAAAGGGAGCAACATAGTAAAGGAACTTGTTAACTTTAATTTGTAATTGTATACACAAAGCAAAGGAAAACGATTTCTATCACAAACTATTGCCCTAAAATGTGAGGAGTTAAAACGAACCTGTCGGGATTAGGAGAGCAAAGCAGACATTTTGTGCCAGGATTGGGTAGAGTGGAAAAAGCAATCTATTATCAAATGGAAACCTGGTGGAAGTTTCAAATGCATTCACACTCTGATTAACTTATTTGTACAAAAGTAGAGAAACTACAGCAATAAAATCAGGTTGTGATACCAGAATCTCATTCCAAAACCAATGAAAGGGGAGGGAAACAGTTTTGTGGGAAAGGACCTCTGTTTTCCCAAAATTATATACATAAACTAAAAGAGGAGGGTATCTCCCAAAACAAGCAGTCATTCTGCCTAGCTCCTTAATGCTCACCTGGCACACAACATGTGTTCTTATGGAACCCTCACCCACATGCTAATCATGTGGCATTCTTAAGCATCAGGTCCTCACCTGGTGAGGTACTCACTACCATGTGGGCTCAACCTCACAGGGGGAGAGAGCACCTAGATATTCTCTATTTTGTTAGTGGGATCTTAGCACAGAAAAGGCTTAAAATATCCCCACGGAACCCTAACCAATTCTTTAATTAGAGGGGCCTTGTGATATGGTTAAAAATATAACTTGACACAAAGAGGCATTTACTGTGCCAGTGTGTCTATTCTAGGTTGACATGTTTCATCTGTTTCACAAGATGCACAGATTTCATCAGGACTGCTAAGATCCTTGTGCTCCTAACCTATACTGAGTTGGAGTTATGCATCCACGCGCATTCCATGCAAGGTCAAGGGATAGTTATCCAACCCTATTATGGAGGGTGAGTGGTTTGAAAACTGGAGATTATCCACTTCAAGAATCCTGAAAAAGGGGAAGGAACAGAAAAACGGAATAACGTCTGTTTCAAATATGAGTAGTTTAAACAATGAAACCCATGCTCTGCATCACACACTCTAAAAAGGTGAGTTCTCTAACCTTACAGATACCTTCATCTATAAGCCAGGATAAGTGAACTGGTGTGACTTAAAGTACCTGTAACAGCTATTGTTCAAAATATCATGCAGTCATCTCATTATCCACGTAATTTCCCACAGTGCAATACATATCCACAAACAAAGAAGAGAGTAAATAAATAAATGTAAGCCATCGGATCATAGTGTTTTAAGGTGGCGGGTACATCTGTGGGAACGGAGATTATCCAGGCCTCATGGGAGCAAATGCAGGGGCTTGCTGGGATCAAAGGTCACACACTGTAAAACATGGGTAAGATAGCCCTACATAACTAGCAAATAAGAATACATATACCAACAAATGAACCAGCGGGATTACTTACTGCACCAATGATCAGGGGGGACTTCCCAATCTAGCTCCATGGACCGCATCTCCCGAATGTGGTAGCGAGGCAGCTGAAACTACTCCTTAAATAGAGCAATGTGTGCTCTGATGATCAGTTACACCTGGAATCATTTGAGAGAAATGGCTCCCAGCCATCTTGAATAGCGGTGGCCATCTTATAATAGGTTGAACTGCTAGATATATTTATGTTTCTATTCCTATTCCTATGTTCAGGGGTGACATCAATTGTTACTGATAACTAAAAGTAATTACCCGATCCTTCAAATTTTAAACCAGAGATAAAATTACAAATAGGAATTTCCAAAATGTGGAGGAGAAAGCCATAAGTATAAACACAAACAAGAAAGTGCCTGTCGAGGCTAGACTGCTGTATTTGCTGGACCACCCTAATGAGCGGGGATGCAACGGCCGTCATACAATTCTCGGCGGACCTGTATAGGAGAATGTCATGCTGGACTACTGAAGTAAATAATCTGCCCTGAAACGTGAGAACGTGGCAGCCATCTTGAAACTCTCAGTGCAGCATCTAATACTGCTCAGTGCAATATCTTTAATTTAATTTTTGGAAGCAAAATAGTAGACATTCAGAAAATGAACAATGCATTCCTGTCATCTAAAATAGATGGAACTAAGATGAAAAGGGGGATGCTAAGATGCTTGTGTTCTCAAGAAAAAAAAAATTGAGACTGTGAGCCCCTGTACCAATGGAATGTCCATGTATCTCCGATATGTCCCCCTAGCACTCTGTGTGTGCACACTGTGAATCATTACCTATCAGTATTTCATAATGTGAGACTGAGAAGGATCACATAGTGTTTCCTTACATAGAAACCCATCAGTTTTAGTTCAACTGGGTACACAGAATGTCATCATTTAGATCGTGGATATGTGTGCCAAACCTCTATATCCACCATTTTTCTTTTTCTAGAAGTAGTTTGCTCAAGTCAGTATTGGTTTGGTGAGGCTGCATGTGTTACATAACAGTCCAATGAAAATCATTGGCAGTGTGGTTTTTAGTAACGTAATGTGTGGCCATCTTGGTGGTTCTTCTACATCAGAGATTGCTACTTTGCTCACCGATCCTCAGCTTTACCTTTCTCGTGGTCATGCCCACATATTTCTCATTACACAGGCATGTAATCAGATACACTACATTCGTGGTGTTGCAATTGGTGTGCCCCTTTTGTAGCCACTTGCGTGTTAGTCCCAATTGCAATTATGTGCTCTTCTTTGTCAAAAGGCAAACACTACACCCACCGCATGGGTGATGTTCAATGACGGTGGGAAGTGCCACAAAGTTGTATTTGTGTTCCTTACAGCAACTGGATTTTTTTGTGTTTGTGTACTAAGGAATCACATACATTTCTGTTGCATTTGTTCACAAACAGAGGTTTAGACAATTGTAGTGCCCCAGTGTTGAGGATAGGCCAGTTCCTGTTAATACTGTTAATAATCTTTTTTGCACTAAGTACAAGGCACTAAGGGGCTGGGCATAGTGACTGCTTGTTTTGGGAGACACCCTCCTCTACCAGAATTTCATTGTCCCAATATCACCTGACCTACTTTTTATGGTCCTAAATATCATTTATAAAACCATCAGTTCATTGCAGGTAGCAATATAAAACCTACACCATGAAATGATATTTTTCAGAAGTATTTAGAGTACACTATGTAAATCAGATGATATTTCTGTATATGATATTCTGAAATACAACTTTAACCAAGGGTAGAAATTTAAAGTATTTCCAACTTTATGAATAGCACCCGATTGAAACTGATGGAAATGATGAAGGCCGCACATTTCAATACTGGCTAGAAAGATCCTGCGCTCTGACAAAAAGGAAGAGTAAATCGAAACACTCCAATCACAAAGTAAAACAGCTTTAGGAGACTGCCCACACTTTTGATAATAGAGCCTGTTGCAACGATAACTATACAAACTCTGAACATATAAGCAGGGTCTAGTCTGAAAATCTTAAACCCAGGAGAAGTACCATGGAGAAGTCATGGCAGCATAAAGTCGGGAATCAGGGACATGACTATGTGCCTCTATTCTGGATGCCACTTGGAGGTCTACTGAAAGCCCCCAGAAGCCTGTACGACCACATAAACATGATGCATAAGGATAGACAATCATGTCTGCCCTAAAGAGTCACAAATTATCATAATGAATAACTCAATACATGAACAAAACTTGCTGCATCAATCTTTTACTAAACAACAAATAATGTGCATGAAATCTGCATGCATTCTTTGAAACCAACTACCTAACAAGGAATAGGCAGGATCATTTCTGATACTGGCAGCCATGATAGGGTGCACTAAGAAACTTATATGTCATCAGAATTCAAAGGATGCCCTTTGCCCTTGACTCCATATCACTATAATAAAGTGTTAATCTAATACATGTATGCCAGGGGTGTATGACATTCTATTTGCAGGTCTCTTTTACTGGCAAGCTAAGTAAGTTGACATGAGTTGAAAATTGTGAAAAAGGTATTACAGGAAATTTAGGTCAGCTTCTTTAGAAGACAATGTCAGTAAATCCAGCAAGCCAGGTGACTTTCAGTAAATCTCTACCTATATATGATAGGGAATGATATGGCAGTGCCATGCCCAGAGAGAGAAAGCGAGAAAAGGCAGACAGTCATGGTGTACTAACCTCATCTTACACATCCAGAGGGGCACAATCAATGAACCACAATCCTTTTGACCAAACACACATTCCGCATATGGTCCATGCAGGTTTCAACAAAGAGTTGTTGTCACCTTGGTGACTGATGATGTTAATGTTTGCATTTTTGGTGTTAGTGGGTGCAAGTTTAATAGAAAGGCATTGCAACGAGGTAAAGATATCAGATTTAACTTTCTTTCTGACAGGAAATATAATTTCTTTGGTTCACAGTTGCAACCCCCTTATTTCACCATTCCACTCCTGGAAGATGATGAAGTAATGTAGTAAAATAAGAAGATCCATGCAAGGTTAAGAAGTGCGGTTGAACCACTTTTCTGACAGTACCAGGTGATCTAGGACCAGGCCATCAATCAGGTCAGCATTCTCCATCTGGAGTTTCACTGCTGACCTGCAGTTATGAAGATGATATTTAAGAGGGCAATGGTAGTTTCACTTGTATGGGTAGCTGTCTTACAGGATCTCACCAAGATTTTTAGGATACACTTGTTTGCAGGGTAGTATGAGCAGGATTTGAATATTCTGGGTCTGTTTCAAAGTCATGGATTAAGTAGAAATCCACTTGCATTTACAGGCATGCGGTGCTAAAAGTATGACTGATAGAATTTAGCAAAAATCATCCTTCAATCAGTGCAAAGCCCAAGTGGTCAGGTCACATTACATATCTAATTCCTTCAGTATAAACTATGTAAGGATGAAGTATATAATCTAGCTTTGGAAACAGACAACATAGATTTCCATGGCAAGTTCAGGAAGTAGTTGTAATCACTACCACTAAGAATGTAATTAACACCATTTGTCAAAGAAGATGATCTTTAGCAAGCTGAATGTGGTTCTATTTGTCTGCACATGATTTTTAGCAAGCTGAATATGGTTCTATTTGTCTGCACATGATTTTTAGCAAGCTGAACATGGCTTTATTTGTCAGCAGAGATTACTATGAACAGGAAGCCCAACAGCCTCTACATACTGTTCTGCAAAGGGACAACACACAGTTGGCTTCTTACCCATGGGATTAAGATGCATGGGTTGTTGGTCAGCAGCCCAGCTGGTTGATGCTTATGGGGTTGACATACATTGGTACAGCCCCAGAGGCTTTGTAGAGGCACAGCAGCAATGGGTTTTGTGTTGCACAGGTGAACCCTGCATTGAACAGGTTGACTCAGTGTCCTTGGGGCTGTCAGTGATGGGTTGGGATGCACTATGGGGGTTCATGATGCATTGCCATAGCTTTTGTGGCCTGCAGGGCATGCACATATTAATGGGCCATTAACTGCAGAGGCAGGCTCAGTGTCAGCTGGGAGAATGGACTTATTGCACCTCTGTATCTAAACGTGGTGGTCATCTTGGACTTGGAAAAGTCTATGTAATTGAAGCTCACGGCCTGAGGATGACCCTTTTGGAATTATATGCATTTACACTCAGCATAAAATGGTTGTGATCTACGGGCAGTGGCACGTTAGCTACCAGGCACTTTGCATAGTCAATGTTCATTCTGGTAGACGATGCAATGGGCCTGGAAAGGTCTTGGAGGAAGTCTTATGATGAGGAGTTAAGATCTAAGTACAAAACAGCTATGAAAAATTACCATGGGCTCTGTAGAGAAGCTCTGGTGACATTCTATTTGGACAAAATCTCCAATGCCCAAAACTGCCCTAAGACTCTCTTCAGTGTGGTCAGGAAACTCTCTGACCCTAGCAAACCATCTCCAGTGTTTTCGCTGTCTCAGTCACTATAGGGAGAACTGGCACAATTCTTTGTCAAAAAGGTAGCTGATATTCAACTCCATTTGGTGAAGGGTCAAACGGCAGAAGGGTAGGCTGCTGACATCTCTCCCAACACAAGCACAAGGGAGCATTGCCCAAGAGATTAAAATAATACATGCTACTTGCTACTCCTAAAATGAAGTTGTTATCTCTTCTGGAAAGTCAACTAAATCAGGTTCTCCATGAGATCCCCTCCCAGCCTCCTGGACCCAGATCTGCTACAATGCGTGGTAAATCTTCTCAATTCCTCACTACATGAGGGACATATTTCACAGGCATGGAAGTATGCCATGGTCCTACCACTTTTAAAAAAGCCTAACCTGGACCCCACCAATTGGTCTAACTTTAGACCGATCTCTATGGTGCCCATCTTCTCCAAATTTTGAAAACATGTGAACTCACTGCTTACCACTTTGTGGAAGTCCAACACTTCCTACACCCCTCACAGGTGGGTTTTGGGGCTGGGCACAGTAGCCAATCTGCCCTCCTAGGAGTCATGGAATACCTGCGATAACTCCTGGACGAGAGTGCAACAGCCGCCCTAATTCTATTAGATCTTAGCACAGCCTTCGGCACTGTGTCCGATTCCACTCTCTTAGAAAGAATGTCGACACTGGGTCTCGAGGGAACAGACTTAGCCTGGATGACCTTGTTCCTGAAAGATCGCACATTCCAGGTTTTCTCTGCCAGTGCTAGGTCACAGCCATGTGGTCTCACCTCTGGAGTCCCTTAGGGCTCAGCCCTAAGCCTTCTGCTATTCAATGTCTACGTACGCCCACTGGCAGATGTGGTGGAAAGCCGCAGCCTAACCCTGTTCAATTATGGAGATGACGTGCAAATTATTTTTTCCTTGTCATCTGCACAGGGACACAACACTGGGGCTCTAAACTTGTGTTTGAGTCAGATCTCCACCTGGATGAATAGCAGTTCATTCAAACTCAATGGCGATAAAACCAAGGTAATGGTCTTAGGTAAGAACCCTCAGCTCTGGGGTCCACAGCAATGGCCGGAGTCCCTTAGGGTCCTCCCCAAACTGTCTCCCATGGTAAAGAACCTTGTCTTCTGGCTGGACGAGAGTCTCTCTATGAAACCTCAGGTGGTTAAGGTGGCCTCCACCTGCTTTGCAGAATTGAAGTGGGTAAAAAAAATCATTTGGATGAGTCCACAGTCAGACAAAAGGACAGTGATCCAGGCTTCAAATACTTTCAAGAATAGACTACGGTAATGTCCTGTATCTAGCAGTAGATAAGGCATCCATCCGATAGCGACAAGTAGTTCAGAACTCTGTGGCCAGACTCTTATATCACCTCCTGAAACATGCCTCTGTATCGAACCTCCTTCGTGAGCTTCATTGGCTCGCTATGGAAAAAAAGAATAAAGTCTAAAGACTTGTGCTACATGTACAAGGATAGATCTGGCACAGGCCCACAATATATTCAAGATTTGGTGGTGCCTTAACAGCCCATGAGCGTGCTGCAGTAACTCAACCGGGCCCTGTGCACAGTGCCTAGAATCCAATTGACTTGTATGGGAGACTGCTCCTTTGCATACTTGGGCCCAAAGTCGTGGAATGCCCTTCCTGAATCCTCGAGAAGCTGCACCTCACTGACCATGTTCCGTAAGAACCTGAAGACCTGGATGTTCTAGCCTAACGGCCTTGTCTACCCTACCTCTAATTAGCACCGGGAATCCCTTTTTGGGTAGCTGAGCACTTTACAAGATGCTATAATAATAATTATAACCATAGTATGGAGGATGCCTGCTGGGTGCTATGAATTGTAATCTAGCAGCCCAATAGCCGTGGTTGGAACTCCTAGGTAATCTGAGTAATATATGACCTCCCCAATAGCAATGATGTGAGAACTCCCAAACTGTAATCCAAAACTGGACTCTGCCATCTGACCCAATGGTGTCTCATCTCGCTCTTCCATCATGAGATGCTGCTGTACCCAAAGGGGATAGGGAACCTGTGTCCCTGGGTACACCCTTCCTTGCCTTGGTGACAACAATGTACTTCTGGTCCCATCAGCAGGCCACCATCAAAGGGAGAACTAGAGCTGTGCCCTAACTGATGGAGCTACAGGCTGCAAAACACCAAGGAGCAGATTGCTTCAAGCTCTGACCGCATCCAAGGAGAGCCTAATGCTACTGGTCCCAGGAACAATGTGCGCCCATTGTCTTTATTGCAGCACATGGACACTTTAGTGATAATGCATTGTAATGTAAATCACATCTTAGGAGGACACATGCACCTAAAGTTCCATGTATTTTTCCATCACACAGAGAGGAAATATACCTCTGGGATGATCCAAAATGTGAGTGACTTTTCTTTAAGCTGTTACTGAGGAAAACTGACACAAACAAAACAATGTTCAATAGAAGTGGTAGGGTGCACACATTTGTTACTTGTTCTTTCATACTTGTCCATAATTATCCAAGAGTGCGTGCACATCGGTAGGGTGCCATGCCCAAACGGCACCTGGATTAATGAAAACATAAGTGAATGGGGCATCATCTTGCCCCAAACCGACTGCACAGCTCCGGCGCTGTGCAGTCGGTTTGGGGCAAGATGATGCCCCATTCACTTATGTTTACAAACAAAACAATGACAGAATGGGGAGTCTCAAATCCCCTTTCTGTATACTTGCTTAGCTTACCACAATGTGTGCAGACATACATTTAATGCTAACGATGTTGCTAGGTGGCCTAAAAGTGACTGTTCTGCACAGCTGTGGAAACCGAAAGTGCCCAGAAGGGTAAATACAGTCCAATGTGTATCTGTGGCATATAGCAGGTCCTGGCTTGCAGCGTGAAGATACCTACAATTGAATTTAAGCAAAGAAGCACTCAGGAGCTTGGAAGACTGATACACTATTTCGGTGACTTCTGGTTTCCTCAGATCTGGAACTGGCTCCCTGTTTTTCCACGAAGAAATGGGTTATAGTTAGACGCAGAGGATGAAATCTTGAGCCTTGATGACAAAGGGCCTAGTTATGAGTTGCCTTCCGAATGGGGCAGCAATAACCCACATGCTAAATATCATAATGCAGTATTGCCCATACCTCCCTATTATGTGCTCCATGCCTCAAAATGGATGATAACACAAAAATACCACAATATCACATGACTTTCCCTGTTCAGAGCTGCAAAACCTGAAATATTCGTGGTTTTTTCCTGCACAAATTCTGCCAGATTTAATTTGGTGAAATTCATGCATGGAAAGAGTGCAGTATTATTGCACAAGTTGTGGCCCATATTTGGGTGTAAACTCCTAATTGAGCCTGAATTGTGATTACCACCCCAGTTGGAATGATGATCTGAGTGCTAAAATAAAGATATGATGTTGGACTGTTTGGAATCCTGCTGTGTCTTGCTGAAATATGTAATAAATGAATAATTAATATTCCCCACAGGAACTCTGCATCATCATAATATAATATAACAGACACAAAACCCTAGGAAAGGAGGCAATGAGTCACACCTCATGACTCATAGATTTAGGAAGCTAAACAATTGTGTTATCTGTGATGTGAGACAGTGGGCAGGGCTGGCCTGATAACAGATGCCACACTTTGGTTGCAGATAGAGCCTCCTATTGACAAGTTGGGGGGCTTCTGAGCCTTCTAGTGTATGGAGGTATCCACAGGTATGTTCTGGAAACTTCCAGTAATTTTAGGGGTAACGGGCAGTACCAAGCACCAAAAGGAAACTGCAAACTTTGCAGCGCTTATGAAAACTGTCAGGTGAGTTTCCCCTGCCATTGAGTTGTGTTCAAGCAGGAGAGGTGCGCTTAAAATCAGACAAACCAATCAGAGAATCTCTTGTATCTGCCCGTGAAATAACGAAGCCAAGCCCTGAACCCCACCACCCCCACAAATCAGCACACATAAAATCATTGGCATAATGATCTAGAATGTATGTACTGTTACATATGTAATGTAATCATATGCATTAAACCTATCATCTTTGTAATACATCAGCAAGTAAAAATACGTTGAGTGAAAACTAAATACACCAAGCAAATGTTCATGACACATCCTTAACCTATTAGTTTGCGATATCTAAGTGTCGTACTGCATTATTACTACATATTAAACCTCCCCAGTACCTCTCTGAAGCACAGTTTCAGATCAGATCCCTGTTTCACAGCAGCTCCCCAAGAACTAGTCAATCTGCTTAAACCCGGTTTTGCCGTAAATCGCCCATGAAGCAATGATCCTTTTTAAAAAAAAAAATATTTCCTATTTCCACTCGGCCAAGTTCAGGACAATCAGCAGTGATACTTTAAATACAAATACCACGACCATCAAAGTTTATGAACGTCGGAACATAGTCGGCCACAATGTCATCATTGCTTTAATCATTCAGTGTACTTCTATTCTAATGCATATGTAAATTTTAAATTCCATAGTATTCAAGAAAATATCTCATGAAAGCTGTTTTACGTTTTCACATAAGAGACGCATTTGAAATGTTAAAATACAGTATGTAACTGAGTACTTTTGCCAAGCAATCTGCTCAGTCTCACAGCCATGCTGCCTTTCCAATAAGGTCCCAGCATGGTTTTCTGCACGCCTGTCATATTATAACTTACCAGATCCTTGTTAAATACAAGTTATCTCATGTTACAATACCTGTAGATACAATTGATTTTCCATCCTTGAACTAGATGAGTAATTAGACTTGCCATGATGAATCTGCTTGCCTTTCCAAAAAGAAAATGACATCAATCAGCAGTCACAGCTTCCTGATAAGAATTAATGCACACCGCGGCGAAAAACTCCTGCCCCCTTCAGAGATGGAGGCATTGTAAGTGTTTCTGTCGGGCAGCGTGCCGCATGACGTACTCTGCCGTGTGATGTGTTTAGGAGCTACAAGAAAGTATGGATCGCGTTCGCCATTTTAAATTGAATTCTGGTTGTGTCAGTGCAGTGGCCTCGCTTTTTTTCCGCTGGTTATTATATCCGAGCAGGTGTTTACAAGACACCTACTCGGATGGAACCGTGGAAAGTATTTCTGCTGAATGGAGGAAGCTGGACGGTTGTAAATGTAGCGGTCTAGCTTATCCCTACACACCCTCCCATGGTATGCCCCCGGAAGCATACACACACAATGTAACACTCTCTGGCCAGGCGTGGCCAGAGAGCTTAAATAAAGGGGCCGGGGTAGCTCGAGACTTCCGGCCGACATCCAGCACCAGTGGTGGTTGTCACTGATTTATGCCGCAGCGCCACAATCCCTGTACTGCGCGCTGCATGCCCCAACATACCTTTGGCTCATCATCCCCTTTTGTATCGCTTTGTTCGCCCTAAGTTGGCGGGGGTATGCCCAGACGTGGGTCCCTTGCTCACTTTGCCACTGGATTCAAGCAAGCCTGGCTGATGACGGCTGGAATGCCAGAAACCGGTCCTAGGATGCTTGTTCACCGACATACACAACAGCTTCAACGCACAAACAACGCACCCTACCGCCGAACCAATGCCCGCCACCACCACCCTCTGCAACTGGACCCCGATCAACACCGAAGACACCACCCGCACGATGAACTCCATCCACTCCGGATCACCAACCGACCCCTGCCCACACCACGTCTTCAACAAAGCCGACGCCACCATCGCACCCCATCTCCGGGACATCATCAACTCCTCCTTCCGCACCGCCACCTTCCCGGAGAGCTGGAAGCACGCCGAGCTTACCGCCCTCCTGAAGAAACCAACGGCGGACCCCACCGACCTCAAGAACTACCGCCCCATCTCGCTCCTTCCGTTTCCGGCCAAAGTCATCGAGAAGACCGTCAACAGACAGCTTGCCGCCTTCCTCGAGACGAATGGATCCCTCGACCCCTCGCAGTCCGGGTTTCGGGCCAACCACAGCACCGAGACCGCCCTTATCGCAGCCACCGACGACATCAGAACCCTAACCGACAACGGGGAAACAGCTGCCCTCATCCTCCTGGACCTCTCCGCGGCGTTCGACACCGTCTGCCACCGCACCCTAGTGAAGCGCCTCAGCAACATCGGAATCCGAGAGAAAGCACTGGAATGGATCATCTCGTTCCTCGCCGGAAGAACCCAGAGAGTCCGCCTCTCCCCGTTCAGATCCGAAGCCACCGAAGTCATCTGCGGCGTTCCACAAGGATCCTCACTCAGCCCGACCCTCTTCAACGTCTACATGAGCCCCCTCGCAGCCATCGCACGCCGACACAACCTCAACATCATCTCCTACGCCGACGACACCCAGCTGATCCTCTCCCTCACCAACGACCCCACTACCGCCAGAGCCAACCTGCACGACGGGATGAGAGACGTCGCCGACTGGATGAGGAACAGCCGCCTTAAACTGAACTCAGACAAGACGGAAGTCCTCATCCTGGGCTCATCACCCTCCGCCTGGGACGACTCCTGGTGGCCCCCGGCCCTGGGCACCGCACCCAAGCCAACGGACCACGCACGCAACCTGGGCTTCATCCTGGACTCCTCCCTATCAATGACCAAACAAGTCAACGCCGTCTCATCTTCATGCTTCAACACCCTGCGCATGCTCCGCAAGATCTTCAGATGGATCCCCACTGAAACCAGGAAGACCGTCACCCAGGCACTCGTCACCAGCCGACTGGACTATGGGAACACCCTCTACGCCGGAACCACAGCCAAACTTCAAAAGAGACTCCAGCGCATCCAGAACGCCTCCGCACGACTCATCCTGGACATCCCCCGACACAGCCACATCACCGTACACCTGAAAGACCTGCACTGGCTCCCCGTCAGCAAGAGAATCACGTTCAGACTCCTCACCCACGCACACAAGGCCCTCCACGACCTGGGCCCAAAGTACCTCAACGACCGCATGTCCTTCTACACGCCCACACGCCAGCTACGATCAACCAGCCACGCCCTCGCCACCGTACCACGCATCCGCAGAACCACCGCCGGAGGAAGATCCTTCTCCTACCTGGCGGCCAAGACCTGGAACTCCCTCCCCACTCACCTTCGGCGAACCCAGGACCATCTCGCCTTCAGGAAGCAGCTCAAGACCTGGCTGTTCGAGCAGTAACTTACCCCCTCCCCCAGCGCCTTGAGACCCTCCCGGGTGAGTAGCGCGCTCTATAAATGCCGTGATTGATTGATTGATTGTTTCCGGTCCAGGGATGACATGGCTTGGCAGTTCGGGCTGGACTGTTCCCATGAGGCACAGGGTCAGACTGATTTGCATATGGCCATGTCTGAACTGGGGTGGTGGAGTGAGCTAAAGAATGATGATGGATTAAACCCAGATCAGTTGACTGGGGGTGAGTGTTTGATTGGCTTAAACGTTCCGTCCATCATCCCCTTTTGTATCGCTTTGTTCGCCCTAAGTTGGCGGGGGTATGCCCAGACGTGGGTCCCTTGCTCACTTTGCCACTGGATTCAAGCAAGCCTGGCTGATGACGGCTGGAATGCCAGAAACCGGTCCTAGGATGCTTGTTTCCGGTCCAGGGATGACATGGCTTGGCAGTTCGGGCTGGACTGTTCCCATGAGGCACAGGGTCAGACTGATTTGCATATGGCCATGTCTGAACTGGGGTGGTGGAGTGAGCTAAAGAATGATGATGGATTAAACCCAGATCAGTTGACTGGGGGTGAGTGTTTGATTGGCTCAAACGTTCCGTCCATCATCCCCTTTTGTATCGTTCTGTAAAGTGAAAGCGGCGCTACTGGAAAGCACGACCATGGCCTATTTCAACACGGCTAGGCCAACGGAACTGATAGTGGATGCCAGTCCGGTGGGACTAGGAGCCTTGCTGACGCAAGAAACCGAACCAGGGACCTGGGTTCCACTGGCCTTCGCGAGCAAAGCGCTGACTGCGACCGAAACCCGTTACTCTCAGATCGAACGGGAAGCACTTGCTATTAAGTGGGCATGCAACCACTTCCATCTGTATGTCAGTGGGAATCCATTCAGAGTGGTAACAGACCATCAACCACTGCTCCCGCTCTTCAAAGGGACTGCGCCTCATCCACCACCCCGAATTGAGCGGTGGGCGATACAACTTCAGCACTATCAGCTGGAACTGGTGTACAGGCCTGGTGCAAAGAATCCAGCCGATTTCCTGTCGCGCCACCCTGCACACCCCACAGAGGAAACCTCTGACCAGGAGAAAATGACGGAAGACTTCGTCAACATGATTTCCCAGTGGTCGTGTACACGAGCCCTCTCCGTTGAAGAAATCAAGACCCACACGGGAGATGACATGGTCCTCAAAAGAGTGGCAGACGCTCTGCAGAAGGGATCATGGGAAGGATTTCTTCATGATGTTCATGGATGGAATGAGCTGGACCGAGCTCGGCTAGGCAAAGTTTGGAGAGTCCGAGACGACTTGAGCGCACCCGAAAATGGCGTAATACTGAGAGGGTCTCGCATCGTCATTCCGCAAAGCCTTCAAGAGCGGGCGACCGTTTTAGCGCACGAAGGACATCAGGGAACAGGTAGAATGAAGTCCCGAATGAGGGAAAAAGTATGGTTCCCTGGCCTAGAAGAAGCAGTAGACTCCGTGGTACGGAACTGCAGAGCCTGTCAACTCACCGGGAATCCAGAGGCACCGGCTCCTGTGATAACCGAAGATCCAGCTCCATCGCCCTGGTCGTGGGTAAGCCTCGACTTCGGGAGTTTCCCGGATGGGAGAGTCACGGCGGTTTTGGTTGATAGCTACACAAAATATCCCCTCGTGGAGGTCCTGCTGTCCACTGCATTCAACCACCTGCAGCCAATACTGGAGAAAACCTTTGCGCTCTTCGGACTACCCCATGTAGTCAAGACAGACAACGGTCCCCCGTTCCAGGGTAGTGAATTGAAGAACTTCCTAACTCAGCTAGGAATAAAGCATCACCGCATCACTCCACAGTGGCCACAAGCCAACGGGGAGGCAGAACGTTTCATGCGGACTGTGAACAAAGTGTTACGCATAGCAGTGGCCGAACAAACAGATCCGGAGGCTACTCTCCAAACATTCCTGCGAGAATACCGGAGTACCCCTCACTGCACAACTCAAAGGTCTCCGTGGTCGTTAATGCTGGCAGGGCCCCGACGTGACATCCTCCCCGTGGCTGATAATTGGGAGCAAGAACCATATGACCCTGCGGACACCCAAGCCAGGAGGTTGTCAACCAATGAGAAAGCCAGTCGACAGAGGAGAGCGCGAACCCGAGCGCTGACGACTGGATGTGCCGTCCTAGTAAGGAACCGCCGGGCGGAGGGAAGTTCCGCACCCCCTATGAATCTGGGCTATGGACTGTCAGGACAGTCCGAGGAACAGCTATCACTGCCGAGCGAAATGGGGAAACGGTAACCCGGAACATTTCATGGTTCAAGAGGGTCCCCGGAGCAGAGGCCGAAGGACAGACCTCAGGACAATCTATGAGTGAAGGGGTCACAAATGAGGAAACAGGACCCAGCCCCGGTGAGGATCTAGCTCACACTCCTTCAGCCTCAACACCAGCCACAGACACCAGCTTCAGAGCCCCAGCTGGCGGACAGGAGGTGGTCAGCCAAAGAGGAAGCTAAGGTGGTCGCCAACATCGATACGACCTAAGGCCAAACCCCAGACCGAACCAGAGACTAGCTGATTTTGTGTGTTGATTTGTGTTATTTAATTTTGGTTAAAGAACTGATTTAGGATGGGATGTAGCGGTCTAGCTTATCCCTACACACCCTCCCATGGTGTGCCCCCGGAAGCATACACACACAATGTAACACTCTCTGGCCAGGCGTGGCCAGAGAGCTTAAATAAAGGGGCCGGGGTCGCTCGAGACTTCCGGCCGACATCCAGCACCAGTGGTGGTTGTCACTGATTTATGCCGCAGCGCCACAATCCCTGTACTGCGCGCTGCATGCCCCAACATACCTTTTGGGGGCCATCACAGTAAACACAGTCAATGATTTTCTTTGTTTTCTCAGGGAGCAACTTTGTGGAACAACTGTTGTGTGATGAGTTCGTTCTCATGCCCTTCCTGGCTGCAGAACCTCGGCTTTTTGCACCGTTAGTCATAGCATGCATGAGACGTAAGGGGAAAGAAGGGTAGGTCTTGTGCGCAAGTAACCTTCCTAGTAGACGAACGCTGACACCCAATGAAAGTGGGAGGACTTTACTGTATATGCCACAGCGGAAACACGCACACTCACTCACTCCACCAGCACACAGCAGCTACAGCTCTCCACCTGCGCCTCAAGTTTCAAGGAATGCGATTGATTTTAAATGGTAGAATCGAGGGTGTGTTGGAGTTTGCAAAGCATATGTATCATTTTCAAGACGAGGCAGTAACAACCAATGGATCACTCTTCCTGCCAGTAAAGGTAACCATCTGCTGACTCTAATACAACAGAAGAGTCCACAACATCATCAGACTTGAAATCACATAGAACAACTAAAGCTGCCACAAGACAAGCTTTCTCAAGCTGTGCATTCAGGATATCAAACAATATCGCTATAAACATGAAGCTCTTTTCTTCAATTGTGCACTTCAGAAAAGAGCTCAAAACACAACTGTCAGGAGCCCGAGAACGAACTGGGGGAACTGGCGATGTGTGCCCGCTGCATTTTGAACCTGAGGTTCTGATGCTTCACATGCAGGCTGAGGAATATCCCTGTAAGTCTCCATACGCTGTCCGGGAGGAGGAGTTCCGTCTAGTGACGTCATCGTCAGCCGTCCTATCCGAGGAGGCTAAGACAAAGAAAGAGGAAGAGGATTTCCTACCGAGGGAGCCCGCGAGCGAGGGAACGGGAGAGACCAGAGAGCCGAAGGAGGAAGCAGCGGTCTGCGAGAATCGTCGGGTGTTTCCTGAGAAGCTGTCCGAAGCCGACATCCAGGAAGGGAAGGAGAAGCCAGGAGGCCAACGAGTCCACGCGCCGCACCGCCACTCTCCTGGAGGAGTGTGGCTGGAAAAGGTACGGCGCAGTATACAGGGGTTCTTGGGGCACTGGGTGGGAAAGGGAGGCACTTAGAGGGAGGACACCGCTACAACGGGGCTGCACCAGGTGGCGGTATGTGGTGATCCCTCACTGACCCCCTCCCAAGTCAAACGTCTGAAAATCTGGCCAAACCACTGATTCGTGACAATTTTTTTTGTTTTCTTTTCTTATACCCCCCCTGTTCTACATGGACAACGCTGAGTATCCAGGCCGGATCCTCCACTGCGGCTAACAGAAGCGGGCTGTGCAACCGGAGTATTTTGACTCTTTCCAAAGACGTATATCCTAGAAATAAATTACCCTCACTGAAGACTATCATTGCCTACTGGTCCTCTTTCCTCAGCGTAGAGTGCCTTGCCCTGGGGTCGCCCTCTGACAACAACTTTGTAGGGACAACACATCCAGCACCAATAAGGAACCTCCCTGCTAATTTGTATTCAAGATCATCAACATGAGATGTGCCTTTCTGCTCACAACGTATGTATGTGATTTTGGATCCCCCCCTCGATTTTATTCGTAGTGGACTAGGCCTGGATACAATCAAGAAAAGTGTGCAATTCAGAAGGGTATTCAAGCAATTGCCTATCGATTAGTGATTCAGCCCAAAATGAGCCCAAACCCAAACAATTGTCACCTTAGTAACTGAAACAATGCAAAACCCGTGGCCGCACACAGGGACAGCTCCTCCATTAAGCCGGAGGAGCGTCGCCCCTCTAACTGAAATGCCCCCCATGCCCCAGAGATGAAAAATAAAATGGTAATGCAATTAATGTATTACCATTTTATTTTTCAATAATCCCGTTCCGAGACGAGCGTCAGAACAGGGTCGGGGCAGCTGCTGGCTGGCAGCAGCAGAAAGAAGTCATGGGCAGGACACTTATGTTTAAAGTGCACATGTCCCTTTGGCCTGACCGTCTTGCGATGGCCAGCCAGACATGCGCTCTTTAAACCTCTCAACCCAAGCTGGGTTGAGACCGAGGAAAGGCCTCCAGTGCTCGTTGGAGCGCTGAGAGAGCCTGCTCCATCCAATCCTGGCGCTGCTCTCATGCTGCATGGAAGCAGCATTAGGCTTGGTTAGGGGAGTTGCTTGGGGCCTGCGATGGTGGAGTGAAGGACACCGGACAGGAGCGTGGACGTGCTGCAAGCTAAGTTTTCTTTTCCTTTTTTAACGTTGTGACGTTAATGTTTTGAATGTATTTAATTGCTGACATACATTACATTACCGTTTTAAAATTATGATAATGTAATGCCTGTCAGCAATTTTGTTGATGTAATGAGCTCACATGCACCGGCACTAACCTCCCATTTACCCACCCTACCACTCCCCGTAGGTGGCAGCCACCACTGGCCACACATATGATAAACCAACTATAAAAAGCCTATTTTGGCAGACATCTGTTCAATGAAACATTGACCAACATTTCATCAATCCAATGCAGCCTGACTGACACATCCTCCCTGTTTTATCCCCTCAATGTGCTATCCCCTTATTTCTACATTGTGTTAGCATAGTTAACAACGTAATACAGCTAAATTTGAATTGTAAATTATAACACAAATGTGGACTTTTAATACAACCCCTATCCTGGGGAAACTCTCAAAAGTATACCTTTCTGAATAGCGAATATGCTAATGAATTCAAAAGCATTTCTCTTGTATAGGTCATGTACTCTACCTTTACTCCTAAGAGCTCATTTGTAAACAGGATGACATATGTTGAAAGATAATTGTCGAACTTTGGTACACTGAATCAGTCCTTCTACATAGAATTCATATGTTGTTTTATAAAAACAGAATTGACACAAAAGCCACTAAAAAATAACATCATTAATAATAATAATAATAATATTAACAGCAGTAACAACAACAAAAATGTTTCTATAGTGCTTAATAACATTGTGTTGTTTCTACGCACTGTAAAAAACATATACTATTGCTGAATGAAATATCCCCAGAGATGCTTCAAATAATACATATCTGATTGATAACATTGATAACATTGATAAAAAAGAATATCTGAAATAGTATGTAAAAATCGCCTAAAATTATAAATATCACAATACAAAGAAATAATTGATGGATTTGTAAGCACGTCAGAGTGTAAGGAGTCTACTATTGCGACAAAAGAGATTCCATATGGCTTAATAACACGACGTTTGATTCTGTTCACAGAGCCCATCAGTCTTTATGGTTTTTGTTTTCATAAAAATGTGAATAACTCATTTAAATGATGTAATAATTAGAATGCACGTGCAGAGTTTGTGCAATGTCAAAATATTCAAACTGCACAAAGTGCAAGAATATTTCACTATAAGAGAAACAAGTCTTTACTGAAGGCTCAATAATGTTTTATCACTTCTGTACCTCCTGCTCCTTCTTTTTAAACCACCTTTGTATCACTTTGCCCCCTACAAGCCAAAACCTAGGAAAGATAATGCATCTCCACCTCTGATTTCAAAACCAGCCATCAGACTCTTTCCTGTATGTGGCCACAGGTTGAAGAAGACTTGAATTATCAGTATAACATGCATAAAGGGATACTTTATGGCATATGTATTACATATGAGCATGTAATTACTGTATAAAAGCCTGTCTCTAATGTCCTTATTACAGTTGAGCTGTGACCTAATCACGTAACTGCTCAAGTATGATAAGCTATTACAGTTGATTTGTGACTGATGTCATAATGCCTGCTGCCAGAGCCATCTTCCAAGATGAAAGGCAGGTGAGAATGTATTGTAAAGTAGATGCCTTAACAAAGCGGTCCAAAGTGTACTTTTATTTCTACACAGGAGCACGGATGAATCAAGGAGCTCCCACACCAGCCTCAGGATAACTGCTGATTGCAGAACCCTCACAGCTTGTACCGCGCTCCACATTGGAATTCTCAGCATGCTAAGCATACAGAAAATTCTATATGAATGAATGACCAACGTATAGAGCGGAACAATTGCCCAAAGGCTTCAAGGTGCTACGCGGTACCATGGTCACAAGGAAGGAAGTATCAGCATTCTAAGGAGATTAAAGGGTAAAAAGCCAGGTCTTTAAAGTTTTACGAAGGAGAGGTGTGACTCAAGACTGGAGATGGAGATGGATATAGGGAGGGTGTTCCAGAGTTTGGATGCCGCCACAACAAAGGCTCTTCCTCCCCATCTTGCCCTTCTAAACCTGGGCACAACCAGCTGATTTTTATTGGCAGATCGCAGCTGTCTAGCAGGGACATAACGTTGGAAGAGGAGTTTGATTCCTTCTGGACCTGAATTATGAAGTGCCCTGTGAACAATGCATAGGGCCTTAAACAGGATTCGTTTCTCAGATGGAAGTCAGTGCAATTTCCAAATGGCAGCAGAAATAGAGTGAGATTTGGGAAGATCCAAAATAAGTCTCGATTCAGCATTCTGGACAAGTTGCAGCTTATGAATGGATGCCCTGTTAATGTCCAGGTAGAGAGCATTACAGTAATCCATCCTGGACAGAATCAGGGCAACGGCTGCTTGTTTCCGTGAAGAGAGAGAGAGAGAGAAACGGAAAGATCTTCCTCAGAGTCCTAATAACTCAGAAACAGGATGAGACCATTCTATTAACCTGGAGATCGAAAGACAACTTGTTGTCAACTATGACACCGAGATTCTTTGCCGAGTCAGCAGGGCAAGGACAGGGTCCAAGCATTCCTTGCCACCATGAATGGGTCCATATAGCTTGTTGGCTGCCAAAGACCAGAATTTCAGTTTTGTCCCTATTCAGTCGAAGGTAGTTGTTTACCATCCAGGAAGCCACGGCCTGCATGCAGCTGTTAAAATTGGTGGCGGTTGTCTCTATGTCCTTTGTGATAGATACGATTATTTGTGTATCATAAGCATAAGTTAAAGCCTCCAATCCAAAGGATCTAATCAACATAGCCAGCGGAGAGACATATATATTAAATAAAGTAGGACTCAGGGAGGAGCCCTGCGGAACTCCACAAAAGGTGGGTATGGGATCAGAGTAAAATTGGTCCATCTTTACTTTCTGTGACCTATCTGTCAGGAAAGAGGACAGGAGCTCCAAAGCAGAGTCTGACACCCCGATTTCCTGAAGGCGGTCAATCAGTCTTGTTGGGGAGATGGTATCGAAAGCTGCAGATATTTAAGTAAGTTACAACACATCCATTATGTTTATATAAAAACAAGTGATAGGAAACTTGAAAGTAACAATGAGAGATTGGACACCCCACAGTCTAATATCAAGAACAGAGAAATAAGAAAAAACCCAAAATGAAACATATACCATAGATACATTGTATCACATACTGCTGTAAATACCATCGGGCACCCTATGTCACATAATCTTGTAAATATTCTGGAGGCCTGCAACACCTCGAGATTCTCTCCCTCCTTTGGATAACAGGAACAGCTTTCTGTGCTCCACAACTGTCCCCTCAATCCCTTCATGCTACATCCCTTCCTGCCACATCCTTTCTACCCAGCAAATCCTTATCATTCATGAGCAAGAAACTACTGCACTGGTCTTGTTCCGTGGTGTCACAGTTACCAGTCTTACTGTGCAAGGCCACCCTCCTTCTATTCCATCTGTCACCATTTTCCAACAACACATGAAAGTCATGCACCTCCATTACCTTATTTGGTCCATTAAATTTAGAAAGACCCCTTTCCACTCGTCCAGATTGTATTTTTAACAAATCTCCTTTTCTTATACCACCCTCCAAACTTTGTCTCTCTGGAATCACCACAATCCCCCCTTCATCACTCAACAACAAAGACATCCAAACAGGATACATCTTCATGCCAGCTTTTCATCCCTCTGATTCTCTCAAAAGGTATCATTCCCATCATACCTTTTTCGTAGTGCGATAAGCCCACACCAAATTTTTCACCATGGTATGAACGTTCTTTCCACTGCTCAATGCCATTTGGATGACACCCTTCACCATGCGATTACACTTCTCAACGATACCATTGGCTTGCCTGTAAAACTGCTTTGATAGTGTGAGCTTGCATGCATGGGTCCTTAGACGCGTGTGACTGACTAGTGGAGAGGCTTCTGAGTAGACGCACTTAATGTTTTTAAACTGTTTAGAGCAATTATGCGCTGTAACGCTTGACTCACCGGTGATAGCTTAATATTAGACACTGAAGGGACCCCTGCACCACTCTTCCGACATTGTTGAAGTCGTTTTTCTTTAAGTTGTCGGTAGTTCACACTGGGTCCTTTGCTACTCTGTGACTGTTTTCTCCTGTATATTTGAATGCTTGTGATCACCTCCAATATTGTAAAGTAGATGTCTCCACAAAGCAATGTCAAAGTGTACTTTTATTTGTACAAGGGAACACCAATGAAACACTGAGCTCCCACACCAGACTCAGGATAACTGCCGATTGCAGAACCCTCACAGCTGATAGCACGCAACAAATTGGAATTCTCGGCATGCAAAGCATACTGAAAATGTTACATAAGTAAGTTACAACACAGAGCAACTTTAACACTGCAGTTTCAGCATCGAAAATGAGAACCAGCATTTCTTTATTCTTATATATTTTTTCTAAAATGAACAGTGATCAACAGAAAGGAGAAATTTCGGACAATATGTTAATTTTTATCACGCTTTAGGCAGAATCTGTCTGCATATTTCTACACATGCTGAGCTACAGAGTATTTTTAATAAGTCTTACATTTTACTGAATTCAATTAGGGGTGGGCAGAATGTTTGATTCTGCTCACTTAATTGGCGGAATTTGGTGACTCTGTCTTACTCTTGTAACATGGATTTCCGGCCAAAATCCACCAATCACCGGGTGGCAGAATGCTTTCCCACAATACTCCAGATATTCATGCATGTGCAAAATGTTGTATCCCCTAGTTCCATTTTCTAATGCGGTGTTCTGGGGCAGTTGCAGGCGGTCACAATTGATCCTGATCATAGAGCTGCTTCTCAAGTACATTGGCTGCCACTCAAGTAGGTTTTCTACTCGAGCGGCAGCAAAATCAACTCGAATGGCCGTGAGCTCTTGCGTCCCGCTTGATGCTGTGCGAGCGGACTTTTCAGTGCGACTTGCAAGACTGGCGCTAAATTGCAACGCAAGCAGCGCAACAAGCATATTTCCACCCATTGGGGGAACTTCACAGAATCTCACTGGGTTTTATGTAACTCTGTGAGTTCCGCCCAATCTTTTATGTAACAAATTACTAAATGTTTTTACGTGTTCAATTTTTCACAATAGTTTGTGCTTTTATTCTTCATATCTGCAACCTTACTATCTCTGTCATATGAAGGACCATGGCAGCAAGGATTTAAACAGTTTGTTGGAATGGTGATGATGTGTATTATATAGGACTGGGCTACCTACTGGGCATTTCGGTGGGTTGGCAGGGTGGGGGCCGGTATCACTGCCTTTTGGTCCGGTTTTGTTGCTGGGGATCTGCTGGGCACGGTCCTATTTGCAGCACTTTTAAATAAACAATGCAAGAAGTAATGGTCATAAAACAAACATAAAGCGTACTTTAAAACCATATTTTTTGCATTGCATGGCGTTCCATTCTTTACTCAGAATCACCTCCGCTAAGAAATTTCCTCACGGTCTAAGACTCTTAGCTGTGACGTCACCCACGCTCAGAGCAAATGCTACCATATCCATATACAACAATGGGACTATCCTAATTCAAGCCTCCGATCGGAATCTGAGCATCTTTGATGACAGATTCTCCCTCTTTAAAAAATCGCTGGACCAAAGTGACACTCCTAATCACTCTAGGAACGTCCTTCCCCAAACTTTGCCACAGGACCCTCATGATCTCTCTCTAATGTGCCACAACCATCTGTTGATCGCCCCGCCTACATTGAACAACACACATAGGGCCCTAGTTCCACCAAATCTTGGCCCCACAGACTCACTCACAGTCTCCCGACCACCCGGACTTGACCAACGCCATTCCCGTAATGCTGGAGCAAAGGTTATCCCTAGCTCCGACCACCTCTCCTTCACTTCCCCCACGCCCCTTCCTCCTGGCTCTCTCCTACATAATTCCCTTTCTCCACAGCAGGCTCTTCCTCCTGGCTCTCTCCTACATAATTCCCTTTCTCCACAGCAGGCTTGCCCACTCTCCTCCAGGAAACCAGTTCCCCCCAACCTCCGCAACAACAAAAGACCCCACTCACTCTCTAACCCTCAACACTCGAACCCTTCCCCCCTTCCACCTAAACTCCTGCCTCAAGACAATTCTAGCGCCCACTTACCTTGCTCTACTGTACAGCAGAGACGGAAATCCTCCTCAGGGGACCTCCCCCCTCCTCATCGTCCCCTTTCCTGGGACACGCCTACCTCCACCCTAGTGAACAACCCTCCTCCTCCCCTCCACAAGAGCTATGGATCACAACTGGATCCTGCTTCTAAGCTCAAGGAAATTAACAGGGAACTTCTAAAACTCAAAACTGACATACAAACTCTCATTAACATCACCTCGGAGCTGGCCCTAACCTCTCTTCCAACAAGACCTCGCAGGAGATTCTGCATATGATCCAACCCCACCCTAAACTACCATCTCCTTCCACTATGCTACCGAGTGACTGGAATACCACTCCCTACCCCAATGCCCAATCTAGACGCGCCAGATCTAAAAATCATTTATCAGAACCAGATGTTCTCTCCCTCCTCCGAGCTTACAACTCCTCTCTTACGGTCACCCCAGTCCCTTCTGGAACTTCACAAACCGCCCCTTTAATGGCGTCTGCAGCTACTAATCCCAAGGAAGGCAACACGGAGGCTATACAAAGCATCACATCTAACCCACATAGAGCTCCCAGTCTCAACGCCAATGCCTTAAACATTAATAACCTCATGCAGATCCCCATTACACAGCCCTCGCTCACTGACCACAAATCACACCTGAAATTCATGTTACTCAACTGCAGATCAGCGGTGAAACATGCCACGGACCTTGCCGATCTCATCCTTGCTCAGGAACTAGACCTCCTTATCCTCACCGAAACTTGGCTCACCGACTCCTCAGGTCCCATCCTTGACATTCTAGTCCCTCCAAGCCACAACATTATCAGGCTCGATCGAGTTAAGAGAACTGGTGGTGGCACAGCCTATATCTACCACAACAACTCTCTCTCAGCAAAACAGTCCCCTTCGGCAAATCTCTCATCCTGTGAATATTTATGCATAGACATCGCTAGCAAACATAGAGGCATATTCTCAAGGAGCTATCGCCCAGTTAGCGGCACTTTATCGCAGCCAAAGTGGCGATATATTTATCGCCCTATTCACAAGCAGGTGCTAACAGTCGATATAGCCAGTTTTCCTGCAATAGCAGCCGCAAAAAACATCGCCACGGATGACACCGGCAACTAACGCTAATGAGATGCAGAGTAGGCGTTCCTGTGCAAAAAGCTGCAAAAACACCACTTCGTAATATTCTCTATGACCCGCCAGATCCGCGATAAGATCACAAAACAGGCGATAAGGCGCGTTAGCAGCCGGAATTTAACACCTGCTCTTACCTGGTGTTAAGTCGGACGACAACCTGCACCACAAAAGGGAGGCCAGACCAGAGCCACACCTGAAGAACAACAGATGCCATGGAGCTACTGAACATGCAGCTCGGAGCCCCAAGAGGGCCACAACACCCACCGCCACCACACCCAGGACCCCCTCCTCCCCCCCGGGGCCCCACCACGGACACAAATATTTAACATCAACTCTACGAAATCATGAACAAAAAAATTCACCTGATGTCGCACAAGTACAACAATTAACATTCATGTGTGGCCAGAAAAAGGAGAATCATACATTCATCTTTGAATTTCCAAACAAATGATTTCATTCAAATTCAACTCCAAACAACTATTCAGAAGAGCAATGGCGGGTCTTCTCTGGACAAATCTTTAAGACACAGCCTGCAAGACAAAATTCAAGATAAGAAGGTGTTTCATGCGCCCATCGAAGGACAGAGAGAGAGAAAGAGAAAGAAAGGGAGAGAGACAGTGAAAGAGAGGGAGAAGGAGAGAGAGAGAGAGAGAGAAACAGAGGAAGAGAGAGAGAGAGACAGTGAAAGGAAGAGAGGGAGAGAGAGTGCCGACACTGCGGAGCCAGGCCTCACTCCAACCACGTGCCGGTACACACTGCAGTCCACCAGGCCCCCAATCTGAAACAGAGTCCAGATTTATGAATGGCAGAGTTTATATCATGTATCATCAAAGAGAACTAGTCTATCCATACGTGATAGAGCTCAAAACTGTATGGTGGATAATAAAAAGAAAAATCTAATTTCTTTTTATAAAGCCCTCACCCACCAACCTAGTTGGTGGCATGCTTCATCATCGGGCCCACCCAGTGACACCAAATGTGTCCCAAGTGTGCTACAACGCCTGTGTTTACAGCAGAGCCTGTATATTGCTGAGTGTGCAGTGATAGTGAAGTGAATGTGAAGTTTAAAAACTGTCCATTGGTCCCATTACCCAAAGGGTTTATCTTTAATATATGGGCCTCTGGCAGTAATAAAAAACAAGGCGGTGGATGTAGGTGGAGTGATAGTTAGGAACTCCTGCATCCAGTGGGTGGTCTACATGTTTCAGCCAGGCCTTAATTATTTACTGGCTTTCCTCAGGACCTTAAATTTATGTGAAAATGTGAGATCTACACTGAGTTGCGTGTTTTGACCAAAAATGTGTTGCATGCACTAAGGTGCACTATGTGTGAGAGGAGTATTCCCTCTCAAAAGCATTCCTGTACAAATGAAGACATACAAGACAAACAAACATACAGTTTTTGGAATTTAGCATAATTGGCAAGATCACGTAAATGGATATTGGCCGTTGTGTCCGTGAGTATAGTGGAAAATAACGGCAAAGTGAGACCGGAGTGGCGATTCAGCGGGGTGGTTACCGGTATATGCGCTACTGTATGTGGTAGTCTATATCGGGAAATCACACAAAAAAAAGTGAGGAGAAATGTAGATAAAATATTCTCACACTAGCGATTTGCAGCGAGTGCCCCATGAGATTTCGGCAGGGGTTCTGGCTCTGTGGAGAAGAAAAAAGTGGCATGGTGGCCCTTTGTAAAAGCTGTAAAGGAAGGTCTTACCCGGTTAGTGGAAGAACGATTCCCCGTAGTCAACTTACTACATAGTTGTTCAGGACCCTCGTGAAGACCTGGTGTGCTGCTTCGGATCTCCGTGGATAATGGACCCGAGTTAGCGAGGCTGTAATATACCCCTTGCAGTCGCTCAGGTGTTCCCAATCATCAGATTTCTGAGAGTAGCGTCTGTAGGAGAGAGGAGACATAGACAACAGACCTAGCGTGTGTGGGGACGTAATTTCTAATGACGTAAGGGTGCATTGTGCCGATCGTCAAGGTTACTGGTTGTTAAATGCCCCGAAGTGCTAGTATTAAGCCAAGATTGCTTTTGTAAAAAAAAAAAAAGGGGTTTATATTTCTAAGTGCAAGCCCAAATTAAAAAAGGGGGGACTGGATGAGAAAGGCTCCTCTGACAGTTATGCGCGTTTGTTTTCAAAGCAACAGACCAAGCATGTGCGTAGAGGACATTGTTAATGGCGTCGGGCGAGTAGTGCCGATCTTCCGGTTACTGAATGTTCCAGAGTGCAAGTGTTAGGTCACTGTGGCTAAAAAGAGAAATGATTTCTTTGTGAAAGCCCAAAAATAAGGTGGAAGACAAGGGGTCTGACAATTGTGTGCGTTTGATACATAGCTATTTACGGATTCAGGCTATGCCACGGGATGGAATCATTTAACCCGTGGTGCTGGGTAGATAAACGATAAATCCATTGTTGTTCCTTAGTGAGTAAAAACTTTTCATTGTTCAAGTTGTTGTGTTCAAATTGTTCGATCACTGACTATTACATATCATTGGGGGTGTGCCCTTGCTGCAGGTAGTGGTCCGTGAGGCGACTGATGTTTTCCTTGCACCTTATTGTGCTGCGGTGTTCAACTATTCTAGTCCTGACCTTGCGTGTCGTTATGCCTACATAGCGAAGGCCACATGGGCACTCGATTAAATACACATTAGTTGAGTTGCAGTTTGTGTGCTGTAGCTGTTTCCAGGGTTTGTCGGGCTCCAGGTCAAGTGTCTTGGATGGGCGTGTCAAATGGCACACGCTGCAGTCATTACATGGATAGTGTGCAGTTACTCTGGGGAGACCCCACGTGTTCAGGATTGTATTGGTGGTGGGTCTGTGGGGTGTTCTAGGTCATGTGGACACTAGTCGATCCTTTA
Organism: Calotriton arnoldi; assembly: GCA_963921515.1. Classification (NCBI taxonomy): domain Eukaryota; kingdom Metazoa; phylum Chordata; class Amphibia; order Caudata; family Salamandridae; genus Calotriton; species Calotriton arnoldi. Next base: position 278,581 of record CAWUFW010006028.1, on the reverse strand, counting down.
GGCTGCTGGCTCGTTTATAGGCGAAGAGAGGTTCCTCCCACTTTCTCGTCCCTGAGTTTATAATGCGCCAGTTCTTCCGGATGATATTGTACACTTTGTTTGAGGCTACATTATAGGTTGTGACACAGGTCAAGGGTGGACAGGCTGCTTCCCGTGTGGTGTTTTCTAGGAGGGCCTCGCGATTTTGATTGCGAGCTCGCTTTTTGGTTCTTTGGATGATTTTCCAGGGGTAGCCACGGTCATGTAGTTTGGAAACAAGGGTGGCCGATTGTTTCTTGTAATCCGTAATTTGGCTACAATTCCTGCGTATGCGCAGAAACTGCCTGAATGGGAGATTTTCCCTGAGGGCTCAGGGGTGGAAACTCAAAACGAAGGAGGGAATTCCTGGCCGTAGGTTTGTAGTAAGTGTTAGTGATGAGGGTCCCTGCCTCAGCTGTTATATTGAGGTCCAGGAATGCCAGGGTGGTGGAGCTAAATGTACTCGTGAATCGTAGGTATGGGTCTCTTCCATTTAACCATGTCAGAAATGATGTCAGGGATGTTGGGGTACCTTTCCAGATCATGAAGATGTCATCAATGTAACGACGCCATACTTTGATTCTGGGGGAGTGTGGGTTTGCGGGAGATGATATGTGTGTCCGTTTGAAATGGTGGACATAGAGTTTATATCATTGCACACGCCATCATTGCTTGGCTGCCCCTGCGCACACAGGCTGCTGCACCCCAGCCCCTCCCGCCGCCCAGCGGTGTTTGCCCACCCCTGCGCACCCAGGCCTCACTGCTCACCTTCCGCCACCAGCGTGTCTCCAAGAGGGCCCACCACGTGCCGGTGCAAGCTCCAAGCCTGGGGCCCGCGATCTTGGCAGCCTCCACATCATGCAGCCCCGCGGGCCACCAGGTCACACACGTGATTCTGGGTCTTGATTTCGCAATGGCAGAGATCATATCAGTGCACACGGCATCATCGCAGGCTGCACACCCGCTCAGCCCTATAGGTGCCACTAACTCTGTGAACCGCGAGGCAATGCCACGTGGTGGTAGGCCCGCGCTACCCGCTGGCTCAGGCCTACACTGCGGCCCAGCCGGGCTCACACAAACCATTACCAGTCCGGACCGCCAGGATGGCGCATCATCGCAGGCTGCACACCCGCTCAGCACCTAAGGTGCCCCTACCTCAGTGCACCGAAAGTCACCGCCCGTGGTGGTAGGCCCGTGCCAGCCACAGTGTTTCCGGTGCCACCAACTCTGTGCAACGCAAGTCATGGACCCTTTCTGATTGAGTCTCGTGATATGCCAGGCGGACGCAGCCATGTCACCTCTGGCAGTGCGGTAGAAGTGGGACACGTTGCGTCGTCGTCCCCCCCTTTATACGTACGCCGAGTGGGCTGGGTCGGCATATGCCAGGCCAGCGTAGGGGTGTGAAAAATTATCCCTGGGCTCTGGGCGTGGTTCATTTCTGGGCTGGACAGGAAACCAACTGATGCGTGTGTCTCTTTTGCAGTGTCTGCGCCACACGGCCCGCAATCAACAATGTTGCAATGTTGCATGCACCTGGAGGGCGGCCGCGCATGAAAATATTGTACAAGGAGCGCAAGGCCGCTCGGGCTCTTGGCTCATGCATACCAACTGTTGTGTGTGTATCGCTATTGGTGCACCATAAGCCTAATGCCTAGCCTCAATTGCAGCGCGAAAGCCACATCACATTCCCAGAATGCAATCAGTAGTCAGACTAACATTAGGGATGAAAGCTCCTTTGTCTCAATACATAAGGCGGAAGGACATCTGCACCTCCGACCTTGTCCTTGCATGCAGCATGCACCCCCTGAGAGAGATACCATTGCAGATGATGATGACTCACACACTACGCACAGCGCCAATGATAGACCAACGTATCCACACCCCACACACGGAAGTCCCTGCTCGAGGTACTCTTGCATGGAATGCCCTTGACACTTATGTACACGACAACCCATACGTCCAAACGTTGCACACACATACGACTCATTGCTCCGAGCTGTGGCGTATCATCCACATGACTGCCGCAGGTCAGAAGAGTGCCGGTTCTACGAGAGCCACCAACGCAATGGCAGAACATCCCGGGCACATGCACAACCCCTGTCACGTGGAACTGTACCATGACAGAATGCTGCCTGTTAGTGTCTGATGCATTGGTCTGCATGTTGTGGCCCTTGTCTTGCCAGTACTGACACGCACATGGCAATGAAGTCTACGCAACTTCACTAGTGTTCAACTGTGATGAGTGTTGATTAGAATGACAAATCGTGTGCCTCAATGAGCATTGTCCGTACACAGGGAGGGACTGACTGACGCATTTCACTTAGGGGTGAGTCCCTATTGCCAGCTCCACCTCTGTGAGCCAGACATAATGGTTGGGATAGTTGCCGATCGACCTGTGCTCCTACGTGTCTCCAGCAATGTGAGTATGGTGTCCATATCCTTGCCATGTGGATCAATGTGATCCATCACTACAGGCTGTGTCCACCCAGTTGAGTGTGAGTAGGTATGCGAAGAGATGTTCTGTTGTCAAATGTGATGGGGGACACTACTTTAGGCCTGCCAATGACTTTGACATTTCATACCCACCCTATTTCTAACATTGCGTGGGGCAAAGTTGAGGAATTGCGCCATTGTTGTTTCAGAGCAATGAGGCCACAGCTAGTGCACACATTCCCATTCATCTCACTTCCTATGTGTGTCACGGTCAAACATGCGCATTGCTTTAATTTCCCCAGGGTGTACCTATTCGGGCAATCAATGTCCTTACATTCATCCACACTTTCATACTTGATCGATTATGGACATGACACATCTGTGTGAATTTGAATGATTTATTCACATTCGGTGGAGTGTCGGAGCTAGAGCAGTACATGGCCATGCAAACCCCACATTACATTGTAGCCCAGTGGAGGGCCAGCCAGGGTCATTTAGGGATTGACAAGTACATCGGAAGAGGAAGAGTACAGTCCGCAGTCTGATTGCTGTGTCATTGGTAAGCAAACCAAATATGGCAGTCCATGTCGAGGTCCAAGGTGAGTGTTGCAGAGTGTTTCGGGGGACAGTGGGAGGTGTTGTTACAGGGCATGATGCACAGGGCAGTACCAAGCTGAAACAGGGCATATGTTGGAGACGAATGCTACTGGCTCCTTCTTTCTACAAAGGTGGAATCACCCGCATCTTCGTCCTCTATGTCATCTGTCTGACATGTGTGTGCTGATGTTTGGTCTGCAGCACTGTGTGCCACTGACACATCAGGGGCCGGGGATGTGTGTGTAGAAGTACCAGCAGCATTCATCAGCAACTGCCTTAGTGGCAGCAATGCGATGATGAGGAGCTGCAGGGCATGGAAGATCCTAACAACTTTTCGCTGGTGTGCATCAGTGGCAGCCATTCTTTCCGCATGCATCCGCTCCATGTTCTCCATTATCCTCAGCATCTGTGCCAACTCTCGGCTGACATCGCTGAGGCCACTCTGACTGGACAGTTGTTCTCCTCTCAGAGTCATGACTCCAGCGATGTCAGGCATGGATTGTTGGACATCATGGAGCGAACTGTGGGTGTCCGTTAGGGAGTGTAAGTGGTCCCTGATGGGACTTAGACACCCACGTATGTCATCTAGTTTGGCTGCCATGAGGTCGAACCCCACCCGCACCTGTTCAGCCACCTCCTTCTGGCAGTCTAACACGTGGCCTTGGAATGCCATGTGTTCTTGGGTGTGGTGCTGGGAGCCAAACGTGGTGGTGGGTGCTTCCTGCTGTGTGGTCTGTGCAGGGGGTGGGGTCTCCTCGATGCAGCTGGGCTGCCCTGCTCCTGGAGGTGGGTTGCCGTAGCTGTCCATGAGCTGTTGTAGGGCGTCGTTGTCGATTTGTTGAGGTCCTCTTCATCATCACTGATGAGTTGTCTGGTCTGCTCTGCAGGAAGTGTTGATTGTCCCTCTGCAATGTGAAGGGGAGATGCATTTTAACATTGTGTTGGCATGTACGTTGACGCATTGTTCAAGTTTACATACAGACTGCATGGCAATGTACATTGTGACTGTTTGTGAGGAGCTGACTATTTGATGCGGGACAGTGGACATTTGATCTACATCACTGTTGTGAGGTTTTACACGTACATCATCATCTCACAGTTTCCTGCTATGCCAGATGTGATTGTCCAGTTCCTACGCACAAGCGGAACCAGTTGTGTCCTCTGTTCTGTAGTGGGAGTATTGCACTTTGTTCCACATTGTCGTCAATGATGATGTGCTGTTATTGTTATGTGTGTGTGCAGCATTGTGGGAGAGTCACCCCTGCAGCTGTGATTTTGCTGCCCCTTATCCCTTTGAGGCGGTGTGCCTTTGACTTCTGTGCTTCTACAGTGCTGTGATGTTGCAGACTTGGCTAATTTTGGCTCTAGTTCGGATTTTGGACTCTTGGGCAGGGTTTATCCGCAGATGTGTTGTTGGAGTCAGGGGTTGTTTGTGCACGTGGATGTGTCAGAGTGTGACCTGCTCCTTTTACGGATGTGTTCCACACTCAGCCACCTCAGTGTCGTGGCGTGCACCATGTCATGATAATTGGACTGCAGCCATGCTGTGCGTCATGCGGTGTCACTTGCATTGTCAGTGTGGCTCACAGACACGCAGCTTTGCTGGTTTTGACACGTGTGCATGGGTTGGTTGTGAGATTGGTGCTGTGTGGGGAGGGACCCCTTTGTGCCCATAGTGGACGGGGGCCTACTTGCTGTTTGTATGTGTGCTGCAGTGTGCCAAGGGAATCAGGGACATGATCCAGAGTCATTGTGGTTGTGCAGTGTGCTGTACTTAATTGTGCATGTGTGCCATTGTGCCCATCTCCCCCCGTCCCCCCAGTCCCTGTTCGGTACTCACCCTGGTGCATGTCAGGTCATGTCGAGCAGTGTCCAGACCCCCAACTCCTGCCACCGTCTCCCCACTGATGACTGTGGCCACAATTTCCTCCATCTCGTCCAGCTCCTGGTGTTCCGCTGGACTGCCACCTCCAGTCTGCTTTGCTGCCTGATGGTTGTCAGCGAGTTTCTTCTTGGTTTTGCGCTTCGCATCATTCCAGTGCCTCTTGACCTCTCCAATTGTCCTCCTCCTCACTCCGACTGCATTCACCTTGTCCAGCATGGACTGCCATATTGCATTTTTATTTGCCAATGGCACGTTGGAGGTGACGAACAGTTGTTGGTGGTGTTCTATCACCTCCGTGATGATGATCCTGTTTTCCTGCGGACTGAACCTCGTCTTCCTCGTCTTCTTCTCCTTGCCCTTCCGTGACCCCGAGGTCCCAGGCTGGTCCTCCTGGGGGCTTGTGGGGTTCTGGTCATCCTCTGTACTTGCTCTGGCTTCCTCCATGGTGCTACGCTGTTTTAATTATTTTGTTTGTGTTTTTCGGTGCTTTTATAGTGCATTTTCCCGCATGATGCGTGGGAATTGCAGGCCTGTCGCTGATTTTTTTTATCGCGTTTGGCCACATTGCAACTTTTTTCGCGTTCGTGTTTCGCGTTTTTTCGGCGTTGCGTTATTTTTAACGCGGTCATTTTGCGCGTTGTCGTGGGACTATCGCATGGTGCCGCCAGGTTGAGAATACAACGTTAACACAGCAGTATTTTCCCGCGATAGATTGCGATGTGCAAAGTTGCGTTAAGCTAAATTTGCGATAATTATCACACGTTCTTGAGAATATTCCCCATAGACCCTTATGCAGCCTGCACATCTTCTACCACCCTCCAGGAGACAACCTCCCTCTAATTGAACAAACTATGGAAACCATCTCCTCCAACCAGGGCCGACAATGCCCCCAGATCTTCCTTGGTGACTTCAATCTCCATTGGAATGACCTGCCTGACCAGGCGGTTAACAGTCTCAAAAACCTCCTAACTGACCTCTGCCTGACTCAATTCTGTGACAGTCCCACGCACAACTTAGGCGCGACCCTCGATCTAATCATCTCCAATCCCAACTCCATTCAGCTCGAATCTATTCTTCCCTATGACTGGTCGGACCATCACTATATCACCTACCGTATCCTAGAAAGTTGGAACTCCAAAAGATCACAACCATTAAAACAAAAACATTGGAAAAGAACGCTCCAAAATTCAAACACTAATGAGCTCATCTCTCGCTGCAATATCTCCCTACCGCTGCATGCAAATATGGCTGACGTTCACACCCTTACTGAGCACTATAACAACTCCATGTTGTCTGCCCTGAATGCAACTGCCCCCCTTCAACTAAAAAGAAAATCCATCAAAGACTCCAAACCTTGGTTCAATGACAGCCTAAATGCCGACAGACGCAGCCTGAGACTAGCAGAACGCGCTTGGAGAGCCCCTCCATCCACTGGTCTACTAAAAACTCTAAGACTAAAAAGGAGTAGATACAACAAACTCATCAGAACGGCGAAAGCCACCTTCTTCAAATCCCAACTGGACAAAGCCAAAAATCGCCCGAAAAGGCTGTTTGAGTTGATTAAGTTACAATCCAATAACACTCCTATCCAATCTCCTCTCATCTCCTGCCCTCAGCCAAACTGCAATGCCGTTGCTGAATTCTTCCTTGAAAAGGCAAGTAAGATCGAATCAGATCTAAAGTCTGCCCTGATCGATCTCGCACCCTCTCCTGACTCCTCCTTACCCTCGCCCCTTCTTACACCGCCCTGTCCCTCACCTAAAAACAATGCCTCTTGGAGTCAATTCACACCCCTCAATGACACAGCCATCTTCAGCCTTCTCTCAACCCTGAAACCTTCAAATCACTTCAATGATCCCCTCCCCCCCAACTTCTTTAAAGAAATGATAGGATCACTAGTCCCGCTCTGGTCCAAGATCATCAGTGCTTCTCTTCTTCAAGGTGAGATCCCTGACTGCCTGAGGGCGGGCCTAGTTCTCCCTATTCTCAAAAAACCCACGGCGGACCCTGAAGACCTGAATAACTATCGTCCAATAACAAACATCCCTACCCTGGCAAAACTCCTTGAGAAATGTGTACATGAACAACTGCGCAAACACATTGAGCAATTCCAACTTCTTGACCAATTCCAATCGGGCTTCCGTCCTGGCCACAGCACTGAAACGGCCATCACTCATATAGTGGACGACGCGCTCACTCTGCTTGACCAGAATGAATCTTGCCTACTAATACTACTCGATCTCTCATCTGCATTTGACACTGTCAAACATGACAATCTACTTAACCTCTTGGAATGTAGGATGGGGCTCTCAGGCACTGTACTAAAATGGTTTGCCTCTTTTCTCAACAACAGAACTCAGAGAGTCAAATCCAATCAAACTCTATCCAACTCCAGTCCCTGCACACTGGGTGTGCCCCAAGGGTCCTCGCTCTCCCCCTCGCTCTTCAACCTTTTCATTGAACCTCTTACTGTTATCCTCAAAGCTTCTAACATCCAATATCACATGTATGCGGATGACGCCCAACTGTACATGAAAATCTCTTCCCCTGAAGATATCAAGTCACTCAACGGAACCCTGCACAAAACCCTAAATTGGCTATCCTCCAACCACCTCAAACTAAACGCCCTTAAAACGGAATTCCTCCTCATTTCACCCACTAGGCAAACCCCCATTGTTGAGAAATATCTACAAAAACCTCTCAGCTCTCAACTGCACACCACACATCATTGATGCCACGAAATCACTAGGAATTGTGCTTGATAAGAACCTAAACATGCAAGATCACATCAGAGCATCTACCAAAGGAGCGAACTACCAACTGAGCATCCTAAGAAAACTCAAACCCTACCTTCCCCAAGATGACTTCAAATCTGCTGTGCAAGCACTAGTCATCTCAAGACTAGAATACGGCAGTGCTACTCTATGCGGGCTTCCGAAACTCAGTTTAGCCCCCCTCAGAGCATCTCTGAATGCTGCGACTAGACTCATCACTGGTTCAAAGAAAACCAACCACATCATTTCTGACCTGAAATCGCTCAACTGGCTTCCGTTTGAGTCAAGGATCCAGTTAAAAATTGCATGTATGACTCATAGAGCACTACACTTCAACACGCCTCTTTACCTTGCAAATAAGCTCGAACTATCGGGAGGCTCCCAGCCCTCTAGGAGCACCAGCACATTGCTGCTCAAGCCGAAGAAATTAAAAAAAATGAAAACCTACAATCGTACATTCTCTGGTACTGCCCCGAGAATTTGGAACTCCCTACCTGTGGAAACAAGACTGATTCCCTCAACATTTGCCTTCAAAAGGGAAGTGAAAGCCCTACTGATGAACACTGCGCTGAACTAGAAGTTTTTCTCCTTTTGTCTCCTATCTTGCTTAGCCGACTAATCTGCTACCTGGCATTTGTTACGGCCTCAGTGTCGCTTGCCAATATGTCATTGTGTTCCTGATGTATATTTTTCTACTTCTCTCCACAGCTATCTACCTATGTCTTCCACAACTCATATGTAAAGCGCTCTGACACCCGCTTGGGTCATGTTCGCGCTATACAAAACTTTAAAAATAAATAAATTGTTTATTTAGAAGCACTGCAAGTAGGAACATGGCCGGCAGGGCCCTGACAACAAAACGGACCCCCTCCAGCAGTGAAACCAGCCTCCACACTGTAAGCCCAGAGAAATGCCTGGTGCCCTGTAGGTCAGTCTGGCCCGATATTATAAGGAATAAAATGTCCTCTTCCGTACTGAAGGATATTGCAAGTCACCTCGAAGTTCCATGAACCTTTAAAGGAAATAATCCTTCAGCCTTGTGCCTCTATATGGCTGCAAAACTCCTCAGTGACTTGCAGTATCCTTATAATGTATGGCAGAGGGTATATTATCCCATATATGCTTTTATCGTTCCGACATCACAGCTGCCCAAGTATCAGCATAAGTTTTAAAAAATTCCCTGAAATTCCTCAGCTCCTCTGGAAGTTCCATTGCTTTCAGTAAGTTCTAAATGAGCTCCTCAATTTGAGTGAGAGATTAGCATATTGTAAATGCAAACTTGCCTTGATCACAGCCTTGCAATAGAGGTCATGTAGAGGTCAATCTATAATTTTGCTGCAGATCTTTCATAATGCTTCAACACTCCAGCTGGAAAGTTTGATTAGGAGTACAGATAACATTCTGGACCTCTATGTTAAAATGCATTGAAACGTACAGAGTAATTGAAAGTATCCTGTATTTCTGTCCATTTAGTATTTAAGAAAGTGTGTAAAGGTGCCTTCGAAGCAGGGGTATAAGAAGGCCCCTGTGACCCCTGAGCTACGGTGGGCCCCAACCCTCCAGGAGGCCCCTCAATCCTTCACACGGTCTCCATGCTGCCCAAGGTAAATTAATATCTGTGAGATAGGGAAGATTGAGGGGCTCCTATCCACATGCTGCAGGAGGCCTTATCATTTCCGTTCCACCACTGCTTGGAAGCCACATTTGTTCAGCATTGTTTAGAGTGTAGATGAGAAAAATGATGTTTTTCTAAATGCATAGCATTCACCGCCATTTTCCTTTTGTTGCTTTTCTCCCTTTCCACATTACAGTAGACAGTTACAAGGAACTGCTGCCAATCAATAGTACTTTTGTGTGTGTATTCTTTATATTCAGGCGAATGTGAGGTAAGCGGTAAGAGATTGATGTACTGAATGCTAAGTGCACAGTGTCTGAGTGAAAGGGTTTTCAGGGTAAATGTCAAGGCAATAGCATTGAAACCAAAACTGAATTTAATGTAACAAAACAAATTGAGAGCGTATTGTGTCAAATGCCAATGCAGTGCGTCACTGAGAATAATATAACAGTATGGCAGTAAATCATACATTTTGAAGAATTGTAATATTAATATGTTTAACTCATGCCACTTCCAATCTTTCCACTGTAACGTCTTACTTATCTATCTATCCTTCTCTCTCTTTCTCTTTGTCTCTCTCCCTCTCTCTCTCTTTCTCTATCTCTCTCTCAATATCTATCTGACTAGATGATTAGGAATATTTAGCCTTTCATCCCATCTGACCTTTGGAAGATGGTCGTGACAGCACTAGCTTAATCCAGATTGGATTATGGAAATGCTCTATTTCTAAACATCCAAAAAGACTTCTGCAGATCCTGCAAAATTCATCAGCAAGACTGCTGTTGGGAATCCATGAAATACCAATGTGTCACAGGGATTGGTCAAACTGCATTGGCTCCCAATTGATAAAAGAATCAAATTTAAATCATTATGTATAGCCTTTAAGGCGCTCCATAATGTTGGTCCAGACTGGCTGAAAGATTGCATCACATAGTATACTCCATCACAAAATGTAAGATTAGCTGCTGCCAAGTTTTTAGTGACCCCAAACCCAAAAGAGCTTCCTGGGGCGCGAGAAGCTTCATCGTAAGAACAACTAAACTGTGGAATTTGTTCCCTTTAACACTAAAAGACAGTTCCAATCTAAGGTCCCTTAAGCAATCTCTAAAAACGTGGCTCTTTTATAACTATTGTTAGCATCCTTTATCACCCCAATATTAGAAGCAGGGCCAGGACACCTCAGTGTATTCGAGCACTATACAAAAATGAAAATCAAATCTATCTAATCTATCTATCTATCTATCTATCTATCTATCTATCTATCTATCTATCAATCTATGGCTATGTAGCCCCTTCTTTCTCTGGTGAGTCACCCTTTATGTGTGCTTTCCTACGTATTTGGTTTTACCTCTCACACACAAAACCATTTATCTTTACACACACTCATTATGTAATTATCAACGTTAGGTCCGCAAGCTGTGTCACTAATGTTTGTTCTCTGCATATTCCTGTCATCTTGTTTTATTACGGAAGACGTAGGCTTTTATTCTTTCTTTTTTCAAGTAATATTACTAGCTGAGTTTTCTGCTACACTGAACATCATTAAGCAGTCTCTTTCGCACACTTAAATTCTCGACTCTCAGGCACGCTGTAATGAATATGAAGTGATGTTCGCCCCAAGAGTCAAAGGAGTGAACTGCTGTGAAAATGATAATTAGAGAAATGTAAAAAAAAAAAAAAAAAGGTTAAATAGAATGGAGCAGTTCGTGACATATTAAGAGTAAAATTACAATGCGGGGAATTATTTTAATAACTGCGACTCATGAGTAACATAGACTGTGTACAAAGAGGAAAAATGGTTTGAAGTACGGTGATTATATTACATTTTCTAATCCTCTGAGCAGTACTACCCTTCTAAATGTATGTATTTTGTTCAGTCTGTGTTACTTTGGGAGCCTTACCAGATCATTTAACCCAAGGTGTGTTCTGCAATTATGCTGGGGCAGGGAATGCCCCTCCTTCCTCCCTGGCAGCCTACCCACCATGTTCAATGAAGCTCCCTGCTAGTCTGGAGGGCTTTTTCACTGAAAGGGTCCTTTCCAACATAATTGCCGGCAATGTTTTTGTTTCTGAGATAAACGTGCAGGGCCTGCCGGAGGCACAGGGAGTATTCTACCTGCTTTTCTTTCCCAGGACTACCATGCCACTCCACGCCACTCCATGCCTTGCATGGCGATCCTTGGCAGAAATAATGCCCCAAGAATCCATGTCCAAATGAGGCAGGCCCTCCAGCCCTATGGCAGCTGGTCCATCAGTCAAAGGTTGCTGATGGTGGAGTCGTCTGAAGCTCAGCTGACAGATACCTGGTGATTGCCTCCTCTAGGTAAGTCAGGAGATGCCCCGGTCTTACTGTGGCAAGAGACCCACCAGTTACACTGAGCCCATCCAGACAAACTCTAAACTACTCCATCTGTCTCTCTTCCTCCCATAGCTGGCCTCTTACCACTGTTTTTCTTCATCCCCTTTTTTCTGCTCTCTTAGTTATAACTGCACATGGACTCAAGAAAATGTTATCCTCAAGTTATCGGGTACACCCTGCAGGTGAATATTCACACGGATTTTTGGGCCTTAAAAGACTAACCTTACAGTGAAATTGGGGAGCCTTGACAAAAGACTGCCATGAGAGAAAGAAAGTAGTGTGCAACTCCACAATAAGGCTCATCACATCAAGCATTTAACAGAGTCTGTACAAATGATAAACGGTTATGATGGTCCCTAACTGAACTAGATATAAAGAAAATAGGAATGCACCCAGTGCAGTTTTGTGCGACATTTAATTATGTTAGGGCCCATGTGCAGAGCCACGTGAATAATTCAGGGCTGAAACAATATTTTGGAAGTATGCTGTTTGGCTTTCATGTAGATACTATCGTCTTCATCTGAACTATGGATCAGCTCCCACATCAACCACATCGACGATGCCACAAAGATAAGCACATTTTGATAATACAACCAATAAACTGTGGGGGGGAAATGATTAAAGGGCTATGGGACTATGGAGTTATCACAAATGAGTCATATCCCTATTAGAAACACAAGGGGGATAACGGTTCTCTTTGTCACAGTAACAACAATGAAGTATAGGCTCACATAAAGGGTCATCTAGGAAGTAGTAGTAAACCACATTTGTTCACTTGCGCACCTCATTCCAAAGGAACGCAACAACGCCTTGGTGGTAAGAGTAAGGGAGTTACGTAGAGGCTGAATGTTGCATCTCTATGGTTATTGCACTGCCTTTCTGAAGTGTGGCTCATTGCTTGGTGTCCAGTGATCCTGTTCTCGTGGTTGTGGAGTGATTTCTCCAACTGAACTAAGACTAATCAATTCAGTAGGTCCAGTTAATGGAAGATTCTTCTTAGGCCAGAGGATTCCTCGGGTTTCATACTGTTACTCCAACCACTTCTTGCATTCCATGAGACAAGGAAAGCTCATTGTCTGTAGCAATGGATGTATCAAATTTTCCTTTGAACTGATGAATAATCCTGGCTGCTGTAAGCTTTTGATTTCACTACTTTGTTTACAGAGGTATAGGCTACAGGAATGGACATCTTTTTCAGTGTTCCTTGGGCGGGGTTCTACTTCAGTACGTTAGGCAGGTGAGTCTTCCTTTTTCTGGTTCAATTTGAGTTTATCCCTCAATGCACTGATAAAATGAGGACCGGCATGCCATTCATAAGTGATCATACTAAAATCCATAAAAGCCCACACTTCCACTTTAACAATAGTGTGACATTATTTATGTTCTAAATGGGTACCTTGTGGCGTCGAACTCCTTCCAGAAATTTTTGTAGGTAAAAAATGTAACATGGCTGAGAATATTCTTGTGGATAAAGAGCTTTCTTTTGCCCTTCAACTTCACCTTCCACCAACGAATTCAGCCGATCCTACTTGAATGGCATTTACCACGCATGCCTTTAACCCGCATCCTTTACCAGGCAATGTCTTCCACACGCATGCCTTTATCACCAATATACATATATATGTATATATAATTTATATATAACTGTATATATATATATATATATATATTACCTATTGACAGTCGCCAGGAGGTAGTTATAGTTAGAACCTGGTTTCCACCGGAAATGCATTTTTGTTTTACTAATAACTTGGGCTCCGTTTGATGAATCTTCACAAAATTTAGAAATTTAGTTTGTCACTCACGTCAGCTGCTGTCTGGAAAGTTTTGGGGTGGTCCATCAAGCGAGGGCAGAGAAAAAGGAGGGTCCCAAAACGCATTTTCCACATGCAGTTTCCCATAGGGATTTTAGACACGACTACAGCCTGAACCGCTGAACAGAATTCCACTACATTTAGAGTAAGGGTTCTCTGAAAGGATGTGCTTTGAATTTTAAAAGTAACTGACGAATTCCCTGCCTGTATAAAGCTTGACATCTATATATGGAGTGTGAAAATAAGGTTTTTAGCTTGCTGTTGACATGTTTTTAATGCAATTTTTTTTACAGATCTTTAGGAACTTGGGAATGTTGTACATATATGGACAGATTGAGTGATTGTTTATAACAGCTCAGCATATGAGTGAATCCAGATTCCGTCACCTTGATCTGTGATTGGATAAAAAAAAATCAGTTTGAATATATGGGTTGTTGATATCAATATCTTATAAGAATCTTCTTTACAGATTAGAATTTTGAAACATGTAGGTATTTATTTATTTATGTGTTGTAGCTCTTTGACGATCTTGGCTTGATCCATGGAGAAACTCCACCCACAGGGGCTTGATTGTTGGACTGTGAGTGCATTGTTTAGTAAGACTTACATTGTTTTCCACACCAAATAAAGAAATTGGTAGATGTTGACATGACAATCTATAGGATTGATTTTGCCCTTTGGGCTTTATTGTCATTTAACTGTTTCTTTTTATTACTTTTTTTGATTATTTTCTGTTTGTACAATATGATGTGTGTGTATATTTATTCATAGGTGACATTGGAATTCAACTAAAAATATTTAATAAATGTCTGGATCCTTTGCTTTGATCATAAATATAAATATATGAAAATGTTCATGGTCAACTATATATTTTGAAATGAATTAATAACCTGCACGCCCCATCTGTGACCAGATCTGTGACTGGGGGTGAATGTTTGCCAATGTGCAGCATTCCGTCCATCATCTTGTGTGTTTTGCATTTCGCCCTAAGTGGGAAGGGTATGCCCAGACGTGGGTCCCGTGCTCACTACGCCACTGGAGTCAAGCTATCCTGGCTGATGAAGGCTGATAGCCTGAAACCGGTCCTAGGATGCTTGATTCCGGTCCAGGGAAGACATGGCTTGGCAGTTCGGTCTGGACTGTTCCCATGAGGCACAGGGTCAAGACTGATTTGCATATGGCTATGTCTGAACTGGGGTGGCGTGGTGAAGCAAAATAATGATGGATTAAACCCAGATCTGTGACTGGGGGTGAATGTTTGCCAATGTGCAGCATTCCGTCCATCATCTTGTGTGTTTTGCATTTCGCCCTAAGTGGGAAGGGTATGCCCAGACGTGGGTCCGTGCTCACTACGCCACTGGAGTCAAGCTATCCTGGCTGATGAAGGCTGATAGCCTGAAACCGGTCCTAGGATGCTTGATTCCAGTCCAGGGAAGACATGGCTTGGCAGTTCGGTCTGGACTGTTCCCATGAGGCACAGGGTCAAGACTGATTTGCATATGGCTATGTCTGAACTGGGGTGGCGTGGTGAAGCAAAATAACGATGGATTAAACCCAGATCTGTGACTGGGGGTGAATGTTTGCCAATGTGCAGCATTCCGTCCATCATCTTGTGTGTTTTGCATTTCGCCCTAAGTGGGAAGGGTATGCCCAGACGTGGGTCCCGTGCTCACTACGCCACTGGAGTCAAGCTATCCTGGCTGATGAAGGCTGATAGCCTGAAACCGGTCCTAGGATGCTTGATTCCGGTCCAGGGAAGACATGTTTTGGCAGTTCGGTCTGGACTGTTCCCATGAGGCACAGGGTCAAGACTGATTTGCATATGGCTATGTCTGAACTGGGGTGGCGTGGTGAAGCAAAATAACGATGGATTAAACCCAGATCTGTGACTGGGGGTGAATGTTTGCTAATGTGCAGCATTCCGTCCATCATCTTGTGTGTTTTGCATTTCGCCCTAAGTGGGAAGGGTATGCCCAGACGTGGGTCCCATGCTCACTACGCCACTGGAGTCAAGCTATCCTGGCTGATGAAGGCTGATAGCCTGAAACCGGTCCTAGGATGCTTGATTCCGGTCCAGGGAAGACATGGCTTGGCAGTTCGGTCTGGACTGTTCCCATGAGGCACAGGGTCAAGACTGATTTGCATATGGCTATGTCTGAACTGGGGTGGCGTGGTGAAGCAAAATAACGATGGATTAAACCCAGATCTGTGACTGGGGGTGAATGTTTGCCAATGTGCAGCATTCCGTCCATCATCTTGTGTGTTTTGCATTTCGCCCTAAGTGGGAAGGGTATGCCCAGACGTGGGTCCCGTGCTCACTACGCCACTGGAGTCAAGCTATCCTGGCTGATGAAGGCTGATAGCCTGAAACCGGTCCTAGGATGCTTGATTCCGGTCCAGGGAAGACATGGCTTGGCAGTTCGGTCTGGACTGTTCCCATGAGGCACAGGGTCAAGACTGATTTGCATATGGCTATGTCTGAACTGGGGTGGCGTTGTGAAGCAAAATAACGATGGATTAAACCCAGATCTGTGACTGGGGGTGAATGTTTGCCAATGTGCAGCATTCCGTCCATCATCTTGTGTGTTTTGCATTTCGCCCTAAGTGGGAAGGGTATGCCCAGACGTGGGTCCCGTGCTCACTACGCCACTGGAGTCAAGCTATCCTGGCTGATGAAGGCTGATAGCCTGAAACCGGTCCTAGGATGCTTGATTCCGGTCCAGGGAAGACATGGCTTGGCAGTTCGGTCTGGACTGTTCCCATGAGGCACAGGGTCAAGACTGATTTGCATATGGCTATGTCTGAACTGGGGTGGCGTGGTGAAGCAAAATAACGATGGATTAAACCCAGATCTGTGACTGGGGGTGAATGTTTGCCAATGTGCAGCATTCCGTCCATCATCTTGTGTGTTTTGCATTTCGCCCTAAGTGGGAAGGGTATGCCCAGACGTGGGTCCCGTGCTCACTACGCCACTGGAGTCAAGCTATCCTGGCTGATGAAGGCTGATAGCCTGAAACCGGTCCTAGGATGCTTGATTCCGGTCCAGGGAAGACATGGCTTGGCAGTTCGGTCTGGACTGTTCCCATGAGGCACAGGGTCAAGTCTGATTTGCATATGGCTATGTCTGAACTCGGGTGGCGTGGTGAAGCAAAATAACGATGGATTAAACCCAGATCTGTGACTGGGGGTGAATGTTTGCCAATGTGCAGCATTCCGTCCATCATCTTGTGTGTTTTGCATTTCGCCCTAAGTGGGAAGGGTATGCCCAGACGTGGGTCCCGTGCTCACTACGCCACTGGAGTCAAGCTATCCTGGCTGATGAAGGCTGATAGCCTGAAACCAGTCCTAGGATGCTTGATTCCGGTCCAGGGAAGACATGGCTTGGCAGTTCGGTCTGGACTGTTCCCATGAGGCACAGGGTCAAGTCTGATTTGCATATGGCTATGTCTGAACTCGGGTGACGTGGTGAAGCAAAATAACGATGGATTAAACCCAGATCTGTGACTGGGGGTGAATGTTTGCCAATGTGCAGCATTCCGTCCATCATCTTGTGTGTTTTGCATTTCGCCCTAAGTGGGAAGGGTATGCCCAGACGTGGGTCCCGTGCTCACTACGCCACTGGAGTCAAGCTATCCTGGCTGATGAAGGCTGATAGCCTGAAACCGGTCCTAGGATGCTTGATTCCGGTCCAGGGAAGACATGGCTTGGCAGTTCGGTCTGGACTGTTCCCATGAGGCACAGGGTCAAGACTGATTTGCATATGGCTATGTCTGAACTGGGGTGGCGTGGTGAAGCAAAATAACGATGGATTAAACCCAGATCTGTGACTGGGGGTGAATGTTTGCCAATGTGCAGCATTCCGTCCATCATCTTGTGTGTTTTGCATTTCGCCCTAAGTGGGAAGGGTATGCCCAGACGTGGGTCCCGTGCTCACTACGCCACTGGAGTCAAGCTATCCTGGCTGATGAAGGCTGATAGCCTGAAACCGGTCCTAGGATGCTTGATTCCGGTCCAGGGAAGACATGGCTTGGCAGTTCGGTCTGGACTGTTCCCATGAGGCTCAGGGTCAAGACTGATTTGCATATGGCTATGTCTGAACTGGGGTGGCGTGGTGAAGCAAAATAACGATGGATTAAACCCAGATCTGTGACTGGGGGTGAATGTTTGCCAATGTGCAGCATTCCGTCCATCATCTTGTGTGTTTTGCATTTCGCCCTAAGTGGGAAGGGTATGCCCAGACGTGGGTCCCGTGCTCACTACGCCACTGGAGTCAAGCTTTCCTGGCTGATGAAGGCTGATAGCCTGAAACCGGTCCTAGGATGCTTGATTCCGGTCCAGGGAAGACATGGCTTGGCAGTTCGGTCTGGACTGTTCCCATGAGGCACAGGGTCAAGACTGATTTGCATATGGCTATGTCTGAACTGGGGTGGCGTGGTGAAGCAAAATAACGATGGATTAAACCCAGATCTGTGACTGGGGGTGAATGTTTGCCAATGTGCAGCATTCTGTCCATCTTCTTGTGTGTTTTGCATTTCGCCCTAAGTGGGAAGGGTATGCCCAGACGTGGGTCCCGTGCTCACTACGCCACTGGAGTCAAGCTATCCTGGCTGATGAAGGCTGATAGCCTGAAACCGGTCCTAGGATGCTTGATTCCGGTCCAGGGAAGACATGGCTTGGCAGTTCGGTCTGGACTGTTCCCATGAGGCACAGGGTCAAGACTGATTTGCATATAGCTATGTCTGAACTGGGGTGGCGTGGTGAAGCAAAATAACGATGGATTAAACCCAGATCTGTGACTGGGGGTGAATGTTTGCCAATGTGCAGCATTCCGTCCATCATCTTGTGTGTTTTGCATTTCGCCCTAAGTGGGAAGGGTATGCCCAGACGTGGGTCCCGTGCTCACTACGCCACTGGAGTCAAGCTATCCTGGCTGATGAAGGCTGATAGCCTGAAACCGGTCCTAGGATGCTTGATTCCGGTCCAGGGAAGACATGGCTTGGCAGTTCGGTCTGGACTGTTCCCATGAGGCACAGGGTCAAGACTGATTTGCATATGGCTATGTCTGAACTGGGGTGGCGTGGTGAAGCAAAATAACGATGGATTAAACCCAGATCTGTGACTGGGGGTGAATGTTTGCCAATGTGCAGCATTCCGTCCATCATCTTGTGTGTTTTTCATCTGTGACCAAGGCATCATGCCAAAACGCATTCACTCAATCAATCAATCAATCAATCAGACATGTATACAGTGTGGCAAATCACCCGTGAGTGTCTCGAGGCGCTGGAAATGTTGGCTGCTGCATGATGGTTTTTTTTTTTAACATCCAGGTCTTAAGTTCTTTCCTGAATTGCTGGAGGGATGGTGCGGTCCTGAGGTACAGGGGGAGTATGTTCCATGTCTTGGCTACCAGGTGCAAGAAAGAGCACCCTCTGCTGTTTCTTCGGTGGATCCATGGGGTTTTTGCAAGGGAGAGGGAAGCGGATCGAAGGTGTCTGGTCGGTTGGTGGAAAGTCAGTAGTTTGTTGATGTATGCTGGTCCTTAGTTGTGCAAGGCCCTGTAAGCATGTGTCAACATCTTGAACTGGCATTTTTCCTGGATTGGGAGCCGGTGTTGTTTCGTGAGGTGGGGTGTGATGTGAGTCCTTCTGGCGAGGTCAAGGATGAGTCTTGCTGCTGAGTTTTGTATTTTCTGGAGTCTCTTCCGAAGGCGGGCAGGGATTCCTATATAGAGTGTGTTTCCATAGTCCAATGTGTTGGTGATGAGGGCCTGGGTGGCGGTCCTTCTGTTGTTGACTTGGAGCCACCTGAAGATCTTGTGGAGCATGAGAAGGGTGTGGAAGCAGGCGGACGAGACTGCATTGACTTGGTTTTTCATAGATAGCATGCTGTCCAGGATGATTCTGAGGTTGCAGGTGTGGTCTGTTAGGGCGGGGGGGGGTGCCGAGTTCCGCAGGCCACCACGCGTCCTTCCATGGTGAGGTGTTGCTCTCAAAGATGAGCACTTCCATCTTGCCCGTGGACTTTGGATTAGATGCTGTCATTGTGGAAGTAAATGCATACAGCTTACCACAAGACTTTCTTACGTAAGTGTGTTTTGCTTGTCTGGAATGTGATCAGTGTTTCTGGAATGTGCACGGACTCCCACACCTGCAAGTGCACCATTTGTTGCAGGGACCCCAAGGAAGATGTTGGTGGGGAAACCCTACTATACAGAATACATATATATTATATATATATATATATATATATATATATATATATATATATATATATATATATATATATATATATATATATTCTGCTCCAAAGGTTGTCCACCTGGTGAGTAGCACTCGATCAACAGCTTTGTTTATGATAGGCAGGGACGAGGATCCGCTTGTAGAAGCTGCTCCATAATGGAAATGCCTGACGCGTTTCGAAGCTCCATATGCTTCTCTTCAGAGGCTTGAACGGAGACAGGGTGTGCAAACGCTGAACCCACTTTGCCATTTTCATATTGCACACCCACCAATGGGAAGCTCGAATGAGACTGTGCATTTTGGGAAATGTGGTCCGGATAGCACACACTGTCTCCGTTCAAGCCTCTGAAGAGAAGCATATGGAGCTTCGAAACGCGTCAGGCATTTCCATTACGGAGCAGCTTCGACAAGCGGATCCTCGCCCCAGCCTTTCATAAACAAAGCTGCTGATCGAGTGCTACTCACCTGGAGGACAACCTTTGGAACAGAATGTAATACGCGGCCGTCCTGCCGCGGAGTGTGCATCACCCCGTAATGTCTTGGGGGCTATGTGGGTCAGCAGCCGCAAACAGGATTGAGGACGAGTCCACTTGCAGGGTCCATACAGGACAAGATTTGTGTGCTATCCGGACCACATTTCCCACAATGCACAGTCTCATTCGAGCTTCCCATTGGTGGGTGTGCAATATGAAAATGGTGAAGTGGGTTCAGCGTTTGCACACACTGTCTCCGTTCAAGCCTCTGAAGAGAAGCATATGGAGCTTCGAAACGCGTCAGGCATTTCCATTACGGAGCAGCTTCTACAAGCGGATCCTCGCCCTGCCTTTCATAAACAAAGCTGCTGATCGAGTGCTACTCACCTGGAGGACAACCTTTGGAGCAGAATGTAAAACGCGGCCGTCCTGCCGCGGAGTGTGCACCACCCCGTAATGTCTTGGGGGCTACGTGGGTCAGCAGCCGCAAACAGGATTGAGGACGAGTCCACTTGCAGGGTCCATACAGGACAAGATTTGTGTGCTATCCGGACCACATTTCCCACAATGCACAGTCTCATTCGAGCTTCCCATTGGTGGGTGTGCAATATGAAAATGGTGAAGTGGGTTCAGCGTTTGCACACACTGTCTCCGTTCAAGCCTCTGAAGAGAAGCATATGGAGCTTCGAAACGCGTCAGGCGTTTCCATTACGGAGCAGCTTCTACAAGCGGATCCTCGCCCCTGCCTTTCATAAACAAAGCTGCTGATCGAGTGCTACTCACCTGGAGGACAACCTTTGGAGCAGAATATATATATATATCTGAGAGAGGAGAAGGACTCTCGTGGCGGGGACCGTTGTGCTCCTGAGAGAAGCCCATTTTAGCTGATAAATTTTAAAGGAATCTGGAGTAGGGAACCGTTTATGCATTGGCAAAGGGGTGAGGATATGTGTTTTTTGCATGACTTGTGTGCATACCCTATACTGAAAATACAATGTTATGCTGTTCCCACAAGGAATTATCCATTGGATTGCCCTAAATGATTTTAACATTGAATAGCTCTCCATGTAACTATGAACATTTTGTGGCATTACGTGTATTATGACGGCATGGTTGCTAAGATGAACAAGGAGTATTTTGTCCATGTCTATGGAGTGATCATGAGCATAAACAGTGCAATCGCAATGGGGACTTTAAAGATTGAGAAAGGCAGGGTTTCTTCTCATCATAGGAGTTGTGGCTATATATATATATATATATGTGTGTGTGTGTGAGTATATGTGTGTATATATATATGTAATATATACATGTGTGCGTCTGTGTGTGTATATGTATATATATAAACTGGAATATTTTGTTCACGCTGCAAAGATTGCCCGCACTCCAGGTACATCCAAAATTATTTATTTCTGCTATATATATTTATTTATATTTATAACCTAGTTTTAGTTAGGTCTATTTATCTATCTATCTATCTATCTATCTATTAATAGATAGATAGATAGATAGATAGATAGATAGACATACACACACATTCATTTGCGCAGTTCCCCCATATATATGCCGTCTCCCTCCAGAGAGGATAGAAGGCAGAGATTAGAGTCTGGGTTTGACTCTTTCTTAAAAACAGCTATATGAGTGCAAACCCAATAGCTAGCAGCTATCATGTTATCAAATCTAGCTTAGCACCACTTTTCATGTCCTTGTTATTGTGTTTCCTAATTTGAAGCTTTAGAATGACAGATGACTTTAGAAAGGCCATTAATAGGTTTAAAGTATGAATAACCCATTAACATAGAATGGCACGCAATTTCAAATCTCAATTATCAATTACAAAAAATAAAATAGATAACTGAAATCTAACTGCATATTTGATCATTCCTTCTTGGAGAATATGCTAGTAGAATCAGACCTAATAATAATTATCACCCCCAAGTCTGAGATCAAAACTTTGAACCACTTTATATTAGCTCTAATGAGAGATCTTCAGAAAATCTCTTGTGGCACTACAACTGTTGAACTGCGTGACATTTTGTTTATATTGTGAAGACGTTCTCCAAAATTCAAAAATTGACCCAGATGCAGCAGAAATTGTGTCTTACACTATTAGTGTTACGTAACAATGTGTTTGAAATTATTATTAAAGCATTTTCTAGTGCCACTCTGAAGCTTGAAAGGAAGTCACACAGTAATGTTATGTTATGTTGATTTAATTACTTTGTTAAGCAAAAGGTGTCCTGGTGCTGAAAGAATGTTGAAGAAAGGCAGCAATGCACAAAGAAACTATATATAAGATATCAACAATAATAATGCTACAGCTGGCAAAAAATCTGTTATGAGAAGAGAAGTGTCTCCAATGCTTTCCTGAAGTTCGGATGATTACAGTTTTGTCGTAGATAGAAAGGCACGGAATGCTATTATCTATAGCTTGAATGACCAAACTACACCCCTCTCCCCTTGCTCTCTCGTGTAGCAAGGAATGATAAGTTTTACCACAGTGAAAGAGCGAAGCCACATGCAGGCATGGTAGAGTAGAAAATGTGATTTTAGATAGCTCAGCTCAAACTAATGGAGCACACAGTGATTGAACCGAATGCTTTCATCTATGGGCAACCAGTGAAGATGTAAATAAACATCCAAACATACGCCCCTCTCTGAAGTTTAAGAAAGATTTGAACCACCCAATTGTGAACCAATTGCAGCTTCTCTATTAGTCCCTTGGGGGAGCAAAGGTTAATGTGTTAATAATTCAGTCACAATATAACCATAGCCTTTACCATAGTGTTCCATCAGCCAAAGGATATAAATTGGAAGATTTTCTTCAACATTATTAGGTGAAGAAAACAGGCAAGAGACTTTGTTTACTTGGGCTCTCCATGTCAGCAAGCTATTGGGACATATTCCCATTCTTTTGACAGAAGAAACAGGAATAGGCAGAGAGTTAAGGTCTGTGGGCCAGCAGGAGTCCGACTGGACATCATGGAACGCACCTAAAGTGAGAACCCTGTCTTATTGGTGTTAAATTTTAAAGCATTTTGTCTCATTCATAGGGCTATGACAGAGAAACAGCTTTTGAATTTCTCTATCATTTGACATGATGGATTGTTCTGGAGAAGGATCAATTGAGCGTCATCCAAGTAGGTCATAAAGGTAAAACCAGATGTCCTTTTCAAGCGTGCCAGAGGTAAGACATGGATATTAAAAAAGATGCAGCTTTGGGAGGACCCTTGAGGTACTCCTTATAACACTAGTTTAGATGTGGAATTCTGAGAAAACATCTTTACAGCTTGCATTCTGTTTAGTGAATAAGAGGTGATCAGGTCAAGGGTGGCATCTCAAATTCCAGTTTCATAAAGTTGAGTTAGTAGGATCTCATGGGAGATGGTATTGAAGGTGGCAGAGAGTTTGAGAGGAATAAGTGCTGATCTGCACCCTCATCAAGCATTCACTACAGCTCATCCATAACAGGTAGCAAGGCTGATTCTATGCTGTGTAATAGTCAGAAGCCCAAATAAGCCGAATCAAGGATCAAATTGTGCTTCAGCAGTGAAATATTCAGTTGTTCTCTAAGATCCCAGGGTCAGTGGAGTGCTTATTCAATATGAGAGAGTCTATTGCATGCATCTAAGGTCAGGGCACAAGTCCTAAAAAAAGAAGTGGGGGGACTCTCCGAGTTAGGTAGTATCACAGGAAGTGACATCACGGCACGTGACATCATGGCGCGTGACATCACATCACAGGAAGTGACATCACAGGCCTGCAGTCTCAGCGGAGAGGCCAATGATTGCAGGGGCACAGAGCCTGCAAAACACCCTTTGAGTGACTGGCTCTCCCACCAACTAAATCTCTTGCTTGGTCCAGCTCGGTGATGCCCTCTGTCAGACACACACTGGAACTCCATCACATTTTCGTTCACATGGTTACTCAGTCGCCCCCCATTACTCTCCAACTCACAAAATATTTTCTGCTTAGAGTCACTCACCCCCTCTACTACTGCCGCTCTCTCTTAATCACTGTACACGTCTCCCCCCTTTTCCCTCCATCGGTCCATCCTCTTCACTCCACTCACCAAGAATCGGCCCAAAACATGTCCCTAGGCGCATTGGGAGAGCAGAAGTACAGTGGTGAGAGGGAGTTGAGGAGGAAATCGAGAGAGGCGAAGGTGAGGGAGGTGGGGCTGGTGATTGAAAAGCAGGGATATGAAGAGACATCAAGACGGGAGTGGAGATGGACAGTGACCGGCAGTCCGAGAAATTTCCGGATTCAGCCGGAATCACCTGGAAATGCTTGTTTGGTGCGCTCTTATCACGATTTTGATGAGCAGGGTGGACGGCGTTTTGATTAGTAGGGTGGACGGCGTCCGCCCTGTAAAAATAGTGGGGGGACGCCGTCCACCCGCGTGTACCCCCGACTCGTGCCCTGTCTAAGGTGGTAGCATAACTCCATTGGACAGCGTGACATTGAATAGGGCAGTAATTACTGAACATAGTCTAACCAGTTGTTGATGAAAGTCCCAGGAAGCATAGACTAAATAAGGGAAGCCTGAGTTGATAGAGAGAACTAGATCTTTAACAATGTCATGAGTGAGAAGAGTGAATTTCAATAGGTAGGGAACCGTTAAAGTGCCTTGTGAAACAGTCTTGAACATAGACAAATATAATTGAAATGTAATGTTGACTGACAAAGGTGAACAGGTCATGTTGTTTTTGTTCAAGAAAAAGTCAGCAAACAATCTGCATAACTTGTCAGTGTTGAGAATAGTATATAAGCAACCTTTGGGATGGACAAGAAAATTAACAAGTTAAAATTGTATTAGATGATGAGGAAATTTGCTTTTCAAGAAAGTCAGCCCTTGCAATCCTAATAAGTTTTTTATTGTTGCATAGGGCATTTTCGACTGAATAGTCCTTTCTATGAATTTGCTTTATTTTTATGCAGTTGCTTTTCACTCATATTGACGCCAGAAAACCAAGGTTCTGACAGACAAGGTCGGTCGGCAGATGCATAATGGTTTAATGAGAGCTATCGAGCAAAGGGACTGTGAGGCATATGTACAAAAACTGAATGCCGCCGTAGTGTAAATTTTTTGACATTACGGCTGCTTTTTTTATCGCCGTATTTACAAGTTGCCACTAACTGCAGTTAGCGGCACTTTTCGGGCATAAACGTGAATTTTTAAGATTGCCACTTCTGTTAGCGGGACTTAACGAAATGAGATGCAAATTGGGCATTCCAGTGCAAAAACTGCCGTTAACCCCACTTGGCGATATTTACAATGAAATTCCCATACGGCGATAACCCACCAAAACTGCTGCTAAGTCCAGTAAGAGGCAGTTTTTTAAGACCAGAAAATAGATGGTCTTAAAATTGGTGCAAACACTTGGGGCCTCATTTCAGAGGCTTTGGTGCTGGACAGCGCTGCAAGGAATATTGCTGCGCTGCGACAAAACAATAGGGCAGGAATGCACACTTTCAATAAGATAGGGCACATTCCTGGGCCTCATTCATGAAAAGTGTTGCATCACTGCGACAAAACAGCGTTGCAACACTTTTCACTGCGCCCTCCTTGCGACACCATGGATGGGCCGTATTCAATGTACAGTGCTCCATGTCGTAATCAATGACAGATACGTCTGGAATCCTGACGTATCTGGCAGCGCTAATGTCACGCGCTGCTACAGTTGTGTTGCAAGCATGACGCAACTCCAGCAGTGTATGGGGCCAGCCTATCCTGATGGCACTGCATCACCCTTACACCTGTGTCGGGAGGAACTGGGGGAACAAGAGAAGGAGTCCCCTTTTGATGCTCATGTCATCGTTGAACAGGTACGGGACGATGCTGGTCCCTTTAAATCGCTCACATGCTTCCCGGGGGAGGAGTCCGAGACTGTGACATCACCCTTGTTGAGCCTATCAGGAGGAGGAGGGAAGGAGGAAGTCCCGGGCTTGACGGAGAAGAAGGACGCCGGAGAGCTGACTGCGAGAGGGAGACCGGAGGAGACGTCAGGTCGAGGCTGTGCCGGAGATCGAGCAGGAACAGGACCGGAGCACGTCGTTGAGCCCCAGCCGTCCGAGGAAAACGTCGGTGAAGTCCGACACGGCGCCATTGCCCGCCACCCCCCAGGAGGAGGGTGGCTGAAACAGGTACGGGGCGCATCCTGGGGTTTGTAAAACCACCGGGAGGGAACCGGTAGTCAATAGGGCGGTCACTGTTATCTTCTCTTGGGTGACACACTTAGTCCGATGCGGTGATCCCCTCACAACCTATCTCCCCTCCCTTTCCGACGATTACGGGCTAAACCAGCCAAACTTACCCCTGGTTCTTTTTCTTTTCTGGGGAACGACTCGAGGACCGAAGGGCCAGCCAAAGAGAGGAAGGAGGAGGCCAGGAGTTTGCTTCAAGAAGCTGGATCGTGTGCGGTGAAGACAAGAGCATCCCTCTTCAACCGGACACTTGTGCTTTATTATCATCCTTCCCATATCTGTCGGTTCCATATCCAATAAACCTGCCTTCTTATAACAATTCCCGGAGCGGCTAGTTCCTTGAATCCTCACATACCCCTTGATCCCACGGGGACACACGACAACCTGCCATGAGGCAGGCATAAGGTTTTGATGCAGTGGTGTCCTAGAATTGTCGCAGTGAAAACTGAGAGACTTCACTGCGCCAACCCTACAAGGCTTAGTTGCGTGGGAACGCCCACCCTGCATACATCATACCAGATGCAGGGATAATGTGGCACAGGACTTCACAAGGTCACGCATATGCCTAGATGCGTCACTTTGTAAATACAGCGCAATGTGGTACAAGATTCACGCTGCAAGTACGTCAAGAAAATGACGCACCGGCAGCGTTAAACTGCCGTAAGGGGCTCAGGATTAAGCCCCCCATTCTTTTTCCCCTATGATGGAGCACAATGGCTGCCATGTGCCAACCCAGGCACACTTGCGCCATGGTGCAAGGGTGACTGTGTTGCAGAGTTGATCGATGTTGTGGCTCCATCTCTACTCAGGATGTCTGCAGGTGATTCTGGACTAGTGGAGGGCGGGAGTGAACCAGTTGGCCTACATGGAGTGTTTGCCTGGTCTTTTGTTGAGGAGTGCCAGGGTGTCGGCGCAGTTGGAGATCAATCGGTGGAGGATGCGTGCTGCGGTGTTGGCGTCTGTAAGCATTGGCGGAGTGGTGGTGCTGAGAGAGTTGACGAGAAGTTCTTCGGTGGCCTTGATCCAGCTGCAACGGGGGCGATGATGGCAGTGGTGTACGGTGGGCGTGGTGAAGGCGTGATGTATACAATGATGGCCAGTCTAGGGGAGTTCTGTTGTGTGGCTGTAGTTGAAGTTCCTGCTGGTGGAGAAGACAGGCTCGAGCATGTGTCCGGCTATGTAGGTTGGTGCGGTGACTAGCTGTTTGAGTCCAATGTTGGCGAGGTTCGCTAGGAGGGGGGTGGTGTTCTGTTCTCTGGGGTTGTCCAGTTGGAACTTGAGGTCTCTGAGTAGGATGTAGTCGGTGGATGGAAGAGCCTGGGGTGCGATGAGGTCTACAGTGGCATTGGTGAATGGGGGTTCATGGCCCGGGGGGCCTGTAGACGATGGTGCCACCGAGGGTAGTGTTGGGGTTGGTCTGGATCTGGAAGTGGAGGTGTTCCATGGTCACCGTTGGGTCATTAGAGTGTGTGGTCAGTCGGAGTGTGCTTTTGTAGACGATGGCAATGCCTCCTCCTGGACGGTCGGGGTGGTCCTTGCGGGTGAATTTGTAGCTGTCTGGAATGGCGATGTATTGTCTGGAGCAGAGGTTGGTCCATGTTTACATGAAGAAGGCGATGTCTGAAGAGGTGGCGTCGAGGAGGTCCCAGATTTCTGTGGCGTATTTGTGGAGGGACCGCACATTGGGGATGATGAAGTTGAGCTGGACTGGTGCACTGTTGGTTGGCTGGGCGGCAACCGGCGCTGGTGTGCTAATGTGGCAGGAGGTGTGTTTGCAGTTTTGGCAGGTGCAGGGTGCCAGGGTATTCTTCGGTGATGCTAGATGGCAGGCGGCGTGGTGTCCAGGGTTGACGGTGAGGAGGGTGCTGGTGTCGTAGCAGTGGAGTGTCCAAGAGGCAGGGTCCCTGGTGCTGGGCGCAGCACAGGGCGGATAGACACAGACGGGCTTGCCTTTGGCTTGCGTTCCGCACACCAGTGGCACGCTCGCTGTGCATGGCCGCAAAGCGTCTGCCATTAGGTAGTGCTGCAGGGGGGCTGGACAGCTGAGAGGCAGGAAACGCGGGAAGGGACACTGGTGGAGGGGGTGGGGGCATGGGGGATTGCAGCGGCAACGAGGGAGAGGATATGGAAAAAGGAACTGCAAAAAGGTACAGGAAAAACAAAGCCAAACAAAGCAAAGATAACAAAAAAGACAAAGGTAGAAAAGCAGCGGAGAAGAACAAAAGAGATGAACAGGAACAGTCAAAAAGAGGGGCAGGCGGGCAGTCAAGCTGCAGAGCAGTGATGCTCTACCACTGGACCACCAGGGATGAGGGGTAGGCAGGAGCCTGCGGGTGGAGGAGGGACTCGAACACCTGACCTCCGGGTCAGAGGAACCAGCAGCAGCAGATGGGGACAGCAACAGCAACCAGGTGGGGCAGCGCTGTGGGAAGAAGAAGCCCACTAAGGGTTAGTCCCCCGTACACCCATAAGCAAACTAACAGGGGGGAAGGAAAGGCAGCACCACCCGGTTGCCTCTTCCAATTCAACAGTGGTGACCAAATTCCATGTTCCTCAGTTCCCCAGCGAGTAACGGCAGATCAAGCTGCATACCCAAGGGCCTGGGCCAGAACCGGCCCCGTGCCCCTGGCACCCACTGCCACCAATAGCCAATCTCTGCAACTTGTGCCCGTTAATGGAGTCCCCCACCAGTCTTGTGCGGTGCCCTCAGTGATGTAGGTCAGCCGTAGCACAGGGATTGCTCAGGGCATGGTGTGCATCACCCACAGGCGCTAGGCCTGGGCCCAACTCGCCACGGGACTCATCCGCTACGCGTCCCACCTTCTCCTCATCTGGACATTGACACCGGGGCTCAATGAGCTGCATTCTCTCCAAATCTGTGACTCAGCCAGCAGGAGCCTCAGCCAGATGGGATTACACAAGCCTAGGTACAGCAGTCGCCGCTGGGGAACATCCCGATGCAGGTGATGCAACAGAGCCCCCTTAGGCGTGAAGTTGCAGTGTTCCCACCACACAAGTTTGGCACAGCTCAGGGGCCTCACCCTCCACAGCGTCTGGCCTGTGCAACATCCTCCAATGTGTGATGCAGAGAGGCACGGCCCACGATTGGTCATCTCCTCCATGCACCCCGGTGTACTGGTGGCGTCTGGGATGAGATGCAGACCTCCTTATGTTGGAGCGCAGGTGCGCCTCTACCGTTCACAGCTCCAAGGTGCGCCAGGCGGTCTTCTCACACAGGTCAGCAACGTGTCTCCATGTGACCTGGCAGACACCACAATGTAAGGTCAATCGCCGATGCCTCAATGTCTACAGCCATGGCCCAGCAACTCCACAGCACCTCTGCCTCTCACTCCGGGTCACAGACGCAGGCCCACCGAGGCCTCCAGGCCCCGGGGACTGTCCCCGCTTTCAAGGTTTCGGCTGCCATGGTGTTGCAAGGAGGGTGCTATGAAAAGTGATGCATCACTGGTTTTTCCTAGTGAGGCGCTTCGTTTCATAACTGTAGCCCTGAATCTGTATTTCCTCCTCCCCTGGGACTCTGGCTGGTCATCCTGGCTGTTGGGGAGTTTGAGGGGGGTTGTTGATCTGTGCTGAACTTGGCCCTGGCTGCTCCATTCTGCAGTCCATTGGTTTTATTTCCTATTTTTCATTGGAGGTGGACTTATAGGCTATTTTTGCCTCTAGAGGCAAAACAAGTCACGTTGGGCCGACTAACATGAGTTTTTTTTGCCGCTAAGGGGCCTTTTGTCACTTTTCTCTCGCTAATGTCAAAAATGTTATCGCCTTGACACTAGTGTTAGCGGCAGTTTTCACCGCGGCTTGCTGTTACTATCGCCATGTAGCGACGTATTGTAAATACATCGCTGACAGGGCGATAGTTTTTGGTGCTAGGCCGCGTTAAGAAAACTGTCGCTAACTAATGCTAATGCTAGTTAGCGGCAGTTCTTGTACATATACCCCTGGGTGTGTTAAGATTATCATTCAATGCTTGCCGCTTGGCAGTGCAAGAAGCTGGAGGAAACATATTGAGTTACTCCGCTCCAGACCCTACTCATCACTATATCATACCTCAAAATCCTTCAGATATGATGCTTTAACTGCCAAGCAAGTTTAATCAATTACTGATCTGACGAAATGAGTAAAAGGCACTCTAATGACTCAATGTTGGGTAGCAAGGAAAAAGTAATATCCTTAATGTGATCTTTAACTTGAGTAGGAACAATGAAAAAACTAGGCCAGTCCCAGTGTCATGGAGGTGTAATAATATTTGGGAGATCCAGTGAAACTGGGATGCTGTAGCAAGTCACTTTAGAGACATTTTATTACAATGTGGTTTAGGCTGATATGCTAATCAGAATTGTGTTAGGCTGCAGCCCTACAGGCTACAATGGCAGACCTGAAGCCAGTCTTTTGCAGTCACACAACACATGGGGGCAGGGGTGCATACGTACACTCCACTAAATATATTTCTAATTTATTTTTGCTATGGGTGCATACCCTGCATCGAGTTACTGAGGCATAGTTCAAAGTTAAGTAGCCAATTAGGTTTTGCCAATCTAACACCATATTTGGAGGTTTGAGCACACACACAGAGATACTTAAAGACAGTGGCCACAGTTAAAATGTCCTGAAATGTTTGCTCCGGAAACACTAGACTACTCAGAGTTGGCCAGAGCAGTTTCTCCTCCTTTGGATACCTCTCTGGGCAACCATAATGGAGGCCTATGATGTGAGAAGTTGGCCTGGCATATGCTGTCCACTAATTATAGTGGGCACCTTGCACCAGTCCAAATCGACTCTTATGGTAGATAGGTTAAAGACAACCTTATTGAAAGCTATCCTAGTGGTAGCTATGGAGAGCAGCCTTCAGGCTAAGTCTTGAAGGAATGTAAAGCAGCTTGTTTTACCAGTCTATAATCTCTTGAGTGACCAAATGAAAGAGCACCACACCAGGTATATATTCAAAATATATGTATTTATTACTAAACACACCCCTCTAGTCTCTTTATGAGGCTAGAGTTCAAAGTACATAGGTTATAAGATCTTAAATCACAGTAATAGCACAAATACACGTTTGGGCCCTAGGGGCGTACCAAACCATATACCAATAAAGTGGTATGCGAACCACGACTGAACTAGACACTAGGCCTAGAGCCTCTAGAAGTGCTTGGACCACAAGGAACCACCCAAGGTAGTGACACAGGGGACCCACGGGAGACGCGTGCAGTGTAAATACACAACCGCGATACGCCGTTAACTTCTATGGAGAAAGTCGGGATCGGGAAAATAGAGGAAAGGGACACTTTAAAGAGGACTAGGACAAAACCCTTTGAGATCTAGGACTTTGAAGAGTCTCTACCCACGGGAGCACCGGAGTACTCGTGTTACCTCACCCAGGGAAGCCGGGTGCATAGGTGCCTTTCGGGGTCGGGTTTCGTCGTCGGTTCTTATGGCGATCTGCTGCAAAGTGCTGCTGGCGACCAGGAGAAAAGTGTCCGGGTGGATCCAAGAGTGGATCGGAGTTCTGAAGAACCTGCAAGCAGAGGGGACAGAGTCTGGGTCACTAGCCAGTGACCAGGGAGGTGATGGACGGATGCCCACCGATGTCGAGTGCTTCAGGTGCGTTGACGGTCGTCTCGTTTCTGCAGCCACGAGGTCCAGGAGGCGTTGTCGGCGACCAGGAGCAGGATTCGGGCTGGTACACGATGTCTGTCGAGTGCTGCGGTGTCGGCGACCAGATTGGACCCAACAAGCCTTGGCAACGGCAAGTCTCGATGTAGCTGAAGATCGTCGATGGTGCAGACCAGCAAGGTCTGGGGAACTCACCCAGCAAGGGTAAGTGAGGGCAGGCCTGGAGCAACCAGACTGCCAAGTAAAGAAAAGATTGGCCTTCGGTAAGGGCTACTAGCCAACGGGCTAGCGACCGCGAAGGAGCCTCGTGACGCCGCACGTGGAGCTGGCTTACAGGACACTCGTGGAGTGGGGGCCAGTGATCTTCGGTGCAGGTGGTGCTGGAGGCTAGGGCTACTCGGAGCCCAAAGCACGACTTCTTGGGAGACCCAGAAGATGGTGCACTTGCAAGTGTGCTCGGTGTCCAGGGGTCACGGTCTCACGTTACCCACGATAGCCACGGGCCTCAGCTTTGCTGGGGACTCAGGGTAGCCTCGGGGAAGTCTGAGAATCCACCTCTGGTGATGCGATGACTTCGGCGTCCGACGGGAGCTTCAGTGATGCGAACCGGACAGATGCTTCTTTGGTGCCTGCCAAGCAGGGGAGTCACTCCTTGACCCCAAGGGAGATTCTTCAGTCCTCTAATCTTGTCGTAGAGCGTCGAAGGTCCAGGATTCCGTGTCAGAGTTTCGTCCAGGTATAATCTAACCTTGCTGTGGCAAGGGTTCCCCATTTTATCCAGTAAAACAGGGAGGGACTAACTCTATGACCCCACCTATGGGAGGGTCAAGGGAGGGGTGGCTACACCCACTTCCCTTTGTCCAGTTTCGCGCCAGAGCAGGGGCAGGTAGCCCCTGAGCTGGTTTGAACTGGCATATGCACAGAGGAGCCTTTTGCTCCCCCAGTGCAGGACTTCAAAGCACTCTAAGAGTGCACCCACCCAGCCCCAATACACATTATCCTGTCTGGGGAGGTGGTCACACCTCCCTGCAACAGGAAACCTATTGTCCAGGCCTCCCCTGCCAGAGTTTCGTCCAGCAGCAGGAGGCCAGACTTGTGTCTGTGGCAGCAGCATCCATTTTGTGATGCCAGGGCTTCAGAAGGAAGTTACCGGGTTAGTCAGAGTTAACATGTCTTTCCCTCTAGAAGGGTGGAATGCTACCCCCGCCGCCAGGATTGGCGG
Source organism: Calotriton arnoldi (assembly GCA_963921515.1). Lineage (NCBI taxonomy): Eukaryota > Metazoa > Chordata > Amphibia > Caudata > Salamandridae > Calotriton > Calotriton arnoldi. The sequence goes on along the minus strand of CAWUFW010006028.1, from coordinate 245,317 downwards.
GGGGTAGTATTCCAAGATGTTTGACACCAAACACGACATGTTTAGGTGCAGCCATTCCAAAGTTAGCATTTTACCGCGAGGATATAATGCGCTTAAGAGTATATGGTCAGGCTGCACTACAAACAGCATCAGAGATGGTCTCCGAACGCTGCAGAGGGGCCCTGCTCATGCAGGGGCACCCTCTCACATAGGAACCATGCACTCTGCCTTTAGGATTGATAAGGCCTGCCTTAGGAGTGACTTATAGGTTTATATGTGTGTATGTATTTAGTGATATAGGTAACCTATATCACAGTAAGGGGTGCATGCACCACCTTACCCAGGCTGCAGTAGCAGACCTGTGGTGTCAGTTTGGATGGCCTTCCAGGGGTGGCACAATACGTGCTGCAGCCCCTGGTAGGCCTCTGAGGTACCTATGCCCTTGGTACATAGTATACCATATACTAGGGACTTATAAGGGCACTCCAGATTCCAATCAGAGATGTGCCTAAGGCACATGGAAACCATTTTACAGAGAAAGCAGATAGACTGGGGCCCTGAATAGCAGGATCCCAGTCCAACTAAGTCATAAACCAGCAAAACACCATAAAAAAAGTGGGGGCAACCATATAGTCAGATTCCACCTTCCTACATAACCCCCCCAAACGAAAGGAGATAAGGCTAACCTTGGCCAGTTGAGCCTATATTGACTAAGTGGCCATATAAGGAAGCACCTGCACTAGCATGGTTGCCCCCTATGTTATGGTCCACTAAGCAATCCCTCACCCTAAGGGTATGAGAGGGTCTCCACCATGGGGAATCACTACCTCTGGTGTGCTTAGGTAAAGTACAAGGCTGGTGAGGTGTCTGAGTAGGGAAGTGAGGCCCTAGGAATGTTGGCCTCAGCTTCCTCAGATCACTGGTCACCATGTATGCCTGTCTTTCCATGACTGAGTTGCACTTTGCTCTAAGGGTCAACGTTTGGCTGCCTACAGCTGGGGGTTGGGTCCCTTTGGATGGAACACTGGAGGGACATGGCAGGTTTGGAACCTTCTGGTCCCAGGTTTGCCCTTGCCTACCAGAGTCCTTCTGGGGGAGGTCCCTACATAAAGGTATGGGGGATCCCTCAGTGTGTAGAGGAATTTTCACCTGGCTAGGGCTACTAGACTGGGTGCCCCTAATCTGCTGATGGGGGGCTTCCTCTGGACAGGGGGCCCTGGGGGTCCACTGACCTCCCTGACCTCTGCAGCCCTGGGCTGACTGAGGCAGGGTAGAGAGGGGCAGGTTACCTGCTCCAGACTGGGTACCACCTTGGAAGGGTCCTCTGCCATCAGGGGTGTGGCCAGGCGAGGCCTGACTACCTCTGTGGCAGTTCCTTCACTAGGGGTAGGGTCAGTTCCCTGAGGAGGCTGACCCTTACCTACTGTCTGGGGGAAGAAGACTTTTCTTCAACCCTTGTGCTCTCTTTTGGGGGAGAGTGGGCCATTCTTTCAGGCTCCATCTCTCCAAATTCTTGGGCTGGGACTGTGGCCATCACAGCCCCACTAACCTTTACAGGGACGCCCAACATCCTAAGATGGGTTTGGTGTTCAACTTCAGCCCAGGCTGAAATTTCCAAATCATTGCCCATCAGGCAATCTACAGGTAAGGTGGGGGACACTGCCACTCTCTTTGGGCCTGTGACCCCCTCCCAGCTGAGATTGACTATGGCCATGGGGTGATCTGTTCTGACACCATCAATGTTGGTCACCTGGTATTTAAACTCAGGTAAAAGCTGGTGAGGGGGACTAGTTTCCCTGCCACCATGGTGACACTAGCCCCTGTGTCCCTAAATGCCACAGCTTTCTGACCATTAATTATTGGCTCCAATCTGTACCTGCCCAATGCTATGGGACCCATGGTAAAGGTGGCAAATCCTATACCACCATCAGAGTCAGAGGAGTCTGTTGAGGGGTCCCTGTCTAAACTAGGGCCCACCTCTGTTCCTCTTGCAAAAGCACCCAACTTTTTGGGTGCACTACTCCCAACTGGAGGATTACTACTGGTAGTACCAGGAGGGGTGGTAGTAGTTGTGGGAGGAACATTTTCTTTATTGCCAATCCTGGGGCAACTGGGATCAGTTTTCCAGTGCCCAGGCTTTTTACAGACATGGCAATATGGTTTCTTTTCAGGAGAGGAAGGAGTTTGGGACCCACCCCCAGAAGAGGAATTTTGGGGCCCTGTAGGGGACTTATCCTTAGATTTATCCCCACCTTTCTCTTGGGACTTAGTAGAATCTTTCTTCTGGTCACCACCCTGATTTCTAGTTTTTACTCTGGTTCTGACCCATTTGTCTGCCTTCTTTCCCAATTCTTGGGGAGAGGTCAGATCAGAGTCCACCAGATACTGGTGCAAAAGCTGGTTTTGACAATTATTAAGGATCTGCTCCCTCATAATCAAATTGTACAATCCTAAAAAGTCATGCACTTTGTTGCCATGTATCCAACCTTCCAGAGCCTTTGTAGCACAATCTACAAAATCAACCCAGTCTTGAGTCTGTGCTTTTTGGGTGTCTCTGAACTTCAACCTGTACTGTTCAGTGGTTAGGCCAAACCCATCAATAAGAGCACTCTTCAAGACCTTGTAATTATCAGCATCCTCCTCTCTAACAGTGAGGAGCTTATCTCTACCTTTGTCAGCAAAGGAGAGCCACAAGATTGCTGCCCACTGCTCTTGAGGGACCTTCTGTACCTTACAGGCCCTCTCTAATGCAGTTATCCATTTGTGGATATCATCCCCACTCTGGTAGGGAGGGACAATCTTGCTCAGGTTCCTATGGTCATAGGACCTTTCCCTATCTCTAGGGATATTGCTGCCACCATGGGACTCTAGTCCCAACTTTCTTCTCTCTCTAAGGAGATCTAGGGATTCTCTATCTAAAGCCAATTGCTTCTTCCTGATCTCTAGTTGAGTTTCCTCATACTGGACCAGTCTCTTTCTTCTCTCATGAGAGGATTCCCTCCTGTGAGAAGAAACAGAGCTCCCTATTGAGGTGCCAGAGTGGTTAGACTCCTGAGAAGGAGACCTAGACTTTCTGAGCACACTCATAATCCTTCCTGGGGGACAAAGGTGTGGTTCTCTAGATCCTCATCTTCATCTTCCCCAGAAGGGATTGGGTTTTCCAGGTCAGGGTCATTGTCACCCTCCTGGTCAGTTTCAGAGGGGGGCTGGGGGTAGTAGTACCCCTGGCCCCTTCCTCATCTGCTGGCCCACCCTCTGCTCCTACCCCTTCAGTCTCTGAAGACTTACTAAGATCATAAGCCACCAACAACTCCTGGAGGTGTTGGGTGGTGGGACTTTGGCCTGTCCTTAATTTCCTCACGTTACACAAAGCTCTCAGTTCCAAGAATGGGAGTGTGTCATACTTGGAGGGGGAAGCTCAATGGCTTCCTGCAGGGCATCTCTGGATCCTGCTTTTAAAGACATTACTAGTGTGGTGTGGTGTATGCACTACCTACTCTAGTGTGGCCTACTAAACTCTCTTGAGTTGTAGAAAGGGTTGTGCTATCCCTTAACACACAACTCTAAGTTCAGTAGAACTTACTGATATTCTAAGCTTAAATTATATGTACCTTAGGTACCTTTAGTGGTTTTCAGTTGATCAATTCAATTGAGATTATCTGGTAAAACAATAGCAAGCTGGAATCCCACACGCTGCACACCAATGTGAGAAGTTGGCCTGGCATATGCTGTCCACTAATTATAGTGGGCACCTTGCACCAGTCCAAATCGACTCTTATGGTAGATAGGTTAAAGACAACCTTATTGAAAGCTATCCTAGTGGTAGCTATGGAGAGCAGCCTTCAGGCTAAGTCTTGAAGGAATGTAAAGCAGCTTGTTTTACCAGTCTATAATCTCTTGAGTGACCAAATGAAAGAGCACCACACCAGGTATATATTCAAAATATATGTATTTATTACTAAACACACCCCTCTAGTCTCTTTATGAGGCTAGAGTTCGAAGTACATAGGTTATAAGATCTTAAATCACAGTAATAGCACAAATACACGTTTGGGCCCTAGGGGCGTACCAAACCATATACCAATAAAGTGGTATGCGAACCACGACTGAACTAGACACTAGGCCTAGAGCCTCTAGAAGTGCTTGGACCACAAGGAACCACCCAAGGTAGTGACACAGGGGACCCACGGGAGACGCGTGCAGTGTAAATACACAACCGCGATACGCCGTTAACTTCTATGGAGAAAGTCGGGATCGGGAAAATAGAGGAAAGGGACACTTTAAAAGAGGACTAGGACAAAACCCTTTGAGATCTAGGACTTTGAAGAGTCTCTACCCACGGGAGCACCGGAGTACTCGTGTTACCTCACCCAGGGAAGCCGGGTGCATAGGTGCCTTTCGGGGTCGGGTTTCGTCGTCGTTTCTTATGGCGATCTGCTGCAAAGTGCTGCTGGCGACCAGGAGAAAAGTGTCCGGGCGGATCCAAGAGTGGATCGGAGTTCTGAAGAACCTGCAAGCAGAGGGGACAGAGTCTGGGTCACTAGCCAGTGACCAGGGAGGTGATGGACGGATGCCCACCGATGTCGAGTGCTTCAGGTGCGTTGACGGTCGTCTCGTTTCTGCAGCCACGAGGTCCAGGAGGCGTTGTCGGCGACCAGGAGCAGGATTCGGGCTGGTACACGATGTCTGTCGAGTGCTGTGGTGTCGGCGACCAGATTGGACCCAACAAGCCTTGGCAACGGCAAGTCTCGATGTAGCTGAAGATCGTCGATGATGCAGACCAGCAAGGTCTGGGGAACTCACCCAGCAAGGGTAAGTGAGGGCAGGCCTGGAGCAACCAGACTGCCAAGTAAAGAAAAGATTGGCCTTCGGTAAGGGCTACTAGCCAACGGGCTAGCGACCGTGAAGGAGCCTCGTGACGCCGCACGTGGAGCTGGCTTACAGGACACTCGTGGAGTGGGGGCCAGTGATCTTCGGTGCAGGTGGTGCTGGAGGCTAGGGCTACTCGGAGCCCAAAGCACGACTTCTTGGGAGACCCAGAAGATGGTGCACTTGCAAGTGTGCTCGGTGTCCAGGGGTCACGGTCTCACGTTACCCACGATAGCCACGGGCCTCAGCTTTGCTGGGGACTCAGGGTAGCCTCGGGAAGTCTGAGAATCCACCTCTGGTGATGCGATGACTTCGGCGTCCGACGGGAGCTTCAGTGATGCGAACCGGACAGATGCTTCTTTGGTGCCTGCCAAGCAGGGGAGTCACTCCTTGACCCCAAGGGAGATTCTTCAGTCCTCTAATCTTGTCGTAGAGCGTCGAAGGTCCAGGATTCCGTGTCAGAGTTTCGTCCAGGTATAATCTAACCTTGCTGTGGCAAGGGTTCCCCATTTTATCCAGTAAAACAGGGAGGGACTAACTCTATGACCCCACCTATGGGAGGGTCAAGGGAGGGGGTGGCTACACCCACTTCCCTTTGTCCAGTTTCGCGCCAGAGCAGGGGCAGGTAGCCCCTGAGCTGGTTTGAACTGGCATATGCACAGAGGAGCCTTTTGCTCCCCCAGTGCAGGACTTCAAAGCACTCTAAGAGTGCACCCACCCAGCCCCAATACACATTATCCTGTCTGGGGAGGTGGTCACACCTCCCTGCAACAGGAAACCTATTGTCCAGGCCTCCCCTGCCAGAGTTTCGTCCAGCAGCAGGAGGCCAGACTTGTGTCTGTGGCAGCAGCATCCATTTTGTGATGCCAGGGCTTCAGAAGGAAGTTACCGGGTTAGTCAGAGTTAACATGTCTTTCCCTCTAGAAGGGTGGAATGCTACCCCCGCCGCCAGGATTGGCGGGGGGTAGTATTCCAAGATGTTTGACACCAAACACGACATGTTTAGGTGCAGCCATTCCAAAGTTAGCATTTTACCGCGAGGATATAATGCGCTTAAGAGTATATGGTCAGGCTGCACTACAAACAGCATCAGAGATGGTCTCCGAACGCTGCAGAGGGGCCCTGCTCATGCAGGGGCACCCTCTCAAATAGGAACCATGCACTCTGCCTTTAGGATTGATAAGGCCTGCCTTAGGAGTGACTTATAGGTTTATATGTGTGTATGTATTTAGTGATATAGGTAACCTATATCACAGTAAGGGGTGCATGCACCACCTTACCCAGGCTGCAGTAGCAGACCTGTGGTGTCAGTTTGGATGGCCTTCCAGGGGTGGCACAATACGTGCTGCAGCCCCTGGTAGGCCTCTGAGGTACCTATGCCCTTGGTACATAGTATACCATATACTAGGGACTTATAAGGGCACTCCAGATTCCAATCAGAGATGTGCCTAAGGCACATGGAAACCATTTTACAGAGAAAGCAGATAGACTGGGGCCCTGAATAGCAGGATCCCAGTCCAACTAAGTCATAAACCAGCAAAACACCATAAAAAAAGTGGGGGCAACCATATAGTCAGATTCCACCTTCCTACATATGACACAGAGCTAATTCAAATTTATGCCAGGGAAACAGGGACGACAAACATCAGCATGAAATATTTGAAGTGTTCGCTATGGCACCTAAGTTTCCATATTTCTTAAGAGACGATCACCCTCTCACATAAAGTAAGGAGCTCAATTTACTGGCACAAGAATGAATTATATGACTTGTAATTCTACACACCATGTATTGATATGTAAGCACATGCATAGAGCACAATCATTAATTGGTATCAGACCAAAACTATATATAGTTACATATCCTAATATACAAAGCGTTCCTCTATAGTCTCCAGTAGTTCACTAAAAGCTTCCTTTTCTTTTTTTTATTTCCTGACAAACTACCACTATTAATGCTTAAGAACAACTGCATTATAATTTTGCTAAATGAAACTTTAAGCCTAAACAACCAGGACGTTCTGAATTCAACACTTGAGTAAACATCTTATATTAATATTGTTTGGAGAAATATGTTTTTCAGTTATAATTAAGGAGAAAAGTTACTTAATACATGACACACAAAGGAAACTGTATTCCTCAAAGGGGAGTGAGAGGAAATTAGGGTCTGGTGTATGTCCTCCCTAATATATAATTAAATAAACTAGAAATATGCAAGATAAGGTAAGGTAGCTAAGGACATTGTAGCCAGTTAACCTGGTAGGGTATGCCTACTTAAGCGTCACAAGGACCTTCAACCACCTTGTGGCATGCTTCATCATCAAGTCTGTTCCTCGTCCAGAAAAAAATGACATTTCCTCTGGATGGACTCCAGTGCTAGAAGCCAATGCAGGATTGTTTTCAGGAAGGGAAGTAATAAAATGATCAGGAGGTCAATCACTATCACTTTATTCCGATTGTCCGTGTTAAGGTTTAGAAATTGACTGATTTAGGATGTGAGAGGAATAGGGGTGGTTCCCACATTCCTTGGTCAACATGTTTCAGCCTAACTAAAGAGCCCAAAAGGCTCTTAGGTTTTCTTCTGGACCTATGGAGCTCTACAATAGTTATCCCTACAGTGAATCAAATATTAGGTGCCCCATTTAGAGTGGCGTGTGTAAGAACAAACCTGTAAAGGTGAAATGAAATATCAAGACAAAAAAATATATTTTTATACATGTTGTTAATATTAATCGATTAGGAATTGTCACCTATACAAATGGGAGCCAAAGTTAAGATGCATACATGAGATTAAACTAAAGAGTTAAATGCTTCCTGCCAGGAATAAAGTACACTAAAATATGTGTAATTACTGCATGGTTTATAATACAAGACACTTCATGCAAATATTTGTACCCCGGCGCAGCACACAAAAACAAAAAATGGAAGGTGAAGTATTAAATAGACACACATCATAGCATGATCTTACCCTATATGCTATGGAATATAGACCTCATGCTCATGGAGGGAGGGCAAATGTACCCATTTGCAGTCACAGATTGGAAGGAAATGAGAAACATCAGGTAAGCATAGTGTATTTTCAATAGAAGTATCAACCTTCAGAACATAATCTGTTGCTGGTTGCCAGGCTGTAACTCAATGAAAGGAGAAATAAGTGCAAATTAGTATAACATGAGTGATCAAGTTGCATCTAGACAAATCATGGCAGCCATCTTGGAATGGTATAACAATATTATCTTACATACTTTTTTATACTTAATTTTACATCAATCCAGGATGGCTGTCATATTGTGTCTAGACGTGTCATAACAGCCACGTTGGATGCATGCTTAATACAATTCCTAGATGACTGCCCATTTCTTTTGGTTTTGCCAGTAGTTGCATTACAATCCTACCAGCATTGACAGAGCAAATGCCAGGAGCAATCAAGCATTGGAAAAGCAAGATTTATTGACTTTGCAAATACTAGTTTGTTTAGCAGTCTTACATATTTAATGGCCACTTTAGTTTGGGCCTCTGATTTGGATTATTATTCATTGAAGTCTTCATTAAACGATTGTATAAACAATTTATCTTTAAAGACTGATATGTCTTCCTGTTCTCAAAATATAATTGTGTTCTCTGTTCACCTATTATGAGTCAATTCTTCAAAAGTATTCAATGCCCTCTTTAATAAACAAGAAGAAACACTGTTTTGCATCTTTTTACAATGTTCCTTTTGATCCTGATGGAACGGTTAACTGAAGAAACTGGCCCAATGTAATTGTAATACATGAGAACACAGTGGATCAGTAAGCAGATGAAGTCTCAGGTGAATAATTGAGGGAAAACATGGAATTACCAGGGAAACTGGCCCCCGGTTTCCTTGGAATTTCTAATTTCTCAGGGGAGTCTCATGTTTCAACCCAGATTCCTAATAATTCTACATCCCCTGAAATTTACATGACCCTGTGTTGAAGTTAACTCTGGACATACAACACTCATGGCACAAGGGCAGGCACAATAAGGCCCTAATAAGCAATGAAATTAGCTCAACATCTAATTTTCTTGAAACTTTTGTGTATTTTACAAAGAAGATATTTCTAAAAGTTTTTGTTTGAGAGTTTCTTGATTAGAGGTGTCGCTTACTTAGTTTAGTCTAACTTTCTAACTAAGTAAGAAAGATTTGTTAATGCCTGCAATAAGGGTTGTTGTTCCTGGGATTATTTGCAAATCTCTTGCTAAATTGCTGATTTTCACACTTTCATTTAAATGCCTTAATGATGTTTCTGGTAGTTGTACTCTTTGCAGAGAAAGCAATCCTTAGTTTATATTTTAAGTGTATGTAAAGTAGAGCCTTAGTATTCCAGTCCCTGCCCTGTCTAACTGATCTTAGTTTCTGTTTTTTAAGGACCCAAATTGACTTGGGTCCAATATTGACTTTGGTCTATTGTTAGTGTACCTTCCTGTTACACAACAGAGAAGTCTTTTTTTTACCTATGTGCATTTACTTTTTCGATTATGGATAGCAATAAAATTTGAACATTGTGTGTTTTCATTGTCATTCATTGTCATTTTACTAGAATTATATATGTAATATACTTACATATAGAGACTTTCTCCCAGACCTCTTCATCCATTGGTCTGTTGTTGTGTCATTCACATTTATTTCCGCCCACTACAGCATAGAGCCTGGGCAATGGGTCAGCCCACTTTAGCAATGGCTAACGTCTCTGTGAGCAAACCTCACAAAGAGCACATCTCCACACAAAGTAGCACTGTAAAGTGCCATGTACTAGCATGGTACTGTGTACTTTTTGAGATTAAAATATATTTTACAATACAAGTATTGACAAGGTCAATTACTTGGCAATCACCGTCAGACTTTTTGATCTTGCCAATGCTTGATACTGTTTACTTTTATACAGTTATGAATTTAATTAATAGAACAATACATTTTCATTTGTATTTTGGAGAATAATAATTAAAAAATAACAAGATTTATTTTTATTATTATTATTATTATTATTATTATTATTATTATCTGAAATACAAATTAAAATGTATTGTCCTATTAATTAAATTCCTAACTGTATAAAAGCAAACAATATCAACCAATGGCAAGGCCAAGAAGTCTGACTGTGACTATAATAATTGTTATTATTATTATTATTGATAACTATTATTATTATTATTATTCCATTAATCCACTTGTAGAGCACACTGTTACCCTCAAAGTTGTGTTGGTGCTAGGGATAACCTGAATAACCATATTTACCATCTGGAGGGGTTGTCAGTATAAATAGAAACATTAGCATGTGTAGAGACAAATTTAAAGATAATGAAATAGAAGTAGATTTTCAATCTACAACATCTAAAGATGCCTAATTCAATGACCACTGTATGGTTTCTCAGCTTTGCAACATAATAAGAAGTTGACAAATTGCATATTTCACAAGAACTAGGTTTGCAATGGCAATAGGTCTAGCTTATGAATGAAAGTCCCTTTTGTGCCATTGATGGGTTTATGCACTCAATATGTCAACATACATGCACTCTATCAATCATCTTGGCACTCCTGCATCCAGTCATCCATGCACTGACTCATTGTTTCATTCACCCTCTGACAAAACTAAAATGAAACATACACAACCTCTACAACATATACAAGATTAATTAAAATAATACAAGTAGAAAAAGGAAAACACACTGCCATCTAAACACACCTGGTGTATGCTAGCAATAATGAAACTAAACATAACAGTGAGTGTCCCTCCTGCAAAGTGTTATATCTGACAGCCTTAGTGTGTTCTTCTCCAAACTATTTGTCTGCTTACCTCAAGTTTTTGTTATATTCTTTTTGTTGGCCTTAGGACTCTGAGCACTTTACCACTGCTAACCAGTGCTAAGGTGCATGTGCTTCTCCCATAAAAATGGTTTCATTGACTTATCCACAGTTGGTGTATTTAATTTATCCACAGGTACCTAGTAGAGTCGACTACTGTGCCCAGGACCTGTAAATTAAATGCTACTAGTGGGCCTGCAGTACTGATTGTGCCATTGTATTGCTTCGCACTCCCAAGTAATAGAAAATACCGCCCTCCCACACGGAGGCTCAAACACGACGAATCAATAAAAACAACACAACACCTGGAAAGTGATTTCACTTTTATAAAAGGAGACACATCAAAGACTGTTCTCAAAATAAGGAATGTGGTTTTATTTATACAACACTCTCTAACAAAAAGGCTTTCCCAGATGACAAATGAACAACATTCAAATGTATATAGATATATATATATATGTATATATGCAAGCAATAATAACACACTTATAAGTAGGCAAATGCAATTGTTAAAGGCATGACAGATAATAATATGAAATGAAGTGAAAGCAGATAATACTGGACGTCCACTTCAAGAAATCAGAAAGATATATACACTAAATGCATCAGATGATTACAACCACTGAAGACTTGGATGTGCAAACAGACACTCACACATCACAACGTCAATACTCAAAGACAACACCTCAGATGATTATAACCACTGGAGACTTGAATGTGCACACAGACACTCTCGAATGTGCACACAGACACTCACACATCTCAATGGCAATAATCAAAAATAAAACACATCACCTGGTGCAAACTTCATCATGGCCCACTCCAAACTGGGGGATTCACAGCCGGGGTCAGGAGACTCAGCAAACCAGATTCCTGCACTGAAGATGCATCCGCTGTTCAGGCCTAAATCCTAGTTTCTAAGTCAACAGCCTTTATCTTAAAGAAGCTTACGAAAGTCTCCGGCAGTACATTCAACAATCTCCAAAAGCACAGAAAACAAAACAACCTTGAACGTGAATAGCCTAAACAACTTGAGTAATCTGGGGTCCTGCCTGTGGGTCAAGCTCAAGCTAGATGACAGAGTCAGAATTCAAGATGGCATGAGGGCATGTCAAAGCCAATAGTAAGAACTTCATAATACTTCCCAATGTACAACACAATGCTCAGTTGTGCACCACTGTCTATAACTGCACACGTCATCTCCCAATGTACAACATAATACACATTTGAGCACCACTGCTCATAACACTGCACTCCAAGACCAAGAAGTACATTCCACATCTCTCTCTCTCTCTCTCTCTCTCTCACATGCTTTCAAATGCACATCCCACATGTTCTGTTCCTGGCAAGGCTGTTCTACTCTGTGAAAGCTCTCCCACTTTAAAACTACAAAGAGACATGAAAGAAATCTTCAAAGAAATGTGCACATGCAGGACATTCAAGCTAGGATAAAATAAAACACCAAAGTCAATTAAAACAATGGTAGTCAAAGGTCATCACGTGGTTTCAATACATAGGAGTGCCTTTAGCACTACAGCCATCCACACAAGTAGCCCTTTAAACATGTCTCAGCCTTGCCACTGTGGAGCCTGTGTGTGCCGTTTACACTGCCATGTTGACTTAACATTTAAAACCCCTTGCCAAGCCTTAAACTCCCCTTTTATTACAGATGTCACCCCTAAGGTAGGCCCCAGGCAGCATATAGGGCAGGGTGATGTGTAAGTTAATGGTAGGACATGTACATTTTACATGTCCTGGTAGTGAAAATCACCTACATTCGTTTTTCACTACTGTAAGGCCTACACCTCACATTGGTTAACATTGGGATTTCCTCATTACACTTTTAAGCTGTAATTCCTGATTGAAAAGGAGCAGCTCTGTCATGTTTAATATCATTGGAATGGTAATGATAAATCATCTTTGCTGGAAAACCTGGATTTAACATAACTATTTTAGAAAGGCTACTTTTAGAAAGATGCCATTTCTCTGATCTTAAAGCTCTGTGTGCCTGCAGCCTATCTCCAATACATGTCTGTGGTGGGTGACAGCTGGACTTTGTGCATTCCCTCTAGACAGCCACAGATAAAGGAAGGTTAGATGTGAGTGAGTGACCATCTGCATCCTGATGGGTCACCTGGGCTGGATGGGAGGGAGGAGCTGACACTTACACCTGAATGGGCAGTGTCCTATCCACACACAAAGGGTAGCATACCCCACTGTAGTGAGTTTGGAGCCAAGGCTGGTAAAGAAGGACCTCTGTGCACTTCAAAGCCCCTCTTTGAAGTCACTTCCACTTCAAAGGCACAACTGGGTATAAGTACTGGGTCTCTTACCCCACCAATTCAGACACTTCCAGACCTGTAAAGAAACTCTGCCAGGAAGAAGGACTGCTGTGCTGGTACAAGGACTGGTACTCTGCTGGACTGCTGCCCTGGAAGAACTGCTTTTCTGCTGTGCTGCCCTGCTGCCAGCTAAAAAGGAAGTGTGCCCTTGGAGTTCTTTTTTCTTTATTAGGTGCCAAGGAATGTCATTGGTTGGTGTAAGAATCTGAGGGCATATTTACAATCGACATCGATGCATCAGATTTCTTGCTTCTACCGCAAATGCCCTAACGACGCCATGGATGCACTGTATTTACAATACAGTGCTCCATGGCGCAAGGTTCACGGATGTGTCTGAAATTCTGACACATCTTTTGATGCTAAAGTGACGCATTGCTGGAGTTGGTCGTAAGACTGATGCAACTCCAGCAATGCGTCAGAACACAGAGGCGAGCCCCATGTTAAAAGTCCTGCATCAATCCTTATGCATGGTTTGAGAAGGTATAGCGATTTTGACGCAGTCAAGTCATAGAGTGACGCAGTGAAAAGTTGTAAATTTCACTGCATCGGTTTTACATGGCTTTTAGTGTGGGAACCTCTACCCTGCATACATTATACCTGGCGCAGGTATAATGTGACGCAGGCCTCTGCAAACTGACACATTTGCTGGATTTTCTTCTAAATCCTAAGATTTAGGGTTGGGCAGGATCAGCACCTCTAACACAACTTCTAGAGGTCCTGGACCTGGGGTAAAACAGTTGGGGGGTTAGGACTTACTTCAGTTAGAGGCCAGGTGCAGTGTTCAAGGTCTCTGGAGCTTATGTCCTTGTAGCTGACGCAGAAGGCAGCCAACTAGTTCTTGAAGTCACTCTGGCTATCCTAGGTTTAAGCACCATGCCCTATCCTCCTTCAGTCAGTAGGGCAGCAAGGCAGTCCTTCCATCAGCAGTGCAGCAGGGCAGCAGCTAGCACTTTTTAAAGGTAATAAGGTAACCCAATGTTATCCAATGGGAGAGATAGGCTTCACAGTAGTGAAAAACAAATTTAGGAGTTTCTCACTACCAAGACATGTAAAACGTGAAAGCACTTGTTCAACTTTTTACATACACTGCACCCTGCCCTATGGGCTGTTTAGGGCCTACTTTAGGGGTGTCTTATATGTATTAAAAAGGAAGGTTTAGGTGTGGCAAATGATTTATTTTACCAGGTCGAAATGGCAGTTTAAAACTGCACAACTACAGGCTGCAATGGCAGGCCTGAGACTTGTTTAGAGTGCTACTTTAGTGGATCGCACAAGGAGTACTGTCTCCCACTAGTAGCTTTTAATATACTAACATTTAATATACAGGCCCTGGGTATATGTAGAACCACTTTACTGAGGAATTATAAGTAAATTAAATGTGGCAATCAGGTGTAGGCCAATTTGACCATGTTTAAGGGACAGAGCACAAGAACTTTAGCACTGGTTAGCTGTGGTAAAATGCACAGAGTCCTATTGCCAACAAAAACGAAATTCAGAAAAAAGAAGTGGCGAAGGCAAAAGGTTTGGGGGAAGACCACACCAAAGTTGACAGGTCTAACAGTTCGGCCTTTGGGGCATTGAGCAAAATACCTACCTGGGGACCCAATGTATTAAATGTCTGGTTGCAAAGAAGTCTGGATATTTTGCAGGCTTGATGTATCACCTTATTAAATCTCTTTCCAGCCACATTGTCTACCATTGCATTTTCTTCACAGCTCAACTCTGGATCAATGAAGAGTGAATAGCATGCCAAAGTGGCATAACCCATCTCGCGGACTTGTGGTGAACCAGATGTAAAATTCTTTTCAGGGTTTTTGTCTCTTGGTGGACATCTGAGGCCACCATACACCTACTGATCTACACTTTTTCGTGCAGTCTGTTTCTGGTGTTTTGAACCACATCCAAGCTCACTGCGGCTGTGATAAGGCAGCTTAGCATTCCAACGCTGTGGTGACACATGACAAGTTCATGAGGCAGTTTCATCAGAAAGATGAACAAGATTGTGTGACATTTCCAGTACTTTGATGAGCTCAGCCATTTATTTGAAAACTGGAAATTCAGTCCTGGTAATTTTTGTTATAACATGGATGACTAAACACTGACTTCCTGTGATCTGGCATTTACCTAGGGTTGCGGTGTTGAGGGAGGCATTCCACAGAGAATCCATTAAAATCAATTGAAGTAGCTGCCATCAAAATCACTTTTTTAAATATATTTTGATTAAATCCTAAGTTTATCGTTCACATATTCTTATTCTGAAGAAAGGGGTTGGTTTGAAAAATGCACCAATTGTATTACATTATTGTTTTATTCATTTTGTAATATATCCTATTGAATTTAGGACACTCAAAAGTCCATTATAGTTTGTTTACTGAGTAAATATACAAATGACAACCAACATCATTTTTTGTAAATAAGGGTTTCTATTGAAAATTTCTTGGGTGGCTGATAATTTCCTTTACATTCAAGTACACCAGAGTCCTCCTATTTTTGTTACTCAAAGAATTAAAATGCTGCAAATATCATGCAATAGGCATCCCCCAGCAGAAGAAAGTTTTGGGATTGACAGGGACCATATATCTCAACTTTGATTGCAATTATGACACCCACCATATGGATTTCTAATACTGTAGATGTAAACAGTAGAGAAGAGTAGAAAACCTACACATTACACAGAAAAGCTCACATTCATCTTTCACAGCACTAAGGGCCTGATGTACAAAGTTTTTGTAAGTTGCAAACCATTGTCAAATGGTTTGCGGCTGTTAAAATGAGCTTGTACAATGCCGCTAGGCTTTGGTTCGTTAAAATTGCACAGTGAACCGAATGTTTACCAAATTCTTATTTTGTTGTTTAAATTTGCTCTTCCTAAATTGCAATATACAATTACATAATTTCAATCCATATGTTCTAATCATTTGCAAATTGCGAAAAGTCACAAATAGAGCAAATAGAACGTGCAATTTACCATCAAGTGGAAGCAGATGGTAACCATGAGCAAAGTATAAAACTTTACCCATAATGCAATTCCAACTTTCAAAATGGCAGCACTCTATTCTATGGTGAGGAAGATGTGCATCATAAAAGCACAGCACAGGAAAAGAAAGATAAGAAACCTTTTTAAAAAGAGGGTGATTCTTCGCCTGACTGATAAGTTGAAAGCTGTTTGTTGGCAGGCATACCCAAAACAATGAGGCTTTATCTACACAAAATTAGATATTGTGGAGCCCACATTTCCTAACATCTGGTAGTTACCAGGGCACAGTACAAGTTGGTGGGTTTAATTCACATAGTGCTCTGTGAAGGGATATCCGTAAGTTACTAGATGTCATGCTAGAAAAGATAAAAAATGCATATTTTTTTCCAAACACTCCTGCTGATTGGCAATCTACAAAGGTACAATTGTATTCAATTGTGCAATTCTCAAACATTTTTGGATGTATGGATGGAACCCCTGTCCCCATTTACTGCCCCGTAAGAGAGAAAGAGCACCTTTATCGAAATCAACACTGTCTCAAACGATGGTGTGTAATGCCTCATCACTGACAAAGTACCACATGTTCCTGGTAGCACCGATGACTCATATTTGTTGGCACTGTGCATTGCCTAGCAAGAGGAGAGTGTGGAGATGGCAGGTTGCCTGGTAAGGCAACTTGTTAACAGTAATTGTGGTAGTTAAAAAGTTATGTTTAGTGTGCACTCAATTCTAAATACATACTTCGTGTTACAGGTGACAGTGCGTATTTCCTAATCCTGTGGATACTGACACCATACTTAAATTCATGAACAGCGAGAGAGGAGATCGATTTTTGCTTACTAACAAACCAGATCCATTATCAAAAGAACAACTGTTTGAAAAGGAGGTTTAGCTGTTTGCACAAGAATGGCGATGCACTAAAATATGATCCAGCCACTTGTTGTAAAATAATAGCTACATTAGCCATGTTATACAACATATCAATTTAAAAAAGACATTACTTTCTTTCCGGTAAATGAGAAACAGCATTTCCCTTCGACTTTAACCAGCAGGACAGGATGCTGCAAGAACTGCTGAAGGATGCACATGCAATACTAGTATTACAAACAACTACTTTTGAGGTATGTAAGACACAAATATTTTGATGTTGATATACAGTATATTTTTCTGTTGATATCCTTCAAACCTATTTTCATTTTTTTTAACATGTTTAACAAATATCATTTATTTTCTATCTTAGACCTGAGGAGCATAATATAAATATAATGTTGACAGAGTTTGCGCAGTTTGAAAATATTGGGGGTTATAAAATCAATCATAATAAAACTGAAATCCTGCTACTCGATACAGGCTGCCAAATTCTTCCGAGTAATCTTCAACAGCAAGCCTGCTCCCCAGAGCCGATTCGATAACTGGGGATATATGTTACAAATCGCTATGAGGAACTTTTTTAATTGACTTACGGGGCAATGGTTATTAAGGTTAGAAACGTATTAGATAGATGGACACTTCTTCCGCTTACACTAATGGGACATGTTGCTCTCATAAAAATGTCTATTCTACCATTATTAATTTTTCTTTTTACAAATGTCCCGATAGGAATTAATATGTCGTATTTTAAAGAATTGGTAAAAAGTAGTAAAAAGGCATCAAGGGTAAAATTGTCAGTGCTTCAACTCGACACTAGTCAAGGGGGGATGGCATTCCCCCAAGTACGAACTTATTATGTAGCTACTTTTTTAGATATAATGGCTCGTTTGTTAGATGGTAAGGCATCGCTGGATAGTTTTTTTGTGGATAAAATGGTGCAGGATGCAGAATGCCAGATTCTGGTTTTTATCAAGACCGCCAAACTCCCAAAGAAAACTAGATATAAGCCATTACAGGAGTTTGGGGTCAGATAAGGTTTTTTTTATTTTATGAAGACAGTCAGCTGTGTATGAGTATTTGAAGCTTGCAGAATGTAAAAGTTTGAGCCTTTATATATATCCAGAATAGCCAGATAAAGTTTGGGGAAAGTAATGGCTTTAGGGAACTCGGTCATTTTATAGTAGGGGGGAGGCATTTAAATTGGTAGGAGATCCAGGCTAGGTGTGGAGCGAGGTGCAAGCCCTTTTTTTAGGGTATTTCCAGATTATGCAACTGCTGAAAAAATACTGCTCCCCATCTAGTTCCGCCTCAGTATCCGTACTGGCTGCCCTTTATAGAACTAAGCTAAGGGGGGTTGGAAATTGGTACAGACTTTTAAGGAGCCAAAGGGAATGCTCTATAGTAATAAGCTTTTTAGATAAAATCACCCAAGAAACACAATGCACCTTTTCAGAGTCTGAGTGGCAGGGGATTTCGCTGCATGGCAATAAGGCATTAAGAGCGGCAAATTTTAAAAGAATGTCATTTTTATCCCGCTGGATGGCTTACTATACTCCAAGAGCATTACACAAGATGCATTCAGAAATAGAGGATAGATGCTTTCGTTGTCATCAACTGGTACAGGGGATGATGGCTCCATATCTTTTTTACTTGCCCGGTCCTAGCCCAGTTTTGGGAGAAAGTGTTTTCCGCCCTTAACTATGGTTTACAGAGAAAATTAAAACCAGAAGCGGAGATAGCACTCTTTGGGGTAGTAAGGCAGAGCCAAAACGTTCCAATTTCCAAAGGAGAGGAAGCATTCATAGCAACATCCTCTTTAATGGCACGGTCCCTGATTCTTCAGAATTGGAGGTCAACTAAAGTGACAGTTTATCTAAACTGGCATAAAAAAATGCTTTGTACAAAATCATTTGAGGAAGCCAATGCAAAAAGGGTAGGTGCTATTAAAAGATTTTCAGCTGTGTGGAAGTATATGGACAAAGTAGAAGGTCAAGTAGTTAACTTAAGTTACATGGTTTAATTATGATATCAGTGGAATCGCTGAAAGCATTGCACTTTATTCGACAATATCCAGGTATAGTGAGGAGGGAGACCAGATTGGAAATTGGGTGATGGGGCACAGAAGTATGATATGGATTAACTTCATTGGGAAATAGTCAAGAAAAGCCCTTTATGGGAGTTAAATGCACAGCACTTTAGTATGAAGAGGTATTTTAACTTTTTGTTTTTCCATAATGTTTATTGCCTCGGGACAAGAGGTAATAATGAATGTAATACTAAGGAATAGGAGATCTAAATGTTATAAATTAGATTACTGTGTATGAAGATGAAATTAATAGTTTGATCATGTATAAGATGGAATGGACAGTGCTGACGCTTGTTTTTTTTTTGGTTTTTTAAGGGCCTGAGGGTTCATCTATATGTATTTTAGGATTAGTTATCTTCCTAATAATGTATAATTATTGTATATGTTTCTCCATGCTGAGTAATGAACATGATCCAATACCCTAACTAACTAGTTTCTCTATTGAGATGTACCATGTTAATAGATTTTGTATTATGTTGTGGGAATTCTCATATTTTAAGTTGATCTGGCACTTTGAAGGACCGAAAGCACTGCACTTTATTATCTGCACTTTGGGTAGGCTGAATTTCTGGCGTTACCACGTCTTCAAAGGATGAGATTTTAAAACGCTTGATTCGCTGGTTTAAGATAAGAAGAAGCATTTGATTTTACGAGTTATAAACAGTTATATTCATTGTGATTTTTGATGATGTATGGTTTTTGTTATAATTCTGCTCAGTAAAAAATAAAAACATAAACATGTTTAACAAATATCCTTAGCAATAGGTAGCTAACTGGCTTGCTTTTAGAAACTTTGAAAATTCTATTTAGAAATACGACCATTTATTTTGAAAAAATTGAAATATTGTACTACTATTTACGTCTCAAACTTCTAGTAACAGTTCTTTCTATAGTACTTGATGTTAGGACTCCATTGTTTTTGACCACTCTGATTTCTTATAGATCGAGTTGTGCTTGGTTCGGCTGTTGCAGACACACTACTAACACTTGATGCCCCATCACTTTCTACCGGTATATTATTCGGCCTATTAGCTACATTAGCTGCCTCCATTTCCTCAAGTGTATTTGTCGTTTGTGCAAGGCTTCTGCGTACATCACCGCTGTAACGAACCATCTCTGTATGCATATTAGCTGTGAGTCAGCACATGGTTGTAGTAGCAGATGCCAGCCTTTCCACAGAGTGGCCTACAGCCTGTATGCAGACTTTTTGTGCCTTTGCTATGCCTATTTGCATTTATGTTAGCAGCATTCACTTGGCACAGATCATTCACTGCTTTTGTTATATCAGATATACCAGATCGTAAAATTGAATTTGACTAAGACATGGTTTTCCTAACCATTTTAACACACTTACAGAGCTCACAAGTGACCCTACACTATATTTGTTGTTCAGTTAACATATATGCATCTACAAAATGGCAATGTTTTGCTGCAGGGGTGCCAATGGTATGTCCCCTTATAAATCGCAAGCCACTTGCCAAGGGGCCCTGTCCTGTCCATCTAATAACTGGTGTCTTCACCTGCCTGTATTAGTTTGTGGTGTTGATTGTGTGTTAACAGCTGCTGTTATAGTGGAAGTTCGTCTTTAGTCTGTGGCTGGGTTCTCTGGATAGGTGCCTCGGTTTTGGAACCTATTGTATGCTATTTGATATTATGTACTTGATAATAGTTGTATGCTTAATATATCAAAATATTATTTCATTTTGTATAGATGGTATTATCATTTTTTATTTCTATTATATTTTGTATGTGCTACATATAAACATAATTTGCAATTTAAATATTATAGATCTTTTCTACATTAACCATTTTGATAAGAAAAGAAGACTCAATTCCCAAAGACTACGTTGCCCATGAGGCATTAGGCAAGGTAGACCTAACATCCTATGTGGAATGCCTTTACAATTTCTAAAAAGAAACGTGTCACTTTAAACTTATATATTTATTTTGTAAAAATAAAACTAAAAGGTGTTTGAATTTGAGAAATAAACATACTGAATTACAATCCTCTATGTCTTTTAGCTGATGTGTCAATTGTTGTAACTCCTAGCACTGCCTCTGATTACAAAGCCCATTAGACCTATTGTTCTATCGCAGGTGGGAGTGTTACAGTGCTGGGCCCTCTGCCTGTGCTGCAGCCTCCTGACTCATATTGGCAGTTTTTTCTTTGGTCCTCGACCTAAGGTCATGCCAATGCTTTCTTATTTCCTTTACGCTCCTGTTGACCCCCACAGCAATAATGTGTTCTTGGATACTCTTCCAAATCCTTTTAGTGGCCTCTGGAATTGTACTTGAGCTATTCTCAAATAATTCATAATTTGTGGCCACAGATTCTACCACCAAACGTTCTTGGTAGTGTTCCTGTGTCTCTTAGCTTGAAATCCTGTTGCCTTTCAAAGTTTAATCTAAGAAATGAAAATGTGTGCTGCTCTCCCTGGCTCTCAATTAATTCTTCTGATACCTTCTGTGTCATTCTCTTTCGCTATGACTTTCACAGTTATTTATGATTCTGTGAACTAACTTACGTCAAAAACGTAAACGTAAACGTAAAGTTAGTACTATTCTGTGAATACCAAAATGAGTAAGTGTATTCTGTGAATACCTAAAAAGTACTAACTTTACGTTTACGTTTACGTTTTTTGACGTAAGTTAGTTCTGTGAATCAGGCCCCTACTGTTTTGTGATTCAAAATGTGTAATTTGTTTATTATCGCTGTTTCCAAATTGCAAAATTGTATTTCATCACACACTATGTTCCAAATAGTTACAAATTAGGGTGTGCCCTGTGTGAATTGGCACAGGACCTTAAACTAAAAGTCATGACAAGCAACAGTTCTGGGGTATCTGATTTAATAACTATCCTTTTGCGAAGGGCTCTCTACATCCCGAGGATAAAAAAGGTGAGGCCTGTTCTATGAACTGCACACTAGAACTCACAACAGTGCATTGCTAGGGAACCTCTGTAGCTGAGCGGATCTCCATCCCTCCATCTAGGCCAATGGATCAGTATGCATTGCGCGTGTACCCTATAGTTCCCTATGCTTTAAGAATCCTGCTGTCCTTGACCTGCCCTGCTCGACCTTTGAGTGACTGCAGGCTCACGCCTCTTAACATAGGACCTGAGGGATAATTTCTCCTATTCAGGTAGTAATGATGCGATTATTGTAATTGTACATATCTGTATGAGGTGAAAGAACCACCTTTGTATTACTCCAATGGGAAAACACCGCTAGGAACATTTTTTCATGATAAGGTGTTATGAAGTTGCATCATTTCGCCTGGGCTCACCCTGCAGTGCTCTCTTTACTACAGAGAAGGTCTCATGCCCAGAAACAACAGCCCCTTCTTTAGGGCACCTCATGTGGGCACACTCCTCACACCCTCACAATGGCTTGGGATTTGCATTTGGGTAAGGCCCAATATAAAGGAGGGAATGCCTTTTTGACCATAACCTTGCACCATATTACAGATGGGGTGCAGTGGCAAACAGTCCCTTGGGATGGGTGCTAACAGTGCATTATCAGAGGGGCACAGGCAGTGCCAGGAACCCCACAGCAGTTACCCTCACAACATTATAGATTCATAGATTGCATCTTCCAGAAGAGGGTTCGTATTCACTGCCAATTGAAGGCCTGCCCATTGGCAGTGGAATTAGGGTGACCGGATCTTGAAAACCAAAAACCGGGACATTTTGGAAAAAGAGAAGAAGGACTACAATTTTTCATCCACGTTATGGCGCAGAATGACAGCTTTCATCAACATAGGATCACAGAAGATGCATTAAGAAAATAAATAAAATGTAATTTCTACAAGCAACATCATACCTATTAATTAAATTGCTTACTTATAAAATCTGCTAACTAGCACAGCTTTAGAACAACCAAAAAAGTGCCTCTCACTGTTTTCAGTCGACCCCCTTTAAAACCGGACATGAGCCAAAATTGCCGAAATCTGCTGGGACAGCTGATGAAAAACTGGGGCTGTCCGGGCAAATCCGGGATATCTGGTCACCCTAAGTGGAATACAATGCAACGTTTTAAAACCACCAGTCATGTATCAAGTACAGGCATGAACTGAGAGTTTGTGCTTGTACTGGAGAAGGCACTTCCTTTTGTAATCAGGTGAACTGCCATGTTCTCTGCGCTGTGTGCAACCACTTACACTGCAAATCAGTGCAGACAGGGAGTGTGAACCTTTTCTTGCAATATGGTGCCTGGTGCACAAAGTATTTCTCCTGTGCATTAAGGGGCACATTTACTAAACTTTCAAGTAAAGTTGCAGAGTTGCATGAAAGGGAGAGAGCAGAAATGCTGCATATTTACAAAGATATGGCACATTTCTGCCCTCTCCCTGCATTGGTGCACTGTGTACAGCCTACACCACTGCAGGCACACCCTGCAACATAGTGCAAGGATGCCTGTGTTACAGGCAGGATCGCTTATGTACAGGAAGGAACGCCCGCCTGCACAAAAACAATTTTTAGAGGCACTTTCCTCTTACTACGTGTACTGCAGAATGCAGTACATATGGAGAGGAAGTAACAAGGAGAAAGAAAGATATTTCTTCCTCGTCACACCTCACTTAGGTAGGTGTACCGTTTTGATACATTCCCAGGTTTGCAAGTCTTTGCACTAACCCTCGGAATATGCACCATTCAAAACACCCTAAACTACGTCAAATGCTTTAAATGACTGGAGATCAAATCAAAAGTCACCAAACAAGCTTTTTGAATTTCCCTGGGTTTAGAGCTTGGTGTTTTGCTATGACAAGCGATGTCATTACGTGGCTAAATTACAGTGGCGGCTCCTCCGCTATGGCGGAGGAGCGTCGCCCACTGTTTTTTCACCAGTACAAGAAAAAATAAAATGTTAATAACTCAGTTATCATTTAATTTTTTCCTTTTTCATGCAGGGCAGCGATGCGAGGCAGGGCGGGGCTGACAGAGCAGCCGGGGAGTGGTTTACCCCCACTCCTAAGTGCACATGACTGTTTGGCCGGCCCTCTCGGGCCGACCATAACAGTCAAGCGCACTTTCCCTCTTCTCCACCCAGGCTGCATTACAGCCTGGGTGGAGAACATGCACAATGTCCCTTCTGAGCACCGAGCGATGGCGCTCAGACCAATCCCAACGCTGCATTGCAGAGTTGTCATTGACTCAGAGGAGCCTGGATGCTTCCAGGCTGCTTCCTGTTCCTGCCGGCGGGAGGTGGAAAGACGCAACCAGGAGGATGCGGCAAGCAGGTAAGTTGAAATATTTTTTTATTTAACCTCAACCCCCGACAGCCCCTCCACCGCTGATCAGTGCCGGCTGCCGCTGCTAAATTATTGAACTTTGAACCTGGAAACCTAGTTCCTCTTCTCTGCTTTTTCTCTTGATCAAAAATCACTTGACAGAGGACAACTTACTTTACTTCCCTGTGACTATAATTGTGAATATTTGCACTGTAAAGTAAGTAATTTTTAATAGCCTGTTAAAGCATAGTCCCAAACACCTCAACCACTGATATAACTATGTTATTGCTCATGATCTTATTAAATATGTATAGTTTTTGACCAAAACATCTTTTTACAAAAATATAAAATCCTCTGTTAACTCTGCACGTTAATTTTTTCATTCATGTTTCTAACAAACAGTCTATTGATAAATGCTGCATCTTTCTTTCGTTGTCTCCCACAACAAGCCTTTTGGAGGTGCCAGTGACCAGCATCTTCACTAGTTCCAGGATAGTGGTAAAATGCAGTAGGATTATTTTGAATTTATTATTGACATCAATACACCATCATCCAAGGGCAAACTTGAGTGGGGGTCAAGAACAAGCCTTCTGGCTATCCATTAGGCAAGGCTAGGAGTGGTGGCAATTATTTGTCTATACGGTCATGATATTGCCTATAGACTGTGTAGAAAACAAGTAAAACAAAAAGAGAGAAACATTCTGCTGGACTTATCTTTCCCTCAAAAAAGTATAATGTAAAACAATTAAAAATAAGAATCGTTTTTTCTTTCTTTTCATCTTTTCCTGTTTTTCTCTAACACCCTAACAGATTAAAAAGGGTCAAACTGCACAAGTTTTGTGAAAATGTTATAGTTTTACACTTGCAAAAAATTAACTTTTTAGTTTTAATCTTCCAATTCATTTGCAAACAATACACATCTTCCCACTTAAGTGAAATTTTATTCAACCATTTTATACCTATATTTCCCTAAGGCAATTACTAAGTAAAATTAGATAACTAATTGTTTTGGGGCCTCTTATATATTTGCCCTCTCTTGACTATTTGCAACCTATTTTGGTAAGATAAAGCCCTGAGATTTTACAAGCTTTTGTGCAAATATATCCCTCGTGGAGGTCAAAGTTCCTAATGATCAAAAAGGTTTTCCAATTGAGTGCTGTATCAACCTTAATCATAGAAGCGAGGTTGTCATCTCTGTACATCTATGTATCATGTATATGTATTACATAATTATTATCACAGATCAAGGGAGGGAAAACTTTAGAAATGGTTTATTTAAGCATCAAAAACACATATCAAACAATAGAAAATATAGTGTAGCATGTACTTTCCTTGATCGTTAAACAACTAGATTGTTAAAAAAAACTACCACTATTCACAAACCTCATATGTAGAAAATAAAAGAAACAAACTGCACAGTCAGAGAGCCTAAGCTGCAGTTCTTGTCAGTGGTAAGGCCTAGGCCCACACTTTCATACAGGCATCTCTCCAGCCTCTTGTACATTCCAGTGGCGGCTCGCCGAGGAGTGGTGCGGGGCGGTGGGGCGGGGAGGGGCAGGGTGGGGAGTAGTGGACTCAGACTTACTACGGACAGAACTCCCTCTGAGTTCTGTCCGTCGTATGTCCGAGTTCACTATCCCCCCACCCTGCCCCTCCCCTTCCCTGCCCCTCCCCTTCCCCACCCCACCGCCCCGCACCACTCCCTCGGCGTGCCGCCACTGGTACATTCCCTTCATCCAGACCCCCTGAACACCAGCCTGGCCAGGAAAGAGAGTTTGACAACACACACCTGCTTTTAAAAAGAGTTATGGGTAAACAAAAACCTCAGTGACTAGCCAATTGTCCATTTATTAATCTTTTGGTAATGTTGCTTCCCCCACCTTGTCCAAGGGAGGGGGAGTGCTAAGAGCTGGCCCATTGCCTGCTAAACATCTTGGAATTGCTTAAGGGTGGGCAGAGTTTGGTGAGCCCCTGGCTTGCCCCGGAGTGGGAGAATTGCTGCTTTTCCTTCATAGGCTTGCCTACAGACCTGGAGGTTTCTAAAGCCTCTGCCTTGTGTGGTATCCATCAAAAACACTTCACAGGATAATTCTAGTTGGTTGAAGACTTCAGTTTATTCCACAGAGAAGATCTCAACCATCACACAAAGATGCTAAGGGCAACTGTCACAGTCCTAACATTCTTCCTTCAGCCCTCAGATGACAAAGCTCATGACATACATAGAGTTCAATTTGAAAGAAGCCTGATGACATACACAGTGTTCTGAGAAGCCAAGCTCAGGTGCCACACCTTGTTTTATCCAATGATAGAGGGTGTTCTTTTTCTCTCCCTGCCTTTTTCAAGGACCAGAAGGGCCCTTTTGATTTGAAACGCATTTTGATTTGTGTGGACTTCAAGCAACGCAATGTTGATGGTATAGTCTAACTAGCTGCCCTGTAGCAAGAGAGTCTAATTACCTGCTGGAATAAGATAGTTTTTACATGGATTTCTTATTTTAGTTGTTGTGAATAAAATATTATATTATTGTGGAACTCTTAGCATTACTATTGCTTTTCTCATTTATACCAATGTGATTGTTGTTTTATGAAATGTGTTCTCCTTGGGGTGTTTTGTATTCTGTATGCCAGTACAGCTACTGGTTTTGAGGGTTTAAACTGAGCACAGGGCTAAGTGGACTAGTCCAACCCTTAACCTTGATGTTAAGCAAAACAAATAACTCCTCCCATGGCTGCAGAGAGTTGCATCAACAGTCCAGCTCACAGGTGCAAAAAGAGCACTGGTGTCACTGTCAGCTGTCCTGTTCCTCCTTCACTCTCTCATAAATTAGGGTGAAGGAAGCTAGGGCCAGCTGACAGTTGTTCCAGTCCTCCTTGCCCACTTTATACACTTCTTCTGTCTGTTTAGTCATTGTTTGATTCCTTCAAATCTTGTTACAGTGTCAAAATCCAACCTATTGATCAATCACTTCAAGATTTTCTTCATCTTTCTTCTGTGTCTTTAGCTTACTTCCACTATATTAGTACTGATACCCTAACTATAACCGAGTACTTCTACTCTAAGATATACTCTTGTACCTCTACCAGGGCCTTTACCCTATTTCCACTAGCCAAACGTATACCCTAGTATCCATCACAATGCCACAGTTGCTGCCTCTGCCCAATAACCCTTACTTTTAACTACATCCTTTTGCTGCTATCCATAGGTATTCCTCAGCACCTCTACCTATATCCTAGTTCCTGTAAAGCAACCATACTGCAGAACCTCATCCCTTGCTTCACCCTAATAACATTACCACTACTTATACAGCCACCTTTTCTAGTTGGTGTCCAACACTTTAGAGCATCAGTGCAAAATCATCATCATTTTACTGTCAGATCAAATACAAAAATTCATAAACACACACATCAAATTGCACTATAAAATCGGTAAAACATGCAGTACAATATATTAAGATCAAGAGAGAAATTAATTAATAGAAAAATATATAATCAATGTACACAACATATAAGTTCAAAATCAGACGGGCAACAATTTAACCAGTTTAAGGCCTAAAAGCGCCAATTGATCAGAACTTAGACTACATAGTGGGCTAAGAGGGGAGAGAAGCCAGTGTGCACAATTGAATCTGCCATGCTGTGTACAGACATTTAGATACAATAGTTATCACAAAGATGCTAGAGTTGCTTTTGCAGATTAGTAGTGCCTTTACCTGATTAATTATCCCCAGCAGTTGACACATTAGTGCAATCCATCAAGATCTGGGGTTAGAATTCACCGGGAGAAAAAATAATAAGTGCTACATTGTAATTACACAACAGACACATTTTAGAACTGTTCGTGGATGATTGCCAAGAGGAAGTCAAATATGACCTTGAAAGAGTGGGATTGTTATACTCTAGGAATTCCTCTGCCTTAAATACATGTGAAAGAGTCAGAATACTGCGATCTTAACCACGTGTGTTCGGACCACGTAAGCGCTACCATGGTTGCCTTAACCATGCATATGCCTTAACCACACATATGCGTGGTTAAGGCAGTGCGCGGTCCTCCTGCTGGCTAGACAGAACACGGTGAAGTTGGAAGCAGGAAGACGCTAGGAAGAGACGTGGTGAGGTAAGTGGGGCTGGGGGTAGCTTTCAGGGCTGAGGGGGTTGCATGGGGGGGTCGGGTCGGGATAGTTTTAGGGACAGCACGGGGGTCAGGTAGTGTATGTAAAGGGGCAGGGTTTTCGGCCTTAGGGCAGGGGAATGGGTAGTTGGGGTAGTTTTTAGGGCTGGGGGGTCGGGTAGGCCTCAGGACAGTGGAAGGGGTTGGTGTAGTTTAAAGGACAGCACGTGGGGTGGTTGGGGTCAGGGTACTGTAAGTAAAGGGGTAGGGTTTTAGGCCTTAGGGCAGGGGGAGGGGAAAGGGTCGAGTCAGCGTGGGGGTGGGGGGGTCAGGGTAGTGTTTGTAAAGGGGCAGAATTTCAGGCACAGCGCGGGTTGTGGGGCAGTCGGGGGTGGGAACAGGGTAGTGGCAAACTTAGCCACACATACCCCTTTACAATTCATGCCTATACCACAAAATTGCTTGGTATAGGCATGTGTGGTAAATGAATGCGTGGTAAAGGCGCATTCGTGGTTTGGGCTACGTGGTAGAGGCACGCGTGGTATAGCCATGCATGCCTCTATCATATTGTTGGGTCTTCAGCTCGAATGTGTGCGTGGATGCCACCTTGGCAACTGCGCCGGGGGAATACGGGAGTGTGGAATCTCGGCAGTTGGTGCTGAGACGTTAGCCTTGCCGGTCGTTTACCTTGTACCGGAAGAAATAAAGGATCTTCACAGACTTACCTTCGACTCAGAGCTTTCTTTGAACCCTTCATTTGGCGACGACCGGGAAACGTCCCTCGTTCCTCGACCAGCAATTCATTTCAGTTTCCCTTGGAGCCGGTTTCTGAAGCGGTCTCAGAGCTGAGTTATGGAGTGGTTTGGAGCTGCTTTGGCCACCTTCTTTCTCGTGATGCTGGAGGTGGGTGTTTCATCAATCCCATGCTGCGCCCTTGCCTTCCCAGCGAGCGTACGGATTGGCTCATCAAGCCCATTTCCACCCTTCCTCGGCCACACCGCTCTTCAAATTGGTGCCTTCCCAGCAAACACACAGATTTGCACATCAGGTCCAGTTCCACCTTTCCTCGGAGCTGGGACACAGATTGGTGTTTCGTTGGTCCCGCCTTGCCCTCGGTCACACCTGTCAGATTAACCTGTTACAGGCCACTGCAACCTACTCCTCCCAGTTGCTTAGCAACTTCGGAGTCAGGGTTGTTCAACCTGTCGTCAACAGTTAAAGACGAGCAGATCCACAGTGATCTGCACACCATTACCGTTCTAACAGCTAGTCTCAGCTATCCTGCACAGTCATGTATATTAATCGCACAAAGTTTCCCTTTTAGCAAGTGTCTAAGCAGAGCTACTGATCCACGGAATGTGTACTCTCCATTTCAACATTGGATAAGTTTCTACTAATAGAAACTGTTGTGCGCATCGGTGATATGCACACCTAGGTATTGTGAGTACCTTTTTTATTGCTTTTGTGGCTGTTAAATCCATTTATTTTATCTCATTATGGATTTCTACTGCTTAGATTTAATACTGCAATGTTGTGAAATCTTCCTGTATTTGTATATGCCACAATTGCTGTTATCTTATCCCCTTTTCATTCTTGTGTAATTCAGCTAACATGCAACAGGGTGTACTTCCTTCTATTCCCTTCCTTTCCACCCCGGGCAATCCCCCTGTTGAGTGGGAAGCGTGGTTAGAAGGTTTGAGGCATACTTAGAAGCCATAGAAGGAGAGGTCTTTACTCAAAAAAAGAAGCTGGCATTGTTACGCCATTCTTTAGCCACAGAAGGCAGGATGGTCCTCAAACATCTACCCACAGCAGTAGTTTTGGGTGAAGGAGATTCCATTGATGAATACGTAGCGTATGGGGGCAAACCAGTGGAGATTCTAGGGGAATTTGACAGTGAATTACACTGTAAAAGTCACAGTACCCATCCAACAGTTTATGTAGCAAAAGAAGG
The DNA here is from genome assembly GCA_963921515.1 of Calotriton arnoldi. Taxonomy (NCBI): domain Eukaryota; kingdom Metazoa; phylum Chordata; class Amphibia; order Caudata; family Salamandridae; genus Calotriton; species Calotriton arnoldi. Next base: position 215,081 of record CAWUFW010006028.1, on the reverse strand, counting down.
ACCCAATTTATTAGGATGGTTAGAGCAAGATAATTTAGGCATCATTCTTGACCCGAACAGTCCTGAGCAAGTGTTGCTAAGGGAAGATTATAAATCTGTGTGGGCATTTCAAGACAAGAAGTAGGAAGCAAGTTACCCTGAAGTATTTTGGGAGGATTTAGGCAGAATTAAAGGATTCTCTCATCGTATAATCTTGAAGGATGGGGCCAAACCTGTAGTCCATAAACCTGGACGTGTACCTTTTGCCATGAGGAAAGAATTAGAACAAGAACTAACACGCTTATGTAAACAAGGTATAATCGAGCCAATAGAAAGCTCTGAATGGCTAGCCCCCGTAGTTGCAGTCCGGAAAGCCAATGGCTCTCTTAGGATGTGTATTGATTTGAGAGATCTCAATGAGAGGATCTGAGTAGACAGACATCCTTTGCCCAGTATCACCGAAATGTTAAGCTCATTGAAGGGGGCCAAAAAATGTTCTACTTTAGACATGTCCTCGGCCTACCATCAGGTAACTTTGCACAAAGAGAGTCGTCATTTGACTTCTTTCATTACTCTGTCTGGTACTTACAGGTTCAAAAGAAGGCCATTCGGATTAGCGTCAGCTGCCTCTGTATTTCAGAGAATCATTGAGGTAATGTTTGAGGGTGTTCCACACGTGAGATGCTTTCAGGATGACATTTTAGTGTATGGGAAAGATATGGAGTCTCATGATAAGACCCTAGCTGTGGTGCTTTACATTCTTAATAATAAAGGATTCACAAATTGTACAGGCTGCCCATAGTGACCGATGTTTTACTTTGTTCAATGAACTTTGCCCAAAATCTGTTCTGCACAATAGCCTTCATGGATGCACAGATGGATAACGGATCATTCCAACACTTTCTCAAGTCTAGTTTGAGTAGAGCCTGCTTATTATAAGCCAGACAGGAAATCCTCAGGTCATTGTGACAGATAATGATATTTGTGATGGTGTCAATTCTTTAGTACTCCATACTCAGATCCAGTATAAAATCGGGCTCAGCTTGACAAGTACTGAGATGGGTTTTAGAGCAAGGTCAAGTCTCAAAGGCATCAATAGAGTGCCATGACCGAGATTAAGGAGGGACCTAATAAAATTGTTTTCATCATCCCCAGAGTTGACATATTGCGGTGGCCCTTCAAATCTGCACCATACAATCCTGATTTGAGTATTAGAGATCTCTATTGTCGGAAAAATAGTGTGAAAGGGGGCCTTTTCCCCAAACCTAACTAATGCTGATGCTGTGTGTTTGATCAATAAACAACTATTGGAGATTTGGGATGACCATGCCATCCTTGTTGCACAGTCTAATCCCTAAAATATTGAATTATTTTACTCTCTTCAAGTCATTGGATACCAAGTGCATGTTCCCTTTTAGGATCTTCCATTTATTGTAGACCATAAACTTAATCTTTAAAGCATTGATTTCAAAACCATGTAGCTCATAAAACAGTGAGGATCTGTTTGCAACCCAACTACAGTTTTGGAAATTGATGGAGCAGGATTTCGCAAAAAGAAACCTGCTCGAATTAACACCCCCATAATACGTACTAACAGTATGCAGTGACAGTTTAACATACACATTACATAAACACGTGGGAAACCGCTTTGCGCATACGTGTACTAATATGAACTAATGCATTAAAGAACTAGGCCGCACTTTACATTGCGCCTCTAAAGAAACAAAACTAATGCATGAAATAACTAGGCCGCATACTAAAATGCGTTTCGAAAGAAACAGAATTAATGCATGTTTAAGCTGCATTTTATATTTTGCATCTTGCATCTTGCTTTAAGTTCAATGAATAATACCGCTTTTGCCTTAAACTTATGCTAGGAAAACATGTAACAGGGGATAGTGCAAAGGTGGGTGGTAAACAGTGAAAAATGCATTTCTATGTAATTAATGAATGCTTATGTTCTATTTGCCACAGTGAGCTGAAGTGAGTCTCCATTATTCTGAAGTTGGCCAGATAGAAGAGGGGCTGGAGTGAGAGCGAAAATGTCATGACAATGCAGCCAGAAGTACTGAACGCTGCAGATGATGAACACTGGTTCAAGGCTAAAGCAGCACAGAGAACATTGATTGCCTGCCAAAAGGATGTGACTGACCGTAGGACTAAAGATTGCTTCTGCGGACACTGTGGGAAAGATGTGCGAAAATGTATCAAATGTATCATATAATAGATCATGTGAACGAGTTAGTATTAGGTAATGAGAAGGGATGTAGAATTATATTCATGAACAACTAATGAATGAAATCACAGTGGTGTGATGCACCACCTCCCCGAGCATCCAATGAACTGTCGAGTTTCGTGAAATGTTTCAACTAATGTGGGTTGGACATGTAGGTTTTAGGGTATAACTGGGGTGCCTTTAGGGGTGTGGTTAAGAAGGAGCGGTAGGAGATTGAGTAGGGAGATGCGTCGCTGTCCGTCGGTTTGCAGAGAGGCCTAGCTGTTCCTGTCCCTGTTCTGTTCCTGTCTCTGAAATCTTTGTTCCTTGACTCTAGTTCAGGGAACCCCCACTGTCCCCTCGGCCAAGGGGGTGGTATTTCACAGATCATTTGGGTTTGTATTATTCTGACTCGTACTTTGCATAGTTATTGCAAATGTATTGTTTTTGCTGAAACTTGTGTCTCTTCATCTATCCACTCTCTCATATACATATTGTTAGTTGGAATGAGTTTGATATTGTTTGCATTGCTGTTTTATTTTCTCTCCCATGTGTGAAATTCTTTGTTTGCATTGTGACCTGTGTACTAAGAGCATAACCCTTTAATTGAGATCAAACTTTGTTTAAAACTTACCGAGAGTTTGGAGTTATTTAGCTGTTTAGATAGTCAGTTAGTCCTATTATTACCATCAACTTCTCAACTAATTGGTCCATCGACCGAGAGGAAAGAGAGTTGATATACAGGTCTAGTTATGTATTTAGATTTGTTAAACATGAATCTGTGAAGGAAACATTTTTCACGTCTTTTAAACTTGACCCCCAGCGCATCAGGGATTTGGGTGAATGTGTATGGGCCATTGTATGAAATATTGATGAGTATTGATCCCTGATTAAGTGTCGCGCTGGATCAGTTTTCTGGTAGCAGAGGATGGTTTAATTATTGATTAGTTTGGTAATAATTATTGATTATTGATTATATATTTTAACAAGACAAAGTTAGTGTTCTGTTCTATGTTGTCTAGAAGTAAAGGTACAGAGGTACCTGGGGAATCGTGGAATTTAGCCTAAAGTAGGCAGAAGAAGAGTGTTGATAAAGAAATCACACTGCAGAAGTACTTTGTCCGTTGTAATATTACTATACGGCAGAAGGCTGTAGGTGTTATATTTAGAGACAATTTTGTATGTGAGAAGAGTATTTGAATTAGCGAAGGGTCCACTTTCGAAACTCTGGCCTTATCCCCAGAGGAGTACCAAGACCTCTTTTACACCAAAAAGTCCTCTTGCGAAACTTTGGCCTTATCCCTAGAGGAATAATAAGTCCACCTGTAGCTTGTTTGAAAGGTAAAATAGCGCTGGTCGTCGTTTTGCCTGAAGTGAAAAAATTTCTTGTCGGAAAGTGAAAACTATCTCTTTATTTAGAGGAGCAGACAAGGTAGCATTGTTTTGTGTTGTTACTAACAGACTTTTTGATTAAGAAAATTTAGAAAATATTGCCGTATTCTTTTGTAAGGGGAGGGTCAGTAGAAGGAGTAATACAGACGTCAGAAAAAGCCGCGCTGGCATTGGTCAGGCAGCGGGCATGTACCAAGCTGTGATTGGTTAGTTGGTGTGAGCCGCACTGACATTGGTTAAGATAGCAGATACGTAGAGAGCTGTGATTGGACGGTTGGTGTGAGTCGCACTGGTATTGGACGAAAACTAGCAAATAGAATAAGAAGAATTACAGAAAGGATTCTTAGTGTATTTTGTTGTGATACATTTGCGTAAAGAGTCAGAAAAAATGAAGTTGTTAAAGAAAAAAAAGAATTTCTTTAAGAAGGATAAACCAATAGTGTCTAGAGAGGGAATTCTTATTCCCCCTCCAGGAACGCCTGCTTCCTATATAATGTTGGAGCGAGGATACCATACGTGTACTTGGTTAGAGAATTGGGTGGAATACACAAAGGATGATGGTGTTATAGCTTTTCCACAGCATGGTTCGTTTAATATGAGGATTTTGCAGAATTCGAGAAATGGAATGAATTCATTAGAGCCAAATCCCAGACCTACACAGTATGAAGGGTTAGAGGAATGGGAAGTAGAAGCAATGGAAAGAGAGAAATATCGAGGAGGTAGGAGATACAGAAATTTAATGACTAGGTACCCTTTTGAGAGAAGAGAGGACACAATGAAATGATGGAGGAGAGCTGTGGTAACCGAGGGTTTGTACCCAGTTTTAGTTGCTGACGACCAGACAGGAGGTAAATGTAAAGAGAAAAAGAAAAATGTAGAAACTTCAAGTTTAAGAGATGATGCAACGATTCTGATGATGAGTTATTAGAGGATATTATGACCAAAAGATCTCTGCCCTATCAAGAGAATTCAGTTGAGGTGGCTCCAAATTCACCCTTTATGGGAAATCTATTAACCCCACAGATTGCGGTCATGGCTAGAATAGTGCGAGAAATATAATTGGACATACTAAATAAGGCAAGAATAGAACAGGTCCAGAAATTAAATCAATTGAGTCTGAATGCAGAAGCATTAACGATACCGGTAACAATTGGTCCCGTAGTTCCATTGTATGGAGAAAAACAGAATGTATCAAAAGTACATACGTTAGCAGTTCCTAGGAGTAGCGTCAGGAATGGAATAGTGACGGTAGTGAATGAGGATGGACAGGCTGACACAAATACTACATTGTTAGATCTTCCAGTGTGAGAGATGATAACAGAAACCCCTAGAAGAAGTGTACAAATAGATCCAAGGAGAATAGGGCTGAATGTTATTTCAGTGACAGGGAGTTCAGCAGGTCCTTCCCCAGAGGAATTGAATGATTGGATACAGGGAATGGAAAGGCAAAAACCTCAACCACAGAGTATAAATGTGAGCCAATTGAAAGTGGATTTGGAAGAGATGATTATTGGTACAATAAGTCCAGACAGATTAGGGACTTACCGAGATGATGAACTATTGTTTTTGTGTAAAATCATTACATGGAGAGCGAGGAATCTACATGAGAAAATATCAGAAGCTGCTAGTGAGTATGGAATAGACATAGAAAAATCGAAAGTGTTGCAGAAATCATACAGATTGGCTTTCACTGATTAGAGAGTTTGAATGCATCCGGGAAAAGATTGCAAATAAAAGAGTTGATGAACATTCTGAAAAAATGGGGAGATGTGGAACGATGGAAAGGTAGATGGACGAGAAAGAAAGAAGAAGCTGCTGGTAAAGGAGAGTCTATGTTTCCGTGAAAAGAAACAGAACAAGTTGAAAGGGTTTGTCCGATGAGAGAGGTTCCAGGTGGTGGATATGTTCATGTTCCATGGTCAAGACATGATATATTGTCCTTTACGAATGATTTTCCCAGATTAAGAGAGAAACCAGTTGAGTGGTGCAAACAGGTGCAGAGGTTTGTAAAAGTTTCAAAGGTTTTGTTAAAGGATTTAGATGGTTTGTTCGAGATTGTTGTACCAGCTGATCTGTGGACAGAATGTAAAATCACTGCTGACTGGCCAAAAGAAGAATATCCTAGAGATCCTAAAACAGGTGCACCATCCGAAAAGGTGATGAAAAAGTACAATCAGGTGATCATTTTCTTGAAAGGGAAAATTTCCCCAAAAGAAACAGATTGGGTTAAGATAGACAGAACGACCCAAGAACCGAAAGAGTCAGTGAATGCTTATTATGAAAGGTTGTTACAAGTATTTAAACAATGCAGCAGATTTGAGAATATTGGAGAGAAAGATATGAGACATTTTGTGTATCGTTTTGTGTTTGGATTGAAACCGGAGATTAGTAATATGATTCAGCAACATTTGATCTGTTGGCAGAGTAAAACAATTGACAACATTTTGAGGTACGCAAAGTATTGTAGTGATGACATTGAATCAAGGCATAAAAAGTTAAAAGAGAAAATGATGTAGGCACAAGTGAAGGTAGCAGAGCAACAAGAAGTGAATAATAATCCCCAGACAGGTTATCAGATGAATGGTCAGAATCAAAATGGTCAGGTACCCAATGGAGGTAGAGTTAGAGGTAAAATGAGTAAAGAAGAGGCTAGGAAGAAATTTCCTTATAATGCGTGCGGAAAGATTGGACATTGGAAGAACGAGTGTAGATTTGCTCAAAAGAATAATGGGGTAAATCAAAATTTAAATCCACAGATGCAGAATGAGGTGGTTGTGAAGCAGCAGCAACAGCAGCAGGTAGTTACTCCACAGTTACAGGTGCCACAAGCTCCCATGCCCAATAATGTGAATGCTCAAGTACAGAGGTACGGTGCGAACACTGGATTTCACGGAGGTGACCAGATTGGTAAGAATCAAAGTGTGCAAATGGTTCCGCAATATTGGTTGCAGTGCAATGAGAATGATTTAGACTCATCTCAATGACGGTGCCTGAGGGGGGAGGAGGAGTGCGTACTTGGCTCATCTTTAGCGTAGATCAGTCAGGTCCATTTGTCGAAGGTAAAGTGGAAGGTAATGATATTACATTCCTGGTGGACACTGGGGCTACCTGTTCTACTGTGAGAGCAGCAGAAATTCCAAACCTACCCCTCTCGGGGGAAACTATCCAAGTTGTAGGAGTTTAAAATCAGCATATTAGAACACCAGTCACAAATCCAATAGAAGTTCATATTGGAAGTTTCAGAGACATGCATTGTTTCGTGGTATGTGACTCAAGTCCAGAAAATATCTTGGGAAGAGATTTATTGTGCAAAATGAATTGTACCATCTATTGTACACCAGATGGTATCGCGTTTCAGACACCTGATGAGGATGTTGAATTCAAGATGATGTTAGCGAAGCAAGGGACAGAAGTGGATGAGTTGTTTTCACTTTTCACAGAAGAAAGTTTACCTGAAGAATTAAAAAGTACAGTGAGGTCGGATGTATGGGATATTACGGGAAAAGAGATTGGCCTAATGACAAATGTTGATCCGATTCAGGTTACAGTAAAAGAGGGTGCTGTGTATCCAAACACACCTCAGTACAAAATGAGTCCAGAAGTATTTGCAGGAGTCACTCCTGTGATTGATCAAATGATCAAACAGGGAATTTTGAAAGAAATAATGAGTAGTCCTTGTAATTCGCCCATTATAGGAATTAAAAAGCAAAGTGGAAAGTATAGAGTAGTGCAGGATTTAAGAAAGATTAATAAAATTGTAGTACCCTGTTGTCCAGTAGTACCAAATCCGGCAGTAATCCTTTACCAAATTCCATGTGATTCAGAATGGTACACAGTGATTGATCTGTGCCAAGCATTTTTCTCGATTCCTCTACATCCGGAAAGCCAGTATTTATTTGCATTCCGGTTCGGAGACCGTGTTTTGGCATGGTGCCGAGTTCCTCAAGGGTATGCTGAGAGTCCTTCAATCTTTAATCAAATTCTGAAAAGGTGTCTGGAGACTTTGGTCATGCCAGGAACTTCAGTTTTGGTTCAGTACATTGATGACCTACTTGTGGCATCAAAGACCCGAGAGGCATGTGTGACAGATACCATTGCCTTACTGAACCATTTGGCAGAAGGAGGACACAAAGTGTCACCAGCAAAATTACAATTTTGTAAACAGGAAGTCCAATAGCTAGGACACAAAATCGAAAAGGGAGTCAAAAAGGTGACACCAGAAAGAATTAGTGTAATTAAACAGATGAGCCCACCTACCACTCAGAAAGAAGTCCGAATGTTTTTGGGAATGGTTGGATACTGTAGGCAGTGGATCAGTGGTTTCTCACTGATTGCAAAACCTCTACAGAGGTTGACACGAAAAGATGTGAAAGATCCGATTGTGTTGGATGATGAAAGTATGGAAGCTTTTACGAAACTGCGAAACAGTCTTTGTCGAGCACCTGCATTAGGAATGCCAGATTATGCAAAGGATTTTGCATTGTACTGTTGTGAAAGAGATGGATGTACACTTTCAGTTTTAACTCAAAAATATGGAATGGCACGACGTCCAGTAGCATATTTTTCTGCTACTTTGGATTCAGTGGCTGCAGCGTTGCCAGGAAGTTTAAAAGCAGTAGCTGCTACTTGTGTGAGTTTGGAACAGAGTGAAGCAATTGTGATGGGCCATCCAGTCAAGGTGTATGTGCCACATTCAGTTGAGATCCTCTTGACACATACGAGGACCCAGTACATGACCTCTAATCGGCTGACTAAGTATGAAAGAGTGATTTTGGGTGCTGAAAATGTGACTGTGGTAAGGTGCACTACAGTGAATCCTGCAACTCTGTTGCCGAATTCATATTGTGAGGAAATGAGAGAGGAAGCGGATCATGATTGTCTGGATGTGACAGAGTTGTGCACGAAGCCCCGGCCTGATATTGAGGACACTCCCCTAGAAGAATCAGATTGTGAGATGTTCGTTGATGGATCATGTTTAAGAAATGAAAAAGGAGAATTGCGTTCTGCCTATGCTGTTTGCACCATAGCGGGTGTTTTAGAAGCATCCTGTCTAAAGGGGATAAACTCTGCTCAAATTGCTGAATTGATATCTCTGATTAGAGCATGCAAAATTGCCAAACGTCTGAGGGTAACCATATTTACTGATAGTCAATATGGTTTTCGGGTTGTCCACGACTTTGGTCAGCTATGGATGCAAAGGGGATTTTTGACTTCTTCAGGTTCTCCTATTAGAAACAGCAAAACTGTAAAAGATGTATTGGATGCTTTACAAATGCCCAAAAGAATTGCAGTGGTCAAATGTTCCGCACATAAGTCAGGAGATGACTATGTGACGAGGGGCTACAGATACGCAGACCAAGTAGCGCATTTCTGTGCATGAAATTTAATTGCCCTAAACAGAGGGATTGAAAAGGAAAATACCAATTGCCATCTTATGTTCTCTTCATCTTTTGAAACTTGGGATGAGGTTAGGCAGTTGCAGAAAGAGGCGAGTGATGAGGAAAAAGAAATCTGGATAAATTCAGGTTGCAGAAAGAGAGCAGAGGGCGTAGTGTGGGTCTATATAGACGAAAGACCAGTCATGCCAGACAGTTTATTATCCCAAATGGCAAGGGTATACCATGGAATTGCACATGTTGGAAGAGATGCAATGATCAGGCTCTTCAAGCAGTCATGGTGTAACCCAAAGTTCAGGGTCATTGCAGAGAGTCTTTGCCAGAGGTGCGTCACCTGCCAACAGCAGAATCCAGGCAGGAAGACAATTGTTAGTTGGGGACAAATTGGAAAAGCAGCGGGTCCATTCACCCGACTCCAATTGGACTTTATTGAACTCCCACCATGCAATGGGCTGAAATATGTGTTGGTTGTTGTCTGCTTGTTTTATCGTTGGGTGGAAGCCTATCCAACAAGAAGGAATGACAGCCTAACTGTCGCAAAACTGCTTCTAAGAGAACTGATACCTAGATTTGGATTTCCAGTCACTTTAGAAACAGATAGAGGAACACATTTCAACAATGATGATTTGTGCAGCATTACAGATTGAACGGAAGCTGCATTGTGCCTATCGACCTGAAGCATCTGGAGTTAGGAAAAGTGTGTGCATCCACAACACTGAAATGGCCTGAGGCTTTACCCCTTGTATTAATGAGTCTTAGAAGCTTTCCTGACAAAAAGACAGGTTTGAGTCCACATGAAGTCCTGATGGGAAGAGCAATGAGACAAGCATTTATACCAGCGAACAAACTGATGAATATATCTGATGATCTAGTGCTTGATTATTGCAGAGGATTAGCTGATCTGGTGCGTTCTGTGTCTCGCCAGGTTGGAGAAGATGCTACTACGACACAGCCGAATCAAGCTCATGATCTGAGTCCTGGTGAGTGGATTCTTGTCACGAAACACAAGAGGAAATCGTGTTTAGAACCCAGGTGGAACGGACCCTACCAGGTGATTCTGGTGACGACAACAGCAGTGAAGTGTGGTGGTTTGCCAAATTGGATACATGCCAGCCATACCAGACGAGTCCCAAGTCCTCTTGAAAGACAAGAAGAGCAGCAACTGGTAAACCAAAGCCAAAGACCAGAAGCTGAAGTGTGTGAAGCTGAAGAATCTAGAATAACAGATTCTGAAGAACAAACGGATGATGAACAGCCAAGCACAAGTCAAGTGGGTCTCATGAGACTGCTGTTGAACCAGAAGAAAGAGAAGTTACTGAAAGTCAAGAAATAGAACAGATAGAAGAAAGATCAAACAAGAGAACTTGTGAACCAGATGGAGAAGGTGAAAAAGTAGTTCAAGTTAAAAGGCGAAGAAAAGGTGACAATTGGCCAACCGGAGTGAAAAGACTGAAATACACTCTTGTGAGGAGAAAGTCAAAGAGAAGACCAGAGCAAATCAATGAGGTCACAAGTCAAATAGAACAAGAAGAGTCAGAAGAAGAGTCAGTACGAAAAACAAGGAGAGTAAGAATTCCAAGCAGAAAGTACAAAGCACCAGAATGGACGTATGTGATCTTGGAAGAAATTGAAAACTCAGATCCAAGTGAAGAAAAAGACGATATTGACACTGAGTAAGTGGATGAAAGCAAACTAAGACCGCCTTAAAAGAACTGTGAACATTTTTAAGGAAAAACTTTGTCAGACGAAATGAATAGAGAGACTCAGAAGATATAAAGAAAAAGAAATAAAAGAAAGGGGAAAAAGGGGAAAAAGAAGAAAGCCTTGAAGTGTAGGATTACACTATTTTTCTGAAAATTATTTTTAGTACATTTAGAATTTTTCTAGATTTATATTTTTATATTTTTGGTAGAATACAAAAATGGCTGAAGCAAAAGTGACTGAACATCCAAAATCTAGTCTAAAGCGTAGATGTAATAAAGCTTGCTTATGTAGTGTTTTTTTACTGACATTTATGTGGATAATATTAACTGTCATTGTACCTATTCTAATGATAACTAATAATGGAAACAATACTAATGATGTAATAAGTGAAAGAATGAATGATGTTACTAAAGATACCCCTAATACTAATATAGAGCGAATGGATGGAAGCATTCTCCATCATGATAAATCAATTAGTGATTTCTCGTTAAATGTCTTTAATAAATTGTTATATGAATATGTGAATACAATTAATGTGAGTGATTGTTATGTGTGCATGCAATTACCTTCATCAGTCTCAGAAGGGGTGACATATCACCACCTTCCTTTAACATATGGTGTGTCTTGTAGTGTCTTATCCAGCCTATTCTACGTGACGGGAAAACTGGAGTATCACTATTCTAATATAGATTTAGTATTTTCAGAGATACCTATTAGAAAGGAACTAAACAAAGTTGCGAGTAGTAAAAATGCACGTTATAAGGGAGAATTCTTCCATATTACTAAGACACTAGAGATAGGTTATGCTTATAAAAACAACCTAACGTAGTTTACGGTTTGAAGAAAAAGTGTTCATAGATATGGTAGAATATAGAAGAGAAAGTTTCCAAAAGAAAGCTGCTGAACAGAAGTCACAGATACCACCATGGGCATTTGGAGAAGGAAATTATGAGAAAGGCAAGACATATGCTGCAATGTCCCTGGACTGGTATAAAAAGGGAAAATCTGTTTGCTTAGAATGAAAACTAACTATAATAATTATTTCATTGGTTCTAGTGAATGTGAACATACTTACCAAATTGCTGGAGGTTGGGGATTGAAGGGTGGAACTGATCCTGTTTTCCCAGGAGTCTATTATGTGTGTGGTAAGAAAGCCTATTACAGGTTGCCTGCACATTGGTATGGTAGTTGTTATTTTGCAGTTGTTTTTCCAAAGGTCTACCACGTAGACAAAAGACACATAATCAATGTAATAAGACAGGGACTAACACGTAAGAAGAGAGCGAGTTTCTCAGAAATAGTAGGTGATATTTTTGGTGCACTGATACCCTCAGTTGGAGTCGTTCTAAATTCACATAAAATTCGAAAATTGTCGTTTATCGACAGATACTGCTGGTGGCTTCTTGATGATTGACACCTAAATGGTTGCGATCAGATCAATGGTTTTGCAAAATCGACTTGCCATTGATATATTATTGGCAAAAGAGGGTGGAGTCAGTGGCATGTTGAAAATTCAACACTGCTGTATTTATATACCTGACAAAAGCAAAGGTATTGAAGGATATATTAAGAATATTACGAAATTACATGAAGACTTGACCCAACTGGAGGTTGATGGTGTCTGGGAGAGACTTGGAAAGAGTTTCTCTTCTGTAGGTAAATGGTTTTCTACCTTTGGAAGTAGTTTACTAGGAAAAATAATAATGCCAATTGTTTCAGTAGCTGGAATAACCTTAGTGATAATAACGATATATAGATGTTGTAGGTGTAAGTGTGGAAGAAAAGAGATGACAGGATCAAACAACAAACGAAAAGCAAGAAAGAGAAAAAGAGATGAAATAGAACTAGAAGATATCAAAGGAGATTACTATGATGAGATGAAGGAGTTAGATGAGAAGATGATGAAAAGAGAAAAGATTACTGAATTTTAGATAGATGAAGATGGCACTTGGTATAGTGGGTATTTTATGATGGCTCCAGGAAGCCATCAGAGGGGGGATTGATGGAGCAGGATTTCGCAAAAAGAAACCTGCTCGAATTAACACCCCCATAATACGTACTAACAGTGTGCAGTGACAGTTTAACATACACATTACATAAACCCGTTGGAAACCGCTTTGCGCATACGTGTACTAATATGAACTAATGCATGAAAGAACTAGGCCGCACTTTACATTGCGCCTCTAAAGAAACAAAACTAATGCATGAAATAACTAGACCGCATACTAAAATGCGTTTTGAAAGAAACAGAATTAATTCATGTTTAAGCTGCATTTTACATTTCGCATCTTGCATCTTTGCTTTAAGTTTAATGAATAATGCCGCTTTTGCCTTAAGCTTATGCTAGGAAAACATGTAACAGGGGATAGTGCAAAGGTGGGTGGTAAACAGTGAAAATGCATTTCTATGTAATTAATGAATGCTTATGTTCTATTTGCCATAGTGAGCTGAAGTGAGCCTCCATTATTCTTAAGTTGGCCAGATAGAGGAGGGGCTGGAGTGAGAGCGAAAATGTCATGACAATGCAGCCAGAAGTACTGAACGCTGCAGATGATGAACACTGGTTCAAGGCTAAAGCAGCACAGAGAACATTGATTGCCTGCCAAAAGGATGTGACTGACCGTGGGACTAAAGACTGCTTCTGCGGACACTGTGGGAAAGATGTGCGAAAATGTATCAAATGTATCATATAATAAATCATGTGAACGAGTCAGTATTAGGTAATGAGAAGGGATGTAGAATTATATTCATGAACAACTAATGAATGAAATCACAGTAGTGTGATGCACCACCTCCCCGAGCAGCCAATGAACTGTCGAGTTTCGTGAAATGTTTCAACTAATGTGGGTTGGACATGTAGGTTTTAGGGTATAATTGGGGTGCCTTTAGGGGTGTGGTTAAGAAGGAGCGGTAGGAGATTGAGAAGGGAGATGCGTCGCTGTCCGTCGGTTTGCAGAGAGGCCTAGCTGTTCCTGCCCCTGTTCTGTTCCTGTCTCTGAAATCTTTGTTCCTTGATTCTAGTTCGGGGAACCCCCACTGTCCCCTCGGCCAAGGGGGTGGTATTTCACAGATCCTTTGGGTTTGTATTATTCTGACTCGTACTTTGCATAGTTATTCCAAATGTATTGTTTTTGCTGAAACTTGTGTCTCTTCATCTATCCACTCCATCATAAGTATATTGTTTTCGTATTATTTTTGCTGAAACTTATGTCTCTTTATCTATCCACTCTCTCATATGCATATTGTTAATTGGAATGAGTTTGATATTGTTTGCATTGCTGTTTTATTTTCTCTCCCATGTGTGAAATTCTTTGTTTGCATTGTGACCTGTGTACTAAGAGCATAACCCTTTAATTGAGATAAAACTTTGTTTAAAACTTACCGAGAGTTTGGAGTTATTTAGCTGTTTAGATAGTCAGTTAGTCCTATTATTACCATCAACTTCTCAACTAATTGGTCCATCGACCGAGAGGAAAGAGAGTTGATATACAGGTCTAGTTATGTATTTAGATTTGTTAAACATGAATCTGTGAAGGAAACATTTTCACGTCTTTTAAACTTGACCCCCAGCTCATCAGGGATTTGGGTGAATGTGTATGGGCCATTGTATGAAATATTGATGAGTATTGATCCCTGATTAAGTGTCGCGCTGGATCAAAATCAAGAGTTTTGTCCACAAATAACAATGCGGGCACCTTTTTGCAGCTGCAGCAGTTAGCGAATCATTGACCCAGTCCTAAAGGAAACCTATGCAGCTTTTGATAAACAGGAAGAAGAGAGTTGGGGCCAGAACATAGTCCTGGAGGACTCCTTTCTTAACATTGATTTTGGTTATAGTTCCCCTTATGAAGGTGCTTTATGATGTCCAGGAGGTTACTAGGCACGCACTTACTAGCCAGGACTTCCCAGGGCTTAGCTCTAGGGACCAGATCAAATGTCCGCTCCATTCCAGGTTGAGAGAGATTGGGGCTCCAGCAGCTAATCCTTTTGAGACCAAGTTAATGTAGGGGCCCCAGATGGTGGGATCAGAGAGGAACAAATCAGCAAGGATCTTGCCAACCCGGGAGACTTTCCCTGGCTTTGGAGCTTGACGGCTGCTTCTGTATCAGCAGGTGAGCACATGATCGGTGCACAGCAAGGCCTGGCAACTGGACAGTTTCAGGTGCTGTGCAAGGTGGACCTGGTAATGGCATGAGTGGGAAAGAATAAAGGAGTCCAAAGTGCAAAATCATTTTTGAATAAGCCAACAGAACATATATAATTTTGCCACTGCACACCCATGAGTGTTGGGTCACGCATTTTCAAGTGCTTGCTTCCGTTTTTACATTTTTTGGGACATTTTTAGATGCATTATTTTCTCATTTCTTCAAGACTGCTCTGTGCACATTTCCATATTTCTTGGATTGCATTTGAGGTGCTGTTTGATACATTTCTAGAACTAAGACATATGTTTCAAGAAAACAATATTCCCAATTAGTTTGAAACAGGAAGTAATAGTGGTACAGCAGCTGTTACACCGTACTATGCGTGTGTCCCAAAAGCGCCCAAAGTGATGCGATTGTGCTGAAGTCTCATACTGTATGTTTTTCTTCACTGCCAGGAATACGAAATAAGTCAATTTGCATATGCTGAATCATAAAAATTGTTAATGATTGTTGTTGGCAGAATCTCATGTGCAGACAGCTAAAAATGCAAAGTCCATTAGCACTCAAGGGGTTCGCAACAGATGAAGTGGCACTGAAATATTTAACACTCAGAAATGCGGCGGGAAATATGTCTAGCAGTTCCCTCGTGCCAGCGCGGTGCTTCTGCAATGTGTTTATGCAACGGCTAATCGCGGCTCCTATAAGGGATGCGGTACCCTGCGCAGGGACAGGCCCAGCGCTTGAAGAGCAGTATTAGTGACAATTAAATGCAAACTCCCAGGGTGCGAGAAGAAACCCCAGATAACCGCAGAGTCGTGGAAAAAGATCAAGTGCTGAACACAGTCCGGTTCCGCCTTGTTCATTTAACCTTTACGCTGCCTGCTAAAAGAGGCGTTAGCAATTAAGCCCTAGTGGCGGGAGGTCAGAGAAGTTCTGTCAGGAAACCACTCGTTGCCATGAGCAGGACTGTGACGTTACTAAGCGGAGCTCCTGCCTGAGGCAGCTCTCGTTCCCACGTCACGAGACGTACAGCAAGTTGTCAGGACTAGGTAATCCTGATGACTGCATGGGGTTAACGGGGCTCACTCGAAAACTATGCAAGCTGTTGCTTCAGGGATGAAATGATGTGCATCCATTACTCACTAAAATAACAACTGTATGCTGCATAGGTTTATTCATTTCCAGGGATTCACAGAGTACGAATAAGTGTGCTATGGAAATCTTCCCAAATACTAGACTCTCAGGTGAGCAGGTCCACTTGCACATATTTTGGGCAGTCCGTTGAAGTAGCAAGGAGGAAAATAGGCAGAAGTGCATATTTGTGTATGTTTTTTGCTACATAGAGAACTAATTTTTTCCCCCAGGGCAAAACCTCTTCCTCTCGACCACATTAAAACATGGGAATGTCCCCATTCCTTTACCACCCATAAAACTTCATTCAATTCACTTCACAGGAGTACCTTTCCGGTCAGCTAAACGTTTGTGGTCCTCACAAATGTAAAAGTTTATTGATGATTCACATTTTTTAATTATGAGAAATTTCTGCTAGATTATTTATTTTGGTCATGCATGTTCCATGCGGGGAATTGTAGTAAGGCCCTAAAACTTAAACTGATTAAAAATGTCACACAGTTATGTAGCTCAAAATTGTTTCTTTTAGCAGCAATTTCAAGGACTAACCCAGAACAAAGAACCAGGTTATTTCACAAAACAGAGACAAGTTTATTCAGTTTAATTTTCCACATATTTCTGAGGTATAGATTATGGTGTTTTTCACTAGTTTAAACAAAACCACATTCATCATTTACTGTGGGTTAACAACATTGCCTGTAATGATATGATGCCTCACCAGGAAAGCCAGAAATGGGAAATTACATGACAGAATGGAATGAAAGAATGTTTCTCAGTGAAAGTTATTTGGCGAGCAGGTGTCAATTGCAAGGTCCTTTCTGCTACTACTGTAATCTGCGGGCTTATTTATTTTCTGTTGTCTTGTAAATTTAAGGGTTCCTTTTATAACCAGGAAGTACAGCAGATATCACAATGACAAAATCTGATGTGACAAATCGGATACCTAAGCAGGATTGTCCAGAACAGAGGGGCTTATTTACAAGCCCCTTGCGCCGCCAGTACGTCACTTTTTACCATATTAAAAGTGGTGCACCGATGGCGCAAGGGGCTTGTAAATAGGCCCCAGAGTTTCTCTACTCACTGTAGGTTACAAACAACATTTCCTCCCTTTCCCAGAGGTTTACTTTGAAAAGTAACAGACAGGGCTGAAAACTAATTCCTTCAGTCAAGCATGTATTATGTCTCTCATTCATAAACAGCTTTCATTATGACCAAAAAAATTGGATTTAGGGTATACATTCCCAAAAATTGACTTCACTAGATCAGAATTTGAAATATTTTTCTCCCTAAATCCCATTTACAACACCCAAAAATCTACCAGCATGGCAGATTTTCTGCTTCTACGTTTAGGGTCGGGTAGAACAATGACCATTCCCAAGGAAAGGGAGTGGGCCGTCCAAGGCGAATGCGGTGAACACCTACAAAGTTCTAATTCTGTGGATATTCACAAACATTCAAAGTTCTTATTCTGTGGATATTTGCAAGCATTCACAATGAATGTTTACAGAGTAAAATGTTGGAGTAAATGTGAGCAATGGGTTTGGAAATATGCCCAAATATATCCCAAGTCTCCATTTTGAAGGAGAGTAGGGGAAACGTTTTGACCACGTGGCAAAATATACATATACTATCAAGTCTCATTACCAGTGCTTAATTTGAGCTGGTGGTTGCGGGTGGGGGCTGCCGGCACTCATTTGTGGGGATGGACACTTATTTTTCTGCATCAGTCATTTCCTGAGAGCAAGAGGGAGAAAAACACATAAAGGGGAATAACGTAGGAAGAGAAAGACAGAAAAACCGCCACAAAGCCAGTAATCAGGAACCTGCAAGAGTGAGAAACAGGGGCAGGGCGTGCATGATAGTGGATGGAAGAGCCATGAGGTGAATTCAAATGCAAATTTTCATATTCAGAGTGCTGACATTTAACTGCACCAGCAGTGGGTTTCTGAGCAGAGCTTTGGGCACCGGCACTCATTCTATTACAAATTAACCAGTGCCCATTACCATTATAGGTCTCATGAAACAAACACTTCCCCAATTCATTTTGACTAACTGCGCAAGCTGGGAGTGCCCTTTGATAGTAAGTTGCCGTTCAGCCCCCAAATGAGGTCACGAAAACAGCATTTCATCACCTACGCCTGCTTAAAAGGGGCTCCAACTTCTTCACTGATTCCAGAAAATGATCACCATCCTTGTTGTGGTCAGGTATGACTTGGACTACTGCAACAGCCTGCATACTGTATCAATGATCTTTCCAAAAATTACACTCAATACTCTAACAAGTTCAGAACTAGGCAGCTCGATTTGTTTGGCTTGAACCCACATGGTTACAGTAAAACAGCACCTTTTATTAGCTCCCAGTAAAGAAATGATCACATTTTAAAACCTTCTACCTCATGCACAAGGTGGTCTGTAGTTGCTCGCTGTTCATCCTGTGCTTACCAGTCCAAACCCTTAGGTCTGCCATCTGTCAACTACTAACTATTTGTCATTATCTATACAAAATTGTGGCGGTGGAGGTAAAACTTTCCAAATAGATGGCTCCTTCTTGTGGAACTACCAATCTCTAAATCTACGAAGACGAACATAAAATTTGGACATCCTTAAAATCCCACCTCTTCACCTCACCTCACCTTTCGGCTAGTCCAGTTATATTTACAACTGAAACTTTCCCAATGTATTCCTACCGTCCTGCACAGTGAGATGCATAAGACATTGTAGCCACCAGCTACCCACTGTTAGATCCCATCCCTATCCCTGCTTAGAAACTGCATGGTTATTTCACCCCAAGGTTTTTTTTCTATGTATTTTGCTTTTACCTATTCCTCTCATTTATATGTTCTTATCCCAAAGTACTCTAACAA
The DNA here is from genome assembly GCA_963921515.1 of Calotriton arnoldi. Taxonomy (NCBI): domain Eukaryota; kingdom Metazoa; phylum Chordata; class Amphibia; order Caudata; family Salamandridae; genus Calotriton; species Calotriton arnoldi. Next base: position 196,255 of record CAWUFW010006028.1, on the reverse strand, counting down.
CTCAGCGATGTGGTTAGCAGTGCTTACAGAAACCCTAAATAAAATGAGCTTATATGGAGACAAAAAGAAAAAAAAGAAAAATGTGACATTGCACATTCCTGCCAAATGTACTCCTGTGGAATATCTGCCAGTCTTTAGAAATAACTCTAGGGCAGCCAGAGAATACATGGAAATCTATGATTTGAATATATTGACATACATATTCCAGGTGAATCTAGTGAATTTCCTTAAATGAAGAATCCTATGCAAATTGTAAAACTGATATTTAGCCCACTACACTTAAGCTCTGTGGTTTGGCATCTTGCTTCTTCCACCTTTCTTGGTGATGTACCTCACTCCTTTCTGTGCCAAGACGAAGCTATTGCTATGTTTAACAAAGCATTATCCAGGAGTTGTTTTTCACCTCTGCTTGTTTTATACAAATGTGGGTGTATACAGACAGGGACAGTCTAACTTGGTGTCTCACTTGACAAATCTCTGTAAACTGGAGAAGGATGTTCATTTTCTATTACGTCTCCTAAGCTTCTGTTTAATGATGCATGATCCAGATTACAATTGTGCAATACTTCAGAAAAGTTTACAAAACTGTCAGAGCTGTCTGAAAAGGTTTCTCGTGTTATTGACTCCCACGATTGGTTATTACTGCTGGTATCTGCTGTGTTGCTGAAGCTGCATTGCGATGTGCAGGTGATAAACGTTATGAGCCCAAATGTGCAACGGAGCATCTGGCACATTAGAAGTTAAAGTGATTGCAGAATGAGAATGAGGCCCGCATTTATAATAGATTAGAGCCGGCGCTTAAGCAGTGCTAAGCTATGGTGCGTGACATAAAGTGGCACAAATCGCAGTGTTGATTAATTTTCTTATGCAAAAGCTACCATGTGCTGACAGCAGGCTCAGTGCCAAAAGAGCGTTGTGTTGCACAGGACTAACCTCCCTGCTATCTATGCAAAGGGGGATGTAACGTGGAGGGACCCGGGCAAACAACCCTTGGTGTTTGTTCAAGGGCACTCAACCAACATAGCATGGCCTGGCTTTGTGTGAAAACCTAACGCCAAATGCAAACTACTGAAAGCGATTGGAAAGCAGAATACTGTCTGATATTCCCAGACGTAACGTTCAATGTATTCATAATCACACATTTCACAATGCTGACCCTTTACCGGTTGTCATTGCGTAGCAATGTGTAAGCAATGTTGTTAGATGGTGGTTCTGACACTCTGAGCTGCCCGGATTTTTCGCTTTTTGAGCATCTATTTGTTGAGCTTTTACTGTGGGAGAGCCTCATAAGTTGGGACTCACCCACAGTGAACTCATGATGAAAGAGACTGCATGTGGATTTTACTGGTGTCCCCCTAGCTTGACTAGGCCGCTGCGCAGCAGCTGGAGTAAGGGGCACCGGGCTGGTTACATGCAGACACATGTGTACATGCGTGTGCACACGTGTATGGGCTGCGCAGGGGAGATTCCTGGCATGCGCAGCCCAGGAGCAGATACAAAGTGAATGGTGTGGCAGGACCTATGCAGAATTGGTTGGTGACATGGAATAGGCTTTATACAGTGGGAAGAAACCTGCCAGGGAAAGTCAGTGTGCTTTACAGTGGTTATTCCATTATTCTCTTATGAGGATAGGGAGCACATGGGCTAGTTTCACTTTCCTAGGGCCTACAAATTCCAGACATGCACCAAAGTCCACGGTAACCTATGTGAGAAGAAGTATTCTGCAGAGTCCAAAGTCATATTTGTACTGCTTTTTTGGTCATCCAGAAATGTTATATTTCTCTGAGTCAGCTCATAACCAGGGCCCGGCTGGGGGCTGACCCCAGCAGGCTGGATTAATGACCTTTCTTCCAAGAGCGAAGACCTCATCTCCACGAAGAGAAGATGGGTGGAGCTACAGGCTAATCCATCAGCAGCTGTCACCTGGTGCCAGGCACCCAGCTGCACAAGGGAGAAGGCAGCTCTGGGGGGAGGGGGCTTTCAGAGACCATGTGGCAGGAGACCCTGGACGACGCCATCTTGAACCAACCCAGAGGCCTGGGCAGGAAGGAGGGAGCAGGGGCAGAGAAGTGATGTGTCGCTATGTGATAGGGCCAACAGAGACTTCTTGCCAGCCCCCTCCCCAATTCTTTAAAAGTGTTTGCACAGGAAGAGAAGCTCTCTCTGGGGTGTGGTCTGCTGAGGCAGAGGGTGCTGGAGCCTGGCGCAATGGGCAGTTGGAAGGAGGACCCCCCCTGACTGTCCCAGGATCCTGAACAGCGCCAGGAGAAGAGACCAGGACCAGTGCGCAGAAGCAGGGGCCTCTGCGCAGGGAGAAGAGAGGCCCCGGAGGAGAGCCAGGCGAAAGGCTGGTGCAGGGAGCCAGTGAAGACAGTTCCCTACTGAATCCACCCTCTGTGAGACCCAGGGGGCGAAGGAGAGTGCTCCCAGTGGCTGGGGAGCACCACTAGGAGCAAGAGGAGGTGAAAATGGTGCAGATCGGTACCCTGGGGGCTGAGATATGCCCCCCATAAGGTAGGCGACCTTTGACCTCCAAGAAGACCGACGACGAAGCGCGTGGGGCTCCGCCGCCGGTCTTGAATGTGCCCCCGGGGTGGGTCAGGTCCCGGGGGCTGCCCCCAACAGAAGCTAAGACGGGGAGCGCCCCCCCGAGTGACAAAGGGGCCCGGGATCCCAACTCCAGGCCCCGCTAAAGGCGGGGGGTGCCGCCGTGCCCCCGCGAAGATGGAAGTCGGGGAGCGCCGCCTCGGTCCCCGTGAAGTTGCCCTTGCGGGGTGCCAGGAGCCCACCCTGGCCCCCGCCGAACATAAAGTTGGGGAGCGCCGGCGCGCTCCCCGCAAAGGAGGAGGAGGGGCCCGGGACCCCATCTCCGGGCCCCGAAGTGGAGGAAGGCCTGCGCGTCTGCAGCGCCGGCTCCCACGGCAGCACGCGAGGGTGCTGGCCAGGCGGGAAGCCGGCAGGGGCAGCCGGGGTGGGCTCCCCAGGCTGCCCTACAACAAATCAGCAGGCGGGCGTCCCGGGTGGGACCGGGACCCCGCAACAAAGAGGGAAAGAGGTGCCAGGGGCCCGGGTGGGACCGGGCCCCCGAACATGAGCAGGAGCAGCCAGGGGTGGGCTCCCTGAGCTGCTCGAAGAAACCACTCACCTGGCATGAGGGGTCCGGGTGGGACCGGGCCCCCAATGGCCTGAAGACGCGGCATGAGGCCGCCAGCGGTGCCATTGCGGCTCTCCTCAGGCAGCAGGGGAGCCGCTGCTATGTTATTCACCAGGACGGGAGAGAATCGCCCTTAATGCCTTGCAGGCCCGGATTGGCCTGCAAGGAAAAACGGATTGTTCTCGGCTCGTGGTGGCCCCAGGAGGACGGGGTCACCACCACCTGTGTGACGAGGTGCAGGGGGAGCTGCAGGAGAACGCAGCCTCCCCCAGCACGAAGAAGAGGAGTCCCTCCCTAAGTCTCATGGGGACTTGAAAAGAATAACCCCTCAAGGGCTCAGCCAGCATTTTAATTCCTCTTGGGCTGGATCTTTTGTTCTACAGCTGGGGGTGTATGGAGAAGTGTGCCAAGGGATGAAGGACTGAGTTGGGGATGTCTGGAGACGGGCATCCCCTGGAGGTGAAGAGGTGTAATTGCACCAGAACTTCATTTACTAAGGTTATTTCTTTTAGAGGGACCGGAAGTCACATGTGTAATGTGAAGTACCTGTGTAAGGTGATGTCATAAGCCAAATGGGGTTATGTTGCTCAATATTCCTGCTAGGGTGTCAGGCTGTATATGCTTAATCCTGTGATGTCATCTGTGATGCCTTTAGGGGCTGTAATTGCATTGCATTCTAATGACCAACAAAGGTGATGAGTACTGTCATTCTAAAGTGATGCTTAAACATGTGTTCTTGCTGCAATGCTTAGGTGAAGAACAATCCAGACTGTTAGCCCGTAAGATGTAGAGGTGTATCCTGTATGGTCAGTGGGAGATGCTCAGTCAGGATTATGTGTCACCAGGGCAGGGTTGCCTATTTTAAATGCTTGTTGAGGTAATGGGGTGGGTGGCCACTGGGATGGTGCCAGTGCACAGGGCTCTCGCTCCAGGTTATGTTCAACTACCTGCATTAAGGGGCAAGATGATGTGCATACATGGGAGTGGTGGTACTAGACCCCACCCCTCTGCGGGAGGGGTGGAGATGTTATGCAATGTCACAAAGTAATTCCAACAGCTTATGTATATTTGTAAATTGGTGCATAGTATTGAGTAGTGTGTGTGTTTAATAAATGTACTCTTACTTTTATAAAGCAAAGTACAGACTGGACAATCAATTATTGAGTGTTATTTCTGCGCACTTGTAATGGCGATTACTAACCCACACCACCTCCCTTGAGTAAGCCTCAGACTGCTCTGCAACACTACCCTCTGAGAGTCAGGCGCTACAATTGGGTGTTTGGTTCCCAGTGAAGGACAAATGTAGTCATGTTATTTGTGCAGGCCTCACAGATATTGCCTCGTTTTCCAACAAATGTGTAAGCAACTTTTGCACCGTAGCGCATTACACCATTCGCACAATGCTGTGGAATTATTTGCAAATAACAAGGAGATGATCGACGGAGCACTGAAATTTTTCAGAACTCACCCCCAGTCACAGATCTGGGTTGAATCCATCATCGTTCTTTAGCTCACTTTGCCACCCCTGTTCAGACCCAGATATATGCAAATCCTGTGGGTCCCGTTCTCACTGTGCCACTGGATTCAAGCTATCCTGGCATATGAGGGGTGAAACCCTGAAACCGGTCCTAGGATGCTTGTTTCCAGTCCAGGGAGGACCTGGCTTGGCAGTTCGGGCTGGACTGTTCCCATGAGGCACAGGGTCAAGACTGATTTGCATATGGCCAAGTCTAAACTGGAGTGGCATGGTGAGCAAAAGAATGATGGATTTAACCCAGATCTCTTGACTGGGGGTGAATGTATTGACTTTTTCTGCATTCCGTCCTCCAATTGTGTGTCTTTTGCTTTCTCGCCCTAAGTGTGCCATGCATGCCCAGACGTGGGTCCCGGGCTCACTGTACCACTGGGTTCAAGCTATCCTGGCTGATGAGGTGTGAAACTCCGACACCCGTCCTAGGATGCTTGTTTCCGGTCCAGGTAGGACCTGTCTTGGCAGTTCGGGCTGGACTGTTCCCATGAGGCACAGGGCCAAGACTGATTTGCATATGGCCAGGTCTAAACTGGGGTGGCATGGTGAGTGTTAGACCTGGCATCATTGGCGCGGGTCTCCCTTCCTCTTTTCTCTTCTGACCTTTTATGTTGGCTGGATTTAGATGCTCTGGGCGCTGTGCCACTGCCAATCAGTGACACAGCGCGAATGCTCCCTGTGTAAAGATAACTGTATGAAGTGGAATAATCATAATTGGCTCGTTTGGTTTACCTGTCAGTCCCTAGTATCAGGGCACTGCGTGTGCCCAGGGCGGATAGACCAAATACTGCTGGTGGGCCGGCAGCGCTGATTTGCGCTACCCACCGAAGCAGCTTTGAAAGTATGTCTGTGTAGCATGTTCTAATAGCGAGTTACCCTCCATCTCACTGTTTACTATTGCGAGGCCTCCCGTTCTCATAGGCCAGAAATGTGCAGGCTGAGTATTGCATGCCTTAATCCTCCCTGCCCCCAGGAACCTGATAGGAACGTCGAATTTGATATGTGTAAGCTCAGAACATTGAGATGCATCTTTTAGTAAGGATTATTAGCGTAGCCCGTGTTCGAAAATGCCTCTACTAGAAACAAGGTATTTTCTGGTCTGAAGCTTTCCTGTAGGCTTTTGCTAGCGTGTGTATTGGCCGTCTGGTTTTGGAGCAGCAGGGCCAGCTGGGTCAGACCTGGCTGGAGAGAGAGATCGGCATTTAGAATATGGGGAGGGGTGACTGTTTGATCCGAGCAGGGCCGTGCCTGGCAAGGTGAATGATGGCTCCATCTCCCACTGGGCGTCTGATAGCAGACCCCCAGATTCCCAAAGGGCAGGATGTCGCCTCGTAAACCAAGTGCTCCCCGACCCCACTGAACTGGTTCTGACTGGATGCAGTGATTTGTGACTGCAGAGAGCAAAGACTTTTTAGGTATAAAGCGCTGCGCTGAATCCTGTTTGGGGTGTTCCTTCTGGATGTGAAGACGAAACTCTGTCCGAGCGAACAGAGGATAGGACTTTTGAAACTTTCACCAAGCTTGCTGGAGAAACTACCCAAGGGCCTGAATTGAGAGCGCCTCCTGCTGAAGTCTCAGGGACATTAGACTTCACCCTATCAGCCGCCCGAATTCCTTCGCTAGGAATTCTACTTGCAGGTGAGGCCTCCGTCTAGTAATCCGGAACCTCTAGTTCTACTGAGAGGAACGCGGACTGGTAACCTTTGTGAACTCTGTGTGTGGGCCGCCGCAGCTAAGAGAGAGCTGCCGCCGCTGAGTGCCCGCCTTAACTTGAATCTTTAGAACCCTCGCTGAAACTGTGTGGGGCACCGCAGCTAAGAGAGAGCTGCCGCCGCTGAGTGCCCGCCTTAAATTTGAACCTGCAGAACCTGCGCTGAAACTGTGTGGGCCGCCGCAGCTAAGAGAGAGCTTCCGCCGCTGAGTGCTCGCACCCTTGCTAATTTTGCACCACCGTGATTTGTCCTGTGAGCCGCCACAGCTAAGAGAGAGCTGCTGCGGTGGAGTGCTCGCATCCTTGCATCATTGGGATTTGTCCTGGGGGCCGCCGCACTAAGAGAGAGCTGCTGCCGCTGAGTGCCCACGTCTTTGTCAACCTTGCACCATCGTGAATCGTCCTGTGGGCCGCCGCAGCTAGAAGAGCGCTGCTGTCGTAGCGAGCCCACCACGGAGCTGCACGACGAGAGTCATCGCCACCACCAGCCCGGGCCGCCGCAGCCGCGTGCTGCTGCCGCTGAAGGCCCGCCTGTCCCGGAGTGCCCGAATCGTTGCAAGTGCACTTTGCGGACCACTGCCATCGAGAACTGTGGTCGCTGGGAGTCCGCCTGTCACCGTCTCCGCTTCTTCGAGAAGCTACGTGCTGGGTCCCCGTCCAACGGCAGGTATCTGGTGCGCAACCGGTCGCGTAGACCCAGGCCTTGAACTCAGTCAGTGCCACGTTCTGGGGAACACGTATTGCCTTTTTAAGTCCCTAATGATTTACATGCCTGATTACTGGTTAAAACGCTTTTGAGAGTCTTGTACCAAACCTTAGATAAAGATACTATTTTTTCTATACCTACTTGAGTTGTGTCCTTTTGTGGTGTCGTTACTGCCTTATTGTGCATGGTCATAAATGCTTCACACACTGCCTCTGAGATAGGCCTAGCTGCTCGTGCTATGTTACCACAGGGTTGAGCTGGGGTTATCAAAGGGGGTAGCCCACTTGCCCTGACTTGGGGAGAAGGGTCCCTATTTGGACAGTGGCGCCAGCCATTGCCAACTAGAGACCCCCATTTCCAACATTGGCGGTCAGCGGTGAGGATCGGAACTTGCATTTATGATCCACGTATAATAACTGGTAGACACCACTAGTGAGTACAGACCAAAGCGCAGACATGCGCGGATTTTTTTTTTCTCTCTGATTTTTTTTTTATTTAGTTGGTTGTTTAGTATTGAATTGTTGATCGCAGCCATGAGTACTGCTAATATGGGAAGGCCAACCTCCAATGCTTCGGAGGATCTCGCCTTTGAGGAGGGAAGATTAGATACCTATACTGCCAAACAGCTGAAGTCATTTTGTAGGCACTTCGCAGTCCCCGTGATAGGTCTCTCTAGGAAGGAGGAGTACCACAAGGCACTGAAGGCCTGGTGGGAAGCGAGAGAGTCCGCTGTGGATGAGGAAGAGAATGCTGGAGGGCAGCCGGATGATGCAGTAGAGGGGGGGGGGGAGATAGAACACCCTCCAATCCAGGTACTAGTGTATCCCAAAGGAGCCTGACCCCAGAAGAGCTGGAGGACAGGGAGAGAGATAGGAGGCATAGTTTGGAGATGGCTAAATTGGAAGGTCAGAAGGACCTTGAGAGTAAGAAGTTAGACATTGAGAAAAATCGATTGTCATTTGAACTTGAGAAAATGAGAATGGAACATGAGAGAATGTTGAGGGAGATAGAGATCAGGGCGAGGAGTGTCCCGGTCTCCCCCTCTGGTGGCAGCATACCGTTATTAACTCCTGAGAGTAGAGTTTATATTCCTAAGGATATCATTAAGGATTTTCACAAGAGTGAGGATATTGGGCAATGGTTTGCCGCATATGAGATAGCAATGGTGTCCCACTGGGTCCCTGAGCAGTATTGGAGAGCGGGATTGTGGGGGCGCTTTGTGAGTGATGGTAGGGATACCCTGTTGGACCTGCCTGAGGAGAGCAGGATGGTGTATGCCCATATGAAAGAAGCTTTGATGACCCGTTATGGTTTGACCCCAGAAATGTACAGGCATAGGTTTAGGACCTGTAAGAAGTTAGAGGGTACCACGTGGGTTGAATATGTGTCTTTTTCTGCAGAGCAATGGATCGCTGGGTAAAAGGTAGCAAAGTGGAAACTTTCGAGCAATTGTATGATTTGTTTGCGTGGGAGCATTTGTCCAGTAACTGTTTTCCAGAGCTACGCCAGCACCTGATTGATAGCAAGCTGACTAACCCTAGGAAGCTTGCTGAGGAGGCGGACCGCTGGGTGAGCACCCGGGTCCGCAAAGGTTTTGTGGGAGACTTCGCCCGAGGTGGCCAGGGTCCCCAGCAGAAAAGTGGGGGGGACAAGGGTAAACAGAGGGAGTTCCAGAGAGGGCCCCAAAGAAATTCCCAAGGGAACCAAGCAGTGGTGTCCCAGCCTCCCCCTGAGAAGAAGCCAGTGTCCCCGACAGGTGGGCCTGTTCATAGGGGGCCCCTTACTTGTTTCAAGTGTGGTCAAGTGGGCCACCGGTATTATGATCCCCAGTGTCCCCAGAGGGACCCCAATGCATCCCCTCGTGCACCACCCCGTGCACCATCCCGCCAGATTGCCAGTGTAGCCCTGGGGGGGGGGAAATGGAGGTCCAAGGTGGATGGAATCCCGTAGAGTTAACCCTTGTCTCGCTAGGGGACTTCGAGAAGGTCCCTAACCCCACACTGCCGACCAACACTCAGAAGTACCGGCAGTGGGTGACCATCAATGGCCATAGGGTGGAGGCTCTCAGGGACACCGGAGCTAGTGTGACTGCTGTCAGCTCCCGGTTGGTGTCCAAAGAGCAAGTTGTCCCCCATGCATTCTGCCCCGTAGTGTCAGCAGACAACTCAGAGAGCCAGTGTGAAGTGGCTCAGGTTCCCTTCGAGTGGGGGTCACCGGAACTCTTCAAGTGGCTGTGAGGGCCGCCATGCCTGTAGACTGTCTGTTGGGCAACGATCTGGAGAACTCCCCATGGGCTACGGTGGAGAGAAAGTCTCATTTGGAAATGTTGGGGTTGCCTGAGTGGGCGTGTGTGACCACTCGGTCCATGACAGCTCAGAAGGATGTTCAGGAGGGTCTGGTGCCTGAAAGTATGGCCCAGGCCCCTGCCTCAAAGAGAAGGGGTAAGGGGCATGGGAAACCGGCCCCCGCGGTTCCCACGGTCCCGGAGGGAGCAGACCTTGAGGGGGAGGCCCTGGAACCTACAGGGGAACAAGTGGCCGAACTGGGGGACCTACCGGAGCTGACCCATTGGCAGCAGGAAGGGGGTCCTCCAGGGAGGAATTTTGCGAGCAGCAGAGAACCTGCCCTTCTCTTGAGGGGGTGAGGCGACAGGCCGCCGCCCAGGCAGTAGGTGACCAGACAGGGTCACATTGGATCTATTGGGAGAACGACCTCCTTTACACCGAGCCTAAGGTTGCTGAGCCTGGGTCAGCCCGTGTGCTGGTGATACCCCAGCGCTTCAGGACCTTCCTACTGGGGTTGGCTCATGATGTGCCACTGGCCGGACATTTGGGGCAGACCAAGACCTTTGAGAGGCTGGTCACCCACTTCTATTGGCCCCAGATGCGCAGGAGCTCCGATGCTCACTGCAGAACGTGTGAGACTTGCCAGGCAAGTGGGAAGAGTGGGGGGAAGATTAAGGCCCCCCTACAGCCCTTTCCCGTGGTGAGCACCCCATTCGAAAGAGTGGGCATTGATATTGTGGGGCCTCTGGATCCCAAGACAGCCATGGGCAACAGGTTCATCCTGGTCTTGGTGGACCATGCCACCCGGTACCCTGAGGCCATCCCGCTCAGGACAGTGACGGCGGCCGAGGTGGGACGGGCACGTATGGGTATTTTCTCCCGTGTGGGATTCCCCAGAGAGGTGGTGTCCGATAGGGGAACTAACTTCATCTCCAAGTACATGAACTCTCTGTGGGAGGAGTGTGGGGTAACATATAAGTTCACCACTCCTTACCACCCCCAGGGTAATGGGCTGGTTGAGAGATTCAACCGGACCCTTAAGGGCATGATTATGGGCCTAGGCGAGCCCATGAGGCATAAGTGGGATGTCCTCTTACCATGCCTGTTGTTTGCTTACCGTGAGGTGCCACAGAAGTCCTTAGGGTTCAGTCCCTTTGAGCTGCTCTATGGTCCCCGGTAAGAGGCCTCTGAGCCTGGTCAAGGAAGGCTGGGAGCAATCTCCCAGGAAACCTCCCCAGGATGTGTTTAGTTACATGCTGGCCTTCAGGAACCAGACTCGGCGTTTCAGGAAACTTGCTGAGGCAAACCTGGAAACCAGCCAGGAAGAGATGAAACGCTGGCACGATCAGAATGCCACTCTGATCGAGTTTCAGCCTGGACAGAAGGTTTGGGTCATGGCCCCGGTGGAGCCCTGTGCGCTCCAGGATAAGTGGACCGGCCCCTTTGAGGTGGTGGAGCGCAAGAGTCCTGTTACCTACGTGGTGGACTTGCAGTCTCCCAGGAACCCCTTGCGGGTCCTGCATGTTAACCGCCTGAAGCCCCACTTTGAGAGGTCTGAAGTGGGCATGCTTCTGGCCACAGATGCTGGGATGGAGGAGGAGAGCGAGCCCCTTCCTGACCTCCTGTGTGCAGGGGAGCGAGATGGGTCAGTGGAGGGTGTGGTCCTCTCCACCACACTGACCCCTGAGCAGCAGGGTGATTGTCGCCACCTGGTGGGGCAATTCAGTGATCTGTTCTCCCTGGTACCTAGTGTCACTGATTGGTGTGTCCATGACGTGGACACCGGGGACAGTCCTCCCATTAAGCACAAGGCTTACTGAGTGACTGACCGGGTAAGGGCCTACATTAAGGATGAGGTTACCAAAATGTTTGCCCTTGGGGTGATTGAGTCCTCTAGCAGTCCTTGGTCCAGCCCAGTGGTCCTGGTACCAAAAGCTACAGCGCCTGGTACCACCCCCGAACTTCGGTTCTGCGTGGACTATCGGGGCCTCAACACAGTCACGAAGACTGACGCGCACCCCATCCCCAGAGCGGATGAGCTCATAGATCGGTTAAGGGCTGCCAAATACCTCAGCACATTTGATTTAATGTCTGGGTATTGGCAGATCGCCTTGACCGAGGGGGCAAAGGAGAGGTCAGCCTTCTCCACACCCGATGGGCACTACCAGTTCTGGGTGATGCCCTTTGGAATGAAGAATGCCCCTGCCACCTTTCAGAGGCTGGTCAACAGGGTGTTGGTTGGGCTGGAAGACTTCAGTGCCGCCTACCTGGATGACATTGCGGTGTTTAGCTCCTCTTGGGAGGACCACCTGCGCCACCTCTGGGAGGTATTGATGGCACTGCAGAAAGCAGGCCTCACAATTAAAACCAGTAAGTGCCAGATTGGGCAGGGTTCTGTAGTGTATTTGGGGCACCAGGTAGGGAGCGGCCAGGTGGCGCCCCTTCAGCCCAAGATTGAAAATATCCTGGCGTGGGAACCCCCCAAGACTCAGACGCAGGTGAGAGCCTTCTTAGGACTCACGGGGTACTACAGGAGGTTTGTCAAAGGATATGGTAACATTGTTGCACCCTTGACTGAGCTGACTTCTAAGAAGCAGCCAAAGAAGGTAAACTGGACTGACACCTGTCAGAACGCTTTTGATGCCCTGAAGACTGCCATGTGCACTGCACCCGTGCTTCAGGCGCCTGACTTTTCAAAGGAATTCGTTGTCCAGACAGATGCCTCAGAGCATGGTATAGGGGCTGTTCTGTCACAGATCAATGAGGAGGGACTAGACCGACCGGTAGCCTTCCTAAGCAGGAGGTTACTTCCCCGGGAACAGAGGTGGAGTGCAATTGAGCGTGAGGCATTTGCTGTGGTCTGGGCGCTGAAGAAGCTGAGGCCATATCTGTTTGGGACTCACTTCCGGGTTCAGACAGACCACAGGCCCCTTAGATGGTTGATGCATATGAGGGGTGAGAATCTCCCACTGGGCGTCTGATAGCAGACCCCCAGATTCCCAAAGGTCAGGATGTCGCCTCGTAAACCAAGTGCTCACTGACCCCACCGAACTGGTTCTGACTGGATGCAGTGATTTGTGACTGCAGAGAACAAAGACTTTTTAGGTATAAAGCGCTGCGCTGAATCCTGTTTGGGGTGTTCCTTCTGGATGTGAAGACGAAACTCTGTCCGAGCGGACAGAGGAAAGGACTTTTGAAACTTTCGCCAAGCTTGCTGGGGAAACGACCCAAGGGCCTGAATTGAGAGCGCCTCCTGCTGAAGTCTCAGGGACATTAGACTTCACCCCATCAGCCGCCCGAATTCCTTCGCTAGGAATTCTACTTGCAGGTGAGGCCTCCGTCGAGTAATCCGGAACCTCTAGTTCTACTGTGAGGAACGCGGACTGGTAACCTTTGTGAACTCTGTGTGTGGGCCGCCGCAGCTAAGAGAGAGCTGCCGCCGCTGAGTGCCCGCCTTAACTTGAATCTTTAGAACCCTCGTTGAAACTGTGTGGGCCGCCGCAGCTAAGAGAGAGCTGCCGCCGCTGAGTGCCCGCCTTAAATTTGAACCTGCAGAACCTGCGCTGAAACTGTGTGGGCCGCCGCAGCTAAGAGAGAGCTGCTGCCGCTGAGTGCCCGCCTTAAATTTGAACCCGCAGAACCTGCGCTGAAACTGTGTGGGCCGCCGCAGCTAAGAGAGAGCTGCTGCCGCTGAGTGCCCACCTTAAATTTGAACCTGCAGAACCTGTGCTGAAACTGTGTGGGCCGCCGCAGCTAAGAGAGAGCTGCTGCCGCCGAGTGCCCGCCTGATTTTGAATCCTCAGACCCTTCGCTGCAACCTTGTGGGCCGCCGCAGCTAAGAGAGCTGCCGCCGCAGGATGCCCACACTCGTGTTAAGTGTGCAACATCGTGGATTGTCCTTTGAGCCGCCGCAGCTAAGAGGGAGCTGCCGCCGCCGAGTGCTCGCACCGTTGCTAACGTTGCATCACCGAGATTTGACCTGTGAGCCGCCGCAGCTAAGAGAGAGCTGCCGCCGCTGAGTGCTCGCACCCTTGCTAACTTTGCATCCTCGTGAGTTGTCCTGTGAGCCGCCGCAGCTAAGAGAGAGTTGCTGCCGCGTCGTTCTCACACCCTTGCTAACTGTGCATCATCGTGATTTGACCTGTGAGCCGCCGCAGCTAAGAGAGAGCTGCCGCTGCTGAGTGCTCGCACCCTTGCTAACTTTGCATCCTCGTGATTTGTCCTGTTAGCTGCCGCAGCTAAGAGAGAGTTGCTGACGCGGAGTGCTCGCACCCTTGCTAACTGTGCATCATCGTGATTTAACCTGTGAGCCACCGCAGCTAAGAGAGAGCTGCCGCCGCTGAGTGCTCGCACCCTTGCTAACTTTGCACTATCGTGATTTGTCCTGTGAGCCGCCACAGCTAAGAGAGAGCTGCTGCCGTGGAGTGCTCGCATCCTTGCTAACCTTGCATCATTGGGATTTGTCCTGTGGGCCGCCGCAGCTAAGAGAGAGCTGCTACCGCTGAGTGCCCACGTCTTTGTCAACCTTGCACCATCGTGAATCGTCCTGTGGGCCGCCGCAGCTAGGAGAGCGCTGCTGCCGTAGCGAGCCCACCACGGAGCTGCATGACGAGAGTCATCGCCACCACCAGCCCGGGCCGCCGCAGCCGCATGCTGGCTGCCGCTGAAGGCCCGCCTGTCCCGGAGTGCCCGAATCGTTGCGAGTGCACTTTGCGGACCACTGCCATCGAGAACTGTGGTCGCTGGGAGTCCGCCTGTCACCGTCTCCGCTTCTTCGAGAAGCTACGTGCTGGGTCCCCGTCCAACGGCAGGTATCTTGTGCGCAACGGGTCGCGTAGACCCAGGCCTTGAACTCAGTCAGTGCCACGTTCTGGGGAACACGTATTGCCTTTTTAAGTCCCTAATGATTTACATGCCTGATTACTGGTTAAAACGCTTTTGAGAGTCTCGTACCAAACCTTAGATAAAGATACTATTTTTTCTATACCTACTTGAGTTGTGTCCTTTTGTGGTGTTGTTACTGCCGTATTGTGCATGGTCATAAATGCTTCACACACTGCCTCTGAGATAGGCCTAGCTGCTCGTGCTACGTTACCACAGGGTTGAGCAGGGGTTATCAAAGGGTGTAGTCCACTTACCCTGACTTGGGGAGAAGGGTCCCTATTTGGACAGTGGCGCCAGCCATTGCCAACTAGAGATCCCCATTTCCAACAGTGAGCAAAAGAATGATGGATTTAACCCAGATCTCTTGACTGGGGGTGAATGTTTTGATTTGTTCTGCATTCCATCCACCAATTGTGTTTCTTGTGGAATTTCATTGAGCACTGTGTGCACGCCTGTTTGTAACCTGGGACTGAGTATTAAATGAAGAGCAAGAGCACCTTTTATTGAAAACCCATTGAACAAGAAGAAGCTAGACATATCCCAAATATTTCATGAGAGGAGCACTTAGAAGAAAACCCTCCTTAGAAAGGGAAGACCTTCAAAATTTGGCAGCCAAGTTCAATGACCATGCCAAGTGATTTCGTTAACACAATAATCAACATTTAGGATTAAAAAATAAAGGTAAAATGTGGCGCCAATTAGAAAAATTCCTGAAGTATGTTTTGAAACTATGTCACAGAGTTGAAATACAAATGACGGAACAACAGGTGTGTAAAGTGCTGACTGACAGTATTTTCAAACTAAGGACAGCACAGACAATCATGTCAGTGACGAAACGAGGGCTGAATCAGTACATATCTACTAAATTAGGCACAGTGTCTTACAGATGCATGCTGCAATAAACAAGCATTTGCAATGCAATCGGTCTCACTTTTGGGACTTTATAAGTATTTAGCCATGCAGCACATTATTGCACATTACTGCAATGCAGCCTCACTCACATATCAGGAATTTAAATTCTGGTAAATATTCAGAAATTAATATTTTCGGAATGTTTGCAGCTCTACTGTTATACCAATGATGATTTAAAGATTTTATATTAAGTACATACGCCTACACAGTTTCATTTAAAACTTTGCTATGAAAGATATGCCATTGCATGAAAAAAGAGATTGGTAACAAAATAAAGTAGGGTATATGTCGGTGTACTGCAGTACAACAGCACGTGTCTTTCCATCCAGTTACCATGATAATATTTATGTGGCTTTAGGACCTACAGGGATATGATGATTCAATGGTGATGCCATCTGACAGGATTCATAGCTCACTCATGCTCGCTGTGGGCAGTGCAAATGTGAAGCAGCATATCTGACCGCAAGGCTGCACATCATCATACATATTCCCTCATCTGAAAAATACAGTCTGCACTAAAAAAAGTTTCACACTGAACCCTGCCAAGTGAAACTGAAATCTTTTTATTGTGTGAGATGGAGCAGCCTGCAATTCTGGCACAGTGCACTTCGAAGAGCTCCTTTGCTAGTTCTTCGTACAGTGACAGAGTTGGAAGCGCTATCAGAGATGCTCCTTTGCCAAAGACAGCCTGTTTCATAGCTGGCAACACCACACACAGTAAAAAATATTAATTTTAATACAACTTCAGACAAGACTTGTGGAGTGTGGGCAAGGATCTCAAACTCAGCACACTGTTAGAATGATGCACATATTCATGGAATCAGGGCACAGAACAGAACAGAATTTTCTCTCCACATAATCCAGACTGCTGTGCAGCGGTCACAGATAGAGGCAAAAAGAATAAGACCTTCTCTTACACTCAAACACAAGTATTGGCAAGTTTTTGTTTTCTTCAGTTTAATATAGCCGAATCTTGACCCGAAGGTAGTGGAGCACTTTAGATGAGCACCAGTTACATTACACAAGGACACTTTTTTTTTTTTTTTTTTTTTTAGAGAGTTTAAGTGATTTGCCCAGAATCACAGGATGTTCAGGCAACGCTGAGACTCGAACCTGGTTCCGAAGTTGGCAGAAATGGACGTTACATCAATTGAGAACTGTTAAAAAGTTGGGCTAATCTTGCCAGAGATGTTTATAATACTGGTGAGCTACAGCTGTTTGGTCTCACCTTTCTTTCTACTCATTTCCTAAGCAATCATGTTACAAAATGTATACATTTACACAATGTACTATTATGAAAATAAATACAGAAAATGATTATATTTAGAGGAAAGTAGAATAAACGGGGAACATGGCACACATTTAATTCAATCACTAATCACTCAAATAAGCAAAATCATTTCTTTTCAGTTATAGTAGTTGTTGTTTTTGATTGTGAATAAGTACTTGTTGCAGCTAGGTCATCAAGATCAGCAGGCTTGATCACCGAGCTATGTGTAGGCCTATAGGAGGGGTGAGCTACATTGTTCAGGCAAGCAGGCTTCAAGGGCGCGATGCATGGGCCGTGCAGAGAGGCCTCTCTGCAGGGTCTGGCTGAAAGGGGCAGCTAAAACGGGCTCTAATGGCAAACAGCTCTAAGGCTCTTCAAGAGACCCATCTCTCCCAGGAGAAGGGGACGCAACGTACGGGGAAAAGCAGCACATGCACACTGTATTTGGTCTGCGCAGCCCACCAGTAATCATGCAGATGGCATGCCCATGATGATGTTGTGCTACTTGCATGCCATTCAAAGAAGTGCTTTTTATGGCAGACCACAAAAGACTTGGTTCTGTGATAGCAGCACCACAAGCACTGTACTGTCTTGTCCTCCTGGATCCCCAGGAAAGGAACCCTCACTCTTGGACAGCATCCCCTAGCACTCTACGCTGTCTCAGCCCTCCTAGCTCACTTGGTCTCCCATGAGCTGCAACCTTCACAAGCCCAGTTTCTGAAGGACTGCGACAGACTGTGGGCAAAAGAGCCAAGCCAACCAGGAGGGACCCACCTGACTTTCAATCAGCTTAGAAGAAGAAATAGAAGAGAGGCGGCTGCCATTGATGTTTCTCCGATGAGAGACACTGTTGGAGTTTCAGTAAAGTATCTCACATGACAATAAAAGTTACTATTTATGCGCCACAAAGTGATAGTTGTCATGCATTTTGCATGTAAAAAGCACAAGGCAGGTGCGCTCCCTTCAAAATGTACTTATATTCAAATCTTCAATGCGGGACTAAGGGGGTCTCAGTGCCTCGTTCAGCAGAGTTCAGGTGGAGACAGAAGAATAACTAATGTCAGTCCCCAGGCTGCCAGACAGGTGAAGCCGCTCCACGGACACTGCTCTGTGAAAATGAGCAGCGTGGATGCCTCAGACAGCTTGGAGATGCAGTCTGCCTTTTTTTGTTGGAATTTCTGCAAATGTTTCTAAACAAGAGGAGAGCAATGTGGCGACTTCCTTAGCACCTGGCCCAGTTGTCCCAGGATCCTGACCCGCACGAGCCACGTGCCAACTTTTACTCACTTGTAAGTCACGGAAAATATGAATGAGAAGAGATCTAAAGTGCAGGCTGGAACAAAATACATGTGTGCTGACTGGCCAACACACCTTGGTTAATGAGGGCAGGGGCAATGAAAGGGAAGTAAAAGAAATAGTACATGCATGGCAGCGGATGGCCACTAATAAATTTGAATTCATCAGTACTAGGCCAATGTGCCTCAGCCAGGAACGGAAGGGACGTGTCGGGTGTGCAAACCAGTTAGGAGGCAGGAAAGAAGAGCAACGCTGGTGTCAACCTAGGGTAAGCAGCAGGTGGCATATATTGAAATCAGCATGTCTTGCAGACAGTGCATGCGCACTGCCATGCTCGACCTAAAAACACGGACCACCATAGGATGATGCTTCTCCATAAGAAATGTAATGACGCATGAGGTCTCATGTGGGGCATTGGAATGATAGATTGGTGCAAGAACCATCAACAGAAAATAGTTGAATATAGTTCACTGTCCAAGAGCTCACTCTGGTCTATAACAAATACAAGTTCTCTGCGACATATCATATAGTTCTACATCAAGGTGTCTAGGTTACATCGTACCTTCCAACTGTGAACGTATGAAGAATACTCGGGGGAACAAGTGCAGCAGTACACCTAGAGCAACAGCCTTTAAGTGGGATTTAACAAAAAATGTACAACTACAAAAGAAATTATAAAGGTGTGTGGACCATTGTAAATGGAGAAAGAAATTCCGGGATCCCAAAACAAGAGAGAACTACACATCAGCTTTTAAGTTTGAGTCTGACTCTAGGAGACCTGACAAGCAACCATGATACAAACTGGACTGGCATCAATGTGACACTGGAACCGCACTGATGCACTTGGGTCACTCAATCATACCAACACCCCCACTCATCTGCCAATTATCTGTGTTGTGTCCCGGCTGGCTTTTGGTGCACCATGGGCACAATCACCTCCCTGTCAAATCTATCCAGGAAAAAACTGAAAAAGATTAATACTGGTGAAGTTAAATATAGTTAACTTACAAATAGTGGAGAACATTTACTTACGTACACCATTAATTTAACTTTAGGCCTGGCTAGAGATAGCTTTGGATATTTGGAATGAAAATATAAAAGAGCAAACAGAGCAGTATTGGGAGAGGGTTGTGGCTATGCCCCTTTGTTACATTTCCATTACAGCAGATCCACATTTGATTGGACAGCAGGCTTGTTAGTCTACCAAAGCAGTGCGTCCATTGCAGCTCATGCATGGTGAAGTACCCTTATACTGCCTTGGAAGGGCTGCATTTTTATGAATGTTTTTTTATTTGTTGCAGGCTTCTGAAGTAGCTGCCTAGGAAAAAATAGATGTTAGAAATGAGTTAACTGGAATAAGAAAATGTTGCATGTGATTGTAGAGTTGGAATGGTGATCAGACTAGAATAGGCTGGAGTACTGTGAGGGGAAGATAACAAAATATATTCCCATTTCCATTGGTGTTTCACTCATTTAAGATGGACACCGCTAAATCTAACATGATATAGCAGTTGGTTCAGAATGAAGTTTCACACAGAACTTCCCCACTACTTCTCAAGCCCTTCGAGAAGTGGAACCAACCTGGCTCCTCATACATGTCCCTGGTGTATTTGGTGCTGCTCCAACAAGCCATGCCTCTGGTACCTAGGTCATAATGAAGGAGACAAAGGAGAACTTTCTAGAACCAGATATGCTTTCAAGGTGTGAGCACAGGTGACAGGAAGCTTGTCAATCAGCAACTGCAAATCACCAATCTCACAAACATACTGAGTAAGCTCTGGTGGCTTCCTGTGTCACCGACTCCCACTACTTGGGCTCTGTAAAACAGGAGAATAAATAAGGCATCAGCAGGGGAGTGATGGATCCATGCTTAAGGACCTCCACACACTAACTTAACTGGTTAGACTCCTGGAGTGTAGTGTGCAGCATTTTAGGGGGTGGGGGGCATGCACTTCAGGATAGGCTCTCTGCTGTACCGATACATGGGGAGGCGCCACAAGCAGTATGCTCTCTGAGCTAGGGGTGGGGGCCAATGAGGAGCATAGAGACTTCCATTACCTGTTCCCGCTGTGTGGACTTGCCCAGCACGCTCCTGAAGTTCATCAGCTGGGCCTGGGCAACTGGTTAGGGCAAAGCACTGCCAAGACGTAATACCATAATTTTCATCACCCAGAAACTCGAAGGCACTGTGAGCCATGAGGGGAAAATCGCCCACTTTATATGTCCTGGAAGTGATCTGGACATTTAGTGAGTTAAGAGGCGACAGCAGAGCCTATATGGTGAGTCAGGGAGAGGGTTGGGGCTGCAGGTGCAAGATGACATGCTTGGGAGGTTGGGAAGTGAGCAGAAGAGTGACAGGGCACCTCCAGGAAAAATGATTCATAGTGAACAGTGGCAGGATCCTGCAGGGACCATACCATTTGTAAATAAGGGAGGGAGACCAGGGTATTTCAGAGGGGAAATGGGCTCTAATGATCATTGCATCTTTGCACGGAGGCCCATCTAGAATGTGAGTGAGGAGGTTACAAGGGCGCTAGCAGCATCACCTTCTCATGTCTCTTGCCATCAGACCTACCTAAGCGTCTTGCCACTTCTCTCCCATGCATTCTCCAACATTACCCTTTCCTCCTCCTGCTACACGACTACCACCAGGACCTATCTATAAACACTGCTCACTCAGGGTTGTATATTCAAGAAATCAGCCGGAACCAAGTTCCTCTGCCCTGCTTAAGAAACAACAGCAATGACATCACCAGAACCAATCACAGTAAAAGCCACCAGCCGGAGGTACAAGAGAGTGTCCATAGACCCAGAAGCTGTTCTCTATTTGACACTGTGAACCAAGCAGCAGCAAGAAGACAGTGGTCCAGGAGGAGGAGGGCCTGTGGGGGGAGGGAGAGAGTGAGTAGTCATTGTGAATGCACCACTTTGCTGATATAATGGGAAATTCTACACAACTTGGCAGCCCACAAAGGCCCCTGTCAAAGAGCCTGTTCGGCATCAAGTGCCAAGCAAACAGTATATGTCCTTGTGTACAAATGAATGGGGAGCCAAATGATTCCTGTGCACAGGTGAAGTTCCTTCTAGACTCCATCAAATACAAGTGGAGCATGATACCTTCAATAATTATAATGGGGAGCATCAACTAAAACACTCTCTCTATCACAAACTGAGGAAGAAGCTACGCAATAAGTCAACTTTCCCTACCTGAAAATTGTTTGTGATGCCCAGCTGAAAAGTGGTCACAGTACTAATGGTGACTGATGGTAAGCTATTGCTTATTGAGTTATGTGTTTGTAAATATTGGTGCTGTTTTACTACGTTTATTTGAATTGGTGTATACTAATTTGCAGAAGCAGGGCTGTTAAAAGTATGGCCGGGTGAAATACCGTTTTGAAAATATCGAAAACGATGTACGTAAGTGGCGGCTACCCCACTAAGGCAGAGGAGCATCTCCCCGGTGCTCAAAAGGAAAAATAAAATGATAATAATGTAACATTTTATTTTCCCTATTGCTGTCAGTGGCGGGGCAGGGCTGGCCAGAGCAGGGGAAGGAGGTGTTTGTCTGTAACCTTCTGGCTTACTATGACCAGGCCGGTATATGGTTGTTTCACATAATTGATTACAGAGTGACATATAGTTTTTTGGTCTTGATGAATGCACCTGAACACCCGCTGGAGTCCCCAAAGGGCAGAAACATGTTGACCATGACTCTATAGGGAGTATTCTTTCCAAACTCCCTTTCATTCTTTACTTTTAATCCTGTCCCCTGGAGGCTCTGGAATAAAATTGAGGTTTTGCCTACCAGGGGACAGTTTTATCTTAATCACTTCTTCCCTATTTACGTCAAAACGAGATAGCACTCTGCACCTCACCTAAATATCTTTGCTCATCTAACCCAAAACACCTCTGCACCTTTCTTTTTAAAAGTTATAGCCCACATCAGGCACTTTGCGGTGCAGGTGTGAGAAGGGAACCTATGATGAATCATGTCACCCAAAGGTTAGAAGGATCCTCATCCTAAGAAAAGCATTCTCCAACAAATAACATTTTTCTAAAAGGTTGTTTTTTCCTTTCTCTATATATACCAGACGTACTTTTGTGTGTTTCTGACTACAATCCATGCCTCGATCATCTGGAAAAGTTTCTGGGGATAGTAGAGAGTGCAGGAGGCCAAAGGTGCTAGGCTATGCAGTGCTGTGGATGGTGCAGGATGAGGTATGATGCAGCTCACCTCTCGGCAAGGCATTTTTGTGGATGGCGTCATGTGAGCTTAGGGTTTTAGTACACAGCCCAGGGCGGAGCTGAACTCTGAAACCTGTGGGTTAAGCTGGGTGGTGCACTTTGCTGTGAAGTCCAGAGAAGGCCTTGAAAACTTGCATTTGGTCTTACAGGACATGGGACTTTGCATTTAAGAGTAAGCCGGCTTGAGGCGGTTCTGGGGTATGGCTGCTAAACAGCGCAAGTCCTCCTGTTTCCTTCAGCAGTTGCTTCCGCCATTGGAAACCTTCTGCTGTTCCCTTGGTGGGCCACTGAAGCTGCTTCTTATCCTTTGTTTTTAGGTCTCGCCTACGCAGCGCGCATGCGCTTCATAGGAGGACCTTTAGCCGTCGCTCTGCTCTTTTTGGAAGCACACACTCGTGCTTGTGGCGGCATCCAGCTTGCGGGAGCGAGCAGGGGCGCGCCACAAGCACGAGTGCAGTGCTTCCAAAAAGAGCAGACTGCGCGCGCACGGACGCACCACTCCCGGGATTATCCCGTCTTTTAAATTGTATTCTCCCCCTCTTTACTTAGTTAGCTATTTGTTTCTCTTTGCCTTAATTGTACTCTTTCTTTCTTCTTTGGTTCTCCTTTCTTGGTTTGTTTTTCTCTTAGATTTTCTCCATTCATTGATTTGCGTCCGTCGTTCGATTGAAGTTCTTGGTATTTCGGTTATTCCGTTTCATTATCTTACATCTTATGTTTACCTTTCTTCCTTTGAGTCTTTTATATTCCTTTTTCATAATCTTTAGCTACATGCCTTTTGCTATTTCTCTCATCTTTTCTGAATCTTTTTTTGTGTCTGCCCCTTCCTTCTTCCTTTTCTGCTTTCTTTCATTCCTCATTTGCCTTCCCCCATTCTTTTCTCTCCGTACTCCTTTCCACCTCCAGACCATTTCGCTTTCCCGACCACCTTCCGTTATTAATTTCTCGAGTGCTTCATTTCTTTCTACCGCCTTTCCTTCCTTTATTTCCCTCCAATCACCACGTCCTTCTTTCCATTTTCTTCCAGTATGCTATTCTTCCCATGATTGTTTCCATTCTCCCATCTGCAATTCGTTTCTTGTTTTCTTCTCTTCATTATGTTGTTCATATTTTTACAGCCTGACGTCTTTTCTCTATTGATTTTAACCCAGCCTTTTTAATTTGTTTCCTTTCTTTTTTCTTTGCACAATGCCTTGACTCTTTTTACATGTTTTCCTACTCCTTTAATTGATATATTTTCTTGGGCGTTTTACTGTTTCTTTCGCCTGCAATCGTCTGGGCTATCTTTAGTCTTTTAGCGCCTTCCTTGTCCTGGTTTTGTCGGTTAATCCTAACGAGGCCCATGTTCAAGTGTGTTTATCCGTTCACTGACACGTTCACAGACTACAGAAAGCAGGTACTGATGTGTGTCTGCAGTGACTGACTTCCTTCCTATGTTAATTCGACCAGTGTGGGCCTGTTTCTGTTGTCTCAAGTATGTTTGAGACTGTTTTCAGTTTTCTCCACCTCTCTAGTGCGGAGATAGCCAGTTACTCAGACTTATTAAAGAGACCGGATTGCCCCGTGTGCGGCAGCACTGTGCCCTGAGCTGTAAGTTCCAAGACACGTGACACTGCACCCCTCAGCAGCCCCTGAAGGGAACAGAAGGGTCTTTCTATACACGTATCTGTCAATCTGTCCATCACTTCTGCTTCCTGTCTACCCGTTTTATCTGTTACCGTCTGACTGATGTGTGTTTTTCTGACTGATGTTTGCCTATTTCGTTTTTCTGTCTGTCTGCTCCTTTTGTGTATATCCCTTTATCTTCCTGTTGTTTATCCTGCCTGTCGGTTTGTTCAGTCTTTTAACTACCGGTCTTTTCATGTACCTGTCTGTCGTTTATTTGTTTGTTGTTTTTCTTTCTCCTCTCAAGTGTCTGTTTATCTGCCGTGTATCTCACCGTTTGCATGTTTATCTGTATGGGTGTTTACTTGTCTGACTGTTTACTATGTTATCCATCTAATTGTTTGCTTGCCCGTCTATCCAACTGTCCGTGGGTCTATCCGTTCCTCTACCCAGTTATGTTTGTCTACCATGTATACTTGTCCGTCTTTCCAGTGAATTGTTTGACTGTCTACACGTGTATCTGCTTGTCTAACGTCCATTGATCTGTGTGACAGTCCGTTTATCTGCATTGTAGTGTAACCCAATATTTCTGCATATGAGTCCGATATTGCTTCATCTGCATGTTCGCTGTCCACGGACCTGTCCCATTTTTCTCATGTAATATTTTATTGTGCCGCTATAGCTCTACGCTACGGTGTCACCATCTATCTATTTGCAAACATTCAAAATAATAGATAGATAAAATGAAAGAGACAAAAAGAAAGCTGTGTTTTATGTATTGACCCTGTACTTATATGTGCATTTGTTTGTGTAGTCCATTTCTTCTTTGACTGTGTTGCTGGTATCGGAGTGAATCTTAAACCACCACACACCGAGCGATGTACCCGCCACTTTTGTTTACTATTTCACTTCGACAAGTTGCAGCTCTTGCGTCCTGTGACCTGACCATCAATTCGTTGAACTTCGGCAGCTCCGTGACAGGGGGCGGCACAACTCCACCACGTACCTCGTCCTTCCCCAGTTGAAAAAAGACTGAATTTGTTGCGTTCTCATAAAAGAAACAAGCATTGGCATAGCCAATAGGTCTCGCCTTTGGGACCTTATAAGTGTTTAGTTATCCAGCACAATATCCTTGGTGCAACAACATCAACTGTTGCATAGCTAAACACTTATAAGGTCCCAAAGGCGAGACCTATTGGCTATGCCAATGCTTGTTTTTACAGTTAGGAAGTTTCACACACCATGTTTGCAGAGTTTATAAAGCATTAGCAAAGTTGTGAGTTGAGGGATTTTTCACACCTTCAGCAAAGAGGCAAGGAGTAAAAACGGGAAAGGGTACAGAGTGGGGAAATTAAGTTGAAGTGAAGGCCCCAAAAAGAGAAACATGATGAAGAAAAGGATCAAACAGATCCTTGAAAGAAAAAAGGAAGGATTAAAGGTTTATCCTTAGACAATGTGTAAAAAAAAACCACAGAGAATTATAGTGATGTGAGAGAAAACTAACAAGATAGAAACACTTTTTTTAAACCAAAAAGGGCATTTAGCTTGCTGAGTTTGTCACCCTTGTGAATAGCAGTTATTGTGAAAAATGATAGCAAACCAGTTCGACGAAAAGAGATTTTTTATCGGTAATCATGCATAGGAACACCGAATACATTTACTCCTTTTAGCTTTCTATACATTTCTCCCTAGTAGGTTTGGATTGCCTTCTTATGTATTTTAGCAGCTATTCTGCCGAAGGACTGGTTAATTCGTGCCTGGGTAAGTAGATAATAAATAATCCAAGCTCCTTGCTTCTGAGCACAGAGGCAGAAACAATTTATAGCTAAAAAGAAAGTGATTATAAAGTATGTGATAAAGAGAGGACAAGAGCCCCATGAAGTCACAGTTGCAGGAAGAAGTGTGAAATGATTTGTTTTGGTTACCCTGATTAAAAGGGCACGGAATAGCTTAGAGTCTATTCAGAAAGGCAAGGGATTCAGAGGTACCAGTGCTAACTCAATTTATGCCTCACTGTAATGGGTTTTCGTTTCTTTAGTTTACAAGCCAGCGTGATTAACAATGCAGGCTCGCCTCTTTAATAGCCGGTGCTACAGCTCACAAGCGAGGAAAGACTTGTAATGCTGACCTAATCCAAACAGGCTAATCTCTGTCGGGATCCTGAATGAGCCAGTTAAATTCAGACCTGTAAATTCTGCTGCTCTGACGTGATTGATGCTGGGGCAGCTCTTTAAAGTGCAGCGGTCTGCATCTTCCTGTAACATTATAGTGAACCATGCGGTGGGAGAAGAACACCACCGTGGTAGTTGTGTGCAAGTGGGAACACAATAAACACAGGCCACAAAAGGATATGGACTTTGCATGTGAACACGATAGATAAGAATCCCAAAGGAACACGCTTTGAGATCAGACACTGAACAGGGATCACCGATGGCTTCGCTCAATACAGAGGCCACCCCTTACAGCAGTGGTTCCCAAACTTTTTTGACCCGTGGCTCCCTTGACCTAATTGGCAGTTGGCCGTGGCTCCCCACCATTTTTTTACCGGAAGCCAAAACTTGCTGCTGTGTGTATTTTGTGCATATTTTTATATCCGTCCTCTTCAATCCTTCCACTATCCTTTTTCAATCCAAATTAAAATCTCACATGTCCACCCCGCAATTTAATTTCATATCTCCCAATACTAATTCACCACTAATCCTCTTTGGATGCGTGCTACTCGCTGAAATAGTGCTTCGACAAGTGTAGTAAGCGCTAAATAAATGCAACTACAATATAGACATCGATTGTTGTTACCGCAAAATAGCACTGACCGTAATCGTTCTGAATTCACCGGGAAACCCAATATAGTAGTTTCACACCCGATAGACACTGCAGAAATTGGAACTTCTGAACGCGAAATGACCTTTGTATTTTCATATTTCCTTCTGCTTCTTCCCTCGTCGCCCAGCCAGTCCTTATACCCCATCCCAGTACTGCCCCATCCTCTTCCTGCAGCCTCATAACTTCCCAACCTGCTTGCTCATCTCAAAAAATTACTCGGGATACGGATTTGGGAGGCGCGGGAGGGGCGCTGCACTCAAGTCACACCCGGTTGTCAAGTGAAAGTGGGGCACGGGGTGTACCCGGGAGCCGGGATAAAGGCCGGTTCCACTCTGGGTGGCTCTTGTGTGAGAAGACCCCGGAGGCAGGGAGCCAGGGTGTGCACCATGACGTTCATCCGGAAGGACCTGCCTGGCTTGTCTGCAGTGTCAGTCAGGACTGAGCCCTGATATCGCCGACTCCTTCCTCTGACTCGTCAGGTTGTGAGTACCACACCGGGGCGGCTCTTTAGGGATGTGGCATTTCAACCCCCCCTCCCCCTCCCCCCTCCGCAAACAATCAGCAGGCCAGAAAGAAATCCATACCCCCCAGGAATGAATTGCAGGATCGGCATGCAGACGAAAAAATAGGTACTTTAATGTAAATATTAAACACATTCAATTTTAAAGTTTAAGTTTTACACTTAAATGAAACCCTTGAAGCAAATGCGAGCCATGGGGGGCTCCCAGCGTTGCTTGTGACTTCAATTTACCCTGGACAAGCAAAGTTGTCTCTGTCCAAGGCGGGTTGGAGACACGAGCAAAACACACAATGAAGAACAAATGATCCGATGCTGCTCGAGCCGAGGCTCCTAGCGCGGTGACACCTTAGATAGCGCGTGCAGATGCACAGTGACACATTGGGCAATAAATCAGGGCCGAATGTCGACGCTGCACGAACCGAAGCTCCCAACGCGTAGGGCAGTGGTTCCCAAACTGTGTGCTTGGTGCGCGGCGCCCCTGGCTAGTTTTGACGGCGCACCGGGGTGCCACGGCGCACAGATTGGGAACCACTGCCTTACAGGTAGGGTGACCAGGTGTCCCGGATTTGCCCGGACGGTCCCGGTTTTTCACCAGCTGTCCCGGCAGATTTCAGGACATTTAGCTCCTGTCCCGGTTTTTAGACAGGGTCGACAGAAAACGGCGGGAGGTGCTTTTTTATGCTTTATAAAGCAGGGATAGTTAGCAGTTCTCTCAAGAAAGCAATATAATTAACAGGCAAGCTACTGGGCTTAAAAATTGCATTTTATCTAAGTTCTAACTGCCTGTTCTATAATTCTCTGCTGAGGAGCGCTGTCATTCTGTGCGCTCGCTTGAAGTAAAATTGTAGTCCTTCTTCTATTTTTGTGAACTGTCCTGGTTTTTGGCTTTAAAATTCTGGTCACCCTACTTACAGGTGGAATTGGTACAAAAAGTGATCTCGCGATAATTCACTTGTTCTCGCGGGAAGTGTTACTCTCATCCCTGAGCGAGGAATGCTGCAGTAATATCAAATAGTTCTCGAGGTAGGACATCACAGATAGAATAGCATAAATTCAGTAAGAGTGCAGTGGGAATTTGAACTAGTTTTTCGTGCCACAGGGGCACTTTCATTTTATAGAAGGTGCTTGCATGGTACCTTGTTCAACTGACTTTCTTGTGGTGCACGTATCATGCCTGTGAAATGTGAGGGGGTGCTCACTTACTTTCATGCAGGCAAGGAAAGGCTTTTGCACAGGAACTTTTGCCATACGTGCAGGAGCCTTGAACAAAGAGGTCTTTGGGAAAGCAAATGTATTTTTATTTTAGCGCAACACAGCAAGCAAAGTTGCTGCACTCATTGCACTAGGGAGAGAGAGAATTACAGCACACTATCTACTTAAATATGGTGCTGCTGCTCTCTTCCCCCTTGATGGTGCACAACCATGCTGCCTAGCGCCAGCACACACTTTTGCACTATAGAATGTAATGCTAGCATAGGGATTGTACTGGAAGGGTTCAGTTGCAGGACAAAATACTATGATTAGACTAACTTTAAAACTTCTCTTACCTTGAATTGTTCTGTACAGTACAGCACACATGCAATTTGTGAAAAGTTTTGAGAAAATAAAACATTTCTCCTTATTAATGCTTGTCTCAAGGAGGCATTATTGTATGGGTCAAAGCCATGTCTACCAATTTTAAAACAGGGCTTTGTGTCAAAAACCATGTAGCACTAGAACACTCATGTACCACTTATGTGTTGCCCCATGGACTCAAAGTAATGCAAAGCAGCACAAAGCACAATTTGCATTAATTTTAGGGTTACTTTTCAGCACAAAAAAGTTTTGTACTAGAAAGTAAATACTTTATCAGCACTTTGCACTAGTCTGTTACACTTTAAACTGAAAACAGTCTTGATAAATCTGCTCCTTAAAGTGTTCCTCCTCGTGGTGCACTTTGGGAGGGTTGAAGAAGGGACCCACCAGAACCCCTATTAACTCAAGCACTGTAAAGCAGTCTTGGATTGCACTCCCCTGCCACAGACTCTACTTCCCTTCAGGGATTCCCTGGCCCCACACCATAGGCAAACCACAAACAGCAGTGGCTTAACCCACTGTTCCATCTTTCACTGCCTCATGCACGACACAAAAAACTTTCTATATCTACACAGCTCAGAAAGACAGCATACTATACCAACCATACACATAAGGTAGGAAAACATCATTCAAACTATTCAATACAATGCAAAGAACAATATTAAACCTGGAGGAAGTACATTTTCTATCTTGGTTTTCATGCATATCAATATGCAATATTCTGTCATAGTTAGATCGAGGGTGGGCCTCTCACACCAGGATTGTTTTCTTGGGATTAAAGTCTGGCTTTGGGCATGTTTCTCACCTTGTTTTATTCATAAATCAATATGAATACTATGGACTTACATCACAACAGGAATGTTGTCGATTTTTAAAAGTTTAACACCACTTCACCAGAGCCACTATACTACTCTTGAATGGCCTTTCCTGTACACTTTTCAGACTATTAAACACATGTCACTATTCAGAATAATAATTGACTCGTCCTCACTGTTATAATGACTGTGTATCTTTTCTCTTGGTTCTCTCAGCTTTCTTCTTTTTATACTTGGAATCCATCTTGAAACCCCCAAATCATTTCCCCCCACATCTACCCCCATTTCATCTCCCTTTACTGACTCATCTCCTGCTTTTCTCCAGTGCTACAGGCTTTAGTTTATCTACAAAGGGCTCGCTTTCCCCTCTATCCTCGTTGATGTCCCCACACATACTCTATGATTCTAAGCACAAAATCTTCTGCCATGCCTTCCTTCTTTCTAAGTCACCCCACTGTAACTCACTTGCCTTCAATTCCCCAAAGCTCTGGAACACCCTCATGCTTTTTGTTCATTTTTCTGCCACTATGACCATCTTCCACCTGATGATAAAAAAGAACCTTCATTCTAAGTGGATTCAGAGCAATATGATTGTGAAATTTATCTTGATCATAATTAATGATTAATTTGTATTTAATTATTATTTTTATATGTCTAATTTAGGAGTACAAATGGTCTGATTGAGAGGGGAAATGCACAAAGGGAATGTTTAATCTCATAAATAGATTTCCTAACATGTAATATTTTTAGAAAATCGTGTTATTTCATGTGCAAGTAAATCTGTCACCAGTAGTAGTGAGTCAGCATTTCAGAGGGGAAATTTCCTCCAAAGTTGGTGAACACCCAAAAAGTTGCAAGTTTAACTTTTTATGGCCCATGTCCAACATAATTGGAGATTTTTCACCTACCAAGTGCTTTTGTAAATCCCTACCCAGGGTGAGCATGGAGAAGGAACATCCACAAGATTGTTAGGGGTGTAGGGGAATGCGTTTCTCCTCATGGGCAAATACTTTCCATTTGGAGAAAAAAAGAGCATGCACAAATGCACCTTGACTGAGCATTTACACGTTTGTAAATTAACCTAATGTCCTTTCACGCATTTGTAAAAGTTGCACACAATGCACATTGATGGTTCTATAAATATGTACACATGTGAGTGCTCCTGCAAAGCTTCAACTGTTGCAACTTCCCAAAAATATGTCGGGATGTTTTCAAAATATTCTCACTAATTCTCAAATATATTCCAAACGTAGATATACATTTTTCTTGAGCAGATTTGCTAATTTTATCTTGAATCGAGCGCAATTTTATACTTGCAGCAACTTCTCCCCTGTGAAAACTCAAGGCAGCACACTGTCCAGAAAACATCTTAACAATTGAAATTAATGAGACTTGATACTTTCATTTGAACTGTTTGAATAGAACCGTCAGCACACTAAGACACAGGTTTGTATTTTGTAATATTCTTTTAATTATGTTTTTCGTTTGTAGATATTATTATAACTCATGATCTTAATTAACAATGACAACAATGTGATTAATAATCATCGGCATCACCATCGTCATCAGAGAAACGGCCTTTACAACGTAGGCTGAGCCACGTGTGCCGTTTCCCCGAAAGAGTGACAACACTTGCCTGAACCATGCATCTGTCTTAAGCACACATCTATTGTTGGATGGGTGGGGAGAGGAAGAGGAAGTGTCGGAACAGGTAGCTTCGGACGTGGACAGGTAAGTGGGGCTGGGGCTGGTTTTGGGGGGGTTCGTTTTCATGTGTGGGTCGGTTTTAGGGCTCAGGGTGGGTGGGGGTCAGGGCAGTCTTTTTAAAAGGGGGCAGGGTTTTAGGGTTCATGACAGGAGTTTTACGGGAGTTTTAAGGGAGTTTTACGGGCTTGGGCTGGGTTTGGGGGAGTTTTTAGGGGTGTGGTCCATTTTAGGGCTCAGGGCAGGGGGTCAGGGTAGTTTTTTTAAAGGGGGCAGGGTTTTAGGCCTCAGGTTGGGGAAAGCAGTAGGGGTAGTTTTAAGGGCAGCGTGAGAGTAGGTATTAGGGCTCAGGGTAGGGGGGCTGTGGTAGGGGTAGTTTTTGGTAGGGGCAGGGTTTTAGGCCTCAGAGCAGGTGTAGGGGAAGGGGTAGTTTTAAGGGGAGGGCATGGTAGGTTTTAGGCCTCAGGGTGGGGGGTTGGGGGATTGGAGTTTAGGGCTTATGGCAGGGAGGGGGGTCGGGGTAGTGGCGATCTTTACCACGCATATCCCTTTACCAATCATTCCTTTACAATGAAATTGCATGGTAAAGGAATGCGTGAATAAGACACATTCGTGGTTGGGACTGCATTGTAGAGGCGCACATGGTCCAGCCATGCGTGCCTCTGTCATACAACCTCGTCATCATTATGAGCACCAGCTTCCATTTAAAAGTATTTCCCTCCCATTATTTTGTGGTATAATGTGGCTTTCATAAGGTTCGGTTAGAATGAGTGGCCCATTGCTGCTAGGTATTTCTTACCTCTTATTAGCAGTAATTCACAATGGCCTCTCCTTCTAATGAGGCGACAGTACCTTTCTTTGTCACACTGCTCTGATGTTGAACACTGTTCTTGTCTGTGCTCTACCATAGTACATTATTAATCATAGAAAACACATGAGGAAGAGTGACCACTAGCTTTGAAGTCCAGTTAAATTTAACTGGGGAGATTGACCAGGGCATAAAGCAAAGTGACGTTAGCCTCCTCTACAGATCCTTAATAATGAGGCATCCAGCGGATTTTGCTTCACAAAAGTGAAACAGTAAAACCTTCACTTGTCCTTCTTTACTCCCCTCTTGTTTCACATCCACACATTCCCCAGCACTCCTGGAAGATTTTAGGTCACACTCTGAAAAATTAGACTTTCTCAAATCAAAGGAAGCATAACCAGGATTGAAACATTTCTTAACACATCAGCAGAAAAGCTCAAGTTGTCTTTCTTCTTCTGATACAATAATATGTAGACTTCCATTTACTAAATGTATGGTGACTGACAGACAAGTGTGCCTCATCAATTTCTCATTTTCTTGGTTGGTTGGTCCAAATGTTTTGTAGCGGGTTGGATATTATAGGTCAATTTATTTTTGGATGAAAAAAGAAATGAATAAATACATCTTTCCTTAAAGAGGAGCGAGTGCACATCGAGTCAAGCAATTGTTAAATAAGAGAAGTAAAAAACTCATTGTTCAAATTTGTCCTTTACAGCCTCTATGTTTTACTGTATGTATGGTGAGCTTCCTAGCCATGCTCTTAGCATTCCATAGGGGTTTCTTCTATATAGATTTCAAAATGTACATTTATTAAAATTATTATTAGTTGTAGTAGCATTATTAATAGTAGCAATAGCAATAGTAGTAACAGTAGTACCCATAAAGTTCCATGTTCTCTTTCTTACTGTGTAGCTTAGCTCAATGAACTTTGGTGTCGTAGGAATACTTATAACATGAATGTCTCCAATAGACACAATGTTCTGACAAGGTCATTTCTCACAGACCCAATTCACTGACAAGGTCTTTTAATATAGGCACAGTTCACTGACAGGGTAATTTTCACTTCTGGGGTGATTTAGACACAGACGGTAGAGGTAAAAACAAATCCAATTAAATCAATTTTAGAAGACCTACTTATTAGCAGCTGAGGGTAAATTGAGTTTGTTCTAGCTTCAGCCACACAGTTATCACCGCTTGGCCAAAAAGAAACAAATTGCTTTTTGATGTGTGCAAAATGGGCCAAATTTTGTTTCATTTCACTGTTTTTTTTTAATCATAAATGTTTCAACTGAGTGCAAAAATACACATGATGCCTGGTGCAAATGTAATGCAAAATAGGTATTTTTGCACCAAATTAGAACACCCAGGTCTAAAAGACTCCGTAAATGTTACTTTGTCGATGGAAAATGTAATTATTGCGATACTCATACCCTCAGCTCGAGTCTGGTACTAGCTCCTTGAAGTACCATGATGTGCTAATACCATAAGCACATTTTCCGATGTGTTGGTAGGTGCACATGTAAATTCACTTGAAAGGGCAGTGTGAAAAATAAAGTAACACAATGACGAAACATTCATTTCAGCAGTATTACTGATACATTCAGCACACCGCACTTTTTAGGTCTCGCGCCTAGCGTTGCAGTGCGCAGCAAGACTGATGATACCAATGGAACTAGTGCCCATGACAACAATGAGAATAGCACTGATGATAACAATGGGACTAGTGCCCATGACAACAATGAGAATAGCACTGATGATACCAATGGGACTAGTGCCGATGCCAACAATGAGACTAGCACTGATGATAACAATGGGACTAGTGCCCATGTCAACAATGAGAATAGCACTGATAACCATGGGACTAGTGCCCATGACAACAATGAGAATAGCGCTGATGATACCAATGGGACTAGTGCCGATGCCAACAATGAGAATAGCGCTGATGATAACAATGGGACTAGTGCCCATGACAACAATGAGAATAGCGCTGATGATACCAATGGGACTAGTGCCGATGCCAACAATGAGAATAGCACTGATGATAACAATGGGACTAGTGCCCACGCCAACAATGAGAATAGCACTGATAACAATGGGACTAGTGCCCATGACAACAATGAGAATAGCACTGATAACCATGGGACTAGTGCCCATGACAACAACGAGAATAGCGCTGATGATACCAATGGGACTAGTGCTCCTGACAACAATGAGGATAGCACTGATGATAATAATGGGACTAGTGCCGATGCCAACAATGAGAATAGCATTGATGATAACAATGGGACTAGTGTTGATGCCAACAATGAGAATAGCACTGATGATAACAATGGAACTAGTGCCGGTGCCAACAATGAGAATAGCACTGATGATAACAATGAGAATAACAATGGGACTAGTGCCAATGTCAACAATGAGAATAGCACTGATGATAACAATGGGACTAGTGCCGATGCCAACAATGAGAATAGCACTGATGATAACAATGGGACTAGTGCCGATGCCAACAATGAGAATAGCACTGATGATAATGGGACTAGTGCGCATGACAGCAATGAGAATAGCACTGATAACCATAGGACTAGTGCTCATGACAATAATGAGAATAGCACTGATGATAACAATGGGACTAGTGCCGATGCCTACAATGAGAATAGCACTGATGATAACAATGGGACTAGTACCGATGCCAACAATGAGATTAGCACTGATAACCATGGAACTAGTGCCCATGACAACAATGAGAATAGCACTGATGATAACAATGGGACTAGTGCCCATGACAACAATGAGAATAGCACTGATAACAATGGGACTAGTGCCCATGACAACAATGAGAATAGCACTGATGATAACAATGGGACTAGTGCCCATGACAACAATGAGAATAGCACTGATAACCATGGGACTAGTGCCCATGACAACAACGAGAATAGCGCTGATGATACCAATGGGACTAGTGCTCCTGACAACAATGAGGATAGCACAGATGATAACAATGGGACTAGTGCCGATGCCAACAATGAGAATAGCACTGATGATAACAATGGGACTAGTGCCGATACGAACAATGAGAATAGCACTGATGATAACAATGGAACTAGTGCCGATGCCAACAATGAGAATAGCACTGATGATAACAATGAGAATAACAATGGGACTAGTGCCGATGCCAACAATGAGAACAGCACTGATGATAACAATGGGACTAGTGCCGATGCCAACAATGAGAATAGCACTGATGATACCAATGGGACTAGTGCCGATGCCAACAATGAGAATAGCACTGATGATAACAATGGGACTAGTGCGCATGACAGCAATGAGAATAGCACTGATAACCATAGGACTAGTGCTCATGACAACTATGAGAATAGCACTGATGATAACAAAGGGACTAGTGCCGATGCCTACAATGAGAATAGCACTGATGATAACAATGGGACTAGTGCCGAAGCCAACAATGAGAATAGCACTGATAACCATGGGACTAGTGCCCATGACAACAATGAGAATAGCGCTGATGATACCAATGGGACTAGTGCCGATGCCAACAATGAGAATAGCACTGATGATAACAATGAGAAAAACACTGATGATAACAATGGGACTAGTGCCGATGCCAACAATGAGAATAGCACTGATGATAACAATGGGACTAGTGCCGATGCCAACAATGAGAATAGCACTGATGATAACAATGGGACTAGTGCTGATGCCAACAATGAGAATAGCACTGATGATAACAATGGGACTAGTGCTCATGACACCAATGAGAATAGCACTGATAACCATAGGACTAGTGCTCATGACAATAATGAGAATAACACTGATGATAACAATGGGACTAGTGCCGATGCCAACAATGAGAATAGCACTGATGATACCAATGGGATTAGTGCCGATGCCAACAATGAGAATAACACTGATGATACCAATGGGACTAGTGCTGATGCCAACAATGAGAATAGCACTGATGATACCAATGGGACTAGTGCCCATGACAATGAGACTAGCGCTGATGATACCAATGGGACTAGTGCCGATGCCAACAATGAGAATAGCACTGAAGATACCAATGGGACTAGTGCTGATGCCAACAATGAGAATAGCACTGATAACCAAAGGACTAGTGCCCATGACAACAATGAGAATAGCGCTGATGATACCAATGGGACTAGTGCCCATGATAACAATGAGAATAGCGATGATGATACCAATGGGACTATTGCCGATGCCAACAATGAGAATAGCACTGATGATAACAATGGGACTAGTGCCGATGCCAACAATGAGAATAGCACTGATGATAACAATGGGACTAGTGCCGACGCAAACAATGAGAATAGAACTGATGATAACAATGGAACTAGTGCCCATGACAACAATGAGAATAGCACTGATGATAACAATGGGACTAGTGCCGATGCCAACAATGAGAATAGCACTGATGATAACAATGGGACTAGTGCCGATGCCAACAATGAGAATAGCACTGATGATAACAATGGGACTAGTGCCCATAACAACAATGAGAATAGCACTGATAAACATGGGACTAGTGTCCATGACAACAATGAAAATAGCGCTGATGATACCAATGGGACTAGTGCTCCTGACAATGATAATAGCACTGATGATAACAATGCGACTAGTGCCGATGCCAACAATGAGAATAGCACATACCAATGGGACTAGTGCCGATGCCAACAATGAGAATAGCACTGATAACCATGGGACTAGTGCCCATGACAACAATGAGAATAGCGATGATGATACCAATGGGACTAGTGCCGATGCCAATAATGAGAATAGCACTGATGATAACAATGGGACTAGTGCCGATGCCAATAATGAGAATAGCACTGATGATAAGAATGGGACTAGTGCAGACGCAAACAATGAGAATAGCACTGATGATAACAATGGAACTAGTGCCCATGACAACAATGAGAATAGGACTGATGATAACAATGGGACTAGTGCCGATGCCAACAATGAGAATAGCACTGATGATAACAATGGGACTAGTGCTGATGCCAACAATGAGAATAGCACTGATGATAACAATGAGACTAGTGCCCATGACAACAATGAGAATAGCACTGATAACCATGGGACTAGTGCCCATGACAACAATGAGAATAGCGCTTATGATACCAATGGGACTAGTGCTCCTGACAACAATGAGAATAGCGCTGATGATACCAATGGGACTAGTGCCGATGCCAACAATGAGAATAGCACTGATGATAACAATGGGACTAGTGCTGATGCCAACAATGAGAATAGCGCTGATGATACCAATGGGACTAGTGCTGATGCCAACAATGAGAATAGCACTGATAACAATGGGACTAGTGCCCATGCCAACAATAAGAATAGCACTGATAAGAATGGTACTAGTGCCCATGACAACAATGAGAATAGCACTGATGATAACAATGGGACTAGTGCCCATGACAACAATGAGAATAGCACTGATAACCATGGGACTAGTGCCCATGACAACAATGAGAATAGCGCTGATGATACCAATGGGACTAGTGCTCCTGACAACAATGAGGATAGCACTGATGATAAAACAATGGGACTAGTGCCGATGCCAACAATGAGAATAACACTGATGATAACAATGGGACTAGTGCCGATGCGAACAATGAGAATAGCACTGATGATAACAATGGAACTAGTGCCAATGCCAACAATGAGAATAGCACTGATGATAACAATGAGAATAGCACAGATAATAACAATGGGACTAGTGCCGATGCCAACAATGAGAATAGCACTGATGATAACAATGGGACTAGTGCCGATGCCAACAATGAGAATAGCACTGATGATAACAATGGGACTAGTGCCGATGCCAACAATGAGAATAGCACTGATGATAACAACGGGACTAGTGCGCATGACAGCAATGAGAATAGCTCTGATAACCATAGGATTAGTGCTCATGACAACAATGAGAATAGCACTGATGATAACAATGGGACTAGTGCCGATGCCTACAATGAGAATAGCACTGATGATAACAATGGGACTAGTGCCGATGCCAACAATGAGAATAGCACTGATAACCATGGGACTAGTGCCCATGACAACAATGAGAATAGCGCTGATGATACCAATGGGACTAGTGCCGATGCCAACAATGAGAATAGCACTGATGATAACAATGAGAATAGCACTGATGATAACAATGAGACTAGTGCCGATGCCAACAATGAGAATAGCACTGATGATAACAATGGGACTAGTGCCACTGATGATAACAATGGGACTAGTGCCGATGCCAACAAAGAGAATAGCACTGATGATAACAATGGGACTAGTGCTCATGACAGCAATGAGAATAGCACTGATAACCATAGGACTAGTGCTCATGACAACAATGAGAATAACACTGATGATAACAATGGGACTAGTGCTGATGCCTACAATGAGAATAGCACTGATGATAACAATGGGACTAGTGCCGATGCCAACAATGAGAATAGCACTGATAACCATGGGACTAGTGCCCATGACAACAATGAGAATAGCGCTAATGATACCAATGGGACTAGTGCTGATGCCAACAATGAGAATAACACTGATGATACCAATGGGACTAGTGCCGATGCCAACAATAAGAATAGCGCTGATGATACTAATGGGACTAGTGCCCATGCCAACAATGAGAATAGCGCTGATGATACCAATGGGACTAGTGCCGATGCCAACAATTAGATTACCACTGATGATACCAATGGGACTAGTGCCGATGCCAACAATGAGAATAGCACTGATAACCATGGGACTAGTGCCCATGACAACATTGAGAATAGCACTTATGATAACAATGGGACTAGTGCCGATGCCAACAATGAGAATAACACTGATTGTAACAATGGGACTAGTGCCAATGACAACAATGAGAATAGCACTGATAACCATGGGACTAGTGCCCATGACAACAATGAGAATAGCGCTGATGATACCAATGGGACTAGTGCTCCTGACAACAATGAGAATAGCACTGATGATAACAATGGGACTAGTGCTGATGCCAACAATGAGACTAGCACTCATGATAACAATGGGACTAGTGCCGATACGAACAATGGGAATAGCACTGATGATAACAATGGAACTAGTGCCGATGCCAACAATGAGAATAGCACTGATGATAACAATGGGACTAGTGCCGATGCCAACAATGAGAATAGCACTGATGATAACAATGGGACTAGTGCAGATGCCAACAATGAGAATAGCACTGATAACCATGGGACTAGTGCCCATGACAACAATGAGAATAGCGCTGATGATACCAATGGGACTAGTGCTCCTGACAACGAGAATAGCACTGATAATAACAATGGGACTAGTGCCGATGCTAACAATGAGAATAGCACTGATAATAACAATGGGACTAGTGCCCATGCCAACAATGAGAATAGCACTGATAACAATGGGACTAGTGCCCATGACAACAATGAGAATAGCACTGATGATAACAATGGGACTAGTGCCCATGACAACAATGAGAATAGTACTGATAACCATGGGACTAGTGCCCATGACAACAATGAGAATAGCGCTGATGATACCAATGGGACTAGTGCTCCTGACAACAATGAGGATAGCACTGATGATAACAATGGGACTAGTGCTGATGCCAACAATGAGAATAGCACTGATGATAACAATGGGAGTAGTGTCGATGCGAACAATGAGAATAGCACTGATGATAACAATGGGACTAGTGCCGATGCCAACAATGAGAATAGCACTGATGATTACAATGGGACTAGTGCGCATGACAGCAATGAGAATAGCACTGATAACCATAGGACTAGTGCTCATGACAACAATGAGAATAGCACTGATGATAACAATGGGACTAGTGCCGATGCCTACAATGAGAATAGCACTGATGATAGCAATGGGACTAGTGCCGATGCCAACAATGAGAATAGCACTGATAACCATGGGACTAGTGCCCATGACAACAATGAGAATAGCGCTGATGATACCAATGGGACTAGTGCCGATGCCAACAATGAGAATAGCACTGATGATAACAATGAGAATAGCACTGATGATAACAATGGGACAAGTGCCGATGCCAACAATGAGAATAGCACTGATGATACCAATGGGACTAGTGCCGATTCCAACAATGAGAATAGCACTGATGATAACAATGGGACTAGTGCGCATGACAACAATGAGAATAGCACTGATAACCATAGGACTAGTGCTCATGACAACTATGAGAATAGCACTGATGATAACAAAGGGACTATTGCCGATGCCTACAATGAGAATAGCACTGATGATAACAATGGGACTAGTGCCGAAGCCAACAATGAGAATAGCACTGATAACCATGGGACTAGTGCCCATGACAACAATGAGAATAGCGCTGATGATACCAATGGGACTAGTGCCGATGCCAACAATGAGAATAGCACTGATGATAACAATGAGAAAAACACTGATGATAACAATGGGACTAGTGCCGATGCCAACAATGAGAATAGCACTGATGATAACAATGGGACTAGTGCTGATGCCAACAATGAGAATAGCACTGATGATAATAATGGGACTAGTGCTCATGAAACCAATGAGAATAGCACTGATAACCGTAGGACTAGTGCTCATGACAATAATGAGAATAACACTGATGATAACAATGGGACTAGTGCCGATGCCAACAATGAGAATAGCACTGATGATACCAATGGGATTAGTGCCGATGCCAACAATGAGAATAACACTGATGATACCAATGGGACTAGTGCCGATGCCAACAATGAGAATAGCACTGATGATACCAATGGGACTAGTGCCCATGACAACGAGACTAGCGCTGATGATACCAATGGGACTAGTGCCGATGCCAACAATGAGAATAGCACTGAAGATACCAATGGGACTAGTGCTGATGCCAACAATGAGAATAGCACTGATAACCAAAGGACTAGTGCCCATGACAACAATGAGAATAGCGCTGATGATACCAATGGGACTAGTGCCCATGACAACAATGAGAATAGCGATGATGATACCAATGGGACTATTGCCGATGCCAACAATGAGAATAGCACTGATGATAACAATGGGACTAGTGCCGATGCCAACAATGAGAATAGCACTGATGATAAGAATGGGACTAGTGCCGACGCAAACAATGAGAATAGAACTGTTGATAACAATGGAACTAGTGCCCATGACAACAATGAGAATAGCACTGATGATAACAATGGGACTAGTGCTGATGCCAACAATGAGAATAGCACTGATGATAACAATGGGACTAGTGCCGATGCCAACAATGAGAATGGCACTGATGATAACAATGGGACTAGTGCCCATGACAACAATGAGAATAGCACTGATAACCATGGGACTAGTGCCCATGACAACAATGAAAATAACGCTGATGATACCAATGGGACTAGTGCTCCTGACAATGATAATAGCACTGATGATAACAATGCGACTAGTGCCGATGCCAACAATGAGAATAGCACATACCAATGGGACTAGTGCCGATGCCAACAATGAGAATAGCACTGATAACCATGGGAATAGTGCCCATGACAACAATGAGAATAGCGATGATGATACCAATGGGACTAGTGCCGATGCCAATAATGAGAATAGCACTGATGATAACAATGGGACTAGTGCCGATGCCAATAATGAGAATAGCACTGATGATAAGAATGGGACTAGTGCAGACGCAAACAATGAGAATAGCACTGATGATAACAATGGAACTAGTGCCCATGACAACAATGAGAATAGGACTGATGATAACAATGGGACTAGTGCCGATGCCAACAATGAGAATAGCACTGATGATAACAATGGGACTAGTGCTGATGCCAACAATGAGAATAGCACTGATGATAACAATGGGACTAGTGCCCATGACAACAATGAGAATAGCACTGATAACCATGGGACTAGTGCCCATGACAACAATGAGAATAGCGCTTATGATACCAATGGGACTAGTGCTCCTGACAACAATGAGAATAGCGCTGATGATACCAATGGGACTAGTGCCGATGCCAACAATGAGAATAGCACTGATAACAAAGGGACTAGTGCCCATGCCAACAATAAGAATAGCACTGATAAGAATGGTACTAGTGCCCATGACAACAATGAGAATAGCACTGATGATAACAATGGGCCTAGTGCCCATGACAACAATGAGAATAGCACTGATAACCATGGGACTAGTGCCCATGACAACAATGAGAATAGCGCTGATGATACCAATGGGACTAGTGCTCCTGACAACAATGAGGATAGCACTGATGATAACAATGGGACCAGTGCCGATGCCAACAATGAGAATAACACTGATGATAACAATGGGACTAGTGCCGATGCGAACAATGAGAATAGCACTGATGATAACAATGGAACTAGTGCCAATGCCAGCAATGAGAATAGCACTGATGATAACAATGAGAATAGCACAGATAATAACAATGGGACTAGTGCCGATGCCAACAATGAGAATAGCACTGATGATAACAATGGGACTAGTGCCGATGCCAACAATGAGAATAGCACTGATGATAACAATGGGACTAGTGCCGATGCCAACAATGAGAATAGCACTGATGATAACAACGGGACTAGTGCGCATGACAGCAATGAGAATAGCACTGATAACCATAGGATTAGTGCTCATGACAACAATGAGAATAGCACTGATGATAACAATGGGACTAGTGCCGATGCCTACAATGAGAATAGCACTGATGATAACAATGGGACTAGTGCCGATGCCAACAATGAGAATAGCACTGATAACCATGGGACTAGTGCCCATGACAACAATGAGAATAGCGCTGATGATACCAATGGGACTAGTGCCGATGCCAACAATGAGAATAGCACTGATGATAACAATGAGAATAGCACTGATGATAACAATGAGACTAGTGCCGATGCCAACAATGAGAATAGCACTGATGATAACAATGGGACTAGTGCCACTGATGATAACAATGGGACTAGTGCCGATGCCAACAAAGAGAATAGCACTGATGATAACAATGGGACTACTGCTCATGACAGCAATGAGAATAGCACTGATAACCATAGGACTAGTGCTCATGACAACAATGAGAATAACACTGATGATAACAATGGGACTAGTGCCGATGCCTACAATGAGAATAGCACTGATGATAACAATGGGACTAGTGCCGATGCCAACAATGAAAATAGCACTGATAACCATGGGACTAGTGCCCATGACAACAATGAGAATAGCGCTAATGATACCAATGGGACTAGTGCTGATGCCAACAATGAGAATAACACTGATGATACCAATGGGACTAGTGCCGATGCCAACAATAAGAATAGCGCTGATGATACTAATGGGACTAGTGCCCATGCCAACAATGAGAATAGCGCTGATGATACCAATGGGACTAGTGCCGATGCCAACATTTAGATTACCACTGATGATACCAATGGGACTAGTGCCGATGCCAACAATGAGAATAGCACTGATAACCATGGGACTAGTGCCCATGACAACAATGAGAATAGCGCTGATGATACCAATGGGACTAGTGCCCATGACAACAATGAGAATAGCACTGATGATACCAATGGGACTAGTGCTTATGCCAACAATGAGAATAGCACTGATGATAACAATGGGACTAGTGCCGATGCCAACAGTGAGAATAGCACTGATGATAACAATGGGACTAGTGCCGATGCCAACAATGAGAATAGCACTTATGATAACAATGGGACTAGTGCCGATGCCAACAATGAGAATAGCACTGATTGTAACAATGGGACTAGTG
The DNA here is from genome assembly GCA_963921515.1 of Calotriton arnoldi. Taxonomy (NCBI): domain Eukaryota; kingdom Metazoa; phylum Chordata; class Amphibia; order Caudata; family Salamandridae; genus Calotriton; species Calotriton arnoldi. The sequence goes on along the minus strand of CAWUFW010006028.1, from coordinate 152,565 downwards.
CCAATGACAACAATGAGAATAGCACTGATAACCATGGGACTAGTGCCCATGACAACAATGAGAATAGCGCTGATGATACCAATGGGACTAGTGCTCCTGACAACAATGAGAATAGCACTGATGATAACAATGGGACTAGTGCTGATGCCAACAAAGAGACTAGCACTGATGATAACAATGGGACTAGTGCCGATACGAACAATGGGAATAGCACTGATGATAACAATGGAACTAGTGCCGATGCCAACAATGAGAATAGCACTGATGATAACAATGGGACTAGTGCCGATGCCAACCATGAGAATAGCACTGATGATAACAATGGGACTAGTGCCGATGCCAACAATGAGAATAGCACTGATAACCATGGGACTAGTGCCCATGACAACAATGAGAATAGCGCTGATGATACCAATGGGACTAGTGCTCCTGACAACAATGAGAATAGCACTGATAATAACAATGGGACTAGTGCCGATGCTAATGAGAATAGCACTGATAATAACAATGGGACTAGTGCCCATGCCAACAATGAGAATAGCACTGATAACAATGGGACTAGTGCCCATGACAACAATGAGAATAGCACTGATGATAACAATGGGACTAGTGCCCATGACAACAATGAGAATAGTACTGATAACCATGGGACTAGTGCCCATGACAACAATGAGAATAGCGCTGATGATACCAATGGGACTAGTGCTCCTGACAACAATGAGGATAGCACTTGTGATAACAATGGGACTAGTGCCGATGCCAACAATGAGAATAGCACTGATGATAACAATGGGACTAGTGTCGATGCGAACAATGAGAATAGCACTGATGATAACAATGGGACTAGTGCCGATGCCAACAATGAGAATAGCACTGATGATTACAATGGGACTAGTGCGCATGACAGCAATGAGAATAGCACTGATAACCATAGGACTAGTGCTCATGACAACAATGAGAATAGCACTGATGATAACAATGGGACTAGTGCCGATGCCTACAATGAGAATAGCACTGATGATAGCAATGGGACTAGTGCCGATGCCAACAATGAGAATAGCACTGATAACCATGGGACTAGTGCCCATGACAACAATGAGAATAGCGCTGATGATACCAATGGGACTAGTGCCGATGCCAACAATGAGAATAGCACTGATGATAAGAATGAGAATAGCACTGATGATAACAATGGGACAAGTGCCGTTGCCAACAATGAGAATAGCACTGATGATAACAATGGGACTACTGCCGATGCCAACAATGAGAATAGCACTGATGATAACAATGGGACTAGTGCCGATGCCAACAATGAGAATAGCACTGATGATAACAATGGGACTAGTGCTCATGACAGCAATGAGAACAGCACTGATAACCATAGGACTAGTGCTCATGACAACAATGAGAATAGAACTGATGATAACAATGGGACTAGTACCGATGCCTACAATGAGAATAGCACTGATGATAACAATGGGACTAGTGCCGATGCCAACAATGAGAATAGCACTGATGATACCAATGAGACTAGTGCCGATGCCAACAATGAGAATAGCACTGATGATACCAATGGGACTAGTGCCGATGCCAACAATGAGAATAGCACTGACGATACCAATGGGACTAGTGCCCATGACAATAATGAGAATAGCGCTGATGATACCAATGGGACTAGTGCCGATGCCAACAATGAGAATAGCACTGATGATACCAATGGGACTAGTGCCGATGCCAACAATGAGAATAGCACTGATAACCATGGGACTAGTGCCCATGACAACAATGAGAATAGCGCTGATGATACCAATGGGACTAGTGCCCATGACAACAATGAGAATAGCGATGATGATACCAATGGGACTAGTGCCGTTGCCAACAATGAGAATAGCACTGATGATAACAATGGTACTAGTGCTGATGCCAACAGTGAGAATAGCACTGATAAGAATGGGACTAGTGCCGACGCAAACAATGAGAATAGCACTGATGATAACAATGGAACTAGTGCCCATGACAAGAATGAGAATAGCACTATTGATAACAATGGGACTAGTGCCAATGCCAACAATGAGAATAGCACTGATGATAACAATGGGACTAGTGCCGATGCCAACAATGAGAATAGCACTGATGATAACAATGGGACTAGTGCCCATGACAACAATGAGAATAGCACTAATAACTATGGGACTAGTGCCCATGACAATGAGAATAGCGCTGATGATACCAATGAGACTAGTGCTCCTGACAACAATGAGAATAGCACTGATGATAAATATGGGACTAGTGCCGATGCCAACAATGAGAATAGCACATACCAATGGGACTAGTGCCGATGCCAACAATGAGAATAGCACTGATAACCATGGGACTAGTGCCCATGACAACAATGAGAATAGCGCTGATGATACCAATGGGACTAGTGCCGATGCCAACAATGAGAATAGCACTGATGATAACAATGAGAATAGCACTGATGATAACAATGGGACAAGTGCCGATGCCAACAATGAGAATAGCACTGATGATAACAATGGGACTACTGCCGATGCCAACAATGAGAATAGCACTGATGATAACAATGGGACTAGTGCCGATGCCAACAATGAGAATAGCACTGATGATAACAATGGGACTAGTGCTCATGACAGCAATGAGAACAGCACTGATAACCATAGGACTAGTGCTCATGACAACAATGAGAATAGAACTGATGATAACAATGGGACTAGTACCGATGCCTACAATGAGAATAGCACTGATGATAACAATGGGACTAGTGCCGATGCCAACAATGAGAATAGCACTGATGATACCAATGAGACTAGTGCCGATGCCAACAATGAGAATAGCACTGATGATACCAATGGGACTAGTGCCGATGCCAACAATGAGAATAGCACTGACGATACCAATGGGACTAGTGCCCATGACAATAATGAGAATAGCGCTGATGATACCAATGGGACTAGTGCCCATGACAACAATGAGAATAGTGATGATGATACCAATGGGACTAGTGCCGATGCCAACAATGAGAATAGCACTGATGATAACAATGGTACTAGTGCTGATGCCAACAGTGAGAATAGCACTGATAAGAATGGGACTAGTGCCGACGCAAACAATGAGAATAGCACTGATGATAACAATGGAACTAGTGCCCATGACAAGAATGAGAATAGCACTATTGATAACAATGGGACTAGTGCCGATGCCAACAATGAGAATAGCACTGATGATAACAATGGGACTAGTGCTGATGCCAACAATGAGAATAGCACTGATGATAACAATGGGACTAGTGCCCATGACAACAATGAGAATAGCACTAATAACTATGGGACTAGTGCCCATGACAATGAGAATAGCGCTGATGATACCAATGAGACTAGTGCTCCTGACAACAATGAGAATAGCACTGATGATAACAATGGGACTAGTGCTGATGCCAACAATGAGAATAGCACATACCAATGGGACTAGTGCCGATGCCAACAATGAGAATAGCACTGATAACCATGGGACTAGTACCCATGACAACAATGAGAATAGCGCTGTTGATACCAATGGGACTAGTGCCCATGACAACAATGAGAATAACGATGATGATACCAATGGGACTACTGCCGATGCCAACAATGAGAATAGCACTGATGATAAGAATGGGACTAGTGCTGACGCAAACAATGAGTTTAGCACTGATGATAACAATGGAACTAGTGCCCATGACAATAATGAGAATAGCACTGATGATAACAATGGAACTAGTGCCCATGACAAGAATGAGAATAGCACTATTGATAACAATGGGACTAGTGCCGATGCCAACAATGAGAATAGCACTGATGATAACAATGGGACTAGTGCCGATGCTAACAATGAGAATAGCACTGATGATAACAATGGGACTAGTGCCCATGACAACAATGAGAATAGCACTAATAACTATGGGACTAGTGCCCATGACAATGAGAATAGCGCTGATGATACCAATGAGACTAGTGCTCCTGACAACAATGAGAATAGCACTGATGATAACAATGGGACTCGTGCCGATGCCAACAATGAGAATAGCACATACCAATGGGACTAGTGCCGATGCCAACAATGAGAATAGCACTGATAACCATGGGACTAGTGCCCATGACAACAATGAGAATAGCGCTGTTGATACCAATGGGACTAGTGCCCATGACAAAAATGAGAATAACGATGATGATACCAATGGGACTAGTGCCGATGCCAACAATGAGAATAGCACTGATGATAAGAATGGGACTAGTGCCGACGCAAACAATGAGAATAGCACTGATGATAACAATGGAACTAGTGCCCATGACAATAATGAGAATAGCGCTGATGATACCAATGGGACTAGTGCCGATGCCAACAATGAGAATAGCACTGATGATACCAATGGGACTAGTGCCGATGCCAACAATGAGAATAGCACTGATAACCATGGGACTAGTGCCCATGACAACAATGAGAATAGCGCTGATGATACCAATGGGACTAGTGCCCATGACAACAATGAGAATAGCGATGATGATACCAATGGGACTAGTGCCGATGCCAACAATGAGAATAGCACTGATGATAACAATGGTACTAGTGCTGATGCCAACAGTGAGAATAGCACTGATAAGAATGGGACTAGTGCCGACGCAAACAATGAGAATAGCACTGATGATAACAATGGAACTAGTGCCCATGACAAGAATGAGAATAGCACTATTGATAACAATGGGACTAGTGCCGATGCCAACAATGAGAATAGCACTGATGATAACAATGGGACTAGTGCCGATGCCAACAATGAGAATAGCACTGATGATAACAATGGGACTAGTGCCCATGACAACAATGAGAATAGCACTAATAACTATGGGACTAGTGCCCATGACAATGAGAATAGCGCTGATGATACCAATGAGACTAGTGCTCCTGACAACAATGAGAATAGCACTGATGATAACAATGGGACTAGTGCCGATGCCAACAATGAGAATAGCACATACCAATGGGACTAGTGCCGATGCCAACAATGAGAATAGCACTGATAACCATGGGACTAGTGCCCATGACAACAATGAGAATAGCGCTGTTGATACCAATGGGACTAGTGCCCATGACAACAATGAGAATAACGATGATGATACCAATGGGACTAGTGCCGATGCCAACAATGAGAATAGCACTGATGATAAGAATGGGACTAGTGCCGACGCAAACAATGAGAATAGCACTGATGATAACAATGGAACTAGTCCCCATGACAACAATGAGAATAACACTGATGATAACAATGGGACTAGTGCCGATGCCAATAATGAGAATAGCACTGATGATAACAGTGGGACTAGTGCTGATGCCAACAATGAGAATAGCACTGATGATAACAATGGGACTAGTGCCCATGACAACAATGAGAATAGCACTGATAACCATGGGACTAGTGCCCATGACAACAATGAGAATAGCGCTGATGATACCAATGGGACTAGTGCTCCTGACAACAATGAGAATAGCGCTGATGATACCAATGGGACTAGTGCCGATGCCAACAATGAGAATAGCACTGATGATAACAATGGGACTAGTACCGATGTCAACAATGAGAATAGCGCTGATGATACCAATGGGACTAGTGCCGATGACAACAATGAGAATAGCACTGATGATAACAATGGGACTAGTGCCCATGCCAACAATAAGAATAGCACTGATAACCATGGGACTAGTGCCCATGACAACAATGAGAATAGCGCTGATGATACCAATGGGACTAGTGCCCATGACAACAATGAGAATAGCGATGATGATACCAATGGGACTAGTGCCGATGCCAACAATGAGAATAGCACGATGATAACAATGGTACTAGTGCTGATGCCAACAGTGAGAATAGCACTGATAAGAATGGGACTAGTGCCGACGCAAACAATGAGAATAGCACTGATGATAACAATGGAACTAGTGCCCATGACAAGAATGAGAATAGCACTGTTGATAACAATGGGACTAGTGCCGATGCCAACAATGAGAATAGCACTGATGATAACAATGGGACTAGTGCCCATGCCAACAATAAGAATAGCACTGATAACAATGGGACTAGTGCCCATGACAACAATGAGAATAGCACTGATGATAACAATGGGACTAGTGCCCATGACAACAATGAGAATAGCACTGATAACCATGGGACTAGTGCCCATGACAACAATGAGAATAGCGCTGATGATACCAATGGGACTAGTGCTTCTGATAACAATGAGGATAGCACTGATGATAACAATGGGACTAGTGCTGATGCCAACAATGAGAATAGCACTGATGATAACAATGGGACTAGTGCCGATGCGAACAATGAGAATAGCACTGATGATAACAATGGAACTAGTGCAGATGCCAACAATGAGAATAGCACTGATGATAACAATGAGAATAGCACAGATGATAACAATGGGACTAGTGCCGATGCCAACAATGAGAATAGCACTGATGATAACAATGGGACTAGTGCCGATGCCAACAATGAGAATAGCACTGATGATAACAATGGGACTAGTGCGCATCACAGCAATGAGAATAGCACTGATAACCATAGGACTAGTGCTCATGACAACAATGAGAATAGCACTGATGATAACAATGGGACTAGTGCCGATGCCTACAATGAGAATAGCACTGATGATAACAATGGGACTAGTGCCGATGCCAACAATGAGAATAGCACTGATAACCATGGGACTAGTGCCCATGACAACAATGAGAATAGCGCTGATGATACCAATGGGACTAGTGCCCATGCCAACAATGAGAATAGCACTGATGATAACAATAGGACTAGTGCCGATGCCAACAATGAGAATAGCACTGATGATAACAATGGGACTAGTGCCGATGCCAACAATGAGAATAGCACTGATGATAGCAATGGGACTGGTGCTGATGCCAACAATGAGAATAGCACTGATGATAACAATGGGACTAGTGCTCATGACAGCAATGAGAATAGCACTGATAACCATAGGACTAGTGCTCATGACAACAATGAGAACAGCACTGATGATAACAATGGGACTAGTGCCGATGCCTACAATGAGAATAGCACTGATGGTAACAATCGGACTAGTGCCGATGACAACAATGAGAATAGCACTGATAACCATGGGACTAGTGCCCATGACAACAATGAGAATAGCGCTGATGATACCAACGGGACTAGTGCCGGTGCTGATGCCAACAATGAGTATAGCGCTGATGATACCAATGGGACTAGTGCCCATGCCAACAATGAGAATAGCGCTGATGATACCAATGGGACTAGTGCCGATGCCAACAATTAGAATAACACTGATGATACCAATGGGACTAGTGCCGATGCCAACAATGAGAATAGCACTGATAACCATGGGACTAGTGACCATGACAACAATGAGAATAGCGCTGATGATACCAATGGGACTAGTGCCCATGCCAACAATGAGAATAGCACTGATGATAACAATGGGACTAGTGCTGATGCCAACAATGAGAATAGCACTGATGATAACAATGGGACTAGTGCCGATGCCAACAATGAGAATAACACTGATGATAACAATGGGACTAGTGCCGATGCCAACAAAGAGAATAGCACTGATGATAACAATGGGACTAGTGCTCATGACAGCAATGCGAATAGCACTGATAACCATATGACTAGTGCTCATGACAACAATGAGAATAGCACTGATGATAACAATGGGACTAGTGCCGATGCCTACAATGAGAATAGCACTGATGATAACAATGGGACTAGTGCCGATGCCAACAATGAGAATAGCACTGATAACTATGGGACTAGTGCCCATGACAACAATGAGAATAGTGCTGATGATACCAATGGGACTAGTGCCGATGCCAACAATGAGAATAACACTGATGATACCAATGGGACTAGTGCCGATGCCAACAATGAGAATAGTGCTGATGATACCAATGGGACTAGTGCCCATGCCAACAATGAGAATAGCGCTGATGATACCAATGGGACTAGTGCTGATGCCAACAATTAGAATAACACTGATGATACCAATGGGACTAGTGCCGATGCCAACAATGAGAATAGCGCTGATAACCATGGGACTAGTGCCGATGCCAACAATGAGAATAGCGCTGATACCAATGGGACTAGTGCCCATGCCAACAATGAGAATAGCACTGATGATACCAATGGGACTAGTGCCGATGCCAACAATGAGAATAGCACTGATGATAACAATGGGACTAGTGCCGATGCCAACAATGAGAATAGCACTGATGATAACAATGGGACTAGTGCCGATGCCAACAATGAGAATAGCACTGATAACCATGGGACTAGTGCCCATGACAGCAATGAGAATAGCACTGATGATACCAATGGGACTAGTGCTCCTGACAACAATGAGAATAGCACTGATGATAACTATGGGACTAGTGCCGATGCCAACAATGAGACTAGCACTGATGATAACAATGGGACTAGTGCTGATGCGAACAATGAGAATAGCACTGATAATAAGAATGGAACTAGTGCCGATGCCAACAATGAGAATAGCACTGATGATAACAATGGGACTAGTGCTGATGCCAACAATGAGAATAGCACTGATGATACCAATGGGACTAGTGCCGATGCCAACAATGAGAATAGCACTGATGATAACAATGGGACTAGTGCCCATGACAACAATGAGAATAGCACTGATAACCATGGGACTAGTGCCCATGACAACAATGAGAATAGCGCTGATGATACCAATGGGACTAGTGCTCCTGACAACAATGAGAATAGCACTGATAATAACAATGGGACTAGTGCCGATACCAATAATGAGAATAGCACTGATGATAACAATGGGACTAGTGCCGATGCCAACAATGAGAATAGCACTGATGATAACAATGGGACTAGTGCCGATGCCAACAATGAGAATAGCACTGATGATAACAATGGGACTAGTGCCGATGCCAACAATGCGAATAGCACTGATAACAATGGGACTAGTGCCGATGCCAACAATGAGAATAGCACTGATGATAACAATGGGACTATTGCTCATGACAGCAATGAGAATAGCACTGATAACCATGGGACTAGTGCCCAAGACAACAATGAGAATAGCCCTGATGATATCAACAGGACTAGTGGTGATGATAACAATGAAAATCGCTCTGATGATAACAATGGGAGTAGTGCTCATGACAACAATGAGAATAGCACTGATGATAACAATGACTGTAGCTCTGATGATAACAGTGGGACTAGAGCTAACGAGAACAGTAAGAATAGCGCTGATGAAAACAATGAGACTAGTGCTGATGACAACACTAATGACAACAACGAAAATAGCGCTGATGATAACAATGAGACTAGTGCCGATGACAACGAGACTAGTGCCGATGACAACAATAAGAATAGCGCTGATGATAACAGGACTAGTGCAGATGGCAAAACTGCATGATTAAGAGACTGTTACTCAGGGTCAGCACTGCTCATTCATAGGAGACCCTGTCCTGGACTCACATGCCTCTCATCAGTGTGCACACTGGTCTTTAACCATATTCCTCCAACAGATTCTAGCACATTATTACAGGTTAATATGTTCCTTGTGAGGCCTCCTGACTCCTGCCATTGGGATTTAAGTTCTGCCACTATGTTGATTATAATTTCAGTGCTGGAGCATTGTGCTTTTGGTTACACTAAGCCATCTCGTGCTTTACCTGTACTTGTTTGTTTTTGTGAGTAACGTTAAAGGAGCCAGTATGCGCTGTGGAAAGGGCTTTTCGGTAACAACAAGCATTTGCAATGCAATAGGTCTCGCATTTACGCGAGTTTGACCTATTGGCATTGTAAATGACAATGGCTTTTATTTATGTTTCAAAACCAAAACATAAATAAAAGGCAATGTCATTTACAATAAAAATAGCTCAAACTCTCGCATTATTAAAGTTTGAGCTATTGGTGTTGCATTATTTAGCAATGCCAATAGCTCAAACTTTAATAATGCGAGACCTATTGCATTGCAAATGCTTGTTTGTACTTGTCTCGTTGACAAACTATACTGACACTCAGTAATACCATTATTGAATAACACCAGTGCACTAGTGTTGGCTAGGATTGTATGGTGTGATATTAGGGCTTCCTGTGGGTTTGTTGGCTTACAATGCTGCCACCATCAATTTAGTGACTGGTAATGTGCTAAGAAAGCAAATGTTCACTATTTTAGTAGTACAAATGTAGAGCAATAGATGTAGTGGCATTAACCAAGGAAAGCATGTTTACGTAGATTGCTGACTGCAGAACCAGTCCATGGTGTTAACTTTTGGCACTTCCTGGCTGGTGGCCATGAGTCACAGGTGAGGGCGCAGAGGAAGGCTAGTGACAATAACTTGTTTGAATGACTGGTTTCAAGGTCAGTAAAGCTATTAGTCCATGTGTGTGCCAACGTTGCCACCAAACCCATGTATTACTTGAGTGTGTGCTGCCCATTGATAAACACCAATACTTCCTTTAGAGGATCATAACTTCTATTTGTAGTCCAGTCTGTCAGAACACATTGCTGTACAGACTGCATTTGGTTTTTGCAAAACAAATCTTCAAACTCTGTTCATCAACTCATCCTAGCAGTGTGGATGCTGCTGTCAATGGTTATTTTTATCTATGGTACAGGTGGACACAGTTTTACTGGTTTTTGATGGCACTTGGGAGCTTGCACGGAAGATTCTGTCTTCTTCTGGGGCGCACATGCCCTCAAACAGGAGCTACTGGTAGATCCAACGCCCACTGGTTGCTGGCAGCCAGCGGTAGGTAGGTCAGACTGAAGTTGCCTCTCTCCTCATGCCAACAGCATCAGCACCACTTCTGGCCTCCTGCCACCTATGCCCCTGCTCTGGCCCCTACCCCTTCTACTCCCTCACCCTGAGTACTTCTGTCGGAAAGAACTATGAAGTGGGATGTGGCTAGGTGAAGGCTAGACCAAAAGAGCATAGCACTAGCTATGCGATGAGGTCACATCCTATTTCAGACAACTGCTGTTTTTTGCATGTTGTTTATAATGTAGGTTGATCTGGGTCTCCAGCATTCTAGACACTAGCACACACTGGTTAACTCCTACATAATAGTTTCACTAAAATACATTTCTTTGAGCAGAAACCTAGCCTGGAATGCATTAAAGTGCATTGTTTTGCTCTAATTAATTAAGAAAAATGTGGAGAATCCTCGGCTTTAAAGATTATTTGGTGCTGGTTAATTTCCTTTAATATAATAAGTGCTTGTACCTTCATGGATCATATTTTAGCATAAGAGACATGTAAAGGTTTAATCTGTAGAGTGATTTAGCGGCCTAGGATTCAGAACATATGCAAAAAAGAAATCACAAACACTCTTGTATGTTCTCCTTCCCCAGGTGGACCACTTGCAGGCGGAAGTTGCAGTAGCTGCTCCAAATGCAGTGGGCAGCCTCAGCACCTGTAGTGGAAGCTGAGGTCCCAGCAGCAGCAGTGGCCAATTTTAGTGACAGCAGTAAGAACCTTCAAAGAAAGCAAGACTTGGCAATACCAACAGGTCTGGACTTTGTAAGTTGGTGCATTGGTTATATATTTTATATTTTTTTTCATTCTGAGCAAATGCCTCAAGAATAAAAAGAGGGGAAAAAAAGAAAACATGCTGCCGCCTGAGCATGGCTGCCACATGCATGCAATAAAAACTTGAAGTTTGGGAAAAAACAATAAACCATTACCAGTGAATTGGTAAATGACAGTTAAACAGACCAGGGATGAAGCGGGCTGACTCAAACCCACTCTATGCATGTATATATTTAAGTATTTTTGGTTTATATATTTTTTGTTACATGAAGCTTGCAAGACAGGGTCGAGGCGTCAATATGGGGTCCTGATGGTTACTGTATTACAAAGTATGCCCTGCACCACTGCTCCTCTCCAGTGAAAAGCCAGGGGCATATTTATCAAGGTTTTGTGTTAGGCTTGCGACACGCAAGGGGGCTCAAGGATGACGCACAACCTATGTGAGATCTATCAAGCCACGCAAGGCCACCATGTGTGGCCCTGCATGGCTTGATGAATCTAGAGTAACGCAAGGCAGCACAAATCGCTGCCTTGAGTTACTCTGCGCCAGGGAGGCATTCCATGGGTGGAGCGTTAATGTTCCCACGCATCCACCCATGGATTTTGATGCATTCCCAGATTTGCCATGAGTGCTAGATCTGGGAATGAGTCAAAATTTTACGCCTCCCCAGGTGAGGAATAACGAGGAGAAATATCTTTATTTCTCCTTCTTTCTACGTGTGCTGCATTCTACAGCACACATAGAAGGCCTTCCATTGAATCTGCTATTGAACGGGATATAGGGTTATTGAGGAGGTTGCATTAGGTGGTGGCATTTTATGCCGTATCCAGCACTTTTACTTGTTACAAGACGGTATATCACAGAGACCACCTGTGCACGGCTAACACAGCATATAGTACTGTGCTACCAAACTATAAATATGCATATGCAGTCGTTCCTGGTAGGTATTCCGATTCTGCTAACATTCGGGGTTACCAGAGCACTGTAAGTGAAAGCTACAACTCTCTCTTTGCCTATATGTCAGCTACCTCAACATGACCCCCACTTCTTAGGGGCCTGTCCTGCATATTCTCCCTTAGACCAAGTACTGTGTGTCAAACAATTAGGTAGGTTTGACGCGAACAGCAAAGAAATATGATATGTATAAATAAACGCAGTGTGCAATGTCTTCATCCTCACTGTGCACATTCGCATTCATTTCACGAGATAATGTTTCAAGTATTTACAGCAACAGTGGGGTTATAAAGGATGCTCCGCTCTGGCTTCCCAGAATCCAATGCGAACCTTTACCTTGACTTTCTGACTCCCTTCACTCGAGAAGTACATATGTTACTGCACAACGGGCCACGTGGCCTCCCCCTCCACCCCCGCTTCTTAAAGAAATAGTAAGCTTCCATAAGGTGCTCTCCCACAGCTGTCTGACAAGGTTCTAATTATATCTAACCAGAACATTACAAGAGGGAGGAATGAGGCGGACATCAGTCAGAGCCTAGCTTTCCCTCCTGCACCCACTGGAACAAAGAAAAGACAAATACAAAGAGGTGCGTTCCGAATTAGCATTAGTCACAGGTTAATGGGTATGTAAAGTAGAATTATGTTTATTTTATTTTTGCACCTATTACATGACTCACATCTTTAACAGGGATTCATGCCATGCGCGGTTTTCATATCGTGTCCCACATTTTAGTTTATATAGGGAATATGTTTTTGAAAGCAATGATGATTAATAGCAAGTTAGCGAATGAGTGCATTAGTGGGTTAAGTGAGCACATTACTGAGTGAAAAAATAAACTACTGAGTGAGTGGGTTTGTGAGTGAGTAAACACCTGGATAAATTAATGAGTTAGCAAGCACATGCATGACCGAAATAATGAGTCAGTGAGAGAGCGGGTTAGTGAGTGAGTCAGTGATTGAGCACATGCATGACTGAAATAATGAGATAGGGATTGAGTGCGAGAGTAAATGAGGCAAAAACACTCCTCTGAAAACAGCACCTAACAAAGATTTACCAATATTGTTTGAAGCTGGGTTACATTTGTGGGCGAGAGCTGTGCAACCATTTGAATAGGACCACTCTTACTCTAGGCCTCAATGAAGATACGTGCCTTTAAAAATAAAAAAAAATTAGGGTAACAAACACCACATGAATGGCTGCTTAAAACAGTTTACCATCAGAAGAAAATATGAATACTGAAAAGGATGAGTGAGTTTCATTGAGGATAATGGTGACCAGAAGCCCTACCCTAATGTTTTACTAACGAATAAAAAAAATAAAAAAATAATATCCCAAGTTGGAATTGTTCTGCTATATTCAAATGAGCAAAAATGTATCAACAAAAAATGAAATAAATCTATATGCATCTGCGAACTAAAACTGGTTGGCTGTTTTCAGCATAGACTGTATTCTATCCACATTTCAAGATGCCAACACCGAATCTACTCTGGAAGTTCATTAAACTAGCATACCCATTTTCACAAAGAAACTATGGCCTATCTACTGAAGACCACTTCCAAAATTGCACATTAATTTATGTTTTTGGAAAAGTGACACTACATATTGCTCTGAAAAGTTCCAAGTGGGCGTGAACCACTGAGAAATGACCGAACTAGTACCGAAATATTCCATTCTGTCAAACCAACCCAGAGGAGATGCAGCAAAGGTTGGCCGGGACCCCCATCAATGGGACTACCAGTGGTGGCCCGCTGCACTGGGCACTCCACCCCAGCTGAAAAGCGCAGTCAAGAACCTAGGGGTCCTGATGGATAACTCCCTCTCCTTTGAGCTTCACGCCAAAAAAGTGGCTTCGGCCACCTACGCGGGCTGAAACCCATTTTGGGTTTTTTGACGCTCCCACCCGACAAGCGATTATCCAATCGGTGGTTCTGTCACGTCTTGACTACTGTAACGGACTACTACTGGGCGCAAATAAAACTGTTACGAAGAGACTTCAAAGGGCACAGAATGCGGCTGCCCGCACTCTTTTTGCCCTCCCTAAGCATGGTCATACCTCTCATCTCCTGTACCGTCTACACTGGCAACCGATCGAACAGAGAATTCAGTTCAAAACTCTCTGTACCATTCACAGGATCCTACACGGCCAGGGCCCCCAGATACTGCAGGGGCTCTGCACACTATATGTCCCAACGCGAGCACTGCGCTCCGCAGATCTGCATCTGGCATGCACTCCTAGGGCGCGCAGGAGCAGAGTGGGGGGCGCTCGTTTAGGTCCCTGGCCCCAGCCCTATGGAACTCAATTCCAATCACGGCGCGCAGCACACAAGATCATTGGGCATTTAGAAAACAGATTAAAACCTGGCTGTTTTCATCCATCTAGCACAGGATGCGCCCGCACGCTGCGCTCCTGCTCCCTGGGTTTTTAGAAACAGACATTCCCTGGCTGTCTTTCCATCTGGCTAGCAGTCGCCATCTATGGCCACCCGTTCGCAAGCGCTGGGACGCCCCGTTGCTGGGGCAGCCATGCGCTATACAAGCACTTCTAACATAACAAAGACAGGCTAAGCGCATGATAGGTTTGGCAGCCTCCAAATCACCATGAAATGGCCAACTGAGCAAAGATGTAGCATTTAAACATGTGCAATCTGCAGTCAGTCCAGGTTATAAGGAAACCCTTAATTCATCACAGAGAATTACAGCTTGCATTAGCATAAGTGTACCCTTTACTTTCTTTTTGTGGTATTTTCTTCATTTTTTTCTCTTTTCCCCTTTTTCCTTTTCTATTCTTGCTTCCCATTTATCTGGCCAGTCATGACCCTTAGCATTACGTCTTACTTTTAGCAACTTTTTTAAATGTATATTTGTGTTTTTTCTTCTTACAGCAGAGGTTCAGAACAAAAAATTCAAACTGTGAGTGTGTTTGTGTTTTGTAGTGCACGGGCAAAGAGTGTACCACTTCTGCCTATTGATGTAAATGCTCTGAGCCGCAATGCAGAAAGGAGCACTAAGACATATGAATATCTGGCTGGTGCAGCATAAATGCAAGATGGCCCTGGATAAATGCCACATGCAAAGGGAGAAGATTCCAAATCCACTACATTAAATCATTTGTCAACTTGTATATTATAAACTTAAGAATATTCTTAGACTATACTAAAATAAAAAATTAAGTACCAAAATATACGACCCGTACTATGTAGGCATGTCTGGGTTAGTAGAAATGTAACCTTTCTCTGAAAAAGCGCTAACATCCACTGGGAGGTAGGGGTAGGGCCTATAGCTTGAATTATGCAATTCCTAAAGGGGAATAAGTTACTGTAATATGTTGACAGCTTCGATATCGAGTCAAGAGGGAAACTATGCAACAGTATTTCCTTTTGCAACAATCTTTTATTGGTTTTCTTAATAGTGCAAGTTACATGTCAAGGTTTGGATACTTATAAGTTATAATTAAAAGCAAGATGCAAATATTCCTAATGTATGGATCTATGTATGGATATATGTAACATACTCATTAACAATATACAGCAAAGTCAGTACCTCTTCCATTTCCATCACCTACATATTTTTAGATAATGGGCTATAGGGTCATTTCACTATCACCGCTACAATGCCTCACGCAAAGCATCTTTACACTGTCATTGGAGCTGTAGATGATCTCCTTCCCCTGGTAGTTTAGAGGTAAGAAATGAAGACATGAGTATCAATGCTGTTATGGGGTGAGGCCCACATCATGTGCATGTGTTTCCTGCAGAGAGACTAATAGGTTAAAGATGCACATGTATTTACCGCACATAAATGTATACAGGATTGACCCAATAGAATACTCCTTATATAAAAGTGAACATGAATATCACCACCGTGGAAGGTTTTAATGCCTCCATGATGAATAGCTCCTATTCCGACTTTATGCATTGGCAGAGGGTAATGGGAAGGTATAATCAGTAAAATATTTGTATCCATTATTCTTGGGTGTGTAGCGGCAGTGGTGTATTCTATTGTCTCTTTCGGGGGGGGGGGAGGGTGGGCTCATGGAAATAAGCCCTTACTTTTATATTCACTAAAAGCATGATCTCATGCAGCTTTACAGTGGCCTCAGCCACAATGGGATAGTGGATGCATAGTTGGTGATCCATGGATTCTCCTTGTGGGAGAGGATCCTGCGGAATGAAGTCGGACCTGTTCCTTGCCAATGCTGTTTTCTCTCTTTCCTTGACAAACCCTGGGTGGTGTGTACTGGGGGCACTGGTGGGTACTCACAATGACAATTAGAAGATGGGCGAGTAGGCTCCTCCTTGGTGTGACCACGCTTTCTTTCTTTTTAAAACCTCTCACCCTGCCATTAACCTGCATGAAAACAATATTCCTCTCCACCTAGGAGTGAGTATTCTGCAATGAAGGACATGATGTTTGCATTAATGATATGATTGGCTTAAGGGTGCATATACATATGCTCTTCCCTTTGAAATGTTATTTGTGGTTTATTCATTTGACCTTTTTTTCATTATAAAACACGTCCATTACTTAACATGCTTTATAATCCTACTCTATTTGATCCTGAAATAAATATTGGACTGTGATAGTGTGATTGCTCTTGCATTTCATTTGACATGGTATTATGTTTTCCTGTCTTGCTTAACTGTTCCCAATTGCTGCTCGTGGTTTCTGTTTCCACTGTGGAAGTTTCACTTCAAACATGTTCAAAGGTGTATTAAATGAGCGCCCCTGGAAAGCAGTTTACACGCGTTTGCTACCATTTTATCTTCAACATAATTATTGCTAATTGGGTTTGAGTGTAAAATGCAGGACTGCAAGCATCAAGCGTAATATGTATTTGTAATTCCAAACATTTAAACAAAGGGCAAAGAGGACATTTCCAATTCTGAAATTTCCAAAGTAGTCCTTTAGTAACCTTTTAGAGGAGCTCCACCCAGTGATCAAAAATGAGTAGTTTAAGCCAAACCCCATTTTTAGGTCGAGCCTGGGCAGCGCATGCGCTGCTCTGTGAGGCCTGCTGTATTCGAGTATCGACTTGAAGCTTCACCCACTATATTTTTCATTGGCTTGTGTAATTGCTCTTTGTAAATGCTGGCTTCTGATTCGTTAATAGGCTTGTTAGTTCCTCCTTAGTACCGCCTTGTCTTAATTTGTAACCTCCCATGAGGACTGGCCCTATTACTTCTGTTGTTACACGGTATGTCTTATTTAGTCTGTAAACACTATTTTCTTTAATGAGTTTCTCCTACTGCAGGCACGACATGCTTTCCTTCAACATTCAGCGTGTCATGCGCGCTTTCACTTTCCAAGCAGCCCAGGACAATGGCGGCTGCATCATTGAAATGAAATAGGTCTCGCATTTACAAGAGTTTGAGCTATTGGCATCGTAAATGACAATGCCTTTTATTTATGTGTTAATTATCAAAACAGATAAATAAAAGGCATTGTCATTTACAATACCAATAGCTTAAACTCTCACGAATGCGAGAACTATTGCATTGCAAATGCTTGTTTGTGATATATATGGGTAGATGGTGTTGCAAAGTTCTGGGGGCAGAGAAGTGCATAAAGAGTCCTGCTCATCGATGTGAACAGAACTATGCAACTGTGGGAGGGATGTTAGCAAAATGAGCAGTCTTCGACAAAATGGTTTCCCATGGCAGTCACCTGATATCGCACGCATTATAGCCTGGAAGTATGTATTACTTCGGTTGTAAATTAGTAAAATACTTCATCAAGAAAATAGGAAATTGTTTGCCTAAGTGTACCCACTGCTGGACTTCTGCTATTCAACAACTTAAAGGTGTGATGAAAGAATCAGAGATCAATGGCTATAAATAATAATGTTCTGGTGGCAAAAAGAAAACTCAATATGTGACAAGTCTTTTTTAGACCAAAACTTATTTTGCGAAAACCGACCTAGGGACCAACAGGTTGTTTTGCAAACTAAGAAACTGGCTAGAGTTGCAATCTGACGTTCCAAAATAACATTCACTAGGTAGGTCACCAATTGTAAACAGCGGCGGCCGACACAGGTAAGCGCGCTGGGCGCGGCAGGGCGCGGCAGGGGGATGTCGACAGATGACGGAATAGATATTTATTTATTTAATTATATGTATTCCGTCGTCTGTCGACTTCCCACCCTGCCCCGCCCTCGCCCCTCCCCACCGCGTTTACCTGTGCCGGCCGCCGCTGATTGTAAGTCAGTCCAACAGGTCACAATCTCAGAGATGGTGGCTAATAAGGGGATACAATTTCTAAGAATGGTACCAGTTCCTAAGAGGAAGAAGGAAAAAGACTAGCAGCCTATTATGGTTGCAATTCAGGGTAGGTAACCTACCCTGAATTGCAACCATAATAGGCTGCTAGTCTTTTTCCTTCTTCCTC
This sequence comes from Calotriton arnoldi, assembly GCA_963921515.1. Taxonomy (NCBI): domain Eukaryota; kingdom Metazoa; phylum Chordata; class Amphibia; order Caudata; family Salamandridae; genus Calotriton; species Calotriton arnoldi. Next base: position 133,600 of record CAWUFW010006028.1, on the reverse strand, counting down.
TTAGGAACTGGTACCATTCTTAGAAATTGTATTACCTTTTAGGAGCACCGGTACAGGACCTATTTCCAACTAGCTCCTTGTCCCTCCCTCTTCAGAATTGTGGTTACAGGCTAATAAGGGGAAGCAGGCCATTAAGTCTGCAATTGTTTTCAAATTTAGTGAACTTAAAAAAACAGCAACCTATTTCCTTAAAAAAAACTTTTTTTTAAATTTTATTGAAAGTTGGCAGTGGTCCTTGGACGTCTACCTACTTCACCTAAAACTTTCACCCTCAAATTCATTTTGGACTCCTTACATATTGTGAAGCAATTACCACCCCTACTAGTGAGTCTGTAACGTTTCATTGGTTTGCAACCGGAATTCTGTTTGGAAACCATTAATATATCTGATACCGAATTGCAGTATGGAAGGCAAACCTACAACATGCCACTTCCAAATTGCGATTGCGCATTCATTCCATTTTAGGGGTCAGTAAAAGTTTCTTGACTCCTAACGTTGATTTGACACATGGGAATGTTTTTTTGTGGTGGCTTGCACCTAATCTGAGTTTTTGCAACCTCAAACAGTTTAGTTGATGTGGCCCCAGGTCTTGAAGTAAGATTTTGTTTCACTGGAATATTAAAGGATTTACACTGAGGCCCTCTTTTAACAGAAAATAGTTACAGCAGCATAGGAATGGAGGTGGTAGGGCTAGCTCCCACATGTACCTAGCACCAACCTAAAATGAATCAAATTGACAAAATTGGCTACAACCACGTTAAAGGGCTACTTAGAGACCAAATCCTAGGTCACGCCATTTGAACTCAGACTATCCTCAAACCAAAGTTCACCCTCATCTGAATGAGTCTGTGACCCATTCAGTTCACTAGAATATAAGACCAGCCATTTCAGTGGCTTCTTGAGGTTAGATGGACTGATTTAGCGACCTCCATGGAGAGAGCACTGCCTCAAGTGCAGGCCCCTCGATGCACGATGCTCACTTTGCTGACTGTGGCAACCTGCCTACCACTTTCTACTGATATTTCTGACATTTCTGTCTAGAGCGCTTGGAAGCTGCCTCACGCCAGCATGTAATTGTTGCATTCAATATATTAAAAGACAACGAGGGAACTGCAAATAAAGTACATTTATATTAGGAAATTAAGCATGTTTATAGTTTAATTTATTGTAAGTAGACGGTTTGTCATATAAATCGTTAGCACTGGTTGTCAGAGATTACAAGAAGAAAATAATTGAATGACTGTCACACTTGAGTCCAAGCAGACCTTGTTTACTAAGTAGGCCTAGACCACTGTACCTTGAGTCTGACCCTGGCCTGGGAACTGCTACTCCTGTAACTATGGTATACCAATACAGATCATTTAAAGTTGCCAGACAAGTATCACTAAGGAACATGGGGACACCCAATGAAGGTGGGCGATCACTACAATGTCTCAAATGTTGGTACTTTCCATTCTCTGTATTTTCTCACTGAATGTTGCAGGTTTTGCTTGGATCCCGAACACGCATGAAGTACCCATCCCACGTGCCCTCTCAGTGGAGACAATGAGGGCCTGCGCCAGGACAATTCTTTGACGCTCTGTATCGGAAGTGAACATTTTTCAAGTAAAATTTAGAAGCATGCCTCCTAACGGGAGCAATCAGTACTATATGGGAATTCGACCATGAAAAATTGTTCACGACAGTGTAAATATGTGGTGTGCGTGTTTGCGCAGTGAGACGGTCACCAGTTTTCAAACACAGCCTACATAATGTAAGAATTGCGTAGAAAAAAACTGCTCTGCTGACACCTTCCTAAATATGCATCACCCGGGCATGCACCAGACACTTGCATATTCATGTAGCGCAGCAACGTTCGTGCTGACCAAGGCTTTATTCACGTGCAACAGCATACGGTGGCCAGGTTGAAATATGAACTGCCACAAATTAATTAGTAATCGACTTATTTAATTTCTAAGACTTTAACTAACAGAAATATATCCGCAAATACATATATCACAGACTTCTAAGCAACGCAATGCATTGAAACATTTTCAGTTAATAAAGACACCATTCTCCAGTAAACAAAAACAAACCATTATAGAAAAGAGCAAAGTCTCTATAAAAGGCATCCAGTTTACGAAAATGCCCAAAAAATATTTTATTAATAATTTCATAAAAACATTAGTTCCCCAGCTCGGTGTAGTACCCCTATTAAAGGACTAGAAAATACCAGGAGATAACATAAAGTGCATGTCGCCACTTGAGTCTGCATCACTAAAAGGACTATTTTTGGATCCATCTTGATGTAACTAGCTAACAATACTCCAATCTCAAGTAATTTCAATAACAATAAAGTGGTTAGTGCCTCTACCCACGCAGGAGAGCGCTCCTTCAAAATATAGGACGCAGCACTTTTTTACTCTCAAGTGACCACAATAGAGTAGAAACTAACATATTTATAATCGAGATCACATATGAAGGGAAACATTGGCCCTAATAACCCTAATTTTCCAGGAAGAATCAATCTCACTTTTAATTCTTAAAATAAGTTCCATTTCAAATGTTAGGCATCTCAGATAGAGAAATTTAAAAATCAACAGTGACCATCCAGTTATGAAAAGGCTTTACTAATGTTTTAGATGACAGATATCATGGTATCATCTGTCTTTTTACTGACTTCGGAACCCTTTATAATAAACATTGTCCTAACTTTGAACACAGGCATTTAATTCTTTAAATCCAGGATGTTAAACTCAAACTCAGAATGAAACACAAAATTCATTCACCTCCAGGTTAAATGATCCAATCCATCTGCTACAGCCTTCCAGTTGGGAACAGAAAGCTTATCTTAATATAAAGAACAATTTAATTTGAAAATTAAAAAAAGCGCAAGGATGCCAATTTAACCACCTAATTCCTAGCTGATAAATCTAATTCCAGCGTTAAGACTTGGATCATGGTACTCTGGGGTATGGCAAACAATCTTTTTAAATCTTTTTTCAAGAAAAACTTGCTAAACATTCCCAGACTAACTCAGGACCCAGTGATAATAATTACCCTGCATAAAGAACTTGGGGAACCAATTTAGCAAGAACAACTTTTCATAAAGGTTTAGTGGACTACCCAGAATATTATGTATCAAAACTTTTTAAGGCATTGGAGGAAGCTAAAAGTGAAGATTTTAAATTTGACAAATGCTTGTCCCAGTAAAGATTTTCGCCAGAATTGGGACCTCGAATTTTAAACACATGTACTTGCGCAAGTGGAACATTTTGGAGAAACCAGGTAAACTTTCTTGGTCTTCTGGAGAAGGCCAAAGTTTTGGTCTTAGTGATATGTATAGATAGACAATTGATTTCTGTTTTGTAAGCTGACAGGGGTTTAGAACATTATAATCCAGTTATCAGCGTGCACAATGCAAGGTATATGTCTTTTGCCAAGAATTATCCCCAAAAGAAGTTCTGGAAATCTATGAGAAATAGACTGAAAAGAAAGGGTGCTAAAACACACCCCTGCCTTAGACAATTTTCTGTCTGATTTCCATAGGACAACACTCCATTGCCGTTGAAGTCTACCTTGACCCAGTTTTATGTATGTAACTCCTGTATCATGAAAAAGATACCTTCAAACGACTAGATCAACAGCTGCCTGCAGATCAGCAAAGCAGCAGCAAAGTATGCCCGCTGGTTTGAAAGAATTTCTTGCTAATGCCCATAGATTAATACAATTGTCAATAGTTGAGTAGTTTGCTCAGACACAACCTTGTTCCCTTATAATAATGCTAGTATTGAAAGCCCAGCTTTCAAGATATTTCAGTAAGTTTTCGTAGTATCCAAAAAGGGTATTAATATGCATTTTATCAGATTGTACCATTCTTCTTCTTCATTACATGGCTTTATAATTGCATCTCATCAAGAGTCCAGGATCTCTCCTTCATTAACTACCCATTGGAAAAAGGGACTGAGCAATGTGGCCAAAATAAAGAATCATGAAAAAATAAAACAGATGGAAGGCCATCAATCAATCAATCAATCAATCAGTATTTGTATAGCACAGCTTATCACCCCTGGGGGTATCCAGGCGCTGAGCCCAGGGGCCTTCTTGTCTTCCAGGCCATGAGCGTTACATATCTGTTATTACAAACCCACTTCCTGAATTAGCACCAAGGCAAAACCAGGAGAGTAATAATGATCCTGAAAAGAATTACTAACTTGTGGGCCTTTTTATTTAAGGAGGACATATACTTGACCCATCAATCTTCAGGAACTAAGGCTTTAAGACTAACTCTCATGTTTTCAATGTTTCCCACGTTTTGTTTTTTGATTAATTTATAGTGCATAATGTTCAATCTTTGCCAAAAATTAAAGCATTCAGTATCGTACCAACAAGAAGGATTTCTTCTCCTACCTGGGACTCCCTTATTACCAGGAATGATTTCAACCTTCAAACAATAATGTTCTTCCTTTGCAAGGTTTTTATACCAATTTAAATCATAAACCCTAAGATGCAATCAGGAATTCGATCAAACCTGAATTTACTTATTTCGTGTAGATTATCCTCCAAAAAATAGACTCCTTATTGTATGCGAATGTCCTAATTTACATCGCAATATTTGATTGACCATTTTAACATAATGATCTTTAAATGTGACCTTTAAGATATAGTGATCACAAAACCTGTGATCAATCATTTTAAATGACCTCACAAAGTTAAAATGTTCACTTGATATAAAAACATAATCAATAGCGCTCGTTGACTTCCCAAAACTGAAAGTGGCTCTCGCTGGAGTGTAATCTTGGAAGTTGCTATTTAAATTCACTTCATTATAATGAGCTAACATCAAAAGTAACTGATCTGCCTTTGAGTCACAGTTACTGGACACAAATAAGTGTTGGGATTTTCTAGTGACAAAACCTGTTTGGACTTCACTTTTTTGAGGTTATTTAGGGAGAGTCTTAGGTTAAAGTCACCTCCAATAGAAAAATAGATGACGGACAGAACACTCTTGAATTGAGCAGATCTTAATCCAATTGATTTGACTCTTCCTCAAAAGACCACACATTAGGAGAAATATACATAATAATTCAGACAAGATAAAAATAGACTCCAAGGACTGGGCAACAATTTTAAAGTAGCCAAAACTCAATTGCATAAAGGTTTCAGAATAGAAACATCTTTAGCAGATGAAAGAGTCAACACACCACCTGATGGAGGGGCCAGCACCCTGTGTTTTAGCACTCATTGAACAAGCCACCAACTCATTGACAGCTGGGCTAACCCCTTACCAGGTTTCCTGAAAAAACAAAATATCATATTTAATCTAGTTCTCCTCAACGCATTTTGTAGTCCACACTGTTGTGAACCATGCATATACCATGTCAGGATATTTGAAATAATGGACTGCCCTGCTGCTTAAGAATACTTTCTTGATTGTCTCATATCTCAAGAACAATGATGGGACCGAGGACTTTATTGGGGTGGAAAAGAAGAACAAGGAAAATTCTTTAAGGTATCATTGCTTACAGTGACAGAGATTTAGTTCCGCTCTGGTTGCAAGTCTAAATGCATTCTTTCTTTTCAGATATGATCAATCCCATGGACAATTATACAGCCCTACCTGAGTTGGAGTTACACCCTGTGGTTCTTCAGGAAAGTATTCTTCAAACTTAATTCAGTAAGATTTGCCAAGTTCAACAGGCCCTTCACATAGACTAATACCTAAATAACTTAGTTTATATGCTGCTTTTTAAACTATAGAATAAATCTCTATTGAGTAAAATAACACTTTAGTTAATTCACCACTATTATTTATACAAAAACCTGCCGTGTTCAAGTCTAATATTCCCTTTAAGGTTTTTTAAGCTTGAAAGGCCGCCAATGGCCTACTCCAATTTAGGGGGTGGAATTTAGACTTGTGCTTTACCTTTTTCTGAGTTTTTAAAAATAGTAGATTAGTTGGATTCTGTGCCACCTGTACCTTTTCTAAAGGAAGTATGGGATTTCTCCTGACATTTTGGGACTTGTTATTTATCATAGCACATACTAACCGGTCAAGTGGAGCTGACTGAAGAGACACTTTGCCTTACAATGAGAAGTAGTTTTGTAGGTAGACAGATTCGCCTGTGAAATTACTTGGGGTTGATGAGCGGGGGAGGGAAAATGTATTTACTGAAGGTAAGATTGAAGACATGACTTTCCTGACAGCAGCAAAATATTTTCTAGGCTTTCAAATTTCATGTTCTCCAAGCTGAGCCTATGTTTTTTATTCACTACTATACTTAAGGGTAAAGGACGTTGTGGATGATATTAAAGTCCTAGTTCTTCCATATCTCTCTCATCAATTTTGTGGACTTGCACTGGGTGATCGGTGAAAAGGACATTGGAAGAATCCAGAGGATTCACCTCTTGTACTTTCATTACTACCATTTGTACTCCCAATTTACCTCTCATCAATTTATTTGAACCCCAATTAGTCTCTGATCTGATTGGCTCTAACAAATAAACTGTTTTGCTAGTTGTGTGTTGAGGGGACGGGAGCCTTAAAAAGTAGTTTTCTTTAGTGACAACATGTTTAGCATTGAGATTTTAGAAATCTCTTCTAGATTCAGAGAATTCAAAAAATATTTCTCCTGGGGTAATGCTTTTTAGGCCTCGCCTGGCGTTGGAGCGCGCATGCGCTCCTCGCCCTGCGAGGGCTATAGTAAACAGTGTAAGAAGGGGAACTTTAATCCACGCCCCTGTGTCTCGACCGTTTGCAATTGGCTTAGGTCGTGATTAATGTTTTTTCCGTGCTTTTGGTTTGCTGGCTGTCACTTTTGTTGACGCCCTTGCAGTTTTGTGATGCCGCCCATCGTGACAAGCACATCTGTTTTCACTCAGCCCATGTGACAGCCTGCAAACCAAAAGCACGGAAAAAACATTAATCACGACCTAAGCCAATTCTAACAAGTGGCTGAATGAAAACATATGGTGAGCGTTTTTTTTCTCTTTGTGCTTCACAGCCCTCGTGAAGAATTTTCTTATCTGCTTGTTAAATAAACAAGCAGATAAGAAAAGTCTTCACAACAGCCATGAAGCAGACGAGCCATGGCGCACAGGCATTCCGAGGGCGCCTGTTCCCAGCACTTCCCCCTCCAAACGTTTCCAAGACATATTTTGATTGTTTAGCGCTCATTAAGTGCTGCTTTCGGCTCTATAAATCACTGGCGGCTTCCAGCGTTCAGGGCTGCCTCGTTTCTTTTCTCATCTTCTTTTCGTTTTTCAGTTCAATCGGCATGTGTGTTAGGTTTTAATAAAGGCTACTCCTTTGATGTTGTGCTGTAGTTCTTCGATCCCAAAGGCAGAGAGAGACTTGTATCCCAGTGACAGGCAAGCTGAGTTCCGGGGATCTTGTAAGGGTTCCATGGGCCCAAAGGCATGCAAGGAAAATGGACGCCTTTGCACCTGGTTGGATTAGTAAGATGGCTGCAGTCTGCATGCAGAGGGCCCTGCATACCCTCGGGCCACCTGCACCTACTAGAGAATTGAAAGCTCCACCACTGTCTGTGTTTGAAGATGCAGGCATTGGAATGAGCAGGAGCCGTAGAGTCTCACCTTTTCAGAAGCTGCAAACGGGGTCAACTGTGCACAGCAGTGGCTGTCTAAAACCTTAATTGTGCACCTTTCAGATTACACTGGAATTAGTTGATTGTGGGCTTCTAACTAAACGTCTTCGGCCGTATTCTTTGCGTTTTTGTTTTAAAGAATAATGGAGATGCAAACCGGTAAACTTTATATACCTAACGACGTGTGTACTAGATATTGAAAGTGTGCTGTAACGTTCGTATAAGAGAACATAACCCATTGCTGTGTGCTACCGGGTTAGAAGGTGTGGTGAGACTGACTGACGTTACTAACAAGGTTTTACGTGGAGGCAGCTGCAAATCACTAACCACGCTTTCTGTCATGGCCACACGAGGGAAACGAGATGTTCACCGTTGCCTGCGCTACATGTTCACGTTGGTAACCAGCCATGCGGACTCCTCGTATTCCTGACGGAAGAATATAAGGCGCTTCATTTCACTTCTCACGGAAGCCTCCTTAAAATCCAGAGGTTCTGGCTGATACTTTTACTATATTCTATTGCTGAAATGAAATTTTGGACCTCCAAAAATTGAAGGAAGAGCATATGCATCTTGGACAGAGACGTCGCACCCACAGCGCCCAGAAACCTCTAGGGCTGACAGGGCTGCACTATAGAAATGCTGATTATTATAATAAACACAATTTTAGTTTTAGTTGTTTTCGTTTGCAGGCTGGCTTCTGTGGTGATAAGAAATATTCTTGCTTAAGATTTGAATAAATATTAATGTAATAATCTACATTAGTATATGCTTGTAATTTGTCGAGGTCCTGACGCACGTTGCTGCTCCTGAAGGTGTACTTCGCAGAACAAATGTTATTTTTTCGTGCGGGATGCCATTGTGCATAGAAAACCTCTGCAAAAACGAAACTTGCGGAGAAAAAAAATCTTCATTCTGTTGTCAATATGAAATAAAAAAATCAGCAAATGGCATCCATCGCCGTGAAGCACTTGTCACGGGAGGTAAGCCAATAATGTTTGCAAGCTTCGGAGACGGCATCTATCGAGAACTTCACAAAACTTCACCAGCAGAATGAACACTGCAGGTTCCCTTATAAATCCGCCTTGTTCTAAAGATTGAACGTGAAGTAGAGGGGGGCACTGCGGGGGTCTGGGCGGCTCAAATGCCTCGGAAATGGGCGCAGGTATATGTCAAAGGGAGTAAGAAACGGGTCATTGGGTTAGGAGACAGGAGGGGGTGTAGGATATGTCAGAGGGTGGAGAAGAAAGGTTAAAGGGGGAAGGGAGCAGAGGACAGCGCTGTGAGGGAGGGGCTGGGTCGCAGTTTTCATTCGTGCACCAGGTGCAGTGTCACCGGGCTTCGTTGGCCCGAACCCTGATTTTTGTTGTATTTTGAAATTCGACAGCACTCGGTGGGGGGGGCATGGCCTTTCGTGTACAAGGGCACATGACACACTGGTTACGCTACTGGGGGAGGGAGGGGCCAAGATAGATGGGTGGAAGACAGTTCAGAGGGGAAGGGCGTCAGATCGGGTGGGCGACAGGTCAAGAAGGGTAGAAAGGGGTCAGAGGGGCAGGAAGACAGGTCTGGGGCGGCAATAAGACAGGGGAAGAGTTAAAAGTGACAGGTCAATGGGACAGGGTGCGGGTCATCGCGAGAGACAGGCCAGAGGGGGTAGAGACAGGTCATGGGGTGATTGGTCTCAGGAGGGGTAGGGTGGAGGCTGAGGGGGTAGAAGAAAGGTCACTGCGGCCACAGGCGGTGCAGAAACAGAAGATTTGGGTCCAAGACTTATCTTCTGTCGTAGCTCGTAACCTGATACGTCATTGCAGCTGGTCGAATGGAATGCAACAAAGACCACGACTCCCAGAATGCATCTCATAGTCAAACACTGGACTGGATTATGCATTAACTGCGGTGCCCCTAACCCTGACTCTCCTCTCTCTCAGGGGTCTCCCTCTATCCCTCCCTCGGAGGGAGGGGGTAGCTGGAAGGTTATCTCTCAATTAGAGAACGCCCCTTATTGGGGGAGGGGTGTTATTAGCAGGAACCCTCCAGCACTGCCTGTTCACAACTGCAGGTTGCACACAGCCCACCATATAAAAAGCTTCAGGCTGTCCGCACCTCACCACCTTACAAGCCACATACTAGTCCAGTCCAGTGCCATATTCTTGGAGCCCCAGGCAGAATGAGAGTTTGCCATTTGAGCACTCTTCCTCTCCTAGAAATTAGGCAATTTCTGAAGCCATTTATTAAAATCTGTGTTACAGCAAACAAATGATGGACGGAATGCTGACAATGCAAACATTCTCTCCCAGTCAAAAGATCTGGGTTAAATCCATTGTTCTTTTGTCCACTACGCCACCCCAGTTTGGACCCAGCCATATGCAAATCAGTCTTGACCCTGTGCCCCATGGGAACAGTCCAGACCGAACTGCCAGGCCAGGTCCTCCCTGGACCGGAAACAAGCATCCTCGGACCAGTTTCAGGGTATGTCACCCTTCTTCAGCCAGGCTAGCTTGAATCCAGTGGCACAGTGAGCAAGGGACCCACGTCTGGTCATACCCATCCCACTTAGGGCAAAAAATGTTACAGCAAACAAATGATGGACGGAATGCTGACAATGCAAACATTCTCCCCCAGTCAAAAGATCAGGGTTAAATCCATGGTTCATTTGCCCACTACGCCACCCCAGTTTGGACCCAGCCATATGCAAATCAGTCTTGACCCTGTGCCCCATGGGAACAGTCCAGACCGAACTGCCAGGCCAGGTCCTCCCTGGACCGGAAACAAGCATCCTGGGACCAGTTTCAGGGTATGTCACCCTTCTTCAGCCAGGCTAGCTTGAATCCAGTGGCACAGTGAGCAAGGGACCCACGTCTGGCCATACCCATCCCACTTAGGGCAAAAAGTGTTACAGCAAACAAATGATGGACGGAATGCTGACAATGCAAACATTCTCCACCAGTCAAAAGATCTGGGTTAAATCCATCGTTCTTTTGCCCACTACGCCACCCCAGTTTGGACCCAGCCATATGCAAATCAGTCTTGACCCTGTGCCCCATGGGAACAGTCCAGACCGAACTGCCAGGCCAGAACGATGGATTTAACCCAGATCTTTTGACTGTGGTGAATGTACTGTCAACTTCTGTTTTCAATTGCGTTCATATCGTCATGGAACGATTTTTCTCTTTTGTAAACACGGGACCTTGATAAGTCCTCTCTTGTTTTCACGGTGATCACAGCATCTTGACACCGGCAGCAGCTGCAAGTTGGATGATATCGTTTATTCTTTATTGGATTTATTACGACTGAGTGTATATCATCACAAGTTCATGATTTGAAAACATCGAAATGGAATCAGTATTTTAAACCAAAGCCTTGAGAAAGCCCAGGGGGGCGAAACGTACGTCGGCTGCTGCTGTTTTCCATGTTTAATGAAATGAAATAAAACAAGTAAAAGGACCTGATTCGACATCTTTTGTGGATTTCTACAAAAGGACATTCATTGTTTGACGGGTTGAACCACACATCGTGGGAAATTGGATAATAGTTGCAATCATTTGGTGTGCCTTGGTGTATTTTGGTTGAATATTGTTCTAATCTGATTTCAGTCCTAGTGGATTCATACCCTGGTGGGTGGGTAGTGTGACACCACGAGAGCACCCTAAAATATTGTTATTTCAATCTGAGAGAAATTGAACATTGGTATCAATAGATGTGCAGGTCATGAGGCATACCCACAATCTTTGGAAAGAGTATGGTAACAGTATTATGTTTAAATACTGTGCAGGAACCATATGTTTTAAGTTTTTTCCCACCAAAAAAGTGTTGTAAGCCTGCAAATGTGTCATGGCACAAATATTAGGCATTCGCCATCATCTAAACAGAGTGTTTTACGTCCTTCCATTCTCTTTCACTCAAATGAAAAATTAATTGAAAATGACATTCGTGGTTTATCTCCACTTGTCAACTGGAGTTTCCACCAGGTAGAATTTTCAACGACTGAATCCTAGCACACTACGGCGAAGCTGAGGGAGAGAAATCTCAGACTTGCTTTTTAAGTCACAATATTTGCTTTGAAACTGGAAATATAATGCAAGACTGTTACATAAACTGAAAAAAAAGCTTAAACCCTGTCCCCGTTTCCCACTAAAACGTCTGCTTGGTGGTCCTATGAGTGGGGTGCCGCCAGCAGGCGATTTATGATCCCAGCTCACCAGTTGTCCACTGTCTGCTTATTAGCAAGCAGTTTACATCGCACACAGGGAGCGCCTAAAATCCCTCCACTTCGTCTCAGTTTTGGAAACTTCGCAATCTTGGGTTAATAAAGGGAGGGGTGTGGGTGGCCTGCCAGAGCTGCCAACTTTTGAAGTGGGACAAGCGTCCTGACCTCGATGTAATATCATGTGATTATGGGCAAATCACTTAATCTTCCCCTTTATGTATATAATGAAAAAAATGTACCAGACCATGCGCATGTATTCTGGCGCTCAGGTAGCGCTGTAATGCCGTTGGTTGGAAACAACCAACTAGCACAGTACTTGAAATCACACTACAGTTTTTGGTCAAATGTGCAATCTTGAAGTTGAGGTGTGGCTGTTTTCAGACAAGAGATCCTCAGCATTGACAACATTACGTTATTACTCTCCAGCCCATTCTGGTACTTGCACGTCTTTCAAATCACAACCTGTCATATTTGTCTTTCGATTTTAAGTCAGCGTCACGTTACAACAAGCGCCAAAGCTTGGACTAGAAGCCAGGACTCTTGGTCCAGGGTCACGCGGTAGTCACCAGGCACGCCAACAAACCATTAGAGAAACATCCTACAACTGTATGGGAATGCCCACTCCCTCTCCACTACAAATAGGACCTCTAGTCAGGACACAATAGCAACGCTACATGTACCTAAACTTTTTTGGGCTTTTTTACATAGCACAAACTTGACCCAACGACACACCTTGGTTCTGTAACCAGGTCTTTGCCGGGACCTCCACATTTCAAGTGCATATGTGGTTTCTACAGGGACTTCAGACTAGCGAGATTATCCCCCACCTACCCTTTAAAAATACAATAGGTCTCGCCTTTCATTAAGTTAAAGCCATTTGCTTTGCTATACAATACCATTAGCAAAGCAAATAGCTTTAACTTAATCAAAGGCGAGACCTATTGCATTTTCAATGCTTGTTAAATTACTTGATTCCACCACAGTATCCAGAAAGTAAGTGACAGGCTGCCATTGAATCAAACTATCCCCACAAAAAGGTTGCTCCTGACACCAAAAAAGAAAACTGGGAGTTTCTACAATTGTTGGCACCAATCTGAATACAAAAATGTAAAGGTGTTTTTGACACTTTCTAATTTTCATAATTTGTCAAATGCAGAATTTCAGGAATTAGAACTTTATAATTCAAGCCATATACTTACATCAAGATGTTGAAAGCACACTATTGTGAAAAGGAAGCCTCAAATGAGGAGGTAAAATTATGTGGTTAATCGTAATATCTATGTACTAGTTGGATGACGGTGCTTGAACAATATCCATATTTTGGTTTATAAACTCAGAGTAAAAAGCGACTAATATCTATAAACTATACTGTAATGCCCAGATTGCTGGTGAGCCATTAATACTGATTTGCACAGAAGATGCAGTTCGTAACCAAATCATTATTGTGAGGAATGCAGACAGTCCACATGGAGTATGTTCCTGGGACATTTCTAACAAGTCAATCCTGCTGGAATTTATCCCAGGAAAGGCACAAAAATTACATCAATTGTAGGGAAATCGAAACAGTCACACATATTCCAAAAGTTATTCCCCATTCCGTAGAGGGCCAATAGAGGACTACTTGTTATTCATTGGTAATTCCACATCCAGGAATGAAAGATGTTTGTGACCTTGGTAATACCCGGTGTAGTTTTACTGTAAAGCAATCTCTGAGATGATACTAACTGAGGCCTAAGTGTTTCTCTTTAGAGCCATAAATACTCTTATGTCAAACAATCTATCTATACGAATCTTGGTGCTGTACATTTTTCAAACAAATACGTTTTTGCAAATCGTGGTGGTCATCAATATGTATGGGTGTGCTATGTAAGAGGACAGCTAGATTGTACGTTAATGCTGGAAGTAGATGGCTAATTGTATAAACACTGTGCCAAAAACTGGTAAACCATATGTCAAGATGAAGTTAGGAATTAAGCACAGTACTGTGCTACCGTGGGAGAGGTACCCCCACTTACATAATGTCCCCAGTACCAAATGACTCGTACTCCCAGTCAGACCTCCAAACACAACGCATACTCGCCCTTTTCTCACACTTGTCAGCACCACAAATTGCCAGCCATTAGAAGAAATAGGACCTTTCACTGATAACTACAAAGGTAATAATCCCTCTAGACCTATATTTATTTAATTAATGGCTTCTCAAAGCTCAAAAATAGGGCATAAAGAACATTATTCTCCACACAAGACAATTGGTCATTCTTACAAATTTTATTTCATTTTTTTCTTTTTTACTTATTTATCTGATATTTCACATTATAAAAAAATACATGACTCTTTACAATTAATATCACCATTTTTTACAAGAATATGACTGTCTTCATAATTCAAATAATACAATACATATAACACAATTGATTTCAACACCTGTGAGTTCACAGCTGACTAAAAAGTATGATTCAACACACCCCCACACACAGTCACACCTCTCTCTACTCTACAACCACATCCCTTACACACAATACACTCACACTCTACACCCCAGAACAACACTGCATGCACAGATGGAGAAATCCGGGTGATGAAATCAACCCTCGATTGCTGTGCTGATAGCTGGGGTGTCCCACTCTAACTGGTTGATGTATGTTTCAATGGATCGATTTAATTACTAAACCATCTTCTTCAGGACCTGTTATTTTATAATTTATAACGGGTGGAAGGAGGAGGGAACAGATCTGTAACGATAACGTAGAGAATAATTAGACTTTATTATTTTCATTTACACAAAAGCCCAAGGAGATATCTTACATTTCTCCTAATATATACATATAAAACAAGCGAATGTGCCACTACTAAGCATTTTCAAAAAGGATATCACCCATTGTGTGAGGTTAGTGGTATTCATTCTCGAACCAACATGTGGAAAACGATTTAGACATCTTAGAAGAAAAAAAAAATCATGGGCATCATTACATGGTAGTAGTTCTATGCAAGATGGACATTAGTCAAGATTATTATTGGAGATGTGAGAAAAGCAGTGTATATAGAAAGAGATTTTTTATCAAAGACAAGATGAAACGGAAAGGAAGAGTTGTATTTAGTTGTACATCCATTGAGTAGTCTCCCTTTCCTTAATTAAAAGCATGCTCCTAGCAATCTATGATAAAACATATTGCTAATTACCTGTGACTACTAAAAATGAAGGTTTCTAAAAACACTCTGGTACACTGGGCAGGCAGTCAATTATGTCTATGCCTCTGCAGGCCCTGGTTTCACGAAATAGAATCTTTCAATTATCTACAGGTTGATATAAAACGAGAAAACAGGTCTATCAGTTATCTCATGGTGGTAGAATTAATGGATTTCAAACCCTTATATTATCGCCTGGTGGTATGAATCATTACCTTTTATTCGCGGTCTCCTGATATATATCTGGGGTCCTAATAGAAATTGACGCCGCCGTTTAGTTTATGGTCATTCAATATCTCGGCAGAATGCAATGGGCGTTCTCTCCTGAACAGTCTCTATGTTTGAGGAGAAGAACGCAATAATTAGGATAGCCTTCTCCGCATATTTTTCCCCTTTTGTGTTGACTCTAAAGACAATATCTGCCTGTGCGGTGTGCAGCGTAGAATTACAGAGTGGCATACCTCCAAATATTCTGGTCCTTGTCAGGAATTGTTGTCCTAGCTGTCCTCCTAAAACTTGCCACCGTGGTTTACTTTATCGTTCTCTGTTATCTCGCCAAAGTGCTATGGGTGTTCACTCATTTGTAGCCTCTATATTAGGGGAAAGAGCGCAATAGTTAGGGTGGCCTTATCCGCATATTTTTACTATTTGTTGACACTGGGATAATACGCCCCTATGCAGCGAGCAGCATGGGGAGCTGAAATGTAAGGCCGCATACCTCTGATTTGTCCTTCTCCGGAAAAAATTGCCTCATTATTTATGCAGCGACATGATATTTTTATGGCTCCCGGAGTCAAGCCTCTTTATGTATATCTTATTCCTTAAGCAGGACAACGTGCGTGCTGAGAAATAAAAAATAAAAAATAAAATAAAGAGTTGTTCCAGCTGCCCCTGAGGCACTATTTTAGGTACAATGGTCTCCTTTATATATGTCGGTGTCTGTTTATCAATATCGACCAAGTTGTCTCTATATAGCCCATATTCCGCTGTCTTAATCTCATAGTTATCATCCCCAATTACAGTGACTGCTCGGTGATAAAAACAAAGCACGGGGTGCTCGAGTCTTGCACAGGCTATTGCTAATGTCGTGCTGCCATATTTAAGATACGCCACAGTCCCATATCACGGCCCATTAGCCAGCAACCTGCATTTAAAAGCATTGGAAATTGCAAGTTTATCTACGTAATTTACCTCTCGTTTGGCGATCCCTTACGGCGGTTCCTACTTCTTCGGGGATCCATCAGCGGTATGTTTCCAACCCGCTTCTGATTTATACCCCATATGAAGCCATTAGTCGGCTCACAGTTGAGCCTGGCCGCCAATTGCAGTGACATCATTTCCGGTTAGGCCGGAACTAATCATGGAAAGCGATTCTGGGTTTGCTAGTAAAAGCGCCATATTGGAACGGTGTTATATCTAGCGATCACTGCCATTATTGCTGGGTTCAAACGGACCTCATCATGATAAAAGGTACTGTGTCTATTTAGGAAAAAGCTCCCAATTATACTAAAATTTTATGTATAAATCCATATTTTGAGTGTCATGATATTTCTATCTAGTTGTTGAATTTTTAACGCGTACCAAGAGGGAACTGATGCCATACAAGGCTAGTGTGCAGTGTGTGTCTATGGAAGATGCAATGTCTCAAATGGGGACATTGAGCGGCCCTGAGCTATTTACATTAATGTCATCGTGCCTGAATCGATGGATATACAAGGCACTTACTATGATTGTTAGTTGGACCTATCCTAGAGTTCTAAGATTGTTAGGTATATTGCCAATTGTTAATGTCTCTGATCTAGAGGCTGTCAGAGTACTGATATACATATGTATACGTGTGTTGGTACTTGGATATCAAAGGAATTCAAAGACATCCATATATTTTATCTACTATAGGTATCTGTACGGACCCCTCATAATGATACCTTGGCCTCCTTACTCTCAGTATGCGATGTGTATAGTTCATCATACCCAAGCCGTTAGGTTGTCTGCCAGATTATCTCTTCGTTCAAGCCGTCCTTAACTGAGTTAAGGGTATAGATCCAAAAAGTTTCCCGACATTTTCGTACATCATCAATGTTTTTTCCTGGGATACTTTTGACTTTTTCCAAAATGAGCCATCTGAGCTCGTTCTCATTGTGGTTTAGATCGATACAGTGTTGGACCATAGGGGACAAGATTTTCCGAGTTCTAATGGCTGATCTATGTTCACTGTATCGAGTTCTAAACTCCTGGCTTGTTTCTCCCACATGCCCTTTATGACAAGGGCAGAGGATAAGGTAGACCAGATTGTGGCTTCTACAATTTGTAAAGTCCCTAAGTTTCCCCTTCTTTCCTTGATATTCCCAAAATTGGGTAACGATAGCTGTGTCACATGCTACACATGTGCCACATCTATGATTTCTCAAGATGGGGGGACCTGTGATTGTAGTTTGTTTCTCTCGTAAAATCTGTCTTTCCCTTGTATGCACCAAGTTGTCCTTGAGATTTCTGTTTCTCCGGTAAGCAATAATGGGTTTCTGAATGATTTCATGATCTTCATTGGTGTTTAAAATGTGCCAATTTTTGTCCAGCACCTTTTTGACTTTGAAGTTCAAAGGTGAATGGTTTATGACACAGACCATTTTGTCATTTTTAGGGCGTGTATTGACTGCCAGGAGAGCCTCACGGTTGTAATAACGCGCCCTTTTGTAGGCTGTCCTAATCAAACGTCTGGGGTATCCCCTCTGTAGTAGTCTTAGTTTCAATTCTTCTCAATTTGTGTCATAGTCTTTGATGTTTGAACAGTTTCGTCTAATCCTTAGGAATTTTCCAAAAGGAATAGAGTCTTTTTGACAATTAGGGTGGTAACTATCATGTGATAAGATCGTGTTCTTGGCTGTAGGTTTGCGGAAGAAATTCACATGGATTTCTCCTGCTTTACCAGTGATAACTATGTCCAAGAACTCCACTGACCTAGTACTTTTGTTGCATGTGAATCTCAGATTGTCATCGCTGGAACTAAGCCATTCAATGAACATAAAAAGGGTACTTTCATCTCCTCGCCAAATGAAAAAAATATCATCAATAAACCTGTGCCACCTAAGGACATTCTCGTAGAATGGGGCCATTTCGTTAAAAACATGTTTCAGTTCATATTCCCCCATATATATATTAGCCACACTTGGGGCGCAAGAGGCCCCCATGCTGGTCCCCTTAATTTGGTGATACAATTTGCCTTTAAAATCGAAGTAATTATTCTTCAACACAATTTCTAAGCATTCTAGTATGAATGCATCAGGCCTCTCGCCAGGTATTCTGCCTAGGAGGGTAGCTACTGCTTCTATTGCCTGTTGTTGAGGTATATTTCTATATAATGCTTCGATGTCTAATGTCACCAAAATTTCACGGTCAGGGTCATACGGCACATGTTCTAATTTGCTAATAATGTCCCCTGTGTCTCTGATATATGACTTATACTTAGTAGCGAGCGGGCACAGGAATGTATCGATGTATTTGGACAACGGTTCAGTAGAAGAATAAATGGAGGATACTATTGGCCGCAATGGGGGATCACTGATATTTTTATGCGTTTTCGGCACTCCATACATGGTGACATTCACTGATAACTTCAGGAACACCAATGGCCTTCGCTGTAGCAGCGTGGAGGAGCAAAAGTCTTTCAACACAAGGCTCACAAGAAAGTGAGTGAGTTGAGGAAAGGAAGAGGAGCCATCCTTGTTTTTCGCTCACGGCTCAGTCACATGTTCATGGAAACCATACATTATACATCTCGCCTTCTGTTAGTCACCACTGTGCTGGTTTACACTGTGTGCCACTTTCCTTTACCTATTCATGCAAATGGTCTCGCCCGGCTCTTTAAAATATCGCAGCATTTCCAAATTCCCTGAAGCACCCTGGTGACATTGATACCTTTCTGGATGAGCGCACTCGAATACATGCCTAGAATTCCATCCTTGATTTATCCAGTCTTTACCTGAGCAACTCATTTGGATTCAGAGCTGCAGTTAGGCTAGCAGCATTAGTTATACAGAAGCTCGCATCCCCCCCTCTGAAGTGTCGCAGTTACTCGTCCATATCCTCCGGTCCTCACCAAGCAACCAATCACAAACATTTATTCTGAGGAGTTTTACAAACACAGCTGTTCACTTTAGCGCCACTTGAGCCTACTGCATTCAAGTGTCGTCTGTCTTCAACATAAAGATGCACAGCGGTCGAAGGACAGCTGAGGGCACGTGCACACATACAAAACACTGAGAAACAGCATAGTGGTATAATATGGGTATTCGTCAAGTTTGGCAAAAGGGTCAGTTGTGGGCCAATGTGCAGTGAATGAATAACGGATTGACAAGGATAGAATAAAACTGAATAACTGGTGTGTAGCGCTGCATGTTTGTGTGGAAGGATCGAACGTGGTTGGTGCACACAGCCGAGCTCCACAGAAAACATCTCCTTACGTTTAGTCTCAGCCGGTCTTCAGGTCCGCTTTCAGGGCACAGACTGAGTAAACAGAATAATTCAACAAATTAAACTACAATATTTAAACCACTGCATAATTCAGCTCTTGACGGGCAGACACACAGTCTACACCACTGTAAAAGCAGCATGCTTAGCAATTCTCCACAGACCATCCCGCCGCCTCGCTCCCCAGTACACCAGCAGACACAGGATTCAATGTGAAATGAATATGTTATTTTAAAACAGCGACAATCAGCATGTATTGTTTCTGGACTGCTGCATTTTTAATATCAGATGAGCAAAGAATCAGTTGAGGGATAGTTTGCTTTTTATAAGCAGTCAGTCGGTGAGTCACTCTTTCCTATTCATTACAGTAGCATCGCCAGACACACACCAATGGCCTCTGTTTTCTTTTCTTTTTTATCTCCTATGTTAGAAAAATGCAGTGTGCACGTGTTGTTCTGGGTAGGGGTCATGTATAACTCACAACGCAGTGTGCACGTGTTGTTCTGGGTAGGGGTCATGTATAACTCACAACGTAATGTGTACGTGTTGTTCTGGATAAGGGTCATGTATAATAACTCACGACGTAGTGTGCACGTGGTGTTCTGGGTAAGGGTCATGTATAATAACTCACGACGTAGTGTGCACGTGTTGTTCTGGGTAAGGGTCATGTATAATAACTCACGACGTAGTGTGCACGTGGTGTTCTGGGTAAGGGTCATGTATAATAACTCACGACGTAGTGTGCACGTGGTGTTCTGGGTAAGGGTCATGTATAATAACTCACGACTAGTGTGCACGTGGTGTTCTGGGTAAGGGTCATGTATAATAACTCACGACGTAGTGTGCACGTGTTGTTCTGGGTAAGGGTCATGTATAATAACTCACGACGCAGTGTGCACGTGTTGTTCTGGGTAAGGGTCATGTATAATAACTCACGACGCAGTGTGCACGTGTTGTTCTGGGTAAGGGTCATGTATAATAACTCACGACGCAGTGTGCACGTGTTGTTCTGGGTAAGGGTCATGTATAATAACTCACGACGCAGTGTGCACGTGGTGTTCTGGGTAAGGGTCATGTATAATAACTCACGACGCAGTGTGCACGTGTTGTTCTGGGTAAGGGTCATGTATAATAACTCACGACGCAGTGTGCACGTGTTGTTCTGGGTAAGGGTCATGTATAATAACTCACGACGCAGTGTGCACGTGTTGTTCTGGGTAAGGGTCATGTATAATAACTCACGACGTAGTGTGCACGTGGTGTTCTGGGTAAGGGTCATGTATAATAACTCACGACGTAGTGTGCACGTGTTGTTCTGGGTAAGGGTCATGTATAATAACTCACGACGTAGTGTGCACGTGTTGTTCTGGGTTAGGGTCATGTATAATAACTCACAACGCAGTGTGCACGTGTTGTTCTGGGTAAGGGTCATGTATAATAACTCACAACGCAGTGTGCACGTGGTGTTCTGGGTAAGGGTCATGTATAATAACTCACAACGCAGTGTGCACGTGGTGTCACGACGTAGTGTGCACGTGGTGTTCTGGGTTAGGGTCATGTATAATAATAACTCACGAGGAGGTGTGCTTCGCTGGTAAAAATACAGAAAAAAATAAAGAACCAACAAAGCAATGGCATTTCACCTCAATCTGGATCAGCAAATATTACATGAACGTCGCATAGTTTGCATCCACACCTTATACATGAAATAACGTTTCAAGGTCCGGCGGAACATTCCAAAGATACGGTTCACCAGAGCATGCATGTATTGGTCAAACGCTGTGCATGAAACCCCCAGGCAGGAATATTTATTGACTGAGGCACAGAATACTCGTCTTGCCAGAGAAGGGCAGTGACCCACAGACCTGTAAATGGCACCGTGATGAAGCACTTCATTATCATCTTGTCATTCTAGCTGCTTAACAATCACTGCCCTGCCCTGCCCTGATGACGAGCAAGCCTTTCATCCAATGACGAACAAGAAAGCTAGGGGCCACTAAAACGAGGGCTTTGGCGCCTTTGTAGAAGTGTAACTCAAGCCGCTTCTCTCTAGCCCCGGCAGAATCAACCAAACACAGACACAAAAGCACGCATCTTTAAATGTCCGACATTTACAGAAGCGCACTGGCTGGGGGAACCCTGAGATTTCAGGGGAGTCAGTGTTCCTTACGACCAGGCACATCTGGGCAGAAAGTGATTCGTATGCAGACACGTGACTCGCTGTCCTGACAGCCTTTCAGCGCTACAGGACAAGTCCAGAATTGTCCCAAGGTCCCCCCAGGCCAGTTCTCCTCGGAGAATTAATTTTTTACAATTACACAGTATGGAGCAGAAACAACGAGCCAGGTCCTGAAAAGTCTGGAGATCCCCAGAGGCCAGCCAGAGCTCCTCTGAACATCTATCTGACAATATCACAGCCCTAGAATTACATAGTCCCTACTGCAGAAACAAACAGCCACATAACCATAACATTTCAAGCACAGGTGCATGTAATGCAGAAATGGACGGACCAATGCGATACATCGCATAACATAAGAACTTCTGTCACTCTCCGACAGAGCTAACGGCGATCACACTCCTTGTGAAGCACATTAACTGATCACGGTTCCGACAGCCAACCCCGTGGCAAACGAGATACGTCACAGAGCACAGGCAGCGTCCAGGGCGAACTCAAACCAGGAACAGCCCCTGGTCCTACCTTTATTCAGAGTACCCGTGATGAGCCGGAACAGGGTCCGCAGGCACTTGAAGAATCCATGCCTGCATCGCTTGGAGCAGCCGCTCATGGTGACACGGGGCAGCAGGGTCGCCTCTCTCCAACGAGGAATATTCGCCAAAATGATTCGCAAACTTCTATTCCACTTTGAGGCAATGCAGAAACTCCCAGGCTGCAGGTTGTGCTGGAGTATGAAACAGCGCGTCCTTCTCTGAGACGTGTTCCCCTGGTAAAATAAATCCCGTGGGATGGGGTTGCAGCGTGCCGTTCTTTTGTCTTTCTAAAATATCTGTTCTTTCCGTTCACCTTTCTCTGCGTCTCCCCCTTCACCCTCTTCCGCTATAAACACAGCATGTGTGCTGGTTATATATGATGTGACCTCCCGTGGATGTATATGTCCTGGAGAGAAGTTGATGGATACGGGCAGCCCTGGATAATCACGGGAGAGCTGGGCGGGGAGGAGGAGTTTGCTTTACTGAGCTTTGCTGACTGTCTTTACCGGGCAGCGGTAATGCAGCAATTAATGCTCGGATTGGAAAGGGTGCTGGATGGTGGCTGCTGCACAGAGCAGTTGCAGCATCCAGAGCGTGCCTTTGTGCTCGCTCTCAGGGCTCGGGCTCTCAAATTCGTGCCATCGACCCCTGCTATCAGAGACAGGTGCAGCAGCACTTTGCAGATACAATCCAAAATAAAAAGACGCACGTGCCCGCCTTCCCGGAGTTTTGCGAGCTGCACCGGAATTTTCTACGTTGCACGGGCTGAGAATGGTGATCAACTTGCAGCAGCGGAGCGCGCGCCGTAGCGTGAAAGACGTTTTTCTTTCATACCCGACCCAAGATGTCCTAACCAGCAGGTAATAAGAGAAACGACTGGGAAACGGAGCACTGATCCTCTTGTAACGTAGATATCCTTTCCCTGCCTTGTTGGAATGGTGTTTTCTGTACTCTTATAATGTTTAGCCCATAAATAAATTATTCCCATTTTGTTTTCAGACGGAAAAGGATGAGCCTGAGAGGGTCTCTGAACAGGAAGCACAGCCAGTAATTCCATAATTGATTTAGACTGCGCTAGGATTGTAAATTCCATCTGGATTTTGTCTTCGTTGCACAGCATTATCCTGGCATGAAAACGTTCTTCCTGTGAATTGTACAGCCCCACAGCCTCTTGTTTTCTATGCACTTTTAACAATGTCAACGTTCAGTCATATGGTGCTCGAAACTTGACAGGCTAGTGAAAACATTCTTTTTCTATAGGCACGAGTTAACTTTTGTTCTCTTCCTATTCAAACTTTTAACACAATTTTTGCTTTTGCGGATAATCATCAAAGATCAGAAGAAACCCTTGCTACACCCACGCGCAATATTACTAATGCACACAAGCAAGATTTTCCAGAACCCAAACACAGCTATTGTTTATTGAGAGTCACACGCTGTGCCCCACATTCTGGTAACCTGGACAAGGTCACGGCTTGAACCTGCAATAAGTATTGGTGTACACAAGAAGTCGCACGGTGGAAAACGTTTCAGGACCCAAGGTCCTGTAGCGATGGAGACTTCTGGTCGCAGTCCATATTGTTGATGGGAGCTGTGGGTGAGCTCTCCCACTACCCAAGCAGAAAATCCCACAGACACATTCAGATTTCTAAAGGATGACCTTGGCTGACCTTCGGCTGAACATCAAGGCAATACCTGAAGAAAACTGCATGAGGTGTGTAACAAATACACAATACAGTTGAAAAGTAAAAAACGTAAAACTCTCCACCATGTTAAAGTGAAAGGATAATATTTTATTAAAAATACAATGTTGCAATATTGAAGACCATGAACTGAAGGAAAAGCAGAAGACTCAATGTGAAGTCAGTTGTGTGTTGTAGAAGCCATAGGTCGATCACAGACATCTGGAGCAATCTTATGTAAAATAGTGCACTATCCTTGTATGTGCCGGTTGCACCATCACCCACTGCATGCATATAAAGTATGTGCTACTCCCAGTGCAGAAGTAAACTTGAGTCTTGCACTGGGCACAGCACAGCATTGCAAGGGTGTCTGCTGGTTTGAAATCGCCAGACCGTTTATTAAAAGTAGATGGACCAGAAGCATGTTGGGGGGCAGGGATCTCCCCACCGGTGTGTGTAGTCTGTGAATGCACGTGCCTCCCAGTCAAACTCTGGAAGTAGGACATACAGAGCTTTTCCGCTGGGCAAACCTGGACAGCAGGCTGACTCACGGTTGAAGGCAGGCTGCTTGGCTGGCCAGGATGAGTCGGTCCCCTTATGGAGCTTTTTTTCAAAGTTGCTCCAAAGTTCTCCAAGCTTCCGGAACATCTTCCTGAAGTTCCCCAAAGGGTCCCAAAGTGTCTCAAACTCACTCCAAGGGTCTGGAAGCTCCAAGATGGTCCTTGAAAGTTGGGGACTTCAGTTCCCACAATCCACTTGGACAAAACCCTTACTAATCCACTGGTAGTTCTCCATGTTGAGGATCCTTGGTGGTGATGTTCCAGGTGAGCTCAGTTAACCTGTAGCTTGCAGGGAGTCCACTCTAGTCCTTTACAGCAAGGTAATCCACAGGCTGTAGTTTCAGATGGTGCAGTAGGTGCAGTCTTCAGAGTGCAGGCCTTAGGAAATGCACATCAAACTTCCAGCATGGCCCGTGTTGCTTTCTTAAGTTTCAAGCAGCAGATCTGAGGGGCTCTGCCCTTCTCAAATACTTATTCCAATGTCTCTGGGTCAAGCAGGAGGTCACTCCTGTCCAATGGGCTACAGGGTACCACCCAAAGGTCTGACCACTTCCTGCAGAGTATGGCACTATTTTGTCCCAGAGTGCACCAATTCATCCAAATTCATAATGGCTGATTTTCCAACAGGGAGAGAAGAGCTGGCTAAACACACCCCTAGGATGGCTTATCTCCATAGTCGCTCCCCTTGCATCTGCTCATTCCTTCTTTAATCCTAACATCTGGCTGAGGTCAAAAGAGTGGAGTTGTAAATGACACTGGTGTCTTCCCCTTCCTTTGAAGTCCATTGTTTACGACTCCTCCCCCTGCTCTGTCATTCATGTGTAACAGAACACTGCCATCCCTGCAGAGCTGGTCAACCCCAGGAACTCTTTACCACCTCTTCAAAGCAGCCTGGCTAATCTACTTAACTCTGACCAATCAGGACAGACCACTGGAAGGCTGAATCTGGGCTTACAAACAAGAAAGTCTTATAACTTCATGTATGTACATTTAGGAGAAATTCAACAATATCATATTGTTGAGTTTATTAATACCATTCTGGCAAGTCTTTGAATGGTACCTTTAGCCTTCTCCTATCAAGAGTTATTAGTTAATAACTTCCTGCCATGTTAACCTATGTGGCAGGGGATTTGCAATGGGAAAAATGACTTGGGCCATTTTTCCAGCACCAGGGCTTATAAACACATATTTTATAAGTACTCTACATATATCTTCAGGATCCCCACCCCAGGAACACCTAGGGGGGGAGACTTTAGGGGTTCTGAATATGTAAAAATATTGCAGATCCTCCCTCCACAGTGCTCCTACCACCAAAGTCGATTTTGGGCAGCACTTTATCACAATGTGGGGAGTGAAATGTGCAATTTCACTTAACCCAGGGCATATATAACCCATTTTATATGGGTCCTCCTTATAAATACCTGACCCCCCACCACTGGGATACCTAGGGGAGACCCTGGGGGTACCTAATATACCCAAACATTGTAGGTCAACCATTATTAAGTGCCCCAAACACCAAAGTTGAGTTTGGGCACAATTTACTTTTTAAAAGCAGTCCTGCAACACAGAGCCACTTTTAAACTGACCTCAGGCTTCAGCAGTGCACACATGCAAGTGCATAAAGGGCTGCTGGCCTCTAAACTGCCATGCCCTATTATATACCACGGACTGATAGGTAGTTGCAATCCCCCAGCCCTATTATGTACTTGGGGCTTATAGGGTAGGTCATGCCCATCACTGGGGTACCCCAACCCATAGTGT
The DNA here is from genome assembly GCA_963921515.1 of Calotriton arnoldi. Classification (NCBI taxonomy): domain Eukaryota; kingdom Metazoa; phylum Chordata; class Amphibia; order Caudata; family Salamandridae; genus Calotriton; species Calotriton arnoldi. Next base: position 107,445 of record CAWUFW010006028.1, on the reverse strand, counting down.
ACTCTAGTGTATGTAGGTGTTTTCACTGTATTCTAAATGTGTCTCTTTCAGCATAGCACTGGCCCTGGGCCTGGTTATGCAAAGCCCAGGGTCAGTCAAAGTCAGTTACCACCAGTACCAGTCAGCAAAAAGTTGGGGGGCGCCCAGGGCACAGGATGACTTTCCAACATAGCCCCCTCCCCCCAAACGAAAGGTGATGGGTTACTAACCTACACCCTGGTAGGCCTCATCAGCTAAGTGGAAAAACCTGGAGATTCCATCCGCATTTGCATGGGCAACCTCAGGTCTGTGTTCCACTGTAAAGTCCATTTCCTTTAGAGAAATGAACCCCCTTAACAGCTTGGGATTCTCCCCTCTCATCTGCATGAGCCACCCGAGAGGCCTGTGGTCAGTCAAAACACGAAAATATGGTCTCAACTTTTTCAGGGACCAAACCACAGCAAAAGCCTCTCTATCTATGGCAGTCCACCTTTGCTGTCTGGGAAGAAGTCTCTTGCTAATAAAGGCAACTGGCTGATCAAGGCCCTCTTCATTTACCTTTGACAACACTGCCCCAATCCCTTGCTCTGAAGCATCTGTCTGAACCACAAATTCTTTTGTGTAGTCAGGGGCCAGCAACACTGGTGCTGAACACATAGCAGCTTTCAGAGTGTCAAAACCCTTCTGACACTCTGGGGTCCAATCTACCTTTTTGGGCCTCTTCTTAGAAGTGAGTTCTGTTAGGGGCCCCACAATGGTCCCATAATTTTGAACAAACCTTCTATAATACCCTGTCAGTCCCAGGAATGCCCTGACCTGAGTCTGGGTAACAGGAGCTGTCCAATCCAAAATAGTTTGGATTTTAGCTTGGAGAGGCTGTACATGGCCCCCACCTACCAGGTGGCCCAGGTACACCACAGAACTCTGCCCTATTTGGCACTTACTTGCCTTAATAGTCAGGCCTGAAGCACTTCCCTTAGGTGGCTTAAGTGATCCTCCCAGGTAGAACTATATACAGCTATATCGTCCAGGTAAGCTGCACTGAACTGCTTCAACCCAGACAAGACCCCATTCAGCAACCTTTGGAAGGTGGCAGGTGCATTCTTTAAGCCAAAGGGCATTACCTTGAACTGATAATGTCCCTCTGGTGTGGAGAATGTTGACCTCCCCATTTGCTCCATCAGTGAGAGCAATTTGCCAGTAACCTGAAGTCAAATAAAAAGTACTCAGGTACTTAGCAGCCCCTAACCTGTCAATGAGCTCATCAGCTCTAGGTATAGGGTGGGCATCAGTCTTTGTGACTGCATTTAATCCTCTGTAGCCCACACAGAACCGTAACACCTTGGGTCCCCCCTGTGGACTAGTTTTGGGCACCAGCACCACTGGACTGGCCCATGGACTTTCTGACAGTCCAGTTACCCCCAATTCCAGCATCTTAGCAACCTCAGCTTTAATGCTGGCTCTGACATAGTCAGACAACCGGTACAGTTTATTTTTGACAGGTAAGCTGTCACCAGTGTCAATGTGGTGCACACACCACTCAGTGATGCCTGGGGTCAAAGAGAACAGGCCAGCAAACTGCTTCAGCACCTGCTTACAGTCTCTGTGCTGCTGGTCTGTCAACTTGGGAGAGAGTACCACTCCCTCCACTGACCCATCTTGCAACTTAGTGGAGAGGAGGTCGGGCACTGGCTCAGTTTCCTCCTCCACTCCCTCATCAGTGACCAGTAACATGGTCATATCTGCCCTGTCATGGTGGGGTTTCAATCTATTCACATGCAGGACCCTATGAGGGTTCCTGGGAGTGCCAAGGTCAACAAAATAGGTAACCTCACCCTTCTTTTCTAAGATTGGATAGGGCCAACTCCACTTGTCATGGAGGGCCCTGGGAGCCACAGGCTCCAACACCCACACCAATTGTCCTTGAGCAGGGGTCTTCAAACTGTGGGGCGCGACCCCCAGGGGGGCCGTGGAGCGATGCAAAGGGGGTCGCGCCTTCCCAGTCACACTTCTGTGGAGGCCCAAGGGCTTCAGCCCCCCCTCTTCCCCCGTCCTGCGTCTCAGCCCGGGCTGCTGCAGTGCAACTCGAGCTGCTGGGGGCTCAGCTGGGCAGTGTCTGCAGTCTTATCTCCGGCACGCCCGAGTTTTTCACAGGTCTTTAAAGACCATTTGCATGTTTACATGCCTTTGTAAACTGGTTACAGAGGCTTAGTTTTTTTCCTGGTTCCAGTACCCCCTGGGCCCCCACTCTGCCTATTCCTTACATTGTATTTTACATTTACGGCTGCAGTGTGAGAATGCATTTCATGAAAAGGAATATAAAGTAGGGTTGCCAAAAGAAAAATGCCAGTCATGTTTTGTTTAAAGAGCCTGCAAAGACCTCCTCTTGACACTAAATAGACTTATAAATAAAAAAGTATGTATGCATTCGTTATGTGACTTTTCTGTCTTTGTTCTCTTTAATTATCAGTCATGGATCATTGAGGCAGCCCTAGAACACAATTAAAAGTGCTTTCTATTTATATTTGCTGTTCGAAGTATGCACAGATAAGTGCTTAAAATACAGCTTTAGGTGACTGCTTATTTTTGTACCGACTGGGCCATCAAAATAATCTGCTGGCAACCCTAACCATAGGACTGGAAGTTTGTTGCAGGATCAGCACATTATTTATTTCCTCGATCCCCGATTAATGCCATAATAGCAATAGTTTAATAACTTAGATCTTAAACCCTACGCCGCCGTCCATAACATGCTGAGTTACTTCAAGTGTCTGGGAATGCACTCTGCATTCAGACAACTCACTCGTCATTCTCGCCCTTCACTTTCACGCTCACCCTGCATTCACAGCGATCACAATGCACTCACACCATTCACCCGCTCACCCTGCACTCACAGTGATCACTCTGCACTCACAATGCACTTGCGCTGTTCATCCTATACCTCACCCTGCAGCCACACGAGTACACTACTCATCCTGCACTCATGTGACACTTCACTCACCTGTCCCCCTCACTGCTCAATATGCAACTCACTCAAACAAGCCCATCAGTAATCATACACTCATTCGTCCCATTCTGAACTTGCATCCGCACCTAAATTCATAAGCCACCTCACTCACCCTGCAGTCACTCCTCTTACCCTACTCTCACACTGTTGCATCGCTCACCGTGCACTCACATGGACACTCTTGTCACCCACACAGTGCAGAGGGTTAATGTTCCTGCTACAAAGAATATGTACCATGCAGATCACAGAAATGAGTGTGAGTAAACTATGAGTAGCGCTATAAAAAAATGAAATGTTTGTCAGAAAGGTGCTATAGAGAGATGAGGTGAATTGTTGGTGAGTGGCAGTGAAGGAATTCATGGAGAAGGAGGAAACGGGGGTGGGGCACCAAAAAAGACTGTTGCACCGTGTGCGACCAGTGTTAGGACCAGCCCTGGCTGGGAGTGTTAAAGGTGAAGTGAGAGGTTGAATGGGGAGAGTTCAGAAGTTGTAAAAAGGGGTGAAATAAAATGGCCTGCAAAGTGAGAGAGGGATCCGGGGTTAGGAGAGGACAGAGGGATGGAAGGGAGGGGGTGAGAGGAAAGCTGCATGGGTAAACTGCTTAACTCTGCACAAAACCACCAGGGTTTTAAGGGACCCCTGCTTCTCCCGGCCAGGGCCAAGTGAGCTTCTAATGTGGCAGCACGTATTCCTGCGGAGTGGAAGGCCCTTCACAAAGGTTGACTAGAAATCTTTCTGATGTTAATTGCTGTATTTTGGTTATACACTGGTACTGATGGGGTGAAATCTTTCCTCAGTGTTACTGTGTACGCGGCATCACATAACATCATTTACCTTTTCTTCCCACACAATTTAGTCAAGCCTGTCACGTAATTTGGTCCTCACCTGCCTCATAATTCCAGTAGCCCTGCCTACAGGTTTAGAAATTTTTGTCAGGAGGGGGTCCTTACGCCTCAAAATGTTGACAGGGGGGTCTCGGCATCCAAAAGTTTGAAGACCTCTGTCCTAGAGTATACTCAGGCATAGTAGCCTTCTGATCATACCAGTGCTTCATGAGCTCCTGGCTGGCCTCCAGTTTCCTGCTTGCCTTGTACATGTACTCTGCCATTCTAAATCTCAGGCCTAGCACACAGTCAAGCACATTGTCCTTTGCTTCTTTAAGAGGCTTCTCTAAAGACTCTCTCAGCAGGCTCAATGGCCCCCTCACAGGATGTCCTAACAACAAGTCAAAGGGACTGAAACCAACCCCTTTCTGTGGCACCTCGCTGTAGGCACACAGTAGGCATGGGAGGGGAACATCCCATCTCCTCCTGAGTTTCTCTGACAACCCATTTATCATGTCCTTCAGGGTTTTGTTGAATCTCTCAACTGGACCATTTGCTTGTGGGTGATAGGGGGAGGTGAACTTGTAGTTGACACCACACTCATCCCACATAGCAGTCAGATAGCTGGACAGAAAGTTTGTGCCCCTATCTGACACCACCTCTTTCGGAAAACCAACTCTGGTGAACACACCAAGCAGTGCTCTATATTATATGGTATGTTATAACCATTTATAAAGCGCACAGCTACTCCAAGGAGTGTCCCGGCGCTGGCAGTGGAGGGAAGAGTAGCAAGCGGGTTACTAATTATTGAAGAGGTGAATTTTGAGTTTCTCCTTGAACAGTTCTATGATGTCTATCAGCCTCAGGTAGGGTGGAAGACTATTCCAGGTGGGGGTCCAAGATATGAAAAGGATCTCCCACCCATTCTGAGACGATTAATTCGAGGTACCCTTGCCATGTGAGCAGAGGAAGAGCGGAGGGTACGGGCGGGGATATAAGAACTGATTCTCTCTTTGAGATATGATGGCCCCGTCCCGTTCAAGGACTTGTGCATGAGGACCATGGCTTTGAACGTCACCCTTTGTTTCATCGGGAGCCAATGGAGGGCCCTCTTGCCACTGTAGGAGCATCAATGGTTCTAAGAGGGATTGCTTCAGGGTACCTAGTGGCATGGTCCACTACCACTAAGATAAACCTATTCCCTGATGCAGTAGGTGGGTCCAGGGGACCAACAATGTCCATCTCCACCCTTTCAAAAGGAATCCCAACCACTGACAGTGGTATTAGGGGAGCCGTTGTCTTGCCCCCTGCCTTGCCACTGGCCTGCCAGGTGACACAGGAGCTGCAAAACTCCTTTACCTTTTCAGACATATGGGGCCAGTAGAAATGGTTCACCAACTGGTTCCATGTCTTTGTCTGTCCCAAATTTCCCACCAAGGGGCTATCATGACCCAAAGTCAGGATGCACTCTCTGTATTTCTGAGGCAACACCAACCTCCTGGTTTCCCCCTCCTTGAGGTTTCTGGCCTCAGTATAAAGCAGTCCATCTTCCCAGTAGATTCTATGAAACCCACTGTCACCCCCCTCCTCTTGCTTAGAGGCAATCCACCTCAAGCTCTCAAGGGTGGAACAGTCTCGCTGTCCCTGACTGAGCTCCTCTCTGGAGGGTCCACCTGCTCCTGTCAGTTCTGCCAAATCTGACAGCTCTGGCAAGGATAGAGTCCCTTCCTCAGATCCTCCCCATCAGGGTTAGATTCTTCCTGCACCTCTTGAGTTTCCTGGGCTGGCTCACCAGGCCCAGTACCCTTACCCTTGGATGCTTGGCCCTTTGTTCCAGGGTCAAAGTGTCCAACCCCTCCCTTCTGGCTAGTCCGTGACCTAGTCACAGCACATACCCACTCAGGAAGCTCCAATATTTTCATATGGAGTCCTCTCTCCACCTCTGACCACTCAGAGGTTTCAAGATCATTGCCCAGTAAACACTGGACTGGGGGCACCTTTGACACAGCTACCTTCATAGGGCCTGTTATACCTCCCCATTCCAAATCCACCACAGCCATAGGATGGAGTTTGGTAGTGCTGTCTGCATAAGTCACCTGTTGAAACTCACCAGGTAGCAACCTCTCTGGAGGCACCAGCTCATCCAGGACCATAGTTACACTAGCCCCTGTGTCCCTGATAGCCTCACCCTCAGCCCCATTCACTTTAGGCTTCTGCCTGTACTTGTCCATGTTTGGACATAAGGCAGCAATGGTTGCAATATTCACCCCACCCAGGGACACAAAGGTTGCTTCTACCACCTGACGACCCCTCTCTGGGGCACCACTCTCCACCCCTATACTTACACTGGTAATCCTTGTGGATGGCCCCTTAGGGGGGAGCTTCTTGGCACAGACAGCATCTCCCTTTTTGTGCCATGGCTGGTCACAGTCAAAGCACTTACCCTCTTTTGAGGGATCAAAGAACCTACCATTCTTGCCCTGATACGCCCTCCCTTTGAATTTGGGTTGGCTTGGGCCCCCCTCCTTGTGCAGGTTTTTGTGGGTCTTTGGAGGACTTCTTCTGGTTTTGACCTTCTTTTCCCTGGGCTTTCCCCTGGGGAGGGACCTGTCCTCCTATCTTCTGGTCACCCCCTGGTGCTGAATGGAAACCTGGGTTCTCACCCACTCATCAGCTGCTTCCCCCAGCTCTCTGGGGTCTGTCAGCTTAGAGTGCCCTAGATACTGTCGTAACTTCTCTTCTGCACAGTGAGTCAAAATATGTTCTTTCAAAAACAAATTATACAATCCCTCATATGTGTCAACATTGTTACCAACAATCCAGCCTTCCAGTGCCTTCACTGAAATGTCCACAAAGTCTACACAAGACTTTGAACTCAATTTCTGGGTGCCTCTAAACTTCACCCTGTACTGCTCTGGAGTGAGACCTAATCTCTTGACTAAGCATGCCTTCATCTGCTGGTATGATTCTGCATCCTCCCTGTTAGAACTGGGGGTCTCTAGTTGGCAGAGGTAGGTACCTTTGTCCAAATAGGGACCCTTGCTTCTAGTCAGGGTAAGGGGGATACACTACTAAAATAACCCCTGCTCACCCACTTGGTAGCTTGGCACGAGCAGGCAGGCTTATCTCAGAGGCAGTGTGTAAAGCATTTGTGAACACATACAGTAACACAGTGACAACACTACAGATGGACACCACACAGGTTGTATTATAAAATTAGGTATTTTTATATAGACTTAACACAAGACCCAAAACGACAAAAATCCACAATACACTATGAAAAATATGACTGTCAATGGTAGAAAATAGTTCAGTTCAATAAAGGTGGTAAATGCGACACTCAATGTTCAATGTACCTTTGGATGCGTAACGCGATACAAACAAAAGAGTTGCAGGGAAGGTGATGCGTCGGTTCCTTACACGCAAGAACGGTGATGCGTCGGTTCCTTGCTCCGGGGGAGGTGATGCGTCGGTTCCCTACTGCTGCGTAGGGGACGGTGATGCGTCGGTTCCTTACCGGAGAGGAGGTGATGCGCGGTTCTTCACCGCATGGGGAGGTGATGCGTCTGTTTCTTACTGCGCTTCTGTGGCGATGCGACCGGCAGCACCGTGATGCGATGACGACCCGGTGCAATTTATCAGAATGCCAGGGGCGAACCTTGCTGGGGGGTGAAGCGGTGTGCTCCCACCCCTGTTCCTGTTTAAAAGTTCTACCGTGAGTCATTGAGCTGACGAGCTCGTGGAAGAAGCACCCGCGCGCCAGTGAGAGGTACTTGACCTGATGCAATGTTTGGCAGCCTACTCAGCAAACCCCAAATTTGAAGCCTGTAATCTCTACTGATGACGGTTAAAGAACCAGAAACACGTGTCTAGAGATCAGCACTATCTGCGCCAACTCTGGCGAAACACTCGGAATACTTTAGCAAAGCAAGCAACATGAGACTGCATTTATCAGAATGCAAGGGGCGAACCTTGCTGGGGGGTGAAGCGGTGTGCTCCCACACCTGTTCCTCTATAAAAGTACTCCCGTGAGTCATTGAGCTGACGAGCTCGTGGAAGAAGCACCCGCGCGCCAGTGAGAGGTACTTGACCTGATGCAATGTTTGGCAGCCTACTTATCAAACCCCAAATTTGAAGCCTGTAATCTCTACTGATGACGGTTAAAGAACCAGAAACACGTGTCTAGAGATCAGCACTGTCTGCGCCAACTCTGGCGAAACACTCAGAATACTTTAGCAAAGCAAGCAACATGAGACTGCATTTATCAGAATGCCAGGGGCGAACCTTGCTGGGGGGTGAAGCGGTGTGCTCCCACCCCTGTTCCTGCTTAAAAGTACTCCCGTGAGTCATTGAGCTGACCAGCTCGTGGAAGAAGCACCCACGCGCCAGTGAGAGGTACTTGACCTGATGCAATGTTTGGCAGCCTACTCAGCAAACCCCAAATTTGAAGCCTGTAATCTCTACTGATGACGGTTAAAGAACCAGAAACACGTGTCTAGAGATCAGCACTATCTGCGCCAACTCTGGCGAAACACTCGGAATACTTTAGCAAAGCAAGCAACATGAGACTGCATTTATCAGAATGCCAGGGACGAACCTTGCTGGGGGTGAAGCGGTGTGCTCCCACCCCTGTTCCTGTTTAAAAGTACTCCCGTGAGTCATTGAGCTGACGAGCTCGTGGAAGAAGCACCCGCGTGCCAGTGAGAGGTACTTGAGCTGATGCAATGTTTGGCAGCCTACTCAGCAAACCCCAAATTTGAAGCCTGTAATCTCTACTGATGACGGTTAAAGAACCAGAAACACGTGTCTAGAGATCAGCACTATCTGCGCCAACTCTGGCGAAACACTCGGAATACTTTAGCAAAGCAAGCAACATGAGACTGCATTTATCAGAATGCCAGGGACGAACCTTGCTGGGGGGTGAAGCGGTGTGCTCCCACCCCTGTTCCTGTTTAAAAGTACTCCCGTGAGTCATTGAGCTGACGAGCTCGTGGAAGAAGCACCCACGCGCCAGTGAGAGGTACTTGACCTGATGCAATGTTTGGCAGCCTACTCAGCAAACCCCAAATTTGAAGCCTGTAATCTCTACTGATGACGGTTAAAGAACCAGAAACACGTGTCTAGAGATCAGCACTATCTGCGCCAACTCTGGCGAAACACTCGGAATACTTTAGCAAAGCAAGCAACATGAGACTGCATTTATCAGAATGCCAGGGACGAACCTTGCTGGGGGTGAAGCGGTGTGCTCCCACCCCTGTTCCTGTTTAAAAGTACTCCCGTGAGTCATTGAGCTGACGAGCTCGTGGAAGAAGCACCCGCGTGCCAGTGAGAGGTACTTGAGCTGATGCAATGTTTGGCAGCCTACTCAGCAAACCCCAAATTTGAAGCCTGTAATCTCTACTGATGACGGTTAAAGAACCAGAACACGTGTCTAGAGATCAGCACTATCTGCGCCAACTCTGGCGAAACACTCGGAATACTTTAGCAAAGCAAGCAACATGAGACTGCATTTATCAGAATGCCAGGGGCGAACCTTGCTGGGGGGTGAAGCGGTGTGCTCCCACCCCTGTTCCGAAACAAAAGAGTTGCAGGGAAGGTGATGCGTCGGTTCCTTACACGCAAGAACGGTGATGCGTCGGTTCCTTGCTCCGGGGGAGGTGATGCGTCGGTTCCCTACTGCTGCGTAGGGGACGGTGATGCGTCGGTTCCTTACCGGAGAGGAGGTGATGCGTCGGTTCTTCACCGCGTGGGGAGGTGATGCGTCGGTTTCTTACTGCGCTTCTGTGGCGATGCGATGACGACCCGGTGCAATGAAACAAAATGGCGTCTTCCTCTCGATGCGACAACGAAGGGGCGATGCGTGCACGCCCGACGGCCGTGCGGCGACTCAGTGAATCTTCTGAGCCACGACAGGTCCTGCGACACGCTTCTCTGGTGATGCGACGGCGTCTGCTGCGACGGCGACACTCTTCTCCGGTGATGCGAGGCGCTTCGGTGATGCGATGCCGACAGCGGCGGCACGCTTTCACGGCGATGCGACGACAACTGCTGCGGCGACACGCTTCTTCTTCGTGAGTCGCGCTTCCAGCTCCCAGCGACATGCAGTCTCTCAGAAGGCTCAACACAACAGCAGGCACTTCAAATTCCCAGCAAGGGAATTCAGGGGAGCTGGTTGGTGAAGTCTTGTGTCCCTGAGACTTCAGCAGGAGGCAAGCTCAATCTTCAAGCCCTTGGAGATGTTCTGCAAGATGATGAAAGTAGCACAAAGTTCCTTTCTCCTTTCTTTGGCAATCAGGCAACCACTGCAGGCCAATCCCTCAAACAGCACACAGCATAGGGATAGTCTCCTCCTTCAGCTTCTCTGGTTCCTCTCCTCAGCAAAGGTTCGTCTTGTTTGTTCCAGAAGTGATCTAAAGTCTTGGGGTCAGGGCCCCAGTATTTATACCCATAAATCCTTTGTCCTCTGAAGGCAGAGGGTCCTGTACCTAGTCCAAACCAGTTCTGGGTGCATTCTGCCAGTGCACACCCTCTTCCTTTGTCAGTGTGGGCCAGGGACATAGGAGGTGGAGCCAGCATTGTGGAAGGCAGGCACAGCCCTATTCAGGCCCAGGTGCTACTCCTCCCACCACTCTACATGCAGATAGGTCTTTTCAGCCCTGTGCTGACTCACCCTGTCTCCTGGAGTCCCCCAGCCCCTGTCACTCACAAAACCAGACATACAATACACAAGCTTGCAGAGGCAGGCTGGATGGTTTAGGCAAGAAAATACCTACTTTCTAAAAGTGGTATTTTCAAACACAGAATGTTAAAACCAACTTTACTAAAAGATGTATTTTATCATTCTGAGTTCAGGCATACTAAATTCGTTTTTCTACCATGTTCCCTGGGTCAGTTAGGATTATAAGGTGTTATAATCAAACTGCCCATTCTGGCCTATGGGGACAGGTAGCCTTCGAATAGTGAAAAACGAAATTGGCTGTAATTCACTATCAGGACATGCCACACACACCAGGGCATGTCCTACCTTACACATACAATGTACTCTGCCCTAGGGCCTACCTTAGGGGTGACTAATATGCAGGAAAGGGAAGGTTTGGGGACTGGTAAGTGGATGCACTTACCAAGTCGACATGGCAGTACCAGACTGCACACAGGCTCTGCAATGGCAGGCCTGAGACACACTTTACAAGCTGCTCCTGTGGGTGGCACAACCAGTGCTGCAAGCCCACCAGCAGCATTTGACTCACAGGCCCTGGGCACAAACAGTGCACTGTACTAGGGTCTGGCAGTGAATCAAATAGGCCAAACATGGAGTCACTAATCCATACATCAATTTACCATAGGGAGCACTTGCACTTTGGCCCTGAATAGCAGTGGCAAAGTGCCCAAAGCATCTAGACCAGCAAAAACATGTCAAAAACAGTGGAGGCATAGCGAATAAATGGAAGGGAGACCCACGCCAGGGATGCCAGGTCTAACATGTGTCCCCTCCAGCTGAAATGTGGGGAGAACTATCCTACCTCTAGGGAGTTCTCATCACTAAGGCGGAAGAATCTGGACAGACCATCAGCATTGGCATGTTCTGTACCAGGGCGGTGTTCCACCGTAAAGTCCATCCCCTGTAGGGAAATGGACCACCTCAACAGCTTTGAATTCTCACCCCTCATCTGCATCAACCATCTGAGGGGCCTGTGGTCTGTCTGAACCCGGAAGTGAGTCCCAAACAGGTATGGTCTCAACTTTTCAGCGCCCAGACCACAGCAAATGCCTCACGCTCAATAGCCCTCCACCTCTGTTCCCATGGAAGTAACCTCCTACTGATGAAGGCTACAGGTTTGTCTAGGCCCTCCTCATTTAACTGTGCCAGAACAGCCCCTACACCATGCTCTGAAGCGTCTGTTTGAACAACAAATTATTTTGAGAAGTTGGGCACCTGAAGCACGGGGGCCGTGCACATGGCAGTCTTCAAGGCGTCAAAAGCTCTCTGACAGGTGTCAGTCCAAATCACTCTCTTGGGCTGCTTCCTGGAAGTCAGCTCTGTCAAGGGTGCAACGATGCTGCCATACCCCTTGACAAATCTCCTGTAATACCCGGTGAGTCCTAAAAAGGCTCTCACCTCTGTCTGTGTCTTGGGGGGTTCCCAAGCCAGAATGGTATCAATCTTGGGCTGTAGGGGCGCCACCTGGCCGCTCCCAACCTGGTGTCCCAAGTACACCACGGAACCTTGCCCGATCTGGCACTTACTCACCTTGATCATGAGGCCTGCCCTCCGCAGCGCCATCAACACTTCCCAGAGGTGGCACAGATGTTCTTCCCAACTGGCGCTGAACACTGCGATGTCATCCAGGTAGGCGGCACTGAAATCTTCCAGTCCAACTAACACCTGGTTGACCAACCTCTGAAAGGTGGCAGGGGCATTCTTCATCCCAAAGGGCATAACCTGGAATTGGTAGTGCCCATCTGGTGTGGAGAATGCTGACCTCTCTTTGGCCCCATCAGTCAAGGTGATCTGCCAGTACCCAAACGTTAAGTCACACATGCTGAGGTACCGGGCAGCCCCTAACCGATCAATGAGCTCATCAGCTCTGGGGATGGGGTGCGCGTCAGTCCTGGTGACTGAATTGAGTCCTCGGTAGTCCACACAGAACCGGAGTTCGGGCGTGGCACCAGGCGCGGCAGCCTTTGGGACCAAGACCACTGGGCTGGCCCAAGGGCTGTGAGAGGACTCAATCACCCCCGATGCAAACATCTTGGAGACCTCCTCCTTGATGCAAGCTCTCACCCTGTCAGTCACTCTGTAAGCCTTGTGCTTGACAGGAGGACTGTCCCCAGTGTCCACATCATGGACGCACCAATCAGTGACACTAGGAACCAGGGAAAACAGGTCAGGAAACTGTCCCAACAGTTGGCGACAGTCTTCCTGCTGCTCAGGTGTCAGGGAGTTAGAGAGGTTCACACCCTCCACTGACCCATCTTGCTCTGTTGCAGACAGGAGGTCAGGGAGAGGTTCTGTCTCATCATCCGTTGCTAGGAGCATGCCCACTTCAGACCTCTCAAAATGGGGCTTCAGACGGTTGACATGTAGGACCCGCAAAGGGTTCCTGGGAGATCGCAAGTCCACCAGGTAGGTGACGTTACTCTTGCGCTCCACCACCTCAAATGGTCCGGTCCACTTATCCTGGAGCACGCAAGGCTCCACGGGGGCCATGACCCACACTTTCTGTCCAGGCTGAAACTCAATCAGAGTGGCATTCTGATCATACCATCGTTTCATCTCCTCCTGGCTGGCTTCCAGATTCGCCTCAGCGAGTTGTCTGAATCGCCTAGTTTGGTTTCTAAAGGCCAGCATGTAGCTAAATACATCCTGGGGCGGTTTACTGGGAGCTTTCTCCCAGCCTTCTTTCACCAAACTCAGAGGTCCTCTTACCGGGTGACCATAGAGCAGTTCAAAGGGACTGAACCCTAAGGACTTCTGTGGCACCTCACGGTAAGCAAAGAGAAGGCATGGCAAGAGGACGTCCCACTTACGCCTCATGGGTTCTTCCAGACCCATAATCATGCCCTTCAGGGTCCGGTTGAATCTCTCAACCAGCCCATTTCCTTGGGGGTGGTAAGGAGTGGTGAACTTGTACATTACACCGCACTCCTGCCACAGGGACTTCATATACTTGGAAATGAAGTTTGTAGCACGGTCACTCACCACCTCCTTGGGGAACCCTACACGGGAGAAAATCCCCATCAGTGCACGTCCCACCACGGGGGCCGTCACTGTCCGAAGAGGGATGGCTTCTGGGTACCGGGTGGCATGGTCCACCAAGACCAGGATGAACCTGTTGCCCATGGCTGTCTTGGGGTCCAGTGGCCCCACAATGTCAATACCTACCCTTTCAAAGGGGGTGCTGACCACAGAAAATGGCTGGAGGGGAGCCTTGTGCTTCCTCCCACTTTTTCCACTTGCATGGCAAGTCTGACAGGTCTTGTAATGAGTGTCTGAACTCTTGCGCATCTGGGGCCAATAAAAGTGGGTGACAAGCCTTTCAAAGGTCTTGCCCTGCCCCAGATGTCCTGCTAAAGGCACATCATGAGCCAAACCCAGTAGGAAGGCTCTGAAGCGCTGGGGTACCACCAGCACACAGGCTGACCCAGGCTCAGCAACCTTAGGCTCGCTATACAGGAGACCATTCTCCCAGTAGATCAATGTGATCCAGACTGATCACCTGCTACCTGGTTTGTGGCCTGTTGCCGCAAACCCACAAGAGAAGGGCACTTGTTCTGCTCCTCACAGAACTCCTCCCTGGAGGGTCCTCCTTCTTGCTGCCAATGGGTCAGCTCAGGCAGGTCCCCCAGTTCGGCCACTTGTTCCCCTGTAGGTTCCAGAGCATCCCCCTCAGGTTCTGCTTCCTCCTGGACCGTGGGAACTACGGGGGCTGGTTTCCCACGCCCCCTGCCTCTTCTCTTCAAGGCAGGCACCTGGGCCACCCTCTCAGGCTCCAGGTCCTCTTGAACACCTCTACTGGCTGCCATAGACCGAGTGGTCGCGCACGCCCACTCAGGCAGACCCAACATCTGTAAATGAGACCTTCTCTCCACCTCTGCCCAAGGTGAACTTTCTAAATCGTTGCCCAACAGACAGTCTACAGGCATGGCTGGCCTCACAGCTACTTGAAAGGTACCTGAGACCCCCCCCCCACTCAAAGGGAACCTGAGCCACTCTGCAGTGGCTCTCCGAGTTGTCCGCGGCAACTACTGGGCAGAATGCATTGGGGATCACCTGCTCTTCAGACACCAGCCGACAACTGACAGCTGTCACACTGGCTCCGGTGTCTCTCAGAGCCTCCACCCTTTGGCCATTGATGGTCACCCACTGCCTGTATTTTTTAGTGTTATCAGGCAGTTGGGTCCTGGGGACCATCCCAGACCAAGGACATTGCTATGGGACCCCACCCACCTTGGGCACCCATCTCCTCCCCCAGGGCTACATTAGCTACCTGCCGGGGTGGTGCACCAGTGGGTGCTGATTTTCCATACAAGGGACATCTAGTCTCCCAGGAGCAGTGGCCCACTTGACCACACTTAAAGCAAGTCTTGGGCCCCCTGTGAACAGGCTTATCTGTCGGGGCCCCTGGCTTCTTTTCAGGGGGAGGCTGGGAACCTTTACCTTGGTTCCCTTGGGGATTACTTTGGGGCCCTTTATGGAACTCCTTCTGTTTACCCTTATCCCCCCCACTCCTCTGCTGGGGACCCTGCCCACCTTTGGCGGAGTCTCCCATGTGACCCTTGTGGAACCGGGTGCTCACCCAGCGGTCCGCCTCCTCAGCAAGCTTCCTAGGGTTAGTCAGCCTACTATCAATAAGGTGCTGGCGTAGCTCTGGAAAACAATTTCCTGACAAGTGCTCCCATGCAATCAAATCAAAGAGCGCTTCAAAATCATTCACTTTGCTACCCTTCACCCAACCATCCAATGCTCTGCAAAAACAGTCACATATTCTACCCAAGTACTGGACTCCAACTTTTTGCAATTTCTAAACCTCTGCCTGTACAGTTCAGGAGTCAACCCATACCTAGACATCAATGCTTCCTTCATATGGCTATAAGAATTGTGGACTTCAGAGGGCAAGTCTAATAAGGTATCCCGCCCCTCACTAAGGAACCGCCCCCACAACCTCGCTCCCCAATCCTTCTCAGGGACCCGGTGGGAGGACATAGCTACCTCATAGGCCTTGAACCATTGACCAATATCATCATTCTTATAAAACTCTTTGACCACATCCTTAGGTATATACACCCTGGCTTCAACAGGCATGGACGGTGTGCTGCCACCAGAGGGAGTAATCTCTAAGCTTCTAGCTTTCAACTCCAACTCCCTCAAACTTCTCTCATGCTCCATTTGCATCCTCTTTTCCTCTAGGGCCAATTTCTTAATTTCCAATTCTAACTGCCCACCCATCTTAAGCTTGGTCAGCTCCATTTCATGCATCCTACTTCTCTCCCTGTCCTCCAGCTCTCCTGGGGACAGGTCCTTGGAAGAAACACTGCTGCCTGCTGGGGAAGGTGCTCTCCTCCCCCCTGGACCCAGTGGCCCATCTAGCTGCCCTTCTGCATTCTCAGCCCCCTCCTCCTGCTCTTCCACATGCTCAGGGGTGCTTCTTGTTTCCACCCAGGCCTTCAGTGCCTTTTGGAACTCATCCTTCTTGGAGAGACCGGTCATAGCAACTTTAAATTTCCTGCAGAAGTGCTTCAGCTGTTTCACAGTGTAACTTTCTAGTTTCTCTTCCTCAAAATCAAAATCAACAGATGCGATGGACGCTGTTTTGCTCATGGTGAAACTTGGCAGTTCTTGGCAAAAATAGAAATCCCAGGAAAAAACAATCTACCAAAAATGTATGTGGTTGCGTTTGGTCTGCACTCACTAGTAGTGTACACCAATTACTGTATATGAGTCACAAAAGCAAGTCCAGAATCCTCACCGCTGACCACCAATGTTAGAACTGGGGGTCTCTAGTTAGCAGAGGTAGGTACCTTTGTCCAAATAGGGACCCTTGCTTCTAGTCAGGGTAAGGGGGATACACTACTAAAATAACCCCTGCTCACCCCCTTGGTAGCTTGGCACGAGCAGGCAGGCTTATCTCAGAGGCAGTGTGTAAAGCATTTGTGAACACATACAGTAACACAGTGACTACACTACAGATGGACACCACACAGGTTGTATTATAAAAATAAGTATTTTTATATAGACTTAACACAAGACCCAAAACGACAAAAATCCCCAATACACTATGAAAAATATGACTGTCAATGGTAGAAAATAGTTCAGTTCAATAAAGGTGGTAAATGCGACACTCAATGTTCAATGTACCTTCGGATGCGTAACGCGATACAAACAAAAGAGTTGCAGGAAAGGTGATGCGTCGGTTCCTTACACGCAAGAACGGTGATGCGTCGGTTCCTTGCTCCGGGGGAGGTGATGCGTCGGTTCCCTACTGCTGCGTAGGGGGCGGTGATGCGTCGGTTCCTTACCGGAGAGGAGGTGATGTGTCGGTTCTTCACCGCGTGGGGAGGTGATGCGTCGGTTTCTTACTGCGCTTCTGTGGCAATGCGACCCGCAGCGCCACGATGCGATGACGACCCGGTGCAATGAAACAAAATGGTGTCATCCTCTCGATGCGACAACAAAGGGGCGATGCGTGCACGCCCGACGGCCGTGCGGCGACTCAGTGAATCTTCTGAGCCGCGACAGGCCCTGCGACACGCTTCTCCGGTGATGCGACGGCATCTGCTGCGACTGCGACACTCTTCTCCGGTGATGCGAGGTGCTTCGGTGATGCGATGGCGACAGCGGCAGCGGCGGCACGCTTTCTCGGCGACGACAACTGCTGCAGCGGCGACACGCATCTTCTTCGTGAGCCGCGCTTCCAGCTCCCAGCGACACGCAGTCTCTCAGAAGGCCCAACACAACAGCAGGCACTTCAAATTCCCAGCAAGGGAATTCAGGGGAGCTGGTTGGTAAAGTCTTGTGTCCCTGAGACTTCAGCAGGAGGCAAGCTCAATCTTCAAGCCCTTGGAGATGTTCTGCAAGATGATGAAAGTAGCACACAGTTCCTTTCTCCTTTCTTTGGCAATCAGGCAACCACTGCAGGCCAATCCCTCAAACAGCACACAGCATAGGGATAGTCTCCTCCTTCAGCTTCTCTGGTTCCTCTCCTCAGCAAAGGTTCGTCTTGTTTGTTCCAGAAGTGATCTAAAGTCTTGGGGTCAGGGCCCCAGTATTTATACCCATAAATCCTTTGTCCTCTGAAGGCAGAGGGTCCTGTACCTAGTCCAAACCAGTTCTGGGTGCATTCTGCCAGTGCACACCCTCTTCCTTTGTCAGTGTGGGCCAGGGACATCAGACGCACCACAGGAGGTGGAGCCAGCATTGTGGAAGGCAGGCACAACCCTATTCAGGCCCAGGTGCTACTCCTGCCACCACTCTACATGCAGATAGGTCTTTTCAGCCCTGTGCTGACTCACCCTGTCTCCTGGAGTCCCCCAGCCCTTGTCACTCACAAAACCAGACATACAATACACAAGCTAGCAGAGGCAGGCTGGATGGTTTAGGCAAGAAAATACCTAATTTCTAAAAGTGGTATTTTCAAACACAGAATGTTAAAACCAACTTCACTAAAAGATGTATTTTATCATTCTGAGTTCAGGCATACTAAATTCGTTTTTCTACCATGTTCCCTGGGTCAGTTAGGATTATAAGGTGTTATAATCAAACTGCCCATTCTGGCCTATGGGGACAGGTAGCCTTGCAATAGTGAAAAACGAAATTGGCTGTAATTCACTATCAGGACATGCCACACACACCAGGGCATGTCCTACCTTACACATACAATGCACCCTGCCCTAGGGCCTACCTTAGGGGTGACTAATATGCAGGAAAGGGAAGGTTTGGGGACTGGTAAGTGTATGCACTTACCAAGTCGACATGGCAGTACCAGACTGCACACAGGCTCTGCAATGGCAGGCCTGAGACACACTTTACAAGCTGCTCCTGTGGGTGGCACAACCAGTGCTGCAAGCCCACCAGCAGCATTTGACTCACAGGCCCTGGGCACAAACAGTGCACTGTACTAGGGTCTGACAGTGAATCAAATAGGCCAAACATGGAGTCACTAATCCATACATCAATTTACCATAGGGAGCACTTGCACTTTGGCACTGAATAGCAGTGGCAAAGAGCCCAAAGCATCTAGACCAGCAAAAACATGTCAACAACAGTGGAGGCATAGCGAAAAAATGGAAGGGAGACCCACGCCAAAGATGCCAGGTCTAACAATCCCCCTTCAGGGTCAGGAGCCTATCCCTTCCAGCTACTGGAATTAACTCCCACAAGAGTACACCCCAATACTTAGAGTGGACCCTACTCATTTTAAGGGCCCTCTCAAAGGCTGCTTGCCACTTGTCAATGTCACCCCTCTCTGTGTACTTGGGCACTATATCCTTGGGAAGTTTGTGATTCAAACCTTCACCCATGGACGTCTCAAAATCTTCATCATTTTCACTGCCACCATTTCTTTTCAATGCCTCCTCCTTCTCCCAAATCTTCTCAGCCAATTCCAGTTTCCTCTGCTTCAAAGCTATCAAAGCTAATTGAGCCTTAAGCTGTCTCTCTGCAAGGGACATTGTGGTTCCTGAGTAAGGGACCCTTCCCCCCTCCCACCATCTGGAATCATATGGCTAACACTAGAGAAAATGGAAGAGACACCATCCTCACCCTCCTCTTGGGTGAGGTTGGGAGGAACACCCTCCATCCCCCCTTGAATCTCCTCAGCTACCCCAGCCCAGGCCTTTGGGGACTTAAGCAACCCTGCCATCCTAATCTTGTGGTGGGCAGGCAGCCCCCTCAGCCTACACTCTACACTAAGATCAGCCTTCCTGAACTGGGACAGTTTAGCCAGGTCCAGCTCCATGGTTCCCTAGTTTTGGGTCACAATAACTTGGCACAACAGACTTAGAACAATTTGGAAAAATCAGAACAATGGATTAAAAACAGTTTAGTCCAAATTCCAAAAATCAAACTGAAAAGTTTTGTTCTAAGGCAATTTAGAGGATTTTACAATCTTAATTCACTTTACTGAAAGGTGTACTTTTTAAACACAAGTCCTCATCCACACCGCTGAGCACCAAATGTTGGTAAGTGGATTATTAGTAGGGGCAAATGTATAACTGCCACTGGCAATAAGGCCACTAACACAGTATAGGGCTCAGAATAGGTCTTAGAAAATTATTCCTATGCCCAACCCTTGGTAGCTTGGCTACGAGCAGGCAGGCTTAACTTCAAAGACAGGTATGTAAAGCATTTAAAAACTCCAATTCAGTAAATAATTAAAACACAACACACAATAAAATTCCAACACCAATTTATAAAAATAGGAAATATTTTTATCTTTAAAACCAAAAAGATAAACATCCAATGTAGGGAAACAGAGTTATGAATTTTCAAAGATTTAGCAATTTCTAGCACATAGAAAACTATAGCGCCTTATCGGGACATCTGGTCGCGATAGACTGGATCAAAATCAAAGTTTCAGGCCGACCACGATGGAGCCCTGGGGGGCTACCCCTCGCGGTAGGTCTAGGTTACAGTTTTTACCTTCTGACTTAGAAACTTTTCTGGAGCTTTTCTTCCCAGGGTCTCTCGAATCTCTTATCCAGTCCAGATTCGGTGAGGGTTTGCCGGATTGCCTTGCGACAAGCTCCCAGTCAAACTTATGGAAGTCTGACCTCCGGAGCATTCCAGCGGGACAAACAAAGGATCCAGGCCGACACGCGGTTGAAGGCAGGCGGCTTGGCTTTCGCGGTTGCTCCCGGTCACCTTTTCTTCGTTCGGACTTAGAAACGTTTACAGAGCTTTTTATCGCGGGGTCCCTCGATGCTCTTCACCAGGCCGGATTCGGTGAGGGTTCACCGGCCTCGGATTTCAACTACTCCCGGTCAAACTCTGGAAGTAGGACCTACAGAGCTTTTCAGCAGGGCAAACCTGGACGGCAGGCTGACTTGCGGTTGAAGGCAGGCGGCTTGGCTGGCCAGGTTGAGTCGGTCTCCTTATAGAGCTTTTTTTCAAAGTTGCTCCAAAGTTTTCCAAACTTCTGGAACTTCTTCCTGAAGTTCCACAAAGGGTCCCAAAATGTCTCAAATTCACTAAAAGGGTCTGGAAGCCTCAAGATGGTCCTTGAAAGTTGAGGACTTCAGTTCAAACATTCCACTTGGACAAAACCCTTACAAATCCACTGGTAGTTCTCCAGGTTGAGGATCCTTGGTGGTGATGTTCCAGGTGAGCTCTGTTAACCTGTAGCTTGCAGGGAGTCCACTCTTTAGTCCTTTACAGCAAGGTAATCCACAGGCTGTAGTTTCAGATGGTGCAGTAGGTGCAGTCTTGAGAGTGCAGGCCTTAGGAAATGCACATCAAACTTCCATCATGGCCTGTCTTGCTTTCTTAAGTTTCAAGCAGCAGATCTGAGGGGCTCTGCCCTTCTCAGATACTTATTCCAATTTCTCTCAGTCAAGCAGGAGGCCACTCCTGTCCAATGGGCTGCAGGGTACCACCTAAAGGTCTTACCACTTCCTGCAGGGTGTGGCTCTTTTTTGTCCCTCAGTGCACCCATTCGTCCAAATTCATAATGGCTGACTTTCCAGCAGGGAGAGAAGAGCTGGCTAAACACACCCCTAGGATGGCTAATCTCCATAGTCTCTCCCCCTTGTATCTGCTCATTCCTTCCTTAATCCTAGCATCTGGCTGGGGTCAAAAGAGTGGATTTGTAAATGACTCTGGTGTCTTCCCCTTCCCTTGAAGTCCATTGTTTACGACTCCCCCCCCCCTGCTCTGGCATTCCTGTGTAACAGATCACTGCCCTCCCAGCAGAGCTGGTCAACCCCAGGGACTCTTTTTCACCACTTCAAATCAGCCTGGCTAATCCACTTAACTCTGACCAATCAGGACAGATCACTGGAAGGCTGAATCTGGGCTTACAAACAAGAAAGTCTTATAACCTCTTGTATGTACATTTTAGGAGAAGTTCAACAATATCATATTGTTGAGTTTATTAATACCATTCTGGGAAGTCTTTGAATGGTACATTTAGCCTTCTCCTATCAAGAGTTATTAGTTAATAACTTCCTGCCATGTTAACCTATGTGGCAGGGGATTTGCAATGGGAAAAATGACTTGGGCCATTTTTCCAGCACCAGAAGCTTATAAAAACATATTTTATAAGTACTCTACATACATCTACAGGACCCCCACCCCAGGTTCACCTAGGGGAGACTTTAGGGGTTCTGAATATGTTGCAGATCCTCCCTCCACAGTGCTCCTGCCACCAAAGTTGATTTTGGGCAGCACTTTAGCACAAAGTGGGGAGTGAAATGTGCAATTTCACTTAACCCAGGGCATATAAAACTCATTTTATAAGGGTCCTCCTTATAAATACCTGAACCCCCACCCCTGGGCCACCTAGGGGAGACCCTGGAGATACCCAATACACCCAAACTTTGTAAGTCAACCATTTCTAAGTGCCCCAAACACCAAAGTCGAGTTTGGGCACAATTGACTTTTTAAAAGCAGTCCTGCAACACAGATCCACTTTCAAACTGACCTCAGGCTTCAGCAGTGCACACATGCAAGTGCAGAAAGGGCTGCTGGCCTCTAAACTGCCATGCCCTATTATATACTAGGGACTGATAGGTAGTTTCAAACCCCCTGCCCTATTATGTACCAGGGCTGTATAGGGTAGGTCATGCCAATCACAGGGGTACCCCAGCCCATAGTGTACCCTAGTGTATGTAGGTGTTTTCACTGTATTCTAAATGTGTCTCTTTCAGCATAGCACTTGCCCTGGGCCTGGTTATGCAGAGCCCAGGGTCAGCCAGAGTCAGTTACCACTGGTACCAGTCAGCAAAAAGTTGGGGGGTGCCCAGGGCAAAGGATGACTTTTCAACACACACCCACTGAGAGATTGATGCACCTTCTCACAGACCCACTCATACACTCACACACCCATTCACAGTCCCACTGAGTCATTGGCATACCCACCCACAGACCTACTCAGACACTCATACAGTCACTCACAGACCAACTGGCATACTCACACACCCACTGAGACCCTCATGCACCTAGTCACAGACCTACTCAGACAGTGATGCACCCACTCACAGACCCACTCAAATGCTATCACAGCCAGTCACAGGGCCACTAAGACACTCACACACCCATGCACAGACCCACTTAATGAGTCATGCACTCACTCAAAGACCCAGTCAGACACTATGCACCCACTGACAGAATCACTTATACAGTGCTGCACCCACTCACAGACCCACTCAGATACTCATACATCCAGTCACAGACTCATTCAGACACGCACCCACTAACATACCCATTGATACACTCACACACCCACTCACAGACCCATGGAGACACTGTTGCAGCCACTTACAGACCCACTCAGATTGTCACCCACCCACTCAGAGACCCACTGAGAGACTGACACACCCAACTCGCAGTCCCACTCAGACACTCACGCATGTTCTCACAGAGCTACTCAGACACTAACACACCCACTCACAAACCCAGTCAGACACTCATATACCCAGTCACAGACACTGATGTACCCACTCAGAGTCCCACTGAGAGTCTCATACATCCAACTCATAGTCCCACTCAGAAACTCACACATGTACTCAAAGACCCATTCAGACACTCAGCACCCACTTCCAGACCTACTCATACACTAATGTACCCACTCATAAACCCACTTACACACTCATGCACCCACTCACTGACCGGCTGAGACACTCACACAACCACTCACAGACCTACTCAGAGACTCATGCATCCACTCACAGACCCACTCAGACAGTCATGCACCCACTCACAGACCCACTCAGACACTCATGCACTCACTCACAGACCCACTCAGACACTTATGCAGCCACTCACAGACCTATTCAGTGACTGAGATGTTTACTCACAGACCCACTGAGTGACTCCCACACCCAGTCACAGTGGCACTCAGAAACTCAGGCACCCACTCACAGACCCACTCAGACACTCATGTATCCAGATACAGCCTCACTCAGAGACTCATGCTCACACTCACAGACCCACACAGACACTCACACACCCACTCATAGATTCAGTTAGACACTGACACACCCACTCTCAGACCCTCTCAGAGACTCATCCACACACTCACAGGCCCACTTAGTCACTCATGCACTCACTCACAGACCAAATCAGACACTCATTCACCCATTTGCTGACCCATTCAGACACTCATTCACCTAGTTACAGACCCTCTTAGACACTCATGCACCCACTGACAGACCCACACAGATAATGACATGCCCGATCATAAACCTACATAGACACTTAAGCACTCACTCATATTTCCAGATAGACACTGATGCATCCACTCTCAGATGCACTCAGCGACTCAAGCAAACATTCACAAACACACCCAGCCACTCATGCACCCACTCACAGACCCACTTAGAGAGTCACACACCCACTCACATACCCACTCACACTTACTCACAGACCCACACATACACTCACACAGACACTCAGACCCATTTAGACATTGAGACACCTATTTACAGACCCACTGAGAAACTCACACACCCACTCACAGTCCTACCCAGAAACTCATGCACCCACTCACAGACCCACACAGAAACTGATGCACCCACTCACAAACCTACACAGACACTCAAGCACACACTCATAGATCTAGTTAGACACTGACACACTCATTCTCAGACCCCCTCAGAGACTCATGCACCCGCTCACAGACCCACTCAGCCACTCATGCACACACTGACAGATCCACTCAGCCACTCATGCACCCACTCACAGACCCACTCAGAGATTCATACACCCACTCAGAGTCACACACATACTCACAGTCCCACTGAGACACACACATCCGACTCACAGTCCCACTCACTCATCCATGTACTCACAGCCCCAATGAGACACTCATGCACCACCTTCCAGATCTACTCAGACATTAATGCACCCACTCCTAGACCCACTCATACACCCACTCACTCACTGACTGAGACACCCATGCACCCACTCACAGACACACTCAGAGGCTCATGCTTCCACTCACAAACTGAATCAGACAGTGATGCAGCCACTCACAGACCCACTCACTCAGTCACAGACCCACTCAGACACTCATGCAGCCACTCACAATCCCATATAAAGACTGAGACACCCACTCACAGTCCCACTAAGAGACTCATGCACCCTCTCACAGACCCACTCAAACACTCACACACCCACTCACAATCCCACTCAGACACTCATGCACCCAGTTACAGACCTCTGAGACACTCATACACCCACTTACATCCCCACTCAGAAACTCATGCTTCCACTCACAGATCCACACAGACACTCAGACACACACTCATGGATCCAGTTTGACACTGATGCACCCACTCTCAGACCCACTCAGAGACTCATGCACACACTCACAGGCCTACTCAGCAGCTCAGGCATGCACTCACAGACTCACATCCCCACTCACAGACCCACTCAGACAGTCACACACCCATTGACAGACAGACTCAGATAGTCATGCACCCACTTACAGGTCCACTTAAACACTACTGTATCCACTTACAGACCACATTAGACACTTACACAGCTGCTCACAGAGTCATTGCCACATGCACAGGGTGCAACAGAGACTTATATATCCTAAAGTTGCTGTTATGCATTGAATGGGCCCTTTTAGTTTTCAAATCAACGTTGGATCTGTGACTCCCCCTCAAAAATGTCAAAATCTGATTTTAATTGAAAATTAACTAGTGTTCGGAATAAGGGTGGTTGTTAGAAGAGCCTTTGTTTTGATTGTGTGTAGATGATAACTACACGCACAACAGGATGCAGTCTTTTAAGTTGTCAAGGAGTATCCTGTTGCCTTTCTCTGAGAAATGTATTCTGTCACTTATATATATATACATATATATACATATATACAATTGGCGCTATGATATGGACCATATATATATATTTCAAAGCATAAATTGTTGTTGTAGAAGGAGCCCATGTTGTGGTCTCTGAGGAATGCAGGAACAATTTTATTAACATGTTTTCCGGCTTGGTCTCTCTGTGGACAGAATTTGCCTGATCTATACATAAGAGGGCCCCTGAAAACTGGTATAAGAAGACAACAGCAGGGGAAAACAACAGTATATCAAAAAGAGAAACAGCCTCCTAAACCTATATACTAGTCAATTTTTGCTATTCTCTAATTGATGGTTGTCATGAGGTTATGTGTTTTAGACGCCTAGAGGCTATTTCCTATGTTTCATCCCCCTATTCCTTCTTCCTTTATACATCCAACATGGTGTCTAGGAACTCCCTTCCTATTCACAACCTATATGCTCCAGCTTTTCACGTAGGCCTACGCTAACTGGCCAACACAGGTGCAACTTGTCTGATAAATGAAGAACGTCTGAGCTATATATTGCGCCGTACTGACTCCCATGTTCTCTCTGCCGCTCTAAATATCCGGACGGGATGCGGTCTGTCTGTAATAGCAGGTATTTAGAAACTTTACTATATACTTTGGTCCATTAGGGTTATCTTTGTATACCGTCTTTCTGTGGGCCCTCGTCGCTGCCTGTTAAATCAGGAAGGGACGCTGCCCGTCCGTTACACCAGGGATTTTTTAGTTTTCCCATCAGAAGTATCACTATATATTTTGTTTGGCCAGGAGTCTTGTTTATCTGAGAAAATCCATTTTCCTATAAGGCTTTAGTGCCTGTTTCAAACCATATGCATCTACTCTTCTATTAGTTATATCAGTGGTGTTCCATATATTTTATTTTGTGTTTTTTCGCCAGGAATTATTTTTTCCCTGCACGGACCCAGATATCTAATAACAGCTTCAGTGCCATGGAACTCTTGATGCCTCTATACTGTAATTTATTAATCATCATTGTTGGTCCTGAACTCTGAGATCTTTTTTCTTTTGGAAGTCTATCCAGGGTAAGCACTTGGGACATAGTTCATCCCTGTGGCCTTAATGGTATATACCATGAATATGGATGTTCCCTTTAGCTCTTGAGTTCAGTAGATAACTCTTGCATGTTGTTTTTTTACATACTCTTTTAGAAAGGCGTTATCTTTCATCTTTTTGCTATTAGTCCCATATTCAGAATTGATCTATGCTGGAATATTTTGCGCTCCCCAATCTTGACTACCTTCTTGAATTGGGAAACTATTTCATCATACATGCTTTCCATTCGTATTTACAGTAGGTCTTTTATGAATAATAATTTTTTATCAAAACATCACTTTATGATTTGGGAAACCTTGTCACTTTACATATGTGTTTTCGTTGAGCACATGATGTTTTTGTGTCACTATTGGCACTGCATGGAGGGTACATCATGCTATCTGGACTCTTGGTCCGTGTGTCACTCACACTTTATGTTTATTTTGGGCTACTATGTCTTGTCTATCTCTATCGTTGTTGTTTCACATTTCCTTCCTAGAATATTTGTATGCTTTATTGTTTGCATATATTTAATTTTGGCTGTATTTCTCATGTTTCAGACCTTATCTAAGTTGGACTTGGGCTCCCGAATATATTTGTCTTTGTGTTGGTTGGCCTCTGCCACCACCATTGTATCACATCAAGCCCCCTGATGAAGTTGTCCTGATCAGTCTGAGCTTTTTGTTCACCAAAACGTGCGTCAGCCCATTTCTGATCTTGTTATATGATTGTTTATGATCTAATGTTGATGAGTATGATATACGTATAGGATAATCATGTATGTGATACATGTCAATGGATGAATAGGTGTAGATACTTATGTTAGTTTGGATTTTGAGCAATTTATTTATTGTGTGGATTGGTTACTTTTTTGAATTATTGTGTATGAGTGGTACTATGTATGAGTTTGGTCATGAGTTTGGTGTTTGATATGGATCGTGAAGCTAAGGAGTCCAAAATTGTATTATAAAAATGAATATGTATTAAATAATAAAATATGTTTTGATTAGGTCTGTCTCATGACATTGATTATTTTTTTAATTATACCTTATAAAAGAATTGGAGAAGGCTGTTTCTCTTTTTGACAGAATTTGTCTGACCATTTCCATTTCTGCCTTTGGCAAATGTTAGAGTACACCAAGACAATGCGATGGAAAAGTGCCATTAAAAAACCAAACTTATCCTTCATTCGGATTTCCAATCATACCCCAGTAAGAGTGCCTAGGCCATTGCCACCACAGTGCACAATTAAGTGGTCTGGATGTTGGCAATCCACAATGGTTTCAACTAAAGGAAGCCATTGCTGCCACTTTAACCCTCTTTGGCCAATCCAAGTAATATCCACATTAGGCAAACCCAAGTCCCTGTCAATTCCACTATTTCTAGCACAATCTATGGCCAAAAACATAGCTGTGACCCACAATACACACTCTAACCATTTTAAAGTCACGGAGCACTACCACACAGGAGAAGGCTGGAGATGAATAAGACAGTTGGTAAAATGAAAGGTTGTTAAGATGGTGGAGAGGATGTGGTTTACGAAAAGGTCACATTTGATTGAATGGTTTAATGTTTTTGGTAGCTAAAAATAGGTATTAATTTAATAGGTAAAGCAAGTAAATCAGTGATTGGTCTGGATAAATTAAAAAGAGATTATGCATTGGTGGATGTGCTTGCCATTTGAAGTAGTCAACCACGCCTGCTACAGTTACACTTGAAGCTGGTATGCTGCTGACAGAAAGTGCTGAGAACTTATGACCTACTGGTACAGTAGAGTGTTGCAAACGAGGTTGCTCTGACAACAAAGGAAAAACAGTGTGGGGGAAGGGTACTTAACAACCTGTAGTTTCAAACATCAAAGGTGACTGATTTAGACATAGTACGTCTTCTGAAGTAGTAATTTCCAAAATAACAACCAACATAGAATCTCAAATGTAGATAAGAAATGCTAGCAGTATAATGCTAAATGTGTTAACTGACTCCCGTATGGATTTGCGACTCCGTTGCGAAGTTACATGGGGGCACCGCGCTGAGCATCGTTACGGAGTTGCAAATCCACCCACAGATTCTATCGGATTGGGCTTCTTATCAGAAGACTGAGAAAGAGTTAAAAATAACTGACCAATGAGAAATGGAAAAACAAAAGAAAAAATGAAGGCAACATTATGATTTGCTAAGTGCATCAGTATCACTGGAAAAAGAATGGGAAAGATTGCCATTACTGGTTCTTTTCTACTGAGTTTTACTTATCATACACATTGAGAGACCCATAGAGTCACTAAGAGAGTCAGTCATATACCAACATAGTTCCTTACATATCCAATGACACACCCAACATAGGGACTGAGATATTCATTCAGATATGTATTGAAAAACTGACACTACCAAGTCACCTATCCACAGAAGTAGCCTTTTAAACATATCTTGGGAGTGCTACTGCAGAGCCTGTGTGTGAAATTTTACTGCCAAACTGACTTGACATTTAAATCCCATTGCCATCTCTTAAACTCCTATTCTACTACATATAAGTAAATCCTAAAGTAGGCTGTAGGTAGTCCATAAGCAGGGACCTATGCGTCTAAAACATAAGAGATGTATTTTGAAGTTTCAGTGAGTTACATGCGCAGTTATACCCATATACTCAGTTATACATGTAGTCTAACACCCATACTGCAACTCACATACCTATGTACCAAGGTATAGATCTACTAATACATCCAGTCAAACAGTGATATAGGGTCTTATACCTTTCACTTACACACACACACACACACACACCCACGCACACACACACACCCACACCCACCCACACACACACACAACACTTATATATCTACCGGTATCAGACCAAGTTGCACAGACTGTAACCAATCCATACTGCACCTTGCATACACATTTAAAGACCCATAGAGTCACTTAGAGAACCAGACATACAGCGATATAGTTACTTAGGTATACAATGACACATCCATAGAAGGATTGAGACAAAGTAGTCATTTGATCATGTCTTGGGACTGCTACTGCAGAGGCAGTGTGAGTAGTTTTAATGCTAGTCCAACTTGGCATGTAAAACATCTTGCCAAGCCTTAATCTCTTCTTTTTCTACATATAAATCCCACGTAAGGTAGGCAGTAGGTAGGCCATAGGGCAGGGAACTATGTGCTTAATAGGTAAAACATGTACTTTAAAGCTTCAGTTAGTTATATGGACACCTACAGACCCATATGACCAGCTATACATCCAGTCTCCCACCCATTCTGGAACTCACATAACTATGTACAAAAGGATAGAGCCACTAATACACTCAGTCAGACAGTGACAGAGTTATTTAAACACTCACTCACTCACACACATAGCTCTTATCTATCGAACAGTAACAGATCCAGTTTCACACTCAGTTAAATAAGCCAAAACAAACTAACATAGCCAGTAAGCAATTCATGAATCCCCTGACATGGACATTGAGAGACCCATAGAGACACGAAGAGACCCAGTGTTATACCAACATAGTGTCTTATATATCTAATGCCACACTGACATAGGGAGTGAGACACTCATTCAGATATATACTGAAGAACTGACATTAACAAGTCAACCCTCCGAGACAATTAGCCTTTTAAACATATCTCAGGCCTGCTACTTCAGGGCCTGTGTGTGCAGTTTTACTGCTAGGCCGACTTGGCATTTACAATCCTTTATCAGGCCTTAAACTCCTCTTCTACTACATATAAGCCACCTTTAAGGGAGGTCATTGGTAGGCCTTAGGGCAGGGTGGTATGTGGTTAAAAGGTAAGACGAGTAGTTTGAAGTTTCGGTGAGTTGTATTTGCACTTATAGAGTGTTATGCCCAGTTATACATCCAGTGTTGCATCCATACTGCAACTCACATATATAATTACAAAACGACACTCACAAATATACCTAGTCAGACAGTGACAGAGGCACTTAAACATTCACCGACACACTCACAAGGCACTTATGCATCCAGCAGTATCAGAGCTAGTAGCACTCACAGTTACAAGCCCTAACAATAACTAACACAGCCAGTAATCTATCCATACAGCCACTTGTATAACGATTTACATGCCCATTAAGTTACTAAGAGAGCCACTTTTATACTAATATAGTTACCTAGACAAACAGTCACACACCTATACAGGGGCTGATACACTCACTCAGATATGTATTGAAGTACTGGCACAAGCAAGTCACTCATCCAGACAAGTACGTGTTTACATGTGTCTCAGCCCTGCTATTGCAGAGCCTGTCTGTGCAGTTTTACTGCCATGTTGACCTGGCATTTCTGTCAAGCCTTAAACTCTCCTTTTTCTACATAAAAGTCACTCTTAAGGTAGTCCATAGGTAGTGCATATGGCAGGGTACAAAGTATTTAAAAGCTGAGCTATGTACTTTAAGTTTCAGTGAGTTACACGTGCAGTTATAGACACTTATGCCCAGTTATACATTCAGTCTCCCATCGGTACTGTGAGTCACATACCTATTTAGAAAAGCATAGAGCCACTCACAAACCCTGTCTGAAAGTGACAGAAGCACTTATACATTCACTCACACATGGACAGAGAATGTATGTATCCAGCAGTATCAGAGACTGTTGCACACACATTTACATATCCCAACACTCTCTGACACAGCTAGTAAGTGAACAATACACTTACTTACAAACACATTTAGAGACCCATAGACTCAATAAGAGAGCCAGTCATATACCCAACATAGTTCATTACATATCCAAGGACATACCGACATAGGGACTAAAAAATTTGTGAAATTATGTGAAGAAAAAGAAAACTTTGCCTCACAAACGAAAAGCAGTAAATTATGTTCAAAGTTGAAAAGGTTCTAAAAAAACAACTCATCTGACAGCAAGACAGAAACTGTACAAAGACATAAGAAAAAGAATGTTTAGAACTAGGATAATACAAAATTTGGTAATAAATATAAAGCAGTATAAGATAAGAACAGTAGCTTACAAGCAAAAACAACACATAGCAACTGTAGTAGATAAAGCATTTGCCTTGAAGCAAAAACTATTTATCTTAATATTAAACAGAATGAAAACATTGGATGAAACAGTTTTGTGAATGAAGAGAAAAAAACCAGATAAAAAGACTTGTGAATAAAACGAATTTTTGTCAAATATTTAGAGGTGATTGGAACCATACATCAAGTACTGAGCCTTTCTTTAATGAAGAAAGTTACATCCAAGAAAACACATTAGTGCAACTGGTCGATGTTATGAGGTGAAGGATGGTACTCCCATTCTAAAAGAGGAGATGATTCCTGGGAATGTTGAAGAAGTGATAACTGAAGAGGTACAGGGAAGGTGTAGACAGGCCTCTGTATACAAATGGAACTGTAGCAGTATTTGCAGTGTCCGGCAGGAATCAGTTGATATATTGAGAACATTTTCTACGTGAGTTTCCAATCAAAAGGTTGAAACAGAAAATTGCAGTTTTGTAAGGATTAGATGCATGCAAAGTAAAGAAGTATACAAATTTACAGGGACATTCACTAGCATGTCTATCAAAGAAAGTGTGCCAAGGCAGCTTTCCCACTTTAGAATGTTGGCTGTTCACCTCTCTAAAATGCAAAATTTAGTTAGGAGGCTTTACTATGTCAAAACTCCTGTGCTGTGTTTAGGAGAAATGAATAGAGCTCTTTTGCATGGTACAGTAACAGAGGTAGAAAAAGTTTGTGAAGATATTCAGTTTCAGTTCTTTGTTCCTCAACAAGGGTCTAGGAAAAATGAAGAGTTGGTATGTGGAGGTGTAGAGGAACAGGACACAGGTGTTAGTGTTTATAACTTTACAAAAGAGATTAGGAAGTTTAAAACAGTTTCATCTGAGAAATGAAAATGTATGTGTAATTGTTGTCAACGCACACACTATAAAAGCCAAACTCGTAGTATAGTTGTATTCTCACAAACTGAACAGTAGAACAGAGATAAGTGGCAAGAATCTGCTGTTTATTTATTTGTAGAGGAACGGTTTGAGTTTTCTACACAGCAGAGTATACGTAAGTACTGCTATGATAAGTTAGAGGAAAACAATATGCCAGCTAGAGCAGTATATAACGAGTTAGATTTAGTATCTATTCCACAAGACCTATGAGATTTAAATGTTTATGAATCAATTCTCATAAAATGTGTACACCTAATTCAGGCTATAGTTCATATGGAGCCAAAGACAGGTGAGCTGCCACCAACCGGCCTTCAGAAAGGCCTTAAATGAAGATTTGTCTACTTACCTTTAGATTTTAAACAGAATATTGAAAATGTTGGTGTACATAGAGATGTTAATGAACCACTTATCATTCTAGTAAATGTTGTGCCTACCAAGAACAAAAAGATCTGGCAAGTGTAAGTGGATGTTAGTAAAGTTTAAAAAAAGCAACATTATACCTGGTACAAAATAATATTTTGTATAAAATTGTTGATGCTGTTCAAGATGTAACATATATAGAGAATGAAACATTACCATCAAATGGACAGATTGAAAAAGTGGATTGGTCCATATTAGAAGAGATTTACGAAAACTACAGCATCCATCCTCTGCATTCCAAAGAAATCATCAGAGATGCTATTGATCTCTTTCAAATGAAACAAATAAAAGGCGCTCCCATGAGTGTGTTGGAGGAACATTTAGAGGCTTGCTGTTTGCTACAACTGTTTCCCACTGGAGCTGGTGGCTGCTATCATGACCGCCCGTACAGATACCAGCAGCTGAATAACGGTCAACCAGATTATTTTCAGAGGATCCTAGATTTCACCAGTGTATTCCTTACATATTCCATCTTCTGTTTGAGAGTGACTTGTCTGGACTATCATCTGCTGTAAAACACATACTGAAGACAGAAGTTGATCTTCAAAATCTCTCTGCAAAGGAGTTCATTGAAAAAGTTCATGGAAAGGATGAAAACTTCGAATACTGCTTGATTAATTTGATGGCATGCCAACCCGGTACAAACGAGTATTGGTATCGTCGTCATGGAGAACTGAAATGTATGTTGAGAAACCTAGGTGAACCTACTTGGTTTCTGACACTCAATTGTGCTGAGTACATGTGGGATGACCTGCTTGAATTTGTGAGAGAATCGAATTCAAACATTAAGGACATCAATATGAAGACAGCAGGAGAAGTTTGCTCGTTGGATCCCGCTAATGTTTGCAAATATTATAACCACAGGTTTCACTGTATGATGACTTTCATCTGCAACAAAATAAATCTTCCTCTTGGAAAAGTAACTGATTTCTTTTGGCGTAAAGACTACCAAGCAAGAGGTACACCTCATATTCACATACTGTTATGGATAAAAGATGCAGCGAAATTTGGAACAGACAGTGATGAGTCTATCTTGTCTTTCATAGAACAGTATGTGACATGCACACATCACAAAAGACAGTGGTGAAAAGGGCTTGAGACAACAAGCTCTGTGCTTTCAAACTCATAGATGTGGGAAGTATTGTAGTTGAAAATACAGATGCAAAGGACATTTTTTACACAAGATGTTGATTTGGATTCCCATGACCTGTCATATCTCAAGGAAGAGTGAAAAGCTTTTTGTCTGCAGTCAGACTTAACCTGACATGGAAATCACTGAAAAACACATACAACCTGTGAAGAAGAGAGACTTCCAAGTATTTTAATGACTGCAATCCTCTGATTATCAAGATGTGGAATGTAAATATGGATCTACAATTTGTTGCAGACAACTCCATCTCTGTTGCACGGTACGTCACTTCATACATTACAAAATCAGAGAAGACAGAGATGAAGGAGATGTGGGAGGAGATTTCTGCTGAAAAGACTGTATCCAACAAATTGTACAGCTTCAGCTTGAAAATGCTTTCCCATAGAGAGATGGGATCTTATGAGTGTTGTGACCGGTTGATATCGACCAGCTTGTTTTCTAAGTAATGTGAATTGTTTGGGTAGGTCTAGGCCCAGTAAGTACAAGTCTTTCCCAGAAATTCAGTACCTAGCAGAGTTTGACCCTGAAACAATGAACTACTCCGAAGACAGAAACATTTTATATGAAACGTCTTGCTTAAGTCAGGAGATTCATGTCTTTATTCAAGAATTATTGTTTTAATAACTGTTCATCATTCAGACTTATGAGCAGTAGCGGCTCGTGGTGGGAGTGCTGCGGGGCGGGGGAGGAGCAAGGTGGGGGGTAGTAAACTACGGCATACGGCCGAACAGAGGTAAGTAAACAAATAAATAAATAAAATGAATTTCGTTGCGCGCGCTGCATTGCCAAATGCGATGCAGCGCGCGCAACTAAATTTGTTTTATTTATTTATTTGTTTACTTACCTCTGTTCGGCCTTAAGCCGGAGTTTACTACCCCCCACCCTGCTCCTCCCCCGCCCCGCCCCACCACCCCGCGGCACTCCCTCCACGAGCCGCTATTGCTTGTGAGTATGTGGTAGCTAGAAAACTAAATACGATGAGAACATGTAGCGTAGGAAAGAAGAAATACATTTTAAAGATAGTACATTCTACAGTGATGACAAGTTTAAGCAAGTCAAGTTTGAGTCAGCTATTGAATGCAATTGCATGGTTCAGCATTTCCTAAAAGCATTTATTTATTAAAGGGAGTAAATTAAAGAAAGGTAGAAAGAGGTCTAGTTAGGCCTAGCAATGAAAATACAATAGAAATGAGTGCTTACTGTAAAATAAACAAGCTACACGTTAATTCTGTATGTTTAAGAAAGGCGCATTTCCCTGTGTGTTATTTTGCTTGTGTTTTCACGTTAATGTCTAAGACAGATTATCAGCTCCTGG
Source organism: Calotriton arnoldi (assembly GCA_963921515.1). Lineage (NCBI taxonomy): Eukaryota > Metazoa > Chordata > Amphibia > Caudata > Salamandridae > Calotriton > Calotriton arnoldi. Next base: position 72,270 of record CAWUFW010006028.1, on the reverse strand, counting down.
TATTAGTTTTATTTAAGCAAAATATTCCTGCTCTATCAAATCTCCATCTGATGGTTATCTTAACCATCACACAAATTCATTTCCCTTGTGAGTTCATTTCAGAGTGCACTTTTAATACTAGTTGAGTCTTGTCTTTTTTTCTGATCTCTAAATTTTGAGCATTGCATTTAATCATCATTTATGATGCCATTTAGTCCCACGTACTTTTCATAAACCTTTCTCTGTATCCTTTCTTTTCCTTTGCATAAAATAAATATACAGCTCATAAACAAGGCATAAGGAAATATTAAGCAAAGACCCAATATTATTATTGTCATAAGTATAGCTTTCAATATATCCTTCCGTGCCATTGACAACTAATTTCCAATTGTGTAAATTCCCTTTCCAAAATCTTCAAAACTGGGTGTTTCCAAGTCATGTAATTCAGGTTCTAAACCCCAAGATCTCCTTGCTTTCATCAGGTATGTATGAGCAGCAGTGAGTTAATTTAGCATTTTGCAGACTCCGCCTTTCTCTGTGAGTAAAATATCTAGTGCAAGTCGGTCCTGAAGAACCATAGACTGTATAGCAACTAATTCAGTATTAATTACAAGCAAAGCTCCAGATGTGCTTGTTGCCATTTTGTCAACAACAGTTGCCAGCTCTCTAATTTTTTCGTCATTTAGAATGCCGCTTACAGGTGGAATGATTGCTCCAAATATGTCTCCCACTAAAGAAGTTCCCGTTTCAGTACTTCGTTTATGTTTGTGTGATAGTGTCATTGTTAGTGCGTCTAAGCTTTGTACGTAATACATTTTTGGAATTAGTATGCCTAAATAGCAACTACCCTCCCCATCAGCAGGCAACAGGAAATAAGCATTCTGTCCGCAAATGTAGTAAACCCCAGGAATTACACTTTCTTCTCTTTGCAACATTTACCAAGTCCCTCATTTCAATTCAAATGTGTGTTCACAACTACTAATTACTATATGTCTGTTTCGTTGGGGTGTCTTTCTTCTGTAAACACAAATTTTCCCTTTATGTTGGCTAGCTAATCTTAATTTAGGGTAAACCATTTGCTTTCTAATTTCATTTTCTTCCTTTTTCCAGACGTTTCTAAAACATCACTACTTTTATCACTCGTTCATGTTATGGTAGTGTATCTTTCCTCTAATGCCATTATGTATATTTTCTCCATTGGTTGCATCAAGCATGTTAAATTATTCTTGTAAGCCTTAATACTATCTGTAGATCTGTGTGGATAGAAATAATACCAAACAGTATCCATTCCCTTTGCTTGTGTGTGTAAATTCATTCTTTCTGCTAAAGGAACTAAAGAGAGTATTAGACCATAGTTAGAATAAAAATATTCAAAGGGTCCTTGTCTTTAAACTAATGAAAGTAAGATCCTGCATGAAATTATCCAGGATAAAGGCACATGAAAATATGTTACTTCTTCTGAAACAAATGTTGGCAAATGTGCACATACATAGCAGTCCTTTGCATACATATCATTGGTGTATTCTTATACTAACCTAGAATAAACATTAGTAGAGAAATCATCTTTCTTTGTAACTAATAAATATTTTAATTGATCTTCCTCGGTAATGTTTGTATGGGGTTTAGTAGAGTTCTTTGCTTTGGGTCCTTACTTTGGTGTTAAATAAAATCCTATTAGTACTATGGTTATGATTATTATTATTATTACAAAGAGTGAACACATAATATATTTACACTCATTTCTAAAGCAACACATTCCTCTTTGTCTCAGACCCGGTGCCCTTAAATTCAGTAGTTCTATTACAGGACTTTGACAGTGTTAGTTTTCAGCAAATTAGTTACTAATTAGACAATCCTTAACCCTACTCTGTGTTCTTCTAAAAATGTTATCCCTTCTGTTCTACATCTCACTCGGACCTATGTTGATCTTCTGTAAAAGAAAAGACTAAAATAACAAAGGTCTAACAACACAGTTTGTTTTGTCAATCAGATATTTAACATCTCTTTTCTCGTTCTCTAATTCCTTTACCCTCAAGTTTTCAGATTGTTCTCAAAGGGGTACAAACAGTTCAGGATTCACATTACAAACGTCTTCCAAGGTGACATTTAATGCTGTGTCCACGTAATATGACCACTCAGGTGCTGAGTATCTTCGACAAAGCATCTTGCCCTTTTGGATCGTCTCAGAACCTGTTGACTTTGCTCTATACCGCTTTCATCACTTGACTCAGTTTCTTCAGGTATAGTCTCTGGTATGAGATCTATTGAAGAACTTCTTCTTAGGTTTCTGTGTTCATAGCTTTGTGACCATTCAGTTTATCAATTTACTCTTCTTGATCCAGTACTCACTCCTTCACTTGGATCTTCTACTTCTGCTGACACAATTTCAGTGGCACTTCCATTCTGAGGATCAGTCTCTGCTTCTTTTTTGTTAGAGACCTCAATACCACTTTGTATAATTCAGGCACTTGTACTTGTCTTTCAGCTTGCTGATCTTCACCCCTCTCTCCATCCTGCTGTTGTACAAGCAACAGTGCTACTGGTTAGAGTGGTCTTTCAGGTGGTAGTACAGTCACTAATGCTCTTTGTTCAGGATTACAGACCACAGTTTCTTCTTCTGGATTTCTCACTTTCTTGGTGTGTAAGGCATGAATCCAGTTTGGAATTCCAGCACACGTAACAGCAGTATTTGTCATCAAGATTATCTGGAAGGGGCCTTTCCATCTGGGTTCTAGGCATGTCTTCCGAACGTGCTTCTTGATCATGACCCAATCAACAGGATTTAGGTTGTGGCACTGTTCTTTGTATTGATCTTGTATTACAGCCAAGACCTAGTGAGAGGTAGAATGGACAACATCAGCCAATCCTTTGCAGTAATGCAATATAATGTCATCAGTGATAATCAAAAGAGCATTTGCAGGAACAGGAGGTCATCTCATTGCCCTGCCCATTAGCATGTGGTGACAAACCTGCTTTCCTGTGGAGTACTTCGAATGCTCATTAACACCAAAGGTAGTTCATCTGGCCATTTCAGGGATGTTGAAGCACAAACGTTTGCCAATCAAGATTTGATAGTTCGTTTAACCTGTTCTACTATTCCAGAAGCTTCAGGTCTGTAACTGCAATGCAATTGTTGCTTAATCTATAGTGCTGAGCAGATCATTTTCAGAACTTCGTTATTGAAATGAGTTCCTCTATCTGACCCAAGAGAAATCGGCATACTGTACCATGGTATCAATTCTCGTAATAACAATTTTGCAAAAGTGGCCAGGATGTATCTCAGCCTGTTGTAAACAGGCATCTCAATAAAGTTCATCTGCATACCATTGAAGGGACCACCTGATCTCCCAATGTGTGTCAATGTAACATGTGTTCTCTTTCCTGCATACATTTGTTGACATATTACGCATGTAATACACTGCCACGGCCTGGAACTCACATCCTCTGGTTCTCCGCAGTATTCAAGACTTCTGTTTATTAAAAAAAAATTGAAGACTTATCTTTTTGTCTAACTTAACTCCACTCTCTCTGTGCCCACTCTCCCTCTCTTCAGGCTCGCGCAGGGACACTCCTTGGAGTATCTGTGTGCGCTACAAGTTCAAATAACATAACATAACATGTATAGCAGACCTCTTCAGCCAACATTCGTAATCTGGGATTGTGTCAGCTTTGCCTAAAGAGTCTTACCATGGCATCTCTACCTAAGTATTTGTATCCATGATAATACCATGTCATTGAAAATAACAGGTTATCAGGTAACACTGGCCAGCTATCAGCTGACATCCAAATGTCATTTGCATTTTTCTCACAACCTGCTTTTATCCAACTATTTTGTTCTGCTTCTGAGTCATTTTCCTGCACCCTCCTTAGTTCATCCCAAGTATCAATAACTTTCATCAACATGGTAAACAAACTCTCCTCTTCGGTCTCACATGTGAAATTTCCATTAAATGTGCAGGCCAACAAAGCACAATACTGTGCAACTGAATCCACATATCTATTACCCATGGCAGCATAACCATTACCACTTTGATGAGCTACAAACTTAACCACTGCGATCTCTCCAGGCAACTGTAAATCTTCCAGTAAATCTGAGATGTACATTTCATTCCTGATCAGTGTACCTGAGGAAGTCAAAAAGTCTCTCTGTGACCACAATTGCCCAAAATCATGGACAACACCAAACCCATACTGGCTGTCTGCAAAAATGGTGACTTTCACATTTGCAGTTAAACTGCATGCTCTGGTAAGGGCAATCAATTCTGCAACTTGTGCTGAGGTAACTCTTTGAAACCATGAAGATTCGACAACATCATTTATAGTGCACACAGCACATGCCGCTCTTAATATGCCATTGTTCCCTCTTAGAAAGACAGTATGGACAGCGCACACCGATGAGTGTATCAAAATGCGAATTTGTAGCGTGCTTCAGCGGTATCACCCTCTGATTAGGGGTGTGAATAATAATGGAAAGATGCGCCACCTATGTAGGGGTGTCCCTCTGAGCACAGCGAAGCCCACCGTGGGGTGAGTCAATTCTAATACCAATAGTAGGTGAAGAAGGATATCAAAAAGTTCAAAACATCCCGGAATTCATTGTGTTTGTATTTAATGATAAGCTTAAATGACACAATCTTCAACTTGATCAAAACAATCCATATTAATGCGAAACCCAATGCATTTCGGGCCGTCGGGCCCTTCGTCAGGGGCCAGGATTCTGAAATTAAAAGCAAACATGAGGAAACATGCTCTCCGAGCCAACTAGATACAGTTGAAACAATATAGCTGTTTAGACGTAAATGCGAAGTGAAAAAAGGGCAGCAACATGCATTAGGTGCCGATGCACGTGAGGTATTCAATAAAGTATTGAAAAACAATAATGACGTATAAACGTCCAGAGCAAAAGGGTGCAGTTGTGTGAAAACCTAGAAAAATGAAATAGGATCAGTTGGGGTGTGCAACTACAGTGCGTCAAATATACAAACCCAAGTGGTAACAAACAAAGCGTAAAACGATAAAAATCAAACATGTAAAAATATGTGACTCAGTTAAAACGGTTAAACACAGTGCGGTCAGATAAATGGTAAAAAGATGCCCATATGAGTGTTCCGTGTGCATAAGTAGACATATCGCTTTAAAATGCGAAAACGAACAATCAAGGTTGCCGAATAAGTTGGTCAGCCCAAAGCGGGAATATACAAAGCGTGTCTATGTGCAACCTGAAAATAGAAAGTCTAGGCATGCATAGTGTGGACAGTAATATACCACGGCGCTTAGCAAGTGCAATAAAAAGTACGCTATTTGTTCATGCAACGGTGAACACCATGCACAAAAAGTAAAAACGCTGGTAATTACAGCATATGCCGGTTGAAGCAAGAAAAGCAAACTTACGTGAGCCGTTGAGAATGGCGACACGTGTAATCAGTAGAGTGTCAACATGCCGGAACAGTGAGGCAGGTTAAACGATATGTGACAGCAATAGAAAACAGACTGTGAAGAGCTTTGCAAAAGCCACAAAAAACAGCGGCCATGTTAGAATGGCGATTAAACATCAGTTGTAAGTGTATGTTGAAATACAAAAAAGAATAGTGAAAAGCTGATACAAATGTGCAAGTATAAAAAATACGAGGGGTGATGAGTAAAAGGAAAATATGTGAAGAAAAGGAAAATAAAGATTTTCAAAGAGAATGGAAGACAAATAGCGGGAAAAGAGCAATGTATTACATGGTTCCAGAGAGTAAACCAAGGGTTTATAAATAGCACAAAAACTCCATCCGGTCATTCAACCCGAAAGGTTTCAATGAGTTCAGGGCTTTTATCCAAAAATTTTCACGCAGTAGCAAAAAGTTATTGTTGTTTCTGCCTTCTTTCTTTTGAATGATCTCTAGGATGAGAAACTTGAGTTGACAAATGTTGTGATGATTTTCAGAGAAATGTGCAGCCACGGTGGATTTCATGTTTTTGGTTCTTATATTACTTTTGTGCTCGTGGATTCTTGTCTTGATCTTCCTTTCGGTTTTACCCACGTAGGGTAATCCGCATGGACATTTCAGAAGGTATATAACATTCATAGTGTCACACGTCGCTGTGACGTTTAAGTAGATGCGGCAGCCTTTCATGGGGTGAGTGATCCAAGAACCTTTAATGACATTATTGCAGTTGCTGCAGTTCATGCAAGGTTTAATGCCCTTATAGATGTTAGTCGAGAGCTGTTCAGATTTTCTGGTGAGTAATTCTTTGAGGTTTCTCCCTCTGGTGTAAGCAAAAATTGGTCTGTGACAAAAAATTTCTTTGAAGTCAGGTTCCATGGCCAACATTTGCCAGTGTTTATTGATGCACTTTTTATAGCGTTGACTCATTGTGGAAAATTTGGAAACTACTACCATCTTGTTGGATTTAGGTTTATCAATTTTGGTCAACAGTTCATTTCTGGTTGTTGAGGCAACTCGTGTCTTGGTTAGTTCTAAGATGTTAGTAGGGTAGCTACGGTTGGTAAACCGAGTCAACATGGTCTCCATCTGTTGTAAGTATCTTCTGAGAGTGGACACAATGCGTTTCACTCTCAGAAGCTGGGAGTACGGTAAATGATTCTTGAGTGTTTGTTGGTGGAAACTGTTAAAGTGTAAAAGGTTGTTCCGGTCTGTCCTTTTACGAAACAAATCAGTTTGTAACCCATTGGCAACTTTCTTGACCAACACATCAAGAAAGGACATTTGTTCTTGATGTACTTCAAAGGTAAATTGTATGCGATCATTGATTGCATTGAGTTTGTTAAGGGATGTCATCAGATCCTTGTGTGGGCCATTCCACACTATAAAGATATCATCTATGTATCTCAAAAAAATCTTAGCATGAGTTTTTCAAGTTTCTTGGTTGAGAATGTTATTTTCCTCAAATTGTTGCATGAAGATGTTGGCATATGCCGGTGCTGCGCAACTGCCCATGGAAGTCCCGGACAATTGCAAAAACCACTGGTTGTTCCATTTGAAGTGGCTCTGAAATAAGGAGAAGATCAGTAATTCCATGAGAAATGATTGTAGGTCAATATCCAGATCAGAATTCAACAAAACATTCTCAATGGCAGCAATGCCAGAATCATGGGGAATAGAAGTATATAAAGAATTGACATCAATGCTGCAAAGCCAAATTTCATCGTCAGGGTTGTAAAAAACCTGTTCAATTTTGGATATAAAATCAGTAGTGTCTTTAAGATATGTGCGCATTTTGAGCCCAAAAGGTTGTAGATGTTTATCTAAGAATCTTCCAATGGGCTCGTGTAAACTGCCTCTGGTGGAGACAATAGGTCTGAAAGGAGGTTGTTCAATGCTTTTATGAACTTTCGGTAACATGTAAAGGTGTGGAGATTTAGGATGAATAGTGATCAAATATTTGAAAACTTTCTCAGTGATTACTCCCTGATCCATGGCCTTCTTCAACACACTTAGTAAGGTGCCAACAAATTCTTCTGTGGGATTGTAATCAAGCAGGGCATAAGTTTCAGTGTCCATGACATGGTTGTCAACTTGTTGATTGTAAAAAACAGTGTCCATGATGACCAAAGCACCACCTTTATCAGCGTTTTGACAAATTATATCAGGATTATTGGCTAAATTTTGTAGTGCTTGTTTTTCTTTCATGGACATGTTGCAATGTTTAGATCTCTTGTTGAAATTAAAAGATTGTATGTCATGTTTGACCAGCATTTCAAAGGTGTCTAAAGTCTTGTGGCTCACAGGAGCCATGAAAGTGCTGGATGGACGTAGACCCTTGAGCAAATTGTCTTCATGTTTGTCACCTTTCTCAACGACATTTTCGAAGAAATTGCGAAGGCGAAGGTTACGCATGAAGCGGAAGAAACTAATCTCCAATTCAAGAGCGTTGGTGTGGCTGGTGGGTACAAATGAAGTGCCTTTTTGTAAGGTTTTGATTTCAAAAGGGCTCAAATTATATGTTGAAATGTTGATTACTAGATTGTCTATGTCGTCGTTGTGAGCATCTAGGTTTTCCTTGCCTTGCCCCGTCTGCCGGTAGTTGGAAGAGTTTTCAATGCAGGATCGTCTTTGTCTTTTCCTGTTACCCCACCTGGGTCGTCTTTGTCGGAAGGGCCTCCTTCTAAAAAAGGCACCTCAGTAGATTGTGTTGAATCGGTTTCTGCTGTGGGCTGCATGCTCTTTGAACGTGAGATAGTCTGTCTAGTATCATTGTCAGACGATGATGTGTCCGTTTCAGTGTTCTGTGTTTGTGGGCGATTCTGTCGCCGTTTGGCATAAATTTCGGCCCAAGAATAAACTTCCCCCAGCTTATAATCAATCGTATCACGCTTGTATTTTTAAATTTTACGTTCATTTATTTCTTGTGAATATTTAAGAAGTTGAGCATTGATGTCTTCGAGGGTCTTGGATAAATTGTCTGCGTCCATAAGCAGAGTGAGTTCTGCTTTAATCTCGGTGATGTCTTTTGCCAGGTCTTCTAATGTTTTCGAAAGCTCTTCAATGATCAATAAGATCAAATCTAATGAGCATTTATTGAGGATGGCGTACCATCTCTCAATGAATCTTGGACAGTTTTTGCAAAGTAGGGGTTTGAGTGGTATTCGCAAACCACGTGGAATTCTCTGGGCTCGGTGATATTTGATTAGTGTACTGGCATGGAGTCTCTGGTTCACTTCACGTGTGGTCAAGTATAACAGTTGACGAATAGTGCTATCTTTGTTTCTGGTGCTCGAGGGGAGAGAAATGTCCTCTTGTATCAAAGCATAAATCTTTTTTGCATCGTCTTCAGCGAATGCGAAAGTATCCGCTCTGAGTTCAGTCAGATTGGCTATGTCCTCATAGGCCATGATGAGCGTAGGGTGCTGCGGTCCAATGAATCAGAAAAGGCAATGTAGAAAGAGAGTATGGACAGCGCACACCGATGAGTGTATCAAAATGCGAATTTGTAGCGTGCTTCAGCGGTATCACCCTCTGATTAGGGGTGTGAATAGTAATGGAAAGATGCGCCACCTATGTAGGGGCGTCCCTCTAAGCACAGCGAAGCCCCCCGTGGGGTGAGTCAATTCTAATACCAATAGTAGGTGAAGAAGGATATCAAAAAGTTCAAAACATCCCGGAATTCATTGTGTTTGTATTTAATGATAAGCTTAAATGACACAATCTTCAACTTGATCAAAACAATCCATATTAATGCGAAACCCAATGCATTTCGGGCCGTCGGGCCCTTCGTCAGGGGCCAGGATTCTGAAATTAAAAGCAAACATGAGGAAACATGCTCTCCGAGCCAACTAGATACAGTTGAAACAATATAGCTGTTTAGACGTAAATGCGAAGTGAAAAAGGGCAGCAACATGCATTAGGTGCCGATGCACGTGAGGTATTCAATAAAGTATTGAAAAACAATAATGACGTATAAACGTCCAGAGCAAAAGGGTGCAGTTGTGTGAAAACCTAGAAAAATGAAATAGGATCAGTTGAGGTGTGCAACTACAGTGCGTCAAATATACAAACCCAAGTGGTAACAAACAAAGCGTAAAACGATAAAAATCAAACATGTAAAAATATGTGACTCAGTTAAAACGGTTAAACACAGTGCGGTCAGATAAATGGTAAAAAGATGCCCATATGAGTGTTCCGTGTGCATAAGTAGACACATCGCGTTAAAATGCGAAATCGAACAATCAAGGTTGCCGAATAAGTTGGTCAGCCCAAAGCGGGAATATACAAAGCGTGTCTATGTGCAACCTGAAAATAGAAAGCCTAGGCATGCATAGTGTGGACAGTAATATACCACGGCGCTTAGCAAGTGCAATAAAAAGTACGCTATTTGTTCATGCAACGGTGAACACCATGCACAAAAAGTAAAAACGCTGGTAATTACAGCATATGCAAGTTGAAGCAAGAAAAGCAAACTTACGTGAGCCGTTGAGAACGGCGACGCGTGTAATCAGTAGAGTGTCAACATGCCGGAACAGTGAGGCAGGTTAAACGATATGTGACAGCGATTGAAAACAGACTGTGAAGAGCTTTGCAAAAGCCACAAAAAACAGCGGCCATGTTAGAATGGCGATTAAACATCAGTTGTAAGTGTATCTTGAAATAGAAAAAAGAATAGTGAAAAGCTGATACAAATGTGCAAGTATAAAAAATACGAGGGGTGATGAGTAAAAGGAAAATATGTGAAGAAAAGGAAAATAAAGATTTTCAAAGAGAATGGAAGAAAAATAGCGGGAAAAGAGCATTGTATTACATGGGTCCAGAGAGTAAAACAAGGGTTTATAAATAGCACAAAAACTCCATCCGGTCATTCAACCCGAAAGGTTTCAATGAGTTCAGGGCTTTTATCCAAAAATGTTCACGCTGTAGCAAAAAGTTATTGTTGTTTCTGCCTTCTTTCTTTTCAATGATCTCTAGGATGAGAAACTTGAGTTGACAAATGTTGTGATGATTTTCGGAGAAATGTGCAGCCAAGGTGGATTTCATGTTTTTGGTTCTTATATTACTTTTGTGCTCGTGGATTCTTGTCTTGATCTTCCTTTTGGTTTTACCCACGTAGGGTAATCCGCATGGACATTTCAGAAGGTATATAACATTCGTAGTGTCACACGTCGCTGTGACTTTTAAGTTGATGCGGGAGCCTTTCATGGGGTGAGTGGTCCAAGAACCTTTAATGACATTATTGCAGTTGCTGTAGTTCATGCAAGGTTTAGTGCCCTTATAGATGTTAGTCGAGAGCTGTTCAGATTTTCTGGTGAGTAATTCTTTGAGGTTTCTCCCTCTGGTGTAAGCAAAAATTGGTTTGTGACAAAAAATGTCTTTGAAGTCAGGTTCCATGGCCAACATTTGCCAGTGTTTATTGATGCACTTTTTATAGCGTTGACTCGTGGAAAATTTGGAAACTACTACCATCTTGTTGGATTTAGGTTTATCAATTTTGGTCAACAGTTCATTTCTGGTTGTTGAGGCAACTCGTGTCTTGGTTAGTTCTAAGATCTTAGTAGGGTAGCCACGGTTGGTAAACCGAGTCAACATGGTCTCCATCTGTTGTAAGTATCTTTCAGGGTTGGACACGATGCGTTTCACTCTCAGAAGCTGGGAGTACGGTAAATGATTCTTGAGTGTTTGTTGGTGTTCCGGCATGTTGACACTCCACTGATTACACGCGTCGCCGTTCTCAACGGCTCACGTAAGTTTGCTTTTCTTGCTTCAACCGGCATATGCTGTAATTACCAGCGTTTTTACTTTTTGTGCATGGTGTTCACCGTTGCATGAACAAATAGCGTACTTTTTATTGCACTTGCTAAGCGCCGTGGTATATTACTGTCCACACTATGCATGCCTAGACTTTCTATTTTCAGGTTGCACATAGACACGCTTTGTATATTCCCGCTTTGGGCTGACCAACTTATTCGACAACCTTGTTTTGATCAAGTTGAAGATTGTGTCATTTAAGCTTATCATTAAATACAAACACAATGAATTCCGGGATGTTTTGAACTTTTTGATATCCTTCTTCACCTACTATTGGTATTAGAATTGACTCACCCCACGGGGGGCTTCGCTGTGCTCAGAGGGACGCCCCTACATAGGTGGCGCATATTTCCATTGTTCCCTCTTAGACATGAGCCACCTACAAACAATACATAGTTGGGCTCAATCAGGGGTTCATCCTTAATATCAGGCCTTAATGCATACATCCATGACATCTAGGCAATCATGTTCAATTTTATCACAAGATTAATCATTTCTGGGAAATAAAGTCGAAGGATTAAGTTTGTGGCATCTCTTCAAAATTACATTATTGGAAGATAATATCGTTAATCGATTGTGGGTCACGTATTGAGTTTTCGTCCATGTCAGTAAAAGCTCCACATAGTATGAGACCATAATAGTTAAGGGGTAATCACTCTTTCCCAGACTAGTGCTTATTGCAGCAACCACTTTAAGGCAGCTGGGAAGACCTGATGACATGATCAAGTGTAGTAGAGAAGTAAGCTACAGGCTTTTGAGCATCTCCATGCATCTGTGTCAGCACTGAGAGAGCGCACCCTTCCCTTTCACTGCAAACTAGTGTAAATTATTTTGAATAATCAGGCATTCCTAGTGCCGGGGCATGGCACATTTTTTCTTTCTACTCTAGGAATAATTTTGTGCAATTGTTGTCACATGGAATCAGATCTGACACATCTGCGTGTCAACCTTAGTAAAGGTTTTGACATTAAGGAAAAGTCTGGTATTTACTGTCTACAGTAGCCAACCATTCCTAAAACATCCTGACTTCCTATTGAGTTTGTGGTGGGTTCATCTGTAAGATCGCTTCCACTCTCTTTGGTGACACCTTCCTAGCTACTTTCACAATGATGTGTCCCAGATGTTGAACTTCTTTCTGACAGTACTGCAGCTTCCCTGAAGACAGCTTGCAGCTTTTTTCACACCCCTTGAGCTGTCGGTGCATCACCTTTTTTGACGCACTGGTGGCGCAGCGTGCTAGCCCATATTTAGAAGACTAAGCAAAGCCACCCTGCATGGCTTTTCATGGCCTTGTAAGTAAGGCCTCTTTTCTCTCATCACTTTGGGTGTTGCTGTGGGTGTTTCCACACAACATCCATAGAGTCTGCTGCATTCCCAGATTTACAACGTTTCATTAACCTGCGAATGCATCAGAATCCTACGCCTCCCAGGGGAAGGGTAATGAGGCGCAATGAGGAGAAATAAAACGAGGAGAAATACTTTTATTTCTCCTAGTTTTTTACTCTTTCCATGTTTGCTGCATTTTGAAGCGGGCATAGAAAGAGGAAAACACCATCAATGATTGTTTTTGTGCAGGAAGATCTCCCTTCCTGCACAACAACAATTAGTCCTGGAACGCATGCACGCTTGTACCATGGTGCAGGAGTGCCTGCATTGGTGCATGGCAGCCAATTGTGTGCTAGTGCAGGGGAAAGCACAGGGATGCATCATAATGTTGTAAATATGACTCATCCCTGTGCTTTTAAAATGATGCAGCTCGGCACAGCAAAATGGCTTGCGGTGCCGTGCTGCATCATTTTGTTGTAAATGAGGCCCTTAGTGTCTATTCTAAGCCAGGTGATGCAATAAAGCAATGGTGTCTTGTTTACAAGCTTTATGTGTTTCTGATGCCACATGAAGATCATTTGTATATTGGACAAGTACTGAATTGTAAGGTATTTGTAATGTCTTCAGTCTTTTTAGAATCTGGTTGAAAATGGATGGACTAACTGTATACCCTTGTGGGACACAACACCATTCTAATATTTTCTGCTGGAACACGAATGAGAAGAGGTACTGACTTTCTTCATGCAATGACACTGAAAAGAAAGCCTGACACAAGTCAATGACTGTACACAATTCTGCTGTACACAGGGTTTGAAACAATATTGTGGCTGGATTCGGTACCATGGGACAGCGATCTCATTAATCTTCCTCAAATCCTGCACTATTCTATATTTCTCATTGGGCTTCTGCAATCCCATAATTGGAGAGTGAGTTACATGGACTTCGAATTAGTTCTCTCATAATTACTTTCTGCAACAAGTCTTCTGTCACGGGGGTTATTCCTGCAATTGTTTCTAGTGTCAAGTGATATGGGGGTGTTCTGGGATACACTGCATTAGCCTTTACAGTAATTCGGACTGGTTCTTCACCGTTAATAAGTCTGATGTATTTTCCTGTGAAATCCCAAACTTCTACATTTACTGTGTCTCTCGAATCATCAGGTAATTCTTCAACTGTTAATAAGGGAAACATTCCTATCTCTGTTTGTTGTCTAATCATTTTGAAATCCACATCCTCATCATGTGTTTGAAAGGCTACACCACCCGGTGTGCAGTAAATGAGTACATGGTGCAATTTAACTTGTACAGCAATTCTCTACCTAATAGATTTACAGGACTTGAATCACAAACAACAAATTGGTGTTTTTCTTCAAATGAACCTATTTTTACTGGCACTTTTTCTGAAACGGGATCCATAAATTGTTTATTTGTAACTCCTACAACTTGGATAGTTTTCCCTTAGAGAGGTGGGACTGGGCCTTCCACAGTTCTAACAATGGATCTGGTAGCTCCTGTATCAATTACAAATGATACAGAGTGACCATATACTTCAGCATCTAAATATGGGCCACTTTGGTCTACTTCTAAGACTACACCAAGTACGCAATCTTCCTCTCCTCTCAGGCAGCGTCACTGGGAAGCATTTGAAACTGAATCATCATTTTCAAAAAAGCGGTATTGTTGTAAAACATTCTAATTTGGATTTTGTAATTGTGGTATGGAATTTTGAAAGGGATTTGTGTTAATTTTTGGCATTTGATTTAAATTTAATTGAGGGTTTTCCATATTCTGGGAGTACATCTGAGCTGGTGCAACGGGCATCATCGGACCTGTCCGTGCATAGGCATTTGCATCTGCTGTGTAGGCACATTTTGCATTTGCATTCCTTTCAGCATCTGCACATTTCCAACAACATTAGCAGGAATATATATATGCTCCCTCTTCCAATGTCCAACTCTGTTCCAGATGGAACAGAGTTGGAGATGTGACAGGGAGTAGTCTTTTCCATAGCAGCAGCAATATCCGTTCTGGAACCTGTACCCACAGGAACACCTATACCCTGAGGCACATTAAACCCTCCTTGATTTCCCTGAAAAATGACCTGTGGAACTGTAACACCATGCATATTTCCTTGATTTCCTAAAAAAAGAAGGATCCTGAAAACCTTTTTGTGTCAACTTCGTCTGTGCTAACATGAATTTCTCCTTAATTTTCTTCTGTTTCATTTCTAACTTGTCACTCCAATATTTTGCATCTCTCAAAATTTCATCAAGCAATTTATTCTGCCAGCAGATCACGCTTTGAGTTATGTGCAAATGGATCCCCGATTTCAACCTTAAGTCAAATTGTGACACAAAAATCCCCATATCCTTTTCCTCAAGATATTCTCACCCACTGTGCTACTGAAACACCTGCAACATTCTTTCATAGTACTCATGAACAGTTTCTTTCGGCTCTTGAGTAGTTCTTTTAAATTTAAGCCAATCCAAATCAGGAAAGTAATCGCTGCCTCATATTTCTCCATCATTATAAGAGATGGTGCATTTGTCCTAGTATCTCTCATTGGTTTCTCTTTCGGCCATTGTACCGCAGTCTTACATTCATTACATTCAGCCCACAAATCAGCAGGTACGACAATGTCAAAGCTCGTATTGTATTCAAGTCTGTCCACAACACCTTTGAAATGTTTTTAAACCGCTCTACTTATGCATGCCGCTGCAATGGTTTGTTTCTCAGTTTCGGAAAATTGTTCATAAATGCTGCCAAATCACCTCAACTCGAAGGAACATGCACATATATCCCTCCCGCTATTTCTCTGAGTGGATAGGCTGCTGCTTCTCCCTCATTTACCTCATCCTGCTTCCCTACTACAGCAGTTTCTCTCTTTTTCTTTTCATGTTTCTTTACCCATTTGATTTCTAATTTTTCAGTCTCACTCCATTTGCGAATGCATTTAACGAATTCCATAATGTGTAAACGCATTCCTGAAATACGCATGTTCTCTATTGCTGTGTCATCTAATTGGACACTATAGGTTCTTTGCAGGTGCAAATGTTTGGTAAGATCAATCCCATATTTCTGAGCTATGTCAGTCAACCTGTCATGCAAAAAAACTGCTCTTCATGTAATCTCCTTGTACAGGTAGATTAATTCCTTTCTCTTATATTGTTCTATGTGCTCAAATTCCAAGCATCCCCTTATTATTTTCTCTAGTTCCACCTTCAATTTACAAATGTTTAAAGGCTTTTCTTTTTTAGTATCTGGTCTCTCTTTCATCTCTGCACCTTCCATCTTACTAATTACCACTGCTTCTTCTAAACCGGCTGGAATATATCCCTCCTCAGTAGAGCTTATGTCACTCAGAGCAATGGGGTTGTAAAAACTAATGTCCCTCCACCTATTAGCATTTACATAATTTATGGGGGCTTCCAAACAACAATCTGGGAATTTTGTGAAGTCAGAACAAACCCTGTTGTAGGTAATCCTCCAGCAGCATGTTGAATCTCTGGCCTTAAATCCACATTTGGAGGAGCATTTGCAATGACTCTGGGCAATGTCGGGGCATTCACAGTAGTTATTTGAGCTGTGCTATCCACTCCTGTTGCATTAGTCACAGTCAGAACTGTAACCTGCGGTCGAGTCGTGACTGGTGGAATAATTTGGAGTATTTGTACAGGTCAGTCAATCTGTGCTACACCTGGATCTACAGGACAGTTGCCACTGTTGCACTTGTACCAGCACTTGAGTCCTCTGATCAGTAGGGGTTGTATATGGTGGAGGTCTTGAAGTTCTGCTCTAAAACTTCATCACCTGAGTCCATATCTGTCTCATCCCCATCCTTTTTTTGGGGATATCTTTCATTTCGTCACTTAGTTGTTTCTGTGGTAAGAGCTGTATATAATTGAGTTCCATCTATTATAGCCTTTCTCTGTCTACACTGTCCTTCATGCCATTGAGCATCTGCATAATTTTGCACCACTCTTTTTGTCCTCTTCTGGTATTTTTACCTCTCTTTGTCCCTTGCAACTTTCTCCCATACACTCAGGGCTTCATATTGAGTAGGTCTAGGTGGTGGTTCCATTTCAGTAAAAATCTTCTTTCAAATTATCAAGAATTCTGGTATTAAATGTTCTGAATCTAGGAAAGCTCAATGCACCTTCTTTCTCAGTGATCTTACTCCATTGGCAAAGCCAAGAACCAGTGTATAGCCCATGTTCAGTTGTCATAATATATGCAGGTGTACCTTTGGGATGTGCCTCTTCACTGTTACGTACTAGAATTGTAACATCTCCCTTCACCAAATTCTTAATTTTTTAAAAACATTTCATAATTGCAATGTAAAATATTGGCTAACAGATTCAATTTAATAGCATCAAAGTTGATCCATTCGGACCAGAACGCTTTTCTTGCCGGACAGCAGTAAGGTACAAACACACATTATTTAGCCGAAGCACTGGATTATCTTTCAGTTAATAATGCATCAGCTATAATTTTTTTTAAATACAGGGCTGATACATAGGATGTATCAGAATGCAGAAGCAAATACCCTAGTTAACGCTACAGAGGTGGGAAAATGCAAGTTTATCATGGGAACCGGCAGGGATGCTCCGTATCACCAATTTCTTTTGCTTTTTTATTGAGCCATTGGCAATTGCGATTAGGGAGAGTGGCGACATCTGTCTTCTCTTGGCACAGATAAAACTATATGCCAATGATATTATGTTATTTCTCGATATTATTAAATGCTCACAGGATAAAGCTTTTGAGATTTTTGCACAGTATGAGAAATTGGGGGGCTATAAAATCAATAGAAAGAGAACTGAAATCATTTTATGTGGGTGTAATTCGGATATACTACATCCAGACATAGTCTCTTGTGTTAATGTGCAGCTGAAAAGGTATTTGGGCATTAGGTACTCTTCATGGATCTAGGATTTATCCTATCTCAATTTTGTCCCTCTGCTTTTAAAAATACAAGATATGTTTGCACCATGGAACTCACTTTCTTTAACCATCTTAGGGAGGGTCGCCTGATAAAAATATCGGGCCCGATTCACAAAGGTAAACTTACACTTTTGTGTACATTTACTACTTTTAGTATTCACAAAGGCAAACTTAGACCAAAAGTCTAACTTTACTATTTTCGGTATTCACAAAGGTAAATTACTACTAGTTAAGTTACACTTTTGGTCTATGTTTACCTTTGTGAATACCAAAAAGTAGTAAAGATAGACTTTTGGTCTAAGTTTAACTTTGTGAATACCAAACAGTAGTAAACTTACACAAAAGTGTAAGTTTACCTTTGTGAATAGGGCCTTCTCGATTTTCCCATTGTTTAATTCTCTTTTTTCCGACATCCAGTGTATTTTAACTACATCGTTTTTTAAGAAAGTGGAGTCTATGTTTACAACATTTATCTGGCAAAAAATTGCCAGAGCAGCACTAAGCACTTCATATAAAGAGTTGGAAAAAGGTGGTTTGGCGCTTCCCAATTTAGAGGATTACTATTTCGAGTATTTTGCACTGTATATGTCCAGGTTCAATGCAAATCTCAGCAATGTTATTTTTAAGAAC
Source organism: Calotriton arnoldi (assembly GCA_963921515.1). Classification (NCBI taxonomy): domain Eukaryota; kingdom Metazoa; phylum Chordata; class Amphibia; order Caudata; family Salamandridae; genus Calotriton; species Calotriton arnoldi. The sequence continues at coordinate 54,149 of CAWUFW010006028.1, read as the reverse complement.
GATTTTATGCACCTGATTTTTAAAAGTATGATATATGTGATGTGTTAAAATCATCAGTCACCCAAAACATTCTGTTGCAGTTTGAGGTGTTTTTTTAAAGCGCATAGATCTCTATAAGAGATACGCCATTCCCCATATTAATGCTGTCACGCCTTTGTCAGAACTAGTTATGGATTCTGGCGTTAATGTGGCACCTGATCTAGTGCAAAAATGGGTGAAAGTGTGGTTTAAGTAGGTAGCAGACTTTTTAAGCGGCGAGAGGTGGAAATGCATTTCTGAATTCCGTGAATTAGTTCAAGGTGACTTTCTGCTTCTTGGATCTTTTAAAATATTAGTTTAGTTTATAATTTATAAAGCGCCTGAATCAGCCCCAAGGGGTATCTCCACGCTAATGAACTGCTACCGTCGGCCAGAGAAAGGAATAGATTAAAACAATACTGTCTTGAGGAGCCTACGGAACTGCAGATGGTCAGAGCACTCCCGCAGATGGATAGGAAGTTGATTCCAAAAGGTAGGGGCTAAATGGAAGAAGGCTTTTGAATGGAGTATTTAGTAATTTAGAGTCTGGACAAATTAGATGCTGTCAAAAAGCGGTAACTGCTTCAGTCGAAGCTTCTGATCATGAGGGCCCGGATCTTTGCCAAAAAACAATCAAAAAATGGGAAAAATATGAAAGGTTGGAATTAACAAAAAAGATGTGGTTTGAAATTAATACACTAAATTTTAATGTTCTGAGAGGAGCCAATTGGCTAGAATGTTATTTTTTAGTGAGTGGCTTCTCTATAGAACTCCGCAGTTTCTTGCACAAGTCAACCCTGTGGCCCGCTATACAGGAATTCTGGCAGATTAAACTAGCTCCCAGTATTTGGTGGAAAGTCCTGCTACTAGTTTGGCCACCAAATTTGAAAAATGATTATATGTGGCAATGGCATTGGTCAGATCCTTATTACTGAAAAAGTGGGGGACACAGTTGAACCACACAATAGGGGAATGGATGCAAAAAATGAAGCATGTGAGAAATAAGGAATGGCTGTATGCAATGTGTATAGGGGGATTAAGACATTTTATAAACAATGGGCCTGATTCACAGAACTAACTTACGTCAAAAACGTAAAGTTAGTACTTTTTGGTATTCACAGAATACACTTACTCATTTTGGTATTCACAGAATGAACTTACTCATTTCGGTATTCACAGAAGTTAGTAGTCCTAACTTTAGGACTCCTAAATGCCTTCTGTGAATACCGAAAGTCTTAAAGTTAGGATTTTCTCAGTTTAGGAGTAGTAAAGTTAGGACTCCTAACTTTATGACTCCTAAATGCCTTCTGTGAATACCGAAAGTCTTAAAGTTAGGATTTTTCTCAGTTTAGGAGTAGTAAAGTTAGGAGTCCTAACTTTACTACTCCTAAACTGAGAAAAATCCTAACTTTAAGACTTTCGGTATTCACAGAAGGCATTTAGGAGTCCTAAAGTTAGGAGTCCTAACTTTACTACTCCTAAACTGAGAAAAATCCTAACTTTAAGACTTTCGCTATTCACAGAAGGCATTTAGGAGTCCTAAAGTTAGGAGTCCTAACTTACTACTCCTAAACTGAGAAAAATCCTAACTTTAAGACTTTCGGTATTCACAGAAGGCATTTAGGAGTCCTAAAGTTAGGACTACTAACTTCTGTGAATACCGAAATGAGTAAGTGTATTCTGTGAATACCAAAAAGTACTAACTTTACGTTTTTGATGTAAGTTAGTTCTGTGAATCAGGCCCTATGGGTGCGGTTTATGGAAGAAGCCTCGGGGTATATTGAAAGGGAGCTGTCTAGACCCATCGTTTGTATTAATGTCACTCGCAGTTTTAATGCAGTTTTGTTCCTGGATTAATTCTGTGATGAAATGTGTTTTGTATATGTATTTATTGTTGGTGTATGAATATCATTAACTGATGTATTTAATCACAATTTTAAATCTCAATTAAAAAAAACAAAAATAATTCAATGTAATGAGAAACAAGTCAATCTTCAACTAAATGTTATTATTCTGTTCCGTATAGGTAAAATCTCAATAAACCAATTCAATTACTGCTATTAATTTCTCAGGTTTTCATTAACAAATCCAAACACATTATTCATTTTTTATGATCCAATCCCAGCGTGGCACTTCGACAATACCAACCAATCCCAGTGCATGAACACACCAACCAACCAATACCAACACGAAACAATATGACACACAACCTCACTCCTTGCAGCAGTTCACCCTCCTTTACAATTTCTCTCTCATTTACACAACAGCAACAAAAAAATCTTAAAACATCTTATTTGCTCTACAGAAAGAAATAACATTATTATAAGTACTCAAGAGTATTTTTCACAACCGCAAGTGAAATCTCGACCAGCGTGAAATCACCCAAATCATTGCAATTAGGTTCCAATAACATTGGTCAATGTTAATCAATCACAACAATGCTTAGTATCTCAATGTCAATGGTATAGGTGATGGTATCTCACACATTACACCTCCAAACCTGCAAACAAGTCTTCTATTTTATTTTTATCTCTGTATAAGTGTATCCCAGGATCTTTTGACTACAGGGAGTCTGAAATCTTCATTCTCTTTCGTCAACAACTTATCAATACTTTCCTTCCCTTATCATTCAAACTCAAAAACACTTCTATCTAAGCCAAAACACAATCACAATAAGCAACACAAAACCCTATTAATACTAACACTGTTAAACAGCAACCACCTTTTAGCACCGCTTGTCAGATCTTCAAGTTCTCGACAATGGATTCAGGAATCGAGATTTTTATTCTAACTTGGGTATTAGTTTATGAGTATTGTTTACTGCTCCATTCAGGGTGTGAACTGTCCTCTGCCACCATAAACTGCTAGAGCAGAAAATTATCTAATTTTAGTCAGTACAACTCGCGACTTACAATAGGTAGCTACTCCGCACTAGATTCTTCTTCAGGCGAATTGATCTTTGCCACTGTTTTAGAATTAAGCCTGGGCAAAAAAACTCCGCCACGTTACACAAAGCTCCACGAGCAGCGGAGTTCACCGCCCAGACTTATTTAGAATGGAGATAAAATCGAAAACATCACAATTATCATCAACATTGCAGTCATTTATTTTCAGTCAATGATGAGAGTTTAGGATCTGTTCAAAAACCTTTATTTCTTGTTAAGAAATTAGGATCTTGTTTTTTTTCAATTCTTAAATCAAGTAAATCCCTTTACAGGAATATCAAGAAAATCATGGTTAGAGGCAACAAGAAAATAACAGTGTATTCCATAAAGGAATTTATCCCTATTCTATGCTAAAAGGATACTAACCTAAAAGTTCTTCGGAAAAGAGCAAGATTTAGGAGCATTGAATTTGAATCAAAATTAAGTCTAACTCCACATAAAGAGTAGTTCCTGAAACTCAACTGAATCTCATCCTTCCAGTCAGCATCTGTAAACAGTCACAGTAGCAAATGAGCAAATAAATCATGCTAAAAAAAATAGTCACAGCAGTAGCCGTAACCGTCAGGGCAAAAAGGAACAGTAGTCACCTTCAATATGTCGGGCAACAGCAATCACCGTCTGCAGTAGCTCACAGCAAATATGGCAAAAGGGAGAATAGCACGGTCAAGTGTTTGGGGAAAGAATGGTCACTGAAGAATGGCAGAATGGCTCTGTCTAGCTAGGTACATATACTATTTTAAAACACCAAATAATATGTATCAATACATTTCAGAGTGAGATAATCTCGAGCCAATGAGAAAGAATCATCCAATTGTCTGCAGCTTTTTCCTTCGTTCCCACCGCAAACATGTGAAGTCGACAAGGTACTATCTAAAAGTATCAATTAGTTGCTAAACATTCATATACTTGTTACATTCGTCTTGGATTCCAAAGAGAACTTTAGCACAGTCTAAACTGTTAGCTATTCAGTGTTCCACTGCGTAACAATGAACTACTCAAAAGATGTGGCTTACCGGCTAGAGCAGCCCACTTTGAAGCTGGGGAACCAAGTTCAAGTCTGGCAGGAGGCTCAAACATCCTGTGATTCTGGGTAAATTACTTAATCTCCCAGTGCCTAGAAATGAATATGTCTGTCTGTAATGCAAGTGGTGCTCATGTAAAGCACTCTGATGCCTTTGGGTCGAGTTCGCACTATATAAAATTGCAACAAAAGAAAAAAACAAAAACATTTTTTGTGCATTGTCTTGGTTAAGTCATGAGATTCACATCTTTATACAAGCATTATTGTTTAAGTATACTGTTCACCATTTAACATTGTGAGTATATGGTAGTTAGAAAACTAAATACTATGAGAACATGTAGCTTAGGAAAGAAAAAATAAATTTTAAATACAGCACATTCTACAGTGATGACAAGTTTAAGCAAGTCAAGTTTGAGTCAGCTATCGAATGCAATTGCATGGTTCAGCATTTCCTAAAAACATTTATTTTTTAACCCCTTGTGTGCGTCGGACGCGCGGGAGCCGTCCGACGCATAAGTGGTCATGTGCGTCGGACGGCTCCCGCGCGTCCGACCCCATGACACAGGGAATCCCTCTGGTGCGGGCATCAGAGGGATTCCTTTTACCCCCCAACAGCCTCGGGAGCTGGGGAAGAGCTTCCCCAGCTTCCGAGACCCCCCCTGGTTTCCCTGAAATGACAATCTGCGCGCATGTCGCGCTGACATCATTTCAGTGAAACCGAAACTGAAATGAGCCAAGAGGCTCATTTCAGTTTCGCTTTCTACGTGCTCAGGGGGCTCAGCCCCCTGAGCACGTAGAAAGACGCGAGAGGTATCATTGGAAAGGGGAGAATCTCCCCTTTTCAATGGTACCCCTCCCCAGTGGATCCCTGCTTGGGGATCGCCCCAGGAGGGCGATCCCCAAGCAGGGATCCACCCACTAGGCACTAGGGAGGGGGGAGCGGCCCCTTGGGCAAGGGTCTTTCCTCCCCCCAAAAAATTGGCCAAATTTAGTCTTTCTGCCCCCCTGAGGGGCATATGGGGGCGGTAGCCCCCAATCTGCCTCCACGGGGATCAGAAAGCGCACTAGATGCCAGAGATTTTTTTGGGGGCAATTTTAGTTAGGGTGGGAGCTGCCCAAAGCGGGCATGCCAATGCCCCCACCCCGCCACCAAAATTACAGCCTTTCTGCCCCCCGGGTGGCAAAAAGCCCACTAGAAGCCAGGGATTTTTTTGGGGACAATTTCAATTAGGGTGGGGGCTGCCCAAAACGGGCATGCCAATGCCCCCACCCATGGAACAATTACAGTCTTGCTGCCCCCCCGGGGGGCGCAGAAAGCCCACTAGAAACCAGGGATTTTTTTTGCCAATTTCAATTAGGGGTGGGGGCTGCCCAAAACGGGCATGCCAATGCCCCCACCCCCACAAAAATTACAGCTTTTCTGACTCCGCTGGCGGGCAGATGGGGGCAATAGCCCCCAATCTGCCCCCCTGGGGGGGGCAAAAAGCCCACTAGACACCAGGGATTTTTTTTGCCAATTTGAATCAGGGGTGGGGGCTGCCCAAAACAGGCATGCCAATGCCCCCACCCTCCGCCCGCAAAAATTCCAGTTTTTCTGCCCCCCCTAGGGGGCATATGGGGGCAGTATCCCCCATATCTATGTGAATCTATGTGGATCCACAAATTTCCTACCACCCAGCGTTCCCCCAGGTCTCCCGATAAAAATGGTACCTCACTCGCGTGGGTGGGTCAAGTACCCGCGACAGGCAAGGGCCCAAAACGTATTGAGGAGACATCAAAATGACCTATCACAAAACAACCTGGTTTTGCAAGGGGAGTCACCTGGGTTTTTGGCCCCGGGCTCGGTGGCCATCTTGGGAAACTACCAAACCCACACATTTATGAAAACTAGACACCTGGGGGAGTCCAGCGAGGTATGGCTTGCGTGGGTCCCCCAACATTTCCCTACCCAGAATCCCCTGCAAACCTCAAATTTAGCTGAAAAAATCACTTTTTTCTCAAATTTCTGTCTGGGAAAGTTCTGGAATCTACGTGGATCCAAAAATTTCCTACCACCCAGCGTTCCCCAGGTCTCCAGATAAAAATGATACCTCACTCGTGTGGGTGGGTCAAGTACCCGCGACAGGCAAGGGCCCACAACGTATTGAGGAGACATCAAAATGACCTTTCACAAAACAACCTGGTTTTGCAAGGGGAGTCACCTGGGTTTTTGGCCTTGGGCTCGGCGGCCATCTTGGGAAACTACCAAACCCACACATTTCTGAAAACTAGACACCCTGGGGAGTCCAGCGAGGTATGGCTTCCGTGGGTCCCCCAACGTTTTCCTACCCAGACTCCCCTGCAAACCTCAAATTTAGCTGAAAAAATCACTTTTTTCTCAAATTTCTGTCTCGGAAAGTTCTGGAATCTACGTGGATCCACAAATTTCCTACCACCCAGCGTTCCCCCAGGTCTCCCAATAAAAATGATACCTCACTCGCGTGGGTGGGTCAAGTACCCGCGACAGGCAAGGGCTCAAAACGTATTGAGGAGACATCAAAATGACCTATCACAAAACAACCTGGTTTTGCAAGGGGGATCACCTGGGTTTTTGGCCCCGGGCTCGGCGGCGATCTTGGGAAACTACCAAACCCACACATTTCTGAAAACTAGACAACCGGGGAGTCCAGCGATGTATGGCTTGCGTGGATCCCCCAATGTTTCCCTACCCAGAATGCCCTGCAAACCTCAAATTCAGCTGAAGAAAACACATTTTCCACATATTTTTGGGTGGAATCACCGTGCCGGCACAAATGTCCTACCCCACAGCGTTCCTCTCAGTCTCCCGAGTAAAATGATACCTCACTTGTGTGGGTGGGGCAAGGGCCTGTGACTGGCAAGACCCCAAAACATAGGGATTTAGGGTATAGCACCAACAATTCTCAGCGCTACATTTGTTTTAAAATACGTTTTTAGCCAATTCTGCATTGGACACCCACACAAGTGAGGTATCATTTTAGTCGGGAGACTGAGAGGAATGCTGTGGGGTGGGACATTTGTGCCGGCACTGTGATGCCACCCAAAAATATGTGGAAAATGTGTTGTTTCAGCTATATTTGAGGTTTGCAGGGGATTCTGGGTAGGGAAACGTTGGGGGATCCACGCAAGCCATACCTCATTGGACTCCCCAGGGTGTCTAGATTTCAGAAATGTATGGGTTTGGTAGGTTTCCCTAGATGGCAGCGAGCCCGGGGCCAAAAAACCAGGTGCCCCCCCGAAAACCAGGTAGTTTTGTTATAGGTAATTTTGAAGTCTCCACAGTACAATTTGGGCCATTTCCTGTTGAAGCCACTATGCCTACCCACACATGTGAGGTACCATTTTTATCGCAAGACCTGGGGGAACGCTGGGTAGTAGGACATTTGTGTCAGCCCAGAGATCCTAGAACTTTCTCACACAAAAATATGAGAAAAAATAGATTTTTCAACAAAATTTGAGGTTTGCAGGGGATTCTGGGTAGGGAAATGTTGGGGGACCTACACAAGCCATACCTTGCTGGACTCCCCCGGGTGTCTTGTTTTCATAAATGTGTGGGTTTGGTAGGTTTCCCTATATGGCCGCCGAGCCTGGGGCCAAAAACTCATGGGACCCCCCTTGCAAAACCAGGTTGTTTTGTGATAGGTAATTTTGATGTCGCCTCAATAGGTTTTGAGCCCTTGCCTGTCGCGGGTACTTGACCCACCCACGCGAGTGAGGTACCATTTTTATGGAGAGACCTGGGGGAACGCTGGGTGGTAGGAAATTTGTGGATCCACGCAGATTCCAGAACTTTCCCAAACAGAAATTTGAGAAAAAAGTGATTTTTTCAGCTAAATTTGAGGTTTGCAAGGGATTCTGGGTAGGGAAATGTTGGGGGACCCACGCAAGCCATACCTTGATGGACTCCCCCGGGTGTCTAGTTTTCAGAAATATGTGGGTTTGGTAGGTTTCCCTAGATGGCCGCTGACCCCGGGGCCAAAAACTCATGGGACTCACCTTGTAAAACCAGGTTGTTTTGTGATAGGTAATTTTGATGTCGCCTCAATAGGTTTTGGGCCCTTGCCTTTTCGCGGGTACTTGACCCACCCACACAAGTGAGGTACCATTTTTCTCGGAAGACTTTGGGGAATGCGGGGTGGGTGGAATTTTGTGGATCCACACAGATTCCAGAACTTTCCACCACAGAAATGTGAGCAAAATTTTTTTTTGTGTGCAAATTTTGAGGTTTGCAAGGGATTCTGGGTAACAGAACCTGGTGAGAGCCAGACAAGTCACCCCATCCTTGATTCCCCTGGGTGTCTAGTTTTCAAAAATGTATAGGTTTGCTAGTTTTCCCAATGTGCCGACAGAGCTAGGGTTCAAAATCTACAGCTAGGCACTTTGCAAAAAAAGGGTCAGTTTTCACTGTGAAAATGTGGTGTGTCCACATTGCGTTTTGGGCCGTTTCCTGTTGCGGGCACTAGGCCTGCCCACACAAGTGAGGTACCATTTTCTCGGAGGAATTTGGGGAATGCGGAGGGGGTAGAATTTTGTGGATACACGCAGATTCCAGAACTTTCCACCACAGAAATGTGAGGAAAATGTGTTTTTTGGGACAAATTTTGAGGTTTGCAAGGGATTCTGGGTAACAGAACCTGATGAGAGCCAGTCAAGTCACCCCATCCTGGATTCTCCTGGGTGTCTAGTTTTCAAAAATGTATAGGTTTGCTAGGTTTCCCTAGGTGCCGGCAGAGCTACGGTTCAAAATCTACAGCTAGGCACTTTGCAAAAAAAGGGTCCGTTTTCACTGTGAAAATGTGGTGTGTCCACATTGCGTTTTGGGCCGTTTTTCTGTTGCGGGCACTAGACCTACCCACACAAGTGAGGTACCATTTTTCTCAGAAGTCTTTCGGGAATGCGGGGTGGGTGGAATTTTGTGGATCCACGCAGATTCCAGAACTTTCCACCACAGAAATGTGAGGAAAATGTGTTTTTTGGGACAAATTTTGAGGTTTGCAAGGGACTCTGGGTAACAGAACCTGGTGAGAGCCAGACAACTCACCCCATCCTGTATTTCCCTTGGGTGTCTAGTTTTCAAAAATTTATAGGTTTGCTAGGTTTCCTTAGGTGCCGGCAGAGCTAGGGTTCTTTGCAAAAAAAGGGTCAGTTTGCACTGTGAAAATGTGGTGTGTCCACGTTGCGTTTTGGGCCGTTTCCTATCGCGGGCACTAGGCCTACCCACACAAGTAAGGTACCATTTTTCTCGGAAGACTTTGGGGAATGCGGGGTGGGTGAATTTTGTGGATCCACGCAGATTCCATAACTTTCCACCACAGAAATGTGAGGAAAATGTGTTTTTTTTGACAAATGTTTAGGTTTGCAAGGGATTCTGGGTAACAGAACCTGGTGAGAGCCAGTCAAGTCACCCTATCCTGGATTCCCCTGGGTGTCTAGTTTTCAAAAATGTATAGGTTTGCTAGGTTTCCCTAGGTGCTGGCAGAGTTAGGGTTCAAAATCTACAGCTAGGCACTTTGCAAAAAAAGGGTCCGTTTTCACTGTGAAAATGTGGTGTGTCCACGTTGCGTTTTGGGCCGTTTCCTGTCGCGGGCACTAGGCCTACCCACAGAAGTGAGGTACCATTTTTCTCGGAAGACTATGGGGAACGCAGGGTGGGTGGAATTCTGTGGATCCACGCAGATTCCAGAACTTTCCACCACAGAAATGTGAGGAAAATGTGGTTTTTTGACAAATGTTTAGGTTTGCAAGGGATTCTGGGTAACAGAACCTGGTGAGAGCCAGTCAAGTCACCCCATCCTGGATTCCCCTGCGTGTTAGTTTTCAAAAATGTATAGGTTTGCTAGGTTTCCCTAGGTGCCGGCAGAGCTAGGGTTCAAAATCTACAGCTAGGCACTTTGCAAAAAATGGGTCCGTTTTCACTGTGAAAATGTGGTGTGTCCACGTTGCGTTTTGGGCTGTTTCCTGTCACGTGCACAAGGCCTACCTACACAAGTGAGGTACCATTTTTCTCAGAAGACTTTGGGGAACGCGGGGTGGGTGGAATTTTGTGGATCCATGCAGATTCCAAAACTTTCCACCACCGAAATGTGAGGAAAATCTGTTTTTTTTTTTACAGATTTTTAAGTTTGCAAGGGATTCTGGGTAATAGAACCTGGTGAGAGCCAGTCAAGTCACCCCATCCTGGATTCCCCTGGGCGTCTAGTTTTAAAAAATGTATAGGTTTGCTAGGTTTCCCTAGGTGCCGGCAGAGCTAGGGCTCAAAATCTACAGTTAGGCACTTTGCAAAAAAAGGGTCAGTTTTCACTGTAAAAATAAAGTGTGTCCACGTTGCGTTTTGAGCCGTTTCCTGTTGTGGGCACGAGGCCTACCCACACAAGTGAGGTACCATTTTTATCGGGAGACTTAGGGTAACACAGAATTGTAGAGCAACTGTTATTACCTATTGACTTTCGATGCATTTCTGCCTTCCAAATGAAAGACAATGTGTAAAAAGAAGTCATTTTGAAAAATGACCTATAATTCTCATGCTAGTATGGGTACTCACAATTTCGGAAATGTGCAAATATCTACTGTTTCTAAACTCTATATTTTGTTCCAATTTCAGAAATACATAGGTGTCTTTTATACCGATTTTTCCATGTATATATTTTCCCAAATTAATTGCTATATACCCGGTACATAATAAAAAACCATTGCAAGACACTGCTCAGTTATTGGCTCTGGGTTCGTCTGGTTCTTGGTGAACCTACAAGTCCTATATATCCCCACAACCAGAAAGGTCGAGCGGATGTAACGGTATATTGCTTTCAAACAGCTGTCATAATTAGAAGAAGTTACAGGTGAAAACGTTGACACAAATGGCTGTTTTTTTCAACTAATTTTCAATTTTTCCTATATTCAACTGTTTGTTTCTATATAGAAACCTTGAAGGATATACACAAATGACCCCTTGCTGAATTCAGAATTTTGCCTACTTTTCTAAAATGTATAGCTTTCCAGGATCCATTATTGCTTTCCTACCCATTTCTACCATTAACTAGAAGGAGGTTGAAAGCACAAAAAATAGCAAAATTAGGCTATGGCCCAGAAAAATGCCAAAACGGTGTAAAGGTTTTTGGTTTTCTGACAAAAGTCTGCTTGTCCCTGAAAGCTGGGAAAATGGTGATTTCAGCACCACAACCCCTTTGTTGATATCATTTTCAGGGAAAAAACCAGACGCTTTCATCTGTAGCCCTTTTTTCCCATTTTTCAAAAACCCCCAAAATTTAGCTATATTTTGGCTAATTTCTGGGTCCCCTACAGGGGAATCCACAAACCCTGGGTACCTTTAGAATCCCCATGATGTTGGAAGAAAAGGACGCAAATTTGGCATGGATACCTTATGTGGTCAAAAAGTTACAGGGGCCTAAGCGCGAACTACCCCAAATAGCCAAAAAACGGCTTAGCACGGGGGGGGGGGGAAGGCCTAGCAGCGAAGGGGTTAAAGGGAAAAAATTAAAGAAAGATAGGTAGCCTAGTCGGGGCTAGCAATTAGAATAGGTTAGAAATGAGTGTATTTGTTTTTATGTTACACTGCTTGTCGTTCTTCAGGGTGTGTCAGACGAGTGGTTGTAGAAACATTATGCTGGTTTGCAAACCTTTATTCTAAATGCAGTGGCATATGAGCTAACTGGGACCGGCCCCATGCAAAAAGGCTATAGCAGCAGTCACATATTTATTTTATTGAGGCATTTTATGATGCGCTCAGGCAACTAAAAAGTGCTGCAGAGCGTGGGTACATCATGGCAACATGGAGAGGGGCAAATCGTGGTGAGAGTCGTTTTGAATCATATCCTTAGAGATGGAAGTTCTGCAAATTTGATCAAAAACCTTAAAAACTCTTAAGAAAAAACCTTGGTTCGACCCTCCTTCTAATGACCTGCAATGTTGCTTGTCCAATAAAAGCAGGGTGAGCAAGAGAGAGGTGTTTGTTTCATCGCTCTTCCATGCTGCATGGCCTGTGATGCCACAATGTGTGTCTAGTGTGCATCATTACATGTGCTAATTACAAGGTGCAGGAGGGAGCTGTTATGTTTAGCCCCCTTCACCCTACTGCCATTTGATATTAGGATGGCACGAGGTGAGGGTCTATCGTCAAACCACCCTCTAGTGCCATGTATTTCATGCTAGCACTTCGATGCGGAAAAAGGAATTGTAAAAGTGGTGGCAGAGAGAATGCAGCTTTTAAAAAGAAATCAGCATTTTACTTGGGCACCAGACATCCCCCTTCCCAGTTCACTCATGCTTCAATTTGTGGTGCTATTTTTCTGGTATTGCAACTGGGCAATGGTACTTCTCAGACAAGCACATCTTGTGCCTGCCACAAAAAAACTACAGATTTTGCTTTTTGGGCTACAAATTATGATTGAAAACTAGAGATTGTGACTGGATCACGATGTCCAAGGGAGTCAGATTTGGAGTCATTGTAGGGCTTGGGGAGTGCAAGCAGCTTAAAGCCTCTATCATATTAAGACATCCCTGCTGGATCAGAAGGCTTATTTCTCAAACTGGCTTCCAGTTTCATGGCGTGAGCTGCTTCTGTGAAAAAATAAACTTAACAGCAGGTCCACATGACATGGAGTATGAAGGTTATGACAGCAATTGTTTTCAAAGATGTACTTGCAAACAGTGGCTTATGTTTAGAAATTTTAAAAAGAAATAATATCTCTGATGAACTGGAAGTTTTCCCCAGCACCTCAGAACATTTTTCCTATCGGGAAACGCTATGGTGTACCAGATACAGCTGGAAAAGAAAAAATTGGCAGACATGGAGATGGAAGACCTGCCTTGACTTTTCAGTGTAATTCCTACAAGTTGCACCTAGGTTGTTAGGGTTTTCCTAATGGTGGCTCACCGGAGAGGAAAAAAGATACCCCCTTAACTCAATATGAGGCAGAGGATAGGAGCAATGGGTGGACAGGGCTGTCCATAATTTTGGAAGCTATCTCCATCTTTAAATCTGGCATTAGGTGTGAATAAGTTGCTTTTTGGAGTGGACCACCTAATCTTGTGTATTAACTTCCATAAGACACTGAGACAGTCAGGCTTTTCATTCAGAGGGACAACCGAGAACTATCAAAGATGAGAGTTCTGATACTCTCTGCTAACTATGCCTATAGGTACTTTGTGATGGAAAAATTTACTTATGTGCCTCCATGACTCTAAGAGTAGAAGTCGATAAAGCTCAAGGTATGTGAGTTTAAGTACAATAAAACACATGTAATACAGTTGCTATAAAAATATTAATATGCAGTCGGAATTGAAAGTTGAGGAAGACACATCTTGTTTTCATAGTTCCTCTGTTTTATTACCTAAATAGCTTCTATTTCTGACCCCTTGGCTTTAAGGTATATCTAACCAGCACTAACCAGTCCTCCAATTTATGCGCCATTCACTCAACATGGTAACAATCAACTTAGTTGCATATTCAACTTTTTCCTAGGACAGACATAATTGCACCCTAGGCCTGGGATAAAGTTAAATTACGTTTCAAAAAAGGAAACCCTTTCAAAGGGGAAAGGGGTTCGTGGGGGGACAAGGAGCGTGATAAAGAGGTCCAGAAGCCCGTGCTCCCAAGGATCAATTCAAAAGATAATCAAAGGGCTTGTGTTCCTTAGTAAAGTAGAAGAGTGAAGGGGGCACAGATTCTCACAACTGTAGAGTGTTCCTATGTCGTGGTAACAGGAGTGGACAGTTAGCACGACTGTTCATGTTGCCCTCACAGTCCACATCCCCTAGAGGATGTCATGCTTCATCATCGGGCATTGCTCTTCGTTGGGCCGGCGCTGCAATGCCCAATGGGTCCCCCGAAGGGTCGCTTTTTCAGAGATCTTTTGTAGGGTTGCCGTATGGATGAATGCAAGTGAGGGGGGTTATTTCTAAAGTTTGGTGTTGTTTGTGAGGTTAAAACTGGTGAGGGGATTTCCTAGTATTACTCTTTATTAATAGGAATACCCTTCCAGAGATAAAAAGCCTAATAAGGGCTGTGGCTACCTTGGGTTTTAGTAGGTAACCCGGTAGTCAATCAGGTGTGGAGACAGGGAAGGAAAGTTGTGCTTCCTGTCTGGAGAGGCAGACCTAGTGGTGGTCACTCCTCAAAAAAGATTGTGTTGTCAACATGTTTCACTCCTATTTTGATCTTAGGGATCGGGGCGCTTCATCAGGACAAAAAAACAAATATAGTGGAAATACTACCCAACACAGAGCGGTGCCAAATCGTGCTACCTACTGGGTGTGTATCATGTTGATCCAAAACGACCTATAGTTCAGTGCTAAGTTGTGTCATCGGATTGGCGCGGAGGCGCCGCGTAGTATGCGTGCTGCATTTCGCTTTGGCGGCCAAGTCAGCATCACCTACCCTCATCCAAGTCTCCGGAATCAACTCCTGTCGATGCCAACTTGGCCGAAACGCGTTTGTCAGCAATGGTGATGGAATAAAGTAACTTCGTACCAGACTCCTGAGTGCGCTATTGACTTTGTGATGGCAAAGGTTTTTCATTTATAAAATAAATATATATATATGTTATGTGCAGGAGAGGAGGTGTGCACCGTACAGGGAAACTCTACTGGCATTGGTTGATTTAGAGTATTCTCGTATTGGGATAGACTATATATTATAACCACCAAGCATGTCCGCCGACACGCTCAAAAGTAGAGAATCAGCGGCAGAGGAAATATTCTATGAGGACCCAGTAACAACACAGAGCGCAACTAGGGATGCAGATGGGGAAAACAATGGAAGAATTAAGGGACTAAAGGAAAATTATCGGACCCTTGAAAAGTTGAAGCGGCAGGAACAATCGAAGTGGTGGGAGGCTCGATCGTTACAGAGGAACCTGGATGTGGGGAGAATTCCCAGGGGCCTCCGTATAATGATCGCCCCCAGTTATGAAACACCGAACCCACTGATGATGGCCGAGTGGGCGCAATGCAACCTTGAATCCTCACGCAGGCTAGTAGTGATACTAGTCAAGTATGCGGAGATTGATAGAACTGATCTTCAAAACAAAATTGAAATATTGGAGCACGAGATTCAACAGCAAGGGGATCCTCAAAGTAGACAGAAATTACATGAGGAAATGACAAATAGACTCAACAAAGAAGAAGACAAAATAAAAATGAGAAAAACATATAAATTTAGGCGTGATAGAGATGACTACGCCAATGGACAAGTATTCACTTTTGCGCGGAGATATGATTCACTTAGAACAGCTACAGCCAATCAACGATTACAGGGTGCAAATACTAAGGAAAGAAATCAACACCAAATGGAATCTGTGTCAATGTCAGATTTAAGCTCTGCACCCGACAGTGAATCAGAAACCGAAACAGCAAGGAGGAGACAAGAACACAGTGCTATAAGATTAACGTTGGGGGAAGAGCTGGACATTTTAAAAAGAAGTCGACAAGAAACACTGCGACCCCGAAACAAGGGACCTGCGGCAGCAGGGACACCAAGAGGAGAAGGGGGAGAAGACAAGCCCAGAGAAAAGGAGAGAACAAGAAGAGGGGGCGAGGTCGAGGGAATCGCAGATAGAAGATGCTCATCAAGAAAGTATCACTACAACAGATCCCAATACCACTTTACACAACACTATTATAGATCTGGCTAATATTAATTTGACTAAAGCAGAGCAGCAATTATTGTCATTAGGTTTATCCTATTGCCCGGAATCCAACTTTGACTATACACAAACCAGGGCTGACATATACAAATTTATTAGAAAATTAAAGCTTGCGAAATTCCATCTACTTAAAACAGCTAAGGATAAGTCAGACCACATTGAGACATCTAGTAGTGAGACAGAACCCATAGGCCTAACGGTCTCGGATTTAAGCCTATTACAGGACATGCATGAACTACAATTGGGACGAAGAAATTCAGTTCTCAGTTCTGATACTGGAGCATCGCAAGATGTCAATGGCCATGAACAAGAAATTCTACCAACAACAACCGCCAAACCCAGCACTCCCTTCAAAGTCAAGTCAAAATTTGTACCTATCATGCCTCGAGATTCTTTGGATATTTTTAGTGACCAATTGGTGGCCCAGATCAAAAGGTTGAATCATTCAATGAATAGATCCAAAACTAATTTAACCCATCAAGAAAGAAGTTACCAGTTACTGATAAACAAATTGAGTAAAGATAAAAAAGTGGTCATAAGAAACGCAGACAAGGGAGGAAATATAGTACTCTGGCACTTGGACCAATATCTGGAAGAAGCTTACAATCAGTTAAATGATCAAGAATGTTATCGGAAAAGTTCCATGTTTAAATATAGACAAACTCAGGAACAATTTTTCTCTCAACTCCTTGCGTGGAAAAGCTTGGGTCTAATCGATTGGGACGAATATACATTTTTAAAGAAAGAGCACCCGACCACACCGGTCATATATTTTGTCCCAAAAATACACAAAAACATAGACAGACTGCCTGGTAGACCCATTATAGCGGCATGCAATGGACCATTAGAAAATATGTCCCGGTACATAGATTATTTCTTACAGGAGCACGTTGTGCATTTAAAATCGTATGTGCAAGACACCAGTGACTTCTTGAGAAAAGTTAAAGATATAGAATGGAATGTGAATTATTTACTCATAGCCCTAGATGTTTCGTCCCTTTATACGTGTATTAGAAATAGGGACGGAGTCAGGGCTGTGGAATATTTCCTCTCTAATAGACCCATACGATATGCACAACATAACAAAATGCTTTTAAATATGTTACTATTCTGTTTGGAAAACAATCTTTTAACTTTTAATAATCAAATGTACCAACAAACCCAAGGAGTTGCTATGGGGGCCAGCTTCTCCCCCAGTTATGCCTGTTTATTTATGGGATGGTGGGAGGAGTTGGTCCTCATGAGAAAACATGAACAAATATTCATAACTCAGATCATAAGCTGGTTAAGATTCATAGACGATTTGTTTATTATATGGAATGGAACCCAACAAAGTGCTATGGATTTTATAGACCAATTGAATATGAATGATGTTAATCTTAAATTTACATACTCTATGAGCAATACAGAAGTTAAATTTTTAGATGTGCAAATCAAAATTGTGAATAACTGTCTTACGACCACACTATTTAGGAAACCTACGGCAGGCAACACGTTATAACATGCATCCAGTGCACATCCTATTCACCTTATTAATAGCATCTCATACGGTGAAATGCTACGCATACGACGCATATGTAGCGATGAGGATGATGCAGACACCATACAAGCACAATGTCGTAACCGCTTCTTAGCAAGGGGATATAAAACCAAGGTAATTGAAGCAGCTATAACTAAATCAAAGCAAAAGGCGAGGTTAGACCTGCTACAATACAAGAATAAGTCTGATGATAACAGTAATACAGTGGAACCGATCAGACTTATATTAGGTTTCTGTAAACAGGAAAAACAACTCAGAAATATTATTAGACGCAATTGGCCAATCGTGCGTGATGACCCTATTATAGGCAAACTACTACCTAATAATCCTTCCATTACTTTCAGAAAAACTACCAGTATGGGAAATGCATTGGTAAGAAGCAGCCCAGAAGATCAGGGTAGAACTACATGGTTGTCAGCAAGGAAAGGATTTTTAGATGCACAACATGTAAAGCATGCCAGCAGGGTGTTAAAACTAGCACTTACCGCACTGCATTTGATGATAAAACACGCAGCATTACCCAACATCTTACATGTAAGACTGAATTTTCAGTATATGTGCTGGAATGTAGTTGCAAGCTAAAATATATAGGTAGCACAAAGCTGGCAGTGCATAAAAGAATTTTGCAGCACATGAGGGCCATCACTAACAACGATGCCAGTTATCCGGTCGCCAGACATTTTAAGGAGTTTCATGACAGTGACCTCAAACATCTTAAATACTATGCTAGAGAGTCGGTTCCGCCCCATAAGAGAGGTGGCGATCGGGACTGCAAATTAAGACGCCTAGAAACAAGATATATTTTAGAATTCGACTCTAAGCATCCAGGAGGTCTAAATAATACAGAAGATTTGCACACCTATTTATAAATGTGAGATCCTATATAAAAATCATAATATTTTATACAAAATTATATTGAGTTTTTATCATCTTTTATGGGTATTTATATGATTTTGTTATTGTATGGATTTCTATGAAATTTTGATGTAACTTTCCTAGTATGCTTCAGGTTTGACGCGCTTTTTGCACTTTACAAATTCTGATGAGTTAATAATATGGTAAAGATCTGTGCCACACATATACACTTATAGGTCTGGTAATTATATATGAAGGTTCTGTCCAGAGGTAATACTTTTTAACATCTGTATTTATGAGATCTGATTTTGCACATATTTATATTTATTTATATTTACATACAGTATTTTATGAACATATTTATTGTGAATATATATGAATTATTTTACATCTAATTTTATGTATTTTAGCGGTAGGAGGATGAATCAGTATCTGAATACAAATGTAGATGTTGATGAATCCTATATACCTTATAATATCAGGTTTCTACAGCTGCTTGATCCCATTCAGTTATATTGCTTACATTGATTTCCCCTGGCCCTATTGAATCTGCATCCGTAAGCATATTTCATTTAGATAATATTTATAGCCCATAATCAATGGGAATATATGGATGTGCTTAAAGATTTATTTGATTACATTAATTTATGTATTTATACATTTTCAATGAATATTATATTGTCGTCCCAGAAAATACTATATAGGTTGTACGGCAATATATAGTACACAGCACACTTCTTCTTCCTCTTTTATTTTGCATTTTTTCTATAGGGTTTCACGACACTTAATTATTATATTTAGTTTATGCACTTCACAAACTTTTTGCGGATAGTTGACAGATAGACTCCGCTGGTTTGGTAGTTTAAAAAACATTCAAGCATATATTAGGCGGATAAATTGCCCTTGTAGAGTCTAGGCAACTTCACATACTTGAGCATTACAGGGATCTGTATGCAGAAAATGTCAAATAGTGAAGATCATTGTAAATACATACACAGATGAAATCTACATATTTATAATGTATAATTCTAGAGTGATATGGATACAATGTATATAGTATGTTGTCTATGTCAATTTATGCAAATTGAGCACTAGCACTTTAAATATGATACTCACAGTTTGAGCCGTGTTATGTGATCAAGGCCGTGGGACGGCCGAAACGCGTCATGACGGACTAGCTTGGTGGCAATAAAGAATACTATGCACTGATTTGGGACTACGCTCGTTTTATTTTGGAGGAAACTACAAGCGGAGAACCAGCAATATATATATATATATCACCACCACACGTCTGCCTTACAGTATGGACAGACTCCAGCACGCTCAAGATCGCTTTTCAAATGCCGTTTATTGACACTAACGGTGACGCGTTTCACCTATAGTAGGTAGTTATAGTTAGGACCTAGTTTCCATAGGAAAAGCGTTTTTTGATTTGCCAATATCTTTGGCGCCGTGTGACGAATCTTCGCGAAATTTTCAAAACTAATGGGGCGTTCCGGTCAGCTCCTGTCTTGAAAGTTTTGGGGTGATTTGTCAAGCGGGGGTCTAAGAAAAAAGGGGGGTCTCAAAACATGTTTTCTCCATGTTAATTCCCATAGGAAACTTTTATCTCGGCTACAGCCCGAACTGCTGAATGGAATTACACCAAATTTGGTAGAGAAGTAGCTCTTTGCCCAGAGTGCACTCTTTGCTTTAAATGGTGTCAATCCTTTCAGTAGTTCCTGAGAAATTCAAAAATAAAAAAATATTTATATCTGGTGACCACGGTGGACCCATGAACCCTCCCGATCACGAGCTTCATTTTGATTGGCTGTCAACACTCCAAACCAAGAAGTGTTGGCAGCCATCTTGTGACTCAGTAAAACTGAGTCACAAGAAAAAAGGGAAGAAAATGGTTAAAACAAAAGAAAAGGGGGTAGGGTAGAAACACCCTGACCCCCTAGGCCTGGTCAGGGGATCCCACAGGGACCCCCAGGGCCAAAAAAAGCATTTTTTTAAATTTTCAGCGGGATTTGCGTACGGTACGCGAATCCAGCTGAAATTTAAAAAAAAAACAAAGTGCGGTCTCCCACACTTCGTTTCCTTAAAGCCCCCGGGTGGGCCAGGTCCCGGGGGCAATGTGTAATAATGGTGCGGAGGCCCCCCGCAGCCCTGGGGACTGCCACCTCCCTTGGGCTTTATTTATAATATGCGGGGGGCACGCGGCACCTCACAGTCCAGGGGACCACCACCTCCCCAGGGCTTTTGACTTTAATTGCGGGGGGGCTTGCGCCCCCCCTGCAGCCCCGGGGATTGCCAACTCCCCGGGGCTTTGTAAAAAAGTGAAATAAAGAAAGTGTGGGTGGGGGGGCTCCTTCCCCCCCACACTGCCCCGGGGACCACCACCTCCCCGGGGCATACAGTAATTTAAATTCGGGGGCCCCAGGGATCACCACCTCCCCGGGGCTTAAAAAATAGGTTAATGGGGGGCAGCGCGGCCCCCTCTTGGTGCCCTCCTTGGCCCTGGGGACCGCCACTACCCAGGGCCAGCTCCAGCAATGCCCCGGGGTGCCCACCCCTGGAACATTGCAGTTTGCTATGGCAGGGCAGGAGCAAGGCTCCCGCCCTGTCATAGCAAACACTGCTTTGCTTCATGGAAGCAAGAGCAGGAAACCTGCTCTCGCTTCCACAAAGCAAAGCAGAATTGCTTTTGGACAAGGGGAGCTGCATGTCACCAGCTCCCTTTGTCCAAAGGCAATGCCGGCTCCTGCAGGTGGCGAGGAGCCGGCTGGTACTGCGGGGGCATAGGGGCTCCCCCGCGGTCCCCAACGTGAGGGCCGGACCCGGCGGATGGGGTCCCCGGGGCCAAAAGTGGCCCAGGGAAGGGGGGCCACGCGGCCCCCTTCCCTTTAAATGAAAAAAAAGAGGCAAAGCCCTGGGGGATGGGGTCCCTGGGGGCGAAATAGGCCTCAGGAGAGGGGCCGCGTGGCCCCCCTCCTTTAATAAAAATACAAAAAATAAAAAATATAAATATGTGGCCATGCCAAGGTGTATTGAAGAATGAGTGGGTGTATAAGTGTCTAAATGGATGATTTAGTAGGTGTGTGACTGACTGTATAAGTGAGTGATTAATCGTGTCTTACTGAATGCATGGGTTAATGACTAAACTGTGTGAATGTCTGTATTAGTCTGTCAGTTGGTGTGTAAGCGGCTGCATGGGTTGGTGAGCAGCTACATGAGTGTCTATATGGGTTATTGATTGGTTGTCTGAGTATCAGTATGGGTGCCTGAGTGTCTGTGTGTGTGGGTGGGTTGTGGGTGTGTGACTCTGTGCATAGATGTGTGAGTAGGTGATTCACTGGGTGTATGGGTTCAAGAGTGCATCTATGAAGGGCTGTATGGGTGGGGGAGTGTGTGTATGGGTGTGTTGGTGAGTGAATGGATGTCTCAGTGGTACATGTGTGAGTATGGATGTGTGTGTGCTTGTATCAGTGATTGTATGAGAGAGTAAGTATGTGTTACTATCTCTATGAATAAGTGAGGTGGTGTGTGTATAAATGTATAGGTGAGTAAATGGGAGTGTGATTGATTCTTAGCATGACTGACTAGGTGTGTGAGTATGATAGTGCTGTACTGATGAGTGACTGCATGTATGAGTGACTGTATGGGTGAATGAGTGGATGTGTGTGTAGACCTAGGAATCAGTGAGTGGGTATGTAGTAACTGGTATTGGTGTGTCTATGGTTTTGAAAATGGTAGTCTGTATTTTAGAGTGGATGTATCAAAGGTTATATTAGGGTATGAGGAGGTGCATCAGATTATCACATGGATGATGTCATCAGTGATGTCATCAGTGATCTCATTTGAGATGTCATCAGTGATGTCATCAGTGATGTCACTGACCATGTCATGAATGATGTAATATGTGACGTCATCAGCAGTGCATTGCGGGGGCGCGAGTTATAGTTAGCTCAACTAACTATAACGTCCGAATTTCTCTGGTTTTGTACGAGTGAAATGTCCAACTAACTATAACATCCCTGAAATCTGTGTTTTTTTCAGTGAATTTCTATGGTTTTTTAAATGCTAATTTCTAACTATAACGTCCCTGAAACCTATGGTTTTTTCAGTGAATTTCAAAGGTTTTTTAAATGCTAATTTCTAACTATAACATAGCAGTCGCATTTGCAGAGTGGTGGAGAAAGGTGAGCGTGGCCTCCAAACACCTTTTAGCAATCCCACTGTGTGGGATTTACTGGAGGTAACAGGAGGGGTAGTTAGCCCCCAACGTCAACCTTGGGGGCCAACTACCCCTTTTATTACCTCCAGTAAGTCCCACACAGCAGGATTGCTAACTTGTTATATCAGGCCCCGCCCCCTCCCTGCACCACTGTGCAAACACGCCCCCTGGCGCGTTGTAAGTTGGGGGATTAAGTCCCCTTGAATCCTGAGGGTCCCTGGGGGCCAACTAGCCCACCAGGTACCTTCAGTAAGCGCCAAAGAGCTGCGTTGCAGAGAGGTGTTCTGAGGCCACGCCCCATTTTACACCATGCTGCAAACGCGGATTCTGGTGCACTGCTGCTCGGAGGATGAAATCCACTTGTGTCTTGAGGTCCTCAGGACACAAGAGGACCTCATCGCCCCACCAGCAGTGCACCAGAAGCCGCGTTTGCAGAGTGGTGTAAAAGGGGCATGGCCTGGACCACCTCTCTGCAACGCAGCTCTGTGCGCTACTGGAGGTACCTGGTGGGCTAGTTGACCCCAGGACCTCAGCATTCAAGGGACTTAATCCCCCAACTTACAACATGCCAGGGGGCGCATTTGCACACTTGTTATATCAGGCCCCGCCCCCTCCCTGCACAACTGTGCAAACGCGCCCCCTGGTGCATTGTAAGTTGGGGGATTAAGTCCCCTTGAATCCTGAGGGACCCTGGGGGCCAACTAGCCCACCAGGTACCTCCAGTAAGCGCCACAGAGCTGCGTTGCAGAGAGGTGTTCCGAGGCCATGCCCTTTTTTACACCACACTGCAAACGCGGCTTCTGGGGCACTGCTGCTCGGAGGATGAAGTCCACTTGTGTCCTGAGGTCCTCAGGACACAAGAGGCCCTCATCGCCCCACCGCTTGGCCCCCCTTCCCTGGGCCACTATTGCCCCGGGGACCCCATCACCCGGGGCTTGGCCTCGTTTTTTTTTTTATTATAGTTTGCGAGGAGGGGTGCCATGTGGCCCCCCTCACCTGGGCCATTTCTGGCCCCGGGGACCCTATCCCCCAGGGCTTGGCCTCGTTTTTTTTTTATAATATATTTTGCCGGAGGCGGGCCGCGTGTCCCACCTCCCCTGGGCCACTTCTGGCCCTGGGGACCCCATCCCCCGGGGCCTGGCCAGAAACCCTTTTTTTTTCTTTTAATGGAGGGGGGCCGCGTGGCCCCCCTTCTGAGGCTTTAATTTTTTTTAAATCGCGGGAGGGGGCCCACTTCTGGCCCCGGGGACCCCATCCCCCAGGGCCTGGCCTCACTGTTGGGGACCGTGGGGGGAGCCCCAATGCCCCCACTGTCCCAGCCGGCTCCCCGCCTCCTGCGGGAGCCGGCATTGCTTTTGCACAAGGGGAGCTGCTAACATTCAGCTCCCCTTGTGCAAAAGCAATCCTGCTTTGCTTCATTGAAGCGAGAGCAGGATTTCCTGCTCTCGCTTCAATGAAGCAAAGCAGAGTTTGCTATGGCAGGGTGGGAGCTGCGCTCCCGCCCTGCCATAGCAAACGGCAATGTCCCGGGGTGGGCACCCCGGGACATTGCAGGAGCCGGCCCTGGGGGGTGGCGGTCCCCAGGGCCATCAAGGGCTCGTAGAGGGGGGCCGTGCGGCTCCCTCCCTCAATTTACATAGCCCCAGGGAGTTGGTGGTCCCCGGGGCTGTGGGGGGGGCGTGCCCCCGCATCCTATTAAAAAAACACCCCGGGGAGGTGGCGGTCCCCGGGGCAGCGTGGGGGGGTGGGACCCCCCCACGCATTCATTTTTTAAGAAGCCCCGGGCAGGTGGCGGTCCCCGGGGCTGCGCGGGCCCCCGCTATTTTGTTTTAGCATTGCCCCCGGGACCTGGCCCACCCGGGGGCCTCATTAAAATGAAGTGCGGGAGTCAGAAAATAATGATATAATGGCCTAAAAAAATGTATTTTGTCCTTCTCTATTTCCTTCGAATGAACTAGAAAAATGCTTGCTTGATTGTACTGCAATTACAAGTAATATCACTGAAAGTTTCTTTCCTACAGTTTGAATAATGGAGATGTTCTCTGTAACTAGAAAACTGTATCAACCTTGTTGCAATCTCAGAGGAGAGATTGAGGAGCGGACATGTTGATTTACAAGTGTATTTTCCTATTTCCGAAGGGAAATGATATCGTACATTCCTGGAAAATAGTGATTATTAAACAAGAGTATTACATGTAGGTTCCGAACGATTCGAGTTAGAGAACGATCATACCACGATCACACCATGGATGTTAACCAACAGAAATCGTGTCAACAGCGTAAAAGTTACTTTGTGAACAGGAAACTGTGAATGTTTGGAAGTGTAAATGCCCCATGGAAAAGGGGCATTCGCGGCTATTTCCTTGCAAATTCTGAGCCTGACATGCTGTCAGTTTGAACTCTGATTTCCCTGATCTGAACTCTCCTGATTTCCTCTGTACTTTACCATCTGGTAAAGTGAAGTCAAGCAGACCGAACCCTTTCAGCTGGAGGGTTAAAGACTAAGCTTTCATATGCTGAAGCTCTAGTGTTATACTGGGACTATTCTCATATCCATGGTCCTGATAAATCTACAACTGAATCTTTGGTTTTTATGATTCTCAATTGCATACTGTATTTTGCATTGTGTTTTTTCTCTCTCTCTGTCTTTTTCTCTCACCATTCCACCAGGTACTTAATTTGTGATGTATTTGCTCTGAACTGTGATATTTTGTGATTTACCTGTAAACAAATCAATATCCGTGATTAAATGATACTAATGTACTTTGTGTTTTGACCATTCATATTGAAGTTTGATAAAGGTATCTTGATTACTATTTGATGAGTTTGTACTTACTTATTGATGATTTACTGATATTGTATGAATATTGTTATTAGCTAAGCACTTCTTTATTACAGGTCCTCATGAAGGAGTGGCTTTCCATCTCTTGTTATCATAGTCCCTTTTAGCTCTTACAAAGATCTATTGGAGGACCTTGTGGTCTGTGAATGATGGGAGAGTTTCTATGGGCCAAACTCTGTGTTATTGTGAATTGTGAGCTGTGAAATAAGTTTACGGTGTGTTGGGAAAAGTCCACAAATTTACACCGCTTTCGCTGGATCAGTTTTCTGGTAGCATGTCAGATGGTTATTTTGACTAAAAATACTAGGTAGCGCATTGTTTTTAATTTACTTGCACACTTCCCTACCTGTTCTCTTTGCCGCCTGCTCCCCGGTCCACCACGGGCTTGCCCGATTGATGTGGAGGGAGCAGCGGTCTGCCATCTTTTCGGGAGGGGACAGGGGGAGGCGGAGCATTGACGTCAGCAGACAGCTGACTCGGAGGCCTTAACTACATGCCTCTTACTTCACGCAGCGGAAGCGCGCAGCGGGCGCGCCGGTGGCGCGCCAAAGGCAAGCCCGTCTGTGCCCGTCCGCGTCCGATCGAGGCCAGGGGCCACAACCCCTGCCCCTTTTTCTAAAACGATAAGGAAATATTCCCCCAGTCTCCTATATGATCTGCGAAAGAGGCCAGAAGCTGACTGCATTTCTTTCAAATTCGACCGCCCTATTTTATCATGCCCTTGTTGTAATTTCACCTGCACTCCTTCACACAAGAAACCACAGTCGCAAAATATTGCCACTCAGCTGTATTCCATTAAACAACTATCAGCTGGGGGTAGAACTAATAAAACCCAACCCAAAGAGTTTACTTTTTTTAACCTAAATTGTAGATCCCTCGCTAAACATAAGGAGGATATTTTTGATCTTCTTTATAACTCACAACCTCAGCCAGATGCAATCTTCCTCACGGAAACATGGCTACACGAAAGCTCCGGCCCTGATATTGCAGTGGCCTTACCGCCAACCTACACAATTGTTAGGAAAGACCGAGGAGATAAAATCGGTGGCGGTATCGCGATTATCTTTAAAAAAGGTTATTCGTGTAAATGGGAGACACCACCTTGTGGAGGTTGTGAAGCAGGCTTCTTTAGACTACTCCTTACTTCTCAGTTCACACTGACTGGCTTCCTGGTGTATCGCTCCCCTGGCGCAGCAGGGCTATGGGCAGCAAGCTTTCCTGACATCATTGCCCCTTTCCAACTCAATGCAGCCAATTTTACCATCGTGGGCGACCTTAACATTCACTTTGACGATCCTACATGCAAGATTGGCTCCAGCTTGATTGCCGATCTAGAAGCCATGAACATACCACTCCGTAATTCGGGTCCTACGCACAGGGATGGCCACTTGCTTGACCCCATATTCTCGAACTTACCCAATATTCATAGCCAAAAAGCTCTGCCTTTACTCTGGTCTGACCATTTTTTAGTAAATTTTAGGTTGGTGTTTGATTCACAGTCTAATAGTTCGGCCATCTCCGCACCTAAAGTTAGGAGCAGAAATTGGAAGAAACTAGATATTGACTCATTAAATCAACACCTGGTGAGCAATACTCCTGATTTGTCTCCCATTCAAATCTCGGACACAGCTACCATCCACACTTGGATAACGGCATCTGTGAACACCTGCCTTCCCATTTCACTAAAGAAATTAAATAATCACCGTCCTCCTGCCCCATGGTTCACCGAAAAATTAAAAATTGAAAAAACAAAATGTAAGGCTTTAGAAAGATGTTGGAGGAAGGATTATGCCTTAGAATCCAAGCAGTGTTATAAAACTGCTAAGAGAGAATATAATGCCCTGTGTAAAGCAGCGCGTGCGGAATATGTGAACAAAACTATCACATCAGCACAAAATAATGCAAAAGTCTTGTTTAAATTAGTTGGGGATCTCTCGGGAGCAACCTGTCAACCGGTACCCCCGACACTTGATGAAGCACACTGTGAAATTGTGGCGAAGTTCTTCATCGAAAAAGTAGAAAAGATCCATGCAGAGCTTGAGTCGGCAACTACTAAAATGGTACAGCACTTAATGAATCCATCTCCCACTTCTGACTGTAACAGCCCAGTCGGGTTCTCGGACTCGGCGTCTACCATGAAAGTAACAAACTGGCAACCCTTAGACCCTTTATCTTTCAGTTCCATTTTAAATAGTCTTAAATCAGGCTCCCCTAATGACCCACTTCCAGTCAATATTCTTCAAAAACTTAATTCCTCTTCATTGAGGATCATCATGGATCTACTTAATGCCTCACTGAGGAAGCCACTTTACCTGCAGAATGGAAACATGCAATGGTTCTTCCTCTTTTGAAGAAACCAAATGCGGATCCAGCTGAGCCTTCCAACTTCCGCCCAATTTCCCTACTCCCTGTTTTTTCTAAGATCCTAGAAAAACACGTCAATCAACAGCTTACACGGTTTGTGGAATCCAATAACATCTTACACGGGTCCCAATCAGGCTTTAGAGCCGGTTACTCCACAGAGTCTACTCTCTTAGGAGTTACCGAAACAATACGCCTGCTTCTGGATAAAGGGGAAACAGTGGCACTCATTCTATTAGATCTGAGTGCCGCCTTTGACACGGTATCTCATCCTACCCTTCTAAAAGCGCTCCAGTCCCTGGGAATTGTTGGATCAGCTTTGGAGTGGATTAAAAACTTCCTCACCAACAGGACTTTTCAGGTCTTCTCTCCATCGGCTTGCTCCAAGACCTATGCATCTCCTCATGTAGTGCCTCAGGGATCGATACTTAGTCCTATGCTATTCAATCTTTACGTCAGCCCTTTAGCTACCATCGCGGAAGAGGCTGGGTTGTCAATCTTCTCTTATGCGGATGACACCCAGCTTCTCTTTTCACTATCTGCCAATGACAAATCCAGTGTTTCATCCCTACAGTTAGGGCTGTATAAAATCGCCAACTGGATGCACACTAACTGGTTAAAGCTAAATGGAGGAAAAACGGAGATTTTGATCATGGGGAAGGATAAAGATCTTTGGGGCCCGCATCACTGGCCGCCTGAAATGGGTGAACTTCCTAAACCGGTACAAACTGTACGTAATTTGGGCATAGTGATTGACGATCAGCTTACTATGAAACAGCAAGTAGCGAAGACCACTTCTATTTGCTTCACTATTCTCAAATGGCTCCGTAAGATATTATGGATGATGCCTAAATCTACTCAAAGAA
The DNA here is from genome assembly GCA_963921515.1 of Calotriton arnoldi. Classification (NCBI taxonomy): domain Eukaryota; kingdom Metazoa; phylum Chordata; class Amphibia; order Caudata; family Salamandridae; genus Calotriton; species Calotriton arnoldi. Next base: position 25,804 of record CAWUFW010006028.1, on the reverse strand, counting down.
CAGTCATCCAGGCCCTAATCATGTCGAGTCTTGATTATGGCAACGTCCTTTATCTAGGAGCAAATAGGGAATTAGTACGCAAGCTGCAGGTGGTGCAGAATTCTGCGGCCAGGCTACTTCGTCAGGTACCAAAAACATCCTCCATCACAGGCTCTTTGCGTGATCTCCATTGGCTCAGGGTTGAGCAATGGACGAAATTTAAGGCCTTATGCTATACGCATAAGATTAAGCTAGGTACAGCACCCCATTACCTATGCTCCCTAGCCCAGACATATCTTTTGCCCCGTCTACTTCGCTCCGCATTCCAAGCTAACTTCATAGTTCCTAGATTTAAACTTTCACGTATGGGCGGACGCTCCTTCTCGTACCTGGCCCCAATGTTGTGGAACTCACTACCTTCCCCACTTCACCACGAAATTAGCCATAAAAGCTTCCGCAAAGGCCTGAAGACCTGGCTTTTCAACCAGTAAAAAGCTTGTCCGATTTGTCTGCAATCTGTCCTGTGCGCCGGGAAACCTCCGGGTAGCTGTGCGCCTTATAAATTTAATTTAATAATAATAATAATAATAAATTGAATTCAAATATGCAGGTGTCTTCACAGTACTTGATGCAGTTGGGTGAGAGCGATTCAGATAGGTCTCAATGACGGTGCCTGAGGGGGGAGGAGGAATGAGTGCTTGGCGCATCATTAGAGGTAGACCAAAGTGGTCCCTATGTGGATGGCGTGGTTGATGGAAAGTCCATTACATTCCTCATAGACACTGGTGCTACCCGTTCCACTGTGAGAACTGTGGAGATTCCCAACCTACGCTTCTCGGGAGAAAGTATCCAAGTTGTAGGAGTTTCAAACAAATTGATTAGAACCCCAGTGACCAAACCCGTGAAAGTACAAATTGGAGGTTTTGAAGATTTACACAAATCCGTGGTGTGTGACACTAGTCCAGTTAATTTGTTAGGTAGAGATTTACTCTGCAGAATGAATTGCTCCATTTATTGTGTGCCAGATGGAGTAGCATTTCATACGAAAGATGAGGATGTGGTGTTTAAAATGGCATGACAGGAAATGGAAGTGAATAGTATCCTTTATTTAGCAAGGGACCCACATCTGGGCATACCCTGCCAACTTAGGGCGAATAAAGCAAACACAATGAGATGATGGACGGAGCGCTGAAACTTTTCAGACACTCACCCCCAGTCACAGATCTGGGTTGAATCCATCATCATTCTTTAGCTCACTTCGCCACCCCAGTTCATACATAGCTATATGCAAATCAGTCTTGACCCTGTGCATCACTGGAACAGTCCAGCCTGAACTGCCAAGCCATGTCTTCCCTGGACCCGAAACAAACATCCTGGGACCGGTTTCGGGGTAACACCCTTCATCAGCCAGGCTAGCTTGAATCCAGTGGCAAAGTGAGCAAGGGACCCACGTCTGGGCTTACCCTGCCAAATTAGGGCGAATAAAGCAAACACAAGGAAATGATGGACGGAGCGCTGAAACTTTTCAGACACTCACCCCCAGTCACTGATCTGGGTTGATTCCATCATCATTTTTTAGCTCACTTCGCCACCCCAGTTCAGACATAGCTTTATGCAAATCAGTCTTGACCCTGTGCCTCATGGGCACAGTCCAGCCCGAACTGCCAAGCCATGTCTTCCCTGGACCAGAAACAAACATCCTGGGACCGGTTTCGGGATAACACCCCTCATCAGCCAGGCTAGCTTGAATCCAGTGGCAAAGTGAGCAAGGGACCCACGTCTGGGCATAACCCTGCCAACTTACGGCGAATAAAGCAAACACAAGGAGATGATGGACGGAGCACTGAAACTTTTCAGACACTCACCCCCAGTCACTGATCTGGGTTGATTCCATCATCATTTTTTAGCTCACTTCGCCACTGGGTTCAAGCTAGTCTGGCTGATGAGGGCTGTTAGCCCGAAACCGGTCCCAGGATGCTTGTTTCCGGTCCAGGGAAGACATGGCTTGGCAATCGTGCTGGACTGTTCCCATGATGCACAGGGTCAAGACTGATTTGCATATAGCTGTGTCTGAACTGGGGTGGCGAAGTGAGCTAAAGAACGATAATGGAATCAACCCAGATCTGTGACTGGGGGTGAGTGTCTGAAAAGTTTCAGCGCTCCGTCCATCATCTCCTTGCGTTTGCTTTGTTCACCCTAAGTTGGCAGGGTATGCCCAGACGTGGGTCCCTTGCTCACTTTGCCACTGGATTCAAGCTAGCCTGGCTGATGAGGGCTGTTAGCCTGAAACCAGTCCCAGGATGTTTGTTTCCGGTCCAGGGAAGACATGGCATGGCAGTTTGGGCTTGACTGTTCCCACGAGGCACAGGGTAAAGACTGATTTGCATATAGCTGTGTCTGAACTGGGGTGGCGAAGTGAGCTAAAGAATGATGATGGATTCAACCCAGATCTGTGACTCTGGGTGAGTGTCTGAAAAGTTTCAGCTCTCCGTCCATCATCTCCTTGTGTTTGCTTTGTTGGCCCTAAGTTGGCAGGGTCTGCCCAGCCCTGGGTCCCTTGCTCACTTTGCCACTGGATTCAAGCTAGCCTGGCTGATGAGGGCTGTTAGCCCGAAACCGGTCCCAGGATGTTTGTTTTTGGTCCAGGGAAGACATGGCTTGGCAGTTCGGGCTGGACTGTTCCCATGAGGCACAGGGTCAAGACTGATTTGCATTTAGCTATGTCTGAACTGGGGTGGCGAAGTGAGCTAAAGAATGATGATGGATTCAACCCAGATCTGTGACTGGGGGTGAGTGTCTGGAAAGTTTCAGCGCTCCGTCCATCATCTCATTGTGTTTGCTTTATTCGCCCTAAGTTGGCAGGGTATGCCCTGACGTGAGTCCCTTGCTCACTTTGCCACTGGATTCAAGCTAGCCTGGCTGATGAGGGGTGTTACCCCGAAACCGGTCCCAGGATGTTTGTTTCCGGTCCAGGGAAGACATGGCTTGGCAGTTTGGGCTGGACTGTTCCCATGAGACACAGGGTGAAGACTGATTTGCATATAGCTATGTCTGAACTGGGGTGGCGAAGTGAGCTAAAGAATGATGATGGATTCAACCCAGATCTGTGACTGGGGGTGAGTGTCTGAAAAGTTTCAGCGCTCCGTCCACCATCCCCTTGTGTTTGGTTGTAAAATTCCCGAGAACACCAGCTTACAAAATGAGTCCTGATACAATTGCGGGAGTAACACCTGTGATTGAGATGTTGATCGAACAAGGTATTCTGAAAGAGATTTTATGGAGTCATGCAATTCGCCTATCATGGGAATTCGCAAACCTAACGGAAAATACAGAATAGTTCAGGACCTAAGGAAAATCAATCAAATTGTCATACCTTGTTGTCCAATAGTGCCAAACCCATATGTGATTCTGTACCAAATTCCATGTGAAGCAGAATGGTTTTCAGTGATTGACTTGTGTCAAGCATTTTTATCGATACCCTTGTATCCGGATAGCCAATATTTATTTGAGTTCTGGTTCGGAAACCTAGTCTTGGCATGGTGCCGAGTTCCACATTGGTATACTGAAAGCCCATCAATCTTCGATCAAATTTTGAAGAAAAGTCTTAAATCATTGATAATGCCTAATAGCTCAATATTAGTGCAATATATTGATGATTTGTTGGTTGCATCAGGAACAAAAGAGGCTTACATCTCTGATACGATTGCACTTCTGAACCATTTGGCAGTAGGTGGGCATAAAGTATCACCAGCGAAATTACAATTTTGTCAAAAAGAGGTCCTTTATTTGGTACATAACATTGAGAAGGGAGTCAGGAAAGTGTCTCAAGATCGGATCAATGCAATTTTGCAAATGAATCCACCAAGCACACAAAAGGAGGTTCGAGTGTTTCTGGGAATGGTTGGATATTGCAGGCAGTAGATCCCAAGTTTTTCACTGATAGCCAAGCCATTACAAAGGCTGACACACAAAGATGTGTCAGATCCTGTTCATTTGGATGAAGAATGCATGAGTTCTTTTCTTGAACTAAGAGATAGTTTGTGTTGAGCACCATCATTGGGAATGCCCGACTTCAACAAGAATTTTGCACTGTTTCTCAGTGAACGTGATGGTTGTGCACTTTCAGTTCTGACGCAAATGCACGGAACAGCACGCCATCCAGTGGCATATTTTTCAGCTATATTGGATCCCGTAGCTGCTGCCTTACCAGGTTGCTTAAAAGCAGTTGCTGCTACATGTGTGAGTTTGGAACAGAGTGTATCGATTGTGATGGGACATCCTTTGAAAGGGTATGTGCCACATTCAGTTGAGATTCTGTTAACGCGAACTTGCACACAGCACCTCACAAGCAGTCACTTAACAAAATATGAACAGGTGATTTTGGGTGCGGAAAACGTGTTTCTGACAAGATGTACATCTTTGAACCCAGCTACTTTGTTGCCGCTTCCCAGTTGTGAAGTGGTGGTGGACGAAGCAGAACATTATTGCCTTCATGTGACTGAGTAGTGTTAAAAACCGAGACCTGATATACAGGATACTCCTTTGACTGAACCCGATCATGTGTTGTTTGTTGATGGATCATGCTTGAGAGACATTGAAGGTACCTTGCGAGCTGCTTATGCAATTTGGACAGTGATGGGTGTTGTTGAAGCATCATGGTTGAAAGGAGTGAGTTCAGCACAAGTGGCGGAATTAATTGCATTAAATAGGACATGTTATATTACGGAACAAATGAGAGTCATCATATTTACAGATAGTCAATATGGTTTTGGGGTGGTGAACGATTTTGGGCAATTGTGGTCTCAACGTGGGTTTATGACCTCTTCGGGTTCACCAATACGAAACGGAGAGTGTGTAAAAAGCATATTGATGGCACTACAGGCGGCAGTCCAAAATGCGGGGGTGAAATGTTCTGTTCACAAATCTGGCAGTGACTATTTCACCGTTGGCAATATATATGCTGATGAAATTGCGTGATATTTTTCTCTAAATTTGCATTAAATCAATGGAAAATCATTGGAAAAACAATCTGATGAATCTGAATGCAGACTAATGTTTTCAATTGTTGAAACATGGGAAGAAATAAGAGAATTACAAGATTCAGTTAGCAAAGCAGAAAGAGAAGGGTGGATCAAGGCAGGATGTACACGCAGACCAGAAGATGAAGTGTGGGTTTACACAGATGGGAGACCAGTGTTGCCAAATAGTCTGCTGTCACCGATGGCAAGAGTTTGTCATGGTCCAACTCATCTAGGTAGAGATGCTATGATGAGACTTTTTAAACAAACATGGTACAATGCTAAGTTCAGAGCTATTGCAGAAAGTCTGTGCCAAAGATGTATAACATGTCAGCAACAAAATTCAGGGAGGAAAACAGGTGTTAATTTGGGTCAAATTGGAAGAGCAGGTGGTCCATTCACCTGTATGCAGATGGACTTTATTGATATGCCTCCTTGTAATGGTTTAAAATATGCCCTGTGATTGTGTGTTTGTTCTCACGTTGGGTTGAGGCATACCCTACGCAACGTAATGACAGCTTAACTGTTGCTAAATTGCTGCTTAGAGAGTTGTTGCCTAGATTTGGATTTCCAGTCTTGTTGGAATCAGATAGAGGAACGCACTTTAATGATGAAGTGGTGCGAATGCTTTATGCAGCTTTACAAATTGAGCAAAAATTGCATTGTGCTTATTGACCAGAAGCATCAGGCATGGTCGAACAAGTAAACAGCACAATAAAATCATGATTAGCAAAGGTTTGTGAGTTCATGTCACTGAACTGGCCTGATGCATTACCATTGGTGTTGATGAGTTTGAGAAGTATCCCAGAGAGAAGAACAGGACTGTCCCCACATGAAATCATTATGGGGAGGGCTATGAGACAGCCTACAGTCCCACCAAATCAGCTTGTGAATATATCTGATGATTTAGTGCTCGATTACTGTAAAGGATTGGCTGACGTAGTGCATTCTGTGTCTCACCAGGTTGGAGAAGTCGCTACTACTGTCCAACGAGAGCAATCACACAACTTGTGCCCAGGTGATTGGGTACTCGTCAAGAAACATGTGAGAAAGACTTGTTTGGAACCTCGTTGGTGTGGGCCATATCATGTGATTCTTGTGACAACAACTGCAGTTAAATTGGGTGGTCTACGTAATTGGGTGCATGCAGCACATACTCAGTCGAGTCCCATGTCCACTTGAAAGTACAGAGTCAGTTGAAGGTGAACAAAGTCATCTTGAATAGACTAAGCATCAAGTAAAGTGGGCGTCAGCTACTGGGTCTCGTAACACTGTTGAAAATGAAAGAGAGTTAATCCCTGAAGAAGCTGAACAAAACTCTGAGACAAATGAAATAGACAGTTTACAAGAAAAACGAGTGCGAAGAGGTGACCAATGGCCTGGAAAAATTGAGCAGTTGAATGATACTTTGGCTAAAAGTATCCCAAACACTGTAGCTGAAGTCTCCGATCAAGTCGAACAAAGTGATACGGACGGAGAAAAAATTACAGTGCAAAGAACAAAAAGAGCACGAGTTCCAAGCAAAAGGTACGCAGCACCTGAATGGACATATCTGGCTGCTACAAGTGACTTGGAGAAAGTATTCATTGCGTATTGCTTCAAAGACAACTCATCATATGACCCACCCTAAACGAACTGTGCACAATAAAAAGGGTGCTTAAAAAAAAAAAGAGAGGAGGTTGAAGAAATAAAGCTTGTAATCAGAAAAATATACAAACGGATATACAAACTTTGCAAATATAGTGGTTTATTTTTTGATTTTAGTTAAAATGAGAATTTATAAAATGGATAGTTCCGAGACTGAAAATTCATCTGGACAAAGGTGTTTACGTGCTTGCTTTTTATGTATTTTTGTTCTAATATTTGTCTCGTTAATGTTCATATTAATTGTGCCTCGTTTTGTTTATAGTGGTAAATCTACTAAAGAATATGTGAGCATGACTACTGAATTAACAAAAGTCCTTTGGGAAGAAACTAATATTAAAAAATTAACAGGACATGACTTACACCAAGATAAATCAATTAATGATTTTTCGTTAAATGATTTTACCAAACTTTTGTATTGTATGAGTATGTTGACACTATGAATGCAAGAGATTGTTATGTATGCATGCAATTACCCAAGTCTGTCTCTGAAGGGGTGACTTGTCATCACCTTCCCTTAGCGTATGGAATCTCTTGTAGTGTACTAACCAGTTTATTCTATGGCAAGGAGCAGTTTCAATATTTCTATTCAAATTGTGATTGAGTTTTTTCAGAAGTTCCCATTAGGAAGAAAATAAACATTGTAGCTAGTGTGAAAAATGCTGAAATAATGGGTATATTTTTTCATACTACTAAGCCAATTGATACTGTATACGCAAATAGAAATAATTTACCATGCATTTTACGAAGGGAAGACATAGAGTTTATTAACACAGTAGAAGATAGACGAGAATAAATTACAAGAAAAGCTGTAGAACGGACAACTAGAATACCTCCTTGGGCTCATAAGGAGGGTGATTACAAAAAGGTGAGGCATGCTGCAATAACTTTGGACTGGTATCACAAGGGTAAGCTTTGCATATTAAGACAAAAGACTGAATCTAACAATATATTCATTGGTTTCAGTGAGTGTGAACATACCTTCCTAATTACAGGGGGTTGGGGATTAAAAGGTGGTACTGATCCAGTTTTCCCAGGAGTATATTTCATATGCGGTAAGATTGCTTATTATAAATTGCCTAAACATTGGTATGGTTGCTGTTATATAGGTATTGTCTTCCCAAATATATACCATGTGGATGTCATCATGGAAGCAATGAAAAGAAACTGATAGGGAGTAAAAGGGGAATAAGTGCGGCATAAATTGTGGGTGATATATTTTGTGCGATAATACCTTCAGTAGGAGTGATTTTGAACTCACATAAAATTAGAAAGTTGTCTACAGTGGTTGATCGTTTATCAACGGATACTTCTGGTGGGGGTTTGGTGATCGACACTGAAATGGTTGCTATTAGATCAATGGTTTTGCAGAACCGGCTTGCGCTGGATGTATTGTTGGCAAAAGAGGGCGGAGTCTGTCGCATGCTGAAAATTCAACAATGTTGAACTTATATCCGTGACAAAAGTAGGGACTTACAGGGATATATCAGTAACATTACTAACCTAAGTAATGATTTAACAGAATTAAAAGCTGATGGTACATGGGAGAAGCTTGGTAAGGGTTTCTCTTCAATGGGAAATTGGCTTGTAGCACTGGGTAACAGTTTAGTGGGACAAATACTAGCACCATTAATAGCTGTTGCTGGTGGAATAATAATTATAGTACTAATATATAGATGTTGCAAACACAAAGTAGAAATAAAACAAAGTAGAGGTAGAAAAAGAAAAAGAAAAAGAAAAGGTCTGATATAGAATTAGAAGACAGAAAAGGTACTTATTATGAAGTGATAAAAGACGTAGAGGGTGTTAGGCTGAAACAAATTTTAAAAAGTGCATTCTAAGATAATCAGATTGTAATCAGATTATTAAAGATTGTGTGATGGCTTGATTCACCATCAGATGGGGATTGATGGAGCGTGATTATTCAAGAATGTTTTGCTCGATCAATTCCTGATCATTGGGTGTGATACTAATACTTACTATAGAAATAAGACTAACAGAGTGTCTCGTGAAATACGTGAAAGTTTAAAACTGCATCGTAAAAGCATGCAGAAGTGTCACAAACTGGTTTGAGGTTAAAGTTATTCATGACAGAGAGAGCAACCGACTAATAAGCAATAACAAGTAATATGAAAAGTAATAACATAGTTTGTGGTTTTTTAGCATAATATGATCATGAAAATGCTTAAGTAAAATTAATTTTGTTTGACATGTAGATCTAAGAGAAAGTGCTTGCTCATTTAAAAATGAATTGTAATTAGATTAAGCTCATAAGTATAATGAAATGGTGATCTTATAATATAGCCTTATAGCCCACTGCCGAGGGCTATACCAGCTGTTAAAGGCCCTGATCCGAGTTATAGGCCCGAGCCGCAGGCGAGGCCTATAGCGAGGGAGATGGCCTTTAACAACTGGTATAGCCTGAGAGCAGAAGGGCTATAAGGCTATTAGAACATTCCACCCACTAAGGGTAGAATGTTCTAAATTAAAAATGGAGAAACAAAAAGACAAACATTGGAATGTTGGAGTGCTGGGCTTATACCAGCCATTATAAGCCCAGAGCTACTCCATTGTCTTCAATGGAGCTCCCAACATTCCAATGTTCTAATATTTCTTATGCATCTGTATTTCTCTAAAATGTATTCAACATTAATGTGTTATTTTCATTAGAAAACGATAATTTAGTGGTTTTCATTGTAGGCCTAAACATTTTTTTATTTTGTCCTTCATTATTTCCTTCGAATAGGCTAGAAAAATGCTGAATTGATTGGACTGCAATTCCAAGTAATATCACTGAAAGATTCTTTCCTACAGTTTGAATAATGGAGATGTTCTCTGTAACTAGAAAACTGTATCAACCTTGTTGCAAGCTCAGAGGAGAGCATGAGGAGCGGGCATGTTGAGTTACAATTGTATTTTCCTATTTCAGAAGCGAAATGATATTGTACATTCCTAGAAAATAGTGATTATTAAACAAGAGTATTACGTGTAGGTTCCGGACGATTCGAGTTAGAGAACGATCATACCACGATCACACCATGGATTTTAGCCAATAGAAATCGTGTAAACAGCGTAAAAGTTACTTTGTGAACAGGAAACTGTGAGTGTTTGGAAGTATAAATGCCCTGTGGGAAAAGGACATGCACGCTATTTCCTTGCAAATTCTGAGCCTGACATGCTGTCAGTTTGAACTCTGATTTCCCTGAACTGAACTCTCCTAATTTCCTCTGTACTTTACCGCTGGTAAGGCAAGCAGACTTAACCCTTTCAGCTGGAGCGTTGCAGACTAAGCTTTCATACGCTGAAGCTCTAGTGCTCTACTGGGACTATTCTCATGTCCATGGTCCTGATAAATCTACAACCGAATCTTTGGTTTGTATGATTCCCAATTGCATACTGTATTTTGTATTGTGTTTTTTCTCTCTCTCTCTCTCTCTCTTTCTTTCTCTCTCTCACCTTTCCACCAGGTACTTAATTTGTGATGTATTTGCTCTGAACTGTGATATTTTGTGACTTACCTGTATGCGAATGAATAACCGTAATTAAATGATACTAATGTACTTTATGTTTTGACCATTCATATTGAAGTTTGATAAAGGTATCTTGATTACTATTTCATGAGTTTGTCCTTACTGATGATTTATTGATATTGTATGAATATTGTTATTAGCTAAGCACTTCTTTATTACAGGTTCTCATGAAGGAGTAGCTTTCCCTCTCTTGTTATCATAGTACCTTTTAGCTCTTACAAAGATCTATCGGAGGACCTTGTGGTCTGTGAATGATGGTAGAGTTTCCATGGGCCAAACCTTGTGTTATTGTGAATTGTATAGCTGTGAAATAAGTTTAGGGTGTGTTGGGAAAAGCCCACAAGTTTAAACCGCTTCAGCTGGATCCCAAGCAATGGGCGTAATACATTTCTAGGTCAGCTTTCTGAATGTCCCCAAGATTCTTTAGCAAACCAGACAGCTGTGCTGTCTAGTAGGCTGCTATCTAAAAAGACTCAGAAGCAATACGTCACTTTACAATCTCTCATCTTTGGAAAAATAGAGACACCTACACAAACTCTCAGAAGGGAAAGTATGAGTGCAAACAACACACTTGAAATACAGAGTATTTGGTAATTTGGACTGCAATATCATGGTATGTCGTCACATTCACTGGCTGCATGCATCCATTATATTAAGCATGTTTGCCTTCTCTCATTCACAAACACCTTCATAAAACTAGGCACAGAAATAAAACTCAGAGTGTGAAGCAATTCAACTTCTATTTTATTTTATTTTATTTATTTAAAAAGTTTTATATAGTGCTAGCTTGACCCTTGGGTATCAGAGCGCTTTACATACACACAGTAAAGACAGAAGACAATTGCATTACATAGTAGGAAGGCGGTAAGGAAGCAAAACAGAGATAAAAAATACAACATGAAAAATAGGTAAACAGTGCAGGGGAGGGAGAGAAAACAAACGAAGGTGACTAACACAGTCCGGTCACCAACGATCCTTGAATGTCAAGAGAGAGAGGAGTCAACTCGGATATTGAAGTTGACGTTGGACGGGAAAGTATTTGTTGAGGAGATGGAGTTTCAGGTCCCTTTTGAAACAGGAGAAGGAGGGGTTGCATCTGAGGTCTCTAGGGAGAGCGTTCCACATCCTGGGAGCGTTGCCAGAAAATGATCGGTACTGAGTTGTTTTCTTTTTCAGTTTCGGAGGGATAAGAAGGAGTGAGTTGGAGCTTCTCAGAGTTCTGGGTTTTCCTGCTTTTACCAGTTTGTTGTTTAGGTAGTTGGGGGACGGAGAGTGAAGGGTTTTGTGTGTGATGCAGGCCAGTTTGTAAATACACCTCCCTTCCATGGGAAGCCAATTGAGGGAGTTGAGAGCTGGTGTGATGTGTTCACATCTTTTTACCCCAGATATGAGTCGAGCGGCCATGTTCAGCACTGCCCTTAGCGGGGCTAGGTGAGCTTTTGGAGTCCCTGTTAGGATGGCGTTCCCGTAGTCGATTTTAGAGAGAACTAGGGATTGAACTATTGTCTTGAGGTCATCATGGGGAAGAAAAGGTTTCAATTTCTTGAGGTGTTTTAGTGAGAAAAGCGCACCTTTTGCAGAGTTTTTGATGTGGGCCTCCATTGATAAGTTCTTGTCGAGGGTAATGCCTAGAGACTTAACTGAGTCGGATAGGACGAGGGGGCAGTTTAGGGCATCCAGATTCTTGAGCCACTCTTGGATTGGACGTGGTTACTTTTTGGAGAGAATGGAATTAATTCCGTTTTATCTGGGTTGAGCTTTAAGTGGTTAGCGTTGAACCAAGTTTGGATCTCGGTTAGAGTGACATTGAGGTGTCGGATGTCGCTGGGTGATTTGATTTTGTAATAGATTTGGGTGTCATCTGCGTAAAGGTGGTAATTCACTCCTGCTTTTTTCAAGATGATTGTGAGGGGCTCCATGAAGAGATCGAAGAGGGAAGGGGAGAGGATCGAGCCTTGCGGGACCCCAAGTGTGACTTTTGTTGACTTCGAGAGACAGGAGTTGATTTTAATTTGTTGCGAGCGGTGCTGAAGGAAGGAGGTGAACCATTTTAGTACTGTGCCATTAATGCCAGAGTGCCTCTTCAAAGTCTCAAGTAACGCTGGATGATTTACTGTGTCAAATGCCGCAGATAGGTCAATAAGGATGAGTAGACAGGCTTCACCTTCATCTAAGGCCCTGTGAATATCGTCAGAGATGTTGAGCATAGCTGTTCAGTGCTACAGCCTTTCCTGAATCCTGATTGAAAGGTGTCGAGGAGGTTGAACTCCTCAATGTGTTTGTTGAGTTGGTGGAGAACGCATTTCTCCAATGCTTTTGCAAGGAACAGGAGGTTGGAGATAGGTCTGAGGTTGTTGAGATCGTTAGGGTCGGCCCCCGGTTTCTTGAGTATGGGTGTGATTTGTCCTAGTTGAAGGGAGTCTGGGACACAGCCTGAAATGAGAGAGGAGTTGATGATTTTTGTCCAGAAAGGGGTAATGGTGTGGTTGAGTTCTTTTATAATTGTGGATGGGAGGGGGTCCGTAGTGTGGGAAGAAGGTTTTAGGCTTGCAATTATACTGAAGACCTCGTTTTCCGACATTAGCTCGAAGTCGGACCAGTGCGCATTGTTTTTTAGCTGGAGGCAGACCTGATTGTCCTTGGTAAGAACTCTTTCTGATTGGTCAAGGGTGATTAAAGGGGGGCAGGTTACGAGGGAAGGAGGATTTGAGGTTTGGATGAAGGATTGATCAATTTTTGAGACTTTATTAGAGAAGAAGGTGGCCATTTCTTCACATCGCTCTTTGGTGGCTTTGATTTCGTGAGAGGGAGTGAAGTTTGTTTGGCTTTTGACAATGTTGAAGAGTTCTCTCGGTCTGTTTTTCGCCAGATCTAGTTGGCTGCGGAAGAAAGACGCCTTTTCTCTAAAAATTTGTTTTTTGTATGACAGCCGAGCAGATCTAAGTTGCGCTAGGTGCAAGGTCGAAGGGTTTAGTCTCCAAGACCTTTCCGTTTGTCTGAGTTGACGCCTTTCGTTATTAAGATCCACGTTGAACCAGGGTTTAGATTTGATTCGCCTCATTTGTTTGAGTTTGAGTGGAGCTATTTGGTCTAAAACCTCTGTCATTGTTGAATTAAAGAGTGTAGTGAGGTCATCGGCCGTCCAGGTGGAGGGTTGGAGTTGTAGATAGGCATGAATCCTGGATTCAAGTTCGGTTATAGGGACTTCTTTGATGTTTCTGGTCCAGTGCTTAGGTTTGTCATCACGAATAGGTTGGTGGCTGACAAGTGCGTCAAACTTGAACAGAATGAGGTGGTGGTCGGACCAGTCAATGGGAGACATCGCACTCAGAGAGACCAGTTCATTTTTGGTGATGATCGCATCCAGCGTTGCACCTTTGATGTGAGTTGGTTCATTGCAGAGTTGTTTGAGGTTGTGTATTTCCAGTAGGTTGGATAGGTTCTGGACAGTGGAGTCTTCTGGGTCGTTCCAGTGGATATTGAGGTCACCCAGGAACACGTCTTTTGTGTCTGTCAGGGAGTAACGTGTTATTAGGTCTGTTAGTTCTTCGGTGAAGAGGGCATGCTCTCCAGGAGGATGGTAGATGGTGTGAAATTTGATGGGTGAGGTGCCCTTGGCAGTGAGTTCGACACCCAGGTATTCAAACGATAGGTATTCTGCAGGTTTAAGTTTGGTAATCTGTATTCCAGCTTTGTGAATGATGGCTAGTCCCCCACCAGTTTTAATCGGCCTGTCTTGTTTGATGACGTTGTACCCTGGAGGGGTGAGAATGTCAAGAATGGGGGTGGAGTGGACATTGAGCCAGGATTCTGTGAGGAAAGCGATGTCTATTTCTTCAGCGAGTAGAGCTTCAGCAATGTCTGTGGCGTGTTGTACTGCTGATCTGCAGTTGAGGAGCATGCAAGAGAGAGGGCGGGGAGCCTCGATGATGGGGGGAGCCGAGTGGCTAGAGGTGTATTGAGCAGGAGGTCTAGGCGAGTGGACAGTTTTAGGTATTCTGTTAGTGCCAACAATAACAGGGATGGTGAAAGGGGCAGAATTCTGGCTCAAAGCGAGGTAAGAGTCGTTGATCTCATCAGGTTTCGGTTCTGATGGCCCATGGCCAACAAATTCTCATCCCCACTCATACCACCACTAGGAGCCAGCAAACCAGCTGGGCAACTGTCTGGCAACTAATCCAGTTGTTTTGCTATTACCCCCTAAAGTGTCATTACAAGAATTCCACCTGAACTAGTAGAGATTGTAACTTACCCACAGTATTTCGGTACTGTTATACACATGTTAGGTTTTGGAAGGCACCATTCCAGCAAACATGCTATCACCCATGTAGGTGGACCATAGTACTTTTGTTCTTCCCCGAGAATACTGATTTTTTTTAGTGCAATAACACAGTCAATAATCAACTAAACTGCACAGACATTTGGTGCCTCACTTCGATGTCGGTCAGAGCAATCGGAGGCTTTCTGACCGACATGGAAAGTTTACACTCCAACCACTGAATGACAATGTCGGAGGTCGGAGTGTAAACCAGCTAGGGAAACTGACTCGCTTCTGACTGGCTCAGGGAGCCCGTCAGACAGTAGGAAACCGGTCATAATCCCTTAAGGACGGCATTTCAGCCGTCAGGATTATGATGTTGGTTTCCAACAGCCTTTCCATGTCAGCCTTTCCGACATGGAAAGGCTGTCGGAAAGCAACTTTGGGAGCCCCTAGCAGGGCCCCCTTCTCCCCTGGCCCTCTGGTTGTGACCCTGGGGGGCACCTAGCCCCCCTTCTCATTCCTGCAGCATGTGGCAGGCACCATGAGGTGCCTGCTACATGGTGCAGGGATGTGCAAAACCTTCCATTGTACAATGGGAGATCGTGCTGCGGGCGGTTACGTGCCACCGCACAAGCTCCCATTGTAAAATGGAAGTTTGCGACTGCACCATGTGCAGTTGCAGCCTAATTGCAGTGTCGGGACCACCGATCGGAGTTCAATTGGTTCTGCTTCCGCGGCGATGTAATGAGGCCCATAGTTTCCTCAGACAAAGTAAATGTTAGATAAAAGTTCGCCACTTATTTATTTCAACATTAAGCAAAATATTTTCAGTTTGGTGTGCCTCATTGACTGCTTTATTTTGGAAATGGCTTTAAGCAGTATTGAACATGGTTGAGTGAGATGTGCATGAACACAGAGGCAGCTAGGATCCCTTAAATCCTAAATAGTCTGCATTTTCAGTCACAAAACTACATGCAGTATCAAATTTCATTTTAAATAGAATTTCGTCGCATTTTGACATTTCTGTATAATGCATTTGGCTTGCTAAGGCTATTTGAAGTGCTACAAGGGAATAAAAGAGGGAAGGGTGGCAGGTAAGAGAAGTGAGGCACTTTCTAGCGTGTAGAGTGCTTGCATAATACTTTTTTCCGAACGCCGTTTCAAAGTGCTAAGTGGGGTACAGGATAGGCAAGGAAGGGAAGATGAAAGGGAGGGACAGGAGAGAGGAAAGATGGATTTATAGTACTTCATATGAAGTATTAAAGTTCACTTTCCTCTTCTTCTCTATTCTGTTACTCGTGTAGCACTTTGAAGCAGGCTAAGAGTAAAATAAGCATTGCACAAGCCTCTAACCAACTAGGGGGCATATCAACAACGAGGCGATAGACAATTATCGCCGCTTTAGCGTCCGTTTTCGGACGGAAAGCGGCGATAATTCTATCGCCTAATCAGCAGGTCACGCTATCGCGTGAATCCTTGCACTATCGCCCTTTCCCCCAACACCCATCCTTGCATCTCTAATGAGATGCAAAGTGGCGTTACTGGGCGTACCCCAGATGGGCTACGTTGTAAATATCGCCGATGTGCACATCGCGATATTTACAAGGCAGCCCACAGGATTATAGCAGACGTTAGATTTTGTGAAAACGGCGTTTCGCCAAAATCTAACGTCTGCTATAATCCCGACTTACCTATGTTAGCCATAGGAGGTGGATTCTGCTGATACGACCCTGTGGGTCGTATCAGCAGATTATCGCCTTTTGCTGGGAACATCGCTGGAAAACCAGCGATGTTCCCTGCAAAGGGCGATAATATCGCTATCTCTGGTATTTTTATCGCCCTGGAGTAACGCGTTGTTAATAACGCGCTACCAGGGCGATAAATGCCAGAGATAGCCAGCGATAATATAATTATCGCTACGCACGGCCAGCGATAATTATCGCTCACCGTTGTTAATATGCCCCTAGAATCTTAACTTGTTCCTCATACCTCCTATGCTCCCACTCTCACCTGTTCCTTCGCAGTGCTAAAAACCAGTCATAGCGTAGGATGGCAAATACATAAATGTCAACATTTGAAAAGATATCAAGATTTAGAAAAACACAGGGATTTTTATTTCTCTATTAACTTGCGTGCATTTGAAGCACGTTTTAATGGAATAAAGGAGGTAAAATACAGCCTTTTTAGGCATTAAATTGACAATCTGCAGCCTAAATTGAGCTTGTTGGCAGGAAAATATAAACACAACATAAAGAACCAACATATCACAATATTCCCTTTTCCCTCTCTCCTTCTTCTCCCATGTGCCCTTCTTCAAATTTCTGTTCCCATGCAGTGCTTTGTAGCAAGATGGGATATACATAGTGGTGTCTTATTATTTAAAAGGAGGAAGGACTGTGCATGACACCCAGAACAAAACAAAACCAGTGCAGTAAAATACTTCCTGGCAACTCCAATCAATTTGCACCATTTTGGCCTTTATGAACTGTTTACAACTTATAGTTCTGTCATTGGTGAAGCCTTCTTTTACATTAAATTTCACAACTACTCAAACCATAAAATAAACACAAGTAAACTAATGGGCGAGTACAAAATTCCTTCATTAATTTGGATGTAGGGGCCAAATTAAGCATTGTGGATCCTTTGCTGAAACTGTAGAGAAAAGAAGTAATCATGCTGTAAGTAGGATAGTTCAGACACGTGAATGTAAGTTATTAATAGGGTGCATAGCTGCGGCGATGACTTCAATACACTGCGTCACAGCCATGACTGGGAGCTTTAGCTAGCGGCTCGTAAAGTCTCAGATGGATCCCCCAGGGGAGAATCAGGAGGTGACAATTGAAAGGCCACTTGAGGTATAAATTCGTGTTTTAGAGTGGTAATCTCAGGCGATATTCATGCTCTTCAGCTGGTAAATTGCGCAAAGAAAATAAATCATTGCGCCAGAACTTTCAAAGATTCAATTAACAGGCTGCGCAAAGAAGAAAATAACATTACATTTAAAAAATCGCTCGTTTATTCAGACTAGCATCTCATTGGGGATCTCTCCTCAAGCAGGGTTGCGTGCTCATTTCTGAAGAGACACTGGGCGCTGGCAAAAGGTAGGTTGCACAGGCGCGTGCGCGTGCGCAGCCCTCGCGGAACATGGGTATCTGACTCCTGACTGAGCCACTGATCGCTCCTCCTTCCCACAAACTCCTTCCACGCCTTAACACTAGAATGCATAGCATCCAACCAGACATCCTGAGAATGTGACCGGACTCGTTCTATATTCCCACTACTTGCACATAGGCTCATTTGAGTACCGCTGAGTTATGAATAATGTACCTGAAACTGTAAGGCCAATCAGAAATGAAACCTTACACAGACAATGTTACATATAGTGAGGAATCCCAAACACCGAAGGACAATACAGATGTAGAATACTTAGAGGAAGCATTGGAAGTAGTCAAACAGTGACCTCATGCAAGCCTGTGCAAATACGAACAGAGGAACGCATTAATGTCTCCCTCTTATGATTAAAAGATGGTGCTAGAGTAGTTCCTCATCATTCAGGGTTAAAAGTTAGGAGCAAAACTCAGTATCAACATCCCGGATTAAGACACAGGCTATGTTCTTTGAAATGAGCATAAGAGAGCCAGACCCTTTCCTGTTTGTTAGAACTTTAAGCAGACAGGTTCCAGGGCAGTCATTTAAGCAGGAAAATGTCACTTAGCTTGTTTCTTCTCTCTCTCAGTCTTTCTATCACAGATGTAAGCTCTATAAATGATGCTGCAAGTAAAGGACCTGAGAACAGAAGCACAGCTCAGGACGGCAGGTACTACGTGTGGCTCAGAAGAAAGAAGGACCTCTAGAAAGAGTCACATAATTATCTATCCAGCAGGGACTCAGGAAGCAATCAGAATACAAACCATTTAAATAGATACTCTACCCAAGTGGGCTTCAGTGCTTCATGAGATTTAGAAAGTAAAAGAAGATTCTTGAGACCAGGAACAGGGTGATAAAGACCAGTGTGTTGAAGACATCATTGGGAGGCATTGGGTTGCTCTGACATTTTCTTACATCCATGTGCCAAAAGTAGAATGTCACTGATGAAAGTCCTGCTCAGACAAAGATCTAGCAGCATATCTAGGTCTTCTGTTTTGGAAACCTCTTCACAGGGGAAGCTCACCACTTCACCAAAGCCAACTCTCTGAAAGAACAGCACATGTTTTTGTTCACAACTGGATATCAAAGAGAAACATCTGCAGGGGATCCTTTTTGAGTTAGAGGATTCTATAGATATCCTGGACCCCTATTCTATGGAGGTCTGAGAAGGACATCTAGAAGGGGTATGTTTCACTTTGTTCATGAAGGAGCTAAATGATGTGAGGTTTGGGTTGAGCATGAAATTAGTGACACAGAATCTTAGGCAAAGAACAGGCTCAACCTCTTCAAAGGCTAGGGAATGGGGTTTTCTGATATAGGATTTTGACACTAGTCACACAAACTGGATCACAGAATTAAACAAGCATTTGCAATGCAACGGTCTCGCCTTTGGGACCTTATAAGTATTTAGCTATACACCATATTATCCATGGGACCACCTGCACTCACTTTTTATTTAAAGCCCATTGCTATCAAACACCCCGTCTTGTTAAGCACTAACTCCGGCCGTCAGGCCAACCTATTGCCCACTTTTGCTACTATTGTCCACCTCACCACTACATCTCCCACAAAACATTTGGCCAACTGTCTCTCCTGCTAAAGTCACTTCCCTACCACCATCATCACTTACTAATCCTATAGTGCAGTGATATTTTTTTACATGTTTGGTGCAATTCTGTGTTAATATTAGCAGGACAGTACGATGAAAGTACAAGGACACCTGTCCGGTAGTGCAGCTGTGTGTCCTCCTGTGAAATAATTAAATGGGGCGGTTGTCACTCTGAGTTTTTGATTAAAATATGTCCCCAAGGCCAGTATTTCCCAGGTGGGAGCGAGTCTGATTCCCAGAATTGCTGCGAAGACTTCCTTCTTTCCGGTGAAATCTATGCCTCCCTTTCTGCACTTATCTTTTACAATGAAAGTCTGGCAGTGAGAACTGCAGGTGCCTTGCGCTACTAATACAATCAGATTGTACACGCAGCGGCGTATGGCACGTCTAGCACCAAACACATGTGACAGACGTGCACCTCCAACTGTGAATGCACTTTACACATGCCAGACATATAAGGTTTATCTGTTGATGCAGTTGCAATTGAAGCGCATCCTCTTTCAGTTTGCCATCGCATTAGCACGAACGGAGACTGAGATGAAGGTATGTCAGTGTGCACGTCATCTGCATTCTGACGAGATTAGGACCCGGAAGACGGATAGCTTTTAAAAATCTGGAGCCCCCCTCTTAAATTGGGAGCGTACTCATGAAGTGCTGCAAACGCCTTAGTATAACTGCTTACAGCTTTTACCAGGGATTTGTGCATAAACAGGCATGAACCGCGTGTGCACCAAGATCTTGTCTCGGGGTCTCCCCTAGTGAGCTGGCCTGCCTCTCGGATCTTCTCCCAGACCAGTCCGGGGCCATCTGAGGCAACGTACGCTAGCAACGGTCTCGATTGATTTGGGGGCCGGGGCAAACGCCGCCCGCTTGCTCTCACTAAAAAAGGTGCCTTGCACTCTGCTACATGCTTATAGAACCGCTACAAGGGTCCAGGGCACATTCCACAGCATGAGGCGTCTTTCCCGCCTGTAGATGTCATTTGACTGTCTGTAGTCATACCGTGTCTGTGGGTTCGTTCCATAGCCTGTAATTCCACTTGACTGTGAGCTCACATTCCACAGCCTGTGACCCCTCTGTACTGTGCCATTTATTTCTGGCTCGCAATCCACAACCAGTGACTCTGCGCAGAGCCTCTTTCCGTCCGTACACTTTACTTCACAGTACCAACGCACTGCCTCGAGCCACTTCACAGCACTAAATACCTGGGAAGCCACGTTGTTGGAAGACGAGAAGGCAGCCGATGGAAGCTGCGTGCTGGTCCTAGTGCAATCACACAGGCGCATTGTTCATCATTGCGCGCTGCCAGGAAGGAAGGCTAAAGGGCATATACGGGCGGGGCTTCGGGATTTCAAAACACTCTAATCACCAACTTTATTGGGATCAAGAGCTGTACGAGGGAACGGGAAGAATTTCCTCGCTGCGAGCGGACGAGTACCACGTTGATTCGACCATCTCCTGCATTATGGGAGTTGTAGTTTGGCTCATACTAATACCCCGCCCATGTATCTCACCTTGGCCGCGTAGCTCGGTGTGCCATAGGTACTTGAGCTGTGCTTCACCAGTACTTTTAGCTCAACCTACCGACGCCCGACTAACGCTGCACGCAGAGCAGGGTGTAGTATGGAGAGCTCTAAATGTCGCCCCACCGCCCGCTCTGTGGAACAGGAACCCTCCTCCTTTCAGTTGGGCCCTTGCGCTTTTCTGTCAATAAGCAGGTGATTTGTTTTACCCTGACACCCTTTTTAATGCTTCCTCCTTACCAAAACGCGCTCCCCTTTAAAGGCAGCATAAGGCATGGATGGTGAGGCTCGTCAGCTAATTAAACTGCACTGTGAACCGGAGAGGCAAAGGAGAAAGATTACCAACTTGTGTTAATTGTCACTGACTCCTCGTCGCTGTCACGCTCGTAATGTGATTTTTTAAAATGTTTTCATGTGAGCCCCCGCATTCAGAATCGGACAAGTGCTTATTAATAAAAAGGCCATTAATATAAGCGGCCGCTACAGAGGGGTGCGCAAGAGTGATCGGAAATCCACAATTAGCCGTCTGTATTGCGCATGTGTAAGTAAAACCACAATTAGCCGTCTGTATTGCGCATGTGTAAGTAAAACCACAATTAGCCATTTGTATTGCGCATGTGTTCTGGACAGGTCAGGCAAATTAGAGTGCGAATTCACCCAGCCAATCCAAGGACAAAACAAGCATTTACAAATGCTATAGGACTCGTATTTACACGAGACCTATTGCATTTGAAACATAAGTGCGGCCGTCGAAGAAGGCATGAACGGGAGGGGGGCGAGGGGGGGTGAAAAGTCATGGACTGTGGGAGGGGGCGAGGGGAACACAAGGAAAAAAATAGCATTGGAGTAAAGAGGCCGATAGCCTCGGAAGTCTACAAATGATGACATGGCCGTGAAGAGGAGGGACTAACAATCGGAAAACCAATCAGAAGACAGCATTTACGATCTAACCCAATCAAAAAGATGGGCGGAAAGTGGGCGGAGCTTAAATGAAGCTTCCCCACTATTGTGTATACTGCATGCCTCGCAGAGCGATGGCAGCGCATTCGCGCTGCAACGCTAGGCGAGACCTTAAAAGAAAGATAGAGATTACAAGGGATTTTTGCAAGATTTGTTAATAGTCTCCAACAAGAAAGCAGTGATGAGGAATCATAGCCAAGGGACCTCCTATCACTCTTGAAATGTTTGGGTAGGGGGCCATCTGGAATAGATTCCTGCCATTAATCATGGGAACTGAGTCACAGTTTTGAAAAAGGGAGGTGGAGATTGCAAATTAATTTTGATTTGTTAATAAACCTTGGCCAATCAAGTGTGGATCAACTGTATAAAACACTTCTTGCACTACTCATAACTCAGAGTGCTGCTTGCAATCTGATAAGAAAATAAGAGATGGCTGCTCTTGGAAAATTCCTTTCTACCTGAGAAAGGACAGATTCTAACTTGAACCTATGATTCTAAGGCTCCCTGGTGACGCCATGAGCTTGATGGGCGAGATTTCCAGGTTTGTCTTGTGCAGAATTTCCTTCCTCAAGAAACAAGAATTCAGGAGGACCTCATGTAGAATGAATTTTACCTTGTGGTGACCTGTTCATCTGCATTTTATAACCTAGCCTCACTGATGGATTCTCTCCTTCAGAAAAGTACTTAGGGGCTTATTACGAGTGCAGCGGTCCTGTAACCGCTGTACTCGCGTTGGCAATCTGACAACTGCGCTCCGACCGCTGTGTTCTGAGTACGGTGGTCGGACCGCAACCAGTCCGCCACAACACCACCGCCACTGCCAGGATCCTGGATCTTGTGGTACAGGTGGTGTGTAAAGTGGGGAAGAATGGAGGCATGCCGATCCTGGCACTGCCGTCCATATTGCAAGTTGCCCTTCCTCAAACCTTTTCATGGCGGGGATCCTGCCATGAAAAAGCTGGCAGAAAGACAAGGAGTGGGCCCCAACAAGGCCCCCGGGCTAATTTGTCCATGGGGTGGGTGTGGGGGGCACAAGTTGTGCCCCGCTACAATTGCACTTTCGTGCCTGCACTGAGTGTCATGCATGACATGTTGCATGCCACACAGTGCACGCATGTGCAGGAGGCTCTCTCACGGTGGCAGTTTGCTTGTTAGGCTCTCCTATGAGCCAAACAAACTGGTGCCCAATGACGGCTGCCACCCCACCCGCCTTCCCCGGATTTAACTCAGAATCCAGCGGGTGGGTGCACCACGGGCTTGCTGGTCTTCCTGGGTCCACGGCGGTCCCAGTCGAAGACTGCCAAATTCAGAATAAGGCCCTAAGTCAAAAATTAAACTACAAGATCGAGACTAGATCCCAAATTGTGTCGAATTATAGTTCTACCTCACAGCTACGATTTCTCATGGGGAGTTTCTTGCATAGTGCTCAGAGCCTTGGCGGGACCCTGGAAAAAGCACACCTGACCTCAACGAGCCCATCACAGCCTACCTTTCTCTATCATGGGTGTTGGACTCAAAGAAAGAAATAAGCGCCTCATGTAAACCCATGCACTAGGGTGAGCCTCCTAGTCCATGTGTACGTATCTTTTTGGCAGGGAAACTGTTTGGTTGCAGAGCCTTACTAAACTCTACCACCTGAAACCCTAAGCTGATGCATGATCTGCTATAGGACCACCAGTTAAATAGCATCAGAAAGCCCACTATATTTAGGGAAATAGCATAAATGTCCATGAAACAGGGAATAAAATTCAGAGTAAACACCTAGCTTCTGTATTTGGGAAAATAGTACAGATGTCCCTCGTGTAATGGAGTAAACGTCCAGAATATCAGGGAAAAAAGAACTACAGTAAAAGGAAGACTTTGAGGGAAGTCTTGTCAGTCCATACACCCAAGATCCAAAACAACATTCCATCAATGTTCAGAACTGCTCCACCTTACTGCAGTTCAGGAAGAAAATGAAGACGCACTGCTTGGCAGAACATTTCCACCTCACTCCCTATCTGTCCAGTAATCCATTAAGAAAGAATTAATGATACATCTTTCCTCTTAACCCATCCCTTCAATAATAGAAAAAGGTGTTCTTTCTGACTCTCTATTAACGTATTTTACTCTTTTGCTTCCTAGATATGTTTGAGGTGAATACTTATCCTTACATACATATTGTTATAAATAAAACAGAACACCTTGGGAAGACTAGAGTCCATCTAGCATTTAATTGATATTAGCAAGTAGCATGGAAAAAGATCAAAGACTATTGCCATTTCAAATTTCCAGGTCTCTTCGCAGAAAATGTTTAGTTGGATCATTGAGCTAACATTAAGAGAATATTAGACCTGTACATATATGGATTTGTCAATACAAGTCATTGAAGTATAATCATGTGACGGAAATGTAATTCACTAATGAGCATGTAGCATGATCTTTTCCCTGAAGAAGTGCTGGGCATCAGTGAGGAGAAGATATCATTCATACGCACAATACTAGGCTCATTATTCTTCCAAAATACCTATACCACTTGCCAGATTTGAAAGGGAGTTTGCTCTACTAGGAAATGTGCAAAGGTTCAACCCTGAGCCTTATTGCTTCTGGGTCTCCATGAGCCATGTAAATTAGCAAGCCTACATTGTGCCACAACATCCACATTTGATTAAAATAGTTGATACATTTAGGGTTACATATTCAATTAATAAGACTTTTAAAAAGGAGCCTGAACAGACAAGATTTAAGCCACTATATTCATTTCAGTTTACAACCATTTCTTTAATATTCTCATTGTTATTGCTTTTCTCACATCCTGAGAAGTAGCAAGCGTAAAAGTATTAGGGGTGCCTTTACTTTTGCAAAAGTGTTGGATGATGCACAATAATAGTTTAACAGCAATTACTATGACAATATATATGACAATCAAAATTAATACAATACCAATAATGGATTCAAATATCGTCATACATCCAAGGGCCAAAAACCTCCCACAACCATGACCAGATGCCATTGGGACTTAGGTCAGGGTCACTTTGTATCTCATAAATTTTTCCACAAAGTCCCTGATCTTATCTATCTCTTCATGTATGCTAAGAAAGGTGTTGGGAAGATGAGTGCAACATTCAGTCCTACAACTGCACAGACCCTCCCCTTTGGCCACCGAAAGATAATCTAAAGACATTCTGTTTTGGATAAGTATTTTTGCATGGGCATCTAACTGCTCTGTCATTAATCTCAATCAATTGTGGTTGAATTTGCTATTTCTTCTGATATTTCTGCATTTCTTCTCATTTCATCTAAAGCAAAAGTTATGTACATGGGGCTTAAACAGATAAGAACTTAGGGGCACATTACGATGGCGGGCGGAAGCACCACCGCCGTGCTGGCGGATGCAAAAAGCACCAGTTACCGCCGGCACGCAGCAGTCCACACGCCCGTCCAATTACGATGCGAAAAGTAGGCCAAACACCGCCGGCAAGCCAGCAACACCGTCCGCCATCAAAGTGCGCCCGTACACGTAGCGGCGCAGCCTAACCTGACACACACCGTCCGGCGAAACACGTCCCGCCCGGCGCATAAATTACGATGCCGCAAACAAACGGCTCCCACGGCCAAGAGATGCCGTCACGACAAACCGAAGCGGTAACACGGATGCCGAGCACGGACAACGAGAGCGGCTCCCCGAGCATGAATCCAGCACTGCAGGCCCTCCCCATGCTTCTGCTGATGCACCACCAAGGGCGCAACGTACCGCGGAGACGCATGGTAGGCACACACACAACAAGTGCACGCAAAACAGCGCACACAGTGCAAGAGGCGGAAAAGCGGACAACCCCCCACCAGCGCGTGTACACTACACATCCACCATTGCATCCACATATGACACACAGGCCAAATCGTAACATCGCGGAACACATGTGTACACACCACCTGGGACTAGGAACCAACCACCCCGTCACGGCCCCAAAGCGCCGATGACGCCTCCACACATGCGCACAACGCAGAGGCCAACCGTAGCGCCATGCATGCGTCGCACACAGACACAGGGACACAACCAAGCAGCACACACATCAGCCCCACCCCGAACGCACATGACACGTGACAGGCCTGCCACAGACATGTCCCCAACGCCCAATTCACGGACAACACCC